>CM060680.1:224646801-227046801 GCA_030686995.1 Artemisia argyi | reverse complement strand
CACTTTTTTTTTTTTTTTTTTTTTTTTTTTTTTTTTTTAGTTTATTGATGAGTTTGTCTATTAGATAGCGATGTTTATATATGAATTCGAGTTTTTCGAGCCGAGTTTGAGCCTTATTCAAATCTTACTCGAGCCGAGCTCAAGCCTGAATAATTAAAGCTCGTCGAGCTCGAGCCTACCTAATAATTTTCGAGTCGAGCTCAAGCCTGGATGATTAAAGCTCATCGAACTCGAGCCTACCTAATAATTTTCGAGCCGAACTCGAGCTCGGCTTGACTCGATTACACCCCTTCCCATCAACATCAGCCGAACTTTGTGTATTTATGTCGACCTGCATGTTCTTAACCCCCATCTAGATTGATGTTTATTTCAATATAGACTAAACATGGTAGCGATATAGTATGATTGGCGTAAGAAGTTACATAAACCTATCCAAACTTGTGTGGACCAAAACAACGTATGTATATATCCAGTTATCAACATATCAAACTTCACCAAATCGCTCCAATAACGACAATTACAGGCAGATTTCTTCAAGTATTTCTAATATGTTCATGTATCCAGCCTTGAGTGCTCATTCAAGCCATTTCTCTAAGCATTTTTTCACAAATATTTTCAGAAGTCAATTCTTCAAATGTTTTTTTCTTTAGTTAAACCTATAAAGAAAAATATCTATAAAAATTTTATTTTTGTCGTAGAATAGGATCTTTGTTTTTTGTTTTCTCTATTGTTGTTTTTCGTTTTCAAATTTTATTTCACGTAGATCTTTGTCTTCTTGGATAATGTTCGATCTGAAGTCTATTTGTAAATATGAGCCTAGTACTTTTGATAATTGAACTAGGAATTGATCGCATGTTTTCGGTACACTGTTAGACACTTTGGAACCTAAACACTATAAATTGATTTGACATGCAGTCTGATACTCCATTCATGACGGGAACTCAAGTGAACTCAAGATTACTATCTACTTTGTCGGACCAAGCAAGAGCCCAATTACTGCATATGTTTCATTTGTTTAGTAGTCGAACACGTGATATGGCGAGGGATAATGTTTCTCGACCTTCGGGGGGTACGCATTCTTATAGTTGTGATCAATCAGCACCGAGTGGTCAAGCACCATATCTACATACCAATATCTACATACCACCTCCCTCTTTCAGTGATATTGGTAGTACTGTTATGAACTTTGACCATGAGGTAGGAGGCATTAGTGGTGATGCACCATCTATTAGTGGTATGATGAGGGGTAATGTTTCTCAACCTTTGGGAGGTATGCATCCTTATAGTGGTGAACAATCAGCACCGTCTATTAGTGGTATGGTGACGGGTAATGTTTCTCAACCTTTGGAAGGTATGCATCCTTATAATGGTGAACAATCAGCACCATCTATTAGTGGTATGGCGGGGGGTAATGTTTCTCAACCTTTGGGAGGTATGCATCTTTATAGTGCTGAACAATCAGCACCATCTATTAGTGGTATGGCGGGGGGTAACGTTTCTCAACCTTTGGGAGGTATGCATCCTTATAGTGGTGAACAATCAGCACCATCTATTAGTGGTATGGTGAGGGGTAATGTTTCTCAACCTTTGGGAGCTATGCATCCTTATAGTGGTGAACAATCAACAACGAGCCGGGATGCTTTTAACAAACAAGACTCGTCACCAACGATGAGTGAAAGTGACAATGACTTTAGTGATGACAGTTTCGATGACGATGACTTTAGTGAAAGTGACAATTGATTTTTAAACTTTGTTATATGTTTGGTTTGTTAGTAAACTTGCATTCTATGGACTAATTTAACCTCGTATGCATGGTTATAAGCAATAATATAGTCATGTATTTATATTTATGCCTATCTGAGTGTATATCTCAACAAAAAAGTGTTTCAGTTATTGTTACAAGGTTTCAAATCCTAATCACTTCTTTTTTACATATAAACACTTCGTAAACAATCTACTGCCCACTAGTTTGTAAATCTTTCTTTGGAAAAGCCTATATTATTAGCATACCTTACCCAAAAGGAAGGGGCAAAGAAATTCAAAAAAGAAAGGAGGGTCTCAGGAAGAGAACCTGAAACAAAACAAGCCCAAGCTAAACCTAATACGTACATGGTTTATCATCAGAAATGGCATGTGAAGATTTATGTTATTGCTTATCAAATAATGAAGTACAATGGAGACTATATAACTAATATACGGGCCAAAACCCTAGCTAACTAAACATGAAAAACCACCAAAGCCCAAAACTAATCCGCTAACAGCCCCTTGCAGTTTGAGCGGGAGAAGGATGAACGCTCAAACTGGCTCGAAACTCATCAAACAATGCAAAAGGTGACCCCTTCATGAAGGTATCTGCAAACTGATAACGAGAGAGAACATGCAAAACCAGAATATGTCCGGTAACAACCAAGTCCCGAACAAGATGAATATCAATCTCAATATGCTTAATTTGTTCATTGATGTTGAACTCGATTAGAGGACAAATAAACCACACTCACATTATCACAATAGATAAGAGTAGTGGAAAAAAATTGGGGGTGAAGCTCCCGCAAAAAGATTGCACAACCAGCAAGTCTCAGCAACAGCATTGACAACAGCACAATACTTAGCCTCAACACTGGACCGTGAGAGCGTAATGGTCGTTAGTTTAAAGGATGACGCTGCAGCAATTGTTTTCCAAACCTTAAGGACGATTTCTGCAATTTACTTTAATCTATTCATAAGTCTTTGTTGTAGTGTTATCAAACATGATGGTTTGATCCATAACTTCGTGTGTTACATGTATTTGATTGACAAAAAACAACACATATATAACAAGTGACATGATTTACACCATCGCATATATTTCACGCCATGTTTGTCAAAAACGTTGAAGCATACCAAACACAACTTAAATTCCAAAAAGTAAATGGAAACATACCGTACCTCACAATTATGAAGCCAAAAACATAAAATAAATATTCGGCATGTCGCTTTATTCTTTTAACTACTACTATATAAATAAAGGCATGTTTTACGATTTATCGACATAAATAAAATATAAAGATAATTGTTGGGTCTGTTAAAACCCAAACTCCTTAATCTAGGATTTGAACATAAAATATCCTAAGTATTTGATAACCGTGAACACTCAGCAAGTCACTGAATGCACAGTCTTTCAGTGAGTCATCCTCAAGATGCTCAGGGCGAATCTATGATGAAAGGTTCACCATTCAGTGAGGCGGTTCTTAGTGAATGATAACTGAGCCAAAGAAGATGATGATGGACTCAGTGAACGATGACAATAACTCACTGAGTCCCCACGACTCCTCACCAACTAAGAAGACTGAGTGAACAAAGACTGAAGATACACAGACTGAAGTAAAGGCGGGATTAGGCGGGATAAGTTTGAATAGATAAGGAAGGGTCCTTATCAAGCAAATGTCAACTTTCCCTGAAAGGGTATAAAACCAAGACCTGTGTCAACACTGAAGACCAGAAAGCATCCCTGCTCTTTACTACTTATAGCCATTTGTAACAGGGACAGAATACCTATGTATTTTGTCCAATATAGGCTGATGTAATCTTTGTCTTATAGTCTTTGTCTCCTAGGTATCTGTTAGAATCTAGTTGTGTATAAATAGAGAATAAGTGAGAGAGGTAAAAAATACGTTTGTGCACTTAATGCTTAGACATTCACAAACCAAATCTTTACTCTCTCCAAAGAACAACACAATTCCTGAGATAGCTCAGTTGGATCTTAGTTGTCACCCAAACTTAGTTTGAGTTTCGTGAGGAGTATTACCATACTTATCATTTCAATCCCAAGTGTTGTTCCACAAACACTTGGGTATAATTCATTTTTATTAATTTCTAATAAAGAGTTAAACGTTGAAAAACCTTGTTTCTTATCTTTTACATTTATTTACTTTTAGTTATAAATCATTACATTGCTACACCATGGAACTTGATTAGATTAACTTCGTAGTTAAGATTAACCAAGTAAAAGGGTCCAACAATAATGTATGCTAATACTAATCTGATACATTTTATACTGAAAACACACTTCCAATCTTTCTTCTATCCCACATGATCCTTTTCTATTTTATCAAACCAACACAATCAAATTTTCAGCTAGATATATATTGTTTTTTCTTTTCTTGTGTGCCAAAATCACATTATTTTTAAGAAAAAATGATTTGTATGACTAAAAGTCATGCTTAAAGATATATTTAACTCTAAAATCATGACACATGATAAGATAAGTGATGAGTGTTATGAAAGAGAAAATATACATTCGATATGTTAAATGATCTATTATTTAGGCATGAATTTAAACATGTGAAATAGGTCTCGTTATCATTACTCCATGTTTAAAACAATTAATATCTCTACCAACAACATATATTTACATCTTTAAATGTCATGTTGACGTAAGTTCAAACATTTTTGGTTGCTTCCTTTTAGCTAAACGAACTTCAGACAAAAATATTTCCCACATATAAAATTACACACTTGCATTAAATGCTTTTATTCTTGGAATGTATCCAAGTTCACTTTAATAATTGTTAGCATTACTTATAGTAGAAAGTAATAGAAGTGATGGTCATTTTATATTTAGGAACTAAGTAACGATTTTATGTAATATGTAAGAGTCTAGTAATGGGCTATAGGAAGTAATCTAATAAGCTACTAGTCTAGTCCAAATAGTTTAAGCCTTATATAGTAAAAGTCCAAGTCAACTAAAGCCCAACCCAAGCCCATAGGCGTTGGAGGGTATATGTAAGCAAATAAGTCTCACTTGTTTGTGTTTCTAGTGTGTTTTTATAGTGTGTGATAATACAAAGACTCACTCCATTTCTCTCTCTCTCTCTCACCTATCCATCACCGCCACTCCATCACCACCACCACCACCATGAACACCATCAAGTCACCATGTTTATGTGTAGATTATTGATTAGAATGGGAGCCTGCAACAATGTTGACAATTGTTTGCCATTTTCTACCAACTTTTGTACTTTATTTGACTTTCTATCATAAGTGTTTTTTCTACTTATCTTCACAAGAAAGTTCTCGCCTAAAATTTCAGATACGTAGGTACTTTTCGTAAGTATCGAAGTAGATTATTGAGGACATCAAGTTTTAGTGAGTTATTGTCATTACTCATTGACTCAATCGTCTTCTTTTAGGTTTAGGACTTCACTTATCGAGTTCCGCCTCAGAAAGTGGTAGGACTTTCATAGTCTCTGATGAACTCTGAAGTTGATTCCGTGAATGTTCACTCATTCAGGGACTACGTTTATACTTAAGATATTGTATGTTCAAATCTTAGTCAAAGACCATTACGCTCTGAATTGGCCTAACAATGTGACCATCAATAAAGCCAGCAACCATGAACATTTGTAAAAAAAAATAACGTAGAATCTGACTCTTCATGGTTAACAACAAGTCACACAAGCAATTGTTGGATTTTTGTTGGTTTCACATGAGCGCAGTGGGGGTCTTTGAAGATTAATGGGAGGGTTTTCAACTGAAGAAAAGAGAGAATGTTAGTGGTGGGTAAATAGTAGGAGTTAAAGAATAGGAATTATAGAAATTCCAGGATTGGGCAAAATTTTAAGACGAGATTATGTTTGGATGAATTTTCGGTGTAAATTTTAAGATGGGAGTTAGGGTGTGTTTATATTTGTATTAAAGGTTTTATAGGTGCTTGGTTTGCCAAAATATTGCAATATACTTAAATGAAAAACCGAATTAAATGATGGTTAAACCTGTTGAACTGGTTTTCAAAACGATGCAAAAAAGTACATAGAAAGTGATGGTGAAAAATAAATCGATTTGTTGAGTTCTGTTATATTTTTGGTTTGTTTTAAACTTGCAATTTACAGACTAATAAGCCTCGTGTGCATCTTTTAACCCAAATTTGTATGCATTTAATTTTTTGCGTTAGTACTTTGGTTATAAGCAATAAAATAGTCACGTAATCCTTATACTTATGTCTATTTGAGTATCTAAACCAAAGTGTGTGTCTCTGGTATCCTGTGGTGCTATCGTGTGGTTCCGTGGGTAAAATGCTGCCACATCAGCATTTTATAGGATAGTGGACGTTGATACTATTGACCGAATATGTGGGTAACTGAACATGGGATTTGTTTTAAACTCTTTGAACTCTTGTTTATTTATAACCTTTAACATATTGTATGTGTTAGGATATTTGTATTAGCTAGTAAAATTTAACATAAGATACATGTGTCATATGTTTTATTTTATTATACTAGTGATTGGATTGTTATTATTACTAATATGATAATTAGATTTTAGGTGTTAGAGCAAGAGGTGTGGCTAGTCGTTGGAGCTCTCCACTCCTACGTGGATTCTGCTTTTGCTCCTCACGCCTCGCCATGACACCATGAACCCCTCGTTGTAGCTCGCCGTTCACGGGTTCCTCGTGCAGACGACGAGCCATGGTGTAGGACCGTAGAACAACCTTAATCACTTATGAATCATGCCTAAATCTAGAGAGAGAAAGTAAGTAGAGAGAGAGAGAGTGAGTGGGAACTCTAGTGTGTGAAATAATGACCTATGTTATTACTAAGAGAACCAACCTCAAAATGAGGTATTACAAGAGTATTTATACTAGTAGTCTAGGGCATCACTTATCTTTTACCTTATTACATTAATGGCCCTTAGACTTTTACAAAACATGAATACTAAGCATAAACTTCATCATAATGATATTCTAAAGCAACCTATAACAATACATTAATGACCGACACTTTTTATAAATAAAAATGCGATTCTAACAATCTCCCCCTAAGTGGTGGTCATTGAGGTTGCGCGACGTCATCATCTTTGTCTTTAAACTTTAACATTCATAGCTCTTGACGGCTTTAAGAGTCACTAGATGAATCATAGTTCCAGTTCATCATGCTTCATTGTTGTTGAAGTGATCCAATGATGTCATCTGCCTTTCGTCACTTCTGTGTTTGTGGTGGTTGTCTACCATTCCAACATGCTCATACGTCTTAAGTCTTTGTGATACATGCATTTGTTGTTTCCGTTCTTTCACTTTGATCTTTGTCACTTTACTTTGTAGATTCTTCTTTTTTGCGTAGAATCTTTCTTTGACTGTTGCTATCCTTTGATCTTTGTGAGAACTTTCCTTTGACTTTGTGATGCATGTATGAGCATGTGGAATCTTTCGACATGGAGATGATGTATAGCTGCAGGTAAACAGTTAGCAATAAATCAACCGGTACTTATAGATAAGGAATTAGAGATCGTCAACAGCATAGTGTGAAGACTCCTTCTAACCCTTACCAAGGCCGTTCCCATGTCAGATACCCCCGAAGGAGCTTACGAGACCTACTAAGTAGCTCAATGACTGGGTGAGTCATTGGGGATCACTCCACGACTGTAGACCGTTTGAAACCACTGCGAACACTAAGCGTAACCCATAAAGAATTACCGAAGTGACCTGCTGTCAGGGCTGCTTGATGTTGACCCTGGCAGGAATTTCCGTTCAATCATTGAGAAAATACATAAGTAAATCTCTCATAAAAGTTCTCGGCAGATTGCTAAGATCTGCGTAGGACTCTTAAGTTTACATCTAGTGTCCTTAATGATGAACAACCAGTGTAGAAATATCATGTGTTCCTATGAGATCTTTTGATGAATCTCGGGGCTCTAGACTCGATAAGTGCACATTTGGTTTCCTATGCGGAGATTAGGGAGAGGTCTCCTGCTTCAATATCAACCATCTCTAAGAGACAGGTCAATAGATTACACCGGTTCCCCGTGAGAATGAAACAAGCTCTTTTAAGAGAACTTAAGTGGTTAAGGAGGTTTAGTGCAGTGCGTCACTGGGTCCATGACATCTTTATCTTCAATACCGGTGTTACCTTAGCAATAACTAGTAGCATATGAATTGAACCCGGTGTCTGCCCTAAGGTTGAACATATGGAGGGCTATTTCTTTTCCCCCTTTTTCATAGCTTTTCTTTTTAATTCTTCAACCCCGTCTTTCTCCTTTCTCATTTTCTCCTTTTTCAATCATACCTAAGGACTTCTAATTCTAATCTATTGGAATTGTCCTTGGGTAGATCCCTCCGGCTCTGGCGGATCATAGGACGGTTTTTCCTAACCTTAGTCACCTTATAACTCCATGACTATCCTATAATTGCCATGAAACCATTTTATTGAAAATCTCTCAAAGTGTTTATGATAATAAAACACATTGTTGTTGCCACTTTGAGAGTTTTGCAACTTTTGAAGGACTCCCCCTTCACATGTGCTCATGGATTTTTAAGAAATTTGCACATGCGTGAGGAGCTTGCACTTTTTGAATTGTTCCACTTTCAGTGAACATGACCAATTCGAGACACGCTTACATCACTAGTTAGACTAGCTTGAAATTATTACCCGTCCTGGTCAAGTCTAAAGAAAGTCTCTCGATACGGTACATTCTACTCAGATAAGTCCTATTCGAGACACGCTTACATCACTAGTTAGACTAGCTTGAAATTATTACCCGTCCAGGACAAGTCTTTTCGATTACTGACATTTTAAGCTTCGTCAATTCAATGGTACTATCTGAGTCGAGCTCTTTTGAGATTCAGTCACATTCTTTAAACATCTTTGATCACATTTTAATCATGTCTTCTCCCCCTCAAAAATAGCATATCGTGATATTTTTGATATCAACAGATTAAGAAAAAGCTTTTCGGAGAGAAAGACAGATTTCATTTTGCATGAATTCGGAACAAGTTTGTTTTTGAAATACTCCCCCTCAAAACTCGCATATGTTTTTGAGAAATGTTAAACTTTTTAAAGTTTAGAGGGAAGGAGTCTTCTTGAAGCAAAATTCTGAAAGAGAAAGAAGTTTCAGATTTGTTGAATTTTGCATCAAGGTTTTTTGAAAAAACAAAGACTTCTCTTTGTTTGAATAGGAATGTCGCACTGAGGCATACAACAGTGTCCATTTTTAGGATAAGTGCACTTTGTTGATGAAAATCATTTTTGCGTAGCACTTTCCTTTCTTTGAAAAATTGATTTGTGCACTGTAAGGTGTACACAAATCATTTTGATGATGAGCACCGATTTTGATAGATTTTGAAAATCTTTTTGAAAAATCTTGAAAAGGTGGTGCTCAGAATGTAAGAGAATTTTGAAAATCTAATTTTAACATTAGATCACCAATCATTGTCTTGAGCTCAAAGATTTTGAAAGTTTTTCTAAAAATAACTCAAACCAGATATGAGTTTAGTTTACGTTTTAGGGTAAGTGCTCAAAAAATATTTTAAATCTTTGTTTTGATTAAGCACTTTCCTTTCTTTGAAGCACGGGTCCTGAACTGATGTGTCCAGAAGCCATTCGATTAAGTCCTTATTTGAAATCTTTTCAAGTTGTTATACCCGGACTTAAGTTTTGAAAAGATTTCACTTTGAAGCACGGGTTGTAAGCTGAAGTACTTACAAGCCATTATGAAGAAACATTTGAGAAACGACATGTTTTAGAAAAACAATTTCAAGAACTCCCGCTCAAGCATCTGTACATGTCCGTATCATTGTTGAATGACATTTCTAGAAACGTACAAATTATTGATTTATACGGGAGACATGTCGTGAGAGGAATATTTTTGGATTTTTGAAAACTTCTATTGTTTTTGGATTTTTTGAAATTTTATATTTTTGTATTTTGTTTTTGTTTTTATTAAAGAAATGGAAAATCAAAAATAGATGATTGAAAGAATGATTTTATAGAATTTACAGAATTTGAACCCTTTGATGAACTGGGTTCTGAGATAGTTGAAGCACCTGCAACCAAAGACGAAGAGGTTTCACAAATAACAGTGTTAGAAGTACATGAATCATCACTTAGCGGGTGTTGAATATCAACGGTAGTAATGGTTTCTACTTCCTTTTCCTGATGATTATCACTATTATTTGTCTTGGTGCAACTATCAAAAATCTTTCCTGTGGGAATCCATCTAAGACCAACTGTTTTAAAAACTTTTCCTGTGGGAATCCACATAAGGTAAGATCTAGACGTAGTTTTCTTATCAGATGCAGCGGAAGTCTCAGTCTTGGAAAAACTACATCCTTTTGGTATCCACTTACTAGGTTTCTTAACCTCTTGCTTCTTATCAACGGGTTTGTTTCTATTCGGTGTCTTAGTGGATTGTGTCTTGACACTTGATTTTCCTTTCTTGAGAAATTGTGCAATACATGCATCGTGATTAGCTGAAAAAACACATTTTTGACATGTAGGACAGACAAATTCAACATTCTTGTTTAACACAGCAACTGTAACTTTGTGACTACAGTCTTTTGGAAATTGTTTGTTGTTCGATGAGACTTTGGAATTCTTTGTGTTGCATTCTATGTTCCTAGCATTCTCTTTTGTGCAACTACTCTTAGATGCACTCCAATCCCTAGTAGGTTGATGATTGTACCTAGGTAATGGTTTACTACTACTAGCAGTGCTTTGGAATCTTGTAGAATTCATCACACTAGGTTTTACACCTAAAATTCCGTCTTTTCGAATTTTTGTTTTTTTCCTAGCTTCCTCTAGATGGTGATTTTGGACCATGTCATTAGAACCGACAGACTCTTTAACAGTTTTTATGGTCACATTTGGTGTATTATTCCTAGAAGAGCCAGGTGTCCTCACATTTGTGTTTCTTTCAACAACCAATTTTTGTTTTTCAATAATCTTTTCATTTTCACTTTGCTGGGGCAAGGGTGTTGGAGTGACTGGTTTTGTCAAGTCCTTTTTGTTGGGAATTATACTAACAGTTACCATGGCTAAGAGAAGAAGTTACAACTGCAGAAGATTGTACTTGCAGTGGAAACTCATTACCACTGCAAGAACAATATATTACCACTGCTTATTAGATAACTGTTAGGAAACGCGTCTAGATTTATATAGAATAGATCTTGTGTATATCTTATTCTATTAGCATTATACTTATCTTGTAGAAGAGGACTCCTTGTTGTATAAAAGGAGATCCTAGGTTATCAGTTGAATGATAACTCTCATATACGTTTCTAGAGCTTCAAGGTGTAACCCTAGTGATATCAAGATCACTCGTATTATTATCATTAATAATATTGGAGCTAATAGTTTGTTTATATACATTGTTCATATATTACTGTTTTACTCACAATCAAACTTCTAAGTGTTACTAAGTAGATTCCGCATACTTAGTGATATAATTCAAAGTATCAATCTAACACAAGTTCAAGGTGTTTAGATCCATCAAGTGGTATCAGAGCCAGGCTTTGATACTTTGATTTAGAAGACTCAAGTTCACTCAGAAGAATCAATGGAGATAGAAACCAGTAACTCAAACATTGCTGCTAAGCTTCCAAAGCTTAAGTTGAATGACTTTGAGATGTGGAGGCTAATGATAGAACAATTCTTTATGGTACAAGACTACACACTCTGGGAGATCATTATGGTTGGAAATTCTTTCAAGCCAAGTTCTACATCAGAGATGGTTAATTGCAAGGAAGTAATTAAGGTCAACAGTGGACCTGCTACTAATGATGAAAGACTTCAACTGGAGAATGATTTGAAGGCTAGAGGTCTGTTGCTGATGACACTTCCCAGAGACCAAGTTGTTGCATTCAGCAAGTTCAAGACTGCAAAGACTCTCTTTGATGAGATCTGTGAAGTTTTTGGTGGTAATGAT
This sequence comes from Artemisia argyi, assembly GCA_030686995.1. Classification (NCBI taxonomy): domain Eukaryota; kingdom Viridiplantae; phylum Streptophyta; class Magnoliopsida; order Asterales; family Asteraceae; genus Artemisia; species Artemisia argyi. The sequence continues at coordinate 227,035,128 of CM060680.1, read as the reverse complement.
TCCACCAAGAAGACTCAAAAGACCCTGCTGAAGCAAACTTATGAAAACTTTGGTTCAACAAGTAATGAATCTCTTGATAGCATCTTCACAAGGCTACAAAAGATTGTTTCTCAACTCACTTTTTTTGGAATTGAGGTGGAAAAGGAAGACCTCAATCTAAAATTCTTAAGAAGCTTACCCTCTGAGTTTGGAACCAATGTTGATGTGTGGGAAGATAAGCCAGAGATGGAGACCATGAAACTTAATGACTTGTACAATAACTTCAAGGTTATTGAACAAAGACTGAAGAAAGCTGGCAAAATAAGCTCAAGTTCAGGAAGTGTAGCACTCATATCATCATCTCTTGATGATAGTTCAGATGAAGAAAGTGATAGTGATGATGACAGTGCTAACATTGTTGTTTCCACTGGTAGTGGAAGTGTTTCCACTGGTAGCTCAAAGAGACAGATTGCAGGGCTTAGTGATACTACTTTTTATGCCTTTATATCAAGTCAAGTGGGTGGTTCAATTCTCAATCATGAGGATCTGGATCAAATTGATGAAGATGATATGGAGGAGATGGACATTAAATGGCAAGTAGCATTACTAAGCTTAAGGACAAAGAAGTTTTGGAAGAAGACTGGAAGAAAGATCAACATCAGTGGCAATGAAACAGTAGGTTTTGACAAAAAGAAGGTGGAGTGCTACAATTGTCATAAGAAGGGGCACTTTGCCAAAGAGTGTAGGAAGCCAAGGAAGTCTGAAAACAGGTCAACTTGGTACAAGCAGGACAAGAAGAAGGAACCTACTACTGATGAGCCAAAGGGGCTATTGGCCATTGATGGAGTGAGCTTTGATTGGAGCTTTATGTCTAAGGAAGAGGAAGATGATTCAGAATCTGCAATGGTGGCACTACTGGCTTTTTCTGACTCTGAGGTACAAATTGATAATGCTTGTTCTAAATCTTGTAAGGCCTTAAAAGAGTATGAGAAACTTAAAGCACAATTTAATGAGCAACACATAGAGTTAACTCATACTAATTATAACTTGTCAAATCATAAAAGAGGCCTAGGAGTTTTAGAAACACAATTAGAGCATTATAGGGCAAATGAATCTAAGTTCAATGATGATATTGTTGTATTAAGAAGAGACTTAGATTATCAGGTTGCTGTTAATAAGGTTCTTAAAGAAGAACTAGAAAAGGTTAAAGTGGCTAGTGAAAATATTATGATTACTAAGCAAACACTGGATCATCAATCCAAGAGTATTGATAAAATTTGGGAAGCCCAAATTGTGAGCAAAGCTAAATCAGGTCTTGGATACAAAACTGTTCCACCACCTCTAAGAGGTGTTCCAGCACCTCCTGGCATTGACTTAGCTCACACAGGTTTAGAAGAATTTCAGGATCTACCTATGACCTATGGACCAAAGTTTGTTAAACCAGTTGAAATTGAAAAGGTTCAGGTTGAGGTTGATGTATTTGATAGTGCTAGTGACTCATCTCTTAAAGATGATAATTTGAATGTTGAGTCTAAAACTAGTACACCTGAAAATGTTAAAGTGGTGGTTAAAAGAAGTATTCCTGATGTTGTCAAAGAGAAGCCTAGGTCACAACCTAATTTCACTAGGCCCACTACTAGATATGCAGAGATGTACAGAAGTAGGTCACCAACTCCTAGGGGCAGTATGAGGAGTTGGAATCATGTCAAATCTAGGCAATTTGGTAGTGACTTTGTGTTCAATAACAAACCCTGTCATATATGTGGTAGCTTTGACCATTTAGCTAAAGGCTGTACCTACCACATGGGAAGAAGGGAAGTTTTTGGGAATACTTGGGTGAATAGACACAATGCTAATAACTTAACTCACCCAAATCCACTTAGCAAGATGATTCCCAGGTCTGTTTTGCTTCACTCTGGCATTAAACCAATTTCCACTGCTAGACCAGCAGTTGCCACAGCCAGAAATAAAAACAGAGTTTACCCTAAGTCCCCTGTTACTACTTTTGTTAAATCTATTCAAACAGGGAAAAAGACAAATTTTGAAAAGAAAGTTAACAATAATCAGAAGTGGGTACCTAAAATTTCTAAGCCAGCAGTTGCCACTGCTAAGGCAGCAGTTACCACTGCAAGGCCAAAAGTTACCACTGATAGGTCTGTTAACAAGAAAAGGGTAAATGTGGGAAATGCTGTTAAGACCTCAGCTCGTTGGGAATGGAAACCAAAAGGAACCATCACCACAGACCATCCCAATGGTGTATCAATGACCTTTGATAGATTTAATTATATTGATACACGAGGCAGATCCAAGTCATTTGTGGCTTGGGTCCCCAAAAGGAACTAATTTCTTTATTCTGTGTGCAGGGACATTCAAAGACTTCTTATGCTAAATAAGATTGTGAATGACTTGGTTATTGCATACTTTTTGAGTTTTACATTGACCCACTAATATGTTTGCAAATTGTTTGGTGAATGTGATATGTCTGTTTTGCAAATGTTATGAGATTGTATGTTGTATGTTAAAAGTCACCAAGAGCTGTAGCCAAGGGAATGTGGTCAAGTATACTGAACATGGTTTCTACTGATAAGATAATTATGCTGAAGGTCTTACACAAATTAATTTATTCAAGAAGATCTTTTCATTCATTCAAAGAAACAAGTTACAGCTTACATTCAAAGTTCAAACTGAATTACAAAGACCATTCCTAAACTTTTGGCTAATTGAGTACTACTAGCTTCTATCAATTATTACAAAATACTTGAGGCTATGACAAGTACAATGATGAAGCTGAAGATGAAAATGGAAAAAGAAGTGAAGGAAGACTGTGAAGATGCTCAAGTACCAAAGTCAAGAAAATACTCAAGAACTTTGGTTCATGGCAACATTCCTCAATCATCTACTTCAGCTTCTCCTTTCCCTTACATATGATCTCAGCCATCTTGCTCTGTCCAATATGTTCTTGATATGGAAGACCAGGTTCTGGAGCAGGAAGATTCAACACCAAATTTTGTGATGTTGGAGGAGATGGATCCCTCTTACTTGATCTTGGTTGGGATCTCTCTAGTGTGGAAGGAGGAAGAAAGGTTGGATCTTCATTTTCCTCCTCTGAGGAGTCTTCATCAGAGGTATAGATGAAGGGAGAAACAAGCTCTCTCTCAGCAGGAATGGGTACATGGCTTGGTTCACCCTTCCTATGAGCATTCCATTGTCTTTCTTGTGCATCCCATTTTTTCTCCAATTCTTTTTCAAAGTCAGGACCATCAAGCCCCCATGGATATGGTGGTAAACCTTCTTCTGATGCTGAAGAGGAGGAATTTTGATCAGAGGCTTCTGAATTGGATGACATGGTTTTGGTGGAGAATTGAGATTAATTGGGAAATTAGGGTTTGAAAGATTATTTGGAGTAAATTGGTGTCTGAGATGTGTTATTTGGGGGTGATTAAATAAGTCAAGTTTAGGCATTATAATAATTAATACAAATATTTACTTTCACCTGTTTCAGTAGGTTGGAGAAGTAAATTTGTTTGACTTTTTGAAAAGATATTTTTGTGAATAGTAACTCGGTTAAAAAGTTACTTTGGGTTAATCTTTATGGGTTAAGTTAAGATTTATCTTGTGTTGCAGTCTACATCCCATATCATTGGAGTAATAAGGTGTGTATCTTTACCACACAACAAATGGTTATTGATTCACCATGTCTAATCCACATAAGAATCAACTAGTCCAGAGCAAACGGCTACTGGTAAAGACTTATCAAATCCGTTTATGGTTGATAGTTTACCAAAAACTAGGTTATCAACTCACCATACATCCATGTGATCAAGAGTTGGCTAGTCCATAAGCAAACGGCTCATGGTAAAGACATATCAAATCCGTTGATAGCTGGTAGTTTGCTAAAAACTATGAGAAGAGCAGCATATTTTCATGTTTTATTCACCACTGCTCTTTGATATTTTTGTGAAAATTTTACCACTGCTAGTTCATCAGTTACCACTGCAAGAGTAATTTTTCCACTGATGACTAGCCGTTACAACTGTTGTGTCAGTAATCCATTTTTTACTAGCCGTTGTAAAAATAACTGTCATTCCTTATTAATAGGGTAAAATCTTTTGTGAATTATCTACTTACTTATTATAAATTATTCTTTTTCTAAAGATAATTCTTTCTTACGATAATTCACATTGCGCACCTCCTCAAACCCTATTAGTATAAATGGATCATCATACGGCTTGCTTTTTATCTTGATTACTAACACTTTTATTCTTTCTTTTCACAATTATCATGGCAATTCTAAACTTTGTCGAGGAGCACAACCAAGTGGCCTACTTACAAAAGTCAAACGAGAAGAGTGGCCCTGTTTTTCATCAGATTGTGGATTTTCTAAACACAACTCATATAAGGTATGCCTTAACTATTAATCCCACAATCTATGTCTCTCATATCAAACAGTTCTGGAACACTGTGGAGTCCATAACTCTTGAACAGGGAGACACACAAGAATCTGTGGATGCTCTAAAAGCCACAATTGATGGGGTAACTATTGATGTTACTGAGTCATCTTTGAGGAGAATTCTCCAATTGGATGATCTCAATGGTATCATCACATTACCTAATTCAGAAATTTTTACTAATATTGCTTTAATGGGGTATGATACATCAGAACAAAAAGTTACTTTTAGAAAAGGATGTTTTTGTCCCCATTGGAGATTTTTTATTCACACTCTTCTACATTGCCTAAGTCCTAAGAAAACATCTTATGAACAATTTGCATCAACCATGGCTTATCCTTTGGTTTGTTTGGCAACAGATAGGACTTTCAATTGGTCAAAGTTTATTTTTAATAATATGAAAGGCAATGTAAAGAGTACATATAAATTTTTGATGTATCCAAGGTTTGTGCAAGCAGTGTTAAATGAGTTTCAACTGCGACCTCATAATAGAATTTATGAACCTTCCACTCTTAAGCCAAAAGTTTTTCAAAATATGACTAAGGCTTCAGAACTTTGGAATGGGCAGGTTCATCCACTTTTTCCTCAAATGCTTGCTAAAATTTCTCAAGTACAGGGTGAGGATGCACCAATCCCAGCTGCATCTCAAAACACACCCAATATTGTTGTTCCACAAATTCAACACACCCCTGCTGTAACTCACACTTATGAGAGAAGGTCTAAACAGCCAACTTCTTTCATCTCAACATTGCATGTTGCTGAGCCTTTTGGTGTAGGCACAAGCAGTGGCAGTTCAAGGCTTCCTCCTAGTCCAACTAGGGAAGAGCCTAGACCAATGCCTTATGATTCACCTCTCCCAGCAGGTTACACAGTTGGAAGTGATGAAGGCAGTGTGCAACATATTGAATTGATGGACATTTGTACCAAGTTAGTCAAGCAGGTTCAAGCTCTGGAGAAAGACCTGGCACAGACCAAAGAACAACATGCCACAGAGCTGAAGACATTGAAGGATGAGATTCACAAATTGCAGAATGAAGTTGAGAATCTCAAGAAGCAAAGATCTCAAGTTATGTTATCATCCTCTTCACCTTCAGATGAGTTTTCTGCAAGTTCTACTAAAGTTTTGGGAGATTCTTCCAAACAGGGGAGGAAAACAGATGCAGAATTTAAGGGGAGGAGTACTAATTTTGAAAAGGTATTTGCTGAGCTCAATGATTCTGATAATGCTCAAGCAAAAGATGATGATGCTGAGACTGAGGGGAGGAAATTGGATTTTGAAGATATGGATGCAGATGCAGGTTTTAATTTTGATAATTTAGTTGGAACTGCTCAACAAATTTCCACTGAAGCAGAACAAGTTCCCACTGATCAACCAATTACCACTGCAAGTGAAAAAGTTCCCACTGCTACTCATGAACTTACCACTGCAGAGGAAGAAGCTGCCAGAATAAGATCAGTTAAAGGAAAAGCTATTGTAGTTGCATCAGATCAAGAGCAAATAAGAAAGATTTCTAAGAAAGAACAAGCTCAGATCAACTTTGATGCAAGATTAGCAGAGCAACAACAAGCTGAAGAGAATGAAAGAAAGAAAAAGATTAAGGAAGATGAAGTTGCTAGCTTTATGGAAGCAACTAGGTTGGATAAACTTGAAGCTATTATGGCAGAACCTATTTCAAGTATTTCACCAACTGTCATACATGAGAAACCTCCATTATTCACTTATGTGCCTACAGAAGAAGAGATTGATTTCTTGATTAATAATGATCAAATAATTAGGAAGAAGGCCATTGAACTTATTGCAAATACAACCTTGAATGAAGAACAAAGGTCTGCTCAACTTAAAAATTTCATTCAAATGAAGAATCAGCAGGCTCTTGATGAAATCATTGGGGATGCTAGCAAAGGTCAAAAGAAGCCAAGAAAGCTTACAAAGGCACTGATTATTGCAGAGATGAAAACTTTTTGTTGTCATGTTGGAAACATGAAGAAGGCTCAATTCAAAGGAATGTCACATGAACAGGTTGAAGGTATTTACTATAGAATCAAAAGACAAGATAGTAAATTCATTCCAATGGATCAAGAACCATTATCTATGAAGACAAAAACAACTGGAGTGAGTCTTGAATCTAAAGATGCAAAGAAGTTGAAGACTCAGAAATTATCTCAAGCAATAGAGGGTCCTAGAAAGTTGACTGAAGAGCAAGTTATAAATATGGTGTTCATAGAGACTGATGTACTTAATATTGAACCTCTACAAGCAAAATATCCAGTTGTTGGTTGGGAGATCTTTTCTGATAGTTTTGGTGTTGCTTGGAAGATCATCAGAACTGGAAGTGTCACAAACATTTGTAGAGACTTTGAAGATATTGTTAGATGTTGTGATAGAGAAGATTTGGATACTTTGTGGAGAATTATTCAAGATCAGTTTAAGAAGGAAGAACTTGTTGATGTCAAAGCTAAGGAGTTATGGGTTCACTTCAGAAGACTATATGAACCTTACCCAAGTGATAGGTATTGGAGATTTGAAGCTCATGGTACAAGAACTTTGTGGAAATTCTATGATTTAAGTTCTGTGCATCATGTTTCTACTCAAGATGGAGATGATGTCTTTATGCTGGCTGAGAAAGAATATCCATTGAGAGCTGGAGTATTGACAGTGATGTTTTCAGAAAAGCTTAGGTGTTGGGAAAGAACTGAAGTCATAGATAATTTGCTACAAAGGATTTATGATCAAAGTGTGAGAGCTGATAGAGAGTTAAGAAGAAGATAAGTGTTTGGAAGAATTCCCATATCCTTATGTTTACTGCATACTTGAAGAAACTTATTGATTTATGTATTAATCATAAGTTAGGGGAGGATTGTTGGGAATTATACTAACAGTTACCACGGCTAAGAGAAGAAGTTACAACTGCAGAAGATTGTACTTGCAGTGGAAACTCATTACCACTGCAAGAACAATATATTACCACTGCTTATTAGATAACTGTTAGGAAACGCGTCTAGATTTATATAGAATAGATCTTGTGTATATCTTATTCTATTAGCATTATACTTATCTTGTAGAAGAGGACTCCTTGTTGCATAAAAGGAGATCCTAGGTTATCAGTTGAATGATAACTCTCATATACGTTTCTAGAGCTTCAAGGTGTAACCCTAGTGATATCAAGATCACTCGTATTATTATCATTAATAATATTGGAGCTAATAGTTTGTTTATATACGTTGTTCATATATTACTATTTTACTCACAATCAAACTTCTAAGTGTTACTAAGTAGATTCCGCATACTTAGTGATATAATTCAAAGTATCAATCTAACACAAGTTCAAGGTGTTTAGATCCATCACTGTTTGTGGACAATTTTTAGGGTGTGTGGTTAATTTCAATGAGGCAAGATACCACCTAAGGAGAATGTGGAGCAAGTATGGCCTATTGGATATGACTGTTAATGATAAGGGGATTTTCTTTTTTAAATTCCAAGATGAATAGGGTATTTTACAAGTAATAAGTAATGGTCCTTGGATGGTTAATAACAAACCATTATTTGTACAAAGGTGGAGTATTGATGTTTGTCTGGATAAAAATGAGCCTAAGAAACTTCCTGTTTGGGTCAAATTGAGAAATTTACCTTTAGAAGCCTGGAGTGTCAAAGGTATTAGCTCAATTGCAAGTTGTTTGGGTAGGCCTATGATAATGGATGAAGTTACAACTAAGGTCTGTAAGACTGGTGTTGGTAGGCTTGGATTTGCTAGGGTTCTTGTTGAGCTTAATGCTGAAAAGCAATTCAAAGATGTTATTGAAATTGCTTACAGAAGTAAAGTGGCATGTACTAGTATGATGAAGTATGTTCAAGTTGAATATGACTGGAAACCTCTGAGATGTAGCCATTGCTGTGTATTTGGACATGAAATAAGTAATTGTAGAATGGTTCCTAAGGAAAGTGTTGTAGAAAATCAAGTTCAGGAACAGGATGCAAGTAATGATGGTTTCAAAGAAGTGCAGTACAGAAAAGGTAAGAGTGAAAACTATAATAATCAGAACAACATGTTTGATCAAAATGGGGTGGGTGGTCAGTCTAAAAATATAGGTTACAATAAGAAAATGAATGGGCCTAAGCGAAATTACAATAAGAAAGAGAATTGGTCAAAAAAGAATGTGGAGGTAGCTACTAAGTCTAGTATTGATAAAGGGAAAGGAATTAGTGAGAATAAGGAAAAAGTTGTTGAAGTAAATGAGATAAGCAAAAGTGTTACAAAATTTCCTATTAAGAAAACTTCTGATGCAAGTACTAGTCAGCAAAAAGTAAGTGTTGGAATCATAGGGAGTAATAGTTTTGCACCTTTAGAGAGTTTGATTAATGAGGAGATTAAGGATCTAAAGGAACAGGAAAGAATTTTGGTTAACCAAGTGTTAGAACAGAATGGTGACCCAACTGTGAATGAATGGGATAGCTGGAATGATAGAATGAAGAAGTATTATAGAAAGACAAAAGAAGCACAGAATGATAATAAAAAGTCAATTGATGCGGAAGATATTGTGCAAGACTTATCATCTACTGAGGAATGTCTTCTTAGGAATGAAGTTGAGGGGGTGTGTAGTCACTCTCTTAACTAAGAATTGCTGTGAGTTCCATCCACAATAATGCAATGTATTTAGAAAGTATTTTGTTTTTTGTATATAGTATTTTGTCTTTGTATGTGAAAAACAGACAGAGAGAATTGAGAGCCAAAAGAATTGAGAGAGTTGGTGAGATTAAAAACAGAAAGAGAATTTTGTGTGTGAAAAACAGACAGAGTGAATTGAAAGCCAAAAGAATTGATAGAGTTGGTGAGATTAAAAACAGAAAGAGAGTTTTGTGGGATATAAAAACAGACAGAGTGTATTGTGAGGAAAAAGAATTGAGAGAGTTGGAAAGAGTAAAAACAGAAAGAGAGTTTTTGTGTGATATAAAAATAGATAGAGTGATTGGGAGAGCAAAAAGAATTGAGAGAAGTTGTGAGCATAAAAACAGAAAGAGAGTATTGTGTGTATAAAAATAGACAGAGTGTATAAGTGAGCCAAAAGAATTGAGAGAAAAAGTGAGCCAAAAATAGACAGAGAGTTATGGATTTCAAATTTGCAACATGGAATATAAGAGGCCTTGGTACTGTTGACAAACAGAAGGAGGTCAGGAAATTTATTATTGAGGAAAAAAATACAAGTATGTGCTGTGCTGGAAACTCATATAAGATACAAGAATGTCAAAAAAGTTGGTGATAAAGTTTTTGGTGAATGGCAATATGTATCAAATGCTGAAGATAATAACAAAGGATGTAGAATAATGTTTGGATGGGATCAAAATCTGATTGAAGCATGGTTGATTCATAAGTCCAAGCAGAGTATGTTACTTCTGGTTAAGTCTTTATGTAGGAAAACTAGATTCTTTTGCACTGTTGTGTATGCTAGTAATTCAGGAATGGAAAGAAGGAAGCTATGGAGAGAATTGGCAAATTATAAAAGGATTACAAGTGGAAATGCTTGGGTCCTAATGGGTGATTTTAATGTTACTTTGGATGTCAATGAGCATTCTAATGGTAGTTCAGTCCCTACTAATGATATGATTGAGTTCAAGAGTTGTTTTGAGGAAGTTGAAATAGAGGATGTACTGAGTTCAGGGTTTCAATACACCTGGACAAAGAGTTTGAAAAATCCAAAATGTAAAACTTTGAAGACTGGATAGAGTTATGGTAAATGAAAAGTCCTTGGAAAGTTTTGATACTGCACATAGTGTATTTCTACCCTATATCATTTCTGATCATTCACCAGCTGTGCTAATAATACCAAAAGGGGGAATTAGAAAGAGAAAGGCATTCAGAATGACAAATTTTATAACTGAGAAGGATGAATTTTTGCCTATGGTTAAAGAAGACTGGGAGAAAAGTATCAATGGGTTCCAGATGTATAGAGTTGTTCAGAAAATGAAGTTGCTTAAACATAAAATGAATCATCTGAGCTGGAAAAAAGGTAATGTACATGAAAGAGTAAATATTTTGAGAGAAAAAGTGAAGGCTGCTCAGGAAAATGTTGATAAAGACCCTTTTTGTGAGAAATGGAAAGAGGAAAGCTGTTCATTATTACAAGAATATTGTGAAGCTATTAGAGATGAGGAAAATTTTTTACTTCAAAAAGCAAAGATTGAGTGGCTTAAGGAAGGGGATAGAAATACTAGTTATTTTCACAAAATTATCAAAGGAAGACAATACAAAAGCAGAATTATGGAAGTTTGTGGAGAGAATGGTGTAAGATATGAGAATGAGCAAGTTGCAGGGCAATTTCTTGTGCATTTTCAAAGATTTCTGGGAATAAAAGATAGTGTAACTGAGTTCCCAAGTGATACTGTGAAATTTACTAGCAAATTGTCAAGAATGGAGGCTTATTATTTGGTAAGACAAGTAACTGAGAAGGAAGTTAAAGAAGCAATGTTTGATATTGAGGATTCTAAAGCACCTGGACCAGATGGTTTCACATCAAAGTTCTTCAAATCTACATGGAGCATTGTGGGAAGTGATGTTGTGTTGGCAGTACAAGAATTCTTTACATCTGGAAAGTTACTAGGTGAGTTGAATGCCACTTTAATCTCACTAGTGCCTAAAATTGCTACTCCCAATAAAGTGTCTGATTTCAGACCAATAACTTGCTGCAATGTATTGTATAAATGTATTAGCAAGGTGATCACAAATAGAATCAAAGAAGTTCTTGGGAGATTAGTTAGTGAAAACCAGAGTGCATTTATAGCAGGAAGACAGATAACTGATAATATTTTATTAGCACAAGAGCTTTTGAGGGGCTATAATAAAAACAAAAGATTAAGAAATGTGCTATTAAGATAGATTTACAGAAAGCTTATGATACCCTGGATTGGAATTTTCTTAAGAGTACATTGGAATATTTTGGTTTTCATAGCAAAATGGTAGGGTGGATTATGACTTGTGTTTCAACTACTAAGTTTTCATTGAATATTAATGGTGAAAGAGTTGGATATTTTAGTGGGGGAAGAGGTTTAAGACAAGGTGACCCAATCTCACCTTACTTATTCACTTTAGCAATGGAAGTATTCAACTTACTTTAAAAAAAACATTGAGAACAGTGAAGCATTTAGGTATCATCAGGGATGCAAGAAACTAAAGATTACACATTTGGGTTTTGCTGATGATCTCATTGTATTTAGTCATGGTGATTGTCAATCAGTGGGAGTTATTAGAGACACTTTGGATCAATTTAGTAGCTTGTCTGGTCTCAAGGTCAATATGCAAAAGAGTACTATTTTCTTTAGTGGTATCTCAGCTCCTGAACAAGATAATTTGCTTCAAATTTTACCATTTACTGTTGGAAGGTTACCTGTTAGATATTTAGGTGTACCATTAATAACCAAAAAACTGAGTGTCAATGATTGTAATTCTCTGATTGAAAAAGTTAGGAACAGAGTCAGTGATTGGAAAAACAGAGCACTATCTTATGCTGGGAGATTACAACTTATTGCCTCAGTTCTATCCTCTATGCAAGTTTATTGGGCCTCTGTTTTCAATCTCCCTAGAACAGTTGTTAAGGAAATCAATAAGCTGCTTAAGGGGTTCTTGTGGTGCCAAGGTGAAATTACAAAAGGTAAAGCAAAAATTTCCTGGGAACAGATATGTAAACCTAAAGATCATGGGGGTTTAGGTATTAAAGACTTGCAGACATGGAATGAAGTCTTGATAATGAAACATCTATGGAACATAGCTGCAAAGAAAGATACTCTATGGGTAAAATGGATAAATGTAGAAAAATTGAAAGGTAAGAGTGTATGGGAAGTAACTCAGGACAGTACTAGTAGTATTGGATGGAAAAATATATTGAATCTTAGAGAAAAAGTCAGAAAGCATGTGTTCTATAAGCTTGGTGATGGAAAAAGTGTTTCTTCTTGGTTTGACAAATGGTGCAGTGAAGGGCCTTTGTGTGAGTTTATTTCTAAAAGAGAAATTTACAATGCTAGACTGAGTATAAAATGCACAGTTGAGGAGTTGGTTGTTGATAATAATTGGGGATGGCCAATGGATTGGAATGTCAAATTCTCTAGATTGAATAATGTTCATATCCCTGTTTTGAATAATAGATGTAAGGATAAAGCTGTGTGGGTGTCAAATTTAGAGAAGCAAACAGAATATGCTACAAAAGTAGTTTGGAAAGATATGAGAAGTAATGGGAGTACAGTTGTGTGGAAAAACTTGGTGTGGTTCCCTCAGAACATCCCTAGACACTCATTTGTTATATGGCTGGCAGTGCAAGAGAGACTGATGACACAAGACAGGCTTGCAGCTTGGAATCAAGATGATGAGATGAGATGTGTTTTTTGTAAACAATGCCAGGATTCACATGATCATTTATTTTTCCAATGCCAATACTCTTATAGTGTGTGGAGCAAAATGCAGGATCTTCTTGACAAAAGATTCTCATTTAACTGGAAAGTAATCATTGATGAATTCTCTAGATTGAAAGCTAACAGAAATATTTGGAGTGTTGTTAGAAGAATTGTCCTGGGTGCTTCAGTTTATTTTGTGTGGCAGGAAAGGAATTCCAGAATTTTCAAGAACAGTGAAAGAAGTGTTGATACACTTGTACAAAATATCATGGAAAGTATTAAATGGAGGATTATGAATTTCATTGTCAAGGATTCAAATACAGTAAGGAATGTAGAAGACAAATGGAATGTGAAGCTTAAAAGAGCAGTTTGAAGATTTTGATAGTTCTATTCTATATATGGTTCTGAATTTAGATTAGCTTAGTCGATTGAATGTTGTAGTATGAATTCATATTTGTTTAGCCTCATTAACTCATCATGGGGTTGTCCATGAGTGTAAAAATGAGTGTCTAAGAGCACTTTTTGTGATTAATAATATTTCTCCTTTTCACAAAAAAAAATGTTTATGTTGAGAGATGAGCTTGGATTATGCTTATGTGATGCCATGGTTATGGCTTATGTGATGAGATGATGCTATAGAATATGTTGATGATATGTGATAGTTGAGACTTGGGTATGTAGGCCATGAAGTAAGTGTTTATGTATATGATGCATTATGTGGATTGAAGTATAATAGTATGTTATAGTCGTTTTACTTACTAAGCCTTTGTGCTTACGGTTTAGTTGTCTAACCGTTTTGTAGGTTGACATGTTCTTATGGATGGCATGGATATGTGGATTAAGGTTTTGGTTATGCAAGATTTAAGGTAATATGTGTTTAGGAGCTTAGCTAGAATACCAGGCTCATGTGTAAGTTTGTACCCCCGTTAGTCTTTTATTGGTTGTTAAAGGGCAGCCGTATGGCAAAGTGTATGTCAAGAGTTGTATGACAATTTGGTAGTCATTTGATAAGTCAAAGTATGGTTTATGTGTTTTTGAGTAAAGTTAAAGGGGCGTTTGGTTTAAGTGTAAACATACCCATTTTGAGTAGTAAATGGGTCAAGTGTTATTGGAACATGTTTGATATGTTAATTGATTGATTTCTGAAAAGTTTGGTGTAAAACGAAAGTGATATAAGTGGTTTGTTGTGAAATGGGTCAAAACGGGTTATTTGCATAACCCGTCGTAAAGTACCCCTTCGGGGTATCGTAAGATAAATGTTTTTGCATGAAAATGAGCCCATTCATATACCAAATAAATCTGGAAATTTTGGTTGAGTTTCGAGTTCGGGAGGTCGGGTTTCCGGCCGGGGATTTTGAAAGTGATTTCGGGACAACAAGCTGTCTAGATTTTCCGGGCAGACTGTGAAGATTTTTGGCAGTTTTCAAAAATTCATATCTTTTAATCCATAAGTCGTCACGGGTCATGCCACCTATCGTTTCGAAGGTGATTGAGTCTATTTTCATCTAAAAATAGCCCCAAGGTCTGATTGTGTACTGATTTTTGTCAGTTTATGAAAGAGTAACAGCAGGTCAATTTTAGTTCAAGCGTTTCCGCGTAAAAAGTTTTAAGTTTTTGTCTAAGCGGGCATGGGGTGTTACATTCATAGCTACAACAAGAGTTAATGAGAATTCCGCAGATCAGCTGACGACAACATCAAGCAGTGATTCTGATCTTTCTCCTACTTATGATTCAGATCCTTTCCATGAGGTACCTAATAATGGTAATGATGCTAATCCGTTTGCTCATGAGAAGCCACATTATGTGCCACCTGAACCTAATTATGATACATATGTGGGGGAACAAGTTAATAGCAATGTTAACTATGAAACTCCAGATATGGATCCTAATGGAGTTCAAGTTGCACAAAATGGTGCTAATGATGAGGAAACCCGTGCTTTCTTTGAATCATTATTGAATAATTGCAGCATTGAAATTGAGAAAGTGAAAAAGGTTAATCGCGATGTTAAGGCCGCGAATGTTAAATTGACCGCTGAGCTTGAGAGTTACAAGAAAAACGTTAATACTTTTGAGTTTCATCAAAAAAGATTGTCTGAATTAGAAACTGGTTATCAAAATTCCGTTTCAAGGGAAAAACTTTTGCAAATCAAGTTTGATACACTTGATGTTAATTCTTTCAAGGAGATAAAAGCTTTAAACGCGGAAATTTCTGATTTGCAAAACCAACTTTCTAAACAAAAATTAGCTTATAACAATCTTGAAAAAGAAAGTGATGAGTTGAAATAGGAATTTGCAAAGAAAGAAGATAAACTTTTGGATGAAATCGTAGAGTCAGAACACATGATTGCACATCTAGAGGAATTGGTGGTTAAGTCGGGTCAGTCAAGTCAAACAATGAAAATGATTTCAAATGAAACTAATCCGATTTACCATACAAAACATAAAATGGCTCTTGGTAACACAACTCCTTGTAATCTCAAGAAAGCTCAGCAAGAACAGAATGTTTTGTATAATGGTAATGTGATTTACACCAAACATGATCCTCCCGTCGTTCGGGATTCTGTGCAAACGATGGAACTTGTCGAAGAGAGCATAAATAAAATGAAACAAAAGGATTTGAAACCCATTGATTACAACAAATTGAACAAACTTTCGGGAATTACTTTTGTTCTACAAACAGAACCATTTGTGTTTTCCATAAAACGACCATTCGCGAAATTCTTTTCTAAAAAGATAGTTGTTTCCAAATCTCTTTCAAAAATGGAACAAATGTCCTCTAACAACACTTTTAATACAAGTGAGGCTAGAGACATTCTTGATGACGTTAAAAAGAGAATTCAAGAACTTCAAAATATTGTTAAATCTAAAACTACTCTCAGTATTAACAACTGGCATTCTAGTTTTCATATTGAACAGAAAAAGGTGTTTGAAAATGAAATTACTATCCTACTGAATAACATCAGTGCGAGGGTAATCCATTTTGAAAACGCTTTCTTAAAAGAAATGGCCGACTTTGTCAAGGACCACAAATCCCTGGTAAACGAAGCTAATGAAACTCGTGAAAACATGAATGTTTTGGAAAGGTTAAATGATTCTCTCTTCGAAGCAGTTCTGTCTACTGATATAATGTCTATCATCATACAAACATATTTGGTTCAAGACGATGAAAGACTGAGAGCTGAGACCTCCGAAATTGTTTCCAAATATGAAAATGCTCTTATAAAGCTTGAAAAAGAAAGTGTGTCATGTTTTAAACAACTTGATCGGAAAAAGGAAGAATGCAAGTATGACAAAATGTCGTATGAGCGTGCCTTCAACAACATGAAAGAGCAAAATGATCTTTTGAGGGCTCAGCTTGAACGTCAAAAAGGGAAGGGTGAGGAAACTAAGTTTGCAAAACCATTGACTTCGGAGAAACCAAATGTTTCAAACACGGTTCAAAAACCAAAAATGTCAATTTCACGGTTTGCTCCAACAGTCGATGAGAAAAAGTGTTAGAAACTAAGAACGCCATAATAAAGATAGTTTCTAGGACCGTTTTGGCTCAAGACAATTAAGTCTAATCTAGGAATAATAATGTTCATAAGATAAATCATAGCGGAATAAGAACAATATTATTAACAAGGTTTTTCTTCGTAATCATCTCTACTCTAACATACATCAAAACCCCAATGCTACGTGATCAAGTGTAGCACGGTTACATCCTAACAGCTATCTAAGATAGTTGAGGCTTAACATCAATCTACCCTAGGTGTTTCCCATAAAACACCTGTACACACAAGTCTAGGCGTTTCCAGCCCTAGACATACACTCACACGTTTTCTGTATATTACATTGTGGAAGACATATTAAAACCTATTCCTTGTATCTCTTTATATAATAGAGATACTAGGGTTACAAGGAATAAACTAATAAAATAAAAGATATGCTGTAATCTTTTTCTTTCTTTGCAAGTTTCTTCCTTTGTCTCCATAAGTCCTTCATCTTTCATATTTGTCAATATCAACTCAAAGTATAATTCCCAACAATCTTCCCCTAGTTGATATGACAAAACCAAGTATATGAAAGATGTCGTCTTCCCCTCAAACCATGCATATCATCAAGGATCTTCAAGCTGTAATCTTCAAAGTATTCTTCTTCCCCTTTTTGTCATCATCAAATAGGGGACAAATGTATGCAACCTTGATCTTCACAACCACGAATCAATATTACACATCCAATTCATCTTTCCAATGTTTCAAAGTCGCCCACCATTAAGTTTTCCGCATCTAAAAATGGACTTGAAACAATAGAAATCAAAACCATCAGTAGTAATAATAACTAGCAGTAGTAAAAACCTTCACCTCGATGTAGCATATAAATGGTTAATCATTTGAACACTTAAGCTTCCCATGAAACCCATATGTTAACCATTTGTTGAATATAGGCTCCATGTAATGATTACGGATGAAGAAAACTAAGTATAACCAACTTGATGTTGAAGTAGAACCACCCAAACTTGTGCTTTATATCTTGTACTAAAATTGACTTCGAACGTATACTTAACGTATAGGGAGATCGCAACCTCTTGACAAAAAATCACTGAGCACAATAACGTAACTCCTTCAAGTGTTTTGTCAATTCGTAGTCACCTGAACGAACAAACAAGTTACCCCACACTGAAAAGGTATGATAAAACACAAACCTGTGAAACTCCACTTCATCATCAAATAGGTGATAAAAACCTTTCTTCGTAATCAATTAGAACAAATAAGAACGAGCCTTTAAACTGTTTAAGCACCAATAAACCAAAAACCATAACTCCTGTGTGTATATCAACCAACAACCGTCTGTGTGTGTCATCCAGTATCTCCACAAACCAATTTAATAATCAACCAATCTCACCGTACCATGTGCAAATAATATCGACCAATGAATTAATCATGTGAATGAGCAGCAGTCAATCAGTAACAAATATAGAATTTGTAGCACCCTTGCACTAAACGACAACCAACAACCATGATCTTTAAATTCTTAAACACTGACCTTCATTAATAGTACGAGGATTGAATTACTTTTCCAAAAGACGACAAGCCTTCAATATTGCTTTTCCAAGAAAACTTTTAACCGGCCCATGTGCTTCCTTTTCTTTGTAAAAGTATACCTCAGTCCTTCGTATATTAACTTTCAAGAGCAGTACAATTTTCAAAGCGTACCAGTGGAACGAAGCAATGACAATGGAAGGTTGAAACGAGCAGTGGAAACGATATAGGCAGCAGTGGAAACCTTTTACGCGTAGCAGTGGGAACGAACAACTCGCAGTGGTAACGGAAACGTAGCAGTGGTAATTTCCTGAACGCAGTTAGAACTTACACCGTACCACCAGTAGACTTACTCCCTTTAAAGTAACCTTACAACCAGTAACTTCAATGAATAAACGTACGTAGGTCTACTCCATGACCAGTATCCTTGAAGCTTATACAACCCAGTAACCTTAGTTCATTAGCAGCAAAAGCACGACACACCAGTAACTTTCTTCACAAACCCTTTTCTTTTTCATATCAGTATCAATCCATTACTCCATGCGAAACCCTAATAATAAATTACTACAATAGTATTCAAAGCTCAGCATCGTTAGGGTTCATCATAAATCATTCCAGCATCATCATTAGGGTTCATCACAGATTTCAAAACCTGCTCACCAAGTCTAATGAAAGTACCAGTAGATGAATCAAATGGAGCATCAAAAGCATGTATGTATTCATGAGGATAAACAACGATTAATAACAGATGTAGGGTTTGTATTATTCCTCCTTGTCACCAAGCTATGAGACCATAACTTAGGGTATTTAGATCAGCCTAGGGTTTCTTTTAAGTAGTTATAATAAGCATGCATAGCAGATCCAGAAACCCTAAAAATCAATCCGTACCTTCACCAAATCTGTTATCCTCCATGATTAATAAACTCCAAACGGTAGATATTCAACTTCCATAATGAATTAACACAAGTATGCACGAATAAAAAGAAGTTGAGATCAATAAAACCCTAAAAATTCGACTTACAAACTTTTCTGCAGCAGCCTTTTAGAAAAATCATATCTTTTTACTGGGAGCTCAGATTGAAGATCCCTCCGGTGGAACTCTTCCTTGACATGTAGAGAACCTCCAGTAAAAATTTCAGCCCGATCCAACGGTTAACGAAGGAGATATCGCGCCTTGAAAACTGACCTGCAGTGAGTTACGAAAATTGAACCAAAATCGAATTTTTCTTGTTTCTTCTTTCTTCGACAACGAACCTTGTAAATCCTAGATATCAAGAGCCCCCGCTCTGATACCACATGTTAGAAACTAAGAACGCCATAATAAAGATAGTTTCTAGGACCGTTTTGGCTCAAGACAATTAAGTCTAATCTAGGAATATTAATGTTCATAAGATAAATCATAGCGGAATAAGAACAATATTATTAACAAGGTTTTTCTTCGTCATCATCTCTACTCTAACATACATCAAAGCCCCAATGCTACGTGATCAAGTGTAGCACGGTTACATCCTAACAACTATCTAAGATAGTTGAGGCTTAACATCAATCTACCCTAGGTGTTTCCCATAAAACACCTGTACACACAAGTCTAGGCGTTTCCAGCCCTAGACATACACTCACACGTTTTCTGTATATTACATTGTGGAAGACATATTAAAACCTATTCCCTGTATCTCTTTATATAATAGAGATACTAGGGTTACAAGGAATAAACTAATAAAATAAAAGATATGCTGTAATCTTTTTCTTTCTTTGCAAGTTTCTTCCTTTGTCTCCATAAGTCCTTCATCTTTCATATTTGTCAATATCAACTCAAAGTATAATTCCCAACAAACAGTCATTTTCCACTTAACACTTCCTAGTTCAATAATCTCCTCATCAAAAACAGCAATTTCTACCCCACTTTCATTGATCTCAGTTTGAACCATTTGCAAAGTGTTATCCATGACATTAGTAGTAAGTATATCAGCAAGTGTACTTTTCTTAGCCATACTAGTACTATTATTCATACTACTAGTCACTTTCACATTCAAAGAATCAACATTAACATCCACTTTTGCACTTGCACTAACTTCATTATCATTCACATTACTAGCATTACAAACACCTTTATCATTTGACTTATTCACCAAATTATCATCATTCACAAGATTATCCAATTCACAATTCTTATTGACATTATTAGCAGTTGATGATTCAGTAGATACCTGACTTTGAAGACAAGGAAATTTGTCTCCATTCAAGTCACCAGCAAACACACTCTTAACCCCATTACTTTTATCTTCACTGTTATCTTTCTTCTCCCCTTTATTCTTAACCATCTCACTTTTTCCTTTTTCTTGATTATTTTCTTTACCATTTTTCTTATCACTATTCCTCTGAGTACTTAATACTGAGTCCCCATACCTAGCCGGAACCCTAACAGAACGATTCGATGCTCTTTTCCTACCCGACATACTTCCAGAACAATTAAAACTTCAATTCATATGATATAACTGCTAATTTTTTGGTTTTTCTGAAAGAAATGAAAAGAGAATACTATAGTCTGCAAAAGCCCCAATTCAATTAACTAGGTTAAAATTGGTGCCAAAAAACGATTTTGGGGGTTTTCTCCATACTAAGTATCAAACAAATCAGATCATATCATTGAATAAGAAATGAGTGAGAAATTGACTGAAAACTACAATTCTTGAAAATGGTAGAAAAGGCGGGGAAAGTTGTTACGAGAGAGAAAAGTTGGTGTGTCCGGTTTGGATTATTTTACTATCATCATTTTACTTACCTTATTCCAATCTAAACATATCAAGAACATCATCATCATCACAATGATCCATCATCATCATCATCGTCTGTCATAACCACAACCTAACAACATAACAATAAGTAACATAACAAGGGTTAACATAACCCATAAAACATACTTATCTTTCATTCTACATCATCATATGATCATATCTTGATCATATGAAGAAAACCCACTTAATCCATAATCTAAAGCTTCATTATCATTAAGAACATAGATACTTACTTGTGATGATCATAGCTAAGGAAGACTATTAACACTTGATCTTCACCTTCTTCATTTCAAGCCATCATCTAGCTTTTCTTCCCTCCCTTTTCTCTCTTCTATAACCGAACCATCACTTATCTCCATAATGAGAGAAAAGTCTAGACTTTCCTAGATATACTAGTTAGGTGGCATCTTTAGCAAAATGGCAAGATTGGTCCTTCTAGTCTCTTTCTTCTTACTTTGGCCACATCCTACTCATAACTCATTTACCTCAATGGCAACTTTAGTCTCTTTGGCACTACCACAATTCATTCTTAGTACTATAACAAGTTGGTTCTAGTACTAGTTTGAGGAAGTAGCAAGATTAATCCCTGCAGGCTAGAACAAGTTGGTTCTAGTACTAGAACAAGTTGGTTCTAGTACTATTTTCAGATTCTGTCAACTTAGGTCCCTCAAGTTCTTTTCCTTTATATTGGTGACTCATAATACTTTCTAAACCACGTTACACATTCTTTGACTATCGGGTTTGACCACATCATGACATTTGTTGACTAACCAACCATGTAAGGCTCTTAGTCCATTACATCTAGGGTGGGGTCCAAGTACCCGGGAAACGTGTCTAACAATTCTATCCCCCTTATTTAGATTTCGTCCTCGAAATCTTTCGTCTATTACTATCCAAAACTAAATCTCAACATAACAAATTATTATTCTCATGCTAACTAAGCCATTACCTTGCAACGATCTAGATGATCTTGCAAAGTCTAAACTTGCTATAATTAATCATAATTCGTATTATACTATAGGCAACACTTCTCATCACAAGCTCATCTAAAATTTCCCACAATTGACGACTAGTCATATGGAAAATTAACTATTTTGACTTTATATAAGTCAAACTTCACACTATCATCACTTCATTCACAAATGCACTATATGACCTTACGTCATATACCGGTCAAAATTACACTTTACACAATATCAACACTTATCTACTGCCAAAAATCGGTAACTTATCTCGCAATATATACATAGTACCATATAAATGGCACTTCCAAAAATCCACCCATCATCTTATCAACTTAAAGCAAAAAAATCATTCTAGGCGTCTATCTTAAGGTTCATATATGACCTTAACGCCGCTACAAGATTTTATATCTAATCTCTTCTTATAACGTCTAACTTGTTTTAGTTTTCACTTTCTCATATCTCTACCCGTATTCATGTCATATCGGCTACACATAAGCCCGCTCATTTATAACTCTTTACTTACATAAAAAGGCGTCCCAATCTATGCAAGTAAGGAATTATAAACTTATGGTTCAGTGATTTACAATTTCTTTATTTAAATGAAGAGGCGTCCCAATCCATTTAAATAAAGAGATTATAAATCCTCCTACTCATGTACTTCCGACACAACAATTATACTTACTTTATTTTCCTTCTTTTCTAGCCTTGGATCCAATCTCACTAACTATTCATCCATGTCATAAAGACAAGCTAGCTATCCCGAAGGATACCATAATATCCATGCCTTTGCGGCAAGCTGGGCCACCCCGAAGGATGCCATAACTATCATCCATGCCATAAGGCAAGCTGTATAACCATGCCATGAAAGGCAAGCTAAGCTATCCCAAAGGATACTTTCATACATGCCAAGAATATAGGCAAACCATGCCGGCGAAGGCAAGCTAACAACCATGCCATGATGGCAAGCTAGGCCATCTCAAAGGATGCCAAAACATATGCCGCGAAGGCAAGCTAACAACCATGCCATGAAAGGCAAGCTAGGCCATCTCGAAGGATGCCGAAAACACATGCCATAAAGGCAAGCTAACAACCATGCCGCGAAGGCAAGCTAACAACCAAGCCATAAAGGCAAGCTAGGCCATCTCGAAGGATGCCAATACACATGCCAAAAAGGCAAGCTGGGCTATCCCGAAGGATACCAAAACTAGAGCGTTGGATCCAAGCTATATCTAACTTATCATCTTTACTCAATTTATCTTTTATGTACTTTTATCATTAAGTACACGCTATCACTTCAACACTTCTCATTGCCTTGAGCAATTTGAACATTCGCTACCACGTTTACATTCATCTAGACAAGTTGCTATATTACACTTGTTAAATTATGTTTGCATTCTCACAATGCTACCACGTTTCAACATTCGCTACCACGTTTACATTCATCTAGACAAGTTGCTATATTACACTTGTTAAATTATGTTTGCATTCTCACAATGCTACTTATCATTTATCCGTCAACCTCAAGTTGACTCATACATTCACTACGTGGCATCTCTATTTTAGACAAGTTTTATATAATGCTTGTCCATTTACAGTTTACACATTATCTATGTGTCCTTACCACACACTTTTACTATTATCCGTCAACCCTTGTTGACCATGTTCACAACTCATACTATCACTTCATTTAGTCTACTCAACTTTACTCATATAAGCCTTACATAGGCTTATTCTATAACATTTCCATTAATCTCATCACATACTATCCAATATATAAACATGACTATACTCATGTTTTACGATTCTTCTAGCGCACTTCATATCACTTATGAATTCTAGCGAAATCTATGTCTCATTCATCACTTCTACTCATCACGCTTAACCATTTACTTACTAACACATTTTACTTATCATATTTTATATATAACATGATCTCGTCACATCTTAACCATATACTTTAACTTTCTTATTTTAATTAAGCGTGTAAGACTTACGCTTCAAGCATCTACTCATTATTACATCTAATCGTTCATGTCTCATGAAATATGCATTCCAATGCATCTATCTCAACTCACACTTCTGTGAATCGTGCTCTCAAGTACATCACATAAAACTTAGACTTATAATAAACTACTACCATAGACTTAAAGTCACATAAACAATAACACTTAACACTTAACACTTATCTAACAAGTGTTAAAACATTCATAATCATAATCAAATCATATAGTCTATGGCTCATACATCACATTGAACAATCAAACTATGTCTAAGCATCAACATTCTAACTAGCCGCAAGCACTAGTCTACCTTACAACTAAGGCATCATACAACTTCCAATTCACTTGCTAGCCCATCTCTAATACCACTTAACATTTCTATTCACATTCCATTATCATGACACTATCATACTTTCACATAATCGCAATACAAACGCCGGCACCAACCGAGGTGCACGACCAACTAATCATTTAAACACTTCAAGTAATCACGGACTTACATCTCATACACATCAACACTATATCATACATCCATCACTTATCATCTGTAAGTTCAACTAGCATAAAACATAATCCGTCTCACACTTAACAATTACTTTTCCGCATTACTCAAACTTATGGCCATCGCAATCTACGAGTGGTTTAAGACTAGGCAACCTATAGTGGAAACCTAATTCACTTAAACCGAAGCTCTGATACCAATTTGTAACACCCCATGCCCGCTTAGACAAAAACTTAAAACTTTTTATGCGGAAACGCTTGAACTAAAATTGACCTGCTGTTACTCTTTCATAAACTGACAAAAATCAGTACACAATCAGACCTTGGGGCTATTTTTAGATGAAAATAGACTCAATCACCTTCGAAACGATAGGTGGCATGACCCGTGACGACTTATGGATTTAAAGATATGAATTTTTGAAAACTGCCAAAAATCTGCACAGTCTGCCCGGAAAATCTGGACAGCTTGTTGTCCCGAAATCACTTTCAAAATCCCCGGCCGGAAACCCGACCTCCCGAACTCGAAACTTAACCAAAATTTCCAGATTTATTTGGTATATGAATGGGCTCATTTTCATGCAAAAACATTTATCTTACGATACCCCGAAGGGGTACTTTACGACGGGTTATGCAAATAACCCGTTTTGACCCATTTCACAACAAACCACTTATATCACTTTCGTTTTACACCAAACTTTCCAGAAATCAATCAATTAACATATCAAACATGTTCCAATAACACTTGACCCGTTTACTACTCAAAATGGGTATGTTTACACTTAAACCAAACGCCCCTTTAACTTTACTCAAAAACACATAAACCATACTTTGACTTATCAAATGACTACCAAATTGTCATACAACTCTTGACATACACTTTTCCATACGGCTGCCCTTTAACAACCCATAAAAGACTAACGGGGGTACAAACTTACACATGAGCCCGGTATTCTAGCTAAGCTCCTAAACACATATTACCTTAAATCTTGCATAACCAAAACCTTAATCCACATATCCATGCCATCCATAAGAACATGTCAACCTACAAAACGGTTAGACAACTAAACCGTAAGCACAAAGGTTTAGTAAGTAAAACGACTATAACATACTATTATACTTCAATCCACATAATGCATCATATACATAAACACTTACTTCATGGCCTACATACCCAAGTCTCAACTATCACATATCATCAACATATTCTATAGCATCATCTCATCACATAAGCCATAACCATGGCATCACATAAACATAATCCAAGCTCATCTTCTCAACATAAACATACATAACACATAATGATAGAAATCCATATAACATATGCTATCATCATTTTACTTACCTTTATCCAATCTAAACATATCAAGAACATCATCATCATCACAATGATCCATCATCATCATCGTCGGTCATAACCACAACCTAACAACATAACAATAAGTAACATAACAAGGGTTAACATAACCCATAGAACATACTTATCTATCATTCTACATCATCATATGATCATATCTTGATCATATGAAGAAAACCCACTTAATCCATAATCTAAAGCTT
The DNA here is from genome assembly GCA_030686995.1 of Artemisia argyi. NCBI lineage: Eukaryota > Viridiplantae > Streptophyta > Magnoliopsida > Asterales > Asteraceae > Artemisia > Artemisia argyi. The sequence goes on along the minus strand of CM060680.1, from coordinate 227,009,485 downwards.
CGTTATCAGTAAGAACATATATACTTACTTGTGATGATCATAGCTAAGGAAGACTATTAACACTTGATCTTCACCTTCTTCATTTCAAGCCATCATCTAGCTTTTCTTCCCTCCCTTTTCTCTCTTCTATAACCGAACCATCACTTATCTCCATAATGAGAGAAAAGTCTAGACTTTCCTAGATATACTAGTTAGGTGGCATCTTTGGCAAAATGGCAAGATTGGTCCTTCTAGTCTCTTTCTTCTTACTTTGACCACATCCTACTCATAACTCATTTACCTCAATGGTAACTTTAGTCTCTTTGGCACTACCACAATTCATTCTTAGTACTAGAACAAGTTGGTTCTAGTACTAGTTTGAGGAATTAGCAAGATTAATCCCTGCAGGCTAGAACAAGTTGGTTCTAGTACTAGAACAAGTTGGTACTAGTACTATTTTCAGATTCTGTCAACTTAGGTCCCTCAAGTTCTTTTCCTTTATATTGGTGACTCATAATACTTTCTAAACCACATTACACATTCTTTGACTATCGGGTTTGACCACATCACGACATTTTTTGACTAATCAACCACGTAAGGCTCTTAGTCCATTACATCTAGGGTAGGGTCCAAGTACCCGAGAAGCGTGTCTAACAATGAAGTTGTTTTCCTCAGTAGTCAACGGTATTCCCGATTCTTCTTTATTGGCAAGCGTCAACAAGTACTGGATCTTTTCCACCTTCGGCAGTGCATTGACATTGTAATTATTACCAATATCACTGTTGTGACTTGCTGATGTAGGTTTCTGAATCGAAGTCATGAAGCAATCAATCCCATTTTGATTAAGCACATTCTGATTCACAATCTGATCCATCTGATTTCCTACATATTGCCCTGCATATTGCATCTGGTTCCCCATCGGTATACTCGAAGCATATCCTTGCTGATTGTTGTTGTGTTGTTGGATGTTTAATGCCTTGAAGAATGAGGCAAAACCACTGGACAAAGTACTTGTGAAACTGTCATGGTGAGTTGCCGTTGATTCAATTCTAAGTGAAAAGTTGTTCTTAGGATCTTTTGAAAGATAACAAAGGTTGTTGTTGAAGATTAGATGTTTTGGTGAAGTTGAAAAGCGTTCTTGGATGTTCTTTAGTGAAAATCACTGTTAAATTCAATTCTAAGGTTACCAGAAAATTTTGAGTTTTAAAAATTTTGACGCCAAATTTTACCGAAAAAATTTGAATTTTGGCCTAAAAATTTGAATTTCGGGCCAAAATTTTCAACCTTATACCAAAATTTAAATCTCGCGTAAAAATTAAACGTTTTGTCTTCTGTAAAAAAATAAATTTTACTCAAATTTTCCCGCCAAATTTTTTTATTTTTTTTTTGTCTAACTCGATAATGCTTGATTATGGCTAACTTGGCTAACTCGGTAAGTTATACTTGAGGACTAACTCGGTAATAAAGAAAGTCTCAAACTCGATAAGCTCAGAAAATGCTAACTCGGTAACCTCAGAAAATCCTAACTCGGTATAGTTCAGTTTCTGTCTAACTCGGTATGTTTAAGTTTCTGTCAAACTCGTTATGTTTTAGGATGTTTGTCAAACTCGATAAGTAAACTTAATTTGAGCAGAGTTTCCCCTAGTTAGTAGCCACAAATAACCTTACTCGATGTACGATACGGCAAAAGGCTAACTCGCCAATTTATACTAAACTCGCTAGTTCCACAATCAGTCCTAACTCGCTAGTTCTGAAAGACCTAACTCGCTAGAAACTTTCAAACTTGACAGAAACAAATATCCTAACTCGCTAGTTCTGAAAATTAATCCTAACTCGAAAAAGAAAGAAAAAAAAATTCAAACTCGCAAAAAAAATTTCAAACTCGATGAAAAAAGTTTTCTAACTCGAAATTTTTTTTTCAAACTCGATAAACATTTTCAAACTCGATAAAAAAATTTTCCAAACTCGAAATTTTTTCCTTAACTCGACAAAACGCTGATGAACAGTAACCGATCCAAGATTTTTCACCCAAAAACTATCTAAAACAACCTAAGATTATCCCTAGGCTCTTGATACCACTTGTAGGACCGTAGAACAACCTTAATCACTTATGAATCATGCCTAAATCTAGAGAGAGAAAGTAAGTAGAGAGAGAGAGAGTGAGTAGGAACTCTAGTGTGTGAAATAATGACCTATGTTATTACTAAGAGAACGAACCTCAAAATGAGGTATTACAAGAGTATTTATACTAGTAGTCTAGGGCATCACTTATCTTTTACCTTATTACATTAATGGCCCTTAGACTTTTACAAAACATGAATACTAAGCATAAACTTCATCATAATGATATTCTAAAGCAACGTATAACAATACATTAATGACCGACACTTTTTATAAATAAAAATACGATTCTAACACATGGTTCTGACAAAAGCGTCCTTTTTTTTTCTCTTTTCTTTTGTAATTAGTTTATTTGTTTTGGTGTGTGTTGGTGTGTGTTTTGTTGCAACAAATCTAGAAGAAGAAGATGATGAAACATGTTTTGGTCCTTGTGTGTTTAGTCCTTGTGGTTTTATTTATTTATAGTTTGGTCCTTGTGTGTTTTTTTTTTTTTTTTTTTTTTTTTTTTTTTTTTTTTTTTTATGAATGAAATAAATTTAATTTGATTGAAAAATGAATAAAAAAAATAAAGTTGTTAGTGGTGGGCCCAAATGAGTAAGTTGAGGTTAGTTATGAGTGAGGAGGGGGTTAGTTGTGAAGAGGTGATGTGGCACCCGTGAGCCCCAAATAAGGAGTTGAAGCTTGTCACGACACCTTCTACTCTTATATTAAAGGTTTTGCTTTAATTTGATAGGGTTTGTTGGAGCAGATCACTTATGTGAACAGGTTGAATGAGGTGGAAATTATTTATATTCAATGAACTGGTTTGTTGGAACATAGTCTTATTTATGTGAACAGATTTGTTAGAGAAGATCACTTTTGATTAATGAATTTATGATCCTTTTGATTAATGAATTTATGTGCAGGTTTTTTTTTTTTTTTTTTTTTTTTTTTTTTTTTTTTGAACAAAGGCTTCATTTCATTTCATACCTTACAAATGGAGGAAGATAGAACATAACAAGTTACATCGAAACACAACAAGTTAAGCCAAACAAGACATACACCATAATAGTTGAGACAGCCTACAGCAACACCATTCAAAGGTGAGGGGAATCACCCGAGTGAGCTTTGACTGATACAACCATATAAAGTGTAGCTTGACAAAAGTACACTAAGTACATAATACATACATAGAAGATAAAACTAGGCATCCCTAAAGGAGCCGAACAAAAGCCTAACAGATCTAAAGTCGAACCCCTACACAACAGCAGCCGTCGATGACGGACCAACGGATCTGAGCAGAAACATCAACCCCTACGCAGCAGCAGCCGTCGATGACGGACCAACGGATCTGAGCAGAAACATCAGTGGCAGCAGCGACAACAGCGGCATCGGAGATAGGAGATGACAGATCTGTGGGCAAAACTATTATTGTAGGAAGGGAAAATAAAGGGGAGGTCCAGACGGCCGGCCAAAGCCGACCGCCGGAGAAGGAATTGGCAGGATTGGTTTTGCTTTCTAGAGAGAGGTGCGGGTTGTTTAATGAATGGTGATTTGCACATCAAAAAAATTGATGGGGACACCACAATATTACACCCCTAATGCATATGTTACAACATACCATGTGCATAATTGTGGTGTCCCAATCAATTTATTTGGTGTGCAAATCACCTCCCTTGTTTAACTAGGTAGAAAAGAAATAAACGACGTGGAAATTATTAAAAGAGATTTAAATGATTTGGATATTTAACCGGTAATTCTAGTAATATTTACAAAAAGGGTTTTGCTAACAAGTGTCCGCCGGGCACAAGTTAGTGTGTAATTAATAAACACAAACTTTTTTATTTAACAAAAAAAATGCATTCTATACACATTAAATAAAGTGATAAATTGTTATATTTGAACATAATTTTCACTTGAATAAACCAAAATATTTCTTTTATTAACACGTTAACACGTGCCCGATGGACATATGTTAGCTAAACCCTTAAAAAAAACGTGTTTTATTATCTAACTTATTACGTAGTAATAAAATTGACTATGAAAAGTTCATTTTTATTACAGGGACTACTTAACTTTAGTTTTAATCAAGTACTATTAAATAAATTCTAAATAGGCAAAAAAATAAAAATAAATAAATAATAATTTTACCGTGTGTTGACTTTGAGTAGACTATGAGCCATGTAGGAAGATAGGAGAAACACGGAGTAATAATTATGCCTCGTGCTTTCGAGAAACTTTCACTTCCCTGTTATCTAATATTAACATCTTCATTATATTATTATCTATCAATATATACCATCTTTGTTTCTTCTTTCTTTTTATTTCTGTTTATAGTGAATGATAGTCAAAAGAAAAGACATGGATCAGACTCAAAGGCCATGAAGTCCTGAAGAGGACGAGATGTTGCTAAATCTCTTCGAGAAACACTGTTTCAATTGGTCACTAATTAGTAAGTCTATACCGGATAAATCAGCTGACTCATGTTGGTCAAGGTGGTTTTCACTTCTTAGTTCATTTACGCCTAAAGAGGACGAGATGTTGCAACATCTCGTTGAGAAGCACGGCCCCAATTGGTCACTAATTAGTAAGTCTATACCAGGTAGATCGGATAAGTCATGTAGGTTAAGGTGGTCATCACTTCAATGGTCATTAATTAGTAAAGAGGACCAGATGTTGGTAAATCTCGTCAAGAAACACGGCCACAATTGGTCACTAAGTCTATACCGCCTAAATCGGCTATGACATGTAGTCCAAGGTGGTTATCACTTCAAGGGTCATTTACGCCTGGAGAGGACGAGATGTTGAAAAATCTCGTCGAGAAACACGGCCCCAATTGGTCACTAATTAGTAAGTCTATACCGGGTAGATCTGCTAAGTCGTGTGAGTTAAGGTGGAACACTTTTTAGATTTCGATGACTAATGAAGATATAACCATTGTAAGTCTTACGAACATAACTAAAACTGGAAGTTTGGATGAATGATATTTCCCTCTTGTTAATTGACTAAACGACTCGAGCCTCTACATTTTTTATGTAATTTAACATATTTACGTAAATAACTCAAGAGCTAATATTAATGTTAGTCTAACCATAAGTATTTACTTCGTAATAATTATATACATATTATGATGTTTTGCATTCTTCAGTTTTTTTAGTTTATTGATGAGTTTGTCTATTGGATTAAGATGTTTATATACAGGGGCGGAGCTATGCCTTGGCCACATGTGGCACGTGCCACACATGGATTGGCCATGTGAAGTGTAATTTTTTTTCCTGTTTGGTGACAAGCTCATATTTATTCAGTGTACTGTTTTTTTCCTCATCCATGGAGAATGAAGTAGGGAAGAAGACCAAAGGGAAAAATGAAAGACTTCTGTTAAAATAGGAAATATAAAACGTCAAAAATTGGTCATATCACTATTTCCAATATACCTTGTCTGCTTGCATACTTTTTAGTTTAAATTTACATTTTGACCCCTTTAATGTTCTAGTTCTATCATTTGCTTTCTAAATTATTCTTTCTTTCAAGTTTTAGTTATAGTTTTTAAAGAAATGCTATACATTAATGTATGAGAAATCGTTAAAGAAAAGTCATAACTCATAAGATATGGCTACTAAACTATTGGTCATACATGTGATAACTTGTTAACTTGTATTGGTTTGTGCATAATACATATTTAAAATTATATTCGAAAAATAGGTTGAAAAATATATAACATATATGATGCTAAAAAATCAATACTACCTAACTCATTAGGTAAAGTGAAATAAAATAAAGAGTTGTCCAAGTTTTATTAAGTTGATATGGGTTACTTCCTGTTCTAGGGTGATCGAAGTAATTATACTAGCTAGCTTGCATATATTTTTCTAATCCCGCACTTTTTATTCTATACCTTGTATTAGTTAGAACTTGAGGAAAAATAATCTTTTGTGCCACACATGTTTCAAATACCTGGATCCGCCACTGTTTATATATAAATTCGAGTTTTTCAAGCCGAGTTCGAGTCTTATTTGAATCTTACTCGAGTCAAGCTCAAGCTCGGATGATTAAAGCTCATAAAGCTTCAAGCCTTGCCGAACTCAAGCTCAGCTTGACTCGATTACACCCCGTCCCATCAACATCAGCCGAACTATGTGTATTTACGTCGACCTGCATGTTCTTAACCTCCATATAGATTGATGTTTACTTCGATATAGACCGAACATGGTAGCGATATATATAGTATGATTCACGTAGGGAGTTACATGAACCTGTCCAAACTTGTGTGAACCGAAACAACGTGTGTGTATATATATATATATATATATATATATATATATATATATATATATATATATATATATATATATATATATATATATATATATATATATATATATCCAGTTATCAATTTATCTCTTTATCTTGTAGAACTTCACCAAATCGCTACAATAATTAACAACAATTACAGGCAGATTTCTTGAAGTATTTCAAATCTGTTCATGTATCCAGCCTTCAATTTGCTCTATAATTTGTCAATTATGCCCTTGACTTGCAGTATACCTTTAGTTGGGTTGAATATATTACATTGTGGACACCTTCACTATCGAGCATATGATTAATGTAGGTAAGTTGAGCAATTAAAGTATGAAACAATGGTCTTACTTTACGAAGGATGTATAATTCAACCCTCAGTCAGCGAACAACGGTTCTTCTATGTAGGTATGGCGTTCCCCCTTGACTCTCCTAACGTCGGGCTTCTCATTACTCAAGAGGGCAAGGAGGAGGGAGACGACTCTGCTAATTCTTTACATTTATCTCTCAACTTCTTAACAAATAATTTAAGAGAAACGTGAAATAAGCATATTTAAACACTATTTTAGGAACACTATTTAAACACTATTTTAGGGATCTGTATTTCTGAGTTAATTCAATCTGACCGATACTGAAAATGACCCATTCGACCCGTTTTAGAGCATGCCCAACCTTTGCCATCTCTTTCAAAAGTTATTATTAGAATACGTACAAAAGTAACGGATAACTACAAACACACAAGGATTTCATATGGTTTGGTACGATTTAAGTTATTAATGACTAAATGATTAAGGTTTTGGTACGATTTAAGTTATTAATGAATAAATGATTAAGGTGTAAAGTTTCATACATTTTAAGACAATATACTCGAGATGAATATATGAAAAAAAAAAAAAAAAAAAAAAAAAAAAAAAAAAAAAAAAATGTCAATACCCCGTGCGTGCACGGGTATTATAACCAGTATTAAAAAAATAAAATAAAAATGTATATATGTTTCATTGTCTAACTTATTAATAAATTAACTATGAAAAATTCATGTTTATTATATGGACTTAACTTTAGTTTTAATCATGTAGTATTAAATAAATGCTAAATAGGGCAAAAAAATAATAATAAAGTACCATGTGTGGACTTTGAGTAGACTATGAGCCGTGTGGGAAGATTAGGTGAAACTTTCACGTATTTCTTTTCCTTTGTATAATAGCAACTAGGCCTCCTGCTTCTCAGAAACTTTCTCGAATTTTGTCTTACTTTGTATTTATTTGGAACGAGAGGTTATAAAAAAAAATTTGAGACCGTAAAAAAAGCTGAAAAATGGATGTTTATATTTTTAACTATATATTAAAAACCCAGAACATGCTACAGTAAAACACTGTTTGCTACAGTGCTTTGGACAGTGAATATGTGAGACGCGTTACTGTAGCACCGGCAATGTACCAATAATGTAGCATTGATGTTTTGTAAGTATGCATTGATGTTTTGTGTTTACAAGTAACTTGCGCATTTTAAGTTATGCATTACAAGTTATATGCCTGTCATCATTAAAACCGAAGAAACCGTTAAGTCTAAATAACGTAATATTTGCACTAAGAAAATCAAAAAAACCCATTTGCAAAATATAAAAAAAGATTAAAACTTTGTCATTAAAATAAAAAACCAAATTGTAAAATATAAAAAAGATTAAAACTTTATCATTAAGATAAAAAACCAAATTGCAAAATATAAAAAAGATTAAAACTTTATCATTAAGATAAAAAAAATCCATTAGAAAAAAGCTCAATTAATGGTGTATAAGTCGGTGCGTCCAAGTATCTCAAATCCAAATCATCATCATCATCATCAACTAATTATTCATCTCATTAGAAGTTGAACTCGTTGTATTGTTACGGACTTACGGTGTGTGTTTTGGTAAGAGAGAGATGGAATGAAATTAAATGAAATGAAGATATGTTTGGGGTTGTTATATGTATATGGGTAATATAGTCATTTAACAGATTTGATGAGATATAACAGGTGTTGACTAACGGATTACGGTCAGAGGGACGCATTTGGCCTCAAAATCTCAACTTTTAGACGTCACACGACGATTTTGAAAAGCTAAGGTCCATGGCGATGTTTTGTGCCAAGTTTAGGGACCAACGGTGTATTTTAGTCTTATTACTCCCTCCATCTCAAAATTATTGTCAAGAGACAAAAATCACAAAGTTTAATAAAAGTTGTGCCACTTTAATTTTAAACGACTTAAACGGAAGGAGTATAATTCTAGTTACATTTATGGTTATAAAATAAGAAAACGAATTAAATATCTTTATTAACAAAAATAATATATAGTAGAAGAATACTCGTAATATTTAGAAAGAAATAGAAAAGCCATTATTATAAATTGGGTCCTACTTTAGTTATTGCATTAAATACTACTGTAATTATTTGTGTGCAATACAATACAAGAAAAAATAACACAATAACCAAGGTTTAAAAGTGTTTTTTTTTGTGTAATCAAGTCAATCATTGTGTAATTATTTTGGTGTATTTAGATACACCCATATCTCACTTGCTGCTCGGATGCAATAGCAAACATCTTCATTTTATTATTATCTATCAATATATACCATCTTAGTTTCTTCTTTCTAATTTTTTCTGTTTATAGTAAATAATAGTACGTCAAAAGAAAAGACGACATGGATCAGAAAGAAAGACCATGGAGTCCTGAAGAGGACGAGATGTTGATAAATCTCATCTGGAAACACGGTCCCAATTGGTCATTAATTAGTATGTCTATACTGGGTAGATCGGTTATGACATGTTGCTCAAGGTGGCCATCACTTCTTAGGTCATTTACGCCTGAAGAGGACGAGATGTTGCTAAATCTTGTCAGGAAACACGGCCGCAATTGGTCACTAATTAGTAAGTCTATACCAGGTAGATCGGCTAAGACATGTGAGTTAAGGTGGTTATCACTTCAAGGGCCTTGAAAAAGCTTTTTGGCACTTTGTAGCACTTGAACCCAAATAATATCCTATTAATGAATGTTCAAGAGTTTCCGGAGCCGAATCACATATGACCATAATACCCCGGTTTTCAAGATTAGTATGTAATTAAGCAGCCTGTCCAAGCAAGCACGCCAAACAAATACATTGACCTTCTATGAGACCCAACTATTCCAATCAAACAGTGAGGAAGGAGCAGTTTTTCAATAATATCCAAGTATTAATATCTATAAATGGTCCACATACTATGAAACATGAGACTTAGGCAGTAGATGGTGTGTTTAGCCAATCCAAAAATGCACTTGAATGGCAAAGGTGAATAGGCATATGACTGCGAAATAGAACACTGTATGTACCAAAATAGCGACTCCACTTGTTTGAAAACAGCAAAACTCAACACAACGACGGCGTCCTGGCATCTGAAACAACAACCCTAGTCCCTGGCGATAACAATGCAAATAGCAACACTGCCACCAAAACCGGCCCCCAATCCGCCATCTTGTAAGTAATGATTTTTGTGAGTGAAAAGAAAACTTGGTTAAGAAGCAATTAAAGAGGCTTTTGTGGTGGATTGATGGGATGGGGATAAGTTGATGAAGTCACTTACGGTTCACTATCGTTTGCTTTATATATTTTGCATGGGACACAAATATGAAATATCAAAAGCCTCAGTTAGCTTAAGTTATAAGTATAATCTTATTTTATTGGGATTGATTTACACACCAAAATTTTTGATAAAAACATCATTTTATACAAGCTGTATAGCATAGCATACAACACTGTAATACACAAAGTGTGGTGAAAGTATAAAAAAAGTGGTGTGTAAATCAACTCTCTATTTTATTAGTTCGTAACTTTCATTAATAAGGTTTAAGCATTTACTAACGGTCACAAATAATTTGATATTTCTGTAGCTGTATCTCTTACTTCTTATTATCAAGATGTAAATGTTGTTCAGGATCCGGATTATTAGTATTCATTTTAAAGTTTGAAGATGACACTTTCTGAGGCAATTTGTAAATGACAATGTTTCGTTGTCTTGTACTTTTGTCTAAAGTCTATTTGTAGTTACCAGGGGTGTTCAGAATTCAGGTAGTAGCCACATGAATCGAAAACCGAAATTGAACTGAACCAAAAATAACCGAAACCGAATTTGCAACCGTGGTTTGAATATGGTTTTAGCAATCGAAACCGAAAATGGAATCATATAAATATATTTTCTTTTTATATATATTTATATACATAAAACGAAAATTAAAATTCTTTTATTGTTTAAATATAACATTTTTTTAAGCTTGAATTTTTCTTTTTGTTAAAAATCTATATAAACAAATAATTAAATAATTAAAATTAAGTATTTCGGGTTATTTAGTACGATTTTCGGTTTACCAAAAAGATATCATCCGAAACAAATAAACCGAACAACCGGATAACCATAGCGATGAACTTAGGGGTGTTCATGGTTCAGGTAATAAACCGAAAATCGAATCGAACCGAACTAAATTTGTCAAAACCGAACCGAACCGAATTAAAAATTCGGTTTTCGGTTTGGATATGGGTTTGGCTATCTGAACTGAAAACCGAATTTATATAAATATATATATTTCTTTATATATTTATATTATTTTATATATATAAAATGTCCATTAAAATTTTATACTAATATAAAAAACACTTTTTATGATTGAAATATTTTTTTCCCAAAAATATATATAATTAAAATTAAAAATATATATATAAATAGTTTAATTCAAGTATAAATTTCAGTTTTCGGTTTTGACCCATAACTGAACCGAACTTCGGTTCGGTTCTCGGTTCGATTCTGTCATAGATATTTTCGATTCGGTTCGGTTTTCGGTTATGACCAAAAAAAATTTTTTAACCGAACAACTCGAACCGAACCGACGAACACCCTTAGATGAACTTACTACATTTTTAGTGGGCTCACTTGAATTATGTAGTCCATTTCGAGTCTTTCTTATTGAGCCCGTTTACTCAACCGGCTGCATTTTTTATTCAAACAAAAAGGAGATTTTTGTTTCGATTGAGTTGACCAACAAGTATACAAAGGAATAGAAAATTCGTGAAAGTTTCTCAGAAGCACATGGCTCAAAGTCAACACACGTTACGTGTTTAAAACTACACATCTTCTTCTTTCGTCAAGTTTTGCAGAGCTAGTATTTCGTATCGTGTCGTCAGTTTGTAAATCCTATTTAATATCAATAAAAATCAAGTTATTAACTTTTCTTAAAAAAAAAAACAAAAAACAAAAAAATAAAGGACTAGTTTGTTGGAGCATAGTCATATTTACGTGAACTGGTTTGTTGGAGCTGATCGCTTTTGATTAGTGAACCTATGCGTAAATTGTTTAATTAGGAAGAAAAGAAATAAATGAGGTGTAAATTATTCAAAAGGATCAAAATGATTTAAATATTCAATTGGTAATACTAGCAATATTTAAAAAATAAATTAATAAATAACAAGTTTATTATCCATATTCTTTTTATGTATGTCTCAAATTAATTGTCCGTTTTCTAATTTTATTAAGAAAAAGAGAATTTAGTAGTCGAATATTCTATTTGAGTGGTTGGAAATTATAATAGTCTCACTTTAATTAAATCTTGTAATTTTTTTCTCCTAACAATAATTTTGAGACGGAGTAATAAATTAATTGTGAGAAATTCATTTTTACACTTAACTCTATTTTTAATCATGTAGTACTACCCCAACCCCCCCCCCCCCCCCCCCCCCCCCATCAAAAAAAAAAAAAAAAAAAAAAAAGGGGGACCCCTATATTAACGGGGTCTACACCTCTGCAAAACTGCAAACCCTTTTTAGGGGTACTGTTCATTGTACTTTTTTTTTTTTTTTTTAAATTTTTTTGTCTGTTTGCTGTTTTTTTTTTTTTTAAATATCACTTTGTGTAATTTTGGTCCAAGTGCAAAAGCACAAGCAGTTTTGGTCCAAGTGCATAAGCACACAAGCAGATTGCACACTTGCATTTAGCACACAAGCAGATTGCACACAGGCTCAGATTAACAATCATCATCGCCGAAATTGGTACACAAGCAGTATTCCACACAAGCAGTTTTGGTCCAAGTGCATAAGCACACAAACCAGTTTTTGTCCAAGTGCATAAGCACACAAGTTATAAGCAACAAGCAGATTGCACACTTTCATTTAGCACACAAGCAGATTGCACAAAGGCTCAGATTACACTAAGGCTCAGATTAACACTAATCATCATCGCCGATTTAGAAAACCATTTGCACAAGTTACAAAAAAGTTTTAGGCTCGGATAATGAAGGTTGCAAAGTGATAAAAATATCACTTTGCCATGCCATTCGGTTTTAAAAACCATTCGTCATCGCCTTTTTTTTCCAAGTGCAGATTGCACAAAAGCAATAGTAAGATTCCCAAACTGCAGGAAGTGACAATACAACCATAAGGCTGTGCACAGATTCCTCACAAGCCAAGTAACAACAGCAAAAGCAAGATTCCCAAACTGTAGTAAGTCACAAGGGGAGGTAGGTAGTGAAATAACCATGATATATTGAGCCTCACCACAAGGCAGATTCACAAAGTAACCATCACCACCACAAGGCATATTCACAAAGTAACCATCACCACAAACAAAGCAAAAGTACTACCCCAAGTTTACCACAAGCAGATTCACAAACTAAGCAAGTTACAACAAGTGAAGATTCCACAAGTTACAACAAGTTACAGATAGGGTTTGGTTATAAACACGGTGGCTAGTTTTATAGATCAAGTTACAGATAGGGTTGGGTTATAACACAAGCTGCAAGTGAAAGCCGCAAGTAACAAACCACAAAGAAACAAGTGCAGATATGTCTCAGTCACCATTTTACACACAACAGGTAATCACCATTTTACACATTAATAAGAGATAAATTAGGCTCAGATTATAAGCTGTTTCACATAACCAAGTTTAACTCATATATGGCTGCAACATCGAAAGTTGCAAAATTAAGTTTTATTTTGCCGTCCAGTCGGAAATGCCACGCCAAAATCATGTTTTATTTAAATCATCATTGCCTTATCTCAGTTTTTTTTTTTTAAATAACAAACTGCTTATCAAGCATATAAGCAGTTTGTTATTTTCAGATTCATAAGCAATTTCATCACCCCGTTAAACTAAAAAAGTAGCCACAGTGAATATAACCCAACCCGTAAAGTATATAATAACGGGGTCTAATCTGAGCTTGTGTGCAAATGGTTTGCTTGTGTGCAATAAGCACATAAGCACTTTTTTTATCATAAGCACATAAGCAGTTTGCCAAGAAACCACACAGAGCCTGTGGACTGGGGTAGGCCAGAGCAGGTTTTCATACCACCCAGAGGTGGCAGATCAAGGTGTTAACCTACCCGTTTGCACCCACAGAACTCCGGCAATTTCACATAATCACAACTGCTAAAGCAGTTTCAAGAACAAAATCATTCAAATAGATCTGACTAATTAAACATGAAAGAAACACATAATCACAATAAACATCACCAAATCACCCAGAAACAGATGAATTTTTCCCAAACCGTAATTAAAAAAATTGGGCGTTTTTTAATAATCAAATAGATCTGGCTAATTAAACATGAAACAAACACATAATCACAATAAACATCACCAAATCACCCAGAAACAGATGAATTTTTCCCAAACCCTAATTAAAAAAATTGGGCGTTTTTTAATAATCAAATAAATCTGGCTAATTAAACATGAAACAAACACATAATCACAATAAACATCACCAAATCACCCAGAAACATATAAATTTTTCCCAAACCCTAATTAAAAAAATTGGGCGTTTTTTAATAATCAAATAAATCTGGCTAATTAAACATGAAACAAACACATAATGACAATAAACATCACCAAATCACCCAGAAACATATAAATTTTTCCCAAACCCTAATTAAAAAAATTGGGCGTTTTTTAATAATCAAATAAATCTGGCTAATTAAACATGAAACAAACACATAATGACAATAAACATCACCAAATCACCCAGAAACATATAAATTTTTCCCAAACCGTAATTAAAAAAATTGGGCGTTTTTTAATAATCAAATAGATCTGGCTAATTAAACATGAAACAAACACATAATGACAATAAACATCACCAAATCACCCAGAAACATATAAATTTTTCCCAAACCCTAATTAAAAAAATTTGGCGTTTTTTAATAATCAAATAAATCTGGCTAATTAAACATGAAACAAACACATAATGACAATAAACATCACCAAATCACCCAGAAACATATAAATTTTTCCCAAACCCTAATTAAAAAAATTGGGCGTTTTTTAAATAGATCTGGCTAATTAAACATGAAACAAACACATAATCACAATAAACATCACAAATCACCCAGAAACAGATGACTTTTTCCCAAACCCTAATTAAAAAAATTGGGCGTTTTTTTCTAATCAAATAGATCTGGCTAATTAAACATGAAAGAAACACATAATCACAATAAACATCACAAATCACCCAGAAACAGATGACTTTTTCCCAAACCCTAATTAAAAAAATTGGGCGTTTTTTTCTAATCAAATAGATCTGGCTAATTAAACATGAAAGAAACACATAATCACAATAAACATCATAAATCTAACCCAGAAATTAACAAAAACCCTCAAAAAGTTATCATAATCTAACCCAGAAATTAGAGAGAGAAAAGAGAGAGAGAGAGAGAGAGAATAACACACACACACAAGTGAGTGGGTGAGTGTGAGTATGTGAGGGTGAGGTGTACGCGTAAACGCGTTTTTATTATTTTTTTTTAAATGTAAAATGTTAAATGTTAAATGTTAAATGTTAAATGTATAAATGTAAAATGTTAAATGTTAAATGTATAAATGTAAAAGGTTTAAATGTTAAATGTAAAAAATGTAAAAAAAAAAATGTTATAAAAAATGTTATACAAATGTAAAAAAATTATAAAAATGTTATAAATGTAAAAGGTTTAAATGTTAAATGTAAAAAATGTAAAAAAAATGTAAAAAAAAATGTTATAAAAAATGTAACTTATAAATGTTAAAAAATTTTAATGAAAAAACAAAAGTTATAAAAATGTAAAAATGTTATAAAAAAAGTAAAAATGTAAGTTATAAAAGTTATGTGTTTTCAGGTTTTCGGTTCTCACGAGGAAGTAACTGAGCGGGCGCAAAATATAGCTCGTGGGCTAGGTTTTGTAATTGTTAAAGATAGAACCACATCAGAACATGGTCATATGAACGAAATCAATTATAGGTGTACAAAGGGTGGTACGTATACATCTCAAGGTAGTGGCAGACGGAAAACCAAAACAAGTAAAACCGGTTGTCCATTCAGATTAAATGCGAAATATCATCGAACAAAAAATTATTGGGTATTGAGGGTGAAGGATGATACGCATAATCATGATATGCTAGAGTCGTTGCATGGTGTCCCATATGCAATGCGATTAAAGGATGATGAGTTGGGTTTGGTCAGAGAATTGACAGATTATAACGTACGACCACTTAATATACTTTCGACAATAAAGGGTCGTAATCCGGATAACGTGTCTAGCGTTAGAACTATATATAACGCACAAGATAAGTTCCGGAGAGTCATAGTAGGTGATAGAACTCCAGTTCAAGTCCTTTACGCGCATTTGCAACAATCAGGGTATACATGGTACCCGAGGGTAAATGAGCATACCAACGAGCTTGAGGAGCTATTTTTTGTGCACCCCACGTCGTATGCTATATGGTGTACATTCCCTGAAGTCATGCTGATGGACTCCACGTACAATACCACGGTGTTTAAATTGCCGTTGTTGGAAATTGTTGGACTAACTTCAACAAACAAAACATTTTCAATGGCGTATAGCTTTTTATCCAGTGAACAAGGGCATAATTTTAGATGGGTATTTCAACGTGTGAAGCAAGTGATTGGCGAAAGATATTACCCACGTGTTATCGTCACTGACAGAGATTTAGCGTTAGTTAGGGCAATAAGAGCAGAATTTCCTGACGCTCACCAATTACTCTGTCGATGGCATATACAGCAAAACATACTTAAGTTTTGCAAAAATAAATTCACAGGTGGGGATATTGACTATGACTCCGTTAAAAAACGATGGGATTGGATGGTTAAAGCTCCGACCTTCGAATCGTTCGAGCGACGTTATCGACGCCTACAAGAGCTATTGGTCAACCATCAGGGTACTTAATTATTAATTGATTGTTTTTAAATATGCACCAGAATGACCTTTAATTAATTCATTGTTTTTTTCAGATGTCGCTTTGTATCTGCATAACTGGGTGCAAGATTACACACCCATGTTTGTCTCGTATATTACCGACCGATATAAATCATACGGCCAGACAACAACGTGCAGAGTTGAGGCTCACCACGCGTTGTTGAAATTATATTTGGACGGCACACAGTCCAAATTAGACAAGTTGTTGAGGTCGGTCGATAAGATTCTTATTACGCAAGAAGATGCGATAAAAGAGACTTTCAACAGAAGCATGAACGAGAAACTAATTAAGTGTGATGTACCACTATTTCACGAATTAACGTATAAAGTTTCTAAACATGCTTTGAACCTCATTCACAAAGAACTCCACCTGTCGATCGCCCCAGAAGACTGTAGTCATAATAATCGGGCAATATACGGACTACCATGCTTTCACGAGATGCGAATCTATGTTATTCAAGGTAAATATATTAAATTTATAACTATCAAGTTGTTTTCCACATTAATATCAGTAATTTATACAAGTCACTTTAATTGAATTCAGGATTACCCATTCCACTGGAACGAGTTGATATTTTTTGGAGAACCCTATCTGTTCCGTGGCCTGTTATCAATAGGCCCCCGGATGATGATGATGATGGTGTTGTTGATGATGGTGGTGTTGTTGATGATGATGATGATGATGATGATGATGATGACAATACTAAGTTTAACGATGGCATGAGACAATTCAAGAATATTTTTAGCAAATCAACATCGTTTGTCAAGAAGAATATGTTAACAAAGTTAAAAGATATATTCCAACCTGAATCTGCTGACACACGTGAACCAGCTATTCAAAAAAATACCCGTGGACGTCCGAGCGCAAAGGACAAAAAGGGCAAGGCTACACAAGTCCCGGACTTTTATGAAGTCCCTGACTTGAATGAAGTCCCTGACTTTGACGAAGTACCAATCGTAGATCACCGAAGAAGTACAAATTCAAGATCTACAAAAGTGCCGAACATGCGGAAAGAACCTGCAAGACATAGCTCTTACACGGGTGATACTCTACGCCACAGATTTTATGCTGGAGATAGTGTGAGCAATGCGTTTATTAAGCATATTCCACCTGTTTTCCGTCCACTCGTAATAAGCATACACAATGTTGAGGGTGATGGAAATTGTGGGTTTCGGTGCGTTGCCCACTGTATTGTTCAAAACGAAAATAGGTGGGACGAAGTCAGAGGTATGTTGTTGCAAGAGTTAGATTATCATAGGAAAAGATACATAGATATGTGGCAGCAACAAGACTTTGACCGACTTTGGTATACAATAGACTGGTTCAATGGACCTGCACCACAAGATCACTAGATGGTGATGCCACTCACGGGGCTGGTTATCGCTTCAAGCATTCACCGACCTGTTGTATTTATATCCGATGCAGGTTGGAACACATGTTTTCCGCTTTTTACCGGGCCAAACTCATCACAAGGAACCGACCCCATTGTGATTGCCCGTGTGGGTGCTCACTACATTGTACTGACGCTCGACAGAGATTTTCGACTACCCTATATCCACCCACAATGGAGGCATTTCAGAGAGCCAGTTGCAGCCGAATGGGCAACTTTGTATCAAAATCGACTAATGGTTCATTGATTTATGTTGTAAATAATAGAGACATCGACAAAACCATTGTAAATGATTACTGATTTATGTTGTAAATAATAGAGATACCGACAAACCATAGTGAATCAAATGTAAAAGTTATTTGTATTTGTAACTAATAGAGACACCGACAAAACCATTGTAAATGATTACTATATTTGTAAAAATGCATTCTTTGTAATTTTTGTACTTGTAAAACAATGTAAATAATTATTGATTTTATGTTGTAAATAACTGTTTGTATTATATAGTAGATGATTAAATATTTATTTAAATTAGTAAATAACATTATTGATTTATTATGCAAATTCTTTTGTCAGGTGGGCCAAAAAAATCCTTTCTGGTGTCGATGTGACAGAGGATTTATTATAGAACGGACATCCTGGCAAAACGGTAGTCGTGGGCGACAGTTTTATGCATGTCCTCTTTCAGTGGTAAATAATCATACGTTTGCTTAGTTATGTAAATAATTTGTTTGTTAAAAATACATTTCTTATTATTTTCTTAACATGTAACAGCCAGGTACAAAAGACTATGGGTGTCGATACTTCGCGTGGAAAGATGAATTTGAAGCAGAGCACTTTAATCAACCCTCTTCTTCAACGCATTGCTCAAACTGCGTTGCTACAAAAAATGAGAACAAGTTGTTGAAGGCAAGAATAAAGGCGCTGGAAATGGAGTTAGAAATGGCAAGGAATCCTGAGGATCACGCTTGTCAGTCAAGTGCCCGGCTCCATGATCTTTTAAATGAGATGAATAATCTTCATATGTCGTAGATATTGTTGTTTTTAAATAATATGTATAACGTTGTCGTTTAATTTAATAATAACAGTTGTTGTTGCAGTTATTTAACGTGGTAATATTTAACGTGCTATTATACAAACAAAATAATTATACAAAACATTATACATATACAAAACATTATTAAACACAAATATACAAAATATTATACATATACAATACATTTTTTTAAACACAAAAAAAAAAAAAAAAAAAAAAAAAAAAAAAAAACCACTAAACGACAAAACTGAAAAAGTAAAAAAAAAAAAACACAAAAAGTACTACCCTATGGGTAGACCCCGCCCAAACAAAAAAGTAGCCACCGTGATTATAACCCAACCCAAAAAAAAACGTACCGTGTATTGACTTTGAGTAGACTATGAGCCGTGTGGGAAGATAGATGAGACATGGAGGCCTGGTCAGTGGCGGATCCAGGTATTTGAAACATGTGTGGCACAAAAGATTATTTTTCCTCAAGTTCTAACTAATACAAGGTATAGAATAAAAAGTGCGGGATTAGAAAAATATATGCAAGCTAGCTAGTATAATTACTTCGATCACCCTAGAACAGGAAGTAACCCATATCAACTTAATAAAACTTGGACAACTCTTTATTTTATTTCACTTTACCTAATGAGTTAGGTAGTATTGATTTTTTAGCATCATATATGTTATATATTTTTCAACCTATTTTTCGAATATAATTTTAAATATGTATTATGCACAAACCAATACAAGTTAACAAGTTATCACATGTATGACCAATAGTTTAGTAGCCATATCTTATGAGTTATGACTTTTCTTTAACGATTTCTCATACATTAATGTATAGCATTTCTTTAAAAACTATAACTAAAACTTGAAAGAAAGAATAATTTAGAAAGCAAATGATAGAACTAGAACATTAAAGGGGTCAAAATGTAAATTTAAACTAAAAAGTATGCAAGCAGACAAGGTATATTGGAAATGGTGATATGACCAATTTTTGACGTTTTATATTTCCTATTTTAACAGAAGTCTTTCATTTTTCCCTTTGGTCTTCTTCCCTACTTCATTCTCCATGGATGAGGAAAAAAACAGTACACTGAATAAATATGAGCTTGTCACCAAACAGGAAAAAAAATTACACTTCACATGGCCAATCCATGTGTGGCACGTGCCACATGTGGCCAAGGCATAGCTCCGCCCCTGGGCCTGGTGCTTCTGAGAAACTTTCATGTATTTTCTTTTCCTTTGTATAAATGGTCAAACTAAATCAAATAAAAACATCTCCCTTCCCTATGTATTAAAAGCAATTTCTCCCTCGTGCTCCGGGTACAATAGCAATTTCTCTCTTTTATGTCTATCTTCATTTTATTTCTGTTTATATACAGTGAATAATAGTCAAAAGAAAAGACATGGATCAGATAGAAGCTCCATGGAGTCCTGAAGAGGACGAGATGTTGAAAAATCTCTTCGAGAAACACGGCCGCAATTGGCCACTAATTAGTAAGTCTATACCGGGTAGATCGGAATGGTCATGTTCGTCAAGGTGGTTTTTACTTCAATGGTCATTTACGACTAAAGAGGACGAGATGTTGCAAAATCTCGTTGAGAAACACGGCCCCAATTGGTCACTAATTAGTAAGTGTATACCGGGTAGATCGGCTAAGTTATGTGAGTCAAGGTGGTTAAATTTTCATAGGCCAGTATCTATGCCTGAGGAGGACGAGACTAATGAAGATATAACCATAGTAAGTCTTATGAATGTAACTAATACTGGAAGTTTGGATGAATAATTAAAGTTACAATTTTTATTTAAACAATTTAAAAAGACATGTATTTCCTTTGTCATAGCTAACACAACAAAAAAATGTATTTATGTAACACCACCTATTTATTATTATTATTATTATTATTATTATGTTAATATTCATTTTTTTCATCGTGATTTTTTTTTTTTTTTTTTTTTCAACATACAGAATGGTGGACAAAGGAACTCTTATATTCCCGATTTGACTTTAAGGCTTGCGCAAGGAGGCATTAGTGATCAAGCACCATCTAATGGAGATATGGCTATGGAGACTGGATCACAAAATTCCATTCACCAATGGAACTCAAGCCATGAGGTAGGAGGCATGGTTAGTGGTCATCAACCACCATCAATTAGTGATATGGCGAGGGGTAATATGTCTTCAGGAGGTACGCATTCTTATAGTCGAGATCGTTCAGCACCGAGTTGGAATGCTTTATACATACGAGACTCGTCACCAATGATGATTGACAGTGTCAGTGTGCAACAATCAGTGGGGAGCGAGTTTTTTCGGAACGATTTTTCTGAAGTCTCGTCAAAAGCCTAGTAGAAGGAAAGGGAAGGTGACAAATGGCAATTGATTTCTTGGTTTGTTGTACGGTACTTGCAGTTTATGGAATAATATGTAAGCCATGTGTTCATCTTTAAACCCAACTTCGTATGAATCTAAACTTTTTTTTCTATCTTCATGTTGATGAATGCACGACCTCAAAAAAATAAATGTTGTAGAAATTATTTAAATGGATTTAAATGATTTGGATATTCAACCGGTAATACTAGCAATATTTACAAAAAAATAACATATTTCATTATCTAATTTGTTACCGGTAATAATAAATTGATCATATTACCTAACTTTGTAAAACATGAAAACTTTATTTGTACGGAGTATTATATAGACTTAACCTTAGTTTTAATCCGTAGTACTAAATAGGGTAAATGATTAAAAAAATATCATACTTGTCACCATTTGCTTTTATGGGTAGCGAACAAAATTTTGTGTTTTTGTAAGTACTTTTCTTTAAAATTTATCATTTTTAGGGTACTATGTGACATTTTTGCCTTTCGGGGAAAAAAAATTCTATTAGCTAAGAGGAGCAAAAATGTCCAAATTTTTTTTCGCAAAATACCTTAAAAAGATGAATTTAAAAGAAAAGTACCCACAAAAGCAAAACAATTTGTTCGGTACCCACAAAAGCAAATAGTGAAAAGTATAATAATTTGCCCTACGTAAATGATGTAAAAAAAATAAATAAACCCTGCGTACCGCGTGTTGACTTTGGGTAGTCTATGAACCATGTCGGAAGACGGAGTAATAAGAGGGCTGGGAGTGGGTGCGGGGTGGAGCGGTGCAGGGTGGCTCATTCACGGTACACCGCCGCCTCCCCCTCCTTACCGCACGACAAGCTCCAAGTGAGTGAAATACTCACGCACGGGAAGGAAACTTTTTTTGAACGTTGCAATGTATTTTTTGACCTTTGGAGGAGAAACGAAAGTGAGTAAAAGGTGAGTGAAGTGCCGCATCCAAAAATATGATTGAGTGAGAGAAAAAGTGAGAAATGATGTGGCGCATTTCGATTGGTTGGGAGTGAGTGAAGGAAGGGAGGGTGAGTGAAGCACTCCCTCCCCCTAACTAAGCTTAACTTCCACGAATTTTCACTTTTGGTCAACTAAATCGATTAGAAAATCTCACTTTTTGTGCTCGGGTACCATAGCAATTTCTCGCTTTTATTTCTATCTATTAAGTATTACAGTAACATCTTCATTTTATTATATCATCAATACCTTCTTCTTTCTATCTAGTTCTGTTAGCTTATAGTGAATAATAGTCAAAAGAAAGACATGGATCAGAAAGAAGAAGCTCCATGGAGTCCTGAAGAGGACGACATGTTGCTAAATCTCTTCGAGAAACACGGCCCCAATTGGTCACTTATTAGTAAGTCTATACCAGGTAGATCGGCTGAGTCATGTGAGTTCAGGTGGTTATCACTTCAATGGTCATTTACGCCTGAAGAGGACGAGATGTTGCTAAATCTCGTCGAGAAACACAACCTCAATTGGTCACTAATTAGTAAGTCTATACCGGGTAGATCGGCTATGATATGTAGGGCAAGGTGGTTAGCACTTCAAAGGTCATTTTCGCCGGAAGAGGACGAGATGTTGCAAAATCTCGTTGAGAAACACGGCCGAAATTGGTCACTAATTAGTAAGTCTATACCGGGTAGATCGGCTAGGTTATGTGAGTTAAGATGGTTATCACTTATATTGTCATTTACGCCTGACGAGGACGAGATGTTGCAAAATCTCGTTGAGAAACACGGCCGAAATTGGTCACTAATTAGTAAGTCTATACCGGGTAGATCGGCTAGGTTATGTGAGTTAAGATGGTTATCACTTATATTGTCATTTACGCCTGACGAGGACGAGATGTTGCAAAATCTCGTTGAGAAACACGGCCGAAATTGGTCACTAATTAGTAAGTCTATACCGGGTAGATCGGCTATGTCATGTGAGTTAAGGTGGTTATCACTTCAATGGTCATTTACGCCTGAAGAGGACGACATGTTGCAAAATCTCGTCGAGAAACACGACCACAATTGGTCAATAATTAGTAAGTCTATACCGGGTAAACCAGCTTGGTCATGTGAGCTAAGGTGGTACATTGCTTCGGACCCACTTTGGAATTTGACTTTGAAGGGGGAAAGGAGTTCGATGACTAATGAAGATATAACCATTGTAAGTCTTATGAACGTAACTAATACTGGAAGTTTGGATAAATGATAAAAGATACAATTTTCATTCAAACTAGTAATTAACAAATTAAAAAAAAGTATGTATTTTTTGACATATTTGTTAACTAATTAAACAAAACATGTATTTATGTGACACAAATTTTTCGGATCAGGTCCAGCCTGAAGCCACTTTTTTCTTTTGTTGTTAATAATCGTTTTTTTTTTCGCCAATATACAGAATGATCACAATATCTTCATACAACCTCCGTCTGTAAGTGATATTGGTGGTGGACAAAGGAACTCTTATACTCCCGATTTGTTTTTAAGGCTTGCGCCAGGAGGCGTTAGTGATCAAGCACCATATAATGGTGATATGGCTATGGAGACTGGATCACAAAATTCCATTCACCAATGGAACTCAATCCATGAGGTAGGAGGCGTGTTTAGTGGTCATCAACCACCGTCTATTAGTGATATGGCGAGGGGTAATATGTCTTCAGGAGGTACGCATTCTTATAGTCGTGATAATTCAGCACCGAGTTGGAATGCTTTATACATACGAGACTCGTCACCAATGATGATTGACAGTGTCAGTGTGCACCAATCAGTGGGGAGCGAGTTTGGTCGGAACGATTTTTCGGAAGTCTCGTCAAAAGCATAGTACAAGGAAAGCGATGGTGACAAATGACAATTGATTTGTGGAGTTCTGTTATATGTTTGCATTCTATGGATTAAAATAAGCCTCGTATCATCGCATGCATCTTTTGACCCAACTCTGTATAAATTAAATCTTTTGTGTTATTATTTCGGTTATAAGTAATAAAATATATAGTCATGTATTTATATTTATGCCAATTTTAGTATATCAACAAAAAAGTGTTTCACTTATATTGTTACAAGCTTTTAAATTCTTATCACTACTTTTCTGCCTATAAACAGTTTGTAAACAATTTACTGTCCACTACTTTGTAAACCTTTTTTTGGAACAGCTAATATTATTAGCACACCTTACCTAAAAAGACTGGCATGAACAAAATATCGTTTTTCTCCATTTTCACAAGCACCATAAGGAAGTAAAAATCAGGCCTTGAAGAAGCTTTTGGCACTTTGTAGCACTTGGACCCAAATAATATCCATTAACCAATTAAATAAAGAGGCTTTGTTGGTGGATTGATGGGATTGGGATAAGCTGATGAAGTCACTCATGGCTCGCTATCGTTTGCTTTATATATTTGCACGGG
This sequence comes from Artemisia argyi, assembly GCA_030686995.1. Classification (NCBI taxonomy): domain Eukaryota; kingdom Viridiplantae; phylum Streptophyta; class Magnoliopsida; order Asterales; family Asteraceae; genus Artemisia; species Artemisia argyi. Next base: position 226,984,683 of record CM060680.1, on the reverse strand, counting down.
ACACAAGTATGAAATATCGAAAGCATCGGTTAGCTTAAGTCATAAGTATAATCTTATTTTATCAGTTGGTAACTTTCATTAGTAAGGTTTAAGAATTTACTAAATAAGCTTTAAATAACAGTGATGAACCACAAACCAAAAATTAAAACATCAATTATTCGTTAGAAGTTAACTAGCATAGATCATGCCAAACAAATGGTTGATTTTCTTATTATGAAGGTGTAAATGCTGTTCAGGATCCGGATTATGAATATTTGTTTTAAAGTTTGAAGATGACACTTTCTCAAGCAATTTACAAATGACAACGTTTTTTGCTTTTGTCTAATGTCTATTTGTAATTTACATATTTGTTGGGCCCACTTGAATTATTGAGCGCATTTGCTCAACTGGCTATATTTTTTATTCAAATAAAAAGAAAGAAATTGCTATTGCACCTGAGCACCAACAACATGCAAGCGAGATTTTTTATTCGATTTTTGGCCAAAGTATACAACGAAGAGAAAATTCATGAAAGTTTCTGAGAAGCACATGGCTTAAAGTCAACTCATACGGTATGTAGGTTTTTCGATATTTAACATTTATTTAGTACTACGTGATTAAAACATCTTCGATCTTCTTTCGTTAAGTGTTGCAGAGCTTGATTTGTACTAGTATTTCTTTTAGTCAACTTTTTGTTGTTGTTGTGAAGCTGTTCATTATATATCATACCTACATACCGTTTCATTTTATTATATCATCAATACCATCTTCTTCTTTCTATTTATTACTGTTTATATATAGTGAATAATAAAGAAAGATATGGATCAGATAAAAGGACCATGGAGTCCTGAAGAGGACAAGATGTTGATAAATCTCGTCGAGAAACACTACCTGAGAAGGTGGTCACTAATTGGATCGGATCAATCATATGTATGTTAAGGTGGTTGCAAAATCTCGCCGAGAAACATGTCCCTAATTGGTCACTGATTAGTAAGTTTATACCAGGTAAATCGGCTAAGTCATGTTGGTCAAGGTGGTCATTTGTTCATAGGCCATTTATGCCTGAGGAGGACGAGATTATATTACGATTTCACCCGCTTATTGGGGATAAATGGGTGGCTATTGAGAGCTTACTAGGTGCTCGCACGGGTGACGTGATTAAGAACTGTTGGAATTCGACTTTGAAGTGGAAAAGCAGTTCGATGACGAATGAAGCCAAAATACAGGGTCAAGCACCCACTATTAGTGATATGGTGAGGGAAAATATGTCTTCGGGAAGTACGCGTTGTTATAGCCGTGATAAATCAGCACCGAGTTGGAATGCTTTAAAAAACCGAGACTCGTCAATTATAATGAATGAATGTGGAGTTTTTTACTACCTCAACCACTCATATTTTATTTGTTGTCTTTTTTTTAATAATAAACTTTAATTTTAAACAATTTGTCAAATTATAAATAATTATTTATGTATTTTATACTCCCTCCATTAATTGTCTAGGTTGACTTTTTTGTAATTTTTTTTATTCAACTTTGATCGTAAATATTTTTGTTTGTGTTATATAATACTTGATGCAAAATATATGAATTGATTGCGTGTTAAATGTATTTTCATTGGTATAATTTTAATCAAATAGTATATTACACAAACAAAAATATTTAATGTTAAAATTGAAGAAGAAATACTACGAAAAGTCAAATAGAACAATTAATATATGACAGGGGGAGTAATATATTTTCTCTCTTGTATATCAAATCCAAATACAAATTTAAATTCAAATCCAAATCTTAATCCTAAAGTCACCGACAAACCAAACGGGACCTAAATTCTTTTGACCCAACTTTGCTTTTTATGATGCAAAGTTTTTTTATGATGCAAAGTTAAAAGTAGGGTTTTTTTATTACTGATTCGTCAGTTTCTTTTTGCTATTAATTAGAGTGTCAAGTTGTTTTATGAAGGAATTACAATGTTAATTGCTTTTAGGTGTATTTCCTTGGTAACATATTTTCTAAACAATAATTAGTGCACAATGCTTAAAGCAATTATTAATATGAATATAAAAAGAAACTTGAATTTCGTTAAATTAAAATGACATATATTTAAGTTAATTTTTATGTTTATTTATTGTGCATTAAATAAATTACTATTTTAAACATGGAAATAACAAATTATTTGTTGGAGTCACTCAGAGTCTTATGTGGATTTTAGACGCGAAATTCAAACATCCGAACCCGCCCGAGATGAAGAAGGCGAAAGACCAGGCAATAATGAAGTGTAAAGGATTAGAGTTTCCCACAGTTAATATCAATGGGTTGCCGGAAAAACAAGTCATGCTTATCAACAAGAAAAAAGAAGCGGCAAAATATAATCAAGATTAGTTATTTAAGTTTCGTATGTTTTTTTTTTTTTTTTTTTTTTTTTTTTTATGTTTCGTATTTTTTAAGTTTCGTATTTCATTATTATTTGAATTAATGAAAATTGGTTTATGTAAAAAAGAAAATAAAATTGTGGGTGGGTGAGAGACCTAGATGAGGGAAAGTTGCATGGCACTAGTGACACGTTAAAATGGCACACATTTTTTCATTCTAACGTGCTGAGGTAGTGCTGTCATGCCTTGCAGCAGAACTGATGCTCTTTACTTTTTGACTACACCATGCTCTGAGAGAATCTCCATCCAAGAGTAAGACCTGTGAAACATAGAGTAATAATTACGCCTCGTGCTTCTAATAAAAAATCTCACTTCCGTGTTGTTGTATATACACAATAATAGTCAAAAGAAACATGGATCAGATAGAAGCTCCATGGAGTCCTGAAGAGGACAACATGTTGCTAAATCTCTACTGGAAACACGGCAACAATTGGTTACTAATTAGTAAGTCTATTCCGGGTGGTAGGTCGGCTGTGGAATGTGAGTTAAGGTTGTTGTCTATACGCCTGAGGACAAGGTCACCACTTTATCGGCCATTTACGCCTGAGGAGGACAGGATGTTGCAAAATCTCGTCGCGAAACACGGCCCCAATTGGAAACTAATTGATGACCCTATACGGAAAACGGATATATCATGTGCGTTAAGGCGGAACACTATTGTGAAGCAGAAAATCGGTTCGATGACTAGTGAAGATCAAACCATCGTAAGTCTTATGAACGTAACTAAAACCGGAAGTTTGAATGCAACATTTCACTGTTATTACTTGACTAATTCGATAGGCTGCAAATGAGTCGAGCAACTTGAGCTTTTAAAAGACCGCCTCGAGCTTTTAGAGCCTTTATTTACATATTTAATTTTATTTAACATTTATACATAAATAACTCAGGAACTAATATTAGTGTTAGTCTAATCATATGTATTTAGTTCATAATAATTATATACGTATTGTGATGTTTTGTATTCTTCAATTCATTGTTTCTTTGATGGTATAAACAGATTTCACACAGCTTTTTTTTTTTTTTTTTTTTTTTTTTTTTGAGTTTATTGATGAGTTTTTCTATCGGATTTCAATGTTTATATATAAATTCAAGTTTTTCAAGTCGAGCTTGAGCCTTATTCGAATCTTACTCGAGCCGAGATCAAGCTAAGCCCGGATGATATATTTAAGCTCGTCAAGCTCGAGCCTACCCAATAACTTTCGATCCAAGCTCGAGCCCTACCTAGCTCAAGCTCGGCTTGACTCGATTACACCCTTTTCCATCAACTTCAGCCAAACTTTGTGTATTTAAGTCGGCCTGCATGTTCTTAACATCCATCTAGACAGATTTTAATTTCAATATATATAGAACATGGTAGCAATATAGTAGGATTGGCATCCAAATTTGTGTGGACCGAAACAACATATGTATATATCCAGTTATCAACATATTGTTAGATGATAGGTTAAGGCCCAAGCCTTTGGGTTTTAACCTATCATCTAACAAGTATGTCTCTTTCTTCTCTTTATCTTGTAGAACTTCACAAATCGCTCTAACAACGATAATTATAGGAAGATTTCTTTAAGTATTTCAAATCTGTTCAGGTATCAAGCCTTCAGTGTTCATTCAAGCCATTTCTCTAAGCATTTTTTCACAAATATTTTCAGAACTCAATTCTTCAAATGTTTTTTTCTTTAGTTAAACCTATAAAGAAAATATCTATTAAAATTTCATCTTTGTCGTAGATTAGGTTCTTTGTTTTGTTTTCTCTATTGTTGTTCTTCTTTTTCAAATTTCATTTCGCGTAGATCTGTGTCTTCTCGGATATTGTTATTTACTTCATTCGGTAGAGAATTATATTTGGATATCAAGTGCTAATTTTAACTCTTTTGCCCTTCGGTCACCACTAGATCTTCAACGCCCTAGCTAGAAAGAGTCAGGTTCTTTTATACCCTCTCGTTCTACACTATAGACGTTCTCTTAAGTATACTGGGTATAGTAGACCTTGACAATCAGGATATAGCCTTCGTTGATGCGTCAATTTGCTCTTTCTTGCTGAAACTGAGAAGAGTTAGAGTTTGACTTACGAATTCTGGTAGCATATACCGGATATACCATTCGACTTATAATCGTTCAAGTATTAGTATAGTACTATAGCTTAAAATGAAACTGAGAATTCGTAATACTGCTAGACCACTTATTATTATTATCATTTTATTTGTTCGTTAATATTTGATTTTTTTTTTCTTCCTGCTTTTTGCCAAAATACAGGGTGCTCACAATATCTACTTACCACATCCGTCTTGGATGAGTGATATTGGTTGTGGACATTTGAGCTCTTATTTTCTCGATAGGAACTTAAGATATGAGGTAGGAGGCGTTAGTGGTGAAGCTCCATCTATTAGTTGTATATCGATCAGCACCATCTATTAGTTGTATGGTGAGGGGTAATATGTCTACAGGAGGTACGCATTCTTATATTCATGATCAAGCACCATCTATTAGTCGTATGGCGAGGGTTAATATGTCTCCAGGAGGTACACATTCTAATATTCGTGATCAATCAGCACCGAGAGTATTCACACTTTATACAAACGAGAATTGACACTTGATTGAAAGTGACAATGTGCAAGAATTCCCGTGGGATGAGGTTGATTGGACAATTCTCTTTGGTAAGGATGGTGACAACTGACAATCGATGTTTAAAATTTGTTACAGTATATATGTTTGGTCTGTTGTAAACTTGCATTCTACGGATTAAAATAAGCCGCATAACATTGTATATTTGTATGCATCTTTTGACCCAACTTTGCATGAATTTAATCTTTTGTATTATTAATTTGGTTATAAGCAATAAAATAGTAACGTATGTATATTTATGCCCATTTGAGTATCTCAACAAGAAAGTGTTTCACTTATTGTTACAAGCTTCCAAATTCTAATCATTACTTTTCTACCTATATAAACAGTTCGTAAACAATTTACTGTCCACTACTTTGTAAATCTTTTTCTTGGAAAAGCTTATATTATTAGCACACCTTATCCAAAAGTAGAGGTGGCAAAACGGGTAGACCGGGTGGGCACGGGCTACGGGCTAAACAGGCTACGGGCTAGGGTCAAACGGGCGCATGTTATACGAATCGTCTTAAAAAAGACCTAAAACAACAACAAAAATTCCTCAAACATAACATCTCATTTATATTTAAGTAACTAAATATATTATATTCATAAGTTTTTCAGTAAAAACAATTTAATGCGAGAGAAAAACATGTGCCTATTTTGCTCCTTTAATTTCTAAATGGGCAATATATGCCCATTTCAAAAAAAAAGAGGGACCAAATGTATCTAAATCTTTAAAATTTTGCCCATTTAACCAATTTTTTTAATTTTAGGCACAAATTAACACCTCTACCCAAAAGGAATGGCAACAATATCGTTTCTCCATTTCCACAAGCACCATAATTAAGGAAGTAAAACTCAGGCCTTGAAAAAGCTTTTGGCCCTTTGTAGCACTTGAACCCAAATAATATACATTAACCAAGTCATGAAGATTAAGCGATGGATTGAAATTGTACAACCACCAACTGGAAACTTTTCTTCATACTTGAAGGACATGAGAGCAGCCTATTAACGCATGTTCAAGACTCAAGAGGTTCCGATCCGGAGCTGAGTCACATCTCTGACATATGACTAAAGTACCCCGGTTTTCAAGATTAGTATAATTAGTATAACGCATGGGGCACAAATATGAAATATCTAAAAACTCGGTTAGCTTAAGTTACAAGAATAAGCTTATTTTATCAGTTCGTAACTTTCATTAGTAAAGTTTAAGAGTTTACTAAATAAGCATTAAATAGTAGGGATGGTCCACTGACCAAAAATTAAAACATCGATTATTCATTAGAAGTTAATTAGCATCAAACTAACGGTCACGAATAATTTGATATTTCTGTAGCTGTATCTCTTACTTCTTATTATCAAGATGTAAATGTTGTTCAGGATCCGGATTATTAGTATTCGTTTTAAAGTTTGAAGATGACACTTTCTCAAGCAATTTGCAAATGACAATGTTTCGTTGTCTTGTACTTTTGTCTAAAGTCTATTTGTAGTTACCAGGGGTGTTCAAAATTCGGGTAGTAGCCACATGAATCGAAAACCGAAATTGAACTGAACCAAAAATAACCGAAACCGAATTTACAACCGAACCGAATATTCAGTGTTTAGTTTGAATATGGTTTTAGCAATCGAAACCGAAAACGGAATTCATATAAATATATTTTCTTTTTATATATTTATATACATAAAATAACAATTAAAACTCTTTTGTAGTATAAATATAACATCATTTTAAGCATGAATTTTTATTTTTGCTAAAAATATATATAGACAAATAATTAAATAACTAAAATTAAGTATTTCGGTTTATTTGGTATGGATTTCGGTTTACCAAAAAGATATTATCCGAAACAAATAAACCGAACAACCGGATAACCATAGCGAAGAACTTACTACATTTTTAGTGGGCTCACTTGAATTATGTAGTCCATTTCGAGTCTCTTATTGAGCCCGTTTACTCAACCGGCTGCATTTTTTCTTCAAACAAAAAGGAGATTTTTGCTTCGATTGAGTTGACCAACAAGTATACAAAGGAAGAGAAAATTCGTGAACGTTTCTCCGAAGCACATGGCTCAAAGTCAACACACGTTACGTTTTAAAACTACGTACCCATCTTCTTCTTTCGTTAAGTGTTGTAGAGCTTTATTTATAGTATTTCGTATAGTGTCATCAGGTTTGTAAATCCTATTTAAATATCAATAAAAATTAAGTTACTAACTTTTAAAAATAATAATAAATAAATAAATCCTAGTTTGTTGGAGCATTGTCATATTTACGTGAACTAGTTTGTTGGAGCTGATCACTTTTGATAAATGAATTTATGATCCTTTTGATTAATGAACCTATGTGTAATGTTGATACGTTGATTCACGGGTCCAGATGCTGAGCCTTGATCACCTAACACGTGGACCTGTATATCTGTATCACTCAAGGAACAAGAGATATCGTTAGAATGTATACGGGACTCACTCCCCGTAGTACACTCCGACGATCAAGTCAGATGTGAAAATGCTACACGATGCAATATGATATAAACCGTAGTAGAGAGGGAAGTAGTAGTAGTAGTGTGTGTTTTTGATGATCCCTTTGTATCATGGAAGCATGCTATTTATACTAAACAAACTATGTATACGTGCTCTAAATGTCCTTTCTTTATATGAAGTGTGTGTATTTGCACGTTACCTTTGCATGAAGTGTGTGTACTTGCTTATTACAAACTCTCTTTGATATCTTTACATATAATATTCAAGATATGTCTTCTACAGGAAATATATTTATATGCTAGCTTGCACATGTGTGTACAACCATTCTACCCATAAGATCTTTTCGAAGTGCATATCTTCAGCTAACACATATCCACATTAAAATATTTGAGGAGAGTCTTGCATTAAAATATAAATGATGTATGCCCATCAAGCTCCTTAGTCTATACTTGATTTCAACATGTATAGACTCATATGATTTGGCTTTTTGAAGAGCCTTGTTATCCAAAGAACTATTTCCTTTTAATGTGACGATTTCATTTGTACCGTTACTTATTATTGGAATTAAGTTTGCACGTTAACGTTTTTGTCTTATAATCGGTCGTGTCGCTTTCCGCGATGGATGATTTCGTGTTTCTTTGGCAACCATGTCGCTTTTAGCTACATATAGCTTCTTATACCTTTTATTGGCGGGATGTACGTTGTTTTAGTTCAAACATTTTCGCGCTGATTGCATTCAGGCGTTTTATGTTAGCTATTCATTAGCTTTCATCCCTTTAATGTTGGGAGAATGTGGCCATGCCATTTTTGCGTGATTGAATATCACATCTTTGGAACGATTGTACAATCTGCTTATATGCGATGTTCTCCATGCAGCCGCTTGATCAAGTGGCTTAAACCTAGCTAAAACATAAATTCACTTGCATTTTTGCTTGTTAGAAACACAAGAAGATACGATTACATAAACTTTTGAAATAAGATTAATGTTCATAAGAAAGACTTACTGATCGTTCCCACGATTCAAAATAACATTGTCGGTCAGAGCCAATAATCTTACTATATTTTATTTTATCATCTTTATTATTCATTTTCAAGCATGGAGCTTCACACTTTATTTATACCAACTTTCCTCTTGCTTTATGGCTTTGCATGAGACTCATACTTGTTTTTTCCGTTATTCATTATTCACTGCTCGGAATCACGAAGTCGATTTGCATTGTTTGCTTCATCGGCCCTGATACAACCGTTGACATGTATATATAGGTCTTCTAGTGACATGGGTGGTCGGGCAATTAGGTCTATAAATGGCCTACCTGGACGAAGTCTGCTGATAAAGGCTCCAATCATCATGCCATCTGATCTGTCTGTCATGTGCAATGTTTCTTTTCCGAACCTAGCCAAGTAGTCTTTAAGAGATTCTTCAGATTTTTGTCGAATACCTAGTATTTCAGCTTGGGTTTTCTGAAATCTTCTTTGTTGCATAAAGTTAGCTCTGAACTTGTCTCGCAATTGGTAAAATCCATCTATGCTATCTGGTGCTAGGTTATCGTACCAAAATCTTGCTGCCCCACAAAGTGTAATATTGAAGATTCGACACCATGAAGGCTCGGGAAGCTTGTGCACGTCCATAGTTCCAATGAACATCGTGAGATGGTCATCTGGATCTGACAAACCGTCGTAAGATTTCAGGTTTGATGGAACCTTAAGTCCATCTGGCATTACATAATCTCTAATTCTCTTGGTAAAAGGTGACGCCACTAGGTCTCGCACGTTTCTTTCTGATTCATTGAACACAAATGGCTCATTGTAAAAATTGGTGTCTTTTGTAAGTTTCCTCTTTCTAAAGGCGTTGATTAGTTGACTTGTTGACCTTGACGTGTCACGCTCTTTTTGTCCGACGTGGATAATGATATCAGGACTCTTATGGAGTGACCTTTCACTTGAAGTGCTTTTTTCGGCATCAACTTTTTTGTTCTATGTAGGCACTTCTTCAGACTCGGCTCGTTGTAATTCAACGAAGGGATGATTGTCGTCGGGATCATCATCTCTTTGTTGTGGATAAGATTTTGAGGAGAACGCTAAATACATAGCATTGATTTCATTGAAATTTTGGACAATAAACTGCATTATTGGATCGTCAATGTCACGTAATGGTTGGCTTCCAGTAGGTTTGTGTTGTTGGGTGATGCTAGTATCAACCACAAGGATGTGCTCATTGGGTTTGGAAGCACTTGCTCCTTCCCCTGAATGTATGCTCCTTCCCCTGTTGGGTGTTACAGATTCATTCTCTCCTGCCATCTTGATAGTGACTTGATGTTCTTTATGGATTTTTGATCGAGTCCCACGGATGGCGCCAATTGATGATACGTTGATTCACGGGTCCAGATGCTGAGCCTTGATCACCTAACACGTGGACCTGTATATCTGTATCACTCAAGAAACAAGAGATATCGTTAGAATGTATACGGGACTCACTCCCCGTAGTACACTCCGACGATCAAGTCAGATGTGAAAATGCTACACGATGCAATATGATATAAACCGTAGTAGAGAAGGAAGTAGTAGTAGTAGTGTGTGTTTTTGATGATCCCTTTGTATCATGGAAGCATGCTATTTATACTAAACAAACTATGTATACCTGCTCTAAATGTCCTTTCTTTATATGAAGTGTGTGTATTTGCACGTTACCTTTGCATGAAGTGTGTGTACTTGCTTATTACAAACTCTCTTTGATATCTTTACATATAATATTCAAGATATGTCTTCTACAGGAAATATATTTATATGCTAGCTTGCACATGTGTGTACAACCATTCTACCCATAAGATCTTTTCGAAGTGCATATCTTGAGCTAACACATATCCACATTAAATTATTTGAGGAGAGTCTTGCATTAAAATATAAATGGTGTATGCCCACAATTGTTTAATTAGATAGAAAAGAAATAAATGAGGTGAAAATTATTCAAAAGGATCAAAATGATTTAGAGATTCAACCGGTAATAATAGTGATGAAAAAAAAAAAAAAAAAAAAAAAAAAAAAAAAACGTACCGTGTGTTGACTTTGAGTACACTATGAGCCATGCAGGAAGATCGGTGAAACACGTTGTATTTATTACGCCGCGTGCTTCTGATAAACTTCTATGAATTTTCTCTTTGTATTATTGGTGCAATAGCATATTTTCTCTTTTATTTCTATCTATTAACATCTTCATTTTATTATCTATCAATATATACCATCTTAGTTTCTTCTTTCTTTTTATTTCTGTTTATAGTGAATAATACTCAAAACAAAAGACATGGATCAGATAGGAGCTCCATGGAGTCCTGAAGAGGACGAGATGTTTATAGTGAATATATACCATCTTAATTCATTTGACTTGCAGACTGGATCACAAAATTCCATTTACGAAGGGAACTCAAGCCATGAGGTAGTTGGCGTGGTTAGTGGCCAAGCACCATCTATTAGTGATATGGCGAGGGGTAATATGTCTTCGGGAGGTACGCATTCTTATAGTCGTGATCATTCACCACCGAGTTGGAATGCTTTATACAAACGAGACTCGTCACCAATGATAATTGAGAGTGACAGTGTGCAACAATTCGTGGGGAGCGAGTTTGGTTGGAATGATTTTTCGGAAGACTTGTCAAAAGCATAGTACAAGGAAAGGGATGGTGACAAATGACAATTGATTTGTTGAGTTCTTGTTTCGGAAGTCTACCAATAAACAGTTTGTATACAATTTATTGTCCACTACTTTGCAAATCTTATTTTGGAAAGGCTAATATTATTATCAGCACACCTTACCCAAAAGGAATGGCATGAACAATATCGTTTCTCCATTTCCACAAGCACAATAAGGAAGTAAAAATCACGCCTTGAAAAAGCTTTTTGGCACTTTGTACGTCGCACTTGAACCCAAATAATATCCATTAACCTGGTCATGAAAATTAAGAGATGGAGGAAATTGTAACAACCACGGACTGAAAACTTTTCTTCATACTTGAAGGACATGAGGGCAGCCTATATATTAACGCATGTTCAAGAGTTTCGGAGCAGAGTCACATCTCGGACATATGACTGAAATACCCCGGTTGTCAACCAAGCAAGCACGCCAAACCAATACATTGACCTTCTTCGGGACCCAACTATTCCATCTTAGTTTATTTCTCTCTATTAACATCTTCATTTTGTTATTATCAATAAATAAAAGGTTTCATTATCTCTAACTTATTAATATATACCATCTTAGTTTCTTCTTTCTATATATTTCTGTTTATAGTGAATAATAGTCAAAAGAAAAGACATGGATCAGATAGAAAGACCATGGAGTCCTGAAGAGGACGACATGTTGAGAAATATCGTTGAGAAATACGGCCCCAATTGGTCACTAGTTAGTAAGTCTATACCGGGTAAATCGGATCAGTCATGTATGTTAAGGTGGTTATCACTTCAAAGGTCATTTACGCCTGAAGAGGACAAGATGTTGCTAAATCTTGTCGAGGAGCACGGCCCCAATTGGTCACTAATTAGTAAGTCTATACCTGGTAGATCGTCTATGATATGTTGGGCAAGGTGGTTAGCATTTCTAAGGTCATTTACGCCTGAAGAGGACGAGATGTTGCTAAATCTCTTCGAGAAACACGGCTACGATTGGTCACTAATTAGTAAGTCTATACCGGGTAAATCGGCTATGACATGTGAGTCAAGGTGGTTATCACTTCAAAGGTCATTTACGCATAAAGAGGACAAGATGTTGCTAAATCTCTGTCAGAAACACGGCCGCAATTGGTCACTAATTAGTAATTCTATACCGGGTAGATCTGCTAAGTCGTGTGAGTTAAGGTGGGACACTTTTCAGAATTCGATGACTAATGAAGATATAACCATTGTAAGTCTTATGAACATAACTAAAACTGGAAGTTTGGATGAATGATATTTCCCTCTTGTTACTTGACTAAACACCTCGAGCTTTTATCGAGCTTCTACATTCTTTATACAGTATAATTTAGCATATTGGTGTGTTCTTATCAAAAACATTTTGTCATAAATAAAAAAGTAAAAACACCCTCACGAGAAGAAGCTTGATTGGTGTGTTGTAATACAAGATTTTTGGTTCAACTTTTTCAAAGCTATGAAGAGGAACTTCAATTGCTCTGATTCTTTGACTCATTTTCTATCACACCCACTTGAAGGTATTCAACTACAGTATAATAGATCACTTCTCACTTCATAGCCATCATGCATAATTTACTTGTACTTTGTGGTTTAGGAGTTGTACCTTCACTCTCTATATCATTGTTTTTTCTTTTATAATTGCAAAACTTTTGCTGTTTATGAGCATTTCCTATATTACAGTATTTCTACTTTAAACAAATAATCTCATAGTTTATACAAATTTTCTGAGTTCCAATTTTAAGAAACCTTCACTCTAAATCTTTATCATAAAGAGTCAATTTTGTCTTTCTAAATTCAACATAATCTATAAGCAAATCAAAATTTAGAACAAACAGTTTCACCCTTTTAACTCTCTTATCATATTAATAACCTCTCATAAATATTTACCTTTATTCATATCAAAATTCTGTCAAATTTAATGGTCAATTATTATCTAGTTCGACCTCAAAAAAGTCAAACCCATACTTTTTTGCCCAAAAACTAACTTTTACCTCATTTCTTTGACAACCCAGTTGAGATGAAGTCCGAAGAAGACTACGGTGGAGAATTCCAGCCAATGGTGGACGGCGGAGCCACCGCCGACGGTGAAGATTACGGCGGAGAAGAAACTGGTCAATTTGGTGATAAAAAAAGAAGATTAAGTAACCGTCAAGTGAAATCACTAGAAAAGATATTTGAAGTTGATAATAAACTTGATCCAGATAGGAAAGTTAAAGTTGCACATGAATTGGGTTTGCAGCCTAGACAAGTTGCAATTTGGTTCCAAAACCGCCGTGCAAGATGGAAGACAAAACAGTTGGAAAGAGATTATAATGTTTTGAAGTCTAGTTATGATGGTCTTAAGATTAATTATCAGAAACTTGAGCTAGAGAAAGAAACCATACTCAAAGAGGTAAATTTTGGTTTTACTTACAAGTACGGTAATTTTTATCTGTTTATCTTGTTTTCATACAAGATAATGATAGTTTGTTTGAAATTGATGATTAGAAGTGTTAATCTTAATTTTTTTTCTCTTTTGAAACAGAACTAGGTAAAGGTAGATCATAGATTAAAGTTTTGGTTTAAAATTTTGAAATTTAGATGTTAAACTATGTTTATGTAAGTTCATTTATGTGCAATAAACTAGTTTTTTTTTTTTTTTTTTTTTTTTTTTTTTTTTTTTTTTTTTTTTACTATTTGTTGCTCTTTAGTTTAAGTTTAAAATTCAAAACAATTTAAGTGGTTGTGCATCAGAATAGTTATAAGAAAAAGATGAGTAGTTTATTACTATTAAAATATAAATATTCAATGTATGTATTAGAACTTATTTTCAAGTTGTAATCTGTTTTATTAGTTAATGAAAGAATCTCTTTTGGTTTACATCCTGTCTCAATTTTAAGTTTTAATAAAGCATTTTTCAAGAAGTGTTTCAAGTTATTAGTAGTTAAAAGCTATTTCATAAGCTCATGTATAAGTAATTAACAGTTTATTGTGGAATCTCATCACTCAAATTCTGGTTCAAAGTACTTAAAAGGGATGGTCAATGAAAGTCAACATGGGTAATATGGTATTCATGGTGGGTATATATTGATGCTAGCACTAAGGTGGTGATTGTGCCTGTCTTAAAGATAGGCTTTGGTTGGGATTTACCCTATTTCAGTTAGGGAATCGAAGATTGTAAGTTTCATTGCATTTTCATTTTTCAATACTAGATTCCATAAGTAGTGATTTCAATTCTGTTTGCTTTACAAATTGTTGTTAATTTGCTACTGAGTAATCACATTCTAGGTATAGTTAAGTTATTGTGAGCTTGTTTGATTGTTTTAGTTTCAAAATCTAGTATAACTGTTTTAACTTGCAAATTCAGTTAGGGGTGTGATTCTTAGTTTTATTGTTCAAAGTAGCTTAATACTATTCATTTGTACTCTACCATTGCTCAGTATATCATATTGATCAAGAATAGTGAGAGTTGTAATCTAAAAATAGGAGTTGTAGTGTTAACTGCCTAGTAAAGGGGTGTTTGGAATTGTTTGTAATGAGTGACTCAGTGACCTTCATTGCTTGTTCAGTATTTGCATATCATACTCATACCCCTAGAACACCAAGATAGTCAAGTTTTCGGTTGTAACAACCCTAATAGTCAAAATCACAAGCAAACTTACCCATACAGTTAACTGTGTGGGATTTTCAAGTCCAAAAGCCTTCACAAATTAGCATAAAGTGTTGTTTCAACAAAAATCAGCCTTATCCTAGCCTAGTAACATGTTTTCAAATCATTAGAAGCAACCAAAGTTCATAAAAGTCAAATACTTAAGTTTTGTGAAAAAGTCAAAAGTTGCATTTTGCAGAAATCTAAAAAATGGCATGATTTATCTAGATTTTTGTGCTCAATTCTAGGCTTTGAAACTTGTTGTGAGTGTTGTCTACCAGTAGAACTATAGATTCATGCACTTGTTTGATTTTTGTGATTTTTTCTAGTGGACCTTTTTGCCCTCCAAACACACTTGCAGGGCAAGGTCTTGCCCTGTGCACCAGCAGACCCAGTCACACCACCAACTTTAATGGCTTATTGTGGCCACCTCAGTGGGTCCCACTGACCCAATTTGGTTTCAATCAACCCCCTCCTAGCAGGCTTGAGGTTTTGACCATTTGTTTGACCATAGGACCTGTGGACCCCACTTGGAATTGCCTCAAAAGGTTGTCCCCTTTTCTGTCTCAGAACCACAATAAGCAAGTGCTTATTATGGATTTTTAGCTTATTCAGTTGTCTTAATTGATTGAAACTTGCTTATACTTGTCCAAATAACTCAGTTGAATCAGTTTTAACCATTGTGGACCCCACACTAGGCCATTTGTGCTCATTTCTCTTCTAAGTCAAGTCAACTGCCAAGGCAATAAGTACTTGAAGTGCTTATACACTTGGTCTTAGCCAAACTCACTTCACAAAAGTTGCTTAATATCATCTAATAAGCAGGTTTGAAAAAGAAAATTCCAGAAAATCCCAACTTAATAGAAGTGATAGCTTCTATTTAAGCCAATTGGCTTAATCTTCAGCTTATTAATAAGCAATTCCCATTTTTATAATTTTTCTAGGCTTCTGGTATATAAAAATAATTTTTGTAATTTTTTCAGATTTTTCTTGCATCATTTAGTATTTTTCTTAATTTAAATTAGTTTTTAGTAATTATTAAATAGTTAATAATTAATTAGAAAATCAAAAAAATATAAATTAAATTTTAAAATTAGTTTTTAGTTATTTTTAATTTTTCCAAATTTTATTTTCAATTTTCTAGTGTAATTTAATAATTAATTAAAATTTAGGATAATTTAAATAATTAAAAAGTAATTAATAATTAGTTAATAATTAGTAATAATTAATTAAAAAGTCTTAAAAATATATTTTCATTTCTAAAATTAGTTTTATAGTATTTTAGATTTTTCTAAGTTTAATTTTTATTTTTCCAAGTTAATTTCATATTTATTTGTAATTTAGGTTAATTTATTTAATTAAAAGTAATTAGGAAATTAATATTTAATTAATAGTAATTATAAAATTAGTGTAAAAATTAATTTTAAATTTCCAAAAATTTTCTTTAATCATCAGGTTTGTAAAAATGCCATTTTCATACCAGTAGCCTTTTCAGATCACCTCATTCACTTTTATTTCACGTACGTTTGTTCGCGTTTTCAGCACACGTACGGTTTTTAGGTTTTAAGTAATCTCTTCTCAATCTAAGTTCCAGTAATTAATCACATAGCTTTCCTAAGCTATTTCTGTTAATCAAATCCAAATAATTCTCATATCAACCCTTTTCTGTGAATAATCACCCGATCACAAAGCACGCTCAGTGACAATTCACACCTTGTCGGGATTTAACGACCTGGTGATACCTTATATTACCCGGAGATTGATTCTAGGCTATTTGACTTTGTTGACCATTCTTTGGTCAATATAAGTTGACGGTTTAGGGCCAATCAATTTTTGGCTCCGCTGCCGGGGAGGTGTGCGCGTTTCTGCAGCGTCTTTTGAGATTAGTGTTATCTCACCATCATCACTGTACAAATACCACCACTTTTGTAAATTTCAAATCAAAACATAAAAAAGTCATTAACACTTTTCCTAAAGTGTTAAAACACCAAAAAAAAAAAAAATTAAAAATAACAAAACAGATCGTAACGTTTTCTGATTCGGTTTTCTTTTAAGGTGATTCTTAAAGAGAAACGATTCTAGATTACGAGACGATACCAAAAATATTGTCCAAAAGTTTTTTACCCATACACAAAACACAAAAACATCCGTCTTTTCTTGTGAATAATAATCATACATAAAAACTAACCGTCGCAAACCAAGACAAAACACCTACCAACTGGGAGTGTGAACATAATAAGTTCCCAAACCTAAGATTTAAAACTTGCCTTTGTATCCCTGTGAGTGGTGTACCTTTCTTAAAGAAGCACTTGCTTGTGATTATTGGTTTAAGTTCACTGTGGATTTGCCTCGCTTTTGTTTTGATTGGTTTTTATCCCTAGTGCATGCGCACTCGTTCTTCAAGGTCCACTAGCCCATTACGTGAGCTTGTCTGGAAACCTCGAAGACCTCGTAGACGTTCTGCACCAACAGTCGGATCTGAGATCCGTACTGTTGTCTCACCCACAGTCACCATGGCGGAAGACCGCCCCATGTGTGAGCTTCTCCAAGCACCCATCGAGGGTTACGGAGATGCCATTGTTGTTCCAGCCATCGTGGCTGATAATTTCGAACCGGGTTACTCAATCTTGTAACCTCAAGTCAATTATACGGTTTTGAGAGGGACGATCCTCATGCTCACATTTGATGGTTCAATAAAATCACTTCGACCATCAAGTACAAGAATGTCCCTTGTGAAGCAATAAAACTTCTTCTCTTCCCATTCTCCCTGGAGGGACAAGCCCGGATTTGGCTTGAAAAACACCCTCCTCGATCTATTGAGACATGGGAAGATCTTGTGAAAAAAATTGTGAATGAATTCTTCCCACCTTCCAAGACCACGAGTCTTAAGAACGAAATCACCAAGTTCACTAAGAAATATGATGAATCTTTTGGTGAAGCGTGGGATCGTTTCAAAGAATTACTTCGCAAGTGTCCACATCATGGGTTCTCAGAGTTGATGCAACTCGATACTTTCTACAATGGCGTAAGCCAAGCTGATCAGGATTCTCTCAATGCCTCCGCGGGAGGTAATTTCTTGAGTAGAACCACAAAAGAAGCTTTACAGATCATAGAAAACAAGTCCAAGGTCCGCTCTACACGAAGCAAACCGATTGTTTCTCAAATCAATGCGGGTCCTTCTACTTCATCTTCTGTGGGTCAATCTAGCACGGATGCTAAGCTTGACAAGCTCACTGAAGCGATCCAAGCTTTGGTTCTCGCCCAAACAAAGAAAGTTTCATTTCCACAACATCCTCCCCCTGCTGAGGTTAAAAAAGTGGAAGTCTGTGTGACTTGTGGTGGGCCGCATGCCTACTACAATTGCACAGCTACTGATGGTACTCCATATGAAGCTCATGCTGTTGTCGGGTCCCAAAATCAAGGAGGCAATCAATACCGCCCTCCTATGGACCCGAACTATCGTCCTCACCATTATCCTGGACCTCCCGGTTTTAATCAAAACCAAAATGTCCAAAACCGTGGCCAAAATCAAAATAGAGTGAACCAAGGTTATCAAAACCAAGGTAACTTCAATCAGGGTCACGGTTTCCAAAATCAAAACCAAGGTTTCCAAAATCAAGGTTTCCAACACCAAAATCAAGGAAACTTTAACTGGAACCAAGGTCAGGGTAATTTCAATCCCGAGAACTTTCATGGAAACAATCACCAGAATCAAGGGAATTTCCATCATCAAAACCAAGGAAATTTCAATCAAGGTCCCAATCCGAACAATCGTGCTCAAAATCTTCCTAATCCGAATCAAGCCATTGTTCCAACCGGGCCTTCATCCGATGAGTTATTAAAGCAATTCATGAAGTCCCAAGAAGAGTTGAACAAGTTGCTGGTCAGCCAGATTTCTGATATCAAGAAGTCTTTAAATGATCGACCCTCGGGCTCAGGTACTACTTTACCGAGCAACACGATCGCTAACCCGAGGGGCGATGCTAAGGTGATCACAACACGAAGTGGTGCTTCATATGATGAACCCGCGATTCCTACTACCTCTTCTCCCTCTCCTCCTAAGGTAGTGGATCGTGAACCTGAGGTAACAAAGGACAAGGTGCAAACTCCTAGCCCACGAAGTACAGCACATGTCCAATCTCAGGTTAATCCTGAAACCAGATGTAAGCCTGGAGTTGTCTTTGAACCACCAGAAACTCCAGTGGACAAATCCAAAACTTCTATTCCTTATCCATCACATCTCAATGAACAAAAGCTCCGCGAAAAAGCTAATCACCAAATGGATAAATTTTTCCAAATCTTCCAAGATTTGCACTTTGATATTAGCTTCACGGACGCTATTCTCTTGATGCCCAAGTTTGCATCGACAATAAAAAATCTGTTGAGTAATAAAGAAAAACTCTTTGAGATGGCAAGAACTCCTCTGAATGAGCACTACTCAGCAGTTCTCTTGAAAAAGCTTCCTGAAAAGCTTGGAGACCCCGGGAAATTTCTCATTCCTTGTACTTTCCCGGGTATGGTTGAATGCTTCGCCTTAGCTGATTTAGGTGCTAGCATTAACCTGATGCCATATTCTGTGTGGAAGAAACTCTCTCTTCCCGAACTCACTCCCACGTGCATGACTTTAGAGCTTGCCGATCGTTCGCTTTCTCGTCCTCTTGGCATTGCCGAAGACGTATTCGTTAAAGTGGGAAAGTTCCATTTTCCGGCAGATTTTGTGATTGTTGACTTTGATGCCGATTCTAGGGTCCCTCTCATTCTTGGAAGGGGATTCCTTAGAACTGGGCGCGTTCTTATTGATGTATTTGAGCATGAGATCACATTACGTGTTGGAACGGAAGCCATTACCTTCAACCTAAATCAAACTTCGAGATACTCCTCCAATTATGACTTTGAATCGGTAAACCGAATAGATGTCATCGATGTAGCTGCTGAGGAGTACGCTCAAGAGGTTCTAGGTTTCGTTGATAATTCTTCGAGTGAAAATCTCACTCAATCTTCTCGTCCCATTATAGCCAATTCTTCTCCTTCCCTCACTCCGTTTGAGGGAAGTGACTTCATCTTAGAAGAAATTGAGGCCTTTCTCAAAAGTGATTCGATTCCCGATGGAATCGATAACCAAGAGATTAACCCCGAGAGGGATATTCTCCTGCTAGAGAAGTTATTAAACGAAGATCCCTCTCCTCTTCCTGTTCTACCACAAACACTTCATAAGGAGGAAGTCAAAAATGTTGAGAAAACTGATGACTTTCCCGAGGTTGAACTTAAGGACTTGCCGCCTCATCTTGAATATGCGTTTCTGGAGGGTGATGATAAATTGCCCGTCATAATTGCTAAAGACTTAAGTGATGAGGAAAAGGCTGCTCTCATAAAGGTTTTGAAGTCACATAAACAAGCAATTGCTTGGCGACTCTCCGACATCAAGGGCATTGACCCTGAATTTTGTACTCACAAGATTTTAATGGAGGACGACTTCAAACCAGCAGTCCAACAACAAAGAAGGGTGAATCCAAAAATTCACGAGGTTATCAAACAAGAGGTTCTAAAACTTCTTGATGCCGGATTGATTTACCCTATCTCGGACAGTCCTTGGGTTAGCCCAATTCATTGTGTTCCAAAAAAAGGTGGCATTACTGTTGTCACAAATGAGGAGAATGAGTTGATTCCAACTCATTTGGTTACGGGTTGGCGTGTCTGCATTGACTATCGCAAGTTAAATGACGCCACCCGTAAAGATCATTTTCCTCTGCCCTTTATGGATCAGATGCTCGAAAGATTAGCGGGGAATGAGTACTATTGCTTCCTCGATGGTTTCTCGGGTTACTTTCAGATTCCCATTGATCCGCAAGATCAGGAAAGACCACTTTTAAGTGCCCCTATGGAACTTTTGCATATAAACGTATGCCATTTGGCTTATGTAATGCTCCGGGCACGTTTCAAAGATGTATGATGGCCATATTTTCCGACATGATCGGGAAAACTATGGAGGTCTTTATGGCCGATTTTTCGGTCATTGGGGATTCATTTCAATCATGCCTTTCCCATTTAGATGACATACTAAAACGTTGTGAAGACACAAAGTTATGTCTAAATTGGGAGAAGAGTCACTTTATGGTCAAAGAGGGCATTGTCCTCGGCCATAAAATTTCAAAAAACGGGATTGAGGTTGACAGAGCCAAAGTGGACGTCATTGCAAAATTGCCTCATCCCACAGCTGTAAAAGGTGTTAGGAGCTTTTTGGGTCATGTCGGTTTCTATCGTAGGTTTATTCAAGATTTTTCTAAAATCGCCCGACCTATGACCCATCTCCTCGAAAAGGATGCTCCTTTTATCTTCTCCTCCGAGTGCATCGAAGCTTTTGAAACACTTAAGAAAAAGCTTACCGAGGCACCGATTCTTGTTGCCCCCGATTGGGACTTGCCCTTCGAGCTCATGTGTGATGCTAGTGATTATGCGATAGGGGCAGTCTTGGGGCAACGAAAAACAAAACATTTTCAGCCTATACACTATGCCAGCAAAACTATGACCGAGGCTCAAAGTCATTACACCAAACTCAAGCCCGGATGATTAAAGCTCATCAAGCTTCAAGCTTTGCCGAACTCAAGCTCAGCTTGACTCGATTACACCCCGTTCCATCAACATTAGCCGAACTTTGTGTATTTACGTCGACCTGCATGTTCTTAACCTCCATATAGATTGATGTTTATTTCAATATAGGCCGAACATGGTAGCGATATAGTATGATTCACGTAAGGAGTTACATGAACCTGTCCGAACTTGTGTGAACCGAAACAACGTATGTATAGATCCAGTTATCAATTTATCTCTTTATCTTGTAGAACTTCACCAAATCGCTACAATAATTAACAAGAATTACAGGCAGATTTCTCTAAGTATTTCAAATCTGTTCATGTATCCAGCCTTCAGTGTTCATTCAAGCCATTTCTCTAAGTATTTTTTCACAAATATTTTCGGAAGTCAATTCTTCAAATGTTTTTTTCTTTAGTTATTAAACCTATAAAGAAAAATATCTAAAAAATTTCATTTTTGTGGTAGATTAGTTTCTTTATTTTTTCTCTATTGTTGTTCCTTTTCAAATTTCACTTCGCGTAGACCTTTGTCTTCTCAAATCTCAGGTAATGTTCTTCACTTCATCCAGTAGAGAATTATATTCGGACATCAAGTACTAGTTTTTAACTCTTTTGCCCTTCGGTCAACACTAGATCTTCAACACACAAGACAGAGGCAACTTCTTTAATACCCTCTCGTTCTACACTATAGACTTTGTCTTAAGTATACTGCGTATAGTAGACCTTGACAATCAGGATATAGCCTTCCGGATCACGTTCAGTTAATGCGTCAATTTGCTCTATCATGCTAGTTTTGCTTATGAAATCTGGTAGCATACGTGCATATACCGTTCTCCTTATAATCATTCAAGTATTAGTATACTACTATAGTTTAATATGAAACTGAGAATTCTTGATACTACTAGCTAGGCCACAGCAGGAACTCAATAAAATAGCTGTGCTGGATAAACATAAGATTTATACTACTGCGACAACCGAGGTTCGTTATGTGTGTGTGCTCTAAATATTATTCTAAACTATTTTTATAGTTTTTTTGCTTTTTGCTCTTGTAGAACAAAGATTCTGCAGAAGTCAATTTGTAAATATGAGCCTAGTACTTCGATAATTGAACAAGTAATTGATGTCATGTTTTTGGTACACTGTTAGACACTTTGGAACCTAAACACTTTAATTCATTTGATTTGCAGACTCGATCACAAAATTCCATTTACGAAGGGAACTCAAGCCATCTGGTAGGACGCGCTAGTGGTCATCAAGCACCATCTATTAGTGATATGGCGAGGGATAATATGTCTTCGGGAGGTTCACATTCTTATAGCTGTGATCATTCAGCACCGAGTTGGAATGCTTTAAACAAACGAGACTCGTCACCAATGATGATTGACAGTGACAATGTGCAAGAATTCGTGGGGGGCGAGTTTGGATCACAAAATTCCATTCACGAAGGGAACTCAAGCCATGAGGTAGGAGGCATGGTTAGTGGTCAACCATTATCTATTAGTGATATGGCGTGGGGTAATATGTCTTCGGGAGGTACGCATTCATATAGTCGTGATCATTCAGCACCGAGTTGGAATGCTTTATACATACGAGACTCATCACCAATGATGATTGACAGTGAAAGTGTGCAACAATTCGTGGGGAGCGAGTTTGGTCGGAACGATTTTTCGGAAGTTTCGTCAAAAGCATAGTATACGGAAAGGGATAGGGATGGTGACAAATGACAATTGATTTGTTGAGTTCTTGTTTCGGAAGTCTACCTATAAACAATTTGTAAACAATTTATTGTCCACTACTTTGCAAATCTTTTTTTTGGAAAAGCTTATTAGCACACCTTACCCAAAAGGACTCGCATGAGCAATATATCGTTTCTCCATTTCCACAAGCACCATAAGGAAGTAAAAATCAGGCTATGAAAAAGCTCTTGGCACTTTGTAGCACTTGAACCCAAATAATATCCATTAACCAAGTCATGACCTATTAGCCTTATCGGGTGTCAATACAAAATCATTGCCAATCTCCATGCCAATCGTCTCTCCAAAGTCATCTCTTCAGTTGTTGGTGAGGTTCAGATGGCTTTTATTAAAGGAAGGCAAATCATTGACGGCCCCCTCATGGTCGACGAAATAATCTCATGGGCAAAAAAGAAAAAAAAAAGAAATTTATGTTTTTTAAAGTGGACTTTGAGAAGGCATTTGACTCATTGTCATGGTCCTTTTTATTCTTAACTATGGAACAAATGGGATTTAGCGAAAAATGGAGTACATGGATTTATTCGTGTCTTAATTCGGCATATGCTTCTGTTCTTATTAATGGGTCTCCTACCAAGGAATTCAGACTTAAGCGAGGACTACGCAAAGGAGATCCCCTGTCTCCATTCCTATTTATATTAGCGGCGGAAGCACTTAATGTGGCCATTTTAGAAGCTACTGATCATAACTTCTTCCATGGGATAAAAGTAGGAAAAGACAAGCTCCACATCTCCCATCTTTAATTTGCAAATGATGCTCTCATTTTTGAAGAATGGTCCCCTACCAATGCTAAGAATCTATCTAGGATCCTTACTTGCTTTCACCTTGCTTGTGGTCTCAAAGTGAACTTTAACAAGAGCAAGTTATATGGAATTGGTGTCTCTAACCTTGAACTTAACTTCGTTGCCACCTCAATTGGATGCCTTGCTTCTCAATTCCCTTGTACTTACTTGGGTCTTCCTATTGGGGCAAATATGTCTAGATGTGTAAATTGGACTCCTATAATCAATAGATTTCAAAAGAGATTGTCCAATTGGAAAGCTAAAACACTTTCATTTGGAGGTCGCTTAACCCTTGTTAAGTCCATTCTTGGTAGTTTGGGAGTATACTACTTATCAAATTTCAAAGCCCCTAAAAAGATAATCAAGAAGCTTGAAAGTATTCGTAGGAAGTTCTTTTGAGGAGGAAATTCGGTTGAAAATAAAATCTCTTGGATAGCTTGGGACAAGGTTATCTCCCCTCGTCATAAAGGAGGTCTTGGAATCGGTATTCTATTGGCAAGCAACCAATCCATGTTATCGAAATGGTGGTGGAGATTCTGCATCGAAGAAAATGCTCTATAGTGCAAGGTGATTTGTTCTATTCATGGTCCATCAACAGGTATGTATCACTCCTCTTCACGTTCCTTGTCCTCAGGTCCTTGGTCGCGTATTTGCAACCTAAAAAATGATCTGAGCAACATTGGAATCGAATTACCAAGGCTTTTCAAGAAAAATGTTGGAAACGGAAGAAACACTTCTTTTTGGCATGATAATTGGATCGGTGGAGCAACTCTTCAAGACTCATTCCCGGGATTATACTGTCTTGAAACAAACCAGAGTTGTCTGGTTTGTGATAGATGTCCTACTTCCTCCCATAACTCACATTTCACTGGTTTTGTCTTTCACTCGCCTACTGTACCTAACCCATCTTCAGCCCTTGGCCCAAACCAACTGCCGACTACACTTCCATTTGGCCTTACTTTAATTGGGCTTGGTTAAGACACCCTCGATCACAAGCTGGTCAAAATGAATTGATTGAACTAACAAACCTTCTTTCTGAGTTACACCTTACGGACAACCCTGATACCTGGGAATTCATTAAGGACTCTTCAAGATACTTCAGTGTGAAAAGCATGCGGAACCATATCAACCACATGTCAAATCCCTCAACCTCCTAACCCATCAGATGGAATAAATTCCTTCCCACAAAGATGAATATTCTCGCGTGGCGCATCATGAACAAAAGGGTCCCTACACGAGTTAATCTCGATAAGAGAGGGATCGATCTTGACTCTGTTCGATGCCCCCTTTGTGATGACGATATTGAAACTGAGGACCACTTATTTGCCTTGTGTTCAATTGCTAAAGAAGTATGGAAAGAAGTCATGGCTTGGTGGAAGGTTTCGGGTGTCCTTGTTTCATCCGTAGATGATGCGGCCCTATTAGCTGATCGAGTCCTCATTCTGCCCAAACTCAAAAAGGCTTTTGATGTTGCTGTAAACACCACTTTGTGGCACCTCTGGAACTTCAGGAACAATGCAATCTTCTCGCCCAAGCGTCCAAGAAAGGAGTTGCTCTTAAATGACATTAAGCTTTCGTCATTCACTTGGTTTTCGAGTAGGAACAGGAAAGCTTCTCTTAATTGGATAGAGTGGTGTAGTAATCCATGTAACTCTCTATCCACTCTTTTGTAATTTGCTTCTCTAGCATCTTGCTAGTTTTTAATTAAATCGCCATTAAAAAAAAGCGATGGAGGAAACTGCAACAACCACCAACTGAAAACTCTTCTCCATACTTGAAGGACATGAGGCTGGGCAGCCTATTCAAACATGTTCAAGTGTTTCCGGAGCCGAGTCACATCTCTGACATATGACTTAAATACCCCGGGTTTCAAGATTAGTATAATTAGGCAGCCTATCCAAGCAAGCACGCCAAACAAATACATTGACGTTCTTTGAAATTGAACTATTCCAATCAAACCTTTTCCCAAAACAGTGAGGAAGGAGATGATATGTTTAGCCAATCCAAACATGCACTTGAATGGCAAACGTGAATAGACATTTAATCGCGAAATAAAATATGAACCAAAATAGCGACTCCACTTGTCTGAAAATAGCAAAAATCAACACAACGATGACGTCCTGGCATCTGAAACTACAACCCTGGTGATAACAATGCAAATCGCAATGCTGCCACCAAAACGGCAAAACCGGCCCCCAATCCGCCATCTTGTGATCAATAAGTGTGTGTTTAGAAGATGAAGGGGTGCATGGGAATTTATATATAGAATAAGTGAAAGGAAAACTTGGTTAAGAAGCAAATAAAGAGGTTTTTTTGTTGGATTGATGGGATGGGGATAAGTGGATGAAGTCAATCATGGTTCACTATCGTTTGCTTTATATATTTGCATGGGACACAAGTATGAAATTAAATATATCGAAAGCCTCAGCTTAGCTTAAGCTATAAGTATAAGCTTATTTTATGACTTCGTAATTTTCATTAGTAAGGTTTAAGAATTTACTAAATAAACTTAAATAGCAGTGACGGACCACTAACCGAAAATTAAAACATTGATGATTCGTTAGAATTTAAGTAGCATCAAACCAACGGTCACAAATAATTTGATGTTTTTGGAGCTTGTATATCTCTTATTCTTATTGTGAAGATGTAAATGCTGTTCAGGATCATGATTATTTTTAAAGTTTGAAGATGACACTTTCACTACAAGAAAGTAGTCATTTAGTGACACATATAGCGATACGATATTCAAATTTGCAAAATAGTGATGCGTGCAGCGACACAATTAGCAAATTTAACATTTCAATGTCGCAAACTGAGTCGCTTATAACGTCGCAAGTGAATTTAAGATAATTTTGTCGCATGTGTCACAAATTGTGTCGCTATTTACCATATATCGCAAGTTGAGTTGTTAAAATTGCGACATGAAAAGAGACGTCACTAAAAGAGTCGTTAACATGCGACTTGTTAATTACCTTTGCAATTAGGGTTTAAGTAAAGTCCCCAAATTCGATCAAGAACCCTAATTAGGGTTTACGTTCATCGACTGATAAAGAATACAGATTCCTTCGTATGAATTTTGCATGTGAAATCATACAAAGACTTGGCATGCATGTGAAGGGTTTTAATTGTAAAGCATAAGATGTCATCAGGCATATTTATGCTATGTGTTGTGGTGTATCGGATCAACCAAAACTAGAGCCAAAAGTTGCTTTTATACCAATGAAACTTGTCCTCCAAATTTTAGTTTCCACCTCCTCTAGTTTACTAGAACCGACACTCGGACACTCTCTATTTTCCTTTGTACGGCCGTTTAAATACTTCATGTATTATAATTTAATATAATTAACACATTTAATATATTAATTACATTAAATAAAGTGTTCTCTAAATGTATATCTCAACGGATATATCTTTCTAAATAAAATGAAGTTCATTTAATACGAGTAACAAATTTATATTTAATAAGATGCAGACTGAGGAAAAAGGGCGCGGATTTCTTTTTTCGTGCGGACGTGTAGATGGATTTGGATCACCCATTTCCACAGTTGATCTTGACTTTTTAAAAAAAGTCAAGATCTAACACTAACTTCACGGTACCAATTGACCATACAAATGATTTTTTAATTTCTTTTTTCTTTTGAGCGATCCTTAATATTGTTGTCTTCTTTCATTTTTTTTATAGATTTTTATAAGCACTTTTTTTCATACCTACCGTGATATTAGCGATATTATAAAATCAACCGTGATATTAAGCTTTTTTACACGAGTAATATTAAAAACCCATGATAGTTACGGTGATATTAAAATTTTCAAAAAAAAAAAAAAAAAAAAAAAAATCATAATAGTTACTGTGATATTAAAAAAATTAAAAAAAATTACATGTAAAAAGGAGCTGCGATATTAACAATTTTATTGAAAAAGTTACTTTGATATTAGCAAAAAAACTTAATTTCATTGTTTTTTTATTACGATATTAAAAAAACTTACGATGATATTAAAAAAACTCAAAAATAATGTATGATTGTTACAATGATCTTTAAAAAACCATAGTATCATAATACCTTTTAACTATAAAAACGATTTTTTTTTTTGAATTTTTTTCTGTAATTCTTAATTATTTGTTATCCTCTTTCCTTTTTAATTTTTTCAATTTTTTTAATTAAAAAAATAAATTAATAAATAAAAAGCCTATTCTGATATTATCCACACCATCCTAATCCATACTTAAAATCCAATCCGCACCGGATTCCTTCCCACAAGATGCATATATTAATTTATTAGTGATTTGTCATTTTCTAAATTAAATAAAAAAAAGTTCATTTGATTGTTATGTGCATTATAGTGATTCAAAGGTCTTCAAGGTAATTGATTTGAGAATATGTTTCTCTTTTTTAGTTTGGCTACACTTTCATTGAGATTATAGCGCACAACTCAAAGTCAACTCAAAGTTAACCCAAAGTCAACTCACGGTAGATAGGTTTCACGAATCTTCCTGCATTGCTCATTGTCAACTCAAAGTCAACACACGATACCTAGGTTTTTGCCTATTTAACAATTTTTTTAGTACGTGATTAAAACTACCCATCTTCTTCTTTCGTTAAGTAGTGCAGGAGCTTGATTTACAGTGTTTCATTTAGTCAACGATGGCGATGTCGTCAACATCAGGTTCAATTATAAGTATATATACTAACCGGGCCAGTCAAATTAACGGTTTATAGCTGTTCATTTTATTATATTATCAATATATATACCATCTTAGTTTCTTTCTATTTACTTATGTTTGTAGTGATAAAACGTCAAAAGAAAGACCTGGATCAGATAGAAGGACCATGGAGTCCTGAAGAGGACGAGATGCTGGAAAATCTCATGGAGAAACACGGCCGCAATTGGTCACTAATTAGCATGTCTATGCCGGGTAGATCAGGTAAGTCATGTAGGTTAAGGTGGTTATCACTTTATCGGTCATTTACCCCTGAAGAGGACGAGATGTTGCAAAATTTGATCGAGAAACACTTCCCTAATTGGTTACTAATTAGTAAGTCTATACCGGGTAAATCAGCTAAGTCATGTTGGTCAAGGTGGTCATTTGTTCATAGGCCATTTACGCTTGAGGAGGACAAGATGTTGCAAAATCTCATCGAGAAATACGGACGTAATTGGTCACTAATTAATAAGTCAATACCGGGTAGATCGGCTAAGACATGTGAGTTAAGGTGGGAGACTATTTGGCACTCACTACAAAGCCATGTAGATATTGAGAACCATTGGAATTCGACTTTGAAGTGGAAAAGCAGTTCGATGACTAATGAAGATATAACCATAGTAAGTCTTATGAACGTAACTAATATTGCAAGTTTGGATGAATGATAAAAGGTACAATTTTCATTAAAAATATGAAACAAATTAAGAAGAAATATATGTATTTCTTTTGATATATTAGTGAACTAACTAAACAAGACATGTATTCACAAATCTTCAGGACCAGGTTCATTTCGGAAAAATCATGATTTTTAATAAAAATACATTAGGCAACGAACATCTATCTTAAACTCATTATCTTTAAAATACTAAAAAGAAACCCTAACGATATCTCTCTGGCGACAAAAAAGCAAATACGAACATCAAAAAAAAAAAATCGATCGAAACCCTTTTAATTTATTACTCCCTCTCCATCGTGGGTCAGTGTAAGTTTTTAATTGGTTCTTGATCGTTCCTTTATTATATTCGCTGTGTGTTTTTTCCTTCCATACGATCTGTATTTGCTATTCTCATCTAACGTGGGTCGGTGGGGTTGTATTGATTCTTTTTGATCTATACTTCTATTATTTTTATCAAGTTGGGTGCTCCTTGATGATGGGAGCAGGTTAGTTTGTTTGCGCTTTAAAGTTTAAACCCTAATCTTGCGATTAGGGTTTTCTGTCGTTATTGGTTTGCATGATTGCTGGAATCTGAGTGAGGCTATTGGTGTTCTGATTTTGGAAGTGGGTTATTGAGAGATTAAAGGGGTTTTTGACTAGTAAGACTGCGAGTAAGGGTACTAATGAATCTGGTTCAAACGATGCGAAAAAGGGTACTAATGCTGAATTGGCTGCTCGTATGAGTAGGCTTAAGGGACAAGAGGGTAATTTGGGTGTGCAACAGGTAAGTTTGGAGAACCCTAGTCTTGAACCTGGTATGATTGATAATAACTTGGTTGGGAGCAAACAAGACCTAGTGGAGCCTGTTTCACTTGGTAATATTCAAAAGGCCACTACTAGTTTTGGTGAGTTGAGTACACCCTCAATGATGAACCCTAGTAGTGTTAGTTTGACTGTGGATGATGCACCTGATTGTTCAATGAATGGTACTCAGACAGTGGAGCCGATTCCACTTACGAAAGATACATCACATGTTGACGACTTGGAGCGGATTACAAGTGATGATACTGTGAAGCACTTGATTGATAATGCGCATCAGAATTTTGATGATGCCATGAATAAAATTCAAAGTGAGATTGGAGCTAATGAAGTTAATATTACAAGTACTCCTCCTTCGCTTGGGATTAATGCGAATATGTATAAGAGTGTAACTTCTGGTCCTAATGCTCACAAGGTTGATACTACTAATGGTACGGGAGTGAAGTTGGTTTCTTACGCGGGTGCTACTTCTAATGAACCTCTGAAACATGTTTCAAACTTCCGTAGGTTGGAATGTAGCAGGAAGAAGGCTGATGTTGACCTTTCAGTTCAAATGAAAGTAGTGGAAGAGGTGAACACGCGGTTTGAGAATACTCTCTACGGTTACTTTCTTGGCCAACGCCTTGCTTTTCCGGTTGTTGATTACTATGTCCGCAATGCATGGGCTAAGTTTGGTGTGCAAAAGGTAATGATGAATGCTAAGGGGTTCTTCTTCTTTAAATTCTACTCGAAGAAAGGTGTTGATGATGTGCTTGAAAACGGTCCTTGGTTGATCAGAAATGTTCATATTATTCTTAAACCATGGACTTTGAACACAAACCTACTTAAAGAAGATTTGACTAACATCCCGGTGTGGGTTAAATTCCAAGATGTTCCCCTTGCTATGTTCTCTGATGATGGCCCCAGTCTTCTTGCCACACTGATTGGCACGCCCAAAAGGTTAGATGCTTTTACAAGCCAAATGTGCAAGAAATCGTGGGGCCGTAGTAGTTTTGCTAGATGCATGATAGAAGTGAAGTCGAATGAGGTGCTTCTGGACAGCCTCACTGTTGAGATACCATTACTTGATGGTTCGGGTTCGACTATTGAGAAGATACGGGTTGAATACGAGTGGCAACCACCTCGTTGTGACAAGTGTAAGATATTTGGTCATACTCTGACTAACTGTCCTAAAGTTGTTATACCTCCTGTTCAGCCTACTAAGCCTGTTAATGATAGTTTCAAGACTGTCAATCATAGGAAGAAAGGAAAGCAAGGTGGTTCTACAATTCCGGGTCAAGGGGGTTTACTAAACCTGTTGTGGGTAAGCAGTTTCAGTATCAACCAAAAAAGACTCCTCCTGAACCTAAGAAATTTGGTGGCACTAAGAAGAAGACTTATGATGTGGCTAGTTCTAGTGGTACTAAGATTCCTACATCTAACCAATTTGATGCTCTTAATATGGATGATACAGATGCGTTTGGTATTCCTACTTATGATACCAACATGGATGTGGATGCTGGCCGTACAATGGAAGTTAATGAGGATGAGTCGGTTAAGACTGGTACTACATCACAAGAACCGCTTGTGAGTGATTCAATGGGAACTAAGGAAGTTGGTTCTACTCCTATAGTTGAGAAAATCAGTAAGCTTGAAAAACTACTTATCGATGGGAAAGCTACTCTTGTGGATGATGAAGGTCATCCTATTCCGTCTGCCTCTGTCACTAAGAGGGCTAACCCATTTTCCAAGGTGGGTGATGTTGTGGTTTCTGATAGTGATGAGGATGAGGTTCTTAACACATTCGACGAATCAGCAAATCTTTTTGGTGAAGGTCATGAGCGTGAAGATGAGTTTGATAACTATGATGATTACTCGAAGCAAATTTATGATCTTCCAGGGGAATTGGATGCTCTTAATGCCATTTATGGCTTTAATCTCCAAGGTCGTAGGAAGTAGTTTATATTTTTCTCCGAGTCTTTCAATATTATGTGGTAGTGGTTTTGTTTTCTTGTCTAGAAAATAGGAAGTATCTTGTTATGTAAGCTTTTCGCCTATGTAACGGGCTGAGATATGAGATTCACTCATATCCGTTGTACTTAAATGTTTTTTGGAGTAATATATTTACCGGGTCGTTGACCTTTTACCCAAAAACGAACATCTATCGGGTTCCCATAAACCCATGGAAACCCCCTAGATCCGCCCTGAGGCCATTTTTTTATTTATTTATTTATTTTTTTTTTATTTTTTTAATATTTGTTTTTTTCATCCTGTCCCCCCACCCACCCCAAATACAGAGTGATCACAATAACTTCATACAACCTCCGTCTGTCAGTGATATTAATGGTGGACAAAGGAACTCTTATATTCATGATTTGACTTTAAGGCTTGCGCTAGGAGGCGTTAGTGATCAAGCACCATCTATTGGTGATATGGCTATGGAGACTCGATCACAAAATTCCATTCACCAAGGGAACTCAAGCCATGAGGTAGGAGGCATGGTTAGTGGTCAAGCACCATCTATTTGTGATATGGTGAGGGGAAATATGTCTTCAGGAGGTACACATTCTTTTAGTCACGATAATTCAGCACCGAGTTGGAATTCTTTAATCAAACGAGACTCGTCACTGATGATGACTGAAAGTTACAATTGATTTTTTAAATTTTGTTATATGTTTGGTTTGTTGTAAACTTGCATTCTATGGACTAATTAAAATAAGCCTCGTATGCATCTTTTGAACCAACTTTGTATGAATTTAACCTTTTGTGTTATTATTTCAATTCGGTTATAAGCAATAAAATAGTCATGTATTTTTATATATATGCCCGTTTGAGTATCTCAACAAGAAAGTGTTTCGCTTATTGTTACAAGCTTTCAAATTCTTATCACCACTTCTCTACCTATAAACAGTTTGTAAACAATTTACTGTCCACTACTTTGTAGTAAATATTATTACAGTAGCACACCTTACCCAAAAGGAAGGGGCAAAGAAGTTCAAAAAGCAAAGGAGGGTCTCACGAAGAGAACCTGAGATAAAACAAACCCGATCTAAAGCTACCTTGCCAATCCGGCTGGCCCAAAACTTAATAAAGCTACTGGGAGATTAAATCGGAATATCCCAAGACACGCAAAAATAATGACACCTTGCTACTAGAAATCCAAAGTAAAGAAAATTAGGATTGAATACATGGTTTATCATCAGAACTCGCATAAACGATATCGTTTCTCCATTTCCACAAGCACCATAAGGAAGTAAAACTCACGCCGTGAAAAAGCTTTTTGGCACCTCTTTGAAGAGAGGAGCTCTCTCTAAAAATGATACTCTCACTACAAAAAATAGTGCTATTCTCCACACTTATTTTGCCACGGTATGATCAACTGTGGACTTTTTTTTATATGGATAATAATTTTGCTACATTTATAGGTGTGACAAATATTTAAAAAACAATCCACATATATAAGTGTGTACAATTAGAATAAAGCTACACTTATAAGGGTAGCAAATGTCTCCACACTTTTATTTTTGAACATTTTTTGCAAATTTACCACACTTTTAGGTGTGGACATTCAAAAATTGTTTCCACACTTTTAACCATGGATAATATCTCCACACTTTTATGTGTAGCAAAATTTGTCACACCCATTATTATCACACTTGAGAAAGTGTGGAATCAATAATTTTACACATTTTTAAATGTGGCCATTTGGCCTTTAAAATGTGGAGAATTCAACTAGTTTTTTGTAGTGCTCTTTTATCTTTTGTTCTCTTACGAGTGTGTCATATCCGTTTGATTACCAGCTCAATATCAATATTTACAATGTTAGGATCTCAGAAAATATTGATTCCGTAATCGAGCTGAGGAGTTGAAGTCAACTCTGAGACATGTAAGACAGTACATTGACGAGTTAGCCGGAAAACATTCAGATCAATTAAAAAGGTAAATATCGCACAATTTCTTTTTATTTTTAGGGTGCTTAACATATTGACTAGATGGTGTTGATGGAACGTTATATTCCTTATACTAGTTATAAAACCCGCGCACGCTCGGGTTTTTTATAAAAAAATTTTGAAGGATATATTTTTATTTATTATAAAACAAATAATTTAATCTTTGTTTTATTTGATTTATGATTTTTAATTATAATTCTTTTATTATTAAAGATAATCATTCAAATAGTTTAATCTTATTGTTAGTTACATCTTATCTATATTTTTTGTATTTATCTTTTACTTATGTAGTATATTAACAAAATAAATTTTTAAAATTTTAAATTAAAAATAATAATTAAAATATTACCTAATAAGGAAATATTCTTTTTTCTTAAATATGAAAGTACATACTAAGGGTTTTGTTTTATTATATAAAAAAGATACCTCTTACTTATGGATGGATCGATATAGATTTTTGGTTTCTATTTTTGTTTATTCGGATGTTTGCTGTAATCAACCTATAAAAATTCCAAATTGAACTTATTGGCTTGTTAAACAATTGAACTTATGAAGTATTTAGGATGTATATAAACCTACAATCACTATTCTTGTTAACACTTGTGAGGGGGCCATTTAGTACTTATTGATAGTTACAGCGAGCTTTTCGAGAGTTTACTAGATTACGTGCTTGTGCAAAGTTTCGGTCATTGAAAGTTAAATGATAGTTATTGATATCTTCCTTACGCAAACACAATCAGCCCACGTTCCATATAGCTATTTATATCATTGTTAGTTTAGCTAACTTGGACTGTTCTGGATATTGATTTCCAGGGGGAGCCAAAGATTCTGAATTGGGCAAGAAATAATGGGATATTTGCTTGGGCACGCTTGGTCAGTATTCAAAATCTCATGACGGCATTTGTCAATCTCTATGTAAAAGGGCACATGTAACTGTAATAGATCATTCTGTTATGTTTGTACTTTAGTAAACTTCATGTTTGTATGAATTTCCTGTAATGTTATAATAACATGTGTATGGATAATTTCTATCAGAACTTCTGATGATATTTTTGTTGTACTAGAAAATCTCACTCTCAAATATGATGGTTGACCTGAATGGCGATGCGGATAGTGAATTAGACTGTGACTCACACAGAAAATAGTAACATTATTGACGACAAAAGCAGTTTCATTCTAGATTTAGAAACTCTTGTAGCAACTTACCTAGCCAAGTATTTGTGAACATCGAAATAAATGGCCAATGATGAAGCCAGAATTTGATATATGGGGGGCCAAATAGTACATAGCGATTTACCATTAGACCATCATTACTTTTGCGAATCATATGACATAATTTTAATCTCAAAGTTGAACTAAAGATGTAAAAAAGTAAATGTAACAACAGCTTTACAAGCATATGAGAAAAATGTATGAGCTATGAGCATAAAAAATCTTTTAGACTAACCGACACTTTCAAGCTTAAATAAATGAGAAGTTATAAGAGTATTATATAATTAAAATGTTAAATTTCTCCATGTCATATTCTTGCCACCGTTCGTCCATTTCTCCAATCATTACTACAAAAAACGTCTTTTAGACCCTCTTATATAGACCCTCTAAGAAAAACACAGGTCTAAATGTCAAATTTTCCCTCGAAACTATTTCTTTAGACCGGTGCAAATAAAAGAAACCGGTCTATATCTCTTTTTCATATTTAGACCGGTGTTTTTATTAATCACCGGTCTAAAAGAGTTTCATTTAGACCGGTGCGTTTGAAAACAACCGGTCTATATGACGAAAAATATTTAGACCGGTTAGAATGATTGATGTGCGTTTTGTTAGTGCAAGTTTTAAATTTATAAGGATGAATTACCAAATCTAGAAACAACACATACGAGCAAGTGTACTCGTCCGTTATAGCAAGATATGATGGTAAGTCGGGATCATTCGCAGGGATTTGTGAGTGAATCAAAATATAAGTCTAAAAGTAAATCTCTAATGTACGCAAATAAGATAATAAGCAAATTCAATAATTTAAAAACTACACTTGTTTAGACTAGTTTTCTACTTAATGACACACATGATTGTGATAACTTTTGATAACATGTTGGTTGTGATAATTAGATGGTGGTCTAATCTATTATTTCTACAAGTTAAACCTTCGTCAAGATTTTAGTTCATAAAAACAAGCTTTAGGTGTAAACCAATCAATTCAAGATCCATCCAAGGTTCATAAGGTATGGTGAATATCTTAAACACAAGAACAAACTCTTATTACAAATCAAATACTCTTAGGAAATGGTCATTACAAAAGGTAACCCATTCATTGACAAAAAGGTTACAATTGTTTATAAACATCTAAACTTTCGTCCAACTAAAGGTTTACAAACAATCTGATTTGATGTTATAAAAGCATTCTCATTACAATCATACCTCTTGTTTATTTGTTTAGTCAAGAATAATTATGGTGAAAAACAATCATTCATAGACAAATGATTATAACTAGTTGAATAATAACAAATCTTTCGACCCTTGAAACTATTATCAATTAGTTAACCTTGGCTCAACAAATGTCACTATGAAACTTAAGGTACAATTGGTTCTTAGGATTGACTTGAAATTGAATTAAAACATGTTATCACAATCATAACTATCACTAAGCATAAAACATCATCAAAACAAGTGTAAAAAGACTATTAGCCACTCATAGCAAACATGAAAATAAATTCAGAATATTTAACATTAGAATCCATGGTTTCAAGTCTTACAATGCTTTGGAATTGATAACAAATGACAAGGTATTGTTAACCTAAGTATTGGTGATGATTTCTTGAGATTTTTGGCCTCCAAATGTTGCTTCCTTGGTCCTCCAAAGTTCCTGGTTCTTTTTGCACGAATTTCCCTTCTTTGAGAGCTAGATGATGATAATAATTGAGAGTAGTAATGAGAGTAAATGATCTCTTGAATTGTGTCTTCAATTGTGTACTCTTGGGGTCCTTTTAGGCTTGTCAAATACTCCTAGTAATGAATAGGGACATAAATGCTAGAGCTTGGACAACAAGACACTAAGAAGGGCCTAGAACAATAGGACAAAAGACCAAGATTCATGCACAAGAAGTTGGTATAAACAGGCAGAGATGTCCATCCGATCGGTTGCGGGTTGGCACCGATCGGATGGATGTAGTAATTGTGGCTATCCGATTGGTTGTACTCCAACCGATCGGATGGTAGGTTCTGGTTGCTTTGGACTTTGACTTTTCCTTGTGTAGTTCTTTATGCACTATCCAAACTTGATTAACTCTGAACTTGGAACTTTGAGATGACAAAACTTAGGTTCTCCTTATGAAATGCGTCACAGATTGGACTTTTGAACTTGGAAATTTTTGTGTAATCGCATATACTTCATTTTCTTCACTTTTTCTCC
The DNA here is from genome assembly GCA_030686995.1 of Artemisia argyi. Taxonomy (NCBI): domain Eukaryota; kingdom Viridiplantae; phylum Streptophyta; class Magnoliopsida; order Asterales; family Asteraceae; genus Artemisia; species Artemisia argyi. The sequence goes on along the minus strand of CM060680.1, from coordinate 226,947,260 downwards.
ATTTTTCTTACATTTGGCTACATATGCTACAAAAACATACTTTGATACGATTTAGTGGCAAAAGCATATAAAAACAACCAAATAACATACACAAAAACACTAATAACGCTTATAAAAACATGTTAACTTTGAGCGTTATCAAATCCCCCACACTTAAACTTTGCTTGTCCTCAAGCAAATCTAGAAGAAAACTAAATATCCATATGGTAACCGGAAGTGATTTCTGAAAATTGTGATGAGAATCCTCCTTATACAAGTATAAGTTAGATCATCCCTATTAAGCTTTTATAATTGAAAAATTGAGAACTTTGACAATACCCAACGATTTTCTTGCTTGATTAACACTTTTAAAACACCTCACGAAAGAAGAATAAGATATAATTCACTCATAACACTCATATATGGGGTAGCGTATATGTTAAATCGCACTCATTGCTCAGTCATGATCTAATTATTACTATAGGCTTGTACAAGAAACAAAACTACACCGCAATGGTGTAAGCACCAAGTCTACATATCAAAGAGGTCTTTTATTCGGGTTTAGGCTAAAAAGGGTTAAGGGTAGGAATAAGTCATGGGATTATTGAAGGGTAAGTGATGATTATGAGTATACAAACTAGTCCAAGTCTATAGATCAAATGTTATTAGCTTTTCTTCCTTGAATCATAACCTCGTAGTCTTTGAGAACTTCATTCTTTCGCGATCAATGCTTTATTTTATAGCTTCATTGGCTATACATAAAACTATACATATCAAACTAACAACTTTTTTTTTTTTTTTTTTTTTTTTTTGCAAATAACTGAAATTCATAACACTTGTCATCATATATATTGTGATGACTACACTTTTACTTGCTTCAATCGCTGATTCCTGAATTTTCACTTTCTCATTTCTTTCTTCATGATTCATAATATAATACCTCATAAAGCTAACAACTCACCAAGACTTGACTAAAGGGTAAGGCTAGGCTAAAAAGTGTAAAATCTTTTTGTATTTTTTTATGGTTTTAATCAAAAGAAAAGGAAAGGCTCAGAAGGTGTAACTAAGGGTATCTAGCGTTAAAGATGAACGCTAACAAAAGGGTTAAAAATTGGAAATTAACTAATCAATGTGACTAGCTAAAAATCAATAAGAAAGGCTATTTGGTTAAAATCCTAAGGTTGCCTCTTATCACGTATGTATACTTATATTACAAAAATGTAATCTCACAACGGTCTCGTAATGATTTACAAGTACAAGTTCTAGAATAAATAAAATCACCGGCACACTCATAACAAAATATTCGAGCATATAAGATGTATGCTAGATATGAACAGGCTAAAATCCTCACAATTTAGTGGAAAGGGTTATAATGTGTGCTAGCAAATGTTATCGATCCAAAAGTGGATTGCAATATTAATCGGGACACTTCTCAATTCTTTCAAAATTACTGATTTTTCCAGTGGATAGATCCAGTTATTCTAATAAATTACACCTAAAAGTGTGAAAACAACTAGATTATAAGGACAAACAAAATTTAAAAATTAACTCGATATTAGACTTAATTTCTTATTTACCTACTCACCCCGCCACACTTAAGTTAAGCATTGTCCTCAATGTGATAAACGAACTTAAAAGTATGAAAGTAGGGAAAATGAGAAAATAAACCATGATATCCGGTTTTATGTTTCTATCCAATCTTCTGTTTCTTGCAATCAACACCTGCATTATTAGAAACAAAAACAAACAAACAAAAAGCATTGCAATTTTATTCAAATTAGTGACACACCCCTACACTTAAGTTTGACCAAGTGGTAAAACTTTGGGGTGTAGACACTGAAAATATATATATATATATATATATATATATATATATATATATATATATATATATATATATATATATATATATATATATATATATATTAAAAATAAACACACGGGTTGCCTCCCGAGAAGCGCTTGTTTTATTAACGAGTCCTCAGCCGGACTCAAACTTCGAATAGACTATGTAGTTGTAGTGTTATATTTCCTTTTAGGGATGTATACCACATTTCCTATCACAATTCCCTACCCTGTTTCATTTATGTTTTCCAATGTAACTTTTTCCCATGCTCTGGGAAGAGCATCATAGATAAAACCATTATTGTGTGCCCAAGGGATCATTCCCTTATGTGGAGCCATGAATGTGATAGCTTCATATTCAAATTCGGATGGAATTTCTTCATTAGAAATTACGTTTAATTGCTCTTTATCATAATAGAGTTTAATTCGGTGCCCATTTACAATGAAACTTCCACCATGTTTGTCATAAAGTTCAACATAACCTGATGGAAATCCATGTTTCACTACATATGGTCCAAACCATTTTGGCTTGAGTTTCGGAGCTTTAAACTTGTATTTCATATTGAAGAGCAGAACTTTATCTCCAGCTTTGAATTGTTTTCGAATTCTCAGCTTTCTATCGTGGTAAGCTTTGGTTCTTGCTTTGTATAGCTGGGAGTTCTCATAAGCTTGAAGTCTTAACTCATCGAGTTCATGCAATTGCAAAAATCTCTTTTCTCCAGCTATTTTTAGATCAGGATTACAGCTTCTTAGCGCCCAGTAAGCACGGTGCGCAAGTTCGAACGGTAGATGACATGTTTTCCCATACAAGAGTCTGTATGGTGTTGTACCAATTGGCGTCTTATATGCTGTACGAAATGCCCATAGAGCGTCGTCTAATTCCGTTGACCAAACGGAAGGATTGTCCTTAACCGTTTTTTCAAGTATTCTTTTTATAGCTCTATTGGTATTTTCGACTTGACCACTAGTTTGTGGATGATAAGTTGTAGCAAAACGATGATGAACTCTATATCGTTTCATTACTTTCTCCATTTGTTTATTACAGAAATGGGATCCTCTATCACTTATTAAAGCTTTAGGAATTCCATAGCGAGCGAAAAGCTTTTTGAGAAAGTTGACAACAACTCGTGCATCGTTAGTAGGAAGAGCTTCAGCTTCAACCCATTTGGAAACATAATCGATTGCAACGAGGATATATTCGTATTTGTGTGATTTAGGGAAGGGTCCCATAAAATCAATTCCCCAAATGTCGAATATTTCGCAGACTTGAATGCTCTTTTGAGGCATTTTGTCTCTTCGAGAAAGGTTACCGGATTTTTGGGACGCATCGCAGTTTTGAACGAGAGTATATGCTTCTTTGAAAATTGTAGGCCAATAGAATCCAGCATCAAAAACTTTTTAAGCTGTAGTGGAAGGACCATAATGTCCCCCAGTTGGGCCATGATGACATTCATCAAGAATTTTTCTTGTTTCGGCACCCGAAACACATCTTCGTATCATTCCATCCTTGCACATTTTAAAAAGGTAAGGTTTCCCCCAATAATAGTGTTTTAGTTCTGAAAAGAACTTACTACATTGGTAGTGACTCATCCCTTTTTTAAGAATATCTCCTGCAAGATAATTTGCGTAATCTGCAAACCATGGTACTTCCTCATCATCATCTTTATCTATCGTCATGAGAGTTTCATCTGGAAAATAATCGTTAATTTCATTTTCTTTTAATTCTTCCAAATTCGGATTCTCGAGACGTGACAAATGACCAGCTGCAAGATTTTCTGCTCCTTTCTTGTCTTTTATTTCGATATCGAATTCTTGCAGTAGTAAAATCCATCTGATAAGACGCGGTTTTGCATCTTGTTTGGTAAACAGATATTTGAGTGCGGAATGATCTGGAAAAACTATCGTTTTTGAAAGCACGAGATAAGATCTGAATTTTTCGAATGCAAAAACTACGGCTAATAATTCCTTTTCCGTAACCGTATAGTTTTGTTGAGCATTGTTGAGTGTTTTACTAGCGAAGTATATAGGACGAAAATGTTTTCCTTCACGTTGTCCTAAAACAGCTCCAACAGCGAAATCGCTTGCATCACACATGAGTTCAAATGGTAGTGACCAATTAGGTGCAACCATAATTGGGGCACTGGTCAATTGACTTTTCAATGTTTCGAAAGCTTTAATGCAGTCTACATTGAAATCAAATACAGAATCCTTTTCTAAAAGTTTAGTCATAGGACGTGATATTTTTGAAAAATCTTTGATAAATCGGCGGTAAAAATCGGCATGTCCTAGAAAACCTCTAACGGCTTTAACGTTAGTTAGTGGTGGTAATTTGGTGATAACATCTATTTTAGCTTTGTCTACTTCCATTCCTGAACTTGATATCTTGTGTCCTAACACAATTCCTTCAGTTACCATGAAATGACATTTTTCCCAATTAAGAACTAGATGTGCAGCTTCACATCTCTCAAGCATTTTATCGAGATTGGAAAGACAAGTTTCAAAAGAATCACCAAAAACTGAAAAGTCATCCATGAAAACTTCCATAGATGTCTGAAGCATGTCTTGGAATATTGCGATCATACACCTTTGAAAAGTTGCAGGTGCATTACATAGACCAAAGGGCATACGCCGGTAAGCGTAGGTTCCAAAAGGACATGTAAATGTGGTTTTCTCTTGATCGGCTGGATCGATAGGAATTTGGAAATATCCCGAAAAACCATCAAGGAAGCAAAAGTATTTGTTTCCTGCTAATCTTTCGAGCATCTGATCCATGAACGGTAGAGGAAAATGATCTTTCCTGGTGGCTTTGTTAAGTTTTCTGTAATCAATATATACTCGCCGTCCAGTGATAGTTCTAGTAAGAACTAATTCATTCCTTTCGTTGGTCACTATAGTCATTCCTCCTTTCTTCGGAACACAATGAACTGGACTCACCCATGGGCTATCCTCGATAGGATAAATAATTCATGCGTCAAGAAGTTTGATGATTTCCTTCTTAACAACTTCTTTCATATTGGGGTTGAGTTGACGTTGTCTTTCTACAACGGGTTTACTACCTTCTTCACAATTGATTTTGTGTTTGCAAAAATCTGGGCTAATTCCTGGAATATCAGAAGTTTTTCACGCAAAAGCGCGTTTATGCTTCTTAAGAACAGAAACGAGTCTTTCTTTTTGATTTGTTTCGAGCAACGATGATATGACTACTGGAAGAAGTAAATTTTATTCTAAGTAGGCGTATTCGAGATTATTGGGAAGGGGTTTGAGTTCCAAATCAGTGGGTGGTTCTTCTAGAGATGATTTGATTTTCATTTGATCTTTTTCACTGATATCTTCAAATTTCTCTTCTTTCTCTTCTTCTAATTTTACTTCCATGAATTCTTCAAATTCTTTATCAGAATCTGTTTCACTGATCTTTTCTGAAGTAGTCATGAATGGTTTCGAATCGTCAAGTAATGCATCCAATTCTTCTTCAGTGACTTCATCAATTACATCGATGTTATAGCATGTGTCATCACTGGAATTTGGATATTTCATTGCTTTATCGATTAAGAATGTGATTCGATCTTCTCCTACTCCAAGATTGAGTTCTCTGCCTTTGACTTTGATCATGGCGTCAGCAGTGTTTAAGAAAGGTCTTCCTAAGATTAAGGGTACTCGACTATCTTCCTCCATTTCTAAGATGACAAAATCCATAGGAAAAACAAATTTACCAACTTGAACAAGCATATTTTCAGCAACCCCAACAGGATATTGGTATGTATGGTTGGCTAATCTTATACTCATCTTAGTAGGTTTCAATGAATTGATGGAAAGTTTAGAATACAACGAATAGGGCATCAAATTGATACTTGCACCTAGATCGGCTAAAGCATCGCATGTGATGTTGTTTCCTAATGTACATGGTATAAGAAAACTTCCTGGATCTCCTAGTTTCGGTGGAATTTTGTTTTGAATGATAGCAGAGCATTCTTCATTGAGAACGGTAGCGGAAATTTGTTCCAACTTGTTTCGATTATTAAGAAGTTCTTTCAAAAATTTCCCATAATTGGGAATTCCAGCTAGAACATCAATGAGGGGTACGTTAATTCTAACTTCTTTGATCATCTCTATAAACTTCTTATTTCGCTCATCTCTTTTCTCTTTTCTTAGGGCTTGTGGATATGGTATTTTTGGTGTATAAGGTTTTATTGGTGGAACGGTATTTTCTTTGGTTGGTGATTGGGTTGGTTTTTCTTTAGCTGCTTCTTCTTCAGCTTCTTCCTCCTCCTCATCTTGAATGATAGTATTATCGGTAGGAATGGGTGGTGGATCATATGAGAGACCACTTCGAGTGAATACAGCATTGATATGCTCATTTCTGGTTTGTGGTGGACGATAACTCTTATCGTTTGATCCAGACGGTTTTAGATTGGATTGGGTGTTACTTGGTAATGTACCAGGAATTCGAGAAGAAAATTGATCAGAAAGTCTACCAAATTTTTGTTCAAGATCCTGAATAGAAGCTTGATGATTTTTCTGACCTTGCTCAACTTTGGTTTTGAGATTGAAAAATTGAGTTTTTACAAACTCATTTGTAGCTCTTTGAGTAGTTACGAAATCTCGCATCATTTTTTCGAAATCAGATTCTTCCTTTTTATCGGAATTTGGTGGGTTTGGGTTGTCTGTTCGGTGTTGAGAATCACGGTTGTTATCCCTTTTTTGGCGGTCTTGCCAATTTCCAGAACTTCTTCCGTAATAATTACCACGAAAACCTCCTCCACGATATCCTCCTTGGACATAATTGGCTTCCCCTTCGTTGGGTCTATTCATAGGTTGGTCATCACACTCGAATGATGTGTGATTTCCTCTACAATTATTACAGCCATCTCGCATTTCTTTCATTTCTCCTTTTATATCTTTGTATTGCGAGTCTATTTTAGAAGTCAAGGCTTCTATTTTCTCCATGAGTTTCGAATTATCTGAACTTTCGGCGAAAGCAACGGTTTTTCGTAGGGGTTTGGTTTTGGAATCTTTTGACCAATCGAGTTTAAGGAGTACTCGATCTTCGAGAAGTTGATATGCCTCGTTAGGTGTTTTGTAAAGAAAAATTCCTCCGGCATCAAGGATTGCTTGGGATGCTTCATCAAGACCATGATAAAAGATTTGGATTATTGTTCATCGTCCTAAATTATGACCATGACAACTTCGAAGCAAATCTTTCATGCGAAGCCAAGCTTCAACGAGAGATTCATTAGGATTTTGTGCAAAAGCACGGATTTCTCCCATTAGTCTATCATACATGGCAGGTGGAAAGAATCGGCTTACAAAAGCTTGCCTCATCGTCTCCCAATTATTGATAGTTCCTGGGGTTAATTCGTTATACCATACTTTGGCATCTCCCGCGAGTGATGATGGAAAAAGTTTGAGCTTAATAGCATCGCCATTGGTATTTCCATAACGAAATATGCCACAAATTTCAATGAATTCGGCAATGTGTTTATGCAGATCGGCCCGCGAACGGCCATCAAATTGACGTTCTTTGATCATAGAAAGATGGTGACCTTTAACGGTAAAGTTTTCACCAAGGTCGGCGACAACAATAGCAGCTCTAGGAGTAGGTGCTACGGTTCGATTGGCGGCCCACATGGGTTGATCGTCAGCCATGGGTATTGGTTTAAAAAGATCGGAAATTGGATGTTCTTCGGAAAGATTATCAAACCAATTAAGAATAGATGAAGATCTCTTCTTACGAAACAAACTTTCGGGATTGGATAAAGGTGTACTAAGCTTTTCAGTAGTAGAACGAGTGTTCATACAACTACCAAGAGACTTGAGTCAATTACCTAAACAAAAGAACAAGAAAATAAAATTTTCGAAAACAGAGAGTTCTATCCAAATCGGTTGGATGTCAAACCGATCGGATGGATGCTACGGTAAAATTAAAAAAACTGGGAAAACCTGGGAAACCGATCAGTTGGATGCTTCTGATAAAAAAACATTTTTTTTTGTTTTTTTTAGAAAACGAACACGAAAAGAAACGGAATTTTAAAACTTAAAAGAAACACAATCAAAATCCCCGGCAGCGGCGCCAAAAACTTGATGTGCGTTTTGTTAGTGCAAGTTTTAAATTTATAAGGGTGAATTACCAAATCTAGAAACAACACATACGAGCAAGTGTACTCGTCCGTTATAGCAAGATATGATGGTAAGTAGGGATCATTCGCAAGGATTTGTGAGTGAATCAAAATATAAGTCTAAAAGTAAATCTCTAATTTACGCAAATAAGATAATAAGCAAATTCAATAATTTGAAAACTACACTTGTTTAGACTAGTTTTCTACTTAATGACACACATGATTGTGATAACTTTTGATAACATGTTGGTTGTGATAATTAGATAGTGGTCTAATCTATTGTTTCTACAAGTTAAACCTTCGTCAAGATTTTAGTTCATAAAAACAAGCTTTAGGTGTAAACCAATCAATTCAAGATCCATCCAAGGTTCATAAGGTATGGTGAATATCTTAAACACAAGAACAAACTCTTATTACAAATCAAATACTCTTAGGAAATGGTCATTAAAAAAGGTAACCCATTCATAGACAAAAAGGTTACAATTATTTATAAACATCTAAACTTTCGTCCAACTAAAGGTTTACAAACAATCTGATTTGATGTTATAAAAGCATTCTCATTACAATCATACTTCTTGTTTCTTTGTTTAGTCAAGAATAATTATGGTGAAAAACAATCATTCATAGACAAATGATTATAACTAGTTGAATAATAACAAATCTATCGACCCTTGAAACTATTATCAATTAGTTAACCTTGGCTCAACAAATGTCACTATGAAACTTAAGGTACAATTGGTTCTTAGGATTGACTTGAAATTGAATTAAAACATGTTATCACAATCATAACTATCAGTAAGCATAAAACATCATCAAAACAAGTGTAAAAAGACTACTAGTCACTCATAGCAAACATGCAAATAAACTCAGAATATTTAACATTAGAATCCATGGTTTTAAGTCTTACAATGCTTTGGAATTGATAACAAATGACAAGGTATTGTTAACCTAAGTATTGGTGATGATTTTTTGAGATTTTTTGCCTCCAAATGTTGCTTCCTTGGTCTTCCAAAGTTCCTGGTTCTTTCTGCACGAATTCCCTTCTTTGAGAGCTAGATGATGATAATAATTGAGAGTAGTAATGAGAGTAAATGATCTCTTGAATTGTGTCTTCAATTGTGTACTCTTTGGGTCCTTTTAGGCTTGTCAAATACTCTTAGTAATGAATAGGGACATAAATGCTAGAGCTTGGAAAACAAGACACTAAGAAGGGCCTAGAACAATAGGACAAAAGACTAAGATTCATGCACAAGAAGTTGGTATAAACAGGCAGAGATGTCCATCCGATCGGTTGCGGGTTGGCACCGATCGGATGGATGTGGCAATTGTGACTATCCGATCGGTTGTACTCCAACCGATCGGATGGTAGGTTCTGGTTGCTTTGGACTTTGACTTTTCCTAGTGTAGTTCTTTATGCACTATCCAAACTTGATTAACTCTGAACTTGGAACTTTGAGATGACAAAACTTAGGTTCTCCTTATGAAATGCGTCACAGATTGGACTTTTGAACTTGGGAATCTTCGTGTAATCGCATATACTTCATTTTCTTCACTTTTTCTCCATTTTTCCTACATTTGGCTACATATGCTACAAAAACATACTTTGATACGATTTAGTGGCAAAAGCATATAAAAACAACCAAATAACATACACAAAAACACTGATAACGCTTATAAAAACATGTTAACTTTGAGCGTTATCAATGATTTAAACCAGTCTAAAAGAGTTTTTTTTGAAAAAAGTCCCCAACGGCTGCAAAACCAGATCTGCCATTAAATACACCACAACAACCTCAATTTTCTCATTTAATTCACCCGAAAATTATCAAAAATATCATTATAATTACCAAATTTTTCCGCATTAAGTTCAATTAAAAGGTTTGAATCACTTTTTATACATTTATATCAATACTAACTAATGTTTTTATGATTATTTATGTAATCCTTTCTATAAAAATGTTATATACTTATGTTAATCACTACTTGTGTGTTTATGTATATAAATTTGTTATTATGCATAAATGAGAGATAACATGAATATTTTTTCTATTTGTATAGGAACGTTTATGTAAATAGGCTTTGTATGGTTGCGTTGTTAGGTTGATTAACTCGTGGAAGTGAGGTATTTTCTAAATTTACGGAAATAATTTTTTTATGCAACATTCATGTAGTATAAATTTATTGCAACTCTTGCGCCATTAGTTTAGTTCCCGTCCGAACATAACCTAATAGAGGTTAATTTCGGATTATCCCCATTTGAGAATGCTTTTTGAATAATTTGTCGCATTTAGGATGTGAATGTATATTATCATATTTAGTATAATTTAAGATGGATCGTAGTATATGGATATACCAGATAGAACTTGCTACCATCGAATACTTGGAACATTTGTCTCATTTCCTAAAAGTTTCCGAAGATGATCGAGTGAAAAGAGGAAAATCAAGAGTTCATTGTCCTTGTAAAAATTGTTTGAATTGGAAGTGTCATACTGATTTGAAAACTATTAAAAACCATCTTATAGAAAAAGGATTTATGCAAAGGTATACTTGTTGGGAATTTCATGAAGAAGTCAAAGCTAAAAGTAACACGTCTGTTTCCAATTGTAATGTCGAGCAAAACAACGATTCATACAGTAATGATCGTTTAAATGAGATGTTACATAATTTGGAGGACAATTACTTGTCGACTCAGAAACACCGTTGTATGAAGGTTGTGAGGATTTTACCAAATTATATGTTGTTTATAGACTCATGAACGTTAAAGCTGTTAATGGTTGGAGTGATACAGGTTTCACAACTCTACTAGAAGCATTACTTGAAATGTTCCCAAAAGCCAAGTTTCCTGTCACAACATACCAAGCAAAAAAATTGATGTGACCGATGGGAATGGAAATCGAAAAAATAGATGCATGTCCAAAAGATTGCATGTTGTATAGAGATAGCAACAAGGACCTACATGCATGTCGGATTTGTGGTAAATCGAGGTACAAACGAAAAAAAGATACACCACTTAACCCCGATGTGACCTGATGCGTGGGAATCGCAACAGGCTTTACCTCTCGAGGGATCTCGAGAAGCTTACAACCCCCACCAGGCAGTGTACCTGATCGTTGTAGTATAGTATAGTGACAAGTACCGGGGGATTGATCGTTCAGCTTAGGAATAGTGTCGCTAGGATTAGAAAGCCTAAATACTAGTTCTAAAGGTGAGAGATGATTATTTTTGTATTTTTATATTTTATGGAAAGCAATTAAAAATCTCGGGTTTGAAGGATTTGGGCGGAATTAGTTGCTATTCAACTAACCCAATACTAAGATGCAATCAAAATAAAATACTAGAAATGAAAATAAACTAAATTATACTAAAGTTGTGAGCAGTAATTGGAGAAAATGTGTTTACTTAGATTTCACTACTCCCTAGACATCTTTTACACGTTAATTACTTGTTATAATTGCATGGATGACGGATCGTATTCCTTAATACCATTCATGGGGTGGCACACATAACTCCCCAATTCTATGAGCTCTTATCTCCTCCTACACCATGCCCAGCACAACTATAGGGATTGTAAACAGTGGCTCATGCATTAAATACAACCAATAAAGACCTAGTGCGCGTTGGTTCATGTTTCTTAAGACGTTCAAGCATGTTACCAATTGGAGATCTGCCAGTTTTCTTAAGCCTAACATATAAATCATTCATCCAAAACAAGTATAAACAAGTAATCAACACATAATCAACATCTAGGTTTCACTAGATCTAAGCAAACACAAGATAGATCTAGCCTAGCATGATGGAATTAAGACAAGAACAAGATATAGACAACCAACACATAGACATATTGATTGAATTAAAGGAACACTTATCATGATTAAACATGCAAGGTATCAAGGGTTTGGAACCCTTGAAAAACATGTAAAGTTACACCAAAATCATACTTAGGGTTTCTCCCAAAACTTCTCTCTTTAAATGTGAAAAACTAGAAAACTATATATAGGAAAAGGGGTCTGACGGCGTCAAGACAAAACCTGTGACGCCGTCACCTCGCCGCCAAAACCATTCTCGGACTGCCTTGATCTACATTTGACGCCGTCAAGACAAACTCATTTCCAGGCCGTCATGACTTTTACTCTTGACGCCCTACACTCGTGACGCCGTCAAATCTGTTCTGGGTCGTCATGGACTTTTGCTCTTGACGCCGTCAGGAAATTACTCTTGACGCCGTCACCTACTGTTCCCAGCATGGAAAATTAAGACTTTGGCGTTTTCTTCACTTTTATGCTCCAAAAACGTCCGAATTGCTTCCTTTTCCAGATTTCACTCCCAAAGTACCTAAAATCTCAAAAGGAACGATTTAGGGTAATATTTGATCAAATAAAGTTGAATTCAGGCTTAAATGACCCCCTAAAAACGGATCATTTTTCGTCTCATCATATACCCTTACACTTGAGATTTGCTTGTCCTCAAGCAAATGCGCTTTTATTCTACTCAAAAGACAAGTTATGGGTCATTTAACACTAAGATAAAAGTAATTACAACAAATAATCGTTCCACTAAAGACCAATAGACAAGCACGAAGGTCATACACAAGCACCTCACAAATAGTGTTTAGATACTCACATCTCTCGGGTGTAATAAAGTGTAAATTACAATATGGAAACGGAAGATATCTCTCACTACCTGTCATAGCAAAATAGATTACCATAGGCTTGGGAAAGGATCAAACCTCCACCACATGGCGTAAGCACCTAGGATAAACTATCAAAGAGGTCTTTTAAAGGGTTGTAACGTTAGGTGTAGGGATATGAAATACACGGTTTTGTTGGATAAAGGAAGTTTTACTGGTGGCGAGTTAACACTCTTGGTCAATTACATGTACAATATGGCGTTGCTAAGCCAAGACTAGACTCGACTTAAGCTAATAAATGAAAAATAACAAAAACATAAAATGAACATAGAATGAAACGGGATGGTAGTCCGTATGTTTTTTCTCTTTTTCCTTTTTCTATTTTTTTTTCTTTTCTTTTTCTTGATTTTTCAATTTTTTTTTTTTTTTTTTTTTTTTTTTTTTTTTTTTTTTTTTTTTTTTTGCATACACTCTTACCCTACCATCCGAAATAATACATCATAGGGAATGAACATTCCCCTTACACTTGAATCTTTACATATTTTACATTAAACTAATCTAATGACTCGAATTAAGAAAATCAAAACACTTGGAGCACTTTTAAGATTATCGTACATATGGGGGTAATAAGTGATGTTCTTCCCCATTACTCCATAAAATAAGTACTTACCCATGAGTCCCAATCGTCCCAAAACAATATGTACAGGGATATGACTCGACTTAGCAACCATGTAATCAATTAGAAAGTTAACTTAGGGTTTAACAAATAACAATAATGCACTAAAAATGAGCGCATACACGGAAGGCTAAGGCGATTTGGTTGTACATTTAAGTGAGGTGTAACAAATTCTTCCTTTAAGTAAAATGCTTAAAGTTAGAAACGAAAAGATAGGCTCGGAGGGGTGTACTAGGGGTTTCGTGTACTAAAAATGAGTACAACGCTAAGGGTGTGGGAAAAATTTGTTGACTTAACTAGCCAAGTAATATGACTTAAATGGTCAAGTAATTATGATACGGGTTTAACACAAGGGTAATCCTTTTTTGGGTAAAAGGTCAACGACCCGGTAAATATATTACTTCCTAGTTTAAGTACAACGGATATGGGTGAATCACATATCTCAGCCCGTTACATAGGCGAGAAGCTTACATAACAAGATACTTCCTAGTTTCTAGACAAGAAAACAAAACCACTACCACATGATATTGGAAGACTCTGACAAAAATATAAACTACTTCCTACAACCTTGGAGATTAAAGCCATAAATGGCATTAAGAGCATCCAAATTCCCTGGAAGATCATAAATTTGCTTCGAGTAATCATCATAGTCATCAAACTCATCTTCACGCTCATGACCACCACCAAAAAGATTTGCTGATTCATCGAACGTGTTAAGAACCTCATCCTCCTCACTATCAGAAACCACAACCTCACCCACTTTAGAAAATGGGTTAGCCCTCTTAGTGACAGAGGTAGACGGAATAGGATGACCTTCATCATCCATAAGAGTAGCTTTCCCATCGATAAGTAGCTTTTCAAGCTTACTAATTTTCTCAACTATAGGAGTAGAACCAACTTCCTTAGTTCCCATTGAATCACTCACAAGCGGTTCTTGTGATGTAGTACCAGTCTTAACCGACTCATCCTCATTAACTTCCATTGTACATCCAGCATCCACATCCTTGTTGGTGTCATAAGTAGTTATACCAAACGCATCCGTATCATCCATATTAAGAGCATCAAATTGGTTAGATGTAGAAATCGTTGTTCCACTAGAACTAGCCACATCAGAAGTCTTCTTCTTAGTGCCAACAACATTCTTAGGTTCAGGAGGAGTCTTTTTGGGTTGATACTGGAACTGCTTACCCACAACAGGTTTAGTAAACCCTCCTTTACCCGGAATTGTAGAACCACCTTGTTTTCCTTTCTTCCTGTTAGTAACAGTCTTGAAACTATCATTTACGGGCTTAGTAGGCTGAACAGGAGGTATAACAACTTTAGGACAGTCAGTCTGAGTATGACCAAATATCTTACACTTGTCACAACGAGGTGGTTACCACTCGTATTCAACCCGTATCTTCTCAATAGTCGAACCCGAACCATCAAGTAATGGTATCTCAACAGTGAGGCTGTCCCCAAGCACCTCATCCGACTTCACATCTATCATGCATCTAGCAAAACTACTACGGTCCCACGATTCCTTGCACATTTGGCTTGTAAAAGCATCTAACCTTTTGGGCGTGCCAATCAGTGTGGCAAGAAGACTGAGGCCATCATTAGAAAACATTGCAAGGGGGACATCATGGAATTTAACCCACACCGGGATGTTAGTCAAATCCTCTTTAAGTAGATTAGTGTTCAAAATCCATGGTTTAAGAATAATAGGAACATTTCTGATCAACCAAGGACCATTTTCAAGCACATCATCAACACCTTTCTTCGAATTGAACTTAAAGAAGAAGAATCCCTTTGCATTCATCATTACCTTTTGCACACCAAACTTAGCCCATGCATTGCGTACATAGTAATCAACAACAGGAAAAGCAAGACGTTGGCCAAGGAAATAACCGTAGAGAGTATTCTCAAACCTCGTGTTTACCTCTTCCACTACTTTCAATGGAACTGAAAGGTCAACGTCATCCTTATTTTTGCTACATTCCAACCTCCAAAAATTAGACACATGTTTCTGACGTTCATTAGAAGTAGCACCTGCGTAAGAAACCGAGTTCACTCCAGTACCACTAGTAGTATCATCCTTAGAAGCATTAGGACAAGAAGCTTTCGAATTAGAATTTTGCCCAATACCACTCGAATTGTGCAAATCAGAAGAGGAAGCCTTATTAGCAACAATCTCACGTTGAATATCATTCATGGCTTCATCAAAATTCTTATGCGCAGTAGATAGCAAGTGCTTCACAGTTTCATCACTTGTAACCGGCTCCAAGTCGTCACCATGAACACATGAATGTAGTAAATCCTACCACACGAATGTAGTCTCACTAGCGGTCTCGGGATGCATCACTAACGCAAGTTCTAGAATCTAAATGCTACCGGTACACTCATAAGCACTAATAATGAATGCTTTTCCTATCAAATCTAAAGGCGAACCTCACATATTTGGGTGGAAAATTTTTCTGAATATACGGTTATGTGCTAGTCATACAATCTCCTATCCATGAGACGCTTGCTATGCTAAAGTTTCACTCCTAAATGTTGTAAAAAATTTAAATTTGGCGCTAAAATTGCACTAACAAGTATTTCTCATAGTTTTATTACACGTCTACCATTAAACAAAACAAACTCAAGCGAAAGTGCATATGTAAGGTATCATCTTTTTACCCTCCCCTTACACTTAAGATGAACATTGTCCCCAATGTTCAAGTAAAGAATGTAAAAGTGAAAAAGTAAAGAGAATGAAATCAAATACTCCCCTGATTCGCTCGGTATGGATAATAAGGTGGCCAGGTTAAATCTTCCTCCAAGAATAATGAACAATCAAAGCTTCCCATCCAGAATATAAATCATCTTCTCGTCATACGTAACCTGTAAAACCTGACAAAATAGACAAGACAACCTCGCGTAAAATCGGCGGCATCCTATATAAGTTACTAAATCCTAGAAAACAAAATAAGATATAATGCTTGTGGAATGAAGTTTGCAGATCTCCTGGAGATTATAAAACTTAATAATTCACAAAAACCATAAGACTCCGTTAGAAAAACAAAACCGGTAAAATTTCTAAATTTTTACACCTGACGCCGTCAAGAGTAAACTCCTGACGCCTTCAGAATTGACCTACATAAATTCTTATGTTAAGTTTCCAGAAAATTTCTGGAAAAACTTGGTCCTACTTCCTGGAAAATCCTGCAAAACTTCATTATGACTCAATACAAGCATTTGACTCTAACAAATACGAATATTCATGTTCATTTATTATTGTGGAGAATCATGATCGGTTTGTTTCTTAAAAACATATTTGGGGTTTCCCCTTACACTTATCTTTTGCAAAAATACTTTTAGGTGGAGTTAAGACTAGGCCAAAACAACAAAGTAAAGTATTTCCACTATTTAGTTTAGAAACATGATCTACCAACAATAAAAATTAAGCATGCATACGGAAGCAAATAACAATCAAATAAAATCACACAAAACATGGGTTGCCTCCCAAGAAGCGCTTTTCTTTATTTACGAGTCTTGTAGCTAGACTCAAGGTCATGGGTTACTACATGATCTCATCATTGGTTCCACTCTCTAGGTCGTCTTCTAAACTAGTATCGCTTTCATAGTGCAAGTACTTCGGGTCTTCGAACTCGAAGATATCTTTTCGATATTTAGAACCAAGCTTACTAACATCCTTAAAGAATCCACACGATAGATCGGAAGTGTCCTTACACCCTCTCCTAACATCTTCATCACACAAAATAAGTTGGGAACTTATCTTATCAAGCCCGTCACAATCGATTTCCTTAAGGTCTTTTCTTTTGTATGGCGTTTGGTATGAAATCCTCCTAATCCCATCAGTGAAGGTCATGATTCCGTTTAAGTCATCCACTATCAAATTAGTGATTTCACAAAAGGGTGCTCCAAAAACGACTTGTGATAACCTAGGGTCGACATAGTCTTCTATGTTATCCACAATCGTGAATTCCATAGTGAATGTCATATTTCCTACGAACACCTGGATTTCATGATCCTTACCAACCACTTTCTCTCCCTTGTAAATCATCCCCCATCTGCAGATATTGTTATAATGGAACAATGACATAAAATTCTTTGGCAGGAATACATTAATATAGATGTTATCGAAGTACTTATGACCGATCATGCAGGGGATTTTGAGATTATTCGGATCATGCCGTCTTATCTTCCCCGACTCTCCATCCTTTGACCCATATAGATTCCTCTCAAGGGAAGGACGATACTCGTACACCTCCTCGTTACCACCATGAAAATTTACCTTCTTAACACCATTGGTGAATAATGCACTACCATCTTTCTCATCAAGAATCACTCCCGATTCATTGATAAATGGCTTCCCAAGAACAAGGTTGGTTAAAGTTTGATTGGTGAGAGAGTCTACGTCATCGACCACGGTGAGGTCAGTATTGTAAACAAGCTCTCCGACCCTGATTGATAGATTATTCATTACCCTTTCGCTCTCAATGTGTTTTAGGAAGGTCTCATGGTATAAGGAAAGGGGGATTAGGTTGACTGGGGAGCTAGGATCTATATGACTATCGGTTAGGAGCTTTTCCTTAATGGTGCAGGAGATCTTGAAAACTTTATGGTTATCTTCCTTAGTCCTATCGCTACTCCCACTAATAACATCCTCCATTTTTCTCTCGGGTTCTTCTATAATAGATTTGCCCAAAATGGTTGGATTTCTCTCATGCTCTTCCGATCTCTCTTTCTCTTCATCCGTTTTGCCGGATTCTTGCGAGGTGTATTGCACGGGTGAGTTGGTAGGTTTTCTGGCTGAATCATGGTCTACCCTTAAGGTCTCATCTTTAGCTATATGACCAAATTTGTTAGTTTGTTGCTGGGTTGAGTTGGGTGTAAAAGCAGATATCGTGGCGATGGTGTTTACGAAATGGGTTGGTCCTAGGGAGTTGACAGGTTCTTTTCCTTTAGGGGATAGATGTTTGAATAACTTGCTAGGACTTTTTATTTTCACAGGGGAGGTTGGTGGACTCATGACGGTAGCAGATTTAACTTCATCAACGCGAATGGGCTTATTAACAACATGCTCTTTGATAGCAGTTAACAAATCACAAATCTTGTTGTTCACCTCAGCCTGCTGTTGTTTAAATTTAGCCTCGAGCGTAGAGAGCTGTAATTCTTGAGATAGAATGAATTTTTTTAGGGTGTCTTCACAGCTTTGCCTGGGAATGCCTTGTGACGGACAATGCTCGGACCAAGTGAGTGGTGAGGAGTCATTGAAGGATACGCTTCGCGTTTGGTACCCTCTGAAATTAGGTTTATCCTTCCATGCCTCATAGGCCACGCCAGAAGTTCAAGGACCCTGACCTACGTGTGATGATGTGAATTCGTTATAAGCACGTTTTGGAAGTTCCAAGCAGTTATGAGTCTCATGAGGGCCATTGCATAATTTGCATGTAGAAATGATTCTGCTTACTTGGCTTGAAGGTTTTTGAGCTTCGTAAGATTTCATGAGAGACTTGACTCGACCTTCAAGTTCCATGATCATACGGTCGGGAGTGCTAGAATTGTTCGAAGGCAAAGATATTGCCTTGACCGTTTTGTTCAAGTCACGGGGATCATTCCAACTTTCGTTGTCATAGTGAGCAAGATCTTCTATGAGTTCCCATGATTGTTCCGCACTAAGATCACGTAGCTTACCACCGGCCGATTGGTCAATGGTTCGCCTCGTGGAGATGTCGATATGGTCATAAAAAATTTAGACTTGGAGCCAAAGATCTATGCCATGATGAAGGACTTTTTGGAGTAAGTCCTTGAAACGAGTCCATGCTTCATAAAGAGATTCATTTTGACGTTGTTGGAACATCAAGATGTCATTTCTAAGCTTAGTAGTTCTCCCCGGTGGGAAAAATTGAGCAAGTAAACGAGTGGTGAGATCATCCCATGTGGTGATGGATCCCGCGGGTAAACGCTCAAGCCATTGACTAGCTTGATCCCGTAGAGAGAATTGGAATAGGCGTAAACGGGTAGTCTCTCTAGTTGCAACATCTAGGTCTATGGAATCTACAATTTTGAGAAAGTCCTTAAGATGTTGGTTTGGATATTCGGAACGAAGTCCATGGACTGCACATCCGCTTTGCACCAACCGGATGGTGTCGGATCGCAAGGGGGTCACATTGGCTCCGGTGAGCTCAATGGTGTTTCGGTAGCCTTGATGGCTAGGTCGGGAATACTCTTCAAAGGTTCGGGGCCTAAGGGGTTCTAATGGTGGGTTTTGTTGTGGTGGGATGACGGGTTCAAAGATGTTCCCGTTGTCCATGATGTCGGGTGGTTACGAACAAAGGCACAAAGAAATAAGATAGACTAAAGAAAACTAAAAATAAAAAGAAAATCTTACTAGAAAGGAATCTAGCAAGTAGACCTAATAAAAAGAAATTCTAACCTAGACAATAACTATTCCCCGGCAGCGGCGCCAAAAACTTGATGCGTGGGAATCGCAACAGGCTTTACCTCTCGAGGGATCTCGAGAAGCTTACAACCCCCACCAGGCAGTGTACCTGATCGTTGTAGTAAGTATAGTGACAAGTACCGGGGGATTGATCGTTCAGCTTAGGAATAGTGTCGCTAGGATTAGAAAGCCTAAATACTAGTTCTAAAGGTGAGAGATGATTATTTTTGTATTTTTATATTTTATGGAAAGCAATTAAAAATCTCTGGTTTGAAGGATTTGGGCGGAATTAGTTGCTATTCAACTAACCCAATACTAAGATGCAATCAAAATAAAATACTAGAAATGAAAATAAACTAAATTATACTAAAGTTGTGAGCAGTAATTGGAGAAAATGTGTTTACTTAGATTTCACTACTCCCTAGACATCTTTTACACGTTAATTACTTGTTATAATTGCATGGATGACGGATCGTGTTCCTTAATACCATTCATGGGGTGGCACACATAACTCCCCAATTCTATGAGCTCTTATCTCCTCCTACACCATGCCCAGCACAACTATAGGGATTGTAAACAGTGGCTCATGCATTAAATACAACCAATACAGACCTAGTGCGCGTTGGTTCATGTTTCTTAAGACGTTCAAGCATGTTACCAATTGGAGATCTGCCAGTTTTCTTAAGCCTAACATATAAATCATTCATCCAAAACAAGTATAAACAAGTAATCAACACATAATCAACATCTAGGTTTCATTAGATCTAAGCAAACACAAGATAGATCTAGCCTAGCATGATGGAATTAAGACAAGAACAAGATATAGACAACCAACACATAGACATATTGATTGAATTAAAGGAACACTTATCTTGATTAAACATGCAAGGTATCAAGGGTTTGGAACCCTTGAAAAACCTGTAAAGTTACACCAAAATCATACTTAGGGTTTCTCCCAAAACTTCTCTCTTTAAATGTGAAAAACTAGAAAACTATATATAGGAAAAGGGGTCTGACGGCGTCAAGACAAAACCTGTGACGCCGTCACCTCGCCGCCAAAACCATTCTCGGACTGCCTTGATCTACATTTGACGCCGTCAAGACAAACTCATTTCCAGGCCGTCATGACTTTTACTCTTGACGCCCTACCCTCGTGACGCCGTCAAATCTGTTCTGGGTCGTCATGGACTTTTGCTCTTGACGCCATCAGGAAATTACTCTTGACGCCGTCACCTACTGTTCCCAGCATGGAAAATTAAGACTTTGGCGTTTTCTTCACTTTTATGCTCCAAAAACGTCCGAATTGCTTCTTTTTCCAGATTTCACTCCCAAAGTACCTAAAATCTCAAAAGGAACGATTTAGGGCAATATTTGATCAAATAAAGTTGAATTCGGGCTTAAATGACCCCCTAAAAACGGATCATTTTTCGTCTCATCATAACCAAGAATGGCCCACCTGCTAAATTATTGTGGTATTTTCCAATAAAACCAAGATTGGAATGATTATTTTCAAATGAAAAGGATGCAAAATTGTTGCGTTGGCATGCCGAGGAGCGTAAAAGAGATGGAAAAATGAGACACGTCGCTGATTCCCTTCAATGGAGGAACATCGATAATGAGTTTCAAGAGGAATTTGGATATGAGATTAGAAATATACGCTTTGGACTTAGTTCAGATGGAATTAATCCTTTCGGAAACATGAGTAGTCGTCATAGCACTTGGCCGGTTCTTTTATGCATATACAATCTTCCACCATGGCTATGTATGAAACGAAAATACATCATGATGTCATTGCTAATACAAGGTCCTAAACAGCCTGGAAACGATATTGACATTTATTTGAGACCGTTAATTGATGACATGAAAGATCTATGGAGTAAGGGCATACAAGTGTATGATTCGTACAAGAAAGAGAATTTTCGATTGCGAGCCATGATTTTTTGCACTATTAGTGATTTTCCTGCTTATGGAAATTTGTCGGGATACAAAACAAAAGGGAAAATGGCATGTCCTATGTGTCAAGATCATACTCACTCAATTTGGTTGTCTAATTGTAAGAAAACAGTATGTAGAACCGTAGAGGGGGGGGGGGGTGAATACGGTTTCTTCGGCTCTTTAGATGTATAAAAACTTTAGGCCAAAAAGAAAACCAAGTGGTTGTACAAACAATCCAACAACCACTACTACAACCAAAGTATATAAAGCAAGTAAAGAACACAACGGTATATACTGGTTCGGGATGGGGGGTTTATACCATCCGTACGTCCAGTTGCGAATCCGCGACTCTGATACTATTCACTAGTATAATCCTTTCGGTGGACTACAAACCGTTACAATTCACTCCACCGATATTCACCAATATCGATGCTCACAAAGAAGGAGTTACTCACCAACGGTATTCCGCCCTCGGAAACCACCCAAAAGAATCTCACGATTCGACTTTACCTAAGGATCACAAAGATCTCTACCAAGACTTCCACCCGGAAGTATCAAACCCCAACTAGATCCCCAATGATCTAGGCTTGGTCACCAAGACACAAGACTTCCCTTACAAACAATTGAATGAATAAATGAATGTTTGTTCAATCAAGTCCTAACCTAACCTAGAGACTCGATTGTAGTAGAAAGGGTAAAGATAAGAAGACCCTCGACACAATCACAAGAGTGGATTAGGTTCTTGTGATTCTTCCCTTGCAAAGATATGTGTTCTTCCAAAGATGTTAGTGTGAAAATCAAGAACACAAGATTAGAGATAGGGAGATTGAGAGATTGAGAGATTTGAGAGTGTTTAGAGAGAAAGAATCTAGAGAGAAAGAATAATGGCAAGGGGTGAGGAATACAAGAGGCAAGGCATGGTATTTATAGGCAAAGACCTAACTTGGGAATATTTTACCGAGGCCGGCGCGTCACCCACGCGTTGATGCGTGGGAGGCGTGCCAGACACCCAGGAAAATATTCCCGAGGCTTTGGGTGTTTGGCATTATAAATGCCTTACCTTGCTAAACCCCTAATTGTACTTCACACTAAACCTTAACATTAATTATTCTAAGGTTTACCAACTCAAATAGCCAATTTGGAAAATCATTTGTGAAGTGTTTAAAGAGAAACCAAATTACCAAGGGTTTAAAGTGTAGATAGGGTAATTTGGAAGGGGTAGAAGTGTATCTCCTCACATGGCATAGAAAAGAGAGAAAGAATATGCCAAGGAATATTCCAATGCTTGGGGGGGGGGGGAGAATGTGATGGAGGGTTGAGATGAAATGGTTTGAATTGGATGGCTAGGATCAAAGGGAGCCTCCCTTGGTTTTCACACAATTTGGCATGTGGAGAAATGTGGATGGATGAGATGATCTCATTAGAGATGGATGGCTAAGATCAAGTATGCCTAGGTTAGGGTTAAAGAGGATATTCCAAGGAATATGCTTTGCTTGGGGGGGAAAGGAGAAATGGAGGGTTGAGATGGTTTCATTTGAAATGGATGGATGAGATCAAAGGGAGCCTCCTTTGCTTGGGGGGGAAGGTTGGATCAACGGTTGGGATTATTTTGGTTTGAATTCAATGGCTAAGATCAATCACATGTGGTGGTATAGGGAAGAGGGATTGGATGGATGGTTGAGATGTGTTTGATTTGAATTCAATGGTTGAGATCAAGCCCATGTGATGATATAGAGATGAAGGGTTGGATGGATGGTTGTGATGTGTTGTAATTTGAAATCAATGGCTTGGATGAGAGGAGCCATATTAGGGTTTCAAAAAATTCCCCATGTGTTGAAAATAAAGGGTTAGGATGTGTTGTAAGGGAATGGATGGTTAGGATGTAGTGTGTACGGGAATATGTAAGGGTGTAAGAGATTGTGTAAGAGAATATTTGATTTGGATATGATTGGTTTTGTCTTTTGTATAAATGGGATTAAGAGAGGATTAAGGCATAATCTAATTGTCATTAAGAAGAAAAGGTTTAGACAATTAAGATTATAAGTTGAGAAAATCATAGGTTACTTATAAGTTCAAGTAACACAATGTCGAGTATCCATAGTTTCATATCTCATGACTTCCCACGACTCGACGTTCTCAACTAATACCTTGGTTCAAACAAGTTAAGTGCTTTGCCTTGATGTAAAGTATAACCCAAGTGGGAAAGGATGCATTTACGCAAAGTGACCTTGACTTAGTTTGACCAATAAGGGAGTAAACCCGTTACGTAATTAGATAAGACGTAAGTACGGGATATGAGCATATGGATGCTTCAACACGATGTTACGTGAAATATATAAGCTCCCTAAGTTTAGAAAAGCCATGGCTAGAGGCGGTAGTTAGAAAACATGAGTTGGCGTTGTCCCGTAAATAGGTGTTCTAAAAATAGGATATCTCAAATCTCAAAACTCGTTTCGAGTGTTCTCAATTAAGCACATAACATATTCATACCTGTTTTGAAAGATCCACATTTGTCGGGTAAGGGGAAAGCCGACTTTCAAAATTCGCCCGGAACCATACAGACTCCTGGCGCGTCACCAGCGCATTGACACGCGGGCAGCGCGCCAGGAGCAGACATTGGCTCCGGCGATTTTGAGCTAACGTTTGTTATTTTATGTGTTTCGATGGTTTATTTGTCATCATTAAAAAATAAAGAGATCTTGATCATGTTGCCTCAACAATCTCCCCCTTTTTGATGATGACAAACAAAAACCGAAAGCAAATAAAATTACCGAACTTAGCGAAGACAAAGCGCGCCTTTGGTGTAGCTTGCATCTTGACCTTTGCCGTGTAATTTGGTGAAGCCTTTAACATTACTTGAGTGGTCTTCACGCATCTTGCTTTCTTTCTCCCCTTTTGTCGAATCAAAAAGGCGGGACTTCCATTAAAAATGGGAAAGTAGCTTGTTTTCGTGCTCCCCCTTGAACATGGCTCCCCCTAGATCATTGCTCCCCCTTGTTTTAAAGGCGGGGATCCATGGGTCAAGAGCCTCACCTTTTGCGGTGGCCTAGCTACACATAGAAATCACAACATGCAACAAACGAGAAAATCCTCACATGTGGAAGTCCAAGATGGGTTAGATTACAATTTGGAGACTTTCAACATGGGTTAGTTCATATCATAACAATATGGTTATATGTGTACATGTTTGTCCAATTTTAATCAGATTTTTATGAAAATTATCTCTTTTATGACTTTTATAGACCGAATGATGAGCAAGAGCAATAATATGCATGTATATATACGTATGAGCATAATTATAACACAAATGCATTTTATTTCATAGATGAAAACATAGGACACACAAGCAACCAAGAAACAACATAAAACATATCCTAGGACTCCTAGGGAACAGCAACTACAACATATGACAAGGACTTAGAACTCAAGAGAGTCCATTGTGAAAGATTCCTCCATTGGGGTCACATCATCAACTTCAATCATTCTTGAATGATCATTTGAGTACTTGCACTTAATGTGGCCAAAGATGTGTGACAAGAGTCTAGCATATGGAAGAGGCTCCTTGTTGTAGTCCAAAGCTTCCATTCGTTTTGCTATAAAATAGGCAAAGTTGAAAGGAGTCTAGGTCATAATACAATAGAGCATGTACCCAACAATGATGGGTATCTTCTCTTGAGGTTTCACCTCCATAAACACATTCTTCAACAATACCTCCGCCCAAGGCATCAATTTGACATGAAGTTGATATTTGTTCCAATGTTCGAATGGAGTCTTCACACAATGGTAGTCGGGTTGTAGAATAGTATTTTGAATGATGACGGCATGAATTGGGGCAACAAGAGCATAAGTGCTCGGATGATAGTGCCTTATGTCCATGAAGTCCTCCGTCTTAGTGGACCTTGTATAGAACAAGTTCCCTTTAGAGCACACATTCAAAACCTTTCCCAACTTCTTTAAACTCCATGCATACCCATGTCCATACATACGAAAATTGAAGGTAAGAGAAGGTTGATCAAGATATAACCTAGCAAAAAATTCTTGAAGGTGCCTAGGATAAATTTCAAAGGGTAGGTCACGAATTAAGGAGAATGCATTAGCTTTGATGAATGGTTTTCTAATATCGGTTGCACACATGAAATTTTTGTCGCATTCGCGACCTTGTGATATTCACGATACTCAAATGGTTCATATACATTAGTTTCATTTGACACATCAACATGTTTCATGAAAAACTTGGTTGCCATTTTTGAATAGAAAATAAGTGTATTTAAGGAGGAAGAAGGTTGTGATGAAGATATGTGATAACAAAGTTACTCCTTTTATAGTCAATTAGTATGAATTAGGTATGTTTAAGGAGGAACTAAAGTCCAAAGAAAAATCATTCTTAGTACTAAGAATCTTAGTACAAGATGAGTTGAAAGAAAGTGGTGTATGGGAAAGACAATTATTCTTGTATGGGAAAGACAATTATTCTTGTATGATATGAGTGATTAGAGTTGAGTTAGTTATGAGTTAGGTTGGATTTAAATGCCCATGTTAGATCCTATGGTAATTGCATGCATTCTTTACAAAAGACATACATGAATTCATAGTTGATGAGTGAAGATCAAGTGGTATCAAATCTTTTGAAAGAGACTTTATCAAACACCATTTTGAACCTACAACTACCCAATACATGAACTAAGTGCAAGTATTTCATGTAGGATATTCAATGAGTGTAGTTATATGTGTTATGAATATAAAGTGCATCTTCATTTTAAGTACACAAGCTAGGTCCTATGAACCATCACACATTATATAGAGAGACATTACATAATACATGATATCTCTGGTTCATAGTTCGTTGTGTAGTGTGTCGACATAAATAATCCTTATGTGTTACTTGCATTAACAACATAAGTTCCTAAGATCTCGGATGAGGAACTTAGTTTGTAATGCAATAACATACCGAATTCGATTCATAGGAATTCTTCTTCAACTATGTAAATAGTTTGTATGTTTGCATAAAATCCGTCATTTCTCTTCTTTCCTAAACACAAAGCATGTCATATTCACATAATGGTGAACAAGAAGAATTAGATACAAGATCTTACACACAAGTGTGAGTTGTGTTTCGAAAGTTTATCTAATCTTGCAAACTTAACATAGTCAAAATTTTCAAGATGAATCAAGATAATTTGTGTCAAGTTTTCTTGTTCAAACACATAGTATAGACATGTAGAATCTTAAATACTATCAATCATAATTTAAATAATGAATTGATACATATTTTTCTTATTGGAAGATAATTGTATGTTAGATCTTCCTTCCATGCATGTTTAAAGATTGTTCTCCTAAGATGCATGTTTTAGCATCAAAACCTATCCCAAAGCAATTTGGACTTTTGAAAAATGTCATGCCAAAACTTAAACTTGTTTGTTTTGTGACCTAAGTGTCCTTTTATTCAAGTCACCAATGACTTGTTGTATAGGATGACCCCTCGATTCTCTCAATTTCTTAGGATTGCCTTCATCCGAATCATTAACTTGTAATGTTGGCGACCTTCCTTGATCTTGAACTAAAGGTTCATTGATCACATCATCTTCTACCGAAGGAGATGATTTAGGCTTGGGCATGCTCTCATCAAAGGTCACATTGAGAGATTCCTCAATCCTCATTGTTTCCTTGTTAAGTACTATGTATGCTTTACTAGTTTGAGAGTATCCTAGGAACACACCTTCATACGACTTTGGGTCGAATTTGGTGAGATATTCATTGGTATTAAGTATAAATACTTTGCAACCAAATACTCTAAAATACTCTAGGGATGGTTTTCTATTCCTAAGTATTTCATAAGGTGTTTTATTAATTACCTTTCTTATGTAGACTCTATTGAAAATGTAACAAGCGGTATCTAGGGCATGACACCAAAACTTTTGTGGAATGGATTGCTCGTCAAGCATTGCACGACTCATCTTTCTTAACTTACGATGTGTTCTTTCAACAATCTCATGCGATTGAGAAGTGAACGGGCCAGATAAGTTATAAGATATTCCATGTTGTTCACAAAAGGTTCCAAATTGCATTTTATCAAATTCGCTACTATGATTTGTGTTAATTGAAATAATTGAACAATCAAGTAGGTTTTCAAGTTTCTTTCTCAAAATGTTGAATTTATTTAAAACTCCATCCTTATTTTTTAAGAATAATATCGAAGCGTAATTTGAATAATCATCTGTGATCATTAAAGTGTAGAAGTTACCTCCATAACTTTGGATCGGAGATGGACCATACAAATCCAAATGAATTAATTCTAAAACTTTACTAGTTGACACTACCTTTTTATTCCTATTATTGATTTGACCTTGACTCCCTAGAAATGTAACACAGTAATGCCTTTCAAAACTTAACAATGATAAATTGCTTACTAGCTAAACGGCGAGACCTAACTTCCTAAGTCGAGGCTTTGGGTTATTTACCATATGGTAAATTGCTTACTAGCTTGTCGACAAGACCTATTAACCTAAGCCGAAGCGTTGGGTTATTTACCATGTTCGAAAAGCATATCATGTTACCACCACCATTAAATGGGCAAGCTACATTCTCCCAATTGGAAGATATACATGTTGTGTTTGGGAAAGGGAAAGAAGGCACTTCAACTTCAAAAGAGAGTATTTGGAAAAAGAAGTCTATATTTTGGGAATTAAAGTACTGGGATCGCTTGCAAGTTCGACATTGCCTTGATGCCATGCATATCGAGAAAAACGTGTGTGAAAGCTTGATAGGATTATTGTTGAACATTCCTGGGAAGACAAAAGATGGGGTTAAGGTTCGAAAGGACATGGAAGCCATGAAAATCATACCAGAGCTTGCTCCTATAGAGATTGCTGGGAAGACTAGTACATATTTGCCACCAGCTTGTTATACCATGTCTAAGGCCGAGAAAACCAAATTTTGTCAATGTTTAAGTGGAGTTAAGGTTCCATCTGGGTATTCGGCTAACATAAAAAAGTTGATGTCAATGCAAGACTTGAAGTTGTTTGCTATAAAGTCTCATGATTGTTATGTCCTGATGACGCAGATGATTCCCATCGCAATTCGTGGAATACTACCAAATCGCATCCGACACACAATAACACAGTTGTGTTTGTTTTTTAACATGATTCATTCTAAGGTGATTGATCCCGAATTGTTAGATCAATGGGAGCGTGATATAATCTTAACTCTTTGCCAACTGGAGATGTACTTTCCACCTTCCTTCTTTGATGTCATGGTTCATTTGGTATCTCATATTGTTGGAGAAATTAAGACTTGTGGGCTTGTTTTCCTACGATACATGTATCCATTTGAGAGATACATGGGTTACAGGCCTTGTTTATTAAATGCTTATTGCTGGGAATAAACCTGCATGTTCCAGTTTTTCTTTCAGATGAAAATAAGCATTTAGGCCGGTGATAATAAACCAAACTGGTTTAAATATTATGTATTTTAGACCCCTAGAATATGTCTTTTAAACCGGTTCTGTAACCGGTCTAAATGACAGGTCTTTTAGACCGGTGGAAGCACCGGTCTATATGTGAAATACTCTTTTGGACCTCCCCCCATTTAGACCCCCAAAGTCACCGGTCTAAATGTTGTTTACAACCGGTCTAAAAGGCGTGTTTTGTAGTAGTGAATAGTCATATCACAATTAAAATAAAAGAGTATAAGCTAGTTCTTGTGTCCATATTAAGTTTCATTAGACCAATTCATACAAAAGTAAGTAGAATAACTGGGTTGGCCAACCCTACAATAAACATAGCTCCGTCTTTGCAGATGGCGACACGAAACAGCCTATGTCGCAAATTTATAACGACGTATTATATCATAAGTGGTTACACTTGTCTTTTTGTTTAGCGACATGTTTCAGAACTCGCAAAAATTGGCGACTCATCATCTAACGACTCTAAACACGTGAATAACGTAAATTGTGTCGCAATGAATACCACAAAAAAGGCATTTTTCTTGTAGTGCTTCTCAAGCAATTTCGAAATGGCAATGTTTTGTACTTTTTGTATAATGTCTATTCGTAATTAACATTATTGTTGGGCCCGAATTATGTAGCCCATTACAAGTGTGTTTCCTAAGCAATAACAACACGAAAGTGATGTTTTTGTTTTGATTCAGTTAAACCAATTATACAAAGGAAGAGACAATTCGTGAAAGTTTCTCAGAAGCACACTGGCTCTCATTGTCAACTCAAAGTCAACACACTGTACCTAGGCATAATTATTAGGGTACTACGTATTTCACGTTTAACCATTCTTCCTACATGGCTCTCATTGTCAACACACTGTACGTAGGTTTTTAGTTGCCTATTTAACATTCAAAGACTACCCATCTTCTTCTTTCGTTATGTGTTGCAGAGCATGATTTATAGTCTTTCTTTTAGTCAACTTTTTGTTGTTGTGAAGTTGTGCTCCTCCGATTTGCAAGTTCACGTCGGATTATGGAGTCGGATGAGTTAGGAGTGATAAAAATGAAAACTAAAACGAGTCTTTCAAAATACAGAATTAGGAGAAAAAAAGGAGTGGCGCACCGAGTACATTTACGATTGGCGATGTCGTTAGGTTCGATTCTTTTCCTTCATAGCTGTTAATTTTTATACCTACCGCTTCATTTTATTATATCATCAATATATACCATCTTAGCTTCTTCTTTCTATTTATTTCTGTTTATATATAGTGAATAATAGTAAAAAGAAAGACATGGATCCGATAGAAGGACCATGGATACCTGAAGAGGACGAGATGTTGCTAAATTTCTTCGAGAAACACGGCCCCAATTATTGGTCACTAATTATTACGTCTATACCGGGTAGATCGGATCAGTCATGTTGGTCAAGGTGGTTATCACTTCAAAGGTCATTTATGCCTGAAGAGGACGAGTTGTCGCAAAATCTCGTCGAGAAACACGACCCCAAATGGTCACTAATTTGTAAGTCTATACCGGGTAGATCGGCTAAGACATGTAGGGTAAGGTGGTTTTCATCACCTCAAGTTATGCCATTCACACCTGAGGAGGACCCCACTATATTACACGCTCACGCGTGCTATGGGGATAAATGGGTGCGTAATGCGAAAAAACTAATTGGTCGCCCGTATGACGTGATTCGGAACCATTGGAATTCGACTTTGAAGTGGAAAAGCAGTTCCATGATCACTAATGAAGCCAAAATACCACATTCGTTTTTCAGTGATATTAATTGTGGACAAGGGAACTCTTATATTCACGATTGGAACTTAAGCCTTGCGGTAGCCCCCTCTATTAGTGATATGGAGAGGGATAATATGTCTTCGGGAGGTACACATTCTTATAGGAGTGATAATTCAGCACCGAGTTTGAAAGCTTTAAGCAAACGAGATTTGTCACAAACGATGAGTGAAAGTGACAATTCTCCGGATGTCTCGCCAAAAAAGCAATGTTTTGAACCGGTTCGACCCAGCCGGTTGAATCTTTTTTCATCAAAAAAACACACGAAAATGAGCCGGTTTTTCGAGGCTTGAAAACCTAGTTTGCCCCTGAGTTTTATGTGACCCTAATCAACCCAGTTCACAAAAGTCGGCGGTGTTTGATATTTCTTTTTATTATTTTTGTTTTAGAAATCATATATGATAAGTTTTAATTCATCATGATGATGAATGATATTCTTTTTTTTAGTTTAAAACTTGTATTGTTGAATCACATGTGTTTGTGTTTGATGTTGAACTAGTTGAGTACCTGCGTTGCGGGGCGAGGTTCAACAGTGATATATAATATGTTGAATTCATATTTTAAAGTATCAAATTATGTGGTTAATTAGTGTAATATGTTAGATTATATTACAAAGATGAAAAATGATAATGATAGTTTCAATACTGTCAATAACAGGAAGAAAGGAAAACAAACAATTCCGGGTAAAGGAGGGTTTACTAAACCTGTTGTGGGTAAGAAGTTTCAATACTGTCCTAAGGTTGTTATACCTCCTGTTCAGCCCATTAAGCCTGTTAATGATAGTTTCAATACTGTCAATAACAGGAAGAAAGGAAAACAAACAATTCCGGGTAAAGGAGGGTTTACTAAACCTGTTGTGGGTAAGAAGTTTCAGTATCAACCCAAACAGACTCCTCCTGAACCCAAGAATGTTGGTGGCAATAAGAAGAAGACTCCTGATGTGGCTAGTTCTAGTGGTACAACGATCTCTACATCTAACAAGTTTGATGCTCTTAATATGGATGATACGGATACGTTTGGTATTCCTACTGATGACACCAACATGGATGTGGATGCTGGCTGTACAATGGAAGTTAATGAGGATGCGTCGGTTAAGACAGGTACTACATCACAAGAACCCCTTGTGAGTGATTTAATGGGAACTAAGGAAGGTGGTTCTACTCCTATAGTTGAGAAAATTAGTAAGCTTGAAAAGCTACTTATCGATGGGAAAGCTACCCTTTTGGATGATAAAGGTGTTCCTATTCCGTCTGCATCTGCCAATAAGAGGGCTAACCCGTTCTCTAAGGTGGGTGATATTGTGGTTACTGATAGTGATGAGGAGGAGGTTCTTAACACGTTCGACGAATCAGCAAATCTTTTTGGTGGAGGTCATGAGCGTGAAGATGAGTTGGATGACTATGATGATTACTCGAAGCAAATTTATGATCTTCCAGGGGAATTGGATGCTCTTAATGCCATTTATGGCTTTAATCTCCAAGGTCATAGGAAGTAGGTTATAGTTTTGTCCGAGTCTTTAAATGGTTTGTTTTCTTGTCTAGAAAATAGGTAGTATCTTGTTATGTAAGCCTTTCGCCTATGTAACGGGCTGAGATATGAGATTCACTCATATCCGTTGTACTTAAATGTTTTTTGGAGTAATATATGTACCGGGTCGTTGACCTTTTACCCAAAAAAAAGATGAAAAATGATATAACAAACTTAACACATAATCTATACATAAGTCTTGTTGTAGTGTTATCAAACATGATGGTTTGATCCACAACTTCGTGTGTTACATGTGTTTGATTGACAGAAAACACACACATATATAACACATGATTTTACACCGTCGCATACATTTCACGCCATGTTTGTCAAAAACGTTGAAGCATACCAAACACGACATAAATTACAAAAAGTATATGGAAACATATCTCACAATTATAAAGCTAAGAACATAAACTAAATAAATATTCGGCACGTCACTTTGTTCTTTTAACTACTAACATTTTTTATACATTACACTTTAAGAAAGTAATTTAAAAGTTTAATTAATGTCTATTAAATACATTTTTTATTCATTAAAGAAAGTTTTGAGTGTATTAACTATACGTTAAATTCCATTTTTATAAATCCGTTAGCAAATCCCATACTAATAATATCTACAAAAGATAATATGTTTCAATATCTAACTTATTAATAAATTGACAATGAAAAAAATATTTTTGTTACTCATTATGATCTTAACTCTAATTCAAATCACTAAATAAATGTTAAATAGGAGAGGAGGAAGAAAAGAAAAGAAAAGAAAAAACCTACGTACCGTGTGTTGACTTTGAGTAGACTATGAGCCATGTGGGAAGACGGATACTTCTAAGAAACTTTCACAAATTTTGTCTTCCTTTGTCTTATTGGTCACTTCCTGGTTGTTGCTGCTCGGGTGCCATAGCAATTTTTCGCTTTTATTTCTATCTATCAAGATCTTCATTTTATTATATCATCAATACCGTCTTCTTCTTTCTATCTAGTTGTGTTTATATATAGTGAATATAATAGTCAAAAGAAAGACATGGATAAGGTAGAAGGAGCATGGAGTCCTGAGGAGGACGAGATGCTGGACGATCTCTTTGA
Organism: Artemisia argyi; assembly: GCA_030686995.1. Lineage (NCBI taxonomy): Eukaryota > Viridiplantae > Streptophyta > Magnoliopsida > Asterales > Asteraceae > Artemisia > Artemisia argyi. The sequence goes on along the minus strand of CM060680.1, from coordinate 226,913,811 downwards.
GAAACACCGCTTCATTTGGTCACTAATTAGTATGTCTATACCAGGCAGATCGCGTAAGTCATGTAGGTTAAGGTGGTTATCACTTCAAAGGTCATTTACGCCTGAAGAGGACGAGATGTTGCAAAATCTTGTTGAGAAACACGGCCCCAATTGGTCACTAATTAGTAAGTCTATACCGGCTAGATTGGCTAAGTCATGTGAGTTAAGGTGGTTATCACTTCAATGGTTATTTACGCCTGAGGAGGACAAGATGTTGCAAAATCTCGTTGAGAAACACGGCCCCAATTGGTCACTAATTAGTAAGTCTATACCGGCTAAATCAGCTAAGACATGTGAGTTAAGGTATTTATCACTTCAAAGGTCATTTACACCTGAAGAGGACGAGATGTTGCAAAATCTCGTTGAGAAACATGGCCGCAATTGGTCACGAATTTGTAAGTCTATACCGGGTAGAACGGCTGAGACATGTGAGTTAAGGTGGTCATTTGTTCATAGGTCATTTACGCCTGAGGAGGATGAGATTATATTACAATTTCACGCGCGTATTGGGGATAAATGGGCGGCTATTAGGTGCTTGCTAAGTGCTCGCACTGTCGACGTGATTAAGAACCGTTGGAATTCGACTTTGAAGTGGAAACGCCGTTCGTTGACTAATGAAGCCATAATACCACCTCCGTATTATAGGAATAAAGTTATATTAATATTTAACGATTTTGGAAATCGGGTCCTCAAGAAATGTACTATATAGATAATTAATATTTTTGTTCGGCCCACTTGAATTATGTAGTCCATTACGAGTCTTTCTTATTGCTGCATATATTTTATTCCAATAAAAAGCGAGAAATTGCTATTGCACCCAAGGAGCAGCAACCACACGAAAGTGACATTTTTGTTTCGATTCAGTTAACCAATTATACAAAGGAAGAGAAAATTCCTGAAAGTTTAAGCACATGCATGGCTCATGGCTCAAAGTATATGTTTGTCAAAAACGTTGATGCAATACCAAACGCAACATAAATTACGAAAAGTATATGGAAACATATTATATACTTAAAGATAGACCTTTAAATTAATATGCAAGTGTGAATGTGCAAAATAAAAGTACGGTACAAACATGCTAAAGCTCCACACGAGCTCTTAATTGAATGTAATGAGGAAACCATTCCACATTTACAACCATAAGAGAATATGTTGTTACTAAGGATTAGTTTGTTGGAGCATAGTCATATTTACGTGAACTGGTTTGTTGGAGCTGATTACTTTTGATTAATGAATTTATGATCCTTTTGATTATTTATGTTGTAACCATCATCATTGTTCGATCATGAAATAAACCCTACTATCATGGTATCACAGCCACGATCCCTTCCAAAACCCTAAAATCTCCGTCTCATTTTTTTTCCACATGCCACCGTCCCAACATCATTAATTATCCATAGTCATTACCTGTATTCTCCTTGCATTCACTTACAAGTATATCAATATATACTTTGCATGCCACCATCATCTCATATATACCAGTACATCATTTATTTTATTTGTATTTTGTTAGTCTCAATTGTTGGACCAGTGGTGAAATTAGAATGATTTGACAACTCTTCACAATTAATTAATTGTGAGATCACATTCCACTAATTTGGAGTTATTAATTTAATTTGGTTTTCCTAGATCAGTTCGAACGTGTTTTGCATTAATTTGTTTCAAGCCGCCGTGGGTTCACCACAAATATTAATCATGGGAATGGATCTTCGCGGAATGGGACAAACTCAACTTCTTGCACATGCCCAACAAAGGCTCATAGCCCAATATTGTCTCTTACAGCAAAAGTCACAAGCCCAACCGGCCCAACATCGGGTATACGCACAGTTCAAGCCCAATCCTGTCTTAGCTCCTCAATATTTTGGTGATGCAAGCGTCATTCCATTTAAATTCAACTGCAAATAATCTTAGTACTATTTATAGTAAGGTAAATCCATACCCGTCACTAACACAGGCCATAGCTTGTTGCCTAACCCTCACCGTCCTCTTCACCTTCACAATGTTTTAATTACTCCTCATATTGTAAAAAATTTAATTTCCGTTCGTCAATTTACCCGTGACAATAAAGTTTCTATTGAATTTGACGAGTTTGGTTTTTCTGTGAAAGACTATTTAACTCGGCAAATTCTTCTCCGTTGTGATAGCACCGGAGACCTGTATCCTGTGACCACGCCTACATCCTACCCACAAGCTTTTATTGCTAGTCATCACACGTGGCACCAACGACTTGGACATCCGGGAAATGAAGTGCTACGTTCTTTACTTTCTAATAATTCAATTTTGTGTAATAAAGTGAAGTCTCCTCATCTTTGTCACGCTTGTCAACTTGGCAAACATGTGAGGCTTCTATTTTCCGTTTCTAATACCGTAGTTAATTTTGCTTTTGATATTGTGCATTCGGATTTGTGGACCTCTCCGCTTCCGAGTCAAAGTGGTATTAAGTACTATGTTATCATTCTGGATCATTTTTCTCATTATTTATGGGTATATCCATTGCGTAATAAGTCTGACACTTTTGCTAAATTTGTTGAATTTCGTTCTCTTGTAAAAACTCATTTTAATGCGGAAATTAAAGCAGTTTGATGACTAATGAAGCCAAAATACCACATCCGTATTTCAGTTATATTAATTGTCGACAAGGGAACTCTTATATTCACGATTGGAACTTAAGTCATGCGGTAGCCCCCTCTATTAGTGAATGGCGAGGGATAATATGTCTTCGGGAGGTACACATTCTTATAGCAGTGATCATTCAGCACCGAGTTTGAACGCTTTAAGCACACGAGATTTGTCACAAACGATGAGTGACAACGACGATTCTCCGGACGTCTCGCCAAAAAAGCAATGTTTTGAACCGGTTAGACCCAGCCGGTTGAATCGTTTTTCGTCAAAAAAACACATAAAAATGAGCATGTTTTTCGAGGCTTGAAAACCTTGTTTGCCCCCTGAGTTTTATGTGACCCTAATCAACCCAATTCACAAAAGTCGGCGGTGTTTGATATTTTTTTATTATTTTTGTTTTAGAAATCATATATGATAAGTTTTAATTCATCATGATGATGAATGATATTCTATTTTTTAGTTTAAAACTTGTATTGTTGAATCACATGTGTTTGTGTTTGATATTGAACTAGTTGAGTACCTGCGCTACGGGGCGAGGTTCAACAGTGATATATAATGTCGAATTCATATTTTAAAGTATCAAATTTTGTGGTTAATTAGTGTAATATGTTAGATTACATTACAAAGATGACAAATGATATAACAAACTTAACACATAATCTATTCATAAGTCTTGGTTGTAGTGTTATCAAACATGATGGTTTGATCCACAACTTCGTGTATTACATGTGTTTGATTGACAGAAAAAACACACATATATAACACATGATTTTACACCGTCGCATACATTTCACGCCATGTTTATCAAAAACATTGAAGCATAGCAAACACGACATAAATTACGAAAATTATATGGAAACATATCTCACAATTATGATGAAGCCAAGAACATAAATTGAATAAATATTCGCATGTCACTTTGTTCTTTTAACTACTAATATTTTTAAAAATTACACTTAAAGAAAGTAATTGAAAAGTTTAATTAATGTTTATAAATACATTTTTATTCATTAAAGAAAGTTTTGAGTGTGTTAACTACACGTTAAATTCCATTTTTACATTTTATAAGGCGCCCGGTTGGCATTCGTTAGCAAATCACATATTAATAATATTTAAAAAAAAAATATGTTTCAGTATCTAACTTATTAATAGATTGACCATGAAAAATTCATTGTTATTATATGGATTTAACTAGTTTTCATCACGTAGTACTAAAAAATAAATAAATAAATAAATAAAATAAAATAAATAAATAAAGTACCGTATGTTGACTTTGAGTAGAAATACTATGCTTCTGAGAAACTTTCACAAAATTTGTCTTCCTTTGTCTAATTGGTCAACTACATCGAATAGAAAATGTCACTTCCTGGTTGTTGATGCTCGGGGTGCCATAGCAATTTCTCGCTTTTATTTCTATCTATCAAGATCTTCATTTTATTATATCATCAATACCGTCTTCTTCTTTCTATTTAGTTCTGTTTATATATAGTGAATAATAATAGTCAAAAGAAAGACATGGATAAGGTAGAAGGAGCATGGAGTCCTGAGGAGGACGAGATGCTCGACAATCTCTTCGAGAAACACCGCTTCATTTGGTGACCAGGTAGATCGGGTAAGTCATGTAGGTTAAGGTGGTTATCACTTCAAAGGTCATTTACGCCTAAAGAGGACGAGATGTTGCAAAATCTCGTTGAGAAGCACGGCCCCAATTGGTCACTAATTTGTAAGTCCATACCGGCTAGATTGGCTAAGTCATGTGAGTTAAGGTGGTTATCACTTCAATGGTTATTTACACCTAAAGAGGACGAGATGTTGCAAAATCTCGTTGAGAAGCACGGCCCCAATTGGTCACTAATTAGTAAGTCCATACCGGCTAGATTGGCTAAGTCATGTGAGTTAAGGTGGTTATCACTTCAATGGTTATTTACGCCTGAGGAGGACATGATGTTGTAAAATCTCGTTGAGAAACACGGCCCCAATTGGTCACTAATTAGTAAGTCTATACCGGCTAAATCAGCTAAGACATGTGAGTTAAGGTATTTATCACTTCAAAGGTCATTTACACCTGAAGAGGACGAGATGTTGCAAAATCTCGTTGAGAAACATGGCCGCAATTGGTCACGAATTTGTAAGTCTATACCGGGTAGAACGGCTGAGACATGTGAGTTAAGGTGGTCATTTGTTCATAGGTCATTTACGCCTGAGGAGGATGAGATTATATTACAATTTCACACGCGTATTGGAGATAAATGGGCGGCTATTAGGTGCTTGCTAAGTGCTCGCACGGTCGACGTGATTAAGAACCGTTGGAATTCGACTTTGAAGTGGAAACGCCGTTCGTTGACTAATGAAGCCATAATACCACCTCCGTATTATAGGAATAAATGGGTGTGTATTGCGAAAAAACTAATTGGTCGCCCGTATGACGTGATTCGGAACCATTGGAATTCAACTTTAAAGTGGAAAAGCAGTTCGATGATACGGAAGCATTGGAATTCGACTTTGAAGTGGAAAAGTAGTTCAATGACGAAGGAAGCCAAAATACAGGGTCAAGCACCCACTATTAGTGATATGGCGAGGGGAAATATGTCTTCCGGACGTACGCATGCTTATAGTCGTGATCGATCAGCACCAAGTTGGAATGCTCTAAACAACCGAGACTCGTCGATGATGAGTGAAAGTGACAATTTGGATTTTTAAAATTTGTTATATGTTTGGTTCTTTGTACCTATCTGACCATTGCAATCCGGTACTGACTAGAATGCTAAAACAATGTATTTAATTTTGTAGTAGAATCAGCTCCTTCTGTAGAAAGGAATTCATCGCATGGAACGATTCCTGGAAGTCCACTACGAGTTCCACCGAGTCCTGGTAGATTTTCAATGTCGCCAAAACTCGATAGGATTGGATCAGTTCATTTGAATATGAGTCAAGTTGCCAGAGCTACTCAAAACTTTTCACCAGCACTTAAATTAGGTGAAGGAGGGTTTGGAACCGTCTATAAAGCTCAACTACCAGATGGTCAACTAGTCGCTATAAAACGAGCAAGCAAGGAAATTTGAGTTTGAAACACAAATGATTTTCTTTGTTGTGAATACTCCCCATCCGTCTTAGTTCTATTGTCCATCTTACCATTTTTGTGTATCTCAAAATACTTAACATAACAGTACAATGCAGGAACACTCTGATGCTCTACGAAGTGAATTTAGAAGTGAGATTGAATTACTTGCAAAACTTGAGCATCGAAATCTTGTAAAGTAGCTTGGCTATGTTGATAAAGGAAATGAACGCCTAATTATCACAGAGTATGTACCTAATAGTACACTTAGAGAACATTTAGATGGTAAGATCATCAAATAGACTGGATTTTATTATATCCAAATTCGCAATTTATACGAAGGATAATGAATTTATTTTTATTTTTTCATAGGTGTTCATGGAAGTTGCTTAGATTTCAGCCAAAGGCTTGTAATTTCCATTGGCATTGCTCATGGGTTAACGTACCTTCATTTATACGCAGGTGATGCCCGTTTCTGTTTACTATTTTTTTAATTTTAGCATCTCAATTTTGAGTAAGTGAACAGTTCCGTAATTTTGAGTTAAAAACAACCACAGTTGTTTTATAAAACTTATTTTATCTTAAATTTTCCAACAGAAACACAGATAATCCACAGGGACGTGAAATCGTCGAACATCCTTCTTACGAAGAGGATGCAAGCCAAAGTGGCAGATTTTGGGTTTGCACGGCTTGGGGATACCGAGGCTGGTAAGCGGCTTGTTGGCCATTCAAATGAAATATCTAAAACATGAAAGCAGAAACTGATCTAAACGCAAGTTTCTTGTATAGTAGATTTCTGAAGTTTGATTTCTATTTCTTAGCTTAGATATGCTTGTTTTGATGGGTTGTACCACGCGGTGAGTTTGCATCGAGCCAGTTGTGGCAGAGTACAAGTGTACAATGCGTGTGTTTTTGCATGGTACGAAAACTTGATGCGTAAAAGCAGTTTTATGAATTGGATAGGATTATTCGTGTTGTATCTGCAGAAGTGCAAGGAATAAGATTTCTCTTGATTTTCTTCAGTTACATTTAGATGGTACATACGGATTCCTATCTGGCAAGATGACTAGAGGCGACGCTTTTTACCCATTTACTTGAACAAAATCATTTTGGCATATTTGCACAACCAGCCACGTTTGATCCGTTACCTTATACTCCCTCCTGAGCCACCCACATATTGGTTCACGCTATGGTTACTCTATGCAGGCTGGTCAAGGCGCAGTTCAGGATTTGCCATTCCAATGATAAAAGGACGTCCGGACCCACAGAAAAATACACTGTTCAAATAAAAGATGTGGGTCCGGACGCCCTTTTCTTTGGTCTCACCGTCCTTTTGGTGTGCTTAACTTGTGCCCTTAGGGCACAAGTTAGAAAAACCCTATATAATTAAAATGTTAGATTTCTCCATGTCATATTCTTGCCACGTTCGTCCATTTCTCCAATAGTCATGTCACAATTAAAATAAAAGATTATAAGATAGTTCTACTGTCCATATTAAGTTTCATTAGACCAATTCATATATAATACCACGCTAATATACAAAAGTAAGTAGAATAACTGGGTTGGCCAACCCTACAATATAATAAACATAGCTCCGTCCTTGCAGATGGCGACACGAAACAACCTATGTCGCAAATTTATAATGACATATTATATCATAAGTGGTTACACTTGTCTTTTCGTTTAGCGACATGTTTCAGAACTCGCAAAAATTGGCGACTCGTCATCTAACAACTCTAACCACGTGGCTAACGTAAATTCGTCGCAATAAATACCGCTAAAAGGCATTTTTCTTGTAGTGCTTCTCAAGCATTTTTCTTGTAGTTAACTTAAATATATGTCATTTTCATTTAATAAAGTTCAAGTTTCTTTTTATATTTATATTAGTTGTGTTTTAAACATTGTCCAGTGGACATTCTTTAGCAAAACCCAATGTCTATTCCTAATTAACAATATTGTTGGGCCCCCTTGAATTATGTAGCCCATTGCAAGTGTGTTTCCTAAGCAGTAACAACACGAAAGTGATATTTTTGTTTCGATTCACTTAACCAATTATACAAAGGAAGAGAAAATTCGTGAAAGTTTCTCAGAAGCACATGGCTCAAAGTCAATACACGTTACGTGTTTAAAACTACACATCTTCTTCTTTCGTCAAGTGTTGCAGAGCTTTATTTATAGTATTTCATATAGTGTCGTCAGGTTTGTAACTCCTATTTTAATATCAATAAAAATCAAGTTATTAACTTTTCTTAGAAAAAAAAAAAGAAAAAAAAGACTAGTTTGTTGGAGCATAGTCATATTTACGTGAACTGGTTTGTTGGAGCTGCTCGCTTTTGATTAGTGAACGGTGAACCTATGTGTAAATTGTTTAATTAGGTAGAAAAGAAAGAGATGAAAATTATTCAAAAGGATCAAAATGATTTAAATATTCAACTGGTAATACTAGCAATATTTAAAAATAAATAAATAAATAACAAGTTTATTGTCCATATTTATTATTTTTATCGATGTCTCAAATTAATTGTCCGCTTTCTAATTTTAGTAAGAAAAAGAGAATTTAGTGGTGGAATATTCTATTTGAGTTGTTGAGAATTATAGTCGTCTCACTTTAATTAAACTTTGTAATTTTTTTCTTCTAACAATAATTTTGAGAAGGAGTAATAAATTAATTGTGAGAAATTCATTTTTACACTTAACTCTATTTTTAATCATGTAGTACTACCAAAAAAAAAAGAAAGAAAAAAGAAAAAAAAAAGCGTACCGTGTATTGACTTTGAGTAGACACGGAGTAGCAACCAGGCCTCCTGCTTCTGAGAAACTTTCACGTACGTATTTTCTTTTCCTTTGTATAAATGGTCAAACTAAATCTAATAAAAAATCCGACTTCCTGTTGTTGCTGCTCGGGTACAATATCAATTTCTCGCTTTTAGTTTTATCTATTATATTATCAATATATATATATATATATATATATACCATCTTATTCTTTCTATTTATTTCGGTTTATAGTGAATAATACTCAAAAGAAAGACATGGATCAGATAGAAGCTCCATGGAGTCCTGAAGAGGACGAGATGCTGGAAAATCTCATGGAGAAATTCGGCCCCGCTTGGTCACTAATTAGTGTGTATATACCAGGTAGATCGGCTGTGGAATGTGAGTTAAGGTGGTTTTCACTTCAAAGGTCATTTACGCCTAAAAAGGACGAGATGTTGCTAAATCTCTTCTTGAAACACGGCCGCAATTGGTCACTAAATAGTAAGTCTATACCGGGTAAATCGGCTAGCTCATGTGTGTTAAGGTGGTTATCACTTCAAAGTTCATTTACGCCTGAAGAGGACGAGATGTTGAAAAATCTCGTCAGGAAACACGGCCTCAATTGGTCACTAATTAGTAAGTCTATACCGGGTAAATTGGCTAAGACATGTGAGTTAAGGTGGTTTACACTTCAAAGGTCATTTACGCCTGAAGAGGACGAGATGTTGCAAAATCTCGTCGAGAAACACGGCCACAATTGGTCACTAATTAGTAAGTCTATACCTGGTAGATCTGCTAAGTCGTGTGAGCTAAGGTGGGACACTTTTCAGAATTCGATGACTAATGAAGATATAACCATTGTAAGTCTTATGAACATAACTAAAACTGGAAGTTTGGATGAATGATATTTCCCTCTTGTTACTTGACTAAACCACTCTAGCTTTTATCGAGCTTCTGCATTTTTTATGTAATTTAACATATTTACGTAAATAACTCAAGAGCTAATATTAATGTTAGTCTAACCATAAGTATTTACTTCGTAATAATTATATACATATTATGATGTTTTGCATTCTTCAGCTTTTTTTAGTTTATTGATGAGTTTGTCTATTGGATTAAGATGTTTATATATAAATTCGAGTTTTTCAAGCCGAGTTCGAGTCTTATTTGAATCTTACTCGAGTCAAGCTCAAGCCCGGATGATTAAATCTCATCAAGCTTCAAGCCTTGCCGAACTCAAGCTCAGCTTGACTCGATTACACCCCGTCCCATCAACATCAGCTGAACTTTGTGTATTTACGTCGACCTGCATGTTCTTAAACTCCATATAGATTGATGTTTATTTCAATATAGGCCGAACATGGTAGCGATATTGTTGATACAAAAGTTGGGCGTACCTGGTTGTTGGGCTTTGCTCTTATATCAATTGGATCCTTAGCACTTTGTTACCTGCGTACTAAGAAAAGAGAATAGCACCGTTAGACTTATCGAGGGATTGTCTCCCCCGATTAGACTCCGGCGTGAGAGTAAGTAATCGAATTTAGGTTTTGGTTTAAGAGTTTTAGGGATTCCGTGAATCGTACCTTGAATGAGAATCGTATGATTCTATATATAGGGGCTAAGAAACCGTGTTTCTTGCTCCTTACTCTTCGCACGCATGGTGCTTATCCGAGGTAAGGATATCTATTCCTTGAATAGATGATCCTTATCGGATATCTGGTGAGTTAGATTGGGCCTTTGGGCTTCGTGAGCCCAAGCGTTGATACCACGGCCCATACCATTTGTCATGGTAGCCCATTCGTGATGGACTTAGGTGTAAGTAATGTCTATCATTTGGGCTTGCGGCCCAAATATAGGCTATACGTCATCATGTCCCCCCAGTCTAGTATGCGCGGCACGTAGCCGCGGGTACTAGACTTAATGTAAGCAGCGGTAAGCGTGGCGGGATAATGAACAAATTGTTACCGCCTTTTTGGAGGTGCAATGCACCTAACAGGTTCAAAATAGTTACCTCGGTAAATGGGGATGGTGTCCACGTATCACTTGGGATTCGGGAAAAAGTGTTGTACCTTTTGATCTTCTAGCCACACGTTTACTGTGAGTGGGATCCACGTGGGCGTGAATTAGGGTTTTTACCACCCTATATAAGAATGCCGCCCCCCTTTATTTTCACCACACAGTAAAATACACACACAACCACTATTCATCTTCTTCATTTTGAGAGCGTTTTTGCTAGAAAACCTTTGAGCTTCTGTAGGTAATCTTTGTGTGCGTACACTTAGTTTTAAGATGAACATGGTCGCTCAATTAGAGGAGTTTCGCTCTGCGTTGTCTGTTGAGGATGTGATGCATTTTTCTTCCGACTATTTTGTGCCTTTGGATGTGCATCCAGAGGCGCCAGATGTCGATGCGTGTATAGCCGACTTCCCCGAAGGGAAGATAGGGTTATACACGAAATTCTTCGAGTACGCTAACTACCGCGTACCTATATCTATATTTCTGAGCGATTTGCTCAATCACTACCGCCTCCACATCTCTCAGCTGCACTGTATAGGTGCGGCGAAGGTGTCGAATTTTGAGGTAAACTGCCATTTACTAGCGATAGAACCAACTGTAGATTTATTCCGCTCTTTTTACCACTCAACATGGTCGAACGGTTGGGTGTCCTTTGCGAAGCGCCCACGGGCGTTTCAATGTTATACGGAGAAAGTTGACGCCCTCAAGAATTGGAGGGAATTTTTCTTTTGGGTAGACGACGTGGTCTTTCCTTCCAATTTTGAGTTTTATACTCAAGCGTCTTTACCAAGGGATGGGCATCCCGCACCCGGTTCCTATAGTATTGCTGACGCGCAGACGTTAAATGCCAATCGATTGGCCATTAACCCCTATCCGGAGGAGTTTTTGGTGCATGTAGGATTGAGCCGCGCGTATTTTGGCGCAGCGGATGAGGTTCCCACTTTCCTGAGTGAGGATGGCCGGGGTGGGTGTTCATCCTTTGTAATTGTTTGTAAGTTTTTCATCCTTTTTCTTCGCGCATTTACCAACTAATCTTTCGTTGTTTTCTTGCGTCATTTTTATATGTGCAGAGATGGACTTATTCGCAGTGGTGAAGCTTGATAAGCCAAAGCAGGTGACCATAGGGGTGCGTCCTCTGAGGGAAGGGGAGCTGCCTTTGCTGGAAGCAACCGCGGGGCGTTTGACTGTTTTACCCGCGACAGTCCCTGAGGACACGCCACCACTTGTGGTGACGCCCGTCCAGAGTATGGCGCCAGAGGTAGTGGTGGCGCCTACTGTGGTGCCTGAAGTGGAGGTGGCGCACGAAGAGGCACGCTCAGGGTCATCTGACAGTATTCGGATCCTGAAACCTGAAGAGGTGCTGAGGGAAGAGGTTGCGCAGAACTTAAAGCGCAAGGGAGGTGCTGGAACCAGTGGCACCAGCAAGAGGCGTCGACACGTCATCAAAGACGCAGAGTCGAACGCGGAGGAAACTTCGACCTCCGGCGCACGGTTGAAGGCTGATGCTTCTCCGTTTCTGTAAGTGTGCACTTCCTCTCTCTCCTTTTTTTTTTTTTTACTTGTTGTAATTTTTTTGTTGACTGTCTTTGTTCCGTAGGGATGACGACGCGAAGGATGATGAAGTATCCTCTCCGCAGAATGAAAACAAGGGAGAGGATACCTTGGCAGCAGGTGGTGGTGAGGCGCAGCAACTTCTTGATGAGTTGGCTGCGACTACTGCCCGTCAGGCTGAGCTGGTGGCGCAGCTGAAGGGAAAGCGCGTTGGGGAGAGTCGTGCTCTGGCCCAGAAGGAAGAGGAGTTGGAGGAGCTGCGCGCGCAATTGGCGGGCGTGCAGGCTGAGCTTGGGGAGTCAAGGGCGTATGGGGAGAAGATGGCTCAGGACAAGATGAGCATCTTGGCTGATCTGCTACATGCGAGGTCGTGTCTCGAGCAGATGAAGGCCAGGGCATCGTGGTCTGTGTCGTTCCTTGAGGAGAAAAGATCTGAGCATTATGCTATGCTTCAAGAATTCAAGGAAAATATGGAGAAGACGCTTGTGGCGTATGAGGAGAAGCTGCGCGCCCTTAGCATTGAGTACGACGAGGAGCTGTATCCTCATCTCATGACTGTGATTGCTGAGCGCAGGTATTTTTACACCCTTATCTTTTAGAATTGTTTTCTTCACTCCATTTTATCTTATCTTGTTACCACTTTGTGAATGCAGGTGGTTGATCAGCCATGGGCTTCGTCTGGCAGCTCTAAGTACTTTAGAGTCTGCGGAAGTGGTGGAGGCCTTTGGGAAGGTTGTCCACTGCGCGATAGCACGTGGCCGTTCGCAGGCGATGGAGGAGCTCCGTGAGGCCAAGCTGTTGGAGAAGGACTTGGCGGAGATTCCTGGTTATAGCTCAACGGCGTACGATGAGCTGGTGGAGGCGATGGCGGGGCTGAAGGTTCTTGAGCTGCCGCATATAGGGAAATTGGAGCGCGACCAAGATGACCCTATAGCTGTGCTGATGGCCGGCTTAACTTTGCAGCGCCATCTTGAGAAGAATGCGGAAGAGGAGTTAGACTATTATCTAAAACCTGATATATCGCAGCTTCAAGTCCCAGTTTTTGCGCGGCCCCGTGATATCCTCAAGCCTTTTGCTCTGGAGAAGGAAGTCCCCTTGAAGGAGGTGCTGGAGCAACATGCGCAGAGGGCTGCGGTGAAAAAGGGTATCAAGGGCAAGGCCGTGATGTGCGGTATTGGCGCTGCACACCTTCCTAGATCAGATGGTGTGGCTGTAAGTGTTCCAACCGTATCGATGCAGGATGCCATAACCTTGAGTAAGTTGAAGGAGGGAAGTTCCGCCGCTCCGGAAGAGAGCCATGATCACCGCCATAGCATATAGGTTGTTTGTGAGCTTATGTATTTTGTCCTTGTAATTTAATAAATATGGAATAAAATACATTTTGCTATGAGCTCGTAACTTAAATACACTTGCATTGTGTGCTTTTATTATTTTTTTTTTACGAAGTCTTTTAAGTGCGTGACTTAAATATACTTGCATTGTTTGCTAAGTTTTATTTTTGACTAAGTTTTTTAAGTGCGTAACTTAAGTATACTTGCATTGTTTGCTAAGTTTTATTTTTGACCAAGTGTCTTGGCTCGTTATATTGCTAAGCTCGTACAGTGTACTTGGTATACGCGCATCCGTCGTGGGGTGCGCATGTGAAACTTACTTTGACGTCTCAAGAGTAAGGCGCTTAGCAAGGATACGTGATCCAATGTTGATGGGTTTGCAACCCTCTTATTCAACGAGTAAATTAGTAGGTTAACTCATCCTCTATGCCTTCGTGGGTCTTTAAGTGGTGCATGCACGCCATGTAGGCAAAAAATATACAATAGACAATATTGACATATATGCAATAAAGTAAAAGTGCGCTATGGAGTTAGCTAGAAACCATAACATTTTATTAATACTTGCAAGTTTATTGAAAAAATGGAAAACATAATTCCTAAGAAAGAAAAGAAAGACAAACACTTATTGGGCACCGCGTAGGGTGTGAGTGTGTTTGTGTAAGGGCCGTAGCCTAAAAGTAACATCTTTTGAGGTTACAGATGTTCCAAGTGCGCGCTAGGTCGTGACCTTCCATATCGCGCAACCTGTATGCGCCGTTGCCGAGCGCGTCTGTGACCTCGTAAGGTCCTTCCCATTTGGGTCCAAGTTTGCCTGTGTCTTCTGCGTGGCTTGCGTCATTGGCGCGATAAACAAAGTCCCCTGGTCGAAATGAAGTGTTCTTGACTTTTGCATCATAATACTTCTTCATTTTTGCCTTGGCCTTTGCTTCTCGTATGGCTGCGCGTTCGCGTCTCTCCTCCAGTATATCTAAGTCTATGCGCCGTTCCTCGTCATTTGTCATGACGTTGACTTCTGCTGTGCGTATAGTAGGCATTCCTATCTCAGCTGGTATGACGGCTTCTGTTCCATAGACTAAGGAAAATGGCGTGTCGCCAGTACTGGTTTTGATTGTTGTGCGATGCGCCCACAAGACATGCGAGAGTTCATCTACCCATCTTCCTTTATGTCTGTCAAGGCGCGCTTTTATGCCTTCGCCTAGACTGCGATTAGCGCGCTCAACCAGGCCATTGGTTTGTGGGTGTTTGACTGAAGCAAAGTGTTGTGTGATGTTTAATTGTGTGCACCAATCTTTGAATGGGTTATCACAGAATTGTTTTCCGTTGTCTGATACGATCTCGCCTGGTAGGCCGAAGCGACAGACAATATTGTCCCAGACAAAGCGTTTTACTTGGTTTCCCGTAATGTTCACCACAGCTTTTGCTTCAATCCACTTTGTAAAATAATCTATGGCTGCGATGAGGAATTTTACTCCTCCCGCTGCGATGGGAAAAGGTCCTGCGATGTCGATACCCCATTTGTAAAATGGCCATGGTGAGGTAATTGGTGTTAGCTCGTGCTGTGGTCGGCGCGGAATAGGTCTATGTACTTGGCAGTTGCTGCACTTTCTTATTAGGTCGCGTGCGTCGCGGTGCATTGTTGGCCAATAGTATCCTGCCCTTAAAGCGCTTGCCACCACGGATCGCGGTCCTGAGTGCATACTACATGATCCAGCGTGAAGTTCGCGGAGTACGTAGTCTGCTTGGAGGGGTCCAACACATCTGAGCCATGGTTGTAAGAAAGATCGCCGATAGAGTACGTTGTCGCGGAATTCGAATCGTTGCGCCGTGCGCCGTATTCTTCGAGCGTCTTTATTATCTTGGGGTAGAGTTCCCTTGCTGAGAAATTCGATGATAGGTGTCATCCACGTAGGATCTTGTTCTTCTATCACCGTTGATATCTCCATATCAAGGATTGACTTGTTCTTTAAGGTTTCCACCAATACCTGTTTTGAAAGGTGTGCGAAGCTTGTAGATGCGATCTTGCTGAGTGCGTCCGCCTTTCTGTTTTCCCCTCTAGGTACTTGTTTTATTGTGAACCTATCGAAGTTTTTGATCAGAGACTTTGTCTTTTCCAGGTATTGGATCATATGGTCATCCTTGGCCTCGTATTCTCCTAACACGTGGTTAGCGACTAGCCGAGCATCTACATTTGCCTCTAGGTTGCGTACACCCATTTGAATTGCGATGCGTAGTCCGGCCAGTAGGGCTTCATATTCTGCCTCATTGTTTGTGGCTGTGAACTCGAAGCGTAGCGCATAGGTGAATTCCATACCTTCTGGGTTTGTAAGAATGAGTCCTGCGCCTGATCCATCTGCGCATGAGGATCCATCAGTGAACAGTGTCCATGGTTCCTGTAGATCCGCTTTTGCTGCAGATGTTGGGCTGTCGCCCTCTGGCTTCTCCACGATAAAATCAGCTAAAACTTGCCCTTTGATAGCAGTGCGCGGCCTGTATGAGATGTTGTACTCACTGAGCATTACACTCCATTTTTGTAAGCGTCCCGATGCATCTGGTTTAGAGATAACTTGTTTAATTGGCTGATCAGTGATTACCGCAATTGGATGCGCTTGGAAGTATCTGCGCAGTCTCTTGGCGGCGAACACTAAAGCCAAGACCAGTTTTTCCATGGCGCTGTAGTTGACCTCTGTTTTCTTTAAGGCTTTGCTTACGAAGTATATGGGTGTCTGGACGGAGTCTCTATCTGTCAATAGTACTGCGCTAACTGCTCCGTGGGTTGCTGATAAGTACATGATTAGTTCTTCCCCTTGTCGCGGTGCGACTAGTTTGGGAAGAGATGCCAGATGATGTTTGAGTTGTTGGAAAGCTTCCTCGGCTTCATTGGTCCAACGAAAGTCTCCCTTTTTTGTACACTTCGTGAGTGTTTTAAAGAGAGGAAGGGACTTGTCTGCTGACTTAGATAAGAAGCGATTCAGCCCTGCCAGCTTTCCATTCAGTGATTGGACTTCTTTGAGTGTGCGCGGGGAGGGGAGGTCAATAACAGCCTTTGTCTTCTCTGGGCATGGTTTGATTCCATCGGGTTCTATTAAGTATCCGAGGAACATGCCTTCAGTTGCGCCAAAGGTGCACTTTTTTGGGTTCAGTTTCATGTTTATCCGCCCCAACGTTCGGAATGTTTCCTCGATGTCGCGCACTAACTCATCCTCTGTATGGCTTTTTATAACGAGGTCGTCCACGTAGACTTCTAAGTTACGGCCTACTTGTTTTTCGAAAGCTGTGTCCACCAGCCGTTGGTATGTCGCGCCTGCGTTCTTTAAGCCAAAAGGCATTTTTGTGTAGCAGTATACCCCTTGACTGGTGTGGAAAGCTGTTTTTTCTTCATCCTCCACTGCCATTTGGATTTGGTGGTACCCTTTATATGCGTCTAGGAAGCACTTGAAGGGGTATCCACATAAGGATTCAACCTTCCAATCAATTTCTGGCAATGGATAGCAGTCTTGCGGGCATGCTTTATTGAGGTCCGTGAAGTCCACGCACATCCTCCAGCTACCATCGCTCTTCTTTACCATGACTGGGTTAGAGAGCCAGTCGTGGTAGTACACTTCGCGCATGATGCCCGCATCTACTAACTTGCGTACTTCTTCCAAAATAGCTTTTGCACGATCTGGAGCCTGACCGCGCTTCTTTTGTCGTATTGGAGGGTATCCTTGTCGGATTTGTAGTTTGTGCTCTGTGATAGAACGAGGCACTCCTGTCATATGCTTTGGTTCCCATGCAAAGATGTCTAGGTTCTTTTGCAAGAGTGCGCATACGGCTGCTTTACCTTTGTCAGATAAAGATCCTCCAATCGAAACTTGTTGTTCCGGATGGTCTGGATGAATAGCGACCTTTAAATTTGGCGATTTTTCCGTGCGCTGTTCTGGAATAGTATCTGCTTCAGTTGTCACTGCGATACATTCTCTTGGTGGTACCGTTGTGTTATAGAGAGTAACCACTCCTCCTTCAACTGGGAATTTAAGCATTCCGTGTGCTGTGGATGGTACTGCGCGCATGGATGATATTCCTGGTCTTCCAATTATGCCATTGTATGGTGAGGGAGACTTGATTACCATAAAATTTATCCATGCCGCGGTTGAGTGTTGCTCATCTCCTACGACCACCAATAAGCGTAACTGCCCCATGGGCCAGATCTTTTCTCCTGTAAATCCTGTTAGTGACATTGTAGCTGGTATCAACTGACTTTGGATTTCAGGTCGCAGCCTTTTGAAGCAGTGATCATACATGATGTCTGCGGATGCTCCTCCATCAATATACATGCGGTGGATGTCGTGTCCTCCTGCATGTATTTCAATGGTCAGAGGTTCCACGACTGCGTTGTCCGCAGCGATTGTAGGGAAGGATATCTCTTTTTCTGGAGAGAATTTTTGGCTGACTTTTTGCTTTATTTTGCGCTGCCATGATTGTATCATGTATATAGTATCAGCCTTTTCCTTTGGGGGTTCTTTCTTGCCTCCATTTCTCTGTCTATCTTTTCCTTCCTTGATGTTTTTTACGAGATGGTCCATCCTTCCTTCTCTCACTAATTTTTCGATTAGTTGTTTCAGTTGGACACACTCGTTAGTTGTATGGCCCTTTTGGCCGTGGTACTCGCAGTATCCACTACCTTGGCGTTTTTCTTCTGCCGTTTTAATTGGTGGTGGTCTTGGGAAGTTCGCACCTTCTGTTGCAAATATCTCCCTTGGAGTTTTAGTGAGAGGAGTATATTTGTCGTTGTCTCTTCCACTGCGGTAGTTCCTGCCGCGGTTATTGTTTTGATCATTGGATTGTCTCCGCGGCTGTTCTTGTTGTCTATAGTTTGAATATCCTTTCTTGCTATCCGCAGCAGCTGCTTCTCCTTGTATAAAGGATCTGGTGCGTTTTGTGAGTTCATCGAAAGACTGTGGAACTCTATCATTGAGCTTTCGGATGAGTTCTGGATTATTAATTCCATTCATGAACCCCGAAATTTTTAGTATTTCGGGACATGCTTTGACCTGTATGCACTCATCCTTGAAGCGCTCCATGAAGGCGCTGGTTGATTCTCCTTGGCGTTGCTTCACCCTTGCCAATTCCACAGGATTTTTAGCGCACTTCTTTCGCTGGGTGAAGTTGTGGCGGAATGCTTTTCGCAATTCCTCAAAGCCGCCTATACTCCTACGTGGGAGTTTGCTAAACCATGTGCGCGCGTTCCCTACTAATGTGGAATTAAACATATGACACCACACAGGCTGTGGCCAATTTTCGATAGTTGCGGCTGACTCGAAAATTTTGAGATGGTCGTCAGGGTCACCTGTTCCATCATATGTCTTCACATTAGCGGGCATGCGTCTGCGCCTGTCGTCTGAGTAATCACTTATGCGACGTGTGAACGCATCAATTTTATGGCGTCGCCATGGGAGAGACATATCCTCGTTCTCTTCCTCGCGACGTCGTCCTTTTGATTTCCAGTGACCTGTTTCTTTATCCTCGTTGTCCGAGGAATCGCTGGAGGAAGGATAATCTCTCCGTCGGCGTTTGCGCCTGCTCCTTTCAGAAGAGGAGCCTGAGGGATCTCTGCTTGGGGATCTTCTTCTCCCCAACCTGTCTTGGATCCGCCTACTTCTGGGATTGGAGGATCCTTGACTCGGCGAATGCTGAGGACCTAATCGGTCGTGTATTCCCCGACTGCCAAGTCTGGAATGAACATTGGTGCGCCTACCGCTGTCTCCAGAATTTTGTGAGCCAGACACCGTACCCAACCTGTCATGGACATTGGTACGTTCTGTACGTCTTCCTCGTGGGTGACGTGGTGGTGTTAGTTCACGTTCTGGCCCGAAATTAAGTCGGGTTTGCAGATCCGTACCGGCTCTTCTTGCCGCTTCTTCCTGCATGAGGGCAGTTAGGGTTTCATAGTTTTGGGACACGAAATTTCCCAAAGTTAAATCGGGTACGTCCTCAGTCGTTGTAAGGATCTCTGCCTCAGTATGGGGCGCCCGGTTTCGTTCAGGCGCGCCTGGCGGCACAGTGTTGTTTACTACGGGTGCAGCCTGATGAGGAGTGGTGAAGAGGGTGCGCTGGAGTTCCTCAGCGCTTGGGACCACTGACGAGATTAAAGGTAGTTCCATTGTTGGAATAGGCTGGGTTGTTCCCGCCTCCTGGTGATCAGGTGCGCTGGTTGTCCCAGCAACCTGCTTAGAGGTCGAATCTTGTCGATTCTTCTTCTGATGATCACGTTTTTCTGACTGCGGAGTCCGCTGGCCCGAATTCTTGTGTTTCGTCATTCTAGTTCGTTGTAGGGTCCCACGGATGGCGCCACTTGTTGATACAAAAGTTGGGCGTACCTGGTTGTTGGGCTTTGCTCTTATATCAATTGGATCCTTAGCACTTTGTTACCTGCGTACTAAGAAAAGAGAATAGCACCGTTAGACTTATCGAGGGATTGTCTCCCCCGATTAGACTCCGGCGTGAGAGTAAGTAATCGAATTTAGGTTTTGGTTTAAGAGTTTTAGGGATTCCGTGAATCGTACCTTGAATGAGAATCGTATGATTCTATATATAGGGGCTAAGAAACCGTGTTTCTTGCTCCTTACTCTTCGCACGCATGGTGCTTATCCGAGGTAAGGATATCTATTCCTTGAATAGATGATCCTTATCGGATATCTGGTGAGTTAGATTGGGCCTTTGGGCTTCGTGAGCCCAAGCGTTGATACCACGGCCCATACCATTTGTCATGGTAGCCCATTCGTGATGGACTTAGGTGTAAGTAATGTCTATCATTTGGGCTTGCGGCCCAAATATAGGCTATACGTCATCAGATATAGTATGATTCACGTAAGGAGTTACATGAACCTGTCCAAACTTGTGTGAACCATGTATATGAGCCTAGTACTTATATAATTGAACAAGGAATTGATGTCATGTTTTTGGTACACTGTTAGACACTTTGGAACCTAAACACTTTAATTCATTTGACTTGCAGACTCGATCACAAAATTCCATTTACGAAGGGAACTCAAGCCATGAGGTAGGAGGCGTGGTTAGTGGTCATCAACCACCATCTATTAGTGATATGGATAGGGGTAATATGTCTTCGGGAGGTACACATTCTTATAGTAGTGATCATTCAGCGCCGAGTTGGAATGCTTTATACATACGAGACTCGTCACCAATGATGATTGACAGTGACAATGGGCAACAATTCGTGGGGGGCGAGTTTGGATCACAAAATTCCATTCACGAAGGGAACTCAAGCCATGAGGTAGGAGGCATGGTTAGAGGTCAACCACCATCTATTAGTGATATGGCGAGAGGTAATATGTCTTCGGGAGGTACGCACTCTTATAGTCGAGATCATTCAGCACCGAGTTGCAATGCTTTATACATACGAGACTCGTCACCAATGATGATTGACAGTGTCAGTGTGCAACAATCAGTGGGGAGCGAGTTTGGTCGGAACGATTTTTCTGAAGTCTCGTCAAAAGCCTAGTACAAGGAAAGGGAAGGTGACAAATGGCAATTGATTTCTTGGTTTGTTGTACGATACTTGCAGTTTATGGAATATGTAAGCCATGTGTTCATCTTTAAACCTAACTTCGTATGAATCTAAACTTTTTTATGTATCTTCATGTTGATGAATGCACCTTTTGATAAGACAAAGTAGTACGCTAAGTTAGACATAACACATGTCTTAGTAAGATTGGTTCAAGGAAAGCACATTAGCACATTTCTATTAGTAATAAAAAGCTTTCGTGAACACCCTTGGTTGAATACATCATCCAATCGAAGTTGTTGTAGTGGATCACGCAAATACGATGTTGTGTTTCACACAGGGAGAATATTGAGGGTGTGCGATATCTCATTGACGCCCACGCAATCTTCACTTGTGTCTGCTAGTGCCGACTAAGCTCTGTGAATTTGATCTTCACATGTGTATTAGCGAAATTCCCTTTCGATAGATCATACCCCAAGTTGTAGGATATGTCTTTATGCCAGGTTATGTAATACTCAAAACAAAGGATAGGCTGCACCAATACTCAAGTTACATCATCAGTTATAACATATGAGTACATACTACTACGTAATTATTAATCACGACATAATACTACAAGTTCTTGGAAGAGACTTTGTGAAGTTTCTGAAAAGCTCAAGGCAATATGATAATAATAATTATTATTTATTTAAAAAAGAAAAGTCTTTAAATAGCTCAACTATGAAAGGGTTAGTTCACACATTTATTTACTTATTTATTTTTTTTTCAAAAAAACCACATTCTTAAATTACACCAGTGCGATTGACTGATTGTATCACTAACTTGCTCCATCAATATTTTGACAAGTGCCCCCTTTTACATTGAAAATTACTACTTAGTGGGATTTTATTTATTTATTTATTTTTTGCGACTAGCAGCTATTGTATTTTTGTGCCACCAAATTTTGTCGTTTTCCGAAATAGAATAATTAAAAAAGTACTTTTTTTAAATAGGCAATATTTGGTCGCACGAAAATACAATAGTTGTCAGTCGCAAAAAAAAAAATCTCACAAACTACTGATACTTTTCAAATTAAAAAAGAAATAGATGTGAAAATATTAATCAAATCACATGATCGGTCAGTCGAACTGATCTATGGAGTTGTTGGTATGGTTGTTGAAAAAGTACCTTGTGTGGTCCTAGATTTTGATATTTGTTGTCGTTAAGTATCTCTAATTTCGTTAGGATCAGTGGGTCTTGCAATGACTTTTCTATGTTAATAGGCCAAAATGACCAAACATGATTACAAGTTTTCAAAGGACCATATTTTGTACCAATCTAATTGAGATTGAGCTTTTAAGTTAGGCTTGAACAGTCATTGGGCTGATACAAGCCCTCACAAAACTCTTAGCCCATTAAACAGGTCTATATAACTTAAATCTTCATCTACACCCACATAAACCATTATGTACCCTAAATTTTACGGAATGGGATTCTCTCAAATTGAGAGGTGCAACTTGACTCAGGTTGGATGATTGCGAGCCATTGGATTATCCAATGGTTCAAATCAATAGATGTTCTTTTGATTTGAGCCATTGGATTAAATCCAATGGCTCATAATACCCCAACTTGAGTCAAGTTGTACCTCTCAACTTGAGAGGATCCCAACCCAAATTTTACTAGTACTTTAAACTTTATATATATTAAAAAAGACAATTTAAACATTTTTAAACCATACACACATGTCTCAACTAGGATTTAATCACCCATTGAACGAGACACGCACCTTATGTCACACTTTAATTAATAACACTAAATGAAACGCTCATTTGGTCGCAATAAAATATAATATTAACGTTTTCTATTTCTCAAGCTATTCCATCCAAGCTCTTAACGAAATAATCGTGTCATTAAAAATGTAAAATCCTCGAGTGTTGTCCGAGTATGTAAGAATCATGTAATATACAGTAATCACAGGAATATGATCAATCTGATGTGGATTCTTTTGATCATCATATTTGTTACAACTCGACTTAATTAAATAGAAGTGATTGATGGACGATCGCAAACTGAAGATGGCATGGGCAGACAGAGGGGGTCTTTGGGGATGCACGAGAACTACATGACTTTTTCATGTGCAGTGTAAAATAATGTCAAATATACTTATTTTTTTTAAATGAACCTGGTTCTTAATTGTTGGGTTATGATTTTTGGTAGTTCTCATAAAAGAAGCTGACGACTTTTGACTTTTGATCTTCGGTCCGTCACTGATATAAACGTTAACTATCGCAATATAAAATAGATAAAAGTTAAAACGAAATTTTATATATTTTTTGTCGACAGTACAGTACCGAACATAAAGCTAAGCCAAACTATAAATATTTTTCATTAGGAATTGATGTAGAAAAGAGCTCATGATTATTTTGCAAACTTTCATTACCATTGAAAGTTAGAATGATAATTTTGCACTTTATATTAATGCTATTATTTGTTGAGTTGTGGAAATTGATATAGACTCTATGATACACTCTAGTTGTATCGTTTGTTGCACTACTTTAAGCGGGCGCGAACTCCTTAAGAAGAAGAAGAATGCAGAATTATTGACCGTAAAAACTGATAGACTTTCATTCATTGAGAAACATTAAATACTAGTTAACATATAGACTCCTAGTTTGATACCAACACATATCCTAAACAAAACAAAGACAAGCAGGTCGACACTTATATATCCTAACAAACATAATAATTCTGTAATTGTAATCCTATCCCATTACGAAGTCTTTATGCCAACCAGGAGCTTTTGTCACACGTTTCAATCTCTCTTCTTGCATTGCTTCCGGCGTAACATTCCCTCCATCTTCAAAAATGACCTTGCCCTCAAGGTCACATGTTGGATAGGCTGACTGGAAATCGGGCAACCATTCCCACGTGGCTTCCTCTGGTGAACCTCCAACCCACTGCACCAAAATTTGCCCAACTAGATTTCCATTCCTCACGACCACACGAGCATCACAAATTGCCAAAAGGCTGCTCCATAGGCTGTCCATCCTTGAATTCTTCGGGAAGGTCTGCTACCACTTCACATTCATCACCAAAGAAGGGCTTGAGAATTGAAACATGAAATAACGATTTATTTTACTCGAAGTAGGAAGTGTCAAACGATAAGCCACTTTTCCAACACGCACCTCTACCTTCTACGGACCATAATGCCGTTTGGCCAGCATGTTAGAAAGTCGTTTAGCTAGAGTTAGCTGTCGAAGAAGATCATCTCAGGTACACTCTCTTGAAGCCAAAAACCCTTAACCGATTTCTCTCTGGCGACACTAAACCCTAACAGCCCTAACAACCCCTAATCGTTTTTTCTCTTATCGCACCATCTAATCTACCTTTAACCTTCGTTCTTTTTGCTTCTATCTATCCTAGGTATTGATTTACATTCGTGTTTATTTATTCTGGTACAGATTTGGAGTGATTCGAACAAGTTTTCTGTCGATTTCTTGGATCGCTTTTTAGGGTTCTTTGGGTATCTCTAGTGGTTTGTTAACCGACTTCTTCTTGTAGTCGGGTCTGGTTAGTTTATTTACTGTCGATCGCTATCTATTAATTCCTATACATTACTGATCGATCTTTATTATGGTGGGAGGTTAGTGTTTTGGTTAGTATTGCTATAAACCCTAATCGCTAAGATTAGGGTTTTCTTCTCTTTTTTGGTATCGCATGCATGCTGCTGGTTTGATTATTTGTTGCTTTGTGTACGTGGTGGTGAGAGATGGAAAGGGGTTTTTTGAGTCCTAAGCTTGGTAAGAAGGATGTTAGTGTTCCAATGGTTGATGTTGATGATTTGGCTGATAACGTGAACGAGGGTAACGATAAGGTTGTTTTGGATGTATTGGAGCAAGATTCGTCCTATCATGGTTCAAAACAACCTAATGTGGAGCAATTAATTGCTAATGCGCATAACAAGTTTGATGAAGCAATGAATAAAATTAACAGTGATATTGCTAATATGGCTTCATCTTCTGAGTTGAACAATTTGAGTGGTCTTGGGCTTCAGTCTAATTCGAATGGTACTAAAACTCATCCTACGAGTTTTAATGTGGCTATGCAATCCCAGATGTATGGGACTAATGAGAATATGAATCAGAGTGTTACTTCTGATCCTAATGCACCCAAGGTTGATACTACTAGTGGTAATGGAGTTAAGTCGGTTTCTTACGTGGGTGTTGCTTCTAATGAATCCCAGAAACACGTGTCTAATTTTCGGAGATTAGAATGCAGCAAAAAGAAGGATGATGTTGACCTTTCAGTCCCCCGTTGAAAGTAGTGGAAGAGGTGAACACGAGGTTTGAGAATACTCTCTACGGATACTTCCTTGGTCAACGTCTTGCTTTTCCTGTTGTTGATTATTATGTTCGCAATGCGTGGTCTAAGTATGGTTTACAAAAGGTTATGATGAATGCTAAGGGGTTCTTTTTCTTCAAGTTTAACTCGAAGAAAGGTGTCGATGATGTTCTTGATAATGGTCCTTGGTTGATTCGTAATGTTCCTATTATTCTTAAACCATGGACATTGAACACAAACTTGCTTAAAGAGGATTTGACTAACATTCCGGTGTGGGTTAAATTCCATGATGTTCCTTTAGCTATGTTTTCGGATGACGGGCTTAGTCTTCTTGCTACTTTGATTGGGACGCCCAAAAGGTTAGATGCTTTTACCAGCCAAATGTGCAAGGAATCGTGGGGCCGTAGTAGCTTTGCTAGATGCATGATTGAAGTTAAGTCGGATGAGGTGCTTAGGGATAACATTACTGTTGAGATACCTTTACATGATGGTACGGGTTCGACTATTGAGAAGATTCGGGTTGAATACGAGTGGAAACCACCGTGTTGTGATAAGTGTAAGGTTTTTGGTCATATTATTATTGATTGTCCGAAAGTTGTTGTTCCTCCAGTTCAACCTACTAAGCCGGTTAATGATGGTTTCATGGCTGTCAATAACAAAAAGAAAGGTAAACAAGGTGGTTCTATAACTCAGGGTAAAGGAGGCTTTACTAAACCTGTTGTGGGTAAGCAATTTCATTACCAACCCAAAAAGAACCCTCCTGAACCAAAGAAGGTGGATGGAACTAAGAATAAGGCTTCTGATGTGGCTAGTACGAGTGGAACCAAGATCACTACTTCTAATCAGTTTGACGCTCTTAATATGGATGATACAGATGGCTTTGGTATTCCTAAGGTTGTTACTAACATGGATGTGGATGCTGGCAGTACAATGGAAGTTAATAAGGATGAGTAGGTTAAGATTGGTACTACATCACAAGTCCCTCTTGTGAGTGATATGCAACAACCGTTTGTGAGTGATTCTATGGGAACAATGGAAGTTGGTTCTACTCCTATTGTTGAGAAAATTAGTAAGCTTGAAAAGCTACTGATCGATGGGAAAGCTACTCTTGTGGATGATGCTGGTCATCCTATTCCATCTACCTCTATCACTAAGAGGGCTAACCCATTTTCAAAGGTGGGTGAGGTTGTGGTTTCTGATAGTGATGAGGATGAGGTTCTTAACACGTTCGACGAATCAGCAAATCTTTTTGGTGGTGGTCATGAGCGTGAAGATGAGTATGACTATGATGATTATTCGAAGCAAATTTATGATCTTCCAGGGGAATTAGATGCTCTTAATGCCATTTATGGTTTTAATCTCCAAGGTCGTAGGAAGTAGTTTATCTTTTGTCAGAGTCACTACTATCATGTGAGTAATGGTTTGTTTTCTTGTTTTGAATATAGGAAGTATCTTGTTATGTAAGCTTTTCGCCTATGTAACGGGCTGAGATATGGGATTCACCCATATCCGTTGTACATAAACGTTTTTTGGAGTAATATATTTACCGGGTCGTTGACCTTTTACCCAAAAAAAAGCTAGAGTTAGCTGTCGATACGGTTGAAGTTTAACGAGCACCATATCTCCAACATTAAATTCGATGTCCCGCCTCTTGTGATTAGCTTTTGTTTCCATGCGATGTTTGGCCGACAACAAATTTTCCCTTAGTTTCCGTAACAACCCATCCCGCTCATCCACAGTAGCCACTTTTGAGGATCCTGGTGGATACGGAATTACTGACAAAGGTAACCGCCCATACAATGCTTGGAATGATGACATCTTAATACTACTGTGATAACTCATATTGTAGCAATATTCAGCCCAAGGTAGTAATTGAACCCAACGATGCGGTCGATTGGTTACCATAGCCCGCAAATATTGTTACAAACCTCGATTAACCACCTCCATTTGCCCGTCAGTCTGAGGGTGATATGCGGTGCTATGATTCAACTGAGTTCCACTGAATTAGAATAATTGCTTCCAAAAATTGCTAACAAAAATTGGATCTCGATCGGATACTATAGTTTTAGGTAGTCCATGATGCTTAACCACAATTTCTAAAAACACTTCAGCAACCTTGTGGGCATTGAAACCTGTGGGTAATGCTCCAAAATGTGCATATTTCGTGAAACGATCAACCACAACAAGAATAACCATTAACCTGTTAGAAATTAGTAACCCCGTGATGAAACCCATAGAGACATCCTCCCATACTGCCGTAGGAGTCCGAAGGGGCAGCAAATAACCACCGATGGCTTGCATCAAGTACTTGGTTTGTTGACAAACTACACAATGCTTAATAAACTCTTCAACTTATTTAATCATTCCTTTCTCGGCGTATTATGAAATTCCTGTAATAGCAATGCCTTAAGCTTTGACTCTTGACCAAGGTAGTAACGATCCCGAAAAATCACGAGTCCATTCTCTCGCCAAAACCCAATTGGTATTTCCTGACGATCCATCTTTTGATGTAGTTGCTGCAATTCTTCCAAAGACGTGTTCTCCTCGCGCAAGTCCCCAATAAACCCTACCAATGGTTGACTCATGGTCATGAATGAAGCTGTAACCTGGTCCGCATCCTCAAACCATCTGGAAAGAGCTTCCGTGACCTGATTAGTAAGGCTTTAGAATTTACTAAATAAACTTTAAATAGCAGTGATGGACCACTAGCCGAAAATTGAAACATCGATTATTCATTAGGAGTAGCATACAACACGCCAAACCAAAGGTCACAAATAATTTGATATTTTTGGAGTTGTATACCTCTTATTTCTTAGTATCAAGATATAAATGTTGTTCAGGATCCGGATTAGGAGTATTTGTTTTGAAGTTTGAAGATGAGACTTTACTACAAGAAAGCAGTCATTTAGCGACGCTTTTAGCCACACGATATTCAAAGTCGCAAAATAGCGATGCATGTAGGGACACAATTAGCAAATTTAACAATTCAACGTCGCAAAATGAGTTGCTTATAATGTCGCAAGTGAATTTAAGATAATTTTGTCGCAAATATTCTCACTATTTCTGCTCTATTCTATATCATAACGCAAGTTGAGTAGTTAATTTTGCGACATGGAAAAAGACGTCACTAAAAGAGTTATTAATATGCGAGTTCAAAAACATACTTCGTTAATGTCGCTAAACATCGTGACGTCCAAAAATACGCTAGTTAAGTCGCTAAATTAAAAACGTATAAACAACTTGCTAACAACATCCTTGATAATTTTGGTCTTGTGGTGCAAAATATAACAAGACTTAAAATACATATATATCTTTCTAAATGAAAAAGAAAAAGTTCATTTGATAAGAGTAACATATTTATTTATAATAAGATACATATAATAATTTATTCATTATTTATCATTTTCTAAAAAAAATAAATAAAAAATAAATTAAATAAAAAGAATCAATTGATTGTTATGGGCATTATAGTGCTGCAAAGGTCTTCAAGATAAGCTCTCTCCAAAAATATTTGGTACTCTCTTTTATCTTTTGTTCTCTTGCGAGTATGTCATATCCGTTTGATTACCAGCTCAATATCAGTATTTGTTATATTAGGATCTCAGAAATTATTGATTCCGTAATCGAGCTGAAGAGTTGAGGGCAACTGTAAGATATGTATGACGATACATTAACGAGTTAGCCGGAAAACATTCATATAAATTAATAAGGTAAATATATATTCCACAATTTCTTTTATTTTGAAGGTGCTTTACATATTGATTAAATGGTGTTCATGTGGTATAGCGCACGCACGGAAAATAGTGACACTATTGGCGACAAAATCACCGTCATTTCTAAATATAGCAACTCTTGTACCAACTTATCTAGCGACATATTATGAAACAGTGGCCCAAATGGCGACACGAAACAGCCTATGTCGCAAATTTATAACGACGTATTATAGGAAGACGTTACACTTGATGTTTTTAGCGACATGTTTCAGAAAATGCGTTGCTAGTTATCATCTAAATTCGCTAACAGAAAATGTGTTGCTAGTTGCGTCACAATAAATGCTGCTAAAAGGCATTTTTCTTTCTCAAGGAATTTACAAATGACAATGCTTTGTACTTTTGTGTAACGAGTCTGGCTCCAACGCGGCCTCGCGGGTTTTTAACGTCCTTCATTCTGTCAAAACAAACGACAACATTAATTCAATCGATCTTAATATATCAGGTTCTTAACTTACTGAGGTTAACATATCAACATACTTGGTGGTATTCATTATCGTTAGGCCAACATCTATGCTATAAAATCTTAAACCAATTTTGTTTTCTTTGGCAATTTTGCTTCAGGTAAAATCTCAGCATAAGTTTTTAATATACACATTGTATAACAACATGAAACAACACTATTATTTAACAAATTTGTTGAATATTCTGTGGCTATAATACATTACCTCAAAATTTATCAGAAAGAGTTGGTAATTTTTTTTTTCTTACCTCCTGCTTGACTGCTACCCTCTACAAGAAGAAAACGTGTCCTTAAAACAGTGAAATCTGTTCGAGTCTCTCAACATCGTAGCTCTCTGGATCCTTCGAAATATATTCACACTATGTATCAAGAAACATACATCCTCACCATTTTAGTCAATTCATCAGCCAACCTCTAATGTGTTCAGAATTAAGTACTCATTTTGACCTGCTGCATAAGACAACATGTTTGTGCAAACTTTGATCATGTATAAGAAACCATTCTTTAAAGCAAGCTCCCAAGGACCAGCTCATAGATAGTGAAAGAACGATACTATATGAACGATATAACATAATGGATTCCAACATCTGGAAATAAAAAAAGAAGATAAATTCACATACTAAATAGCTGATATATTACTAATAACTATAAACAGAACCAAGGATCAAAGAAGATAATAGGAATACCGATACCCTTGCAATCTAACATATGTGTTTATAGGAATACCGAGTGTGTTCGCTGGCAGTACTGTTTGGTGTTCATTGACTGCGACTGTGGCACATCTGTTGGCAACGTAAGCTATGATTGTAAGCGTATGCAATAAAAAAGGTATGAAAAGGTACACACACAAGTCGCAAGTAAAGGAAAGAAAACCACATGAAGGATACAATGCTTTATGAATGTTAAAAACATCATACCGGGAAACTTACCACGTCATTTCTGATGGCTGCCGGATCAGTTTATTGCAGGAGAAGGTACATGTGTGCAACACAAATCCATTCTAGGGTAGAAGACGCTGGTTTCACGAACAATACCCACCGTAAAATCGCCTGAAACATCGTCTGAATAGATCATCACCATAGTGTCATTATATACTGAGAATAAAAGTTCACCAACTATTTTTTTTCTTGGTTTACAGACATGGTTTTTAATGGCATAAATACACACACACATAGGTCATACCAGGGTGCGGGTAAAAAGTCGGAGGATCATAGGCAACGCAGCCGCCATCTTTTTGGAAAAAAAAAAGCAAACAATGGCGATTGTTCCAGAAAAACGGTGAGAGACAGATACGTATCCGAAGGACCAAATTTATTAAAACCTTTTGGGCCAAGCTTATTTCATTGGACTACGTGGGGCGACATGTAAGTATTATAGTAGGACAAAATATCAAAAAAAAAAAAAAAAAAGTATTATAAAACGCACATGTAAGTAACAATGCATGATATTAGTTCATTCATGTAAAATACTATGTATGAAATGTTTAGTTACCTGATAAACACAATGAGTTTCTCAAAATAGAATTGACCAATTCGCCATATTTTAAGACATTTCATGGTGCCTTCATCCAAGAGTGTATTTTGCCACAACGGCTGTCCAAAAATAAAAACCATAAAAACATATACTGAGATAAAGAAAATGTAGTACACAAAATATTGAAAAAAAATTATATAATTACGTGAGTGCAATGTGATAGGAAATAAATTGCAACTATTATCAATAGATAGCTGCAAACTACAAATTATTGTCAAATAAGTCACCGCAATTCATTGACATACCAGAAGAAGGAGATTCCTTGTCACGTACGGAACAGGCTCTCAATAAATTTCCTCTTATGTGAGGATCTGGTACATTGCTAACAGAGCTGGCGTCAAGTTATGGTGCAGTGGCAAATGTAAAATACTGAACCTTGTTGGTTAGTATTCCGTTAATGGCCTCCATTCCTACATAGTTAATTGTCCATTACATTTCCAGAAATCATGTTACAAAATTAACAGAATGTTGGAAACTAAGAAACCTGACCAATAGAGAAACTTGCAATGACTAAAAGTCATGTAGTTCGTTTTCTCATGTAGTTCATTTTCTTGTTGTTGGAATTTTATAGCTGCATGTTGTTATCACCTGTATAATTTTGTTGTTTTGCTTTAGAGAATCAAACATGCTACTAATTTTCGGATCTAGTTAATCTGCCATGTTATTTACATGTAACCTGGTCGACAGTCAGGTGTTTTCATTATAGTACGTTAGCGAAAACATAACCCTGTTACCAAACGTAACGGCACCTTAATATACATTGAACCACTGACCTTTTATTTCCAAAATCATAACTAAGACATATTCTTTGACCTATTCGTAGTATTTCTAGTTCTTGCTTTTTAATATTGGAAGATATATTGGTAAATATAAGGCAAAAAATGAAAAACAGCTAGTATAAACCTTGATACAGTCAAAATTACCAGGTTTTGAGCACAAATAACATCATCATGTCCGACTTTGTAACGGAGTTTACTCATCTCTTGCATTATCGCAAAAGCCAAATCATCCAAGCAATCGGGCTACATTTTAAAACAAAGAGTAATAAGTGGCAATCAATAATAATGAATTAAACATGTATGAGTCGCAAGAAAGTACTATTTAGCACGTCACTAAATCAAATATAACTAATTTATTAGCACTATATGTTAATTATGAAACTGAGTTCGTTCGAGATCGCCACCATTAGAATCTTCATCCCAAAAAATTAAAACATATGGACAGAACAATACAGAATGAGTAACTGCACACGGCGCTCTTCTGTTGACTTCTTATACCGTCAAACAATGGCCTACAATAAAAAGACCATCAATTATACACCAGAAACAGTTATCAATTTGGTATTAACTATTGATGTGGTATAAGATACCTTTTTAAAGAGCTAAACATTTCCACGTATAAAGGTGTTGGAAAAGAAGGATAGCAATTCCAAACAGCATTGTAGAACAATTTTGGCAACCTTAATTATGCATAACATATATACTAAATTAAACATTGGATAAAAGATGTTAACTTGACATAACTAAATTAAGACTAAAGTTATTAAAGAATTCAATGCCAATACAGTGTATATAATTTCATTAATGGTTATAGTTATTGCATTTTTAAGTATTTTATATATATACAAAAGAAGAAAACATCGTATGAGAACAGCTTACAATGTTTTCAAGTTTCGAAGTATGTCATCCGCCATCCCATCAATTATCGATTTCAGTTGCAACCTTCGGGTCACATCCCTACATTCCCACACCTACAAACATGAAAATCAAGAATTTAGAGAATTTTTTTACCATACTTGAATCTATCTATCCAAATTGAAAAAAGAAAATTAAACCGAAAAAAAAAGCCTGAAGAACTATCCTCAACTAACCTCATCAGCTTCCTTAAAAAAAAACTTTGTTGAGCAAAGAAGACACCCTTTAAACTAAAGAAAAAAATTAAAGTGAACTATATCTACATTTCCAACTCTCTTAGGCATATCATCAAACACATTATAGCCACAACTCCATCTACACTTTCCACACCACTAACCATAACAACAACCCCAATTCCTAATTCACTTAAATTAACTTCATTAGATTAAACCATATCTTTTAAGAAAATGTCTTTTACCAATTTCACAAACAAAACCCCTTTTCCCAATTTTTTTCTCATCCTCAACCACCTAATTTTTCTGCTGCAAACTGATGACCAAAAAGTTTTCAACAAAATCACCATAAACCTAAAAATCAGCAAAGAATGAATATGACATGATGGTCACACCTGATTGTTGTTGCAAAAAACAGAAACCAAAGAAGTAGTTAAGCAACAAAGAAAAGGAAAAATAAAACACACCTAAGATTTCTTCGTCATCCTCAACAAAATCACTGACGTTTCTTCATCCTTGGTGAAGATTCTGGATCTCGCTAAACTTATCTAAGGATTTTATTATATTTTTTTGGTATTTCATTGGACTACGCGGGCTAAATTCAGCCCAGCAATAGGCTGCGAGTTACTATTCACCGAACGGCGTCGTTTTATTTGCCTTATAATATGTATAGTAATGTCTTGTAATTAATAATTTTTGTTCGGCCCACTTGAATTATGTAGTCCATTACGAGTCTTTCTTATTGCTGCATATATTTTATTCCAATAAAAAGCGAGAAATTGCTATTGCACCCAAGGAGCAGCAACCACACGAAAGTGACAAAGGAAAATTCCTGAAAGTTTAAGCACACGCATGGCTCATGGCTCAAAGTATATGTTTGTCAAAAACGTTGATGCAATACCAAACGCAACATGAATTACGAAACGTATATGGAAACATATTATATACTTAAAGATAGTCTTTTAATTTAATATGCAATGTGAATGTGCAAAATAAAAGTACGGTACAAACATGCTAAAGCTCCACACGAGCTCTTAATTGAATGTAATGAGGAAGATCAATACGAACCATTCCACATTTACAAGTAATTAGATGAATACGAATCATTCCACAGTTACAACCATAAGAGAATATGTTGTTACTCAAGTATTAGTTTGTTGGAGCAAGTCATATTTACGTGAACTGGTTTGTTGGAGCTGATCACTTTTGATTAATGAAGTTAGGATCCTTTTGATTAATGAACCTATGTGTAAATTGTTTAATTAGGTAGAAAAGAAATAAATGAGCTGAAAATTATTCAAAAAGATCAAAATTATTTAGATATTCAACTGGTAATACTAGTAATATTTAAAAATAAAATAAAGTAAATAAATAACAGGTTTCATTATCTCTAACTTATTAAGAAATTAACTATGAGAAATTCATTTTGATTAGATACACTTAACTCTAACTTTAATCATGTAGTACTATAAAAAAAATAACTTTAAAATAAATAACGTACCGCGTATTGACTTTGAGTAAACACGGAGTAGCAACTAGGCCTCGTGCTTCTGAGAAACTTTCACGAATTTTGTCTTCCTTTAATCCTTTGTATACTCGGTCAACTAAAATCAAATAAAATATCTCACTTGCTGCTCGGGTATAGTAATAGCAATTTCTCGCTTTTATTTATATCTATTAACATCTTCATTTTGTTATTATCTATCAATATATATATATATATATATATATATATATATATATATATACCATCCTAGCTTCTTCTTTCTATATATTTCTGTTTATATATAGTGAATAATAGTCAAAAGAAAAGACATGGATAAGACAGAAAGACCATGGAGTCCTCAAGAGCTAATCTGAATCATAAGTATTTACTTTGTAATAATTTTAAATATTACTAGTATTACCAGTTGAATATCTAAATAATTTTGATCCTTTTGAATAATTTTCACCTCATTTATTTCTTTTCTACCTAGTATTACATAAATAACAGCCTTTACAAACGTATTTAATTTTATTTTAACATATTATATATATACTAAAAGGCAAGAGGTTTACTGTAGCAGCTACAGTAGACGTTACAGTAATTTTTATTATTTTTTTTTTATTTGTTTTTTTTTTATTTTTTTAGTACTGACGGTCGTTAGTTATTTAACGGCTGTTAACTAACGACCGTTATCTTTAACATTTTTTAAAAAAATTTGTACGCACTTTGTCCTTCATCTCAGTGGTTCATTGCAAATTTAGTCATCAAATAATTTACATAAATGGTCCTTCATGTTATACATCAATTGCAAAGTCAGTCCTAGGTAACTAACTTCACGTTAAGTAGCTAACGGAAACAAAAGAATTCCGCAGCAACGCGCGGGTACCAAACTCGTATTATACTAAAACAAAAGAATGTCAAGAAAGTTGGTTCAAAATATGAGTGGATACAAGTATTGTACAGTTTTGTAGGGACCATTTTTGTGAACGTTAAAATTGATTGAAGAAAAAAAAGGTTACGGAAGCCACTCTTTGGATATCAGAGCCAGGTTTCGATCCTAGGACCTGTGGGTTATGGGCCAACCACGCTTCCGCTGCGCCACTCTGATTTGGTGATATATCTTTGCCAATAATAATACTACGTATATAACATATCCTAACTAGTTATCATTATCAATATATTAAAAGACCGGGATTTGCATGCTTCAGAATGTTGTACGCAACAGTTGTATGAACAGTGACCTTTGCTCCAAACAATAATACGGTACAGTTGTATGAACAGTGCGTGTTGCTATAAAAAAATACATATATATTCCTATTCTAGACCCTTCATCTTTCTATCTCTGTGGCGCTCTCTCTCTCTAGAAATTTCCCTAACACCTTTCTCAAACCAAGGAGCCAGATTCTCACCACTAACAGGCTAAAATAGGAAAATCAAGATCATAAAAAATCACAGACCTATAAAAGAGGGGGGAAAAGGCGAATGATGATGGTTAGTTTTTATATGAAGAAGCCCACATCAAGGGAGAATTAACTTTTTTGGTTGTTTATTCTCGACAACTAATTTTGGGGTTTAAAGATTATTGTATAAGTTTCTTTTTACATTCTGTCAAATTAAATTGTGTGTTATTAAACCTTTTAAGGTATGGTCGATTTTTGATGGGTTTCAGTTAATGAAGATATGGTTTAAATTAATGAAAAAATTGAACCAATTTTCTTTCACTTTTAGCTTCTGATTATAGGTTTGAGATGGAAGATAAGGGCCGATCTCTTAGATCCGATGCGACACAGAGACGACCGAAGCTGGCGGCGGTGGTGTGGCAATGATTCCGGCAGGGTCAAGAAAGACGTTATACATTCTAACGAAGTAGTTAATTGTCTCTTCTCTCATGCTTTTACCATTTTCTTAGTCTTATAAAGATTCAATCTTTTTTTATTTTATTTTTTTTATTTATTTTGATTGTGTATATTTTATGTTTTTATAGGAAATAATGAGTGATATGGACGAGTTACAGTGACTGTGTTACTTTTTATTCACCGAATATTCAATTTATTGATGAAGGTATATTTTTGTTTTACCAATTTAATAAAGGGAATGCTGCAACATTATTTGCTTATATATGTTGTGTTTAATGATTTAGATAAAGAAGGTAGTTGTGTATATTGTTCGTAGATTAGCCGAGTCGGATGACGGATTGGAGTCGCTTGGTAGCTATTCTAGGATAGTACTTCTAGCTTTGTTACGACTAGGTGAAAAGAAGGTGATATTTTATAGGATTGTGAGAAATATAATAAACTCTGTGACTTTATGAGTAAATTGTTTTTGAATATTTATAATTACGATCTGATATGTATTTGGACGTGGTGTTCTACTGTCATTTCGAAGATGATTTTACAGATCCATCATGTAGATTACATTCATGATATAAGTATAAGCAGATTTGTATGTTTAAACCGAGGACTTTGATAAGTAGGCGAGGTCGTTTTGGGTTCGAATCGGAACAGTTTTCAACTTTTTGCATCTTCATTCGACCCATTTGACCCGTTCCTAATTTCATTATACGTGCTTGACAGGTTTTGCCTCGAGTCTATAAAAGGTTTCATTCTTGGTTGCCGTCAGAACATGCAAACCACTGCCAGTATAACATCAGGTTTGACGACTTAATGCATTGGCAGTTTACATCACTCCAAATATATTAGGACATGTAATCATGTTGTGTGTGTGCCTTTCGAATTAGAGCCGCTCACAGGCCTGTGTGCAGTGCTCGCAAGAGCCTTAGTTGGAAACTGAAGTTACTTAAATCAGCTTCTGCATATGCTAATTCTCGCCTCCATGCTGTTAAAGCTGAAGTCCTACTTCTCGCAAGGTTAGTTTATACTAGGACAATTTTGTTTATATTGTATGTAGTTTTGACAAAATAGTTTTTTTAACAGCTTTTGACTTTTGACATATTCCTTCATTAAAGAATGACTACATAACATTATAGATCTGTATATTTGTTGGAATAGATAAGTGATAGGTTATCGTTTTTATGAGTGTGATGAGAGGTTTTTGTATCTCCATTTTGAAGTACTTAGCTAAATAGACCGGATGTTGCTACTTATTCCAATCTTTATTCTTTTCCTCTCTTTATATTATGCCCCACAAGTGAAAAGTGGGCAGGTTTAGTTATGGGCTCAAGCCAGAACCGTTGATTATTTGCTATGGTTAAACCGGGTTAATCCAGGACACATTTTGTCCAGACATTAAAATTTATATGTGTGTAAAACATGAATACGAGTTACTGAATTTCAATCATAATTTAATCTTTTTGAATAAAATGATAAAGAGGTTTTATGCACATTAGAAAATATAATTTAGGTGACTTTTGACCCGGTCGAGTATGGACCCATTTCCTGGTAAGTAAATGTTTTAAACTTTACACTTTTTATCCCTTAGAGATAAGGTATACCTGAATCAAGCCATTCATAAATATATATGCCGAAGATGCCACCTCTAATGGCCCATTGACATCAAATTATATACCATTATGGCTCAATAAAATAGCTACTGATTTTGTGTGAAATGTAAGTACAAATGGGTCGCATGGTTTGTAATTTTAATTATTTTTATGCATTTTAGCGGCAAGGATAACATGCTTCCAAGTAGTGATGAACGTCTAAGGCTTAAAAAGAAACTGAAGAATTGCAAAATATGCTACTATAAACACAACGGCCACACTCTTTTACTGGTACGTAAACTCGATGTATCCGTCTCCCTCTTTCACCTGTTTTTCCTTCATCATGCACTTAATAATTAGTCTTTCAAGAAACATAATGCTTATTGTGTTTTGGAGTATGCAAATGACATAACAGATGAAACTAATCTGATGCAATTTTGTTCTTTCAAGAAGATGGTATCAATTTGTTGACAGTAATTAAAGGCAACATAATGTATAAACGGTCATGGAAACATGACTTTGTAAAGGACTACTTGCCACCTAGCATGTCCGAGTATAAAAGTTCCCTTGAAGGAAATAGGTAATTCTGCATACATGTGATTTATATAGTATTATATGTATAGAGTACATGGTTGTGCACACTATCATTATGTTGCCTTTAATTACTGTCAACAAATTGATACCATCTTCCTGAAAGAACAAAATTGCATCAGATTAGTTTCATCTCTTGGGAATGAAGTTATCGAGATTGACTTAGGTACCACAAATTCACACATTGCAGTTACGGAAGAAAAGGTGGTAAAATAGCTCTTGACGTTGCAAAATAATGGTGCACTCAATCAGGTACGTGTTAAGTTTCACTCGAAACAATGAAACAATAAATTAGTACCTATCACGTGCACAGATAATAAATGATTATTACGCTTTTACTAATTGTTAATAAAACGTTGGAACTTATACTATTAGATTTACAACTTGCCAATGCGTCAGTCATTTTTTCTATGGTATTTAGCACAGAAATTGGTGGTTACTACAAATAATTGTTACTTGACCAATTTTGACTGAAAGTAGATGGTAAGTGGCACTAAATGATAAGTTTAACAGGAACATTGATGTTGTTTTTTTTACTGTAACAACAGCAAATTTGGCTGCATATATTTGCAGCCAATATATTCTTGCAGAGAAATTGATGGTATGCTGTTTTAATTATCTCAGGGGACATATGTATAAAGGGATAATAAAGAGCTGCTCATGCTCAAGTAGACGAACCGTTGCGGTTAAGTTTGTTGTCGTTTTCGTGGAAAATTAATTATTTGCATATTTGTGGTTTGGGATTGCTTATAGAATGTGCTTATTGGGAGCATCTATTTCTCTTCAAACTGTGCAGCTGAAAATCGCTGTGGATATAGTTGTAGGAACATTTGCCAAGGTGAAGGTATTAGCTGCTTTTAAAGAGTTTGTTGTATAACATATTTTCGAATCACTTTGCTGGATAAAAAAAATACTAACCTATATCTTTAATTGACATTTACCATCCTTTTAATACGTTTTCATTTTGGTCTTGATGGATATAGGCCCAGGATCGATTATGTGCTTCAAAAACATTACGATAAATAATAGAGAATGCAAGATGCTGTAAATGCAACCAAAGTCGATTGGCTTACTCATAGTCAACTGTTGAGGTACATTTTTGCATAAATGGTATGTGTCTGTCATATCTTATAATCTTATCCAATTTTACAATTTACTTTTAATAGTATTGTATAAATTATTTTTTGCAAATAGTTTCGAATTCTATCACTTCGGATTAATCAATCTATAAAGAACAATTTACCAAAACTTTGCTTTCGTTTCATGATATCAAACTCATAGAAAATATATGTGAATGTCTTTCATTTAGTTTTTGCAAACAATCTCTACGCATCATGTTCTTCTAGCGGTTTTCATGACACACCGCTTTCTGAACCGACGGTTACTCATGCTCACAGGTAAGCCGAAAGAAGGTGCAGCTGCAAATTAGTTCGAAGGCACTGTACAAACAAATGACAGCAGAGTACATCTATGCAAATGCAGAAACTACATGAGGATGAATAAGATTGTACGAGGCTCAAAGTGATCGACGGTTACATAATGCACAAAATCAAAAGCTAAATGGGCTGTTTTCGGGCCGTTAATTCTGCATAATTTTATAAGCAAAACATCATTTTTCAATAGATGTTTCTCACAATATTCCCGCAGCAATGCGCGGGTTACCCCACTCGTTTACATAAATAACCCAGGAGCTAATCTGAATCATAAGTATTTACTTTGTAATAATTATATACATATTATTATGTTTTGTATTCTTCTCGGTTTCTTTTATGCTATAGCAGATTCTACACCGCGTATTTTATTTTTTCTAGTTTATTGATGAGTTTGTCTATCAGATTGCGATGTTCATATATAAATTCGAGTTTTTCGAGCCGAGCTCAGAGACGGACACATGATTTTTGAGAGGCTGTTGCACAAATTCTAGTAATATTTATTAAGTAAAATTGGGGCT
This sequence comes from Artemisia argyi, assembly GCA_030686995.1. Classification (NCBI taxonomy): domain Eukaryota; kingdom Viridiplantae; phylum Streptophyta; class Magnoliopsida; order Asterales; family Asteraceae; genus Artemisia; species Artemisia argyi. The sequence goes on along the minus strand of CM060680.1, from coordinate 226,873,513 downwards.
GCACGTGCACAAAAAACACATATTTTATCAAAAATTTACACTTCATGACCTACAAATCGGGTGTGACCCCGTGCTACACCCGGCTCCCATGTAGACCCGTCCATGGCCGAGCTCATGGCTTATTCGAATCTTACTCGAACCGAGCTCAAGCCTAGATAATTAAAGCTCGTTGAGCTCGAGCTAGCCTACCCAATAATTCTTCAGCTGATCTCGAGCCCTGTCGAGCTGAAGCTCGGTTCGACTCGATTACACCCCTTCCCATCAACATCAGCCGAACTTTGTGTATTTATGACGACCTGCATGTTCTTAACCTCCGTCTAGATTGATTGGTATTTCAGTATAGATTGAACATGGTACGTAGCGATATATTATGATTGGGGTAAGGAGTTACATAAACCTGTCCAAACTTGTGTGGACCGAAACAACGTATGTAAATATCCAGTTATTAATTCTTCTCTTTAAATCTGTTCATATACCCGCTTTAAGACTATCTTTATCGACAACCCATCACAACCCAATCTTTTAATAAAATATTATTTTCTCTTTCATCCACCTACACAACCAATACATACAACCAATCTATATTTTTTTTTTACCATTTATCAATAACCAACCTAATATATTAAAAAACTATTATTTGTATATAACATTGTTTGGATTGGGTTTGCAAGTACCAGTGAACATATGGCATGTGTTAGCACCAATAAAGATAGTCTAAGTGTTCATTCAAGCCATTTCTCTAAGCATTTTCTCACAAATATATTCAGAAGTCAATTCTTCAAATGTTTCTTTCTTTAGTTAAACCTGTAAAGAAAAATATCAATAAAGAATTCATTTTTGTTGTAGATTAGCTTTCTTTGTTTTTATTCCTCTAATGTTGTTCTTCTTTTTTAAATTTCATTTCGCGAAGATCTTTGTCTTCTCGGATAATGTTCTTTACTTCATCCAGTAGAGAATTAATATTCGGACATCAAGTACTACTTTTTAACTCTTTTGCCCTTCGGTCACCAGTAGATCTTCAACACCCAAGAAAGAGACAACTTCTTTTATACCCTCTCATTCTACACTACAGATGTTAAGTATACACTGTGTATAGTAGACCTAGCATACGTCATACGTGCATATATCATTCAAGTTTTAGTCTACTACTATACTTTAATATGAAACTGAGAATTCGTGATACTACTGGGCCACCTTTGTTTTATGTTAATATTCGTTTTTTTTTCTTCCTGTTTTTTGCCAAAATACAGGGTGCTTATACACCAATTCCGACTTTCAGCGATTTTTATCATGGACAAGGGAACTCTTATAGTCATGGACAAGGGAGCTCTTATATTCATGATAGCAACTTAAGCCATGAGGTAGGAGGCGTTAGTGGTCAAGCACCATCTATTGGTGATATGGTGTGGGATAATATGTCTTTGGGAAGTATGCATGCTTACAGTCGTGATGGAACAGCACCGACTTGGAATGATTTATACAACCGAGACTCGTCAACGACTATGACTGAAAGTGACAATTTGCAAGATGTTGATGCATAATCTGGCGCGGACTTATTCAACGACTCTCCTTGGGCCGTTAGTCGTCTTCATAAGCCCTAAGTAGACCTGTACAACAAAGAGAACCCGTTAGGAGTGGACCCGAGGCCGTAGCCCCGGGATCCACCTCCGACGGTCAAGTTAGTATCGTAGCGATATAGTGTATAAGCATTAGGTTTGGAGTAACCTGTTATATGATGATCAATGAATGAAACCCCAGCCATGTATTTATAGGATACGGATTAGGGTTAACGCATAGAGTGGGCCGCTGGCTACCCGGGCCTGACCCATTCCTGGCCCAGTCCGGACCATACATCCACAAAGTACGTAAAGTGGGCCGCTGGCTACCCGGGCCTGGCCCATTCCTGGCCCAGTCCGGACCATACGTCCACAAGCCCCCGAGTTTAGTATGACATAGCGCACGGCTATGTTATGCTAAACTTAAGTTCTGGTCATGGCTGCGTAGGCTCAATCAACCAAATGCGACGGTGCGCACCGGGTTTATATGCGCGTAAGGGACGAATCATACTGCGCAGTCCATATGCGACAGTGCGCACTGGGATTGCGATTGTGATTGTCTCACAATGGTAAAGGTGTCCGTGGCGAAGGTGGATTCCTATGCTGTATCCTGGGTAAGGACGTACCTTTTATACCAGTAGCGATACAACATTGTGCGACAGAAGACATGCTTTTGTGGCAGAAGTGCGCGTTGTCCGCGACAGAGGTGCGCGTTGTTCGCGTCTTTACAACCGACATAGGACGTCTCCCATGTGGCAAGATGGTGCGAATATTAAAATTCGTCTTTGTACTGGGCCTGCAGTACCTCTTACGTACGATCTGCTTCCAAATATACCTGCGTGACGCGTGCGCCAACAGTGGTATTATATACTCTGGTAGCCCCCCAAGTTTGATGGTGCTACTCGTGTAGGAATATTAAACTTATATATTCAAATCCTGAAAAACACTTAATGCAAATATTAAAAGTATATGCCGCGAATCACGACATATAAAATAACTAATGAAGTAAAAGATTAGCGCGTAGCAAAATATAGCACATAGCATATAATAAATATATAAAAGAAGTGGTAGTGTGAATTACACCTAGCGTGAGGTTTTACAAACTACATAAAAGAAAGTAGCACGTAGCTAAAAAATAGTGCGCGCATGGCGATTAATTGATTTTTATTTATTATTATGATAATAAAAATAATGGCGCGGATGGATGTACCATGACCGCGAGTAATAGATTTATCGTGCACGCACAGACGCAGATGGATTTATCGTGACCGCATGGGCTCTAACGTTTTGTGGATATTCGCAGTTGACCACGGCTTACGTCCAGTGCATGTATGTAACAGTGACAAAGCGCTCATGGCGAATGACTAGCATCGTGGTGCCTGTACGTGACAGTGCGATCGTGTCGCCAATCTGCGAAGATTTCCTAACGTATGTTCGAACGTGGGTAGATTTATCGCGACTACGCTGTTTCGCGGCTAAAAGATAAAATAGATCCGAGCGTGCGGATTCAATGCGCTCGTAGCGTTAGATAAAATCGTGTTTATCAAGTTAAAAGATTTATGTAAAATCTTTTGAATCTTTAAAAGACAGCAAATCTAATCGATTTAAAAGATATGCACAAAATATTAGGATATCTTCTTAAGTTTTAAAAAATATTGGCAATATGCTATCACCAATTTAATATATGAAAGATACGTATATCTACGTATTATTAGATACGGAATAAAAGAGATCATAAAGTAAAATCACTTTACTGTTGCTTGAAAAGTCAACAGAAATCCAATACAAGTTTTAACTTTTCGTACGCATGTGAATATTGTACAGTACGTAGCATATAAATCAAACAAAGTACTGTACGCATGGTCCAACTTGTTGTTGTACATATGACCAAGATTTATTAATGATATAATTAAAGTTACCACATAGTTATATCGATGCGACGATGGTCGCGTTCTACTCCGGTGAGAGCACGACACTTGTCGTAACCATGTCCCACGGATGGCGCCACTTGTTGATGCATAATCTGGCGCGGGCTGTTCAACGACTCTCCTTGGGCCGTTAGTCGTCTTCATAAGCCCTAAGTAGACCTGTACAACAAAGAGAACCCGTTAGGAGTGGACCCGAGGCCGTAGCCCCGGGATCCACCTCCGACGGTCAAGTTAGTATCGTAGCGATATAGTGTATAAGCATTAGGTTTGGAGTAACCTGTTATATGATGATCAATGAATGAAACCCCAGCCATGTATTTATAGGATACGGATTAGGGTTAACGCATAGAGTGGGCCGCTGGCTACCCGGGCCTGACCCATTCCTGGCCCAGTCCGGACCATACATCCACAAAGTACGTAAAGTGGGCCGCTGGCTACCCGGGCCTGGCCCATTCCTGGCCCAGTCCGGACCATACGTCCACACAAGACATCTCGTGGGAGGAGTTTGAACAGATAAGGATTAATTGAAAGTAACAATTTTGATTTTTAAATTGGTTGTATTTTTGAATTGTTGTAAACTTGCATTCTTAGGGGATTGGCAATGCATGCGGGGAGGTGCGGTGCGGCATCCCCACCGCACGGGAACACCGCCGCCCTCCTTGTTTCACCGTGCGGTATGGGCCAAATTCGGGGATCCTTACCGAGTGAAATGTGAACGTTGGAATTGTTGGAAAATCAAAAAATGGACGTTGGAGAGGGCAACGGTTACTTTTTTGTGTTGTGTATATATATTTGGTACATTGACAAACATAAAAAAAAAAAACCAAACAACAACCCATCTAAAAAAAAAAAATCCGGTTCTAAAAACCAAACAACAACCCATCTGATTGAAAAATAACCGCAAGTTTATGGAGCACAAAAAAATTGGTTTGACTTTTTTTCTAGATGAGCCGTTCGAGTGGTCTAACGATACTAGTCTCGAATTTTTTGCCGACGCAATTGACGAAGATGAAGAAGATACGGCTGGGTCGACACGAAAATCAGTGAAACGCAATCGGATCTCTGCTGCACAAAGATTGCATCGTGATTATTTTAGTGAAGATCCAAAATTCGACGAAGAATTTTTTCAAGATAGGTATCGTATGCCTAAAAGTTTATTTTTAAAAATAACGCAGCTATTGAGGCTAGATTCGAGTATTTTCAGGAAGGTTACGATGCTAGAATGAAAAAAAGTTTCACGGCCATACAAAAATGTTTGTCTGCCATTAAACAACTCGCAACCGGTGCACCACCGGATGAGTTTGACGAATATTTGGAAATGGCGCAAAGAACTTCACGTGAATGCCTTCAATTTTTTTGTGATGCTATTATTGAGTTATATGCTCGAGATTTTCTACGTAGGCCAACAAGTCATGACGTTGCATGTTTGTACGAAGCGCACGAAGACCGACATCACATTTCGGGTATGCTCGGTAGCCTAGATTGCACACATTTTGTTTGGAGGAATTGTCCAATAGAATTGAGGGGTCAATATAAAAGGGGTGACCATCAATACCCCACGATTATGATGGAGGCAGTGGCGTCTCAAGATTTGTGGATATGGCACGCGTTCTTTGGACCGCCGGGTTCAAACAACGATATAAACGTTGTGATGCAATCTCCGCTATTCCTCACCGAGCGTAATGGTACGGCACCTAAGTGCCCATTTGTTGTGAACGGGCATACGTACAAGCGTGGCTACTATCTTTGTGATGGCATATATCCGGCATGGTCTACGTTTGTTAAAGCGTTCAAATATCCAACCGACCCGAAGGAAAAAAAGTTCAAGAAATTACAAGAGTCGGCTCGAAAGGATGTTGAACGGGCATTTGGTGTTCTCAAGGGTAAATGGAGTATACTGAATCGACCCTTACGGCCACACACGATAGAAAGAATTAGAAAAATAGTTTATACGTGTGTTATATTGCATAACATGATTATACATAACGCCGGTAACGCAATCTCGCCAGTTCATATTCGGGATCCTCCAATTGAACCGGTGTTTGACGAAGCAGCTTTAGGCGAGATACGAGATGAGGATACACATTTTCGTGTCAGATTTGATCTTATGGAGCATGTTCACGCTCAACAATTAGCATACCTCGAAGTGGACGATGAAGTTTAGATTTTTAGTATTATGTAATGGTATTTTATGTTTTTTAATAATATTATGTAATGTTTATTTTAATTTTAATGAATTTTAGTTTTTAATAAATTTTAATAGAATTTAAAAAAGAAAAAGGAAAAAAAAAAAAAAAGAAGTGAGTGAAGGGTGAGGGGTGTGCCGCCAACAAAAAATGAGTGAGTGAAGGGAAAAGTGGGAGGGTGATGTGGCATAAGGGGATTGGTAGTTTGTGAGTGAAGGGTGATTGGGTGTGGGGTGCATTGCCAACCCCCTTAGGATTAAAATAGGCCTTGCATCATTGTATGCATCTTTTGACCCAACTTTGTATGAATTTAATCTTTTGTGTTATTATTTCCGTGCAATAAATTAGTCATGTGTTTATATTTTAGATTGAAATCTTCTTATGTTTCATTTGAAAAGTTTCATTTGAACATGATGATAGGTCATGTTAGTGTTATTTTGATTAAAATTTTGAAAGTAAAATAAAAGTGACATATTAGAGGCTGACATATTTTTCCTTTTAATAAAAACATCAATATAACCTATCATGTTCATATTGAACTTTAAAGGATTTATGCCCATTTGAGTATCTAACTAAATAAAATAAAATAAAAAAAAGGTGCTTCACTATTGTTACAAGCTTTCAAATTCTTATCACTACTTTTCTACATTAACAGTTTGTAAACAATTTACTGTCCACTACTTTGTAAATCTTTTTTGAAAAAGCTTATATTATTAGTACACCTTAGTACCTTACCCAAAAGGACTGGCATGAACACTATCGTTTCTCCATTTCCACAACCCATGAGGAAATAAAAATCACGCCTTGAAAAAGCTTTTTGGCACTTTGTAGCACTTGAACCCAAATAATATCCATTAATTAACCAAGTCATGAAGATTAAGCGATGGAGGAAATTGTAACAACCACCAACTGAAAAAAAATTCTTCCATACACTTGAAGGACATGACTCATGAGGGCAGCCTATTAACGAATGTTCAAGAGTTTCAGGAGCCGAATCACATATGACCATAATACCCCGGTTTTCAAGATTAGTATATAATTAAGCAGCCTGTCCAAGCAAGCACGCCAAACAAATACATTGACCTTCTATGAGACCCAACTATTCCAATCAAACAGTGAGGAAGGAGCAGTTTTTCAATATATGAATAACATCTCGAAATCATAATATCCAAGTATTAGTATCTATAAATGGTCCACATACTATAGAACAAGAAAGTTAGGCAGTAGATGATATGTTTAGCCAATCCAAAAATGCACTTGAATGGCAAAGGTGAATAGGCATATGACTGCGAAACAGAACACTGTATGGACCAAAATGGCGACTCCACTTGTCTGAAAACAGCAAAACTCAACACAATGAGGACGTCCTGGCATCTGAAACAACCACCCTGGAGATAACAATGAAAATAGCAACACTGTCACCTAAACTGGCTCCCAATCCGCCATCTTGTAAGTAATGATTTTTGTGAGTGTGATTAGATGATGAAGGTGCATGGGGATTTATATATAGAATAAGTGAAAGGAAAACTTGGTTTAGAACCAAATAAAGAGGTTTTTGATGGGATGGGGATAAGTTGATGAAGTCACTCATGGTTCGCGATCGTTTGCTTTATATATTTGCATGGGACACAAATATGAAATATCGAAAGGCTCAGTTAGCTTAAGTTATAAGTATAAGCTTATGTTATCAGTTGGTAACTACCATTAGTTCGATTTAAGAATTTAGTCAATTTACTAAATAAGCTTTAAGTAGCAGTGATGGACCACTAACCGAAATTAAAAATCAATTATTCATTAGAAGTTAACTAGCATAGAACACGCCAAACCAACGGTCACAAATAATTTAATATTTTTGGACCCTGTATATCTCTCTTATTTCTTATTATGAAGGTGTAAGTGCTGTTCAGGATATGGATTAGGAGTATTTGTTTTGAAGTTTGAAGATGACACTTCACTACAAGAAAGCAGTCATTTAGCGACGCTTTTAGCCACACGATATTCAAAGTCACAAAAAAGCGATGCGTGTAGGGACACAATTAGCAAATTTAACAATTCAACGTCGCAAACTAAGTCGCTTATAACGTCGCAAGTGAATTTAAGATAATTTCGTCGCAAATCGTGTCGCTATTTCTGCTCTATTCTATACCATAACGCAAGTTGAGTAGTTAATTTTGCGACATGGAAAAAGACGTTGCTAAAAGAGTTATTAATATGCAACTTCATAAAGATACGTCGGTAATGTCGCTAAATATCGTGACGTCCAAAAAAACGCTAGTTAAGTCGCTAAATTAAAAACGTATAAACAACTTGCTAACAACGTCCTTGATAATTTTGGTCTTGTGGTGCAAAATATAACAAGACTTAAAATACATATATATCTTTCTAAATGAAAAAGAAAAAGTTCATTTGATAAGAGTAACATATTTATTTATAATAAGATGCATATAATAATTTATTCGTTATTTATCATTTTCTAAAAAAATAAAAAATAAAAAAATAAAAAGAATCATTTGATTGTTATGGGCATTATAGTGCTGCAAATGTCTTCAAGATAAGCTCTCTCCAAAAATATATGGTACTCTCTTTTATCTTTTGTTCTCTTACGAGTATGTCATATCCGTTTGATTACCAGCTCAATATCAGTATTTGTAATATTAGGATCTCAGAAATTATTGATTCCGTAATCGAGCTGAAGAGTTGAGGGCAACTGTAAGATATGTATGACGATACATTAACAAGTTAGCCGGAAAACATTCATATAAATTAATATGGTAAATATATATTCCACAATTTCTTTTATTTTTAAGGTGCTTTACATATTGATTAGATGTTGTTGATGTGGTATAGCGCACACACGGAAAATAGTGACACTATTGGCGACAAAATCACCATCATTTCTAAATATAGCAACTCTTGTACCAACTTATCTAGCGTCATATTATGAAACAGTGGCCCAAATGGCGACACGAAACAGCCTATGTCTCAAATTTATAACGACGTATTATGGGAAGTCGTTACACTTGATGTTTTTAGCGACATGTTTCAGAAAATGCATTGCTAGTTATCATCTAAATTCGCTAACAGAAAATGTGTTGCTAGTTGCGTCACAATAAATGCTGCTAAAAGGCATTTTTCTTTCTCAAGGAATTTACAAATGACAATGCTTTGTACTTTTGTGTAACAAGTCTGGCTCCAACGCGGCCTCGCGGGTTTTTAACGTCCTTCATTCTGTCAAAACAAACGACAACATTAATTCAATCGATCTTAATATATCAGGTTCTTAACTTACCGAGGTTAACATATCAACATACTTGGTGGTATTCATTATCGTTAGGCCAACATCTATGCTATAAAATCTTAAACCAATTTTGTTTTCTTTGGCAATTTTGCTTCAGGTAAAATCTCAGCATAAGTTTTTAATATACACATTGTATAACAACATGAAACAACACTATTATTTAACAAATTTGTTGAATATTCTGTGGCTATAATACATTACCTCAAAATTTATCAGAAAGAGTTGGTAAATTTTTTTTTCTTACCTCCTGCTTGACTGCTACCCTCTACAAGAAGAAAACGTGTCCTTAAAACAGTGATCTGTTCGAGTCTCTCAACATCGTAGCTCTCTGGATCCTTCGAAATATATTCACACTATGTATCAAGAAACATACATCCTCACCATTTTAGTCAATTCATCAGCCAACCTCTAATGTGTTCACAATTAAGTACTCATTTTGACCCGCTGCATAAGACAACATGTTTGTGCAAACTTTGATCATGTATAAGAAACCATTCTTTAAAGCAAGCTCCCAAGGACCAGCTCATAGATAGTGAAAGAACGATACTATATGAACGATATAACATAATGGATTCCAACATCTGGAAATAAAAAAAAGAAGATAAATTCACATACTAAATAGCTGATATATTACTAATAACTATAAACAGAACCAAGGATCAAAGAAGATAATAGGAATACCGATACCCTTGCAATCTAACATATGTGTTTATAGGAATACCGAGTGTGTTCGCTGGCAGTACTGTTTGGTGTTCATTGACTGCGACTGTGGCACATCTGTTGGCAACGTAAGCTATGACTGTAAGCGTATGCAATAAAAAAGGTATGAAAAGGTACACACACAAGTCGCAAGTAAAGGAAAGAAAACCACATGAAGGATACAATGCTTTATGAATGTTAAAAACATCATACCGGGAAACTTACCACGTCATTTCCGATGGCTGCCGGATCAGTTTACTGCAGGAGAAGGTACATGTGTGCAACACAAATCCATTCTAGGGTAGAAGACGCTGGTTTCACGAACAATACCCACCGTAAAATCGCCTGAAACATCGTCTGAATAGATCATCACCATAGTGTCATTATATACTGAGAATAAAAGTTCACCAACTATTTTTTTCTTGGTTTACGGACATGGTTTTTAATGGCATAAATACACACACACATAGGTCATACCAGCAGTGGCGAAGCTTGGATTTTATAAGTGGGGGTCGGGATCTAAATTTTTTTTTTCCTAAGGCTATATTTCAGGTATACCAAAATTTTTGGGAGGTCGAAACCGAATATACCGAAATTTTTCTACACGAAAACTATATACCCCCTACATCGCAAAAAAAATTTCGGGGGGTCGGGCGCCCCCCCCCCCCCGGCCCCTATGAAGCTTCGCCTCTGCATACCAGGGTGCAGGTAAAAAGTCGGAGGATCATAGGCAACGCAGTCGCCGTCTTTTTGGAAAAAAAAACAGCAAACAATGACGATTGTTCCAGAAAAACGGTGAGAGACAGATACGTATCCGAAGGACCAAATTTATTAAAACCTTTTGGGCCAAGCTTATTTCATTGGACTACGTGGGGCGACATGTAAGTATTATAGTAGGACAAAATATCAAAAAAAAAAAAAAAAAAAAAAAAAAAAAAAAAAAAAAAAAAAAAAAAAATTATAAAACGCACATGTAAGTAACAATGCATGATATTAGTTCATTCATGTAAAATACTATGTATGAAATGTTTAGTTACCTGATAAACACAATGAGTTTCTCAAAATAGAATTGACCAATTCGCCATATTTTAAGACATTTCATAGTGCCTTCATCCAAGAGTGTATTTTGCCACAACGGCTGTCCAAAAATAAAAACCATAAAAACATATACTGAGATAAAGAAAATGTAGTACACAAAATATTGAAAAAAAATTATATAATTACGTGAGTGCAATGTGATAGGAAATAAATTGCAACTATTATCAATAGATAGCTGCAAACTACAAATTATTGTCAAATAAGTCACCGCAATTCATTGACATACCAGAAGAAGGAGATTCCTTGTCACGTACGGAACAGGCTCTCAATAAATTTCCTCTTATGTGAGGATCTGGTACATTGCTAACAGAGCTGGCGTCAAGTTATGGTGCAGTGGCAAATGTAAAATACTGAACCTTGTTGGTTAGTATTCCGTTAATGGCCTCCATTCCTACATAGTTAATTGTCCATTACATTTCCAGAAATCATGTTACAAAATTAACAGAATGTTGGAAACTAAGAAACCTGACCAATAGAGAAACTTGCAATGACTAAAAGTCATGTAGTTCGTTTTCTCATGTAGTTCATTTTCTTGTTGTCGGAATTTTATAGCTGCAGGTTGTTATCACCGGTATAATTTTGTTGTTTTGCTTTAGAGAATCAAACATGCTACTAATTTTCGGATCTAGTTAATCTGCCATGTTATTTACATGTAACCTGGTCGACAGTCAGGTGTTTTCATTATAGTACGTTAGCGAAAACATAACCCTGTTACCAAACGTAATGGCACCTTAATATACATTGAGCCACTGACCTTTTATTTCCAAAATCATAACTAAGACATATTCTTTGACCTATTCGTAGTATTTCTAGTTCTTGCTTTTTAATATTGGAAGATATATTGGTAAATATAAGGCAAAAAATGAAAAACAGCTAGTATAAACCTTGATATAGTCAAAATTACTAGGTTTTGAGCACAAATAACATCATCATGTCCGACTTTGTAACGGAGTTTACTCATGTCTTGCATTATCGCAAAAGCCAAATCATCCAAGCAATCGGGCTACATTTTAAAACAAAGAGTAATAAGTGGCAATCAATAATAATGAATTAAACATGTATGAGTCGCAAGAAAGTACTATTTAGCACGTCACTAAATCAAATATAACTAATTTATTAGCACTATATGTTAATTATGAAACTGAGTTCGTTCGAGATCGCCACCATTAGAATCTTCATCCCAAAGAATTAAAACATATGGACAGAACAATACCGAATGGGTACCTGCACACGGCGCTCTTCTGTTGACTTCTTATACCGTCAAACAATGGCCTACAATAAAAAGACCATCAATTATACACCAGAAACAGTTATCAATTTGGTATTAACTATTGATGTGGTATAAGATACCTTTTTAAAGAGCTAAACATTTCCACGTATAAAGGTGTTGGAAAAGAAGGATAGCAATTCCAAACAGCATTGTAGAACAATTTTGGCAACCTTAATTATGCATAACATATATACGAAATTAAACATTGGATAAAAGATGTAAACTTGACATAACTAAATTAAGACTAAAGTTATTAAAGAATTCAATGCCAATACAGTGTATATAATTTCATTAATGATTATATTTATTGCATTTTTAAGTATTTTATATATATATACAAAAGAAGAAAACATCGTATGAGAACAGCTTACAATGTTTTCAAGTTTCGAAGTATGTCATCCGCCATCCCATCAATTATCGAGTTCAGTTGCAACCTTCGGGTCAGATCCCTACATTCCCACACCTACAAACATGAAAATCAAGAATTTAGAGAATTTTTTTACCATACTTGAATCTATCTATCCAAATTGAAAAAAGAAAATTAAACCGAAAAAAAAAGCCTGAAGAACTATCCTCAACTAACCTCATCAGCTTCCTTAAAAAAAAACTTTGTTGAGCAAAGAAGACACCCTTTAAACTAAAGAAAAAAATTAAAGTGAACTATATCTACATTTCCAACTCTCTTAGGCATATCATCAAACACATTATAGCCACAACTCCATCTACACTTTCCACACCACTAACCATAACAACAACCCCAATTCCTAATTCACTTAAATTAACTTCATTAGATTAAACCATGTCTTTTAAAAAAATGTCTTTTACCAATTTCACAAACAAAACCCCTTTTCCCAATTTTTTTCTCATCCTCAACCACCTAATTTTTCTGCTGCAAACTGATGACCAAAAAGTTTTCAACAAAATCACCATAAACCTAAAAATCAGCAAAGAATGAATATGACATGATGGTCACACCTGATTGTTGTTGCAAAAAACAGAAACCAAAGAAGTAGTTAAGCAACAAAGAAAAGGAAAAATAAAACACACCTAAGATTTCTTCGTCATCCTCAACAAAATCACTGACGTTTCTTCATCCTTGGTGAAGATTCTGGATCTCGCTAAACTTATCTAAGGATTTTATTATATTTTTTTGGTATTTCATTGGACTACGCGGGCTAAATTCAGCCCAGCAATAGGCTGCGAGTTACTATTCATCGAACGGCGTCGTTTCATTTGCCTTATAATATATATAGTAATGTCTTGTAATTAATAATTTTTGTTCGGCCCACTTGAATTATGTAGTCCATTACGAGTCTTTCTTATTGCTGCATATATTTTATTCCAATAAAAAGCGAGAAATTGCTATTGCACCCAAGGAGCAGCAACCACACGAAAGTGACAAAGGAAAATTCCTGAAAGTTTAAGCACATGCATGGCTCATGGCTCAAAGTATATGTTTGTCAAAAACGTTGATGCAATACCAAACGCAACATGAATTACGAAACGTATATGGAAACATATTATATACTTAAAGATAGTCTTTTAATTTAATATGCAATGTGAATGTGCAAAATAAAAGTACGGTACAAACATGCTAAAGCTCCACACGAGCTCTTAATTGAATGTAATGAGGAAGATCAATACGAACCATTCCACATTTACAAGGAAGATGAATATGAATCATTCCACAGTTACAACCATAAGAGAATATGTTGTTACTCAAGGATTAGTTTGTTGGAGCATAGTCCTATTTACGTGAACTGGTTTGTTGGAGTTGATCACTTTTGATTAATGAATTTATGATCCTTTTGATTAATGAACCCATGTGTAAATTGTTTAATTAGGTAGAAAAGAAATAAATGAGGTGAAAATTATTCAAAAGGATCAAAATGATTTAGATATTCAACTGGTAATACTAATAATTCAGTCGTTTCAAAATTATTGTTCCCCGACAAAAAACACACAGTTTAAGAAAAATACATTTATTACAGTTTTCTCTTTCTTACTTTTTGACAGAATGATAATTTTGCCCTTAGGTAATTAATTAAAGTCTTATTTAAGGTATGTAATAATAATTTTGAACAAGGGTAATACAGTAAATTTGGTTAAACTCCTCTATCTATTTTTAGTAGTGGACAATTAAATTGTAACATTCTAAAAAAGAAATGTGGACAATAAGATTGAAACGTCGGGAGTAATATTTAAAAAAAGAAAAAGAAAAAATAAAGAATAAAAAAATAACAGGTTTCATTATCTCTAACTTATTAATAAATTAACTATGTGAAATTCATTTTTATTAGATACACTTAACTCTTGTTTTAATCATGTAGTATTATAAAAAAAATAATACAAATAAAAAAAAGAAAGAAAGAAGAAAAACGTACCGTGTATTGACTTTACTTTGAGTAAACACGGAGTAGCAACATTCAATATATACAGTACCATCTTAGCTTCTGAGAAACTTTCACGAATTTTCTCGCTTTTATGTCTATCTATTAACATCTTCATTTTATTATTATCTATCAATATATACCATCTTAGTTTCTTCTTTCTATATATTTCTGTTTATAGTGAATAATAGTCAAAAGAAAAGACGACATGGATCAGATAGAAAGACCATGGAGTCCTCAAGATGACCAGATGTTGCTAAATCTCTTCGAGAAGCACGGCCACAATTGGTCACTAATTAGTAAGTCTATACCGGGTAGATCGGCTATGTCATGTTGGTCAAGGTGGTTTTCACTTCAATGGTCATTTACGCCTGAAGAGGACGAGATATTGCAAAATCTCGTCGAGAAACACGACCTCAATTGGTCACTAATTGGTAAGTCTATACCAGGTAGATCGGAATGGTCATGTTCGTCAAGGTGGTTATCACTTCAAAGGCCATTTACGCTTGACGAGGACGAGATGTTGCTAAATCTCTTCAAGAAACACGGCCACAATTGGTCACTAATTAGTAAGTCTATACCGGGTAAATCGGCTAAGATATGTTTGTCAAGGTGGTTTTCACTTCAAAGGTCATTTACGCCTGAAGAGGACGAGATGTTGCTAAAGCTCGTTGACAAACACAGCCGCAATTGGCCACTAATTAGTAATTCTATACCGGGTAGATCTGCTAAGTCGTGTGAATTAAGGTGGGACACTTTTCAGAATTCAATGACTAATTATATATATACTAATAGTCGTTTTTAAACGGGATCCAACGGTGTTGTATTACGGTATAATTATGTCCTAAATCTGAAACTCGATTGGTTGTTACATACTAAGTTAACACTTGGCATTTTTTCACATGGAGCTTTGACTAATAAGGGGTGCCTGCTACAGTACATTAGTAACAGTACACCCCGTTTTCCGTTTACATAGCAACCTTTTTGTTATAGGACATATGTTTCTCTTTTTCACCTTCCATTTCACTTCTTCTCAGGTCCTAGAAATTTCTACTTCCCCTCACCTCCTAGAAATTTCTGCTAACCCCTCATCTCACCTTTTGACCACCAAACCCTTGCTGTGACAACCGGCAATTTAGGGAGTTATTTTGAAAACCCGCATTACGTTAAAGTTCGTTTAAAATTTTTATTTAGAATTTTATTTCACAACGAACTTGTAAGACCTATTTTATGAATAATTATGTGTTTATGATTTTCGTGAATTATTTTCATAATTCATTTTGATATTATGCTCGGTGATGTATTCTTAAATTCTCACTGGTACTACGTTGACTCTGGCACTAGGTTTACCTAACGAAAATTTTTATGATTCGTTTTACGAGTCCGACTATATATAATTATTTACGAGATGTTTTTCGGGAGATATTAAAGTTTGAAATGAGTTCGAGTTTCGGGCCACATGTTTTACATTTACCCACTCTTACTACTAGTAACATTATTATTACTTTTATTATCCCTATTATTATTATTATTATTATTATTATTATTATTATTATTATTATTATTAAAAGAAGAAAAGAAAAAAAATATAAAAACTACATTTTGGGTCCTTGGGGCCGGTTCACAACACACAAACAACACCTCACACCTCTCTCTCTCATTCTCCTTCTTAATAAAACCCTAGCCGCCCCCTTTAATTTCCGGCCATCACCACTGCCACCGCCGGTCACCACTAAAAACCACCACTATTTTCTTAATCCCCATCATCTAATCTTTTAGATCCACCCCTACACGCGCCTATAACACCATTTTTCATCACGAATCTTCACCATCTTTCACCACAAATCATTATTTTCGAAGAGTCATACGGTTTGGAGCTTTGTAGATCGAAGGTGAGACGAGTTTTACTCGTATTTTTGGCGAAAACGTGACTTAGGGTCACGAATTCAAATCTTTCTTGTGGGTTTTGGTTATACACATGTAATACAAGTGGGTTTTTAAAAGAAATGTAAGGATTTGATTGTTTGGTATCCGGGTTTTTGGATTTTTGAGGTTGTCGATTCGAAACCGAGAGCCTATGCTCTCGGCTTATTTTTATTTTGAGCATTGGGAGGAGTTTTGGTCGTTGGTTTTGGTATTTTGGTTGATGTCGAGGGTTTGGTGAAGCTATTGCTTGGTTTTGGGCCGACTCTTGACCAAGAATTTATGTTTTGATGTTGTTTGTTTGTATCCGTGACCCATGGGGTCGGTTTCTTTGGGTCGACTCGTTGGAGTCACGGCTCGATGCCGTATGTGGTTTATTGTTGCCGAGACCTTGTGGTCGAATTGGCATTTGGTTGTGCTCCTTAGAGCTTTTCTTGTGACCCTTTGATGTTTGGTTCGAGCCATCGTGGCTCGTGGTGTGTACCGAGACTCATTTGAGTCGAGTAGACTCGGGTTGGCTTGGTAAACCATCCCGAATGTGAACTTTGGTTATATTTATTTCCTTATGACTTTTATTGTTAACTTGGTTTTGGATTTGGCTTTGGTTGATTATTCGGCCGAATACTTGTGGGTCGAGACCACGTTTAGTCTCGACAATGGATATTGGTATTGTGAAGTTGTTGACGAAAAGTGTGATTGGGGACCGATTGTGAGACGGTCACTTAAAATGACGGAGATAGGTTAGTCGGGTGCCGTAGTCGGACCCTATTGTTGTAGCACGTGGATTGGGATTGTTTTGGACGGAGATGTATTGATTATTATGACTTTTCATATTATTTTGGACTTGGACAATGAGCCGAGAGTCATGACTCGGACATGTGACCATTTCGTATAACTCGATAACTATTACAATTAAAACGTAAATAATAAAACTCGTAATAATAATTATTGATAATATAAACGTTTATATGAATATATAGACGTGAATAACGGATATATAATTATATAAGCGCGTATATTAATAATAATAATAATCACGAGTCATATTATAAATAATACGACTAGATATATATTAGGCTACGAAAGTGGCGTAATATTATTGAACGTATTATTATTATAAAAATGTGTTATAAAACGAGAAACTCTCGACAATTATTAAACATTTAATAAAAATGTCATTTTGTATATATATAACGGGTAAACTTATCGAGTTATGCGGAGTCGTTGTCACTCGAGTCCAGGTAAGTTATTATTTGTGACTTTCGTGTTGTCACGGATATATGACGATTAATATAAACGTTTCTATAACTAAATAACCACTTAACCGTAGAGTTGAACCGGGTTATATGGCTATATGAAATGAATATATTAATGGGTATCGTATCCCACGACGCCCATAGGTTGTGGTATATGTAAAGTGTAATAAATTGCGAGTGTATATATCGGGAAATCTGGCCAATTTGACGATATATATGAGGAATTTATTAAACTATGATATGTACCATATAGTATTTATGTGCTATGTGCTTTAGGTTGGGTGTAATCTTGGAACGGTATGTTACGTAAATAAATATGAGGATTATCAAATCGACGGATTCGATAAACTTCGGCGATTTATTTAAATGATATATTGGGCTAATATTAGATCCATAGTTTATTTTATTATTCTTTGTATGACCTTTTGGTTTGTTTTGAGTCGACCCACCACCCGTATGGATACCAAACGTAAATACACCAAACTAATACGAAATGGATTTTCGGAAATAAAACGGATTCTCGTCCGGGTTTGGGAATATTTTTGAAATTGAGGAAATGATTTCTGAACGGGTTAATATTGTTAGGTCGTGCCGAGTCCGTAGCTGCTGTTTCCTGAGTTACTATACATCTTATTTCTACCGACTTCGTCTTGCTATTTTCTGGACTTGAGGTGAGTCATAGCCCCATTTTTTTACTCTTGAACTATGTTTTCAATACTTGGGGTGAGAAACGTGCAAATTATTTTATGTGGACTATTATCGCTTTTATACTCTTTCTAAACTTGTTATGCGTATGGACTAGGATATATTGTCAGCTTTAGTCACACATTTTGTGTGTACTATTCAAGGTTGGCTTATTTGGTTATTGGTGGATTGTCAGCTTTAGTCACATATATGTTGTGTGTACTATTCAAGGTTGGCTTATTTAGATACTGTAGTGTGCACATATAGGTTATTAATACTTCGGAGGTTATCCGAGTATTTATTGGTATTGCGGGGATTACCCGAATAACTATGTTAGAACGGAGGGTATCCGTGTGTTAGGTTGGAGCGGAGGGTATCCGCAGGCTTTTAGTGAGTCCTTAGTCTAGCTAGCAAGCGTTTTGCGTATATGTCCACTATATTGTTAGTTGAATTTAAACCTATGATCTCACCAGCGAAAGCTGACTTTTAGCACGTTTTCTCAGGTAATTAAGTGTTGAGATGCATGCTTGGAATGGAAGGCTCGGCCAAGGCACACGGTTCATGGATCTATTTTTCTAAACTCTGATAATTAAATTTGGACCTATTGTTACTTTATTTTGAGCCTGACTCTGAAGTATGTTGGGATAAATGTAAACCTTAAAACCCCGTTTTGGTTGTGTTTTTATTTTGTTTACTTTATCTCGTTTTATATTGTCTTTGTTGAGTCTTCCGCTGTATCAAATTTTTGGGGGTGTTACACTTGCACCGGCAGACCCTTCTAATCTTCATCAAACAATTTTCCACATCGATAAACAATTGATTTCAACCACGACTCGATTTAAACCACAAATTGGGATCAATTAACAATCGACCCATTTTTATTTTTACCCTAAACTAAATAAACGAGCATTTTTTCCTTTTCCACAAACATCAATGACAACACCTTAATCGGAAAACTCGGGTTTGTTCCATACACTTTTTGTTAAATTTATGGTTTATAGTGCCAGATTGTTGATTGATTTTCTTTTGTTATTCTTATGGTTTTGGAGATGCTATTGAAGATGGGGATGACGGCGACCTCGAGGAGGTATATAAAAATTAATGTTGTAATTTTTATTTTATTTTATACATTGATGTATTTATTTACTTATTTATTTTTTTAGTCAGATCATATAAAAAATTTATTAGGGGTGTTTGGATATTGATTATACCCTTGAATTAAGGGGCTGTCTGTTTAAGCTTATATGCGGCGTTATCAGCTTATTTGTGTTTTCCGGATTATTTTGGGAACCTCTAGAACATGGTTAATTTAGGTCAGAAAATTTATTAGGGGTGTTTGGATGTATGATTATGGATTTTGATTATAGCCTTGAATTAAGGGACTGTTTGTTTAAGCTTATATGGGGTCTTATGAGCTTATCTGTGTTCCCTGATCATTTTCAGAACCTCTAGAACATGGTTACTTTTGCTCAGAATAAGCAAATAACCATTATATGTTTGGTCCACTTAACCAAAAGTGCTAAACTGCAAGTTAGAAAAAAATAATTACCCTGATAAGGTAACATATAGTAAAAAGCACCTCTTTTAAGTAGACTAACTGTTTTAGTATATAGACATTTATAAAAACAATTATGATGAACTGTGATTGTTTTCCATAGCCTTGCGTAAGATTTCATTCATTGAAATTTGGGTTGTCATTACAGTGCAATGGTCTTCACTTGGTAGCCTCATGCCACCAGAGGATGGTTTGAAGAAAGAATGCCACTGAAAGAGATTGTATGCAGACCACCTGCTGAGAGATCATGCGCCGAGTGATGTTGGATATTTGAGAGATGCACTCCAAGACAAAGAAAAGTAAGCCCTTCAGAAACATTACGCTGAGATTTTAACAATGCAAATCCGTATTTTTTTTAGCGTCTAATGTATTTGTTACTTTGGTTCAAAATAAAGGTGTATCTTACATAATTCTTTTTGTAAAAACTTTTTTAGGTATTGCTTATATACTTATTGATTATCCAAAGAAAGCCACATCCCCAACTTGGTCGCTTGCTAGGCCTTGAGGCGATGTCCACTTGATGTGAGCCACACCGTGTTTGCAGTTTTCGATAGCCAACAAATGTCTTCTTTTCAAGTAAGGTTTCTTACTTTGCACGTCTAAACTTCACGTTTCCCTGAAATTTATTTACCTATTTGCATTTTACTTGCTATATGTTTGCTACTTTTACTATGTTTTGGGTCATTATCGATGTGGTCACAACTTAGGTTACAACAGCAGAATCAGAACAGAAAAAAAAAATAACAAAATAAGGAAACAAAAAATATCAATAGTTGGTACATCTTAAGGTGTATCAGCTTGCGTTACTACTGTACCTATTAGAATTTATTTCTTTGTTGTTGTCGTTTACCCATCATTTTATGTTCTAGGTAGATGGTTCCGTAGATGTTGGTTAACCTTTATTTTTTGCACGTTAACTTTAGAATCCATGTGCTACTATTAAAGTAAGTAATGTCAGCTCGCATCTTTTTATTTGAGTGAAACTGATTTGAAATTTTAATTTAGTCGTTCGTTAATTATAACATGAAACTACTTCTTTCATGTCTGTTATGTTGCAGCCTGGATAAGAGTTATGTCTTGCATACCACGAAGGTTCATACAAGACCGAGTTTGGATGGAAGTTAACAGGATTTGACAAACGAATCATGGAAGCACAAATCTGAGGGTAACTTTCACAGCCTCACATTTGTTTCAGTTATGTTGGCAGAAAGTCCATGTTGATTCAAAAATAGACTTTGTGCATGTCAATATTTTAAGAAAAAAAAAAAAAAAAAAAAAAGATTCATGGTGTAGATGATAACATTTCTAATCTCCACCATCTGTTCCCTTATATATTAAAAAAAGGCTAGTGATATGTACACGGATAGTTTTTATCCGCACACATAGAATTAAAATGAAATTACGCATATACCCTTGCATAACATTTGCTTAACATGCATCATCTTCTTGGTAAATCTTATAAAATTGCGCTCTCTCTCTAAAAATACTCATTAACATAAGGGAAAATTCATTTTTTAGTATCCGACTATTCAATATCCATAAACTTCAAATACTTTTCGTTTACCCAACAAATCCTGGTTTTTTGTTTGTCCAGTTTCTTTCTTTTCTCCCTCTATATTCTCTTTGTATTTACCATTCACAGCTTTTTCATAATTTATCTTTGTTATATATTTTAACCCTTTAAAACCCCTCAAGCCTGCTATTTGATCTACTTTGATTAAATACGAGCGTCCATCCGACAAACACACCCTCCGAAATTTACCAAAATCGAGTTTGACTATTGGCTTTGTTAATCTTTACTCGTACATGTTGCGACTACACAAGCGAACAAGTTTGATTGGGTTGTGCATAATTAATCCTTACTAAAATAAATACATGTAGTTTCACTCGGGTACTGAGCCGTGCTAGTTCTTTGTTGCCCAAAAGGGAAACAAGGGACTATAGTGAGGTTTACTTATGGGATTGGTGTGGTGTGCCGGTGAGTGTTTTTCATAGTCACCGATGAAAAGTCACAGGCAACTAACAAATAACCAAGGGTATCGATATATGAAAAGCAGCACGACTGATCATGGTCTCAAATAACCAGAAAATTACATGTACAAGTTGTGTAAATAACATGTTCTTGATATATATGATTACATGAGATTGATCCTTTATATGTTTAATTAATTTAACAGTGGGTTGATATCAAAATAGAGTTATGAGTGCTTCATGAATGTTTTTTAAAGAATTCTGGTGAGTTTTACTCATTAGAAGCAACAAACAATTCATTAACGACAAAAACATGGAGCTAGTTTTAATAGAAGAAGGATAAGGGCAAGATGGTAATTTCACATTAAATTTCTGTGTAGGAAGTAAAAACTTCCGTGTAAATATCAATTCCCTAAAAAAATGACAATCTTCACGGGACATTAAATGCATGGCTACTTAGTTTAAAAAAAATACATGGTCCTTTGTCTTTTTTATTCCTAACCATCTGCTGAGCAAAACGCCTTTTGACATAAGGTTATTGTTTCGTGGTTTTGTAGCTATCTTATACCTGGTTTACCTTACTGAATGATTCGTTTATTTTGTTATAATTTTCAGGTTTAGGTGTGTCTGGCTGCAACAAACATATACACCATCCATTTTGCAATTGCAATAGGTAGCTCATTGTAAACCTGTTACAATATTCATTGTGGCTCTTTTATAATGGCTACCTATTGCTATTGGAAATTGGATTGGGAAAACTGCTATATTTGCTGCAACATGTTTCTAGCCGTTGGTCTTCGGTTGTTCCAAAATACGGAGGTAAAGTATAGTTTAAACCATTCGAGAATGCACTAGATATAGGATATTATAGAAGACCTCTTGCTTTAGGGAAAGAGAGGTGTTCGATAGTATTCTATATATTTTACACATACTGAATGCTCAATTCAATTGTGTTAAGACCTAGGTATGATCTTACAACCATATTGGCGCAGATGGTCAAGAAGGTACCAAGAAGCCTTAGCCGTTCAAAAAAAAAAAAAAAAAAAAAAAAAAAAAAAAAAAAACGAATAAAACACAAATCTTATTGAGATGTTAAATGTTATTTTGTGTCTATGTGTCACAAAATAGCATTTAACAGCCCAACAAGATCATGGTGTTTTATTTTATAAGACAATTGATTATGCTGCGGATATACTCCTGTTGATAGTGACTAGCAAGGTACCTGCGCGTTGCAGCGGCGGGTACCCTGAAATTAAATTTTTCGGTGAATCATGTAGTTTAGTTTATTATGTTCTTTTTGATAATAAATTTACGGATATCAAGAATTTCGTTTAGGCAGTGCCCATTCGGGCTCAACCCTGTTTGGCCTGCAATCGTTCGGGCTCAAGCCCATTTAGCCCATTGCCCGTTCGGGCCTGAATATTTGTATAATGTGTTTTATTATTTGTATTAGTGACATTTAATGTAGGAATTGGGTTTAATTTGGTTGTACAATATGCTTGATAATTTGTATTTGTGATATAAGGGGTGTTTTAATAATTGTATTAATTGTATTTATTGACCAATTAATTAATTGATTACATTAAATATCATTAATGTGGTGTTTTTTTTTAATATGTGCATTAAAGTGGTGTACACTACGCTTCTTGTCTTGTAAGTCTGAAAATTATTTGCATTAAAATGGTGTACATGCATCTTTCCTATTAAAAAAATGTTTTTGGTGTTAAACATTTTAAGACTTCTAAATATAGATGTCCTAAATACATTATAAGGTAGTATAGATAATAAGGTATATTTTCTTTTTGCAAATGTAACTGTCAGTCTGTCATTAATAGGCTCTTATACCATCTCAGTAAATAATTTTTGGTATTTTAAAGATTACATTATGCAATACTTTCTCTTTATCTACCAATACTTACTAATAGAGTAGTTTCTTTTCTGCCATATAACTTCTCTTTAATTTTCGAATATCAATTTGGAAACTTTGCTTTTATGAGTTGACAGTGTGAATAATGGTTACTAAAGTAATTTGTATTGATATTCTTTCTTTAGTTGTTAATGTTAAGCCCAAGTGGGTGATTGAAGCAACACGTTGAATGAGAGTCGAAACTCCTAAAGTTCGCAACCGAAGATTACAGAAAAAGGCACATTTGCAGTGTGATACTTTTTTAATGTGACTTTATCAAAATATTCGTATTATGGAGTAAAATTTACGCAGCGTTTTAAACGAAATTTGTATAAAGTTTTCTGTTAATAGTACAATATTTATGTACTAACTTTATCAAAGTACTCGCTGTATACTAAAAACTAGTAGCGGAGCCAGAAGCCAAGTTTAGGGGTAGCGAAATACGAAAATTTGTTTAGGGGTAGCGAAAATTTGTTTCAGGGGTAGCGAAATCGCCAAAAAATGGCCAAAAATCGCTAAAATTACACTACCGGGTAAAAGTTCAGGAGTAGCGACCGCTACCCCTGGCTTACACATGCCTCCGCCCCTGCTAAAAACCATTGTAAAATGCCGTTCATAATTTTTTTTACCAAGTGATTATCCTCTTAATCTTCCTTCCTATTGTAAACGTAAACTGACACTATCGACAAAGCACTCCCGCGGCAACGCGCGGGCTACCATGCTCGTGAAAATATAACCATTGTAAGTCTTATGAACATAACTAAAACTAGAAGTTTGGATGAATGATATTATTTCCCTCTTGTTACTTGACTAAACGACTGGAGCTTTTATCAAATAAGGTGGGACACAGTATTAATTACGCCACGTGCTTCTGAGAAACTTTCACGAATTTTGTCTTCCTTTATATTATTGGTCCCAACTAAAATCAAATAAAATATCTCACTTGCTGATCGGGTGTCATAGCAAGTTCTTTCTTTTATGTCTATCTATTAACATCTTCATTTTATTATTATCTATCAATATATACCGTCTTAGTTTCTTCTTTCTATATATTTCTGTTTATAGTGAATAATATTCAAAAGAAAAGACATGGATCAGATAGAAGCTCCATGGAGTCCTGAAGAGGACGAGATGTTGCTAAATCTCTTCGTGAAACGAGGCTCCAATTGGTCACTAATTAGTAAGTCTATACCAGGTAGATCGGATGAGGCATGTGAGTTAAGGTGGTTATCACTTCAATGGTCATTTACGCCTGAAGAGGACGAGATGTTGCTAAGTCTTTTCAAGAAACACGGCCACAATTGGTCACTAATTAGTAAGTCTATACCGTATAAATTGGCTAAGACATGTGAGTTAAGGTGGTTTACACTTCAAAGGTCATTTACGCCTGAAGAGCCTGAAGAGGACGAGATGTTGAAAAATCTCGTTGAGAAACACGACCACAATTGCTCACTAATTAGTAAGTCAATACCATCGGCTGAGTCATGTGAGTTCAGGTGGTTATCATTTCAAGGGTCATTTACGCCTGAAGAGGACAAGATGTTGCAAAATCTCGTCGAGAAACACAGCCCCAATTGGTCACTGATTAGTAAGTCCATACCGGGTAAATCGGATAAGACATGTGAGTTAAGGTGGGACATTGTTTGGCATTCGATGACTGATGAAGATAAACTTGTAAGTCTTATAAACGTAACTAAAACTGGATATTTGGATGAATGATTTATTTATTTATTTTTCTTTTTCTTTTAAGAACGGCATGAAATCCAACCCCCGAGTTAAACCATCAAAACGGGTGGGCCCCAGGACTAAAACCACGAGACCCGTGAAGGAAACCTCTAGAACTCACGGCTTCGTACTAAGAGAAAAAATCCCGATTTTTTTTGTCACTTGCGAGATTCGAACCCGATTAAAACCCCTCCCCACGCTCCAAAAAAAACTCATGTGGCCAACTAACTTAGCTTCAGTTGGTTTGGATGAATGATGTTTCCCTCTAGTTACTTGACTAAATGAGTGTTAGGCTTTTATCGAGCCTTTACAAACGTATTTAATTTTATTTTAACATATTTACATAAATAACCCAGGAGCTAATCTGAATCATAAGTATTTACTTTGTAATAATTATATACATATTATTATGTTTTGTATTCTTCTCGGTTTCTTTTATGCTATAGTAGATTCTACACCGCGTATTTTATTTTTTTCTAGTTTATTGATGAGTTTGTCTATCTGATTGCGATGTTCATATATAAATTCGAGTTTTTCGAGCCGAGCTATGAGACAGACAAAAGATTTTTGATAGGGTGTTGCACAAATTCTTTTAATGATTATACGTAATAAAGTTGCCCTACAAAAATTTATTAAGTAAAATTGAGGGCTGCACGTGCACAAAGAACACATTTTATCAAAAATTTACACTTCATAACCTATAAATCGGGTGTGACCCGTGCCACACCCGGCTCCTATGTAGGTCCGTCCATGGCCGAGCTCGAGGCTTATTCGAATCTTACACGAACCGAGCTCAAGCCTAGATAATTAAAGCTCGTCGAGCTCGAGCTAGCCTACCCAATAATTGTTTAGATGATCTCGAGCCCTGTCGAGCTGAAGCTCGGCTCGACTCGATTACACCCCTTCCCATCAACATCAGCCGAACTTTGTGTATTTATGCCGATCTGCATGTTCTTAACCTCCGCCTAGATTGATGGTTATTTCAATATAGATTGAATATGGTACGTAGCGATATATTATGATTGGGGTAAGGAGTTACATAAACCTGTCCAAACTTGTGTGGACCGAAACAACGTATGTATATATCCAGTTATCAATTCTTCTGTTTAAATCTGTTCATATATCCTCCTTTAGTGTTCATTCAAGCCATTTCTCTAAGCATTTCTATCACAAATATATTCAGAAGTCAATTCTTCAAATATTTTTTCTTTAGTTAAACCTATAGAGAAAAATATCCATAAAAATTTCATTTTTGTCGTAGATTAGCTTCTTTGTTTTATTTTCTATTGTTGTTCTTTTTCAAATTTCATTTCGTATAGATCTTTGTCTTCTCGGATGATGTTCTTTACTTCATCCAGTAGAGAATTAATATTCGGACATCAAGTGCTACTTTTAACTCTTTTGTCCTTCGGTCACCACTAGATCTTCAACACCCAAAGAAAGAGGAAACTTCTTTTATACCCTCTCGTTCTACACTATAGATGTTTTCCCAAGTATACCGGGTATAGTAGACCTTGACAATCAGGATATAGCCTTCGTTGATGCGTCAATAATTTGCTTTTTCATGCTGAAATTGAGAAGAGTTAATTAGAGTTTTACTTACGAAATCTGGTAGCATACGTGCATATACCATTCGACTTATAATCATTCAAGTTTTAATATAGCACTATACTTTAATATGAAATCGAGAATTCGTGATACTACGGCCAACTTTTTTTTTTTTTTTTTTTTTTTTTTTTAGTATTCATTTTTTTCCCTTCTTCTTGGTTTTCACCAAAATACAGGGTGGACAAGGGAGCTCTTTTACTCACCATGGGATCTTAAGCCATGAGGTAGGAGGCATTAGTCGTCAACCACCATCTATTAGTGATTTTTTGAGGGGTAATATGTCTTCGGGAGGTATGCATTCTTATAGTAGTTATCGATCAGCACCGAGTTGGAATGTTTTAAACAAACGAGAATCGTCACTGATGATGATTAAAGCTCATGACGATGTGCAAGAACTCGACGGGGGTGACTTTGGTTTGAAAGATTCTTCAGTAGTCTCGTCAACAAGCATAGTACGTACAAGGAAAGAGACACAACAAGGAATCTGTCGTTTGGTTTTTAGACTAACTTTGTGTGTAATTTTGTGGGTATGTTCGTGACTAAATATATATGATTGGCTTTTAGACTCTCTAGTCGTGGGTA
The DNA here is from genome assembly GCA_030686995.1 of Artemisia argyi. Taxonomy (NCBI): domain Eukaryota; kingdom Viridiplantae; phylum Streptophyta; class Magnoliopsida; order Asterales; family Asteraceae; genus Artemisia; species Artemisia argyi. The sequence continues at coordinate 226,845,878 of CM060680.1, read as the reverse complement.
ACATGTGGGAAAATTATGGGTATATACCATTGAATAAACATTTTGTTAGAAAATGGTTTTGCAAAATGGGTTTTTGCAAATTTTTGACACTATTTAATATATGTATATGATATATACATTTTTATTTTTTGGTAGCTTTGCATTCTCCTTGACGAGCGCTTCGCAACGAGCTAAAATGTGTCAGAAATAGAGTTGGAATGAATGAGATATCGTGTCTCAAAGTGAGGCACGTGAAACACAAAAAAAATGGAAAAGTTGATGTATCCCACATCGCCCAAAACAATAAGTGAATGCTTATTTATATAAAAATCTTGATATTTGCCATCAAATTCTTTTAGTTGGGTTTTACTACCACACCAACACGCGCGCAGGGGTGTAGATTGTGTGGTTTTTAGGCCAAAATGGGGTCAAAGCTTAAGAACTCATGCGAGCCCGCGCGACTTGCGAACACGAATGTAGCTTTGAAATCTCACCTACGTGCGTACGCTGAGCTTCAGTAAATTTTCAGGCAAGTATGTCTAGTCCGGCTGTACAACAGCTTAGTACGTTGTACCCTCTGAAACAGACGAGGGAATCGTGTTAAACACGAGTCTCGTGCCATGTTCTTTTACTGTTTTATTTACTTAAAGTAGACGGACGGTGAAAAAAAAACAAAAACAAAAAAAAAAAAAAAAAAAAAAAAAAAAAAAAAAAAAAAAAAAAAAAGTTAGACATAACACTGTTTTAATTAGATTGGTTCGAAGAAAGCACATTCTTATTAGCTACTCCCTCCGTCCCAAAATTATTGTCCCCTATTGACTTTTTCGGTCTTTCTTTCTTAACTTTGATTATAAATATTTTTGTTTGTGCTATACAATTTTTGAAAAAAATTATACCAAGCGAAAATACATTTAAAACTCAATTCGTTCATATATTTTGTATCAAGTATTATGTAATACAAACAAAAATACTTAAGGTCAAAGTTTAAAAGTAAAGACCGAAAAAGTCAACAGGGGACAAGAATATGATGTCGTGTCTCACATAGGGAGAATCTATATTGAGGGCGTGCACTATCTAAAAGTAGCTCCAAGGATCGAGTGTGTATTCGAAGATCGATCTGAGATCGGGATATCATCAACTTAGAGTTCGCGAGGAAGATATTCCGAAAACGGCTTTCAGAACCCGTTACGGGCATTACGAGTTCCAAGTGATGCCGTTTGGGTTGACTAACGCACCAGCAGTATTCATGGATCTCATGAATCGGGTGTGTAAGCCTCATTTAGATAAGTTTGTGATCGTGTTCATCGACGATATTCTAATCTATTCGAAGAGTGAAAAGGAGCATGAGGAGCATCTAAGGCTTATCTTGGAATTGCTCAGGAGGGAGAAACTGTATGCCAAGTTCTCCAAATGTGAATTTTGAATTCCAACGGTACAATTTTTGGGTCATGTGATTGATAGTCAAGGAGTTCATGTAGATCCCGCAATAATTGAGGCTATTAAAGATTGGGCTGCACCGAGAACCCCGACTGAAGTTAATCAATTTTTGGGTTTAGCCGGTTACTACCGAAGATTCATTGAGGGATTTTCGAAGATAGCAAAACCGTTGACCAAATTGACTCAAAAGAGTGTTAAATACGAATGGGGAGATAAAGAAGAGGAAGCATTACAATTACTCAAGGAAATGTTGTGTAGTGCTCCTATCTTAGCATTACCTGAAGGTAGTGAGGACTTTGTCGTCTATTGTGACGCTTCTCATAAAGGTTTGGGAGCCATGTTAATGCAACGAGATAAGGTAATAGCTTATGCTTCCCGACAGCTCAAGAAGCACGAGAAGAACTACACCACCCATGATTTGGAGTTAGGTGTTGTGGTTTTTGCCTTAAGGATATGGAGACATTACTTGTACGGAACCAAGTGTGTTGTGTTTACTGACCACAAAAGTCTACAGCACATCTTGAATCAGAAAGAGCTCAACATGAGACAACGACGTTGGATTGAGTTGCCAAGCGGTTATGATTGCGAGATTCGTTATCATCCCGGTAAAGCAAACGTCATTGCTGATGCTCTTAGTCGAAAGGAGAGAATACCGCCGTTACAAGTTAGGTCGTTGGGGATGACTATCGCATCGCCGTTACCATCTCAAATATTTGAAGCTCAAACGGGAGCGTTGAAAGCGGAAAACTGTGACAACTGGCAAAATAGGGAGCCGTTTTATAAAAACCGCATTACATTGAAATTATAAATTTAAAATTCTTAAAAGTTTATTTTGACGAGATATTTTACGAATGTGGGAACGTGATTTTAATCATAGGATATTTATGAGATTTGGTTATTTAATTATGGTTCGGTTTGATTCGGTCGTATGAATTATTTTGAGATCGTTATTTTTGGCACTACTTTGACTCCGGCACTAGGTTGACCTAACAGTTTTAATTTCATTTTATTATTGGATCGGATATTATTATTTTGGAACGGGTTTGGTTTGAGAAAGATATTTGGTTATTTAAGTTTCGGGTTTGGTCCGTGTATTGACACCGGGCTACTAAATCCCTACACCCACTACTATTATTATTATTTAAATTTTTTTTTTTTTTTTTTTTTGATAAGAGTAAATAACATGAATCGTCCTTGTGGCTGTCATTTTACAAGCAAACCATCACCAACATCTCACCCCTACTCTCTCTCTCTTCTTCCTTTAAACACCACCGCCGCCCCCCTAAATCCACCATAGCTCCGCCACCGCCGCCCTCACCATAAAAACAACACCACCATCTTCACCATCTTTTCGAAATCTATCTATTGGTACCAACCACGCGCCCTAACTCCCCCTATAACACCTAATTCGAATTAAATCCCCACGAGTTCATCACCACTTTGTATTATTTCTTGGAGATCTATTTGTTTGGCTTTGATTTTTGAAGGTAGGCCGAGTTTTTGGACTCGTGTTGTGTTCGATTCGTGACCTAGAGTCCCGGGTTTTCATTTCTTTTTCGGGTTTCATGGAGTTTGAGGCAAGAATCAAATGGGTTTTGTGAGAATAAAGTGGGAAAAAGGATTTTGGTTGATAAAAAAGTGTTTGGTATCCGGGTTGGATTGTTTTGGGTTCGAATGTGTGGAAGGATTGATGATTCTTAGTGGGTTGATGCTCGGTTTGAGCATAACCGAGACCCTCGAGGTCTCGGGGTCGGTTTTGTGGCTTGTTTTGTCGAGCCGAGACCCAAAGGGGTCCTCCCCGTTTCATGTTGTTGATGTTGTCGAGACACCAAGACCCAAGGGGTCCTCGTTGACCTTGTTGTTGTTGTTGTTTGGGTTTGGCCGACGACCACTATGGTCCGTTTGGTTGGGTTGGCTCGTTTAGAGCAAGCCGAGACCCTAGAGGTCTCGGGTGGACCCACGACCTTTGTTTTGAGTATAACTTTGACCCGGGTTGACTTGGTAATTCAACCCGTTGCATATTTGGTTTTCGGACAATATATGTTACTTGTTATTATTTATTTTTGTTGTGAATGTATTATGGGCATTTGGATATTATTTGGACGCGTTGCGGTATTTCTTGATTATGAGTATATTTGGAGATGTGTTGACGAAAGTGGATTGGGGACCGATTGTGAGACGGTCAATTAGATGACGGAGATAGGTTAGTCGGGTGCCGTAGTCGGACCCTCATGTTGTAGCACGTGGATTTGGGATTGATTTGGACGGAGTTGATTTATTATTATGACTTGATTTTTATTATTTGGACTTGGACTATGAGCCGAGGGTCATGACTCGGACATGTGATAAAATTCTATGACTCGATAAATATTTAAAAATCGATATTAATAATAATACTCGTAATAATATTATTGATAATATAATCGTTTATATACGTATATAGACGTGATAAACGTACATATATATATATATATATATATATATATATATATATATATATATATATATATATATATATATATATATAAACGCGTATATTAATAATAAAACGATCACGAGTAAACATATAATAATAAAACGATAGTTATTATACTATGAAAATAGTGTAATAAATGTCGGGAAATTATTATAAATAATAACTATATAAATAATGGCGAAATATAAGTCGGATAACTAATAATTAAAAAATGTGATTTTGTTTATAAATTAGAAACTTATCGAGTTATACGAATTGTGGGTCTTTAAAGTCCAAGTGGGCTTTATTGTGTGACGTTTGTATTGTCACGGATATATGACGGTTAATATATCCATCTTATATAACTACGTGACTTATTTAATCGACGGGTTAAATCGAGTTATTTAGCTATATAAAATGAGTATATTAATGGGCATCGTATCCTACGACGCCCATAGGTTGTGGTACATGTATTAGGATAATAAATTACTAAATATCTCGTGAAATTGGCTAAATTGACGAATTTGGCAAATTGGACGATATATGTAGGGAATTTATTTGACTACGATATATACCATATAGTGTTATTTGTGCTATATGATTTAGGTTGGGTATAATCTTGGAGCGATGTATTACGTAAATAAATATGGGGGATTATCAAATCGACGGATTTGATAAACTTCGATGATTTATTTAAATAATATATTGGACTAATATTAGACCTATAGATTGTTTATTATTCTGTTCGTTGTGGCTTTTTGGTTTGAGATGTGTCGACCCTCCACCCGTATGGATACCAAACGTCGGATTTCAAATAAATATGAAGTTAATTCGAGAAATGGATATTTTGGAAAGTAAAATGAATTACGTTCGGGAATGGGAATATTTGATTTTGAGGAAATGTTTTCTGAACGAGTTTGATATTGTTAGGAAGTGTCGAGTCAGTAGTTGCCGTTACGTGAGATGCTTGGGATTTCTTGCGTCCTTCTTCTATCATTTCTTTAGAGAATTTCTGGACTTGAGGTGAGTCATAGCCCCACTTTTACTCTTGAACTTTGTTTTCAATACTTGGGGTGAGAAACGTGCAAATGTTTTATGTGGACTATTATCGCTTTTTGATTTCAAAACTTGCTATGCTTATAGAACTAGGTAGAGCGAGGCCTAGACTAGATCTAGGTAAGCTATTGATTCGGTTTTTGAGCGAGGCCTAGTCCCCGAACTAGGTAAGCTATTGATTTGGTTGTTGAGCGAGGCCTAGTCCCCGAACTAGGTAAGCTATTGATGTGGTTGTTGAGCGAGGCCTAGTCCCCGAACTAGGTAAGCTATTTGATTTGGTTATAGAGCGAGGCCTAGACTAGATCTAGGTAAGCTATTGATTTGGTTGTTGAGCGAGGCCTAGTCCCCGAACTAGGTAAGCTATTGGATTGATTATAGAGCGAGGCCTAGACTTGAGCTAGGTAAGCTATTGATTGGATTGATTTGAGCTATAGCGTGCACCTATAGGGATGATTTGATTTGGTTGGATGATTGAGCCCTAGTCTAGCTAGCAAGCGTTTTGCGTATATGTCCACTATATTGAATTAAGAATCTAAACCTATGATCTCACCAGCGAAAGCTGACTTTTAGCACGTTTTCTCAGGTAATTAAGTGATGCTCTGCGGATGCTTGGGATTGGAGGCTTGGCATTTGGCACCGGTTATGGATTTATATTTTCTAAAACTCTGATAACTATTGTGGACCTATATTTATTTTCTTTTGGGCCTGACTCTGAATGATTTTGGGATAATGTAAACTTTAAAACCTCGTGTGGTTGTACTTTACTATGTTTACTTTATCTCGTTCTTTTATGTCTTGTGTTTGGATACCAATCCCCGTAGCACCCCGAAAGCTTGTTGAGTCTTCCGCTGTACCAAATTTTGGGGGTGTTACAAAAACCGACCTGCTGAGAACATATTTGGGATGGCTGAAAATGATAAAGGATTTGTTAAGCGTTCTGATGGAGTATTATGTTTTGGAGATCGGATTTGGGTACCATTGTATGGAGGAATTCGAGAGTTGATTATGCATGAGTCGCATAAGTCAAGGTACTCTATTCATCCTGGGTCTGACAAGATGTACCAGGATTTGAAAAAGTTATATTGGTGGCCAAACATGAAGGCAGATATAGCGTTGTATGTTAGTAAGTGCTTGACATGTTCTAAGGTTAAAGCTGAACATCAAAGACCGTCAGGATTATTGACGCAGCCAGAACTCCCAGTTTAGAAATGGGAGCGGATTACAATGGACTTTATTACCAAATTACCAAAGACAGTTAGCGGTTGTGACGCTATATGGGTAATTGAGGATCGATTGACTAAGTCTGCTCATTTCCTAGCGATTAGTGAAGATGATAGTGTCGACAAACTTGCGAGGTTGTATGTGAAGGAAATTATTTCTCATCATGGAGTTCCGATATCGATTATTTCTGATCGCGACAACCGCTTCACGTCAGCTTTGTGGCGATCACTTCAAACTGCTTTGGGGACGAAACTTGATATGAGTACTGCATATCATCCCCAAACTGATGGTCAAAGTGAGAGGACCATTCAGACTTTGGAGGATATGCTTCGTGCATGTATAATAGACTTTGGTAAAGGCTGGGAGAAATATCTACCCCTTGCGGAATTCTCCTATAACAATAGCTACCACACAAGTCTTAAAGCTGCACCATTCGAAGCTTTATATGGTCGAAAATGTCGTTCGCCTATTGGTTGGGATGAATTTGGAGATAGCCAACTCACAAGCCCCGAGCTTATATTGGAGACTACTGAGAAAGTGACTCAAATTCGTGATCGATTACAAGCAGCTAGAGATAGGCAGAAAAGTTACGCCGATCAGAGACGTAAACCCCTAGAGTTCCAGGTTGGAGACAAAGTGATGCTGAAAGTCTCGCCTTGGAAAAGTGTGATACGTTTCGGGAAACGTGGGAAACTCAACCCCCGCTACATTGGACCATTTCTTATTTTAGAAAGAATTGGGCCCGTGGCTTATCGTTTGGAATTACCACATGAACTGAGTAAAGTTCACGATGTGTTTCATGCTAGTAATTTGAAGAAGTGTCTTTCCGATGAGACGCCGGTTATACCGATGAAAGATATTCGTGTTGATGAGAAATTGAACTTTGTGGAAGAGCCGATCGAGATATTGGATCGTGAGATTAAGCGACTCAAGAGAAGTCGCATTCCACTCATCAAGGTTCGATGGAATTCCCGACATGGACCAGAATTTACGTGGGAGCGTGAGGACGAGTTCCGAAAGAGATATCCGAAGCTTTTCACTTTGTAGATGGATTGTTCCGAGAGAAACCCGGGACGGGTTTCTTCTGAGGCCGGGAGGATGTGACAACTGGCAAATTAGGGAGCCATTTTGAAAACCCGCATTACGAAAAAGTTCGTTTATAAATTTATATTTGAAATTTTATTCGTAACGAACTTGTAAAACCTATATTATGGTTGATTATATTTTAAAATCTTTATGAGATTTGAAGATTTATTTCAATGATTCGATATGGAATGTGGTGATTTATTTTGAAATTCTCATTTGGCACTACGTTGACTCCGGCACTAGGATAACCTAACTAAAATTTTATGTCTTAAGTTTACGGATTCGACTATATATATATTTATTTGTTGAACGTATCGTGAGATTTTTATTAATTTGGAACGAGCTCGGTTTGAGTATGTCGAGATATTTTGAAAAGTTACGGGTTTTGGTCCGTGTAATTTACACCTAGCCACCTCACCCTAAATATACTAACACCATTATTATTATTATTCTTATTATTATTGTTACAAAAGAAAGAAATAAAAAGATTAAGCTACAAAAATCGTCCTTGTGCCTTTTCCTGGTTCACACACAAACATACCCACACCCTTATCTCTCTCTCTCTCTCTCTTAATATCACTTCATCTTCATCTCCAAACCCTAGCATCCACAGCCACCGCCCCTGCTGCTACATCACCGCCACTCCCACGCTTACACCACCACCACCATCTTAACCCTCTCTTCATCCTATTTCTTTTGGTGTATACCACGTGCGCCCAAACACCCATATCATCCCGTTTGGTGAACCACCGCCGCCATACACACCACCAATACCACTAATATTACTTGATTTTTAAGAGATTCGTGAGTTTGGAACTTTAAAAAGGTAGGTTACATCGTTGTGCACCTCGTGTGCCACGATGTGGGTTTAAATCCGTTTAATCATGGAGTATCTTAATGGGTTTTGGAATAAAAATGATGGGGAAACTATGGTTTTGATAAATAAGTCCGTTTGGTATCCGGGTTCCTTGCTTTTGGTGGTTGTCGAAGTGAAACCGAGAGCTCCAAGCTCTCGGCTTGTGTTTCTCTTTAAAGTTTTTGTGTGGAGATTTTAATTCTTGGTCTTGTGTTTTTGTCATCGAGGGAATTGGTGATGCATTTCTGAGATATGGGTGATTTTCGGCCAAGGATTTATAAGATGTTGAGGTTGTTTGGTTGTTACCATGACCCTTGGGGTCGGTTTGTATTTGTGTCGAGCTCGGAAGAGCTAGCCGAGACCATGATGGTCTCGGGTATGACCTTTTGTGATTCATGTTTGAGCCGAGGCTTAAATTGAGTCCCTTGACTCGGGGTTGGACTTGGTAGTCGACCCGGATGACTTGATATAATTGGTGATCTTAATTGGTTTCTTGGTACTTTTTTTTCTTGTTGTTATTATTGTTATTGTTGTTGAGGTATAATTGCTTTGGTGTTGTTGATATTGTTGGTGTTACTTGGGAGCCGAGGATGGAATGTCATATTGGTTATTGTTGTGGAGTTGTGTTGACGAAATTGATATGGGGACCGATTGTGAGACGGTCACTTAGAATGACGGAGATAGATTAGTCGGGTGCCGTAGTCGGACCCTATTGTTGTTGCACGTGATTTGGGTATTGTTGGACGGAGATTGATTACTTGATTTGACTTGATTATTATTTCTATTTTGGACTTGGACAATAAGCCGAGAGTGATGACTTGGACATGTGACCATTTCGTATGACTCGATAAATATTTATAATCAACCGCAAACAATAAAACTCGTAATAATATTATTGGTAATATAAACGTTTATATAAATATATAGACGTGAATAACGTATATATAAATATATAAATGCGTATATTAAAAATAAAAAGATCACGAGTAATATTATAACAATAACGTGACGATAAATATTATACTATGAAAAGTAGTGTAATAAATGTCGGGAGCGTTATTATAATTAAACGACTATAAATAACGATGAAATCTTGACTTTAAATAAATATTAAATAAAACAATTTCTTTTAAATAAATGAGGAAAACTATCGAGTTATACGGGGTCGTGGTCACTTGAGTCCAAGTGGATTATTATTTGTGACGTTCGTGTTGTCACGGATATATGACGATTAATACATTGACTTTCGATAACTACGTAACTTATTTAATCGACGGGTTAAATAAGAGCTATTTAGTTATTTAAATTGAGTATATTAATGGGCATCGTATCCTACGACGCCCATAGGTTGTGGTATGCGTACAAGATTAATAAATTACTAAGTATCTCGTGAGGTTGCCAAATTGACAAATTTGGTAAGCTTAACGGCATAATTAGAGAATTTATTAAACTTTGATATATACCATATAGTACTTTATGTGCAATATGACCTAGGAGTTGGGTATAATCTTATAATGGTATATTAAGTAAATAAATATGGGGGATTACCAAATCGACGGATTTGATAAACTTCGATGATTTATTTAAATAATATATTGGACTAATATTAGACCTATAGATTGTTTTATTATCCTTTTTGTTGTGACTTCTTGGTTTGAGTTGTGTCGACCCACCACCCGTATGGATACCAAACGCCAAACTCCAAACTAATATGCGATTTATACGAGAAATGGATTTTCGGAAGTAAAATGGAATACGTTCGGGTTTGGGAATATTCGATTTTGAGGAAATGATTTCTGAACGAGTTGATATTGTTAGGTCGTGCCGAGTCCGTAGTTGCCGTCTTTTAAGTTACTATACATCTTATTTCTACCGATTTATTCTTGCTGATTTCTGGACTTGAGGTGAGTCATAGCCCCACTTTTTACTCTTTAACTATGTTTTCAATACTTGGGGTGAGAAATGTGCAAATCATTTTATGTGGACTATTATCGCTTTTATATTCTTTTAAAACTTGCTATGCGTATGGACTAGGATTAATTGTCAACTTTACTCACATAGTTTCGTGTGTACTATTCAAGGTTGGCTTATTTAGATACTATAGTGTGCACCTATAGGTTATTAATACTTCGAATGTTAACCGAGTATTTATGATATTACGGGGGGTACCCGTGTATCTAGGTTGTAGCAGAGGGTATCCGCAGGCTTGTTACGGAAGGTATCCGTGTGTTTATGATGGAGCGGAGGGTATCCGCAGGTTTTTAGTGAATCCCTAGTCTAGCTAGCAAGCGTTTTGCGTATATGTCCACTATATTGAATTATGAATTTAAACCTTTGTTCTCACCAGCGAAAGCTGACTTTTAGCACATTTTCTCAAGTAATTAAGTGATGATTTGGATGCATGGATTGGAAGGCTTGGCCATGGCACCTGGTTTATGAATCTATTTTTCTAAAACTCTGATATTTAATTGTGGACCTACGTTTATTTCTTTTGGGCCTGACTCTGAATGAATGTTGGGATAAATGTAAACTTTAAAACCCCGTTTTGGTTGTTTTTTCTTATGTTTACTTTATCTCGTTCTTTTACGTCTTGTGTTGGATACCAATCCCCGTAGCACCCCGAAAGCTTGTTGAGTCTTCCGCTGTACCAAATTTTGGGGGTGTTACAGATTGGTACCAGAGCCAAGGTTATAGAGAAGTAGGTAAATAAACACCTAAACTATAACCGATTTTTATAGAAAACGATCCTCGACCAATGCCCGCCAGCCCGCCAAGCCGAAGCATCTTCGATTATATTGAGGTATTATGAGATAATGAATTGATATGAGATTTTTGAGATGATTGAGAATATGGGATATATTGATTTAGTGATAAGATGGCGTTTCGAGGAATTATATGGTTTAATTGTTTTATAAATGTTTTAGTAATGTAGTATTTGAAATTCTTTATTAAGATTATATGATTGAATTTATATGAGGATTTTTGATACGGTATTTTGAGTTCGCGCTTTAGTTGTTTTGAAACACTTACACCTACCCTACGCCGTTGTCACAGACTATGGCCTCCCGTACGTTTGACGTTGTTGAGGATATTCTTACTGCACCTGTACGCCCAGCACAGATCACCATGGCTCCTGATGATCCTTACAGGATTGCCATGCATTCAGCTACTTCATCACCAACAGCTTCTACTTCTGCACTGCCTGCTGCATCTACTTCTCAGGGACCCTCATCTTCTCTAGGGCTCCCTAGTACTTCGAGACAACTTACTCTTCATCAGGCTTTGGCTCGTGTGGCTCCACGTTTTGCCCACCGAGCTACGGCACGTATGTCGGTACGCCCTACTTCACCACCTTTACACTTGGATGCTCACAGTCTCCTGTCAGATGCACCACCTACATCATTGCATCGTCGTCCTAGATCACCCACCCCATCTCCACATGGTTCACCTGTTAGGAGACGACGATTGATGGTGTACTCTTCCGATGAGGAGGAGGAGGAGTACGAGGGTGAGGATGAGGCTGATGACCCTCAGGAGGCTGAGCAGGGTGATGATGACCCTGAGGAGGAGGATGACCCTCAGGAGGAGGAGATGCCTGATGATGATGGTTTGTTAGTGCCGCCAGCTCAGGCTGAGGAGCCTGATTCACCTATACATCCGATAGAGCCTGTTTCACCTGATCATCCATTTTTGTTTGATTCACCACCTGGTAGTCCCGTGGCGTCGGACGCGCCATCTGAGGTTTCTGCTGAGCATGCAGAGTTAGGTGAGACTGGTAGGATGTGGGCTCAGATTACTGCACAGGGCTAGAGGATCTCGCGGATGTCTGACCGACTTGAGATGGTTATTGGAGAGTTTATCGCTGAGCTGAGAGTTGATATAACCGCTGTCGTGGGCAGGACGACAGCGATGAAGAGAGGTTTGATGGAGATTCATGAGCATATTGAGGGCTTACAGCTAGGTTTTATCACAGCTCGAGAGGCCGACTGCAGGTTATGGCAAAGGAATGCCAAGCTAGAGAAGGAGGTGGCAGACCTCAAGAGAGACAGCGACACCCATAGTGTGGAGTTAGGATCATTATGGAGAGAGCTTGATGGCTTGAGGCAGGAGTTGAGGAGCCTCCGCCAGCAGCGTGGCTAGATGTTTGAGTTATGTTGTCTTGTTGCTTTCTACACCGAAGAGTGTTCGGTTAGAAAAGCTAGTTATCGTATTTTGATGTATTTTCCGTTGATTGTTCGTCTCGTTGGAACGATTATTATCTTTTGTGTTTTTCAGTAGTTGGAACGATGTTGGATCTCTATTGTATAGTTGATGGTTATTATTATATGATAGTATGTGATTTTTGGATGTTATGGAAATTGAGTTCCTAATCGCCTTATTGTTGTATTGTGATGTATTGCTGATATTCTTTCCATGACTTGGCTTCATCGATTTAATTCTTGTTGAGCATATGATAAGTTCTATTGGAGACTTATGAACCTTGTATGATGTTTCAGATCAATGGCCCCACGACGAAACCCTGTTAGAGCTACTAGAACTGGTCCTGCAGCGACTACCCTTGGTCGCCGAGGACGCCGTCCTACTCGAAATGTTGAAACCCCTACTCCTGATAACCTGGACACTACTAACCGCAACAACATGACTCAATTCTGGTAGTTCTAACAGGGTTTCGTCATGGGGCCATTGATCTGAAACATCATACAAGTTCATGAGTCTCCAATAGAACTTATCAATATGCTCAACAAAAGTAATTCAACGAAGCCAAGTCATGGAAAGAATAGCAACAATACACCACGAAACATCAATAAAGCGAATAGGGACTCAATTTCCATAATACCCAAAATGACATAATACCATATACTAATAACCATCAACCATACAATAGAGATCCAACATCGTTCCATTACCGGAAAACACAAAACATACTAATCGTTCCAAAAGAGATGAATACTAAACAAAATACATCAAAATATGATAACTAGCTTTTCTAACCGAACACTCCTCGGTGTAGAAAGCAACAAGACAACATAACCCAAGCATCTAGCCACGCTGCTGGCGGAGGCTCCTCAACTCCTGCCTCAAGCCATCAAGATCCCTCCATAATGATCCTAGCTCTACACTATGGGTGTCGCTGTCTCTCCTGAGGTCTGCCACCTCCTTCTCTAGCTCGGTGTTCTGCTGCCATAACTTGCGGTCGGCCTCTCGAGCTGTGACAAAACCTCGCTGTAAACTCGCGATCTACTCATGAACCTCCATCAAAACTCTCCTCATCTCAATCGACCTGCCCTCAACAACAGTCATGTCAACTCTCAAATCTGCTAAAAACTCTCTAATAACTCTCTCAAGTCGATCAGATACTCGCGAGATCTTCTCGACTTGGGCAGTAATCTGAGCCCACAACCTGCCACTCTTACCTAACTCTGCCTACTCAGCAGAAACCTCGGATGATGCATCCGATGCCACTAGACTACCAGGTGGTGAATCAAACAGAAACGGATGATCAGGTGAGACAGGCTCAATCAGGTGTATAGGTGAATCAGGCTCCTCTGCCTGAGCTGGTGGTACTAACACATCATCATCATCAGGCATCTCATCCTTCTGAGGGTCATCCTCCTCCTCAGGGTCATCATCATCACCCTGCTCAGCCTCATGAGGGTCATCCTCCTCCTCAGGGTCATCAGCCTCATCCTCACCCTCGTACTCCTCCTCCTCCTCATTGGAAGAGTACCTCATCAATCGTCGTCTCCTAACAGGTGAACCAAGTGGAGATGTGGTAGGTGATCTAGGACGACGACGCAATGATGTGGGTGGCGCCTCTGACAGAAGAGAGTGAGCATCGATCTGTAAAGGTGATGGAGTAGGGCGTACCGACATGCGTGCCGTAGCTCGGTGGGCAAAGCGTGGGGCCACACGAGCCAAAGCCTGATGAAGAGTAAGCTTCCTCAATGTACTAGGGAGCCCTAGAGAAGATGAGGGTCCCTGCGTAGATGCAGCAGGTGGTGCTGAAGTAGAAGCTGTCTGCGGCACAGTAGCTGAAAGCATGGCAATCTGGTAAGGATCATCAGATGCCATAGTGAACTGTGCTGGTAATACCGGTGCAGTAAGAATATCCTCGACAACATCGGGCATATGGGAGGCCATGGTCTGTGACAACGGCGCAGGGTAGGTGTAAGTGTTTCAAAACAACTAAATCATAACTCAAAATACCATACCCAAAAATCCTCATCAAATAATTCAATCATATAATCTCAATAAAGAATTTCAAATACCGCGTTACTAAAACATTTATAAAACAATTAGACCATATAATTCCTCGAAACGCCATCTTATTACTAAATCCATAAACCTCAAATCATCTCAAGAAATTCCAAATCTAATAATCATCTCAAAAATCTCATAATACCTCAAAATAATAGAAGATGCTTCGGCTTGGCGGGCTGGCGGGCAGTGGTCAAGGATCATTTTCTATAAAAATTCGGTTATAGTTTAGGTGTCTATTTACCTAGTTCTCTATAACCTTGGCTCTGATACCAATCTGAAACACCCCCAAAATTTGATACAGCGGAAGACTCAACAAGCTTTCGGGGTGCTACGGGGATTGGTATCCAACACAAGACATAATAGAACGAGATAAAGTAAACAAAATAAAAACACAACCAAAACGGGGTTTTAAAGTTTACATTTATCCCAACATCATTCAGAGTCAGGCCCAAAAGAAAATAACAGTAGGTCCATAATTCCATATCAGAGTTTAGAAAAATAGATCTATAAACCAGGAGCCTTAGCCGAGCCTTCCAATCCATGCATCCATATCATCACTTAATTACCTGAGAAAACATGCTAAAAGTCAGCTTTCGTTGGTGAGATCATAGGTTTAAATTCATCTAACAATATAGTGGACATATACGCAAAACGCTTGCTAGCTAGACTAAGGATTCGCTAAAAGCCTGCAGATACCCTCCGCTCCAACATAACACACGGATACCCTCCGTTCTAACATAGATATTCGGGTAACCCCCGCAATACCACTAAATACTCGGATAACCTCCGAAGTATTAATAACCTATAGGTGCACGCTACAGTATCTAAATAAGCCAACCTTGAATAGTACACACGAACCGTGTGACTAAAGCTGACAATTCCAAATAACCAAATAAGCCAACCTTGAATAGTACACACAAAATATGTGACTAAAGTTGACAATAAATCCTAGTCCATACGCATAGCAAGTTTAGAAAGAATATAGAGGCGATAATAGTCCACATAAATAATTTGCACGTTTCTCACCCCAAGTATTGAAAACATAGTTCAAGAGTAAAAGTGGGGCTATGACTCACCTCAAGTCTAGAAAACAGCAAGATGAATTCGTTAGCAGTAAGATGTATAGTAACTCACAAGACGGCAACTACGGACTCGGCACGACCTAACAATATCAACTCGTTCAGAAAACATTTCCCCAAATTCAAAATATTCCCAAACCCGGACGTAATCCGTTTTATTTTCCGAAAATCCATTTCGTAATAGTTTGATGTATTCACGTTTGGTATCCATACGGGTGGTGGGTCGACACAAACAAACCAAAAAGTCACACAAAAGAATAATAAATAAACTATTGATCTAATATTAGCCCAATATATCATTTAAATAAATCGTCGAAGTTTACCAAATCCGTCGATTTGATAATCCTCATATTTATTTACGTAACATACCATTCCAAGATTACACCCAATCCTAAAGCACATAGCACATAAATACTATATGATATATATCGTAGTTTAATAAATTCCTTATATACATCGTCAAATTGGCCAGATTTCCCGATATATATATTCGCAATTTATTACCCTTTACATATACCACAACCTATGGGCGTCATAGGATACGATGCCCATTAATATACTCATTTCGTATAGCCAAATAACTCGGTTCAACCTTTCGGTTAAGTAGTTATTTAGTTATAGAAAACGCTTATATTAATCGTCATATATCCATGACAACACGAAAGTCACAAACAAAACTTACATGAACTCGAGTGACCACGACTCCGCATAACTCGATAGGTTTACTCGTTATATATATAAAATGACATTTTATTTAATATTTAGTAATTGTCGAGAGTTTCTCGTTTTATAATACATTTTTATGATAATACTTCCAATAATATTACGCTACTCTCGTAGCCTAATATATTTAGTCGTATTATTTATAAGATGACTCGTGATTTTTATTATTATTAATATACGCATTTATACACTTATATATACGTTATTCACGTCTATATATTCATATAAACGTTTATATTACCAATAACTATTATTACGAGTTTTATTATTTAGGTTTTAAATTGTAAATAGTTATCGAGTCATACGAAATGGTCACATGTCCGAGTCATGACTCTCGGCTCATTGTCCAAGTCTAAAGAAAATAAGTAAATGTCATAAAAATCAATGCATCTCCGTCCAACACAACCTCAATCCACGTGCTACAACAATAGGGTCCGACTACGGCACCCGACTAACCTATCTCCGTCAATCTAAGTGACCGTCTCACAATCGGTCCCCAATAACACATTTCGTCAACACTTCTCAATACCAATATCCCTTGTCGAGACCAAACGTGGTCTCGACCCACATGTATTCGGCCAAGTAAATAAACAACCAAATCAATACCAAAACCAAGTTAACAAGAAAGAAACAAATATAACCAAGGTCACATTCGGGTTGGTTTACCAAGCCAAACCCGAGTCCACTCGACTCGATTGAGTCGCGGTACACACTACGAGCCAAAAGTGGCTCGAACCAAGCATCAAAGTTCACATAAACAGCTCCAAGGAGCACTCCAAATGCCAACATGACCACACGGGTCTCGGCAACATTAACCATAACACGGCATCGAGCCGCGACTCCCATGAGTCGAACCAAGTAAAACTAACGCGAGCAAGAAATCAAGAGCCATAATCAAGGCTCACAATAACAAGAAATCGAGCACCATGGCTCGGGTTAACACCCAAGCCGTGAGTCATGGACTCACGGTTCGAACCGAACCCACAAAAAAATAACCTGGATACCAAACATTTCAAGAAAACGAGTTTCCATCATAAACCCATAAGTAATTTCCCGTTTTTAATATGAAAACCCATTCGGATCTAAACGTGTCGTGACCAAGGGTCACGTTTAATCAAAAATACGAGTAACACTCGCCTCACCTTCGATCTAAAAAGCTCCAAACCATAAAACCCTTCGAAAATAACGATTGGTGGTGAAAGATGGTGGTGATTCGTGATGAAAAATGAGGTTATAGGGCGCGTGTAGGGGTGGATCTAAAAGATTAGATGGTGGGGATTAAGAAAACGGTGGTGGTGTTTAGTGGTGGCCGGCGGTGCAGTGGTGGCGGCCGGTTTTGAAGGGGGCGGCTAGGTTTTAATAAGAAGAGGGGACGAGGGAGAGAGAGATGTGTGAGTGAGGGTGTTGTGTTTGTGTGAAAACCGGACCAAACAAGGACCCTTTGTGGTTCACTCTTTTTATATATATTTTTTTAAAGTTTTAAATAATAATAATATTAATAATAGTAATAATAATATTACTAGTAGTTTTGAGTGGGTACAAATGGGTAAATGTAAAACATACGGCCCGAAACCCGAACTCATTTCAAACTTTCAATATCCCACGAAAACATCTCGTAAATAATTAAATGTAGTCGGACTCGTAAAACGAATCATAAAATTTCCCGTTAGGTAAACCTAGTGCCGGAGTCAACGTAGTACCAGTGAGAATTTTAAGAATACATCATCAAGTAATTTCCATAATGAATTATTAAAATAATTCTCGAATCCCATAACGACATAAAATATAATTATCCATAAAATTGGTCTTACAAGTTCGTTACGAATAAAAATTCCAAATAAAATTTATAAACAAACTTTAACGTAATGCGGGTTTTCAAAATAGCTCCCTAAATTGCCGGTTGTCACATATTAGACCTATAGATTGTTTTATTATCCTTTTTGTTGTGACTTCTTGGTTTGAGTTGTGTCGAC
The DNA here is from genome assembly GCA_030686995.1 of Artemisia argyi. NCBI lineage: Eukaryota > Viridiplantae > Streptophyta > Magnoliopsida > Asterales > Asteraceae > Artemisia > Artemisia argyi. The sequence goes on along the minus strand of CM060680.1, from coordinate 226,827,752 downwards.
CCACCACCCGTATGGATACCAAACGCCAAACTCCAAACTAATATGAGATTTATACGAGAAATGGATTTTCGGAAGTAAAATGGAATACGTTCGGATTTGGGAATATTCGAGTTTGAGGAAATGATTTCTGAACGAGTTGATATTGTTAGGTCGTGCCGAGTCCGTAGTTGCCGGCTTTTGAGTTACTATACATCTTATTTCTACCAATTTCTTCTTGTTGATTTCTAGACTTGAGGTGAGTCATAACCCCACTTTTTACTCTTGAACTATGTTTTCAATACTTGGGGTGAGAAACGTGCAAATCATTTTATGTGGACTATTATCGCTTTTATATTCTTTTAAAACTTGCTATGCGTATGGACTAGGATAAATTGTCAACTTTAGTCACATAGTTTCGTGTGTACTATTTAAGGTTGGCTTATTTAGATACTATAGTGTGCACCTATAGGTTATTAATACTTCAGACGTTATCCGAGTATTTATGATATTACGGGGGGTACCTGTGTATCTAGGTTGTAGCGGAGGGTATCCGCAGGCTTATTACGGAAGGTATCCGTGTGTTTATGATGGAGCGGAGGGTATCCGCAGGTTTTTAGTGAATCCCTAGTCTAGCTAGCAAGCGTTGTGCGTATATGTCCACTATATTGAATTATGAATTTAGACCTATGATTTCACCAACAAAAGCTGACTTTTAGCACGTTTTCTCAGGTAATTAAGTGATGATTTGGATGCATGGATTGGAAGGCTTGGCCATGGCACCTGGTTTATGGATCTATTTTTCTAAAACTCTGATATTTAATTGTGGACTTACGTTTATTTCTTTTGGGCCTGACTCTGAATGAATGTTGGGATAAATGTAAACTTTAAAACCCCGTTTTGGTTGTGTTTTCTTATGTTTACTTTATCTCATTCTTTTACTTCTTGTGTTGGATACCAATCCCCGTAGCACCCCGAAAGTTTGTTGAGTCTTCCGTTGTACCAAATTTTGGGGGTGTTACAATTTTGCACTTTATATTAATGCTATTATTTGTCTGAGTTGTGGAAATTGATATAGACTCTATTAGCCTCCGAGGTTAATTTATTAAGCATAATAGTGGTAGGACTATGGGTGTGTTTCGTAAAAGTAGCAGCGAGTAGCAATTAGCTGTGAGCAGTAGCCACAACTCACAGCTCATCGCTCACAGCTTCTTAAAGAAGTATTGAAAAATAAGTTTTCTTAAAAAATAGCAAAGCTAATCGCTCCATTACCAAATGAAAATCAAAAAGTCATTGTTCACCGCTCATCACCCAAAAAAGCTGCAAAAAGCTCTGTGCCAAACATAGTCAAATGTGTATATAGAAGCTCCTGAGGATCTTACTTTTAAGTTAACCAGAAGAAGATTGACAAAGCTTTGTCAGGTGACATACGCTATGACGTTTTAAAAGAGGCTTTAAAAGGGTGCGTAGAATTTGGGTTTCACCTACAAAAATCAAAAACCGAAAGTGAAACGAACCCAAAAAATAAACTAAATTTTTGTAACCGAACCGAATTTGACAACACTGTACAGATGGTTAAACCTGTTGAACTAGTTTTCAAAACGATGCAAAAAAAGTACATAGAAAGTGATGGTGAAAAATAAATCGATTTTTTGAGTTCTGTTATATGTTTGGTTTATTTTAAACTTGCAATTTATGGACTAATAAGCCTCGTGTGCATCTTTTAACTCAAATTTGTATGCATTTAATTTTTTGCGTTAGTACTTTGGTTATAAGCAATAAAATAGTCACGTAATCCTTATACTTATGTCTATTTGAGTATCTCAACCAAAGAGTGTTTCTCTGGTATCTTGTGGTGCCATCGTGTGATTCCGTGGGTAAAGTCCTGCCACATCAGCATTTTATAGGATAGTGGATGTTTGATACTATTGATCGAGTATGTGGGTAACTGAAAATGGGATTTGTTTTAAACTCTTTGAACTCTTGTTTATTTATAACCTTTAACATATTGTATGTGTTAGGATATTTGTATTAGCTAGTAAAATTTAACATAAGGTACATATATGCCACATGTTGTATTTTCATTATACTTGTGATGGGATTGTTATTATGTTATTGTTACTAATATGATAATTAGATTTTAGGTGTTATATTTAAGGTTTTGCTTTAATTTGATGGGGTTTGTTGGAGCAGATCACTAATGTGAACAAGTTGAATGAGGTGGAAATTATTTATATTCAATGAACTGGTTTGTTGGAACATAGTCATATTTATGTGAACCGGTTTGTTGGAGCAGATCACTTTTGATTAATAATTTATGATCCTTTTAATTAATGAACCTATGTGTAAATTGTTTAATTTGGTAGAAAAGAAATAAATTTGGTGAAAATTGTTCTGGATCAAAATGATTTATATATTCAACTGGTAATACTAGTAATATTTAAAATAAATAAATAAATAAATAAAACATGTTTTATTGTCTAGCTTATAAATAATTAACTATGAAAACGTGTGGGAAGATTAGGTGAGACACGGAGTAGCAACTAGGCCTCCTGCTTCTGAGAAACTTTCACGTACGTATTTTCTTTTCCTGCTTCTGACTTCACTGTTGTTGCTGCTCGGGCGCATAGCAATTTCTCGCTTTTAGTTTTATCTGTTAAGATCTTCATTTTATCATCTATCAATATAGCGAAAATTACTGACATACCCCTGCACGGAGGGGTATGTCACAAAATACCCCAAGTATCCGCCGTTTTCAAAAGTACCCCATCATTCCCCTTAAATCCATACGCGACACCAGGGGAGGACACGTGTCAAGAATGTAGCTCGGGCCAAAAAAAAATTAATTTATGCATGTCGCGTACAGTTGTACGCGAGACCCTTTAATCCGTACGCGACACCCATAAATTTTGCATGGGGAAGGAGCATTTGCATGGGGAATGAGCATTTTGCATGGGGAATGAATGTTTGACTGGAAAAGTTGCATGGATGGGACGGATCTATGGAATTTGAATGATATATTTGTGCATGTCGTGTATGAACATACACATAACCTAAAAAAAAAAAAAAAAAAAAAAAAAAGAAAAAAAAAAAAAAAAATCTTCCGATTGTTATTGTGTTAGTTTTAGTTTTGGTGTTGTTTGGTTGTTACCGGTGGTGTATTATTGGTGGTACAGTGGTGGTGCAGTGGTGGTTCAGTGGTGGTGCAGTATTCTTGGTGGTGTGGAGTTGTGGTTTAACATTTGTTGCTGGTGCAGTGGTGGTGTAGTGGTGGTGTGGCATTTTGGTAGTGGTCTGTGGTGGTGGTGTGGTTGTTGATGGTGGTCTTGTTGTGTTAGTGGGGTGGTGCTGTAGTTGTTGCTGGTGGTCTTCTTGTGTTAGTGGCTGTTGTAGTTGAGTAGTTTGTCATAATGGCGGAATATCCGGTAATACTGAAATATAATTTTTTTTGTCATTATAATTATTGTTTATTTGTTACGTATATGTTTTGTAAATATATATTTGTTATGTTTTTTGGTTATTTTAGGATTATCCTGCGCAAGTGACATGTAGGAGTAGGTTGTCTTTAATTCAGGACATTAGAAAACTGATATTGAACACCCCTAAGGAAAAAATGTTTAGAGAAACATGTTTTGGTTGGATGTTAGACATTCCGAATATGCAAGAGAGCGGGGTGTTAGTACACTATTTTTTATGCCACCAAGTTGCTTGCCAAGAGGGAGACACAAACACAGTTCCATTAAGATATCGTGTACGTACTCTTGATCGTTTAGGTGAGGTTGAAATTCAGTTTGGTAGGGAGGAATTTTGTCTAGTCACGGGTTTAAGGTTTAGGGTTGATTTTAGGGAGGCATATATGGAAGGTGCTAACTTATTTAGGAGACGTGTGTTCCCTTCTACTATTGATTCCAAACCTATATACGTTAGAACCTTGTTAGCAATGATAAACAAAGACGTGTTTAATAAGTTGAGCGACAAAGATGGGGTTCGACTTTGTTTGTTAGCTGTATTGATGTTGGTGTTGGAAGGTACTGAGCATGGGAATATAGTAGACAGATTTTTGTTTAGGCTAGTTGAGGATTTAGATATGTGGAATGTCTTTCCGTGGGGGCCGTATGTATGGCCAACTTTGTACAATCATCTCCGGGATACAGTATTTAAGCATAGGGATAAGCACTTTTCCGCCGACAGGGACCCTACTAAACCTCCTAAGTACACGTTGAATGGATTTCTATGGGCTTTTAAGGTATGCCATTAATCTATTTATACAGTTCATGTATACATATAATTGTGGTTATTTTAACGAATTAACTTTTTTATTTTTATTTTTTTTAATTTTTTTTTTAGATTTGGATATTGGAGATGTTCCCCAGGGGTGCTAGCCCTTAACTTTTCCCGTCATCATCAAGTGTTGCATCCCCGGTCCGTTGCATGGAGTTATAATAAAGTGGTCGTTAGAGAAAGTATTGACAAGTTTTTGGACGACCAATTGAGGGTGAGTTTGAGATATTCAATTTTTTTCAACTATTATAAATTTAATGTTGTTTTATTTTTTTAATATCATGTGTATTTTCTATGTTTTATTAAAGGTAAGAACACCGTTGCCTAGGCTTACACCGGATGAGTACGAGGAATTATCCGAGTGGTGGCGTGACAGTAACGCGTATTTCCAAGGGCATCCGGTCGCACCCCCGGTTATACAGCCACAAGCAAACATGGATTATGAAATACCTCCGGCTGTGGCACAAAAGTTTGATTATTATGATGAGAAGATTAAAGAATATTAGCTAAAGGTAGACGAGATTGAAAAAATGGTAAACAGTTTGACATCAATTTCTTTTGAGTTTATGTATAAATATTATTGAAAGGTTGTTAATTGTTTCATTAACATTTTTAATGCAGCAAAACCAACTTCGCAATAAACAAGGAGTACATAGAGGATCAAGCTTTGTTGCAGATGAAAATGTTGGTTTTAGTGACTATAGTGTGATTCAAAACACACAGGTTTTTATTTTCATGTGTTTAGTAATTTTTAATGATGAAATGGTTATATTCTAACATTACGTTATGATTTAATATATAGGGATTCCCCCAATCCCACCGTCCATTTAGTGGTCCACCAGATGAGTCTTTCTTTGAAGACCTTCCTACACCGCCCATTGTGTCTAGGTATCCATCCCCATTTCCATCAACCAGACATGCTGCTACCCGTACACCAATGGGTTTCGCCGCGTTTGCCACTCCCATTGATCACCAGGCTGGTCCATCTTTCCTCCCTAACGATGCTGCTGACATCCAGGTAACGTATTATTTTACGATTATTATTTTTAGAATTCGTCATTATTTGTAATTGATAAACGATCGACCGACCAAGGAGGGATTGTCGTCTAGGTAAATTTCAGCAACTTCCGTATACCCAACAGGGACCCAGTACAATCCTCCTTAAGAAACGTGGAGCTAAGGCTAAACTAAAAAAGAGTACGGCGACCATTCCGCGATTTAACCTAGAAGAATTACCGGTAGATGATGCTGATGAGGATTTACCGGTAGATGATGCTGATGAGGATATTCAGGTTGTTGGTACAGCTTCTAGCTCACCTTTGGTATTTTATAATGTTGATTCTACAAAGGTACTACTAAAAATGTTCTTTATTTATTAACATTTCTTTATATAATTAATGAACTTGTAACCATATTGTATATAATTTATTTATTTATTTATTTATTTATTTTTTTGTTTAGGTACGACGCATTAACTATGAAAGTTTGGAGGCATTCCTTTTGGAGCCATACGGGATATACCTTGATTGTCATCCAAAAGGTTGGGTGCTGGATACTAGGTTCTGGCAACACCTACTTCCGGATTTATACAAGCTGGGTAATGATCCGGGTCCACTGGACAAACGTGGTTGGTTGTCTAACGATGTAAGTGTATTCTTTTAAATTGTTTGAAGTTTAGATTATTTAAGTTTCAAGAACATTAAATGGTTAGGTTTAAACTTTTGAATCAGCATATGAATTGTTGGATGGAGATATTAATGAGAAAATGGGACAACAACCAACTATGGACAGTGGCTAGATCATGGACGACATCTCTTTCCCCAAGCGTGAATGGTTATGTGTCCATGCTTTCGATAAATCCGGCGCTTAGGGGAACATTGGATGGTCGCACACGTCCGTACCCGTCATGGGATGTAGTACGTTATGTAAGTAAAGATCTTTCAATGTATATTTGTTTTGTATAAATTACTCTTTACAAGACTTTGTAATTGTGTATGCATAAATAAACTTTATATGTAGGTGTTGATGCCGATGAACCCGACAGGGAATCACTGGGTCACAGCAATTATAGATTTGTATGATTCCAAGTTATTGGTTCTCGACTCTATGTACAGCATGGAACGTGGTGTAAGAAAATTTGTATTGGCTTGGACCGAAGCTGTGAACACGTGTTTAGAAGAGCTCGGACATTTTAGCAGGACAGGACGTGGGCATTACAGTTTCGAGTTCCATTACAACAACGTAACATATCCTATCCCACAACAAGGAAATTTAGTCGATTGTGGGGTAATCACATGTTGGCTAATACATGAGTTTGTTACGTGTCATTAGCCACCGGAGTTTGATATGACTAATGTTGATGCCTTTTTCTCAAATGTTAGATGTAACCTTGGTAAGGTGTTTTATCTAAGTAGGTGTGAGGATACTAGTTTATGTGGATATGATTAGTTAAGATGTTGTTAGTTGTACTCTTGAACAGTTTGTAATGGTATATGTTGATGTATAAAGTTTTTTTTGTTAACTTTCATTTAATTTATTTTTTAACCATACATAAACACGATACAATAACCTTACATAGACACGAAACAATTAAATCATACAACGCTGTGTTTCATACACAGTAGATTAACAATATTAAGCATAAACAAAGGGTATGAAAAGGTGCATATTCATCCACTAAAAACGGTATTCTTGTCGATAACCTCAACCAAGTTCCTTTTTGTTATGTTAAGAGCAGGCGGTGATGATTTCGAGGTAAAGACCGAAACATTACGAAGTACCAAAACAGCTCCGACTTTGAGGTGTTTTTTATAATCCAGCTCTTCTGCAAGGACTTTGTGATGAATTGTACCAGCCATAGTCCCGGTTGGATCTTTTAGTGTACAGTTGAGGTCACCCAGCATGTTAGGAGTACAAGACTTGATAACAGCTACAACAAGTTCAAGTTTTCCTTTTACACAATGCTTCTTTATATCCCCAAAATAGCCAGTTACGATGACACCTTGAGAATTAAACACCTTATGAATCGCGCTCAACCATGGACCAGTAGTAAAATGTTCATCCTCAGTGACGTCCTCATTTACTTTAGCTATAGAATCCTGTGTTGGCACAAAACAATATTCGGGGCCACCCTCTCTGACGTCTGCATTTTTTCGAAGAATGGCTCGTTGAAGAATACCAGCCGGACCAGGTATTATCCAATCATCCTCGCTCATAGATGTTGACGAACCCGCAACGTTATGTGTTGGGGCGTAATTTTTTTGTTTTGGTGGAACGAATTGGGAATTTGTGAATCCGGTTTTCTTTTGTTGAGACATTGTGTGAATTTTATCTTTCTTTCAGTGAGTAGAATTGTGAGCAAATAAACGTGACTACACACGAGTATTTATACGAGAAATTTAATGGAGATGTCATATCATTGTCATATTTCGCGTTATAAATTACACGTACCCGTACGTGTCATGCAATTGTCAGATCAATGTCATATCATTGTCATATTTCGCGTAAGAAATTACGCGTACCCGTACGTGTCATGCAATTGTCAGATCAATGTCATATCATTGTCATATTTCGCGTAAAAAGTTATACGTACCCGTTGGTGTCAAATCAACTGTCTAGTCCGTGTCATATCTTGTTTCAAAAAAGTAGTATTCTTGCAGCATTTTCCGTATATATTTAGTCTTTACAAACACCTTGATCCATATCAAACCAACAAAATGAGTTCAGTTTTGCAAAAATTCAAATGTGTTTTACATTTTGATAATACCGAACGAGGTGTGATTATGTATAGTAATATCACTTACTCATGGTTAGATGAAACTGTACGTTCTAAGTTCAAGTTGGATCCCAGTGTTCCGCTTAATTTCAAATTCTCGCACCCCGCATTTGATGTTCGCATGGATATCACTGACGATGATGAGGTAAGTTTCTTTGCTGAATTCGCTGTCACGAATCAAGAAATGCCGCATCTTTATGTTGCTAAAGCGAAAGCATTTGAAGAAATGCCATCTTTTATGCCAAACCAAGAAACCTCGACATTTTTTAACTTTTTTGAAACAAACACTAACCAAGAAATGGGGTATTCTGGTTATGAAGCCAACTATTTTTTAAATGAGGGGCCATCAAAAAATTTTGAGTCAAATGATAATGAGATTTTTGAATCCGGTTATAAAGATGAGCCAAATTTCACAAAACCAAATTCATCATTTGCTTTTGGGTCAGATGACGAAGTTAATGATGATGCATATAAAGATGAGCCAAATTTCACAAAACCAGTCCATAATAAATGGAAAAACATTTTTTCACTCATGCCTGACGTTCCAGAAACACCACTTTACCAGTCCAAACAAGTAATTTCAAACGATGACCCTATTGATACAAATATTTTCAAGGGAAAGTTTTTTGACACAAGAGATTTATTAGACAGAACAATTAGGATGAAAAGTTTAGAAGAAGGTTTCCAGTTTTTAGTAGAAAGGGCAGAACCTATAAGATATTATGTTAAGTGCTATCATTTTAACTCATGCAAATGGAGAATTAACTCTAGACGCGTGGGAGATACACCGGTGTTTGAAGTTACAAGTTTGAATGATAATCACACGTGTGATAAAACAATAACATATCCTAACCATCGAAATGCAAATAAAAAAGTTATTGGTCACATTTTTAGTGAAAAGTTGAAAGATGCTAGACGAGATTTAAAACCAAGCGATATGCAAAGAGATATGTTATCGCAATTTAAAGCTAGTATATCTTACCAACAAGCATAGAGAGGAAAGGAGTATGGGTTACAAATGATTAGGGGTTCACCTACGGAATCATTTGAAATGTTGCCGTATTATTGTCACAACCTAGTAAAAAAAACCCAGGCACTATCACACGTATCAAGACAAATGAAGAAGGCGTTTTCGAGATGTTATTCGTTGCCATTGGTGTTTCTGTAAGTGATATTAATTTTCATGATTGGTTTCATAATTTTCATGAATGGTGTTTAATGTGTATTCAATTTTGTTATTCAGATTCGAACTTTCTTACATTGTCTTCGCCCACTACTTATAGTTGACGGGGCACATCTGAAGGGTGTCTACAAAGGTACAAATTTGTTAACAGTCGACATGGATGGAAACAACCAAATTGTGCCTATTGCTTACGGTATATGCAGAGGGGAAACTGGTGAATGTTGGTCATGGTGGTTTTCATGCCTTAAAGAATGCATAGCCGATAGACAGGGTTTGGTTATCATATCTGATAGGCATCCTTCTATCAGATTAGCTGTACAAAATGAATACCCATTGGCGTTTCATGGTATATGCTGTCGTCATCTAATGATGAATCTTTCTTTAAAAAGGGACACAACAAAGGCGCTATTTTGGAGGATATGCAAAGCGTATACACCTGACGAATTTGATAGCAAGATGCAAATACTCCTGTCCATTCAGCCCGAGGCGTTCCACAAGCTAATAGAGGCGGGTGGTCACAGATGGTCGAGAGCATACTGCCCACTAACTCGCTACAATTACTGTAGTTCTAACAGTGTCGAGTCTGTTAATGCTTGTACCGTAAAATCAAGGAAGCTGCCTATAACAATGCTGACCGAGCAATATCGAAAAATGGTGCAAGCTTGGTATTTTAAACGGCGACAAGTGGCTGGTATTTATTGTCCCGATTCGTTTAATTATATTTTTAGTAATTATCTTTAACATAAAGTCACTTCTTAGAGCCTATTTGTTTATGCAGCAAATATGAAGCATGAAATAACTGATTGGGCATCCCATAAAGTGGAAAAGAGAAAAATGAAAAGCGCAACCTGGAATGTATACGGGGTTGACCAATACCGGTTCCAGGTTTTTGATGGGAGATACAATCGGGAAGTGAACTTAGGGTCTAGGACATGTGATTGCCGCAAATGGCAGCATTCTGGTATACCTTGCGGTCATCTTATTGCTGTGAGTAGATTTTTGGGTCAAAACACTTGTGTCCAGTAAGTTCAGGATTGGTTCAAAAAAGGTAAATACCAAGCCACATATGCAGAGGCGGTGAATTTTGTTGGAGAGTTTCATGAATGGGAGTATCCATCAAATATACAACCAATCAAACCTCCACGAACGGACAACCCACAACCCGGCCGGCCAAAAAATACCAACCGTATACGATCCCAGGGTGAGGAACCAAGGTTAAGACATTGTGGTAGGTGCGGTGAAGCTGGACACAATCGTGGCCAATGCAAGCAACCATTCGTCCCTGAGGAAATGTTAACCAAAAGAAAACAGTATCCCAGAAAGAAAAAACCCGTTAACGATCAACAACAAACACCTTCGTTATTCAAGTCACACCCAACTCAAACACATCATCACACCGTTCCTACTTATGATACATACCCATCTCATGTGTTTGGACATAACACATTCCCAACACAACCATATAATCAAAATTTGTACACAACAGGACAATATGACCAAGGGCAAGCAAGTCATGAACAGCATGGTCATCATAACCCGGCACACGGCTATGAGCAATATAACTCCCAACCATATCCCTCTCAACCATACCCGTCACAACATTTAAATGATCATAACACTCAACAGTCTAATAATAGTTGGTTTAATTTCTTTGGATAATAACTAGTTTGCACTTTTTACTTATGTATTCCACTGTAATTGTAGTAATTTTGTAACATTTGTTACAAAGCTTGTAATAAATTTCTTTTTTAATTATAGCCTTTATTTCCCAAAAAGCCTAATAAAATAACTAGTTTGTACAAAATAATATTAAATTGATTAATCTTAAAACACTTCTGACACATATTTGACTACTCACCTTTATGGTAACTCCACCACTGACAAATAAATGACTATATATATATATATATATATATATATATATATATATATATATATATATATATATATATATATATATATATATATATATATATATATATATATATACACTTGTGGTATGTGGTTTCAAGTTATCAAAACCAATTGTGTCTTCTTTCATTCACCAAATGTCAACGTCTAATCACCATACATTCGAATTCACTATCAACTACAATGGAAAATTTATACTTAACCCACTAACATATGAAAGTGGTTCACACATGAATATTGTTGTCCCACAATTTGGTTTTCAAGATATGGTTACATATTTGAAGAGAAAATTACCATCCATGGTCCAAAATCTATATTACATGTTGCCACAAAACGACACATTAAATGGTATGAAAGCAATCAAAGGCGATTATGATATTGATGTTATGTATGACTTCGCAAAAGTGGCAGGAAAGATCCAAATTTTTGTTTCCGAAAATCGCGAAGATCTAACAACAATATTGATTCCAGATGATGGTTGTTTGGAAGAATCATTTGCATGTGTAATTTCAGAAGAAACAAAATTTAAACGTGAAGAGCGTGTCCGATATCTACATGAAATGGTAGAGAAAAAAAACAAACGTGAAGAGCGTGTCCGATTTAACATTGAACGACAGAAAAAAAAAAAAAAAAAAAAAAAAAAAAAAAAAAAAAAAAAAAAAACCTACCTCGCCGTATTCACAAACCATTTTCAATTTTATTGTTCACAATAATGGTCATCTGGTTTGCAATGAAGGAAATATAGAGTATGTAAATGGTTGGAAGATGAACATCAACATTCCAAGAATGAAGCTCGATGAGCTGAAACAATACTTGTCTAACATTCTCGATACGAAGATTCATGCTCTTTATTATGAAGTTCCGCACACTGGGTATTCAATCACCGTCAAGCTAAGAAACAACTATGATATGCATGTGATGTTTGATATTTCAGCATCACAAGGCGGCCAGTTGCAAGTTTGCGTTGACCATTGCGGTGTCAATTTTATTATTGAAAAGTATGTATGCCCAAATGCTACTTTAGCAAAAATGATGGATCATGTGATAACAGACTACCCAAATGAAAACGAAGACGGAAGAAAAATCATACAACAATCGGATTACACTTTAGATCAAATGGTTGAATGGGCGGAACAAGAACACTTTCAAAATGAGGAAGCTAAAGCAGATGAACGTCATAAAGCCCTATGGAAAAATCGTTTCAATTATTAAGAATATCAATCAATAAGTGTGTTGTATGCCTTAAGAATGTCATCTATATATGATCTGTTTTATCAGTGATTCAATAAACATTGCCATAAGTATCCAAATTAAAAAATTTATTCAAATAAGAGTACAAACGTTCATTAACAAAATACAAACCACTTAACATAAAACTAGATAAGCTCAATCGTCTTATTTGTTGGGTTGAACAACATACAATTGTGCCACCCCAGCAGTAGCATCACAAGCACATTCAACAAAAAACATTACCTCATCATCCTCGGTAATGTCAATACGATAATTAAACGAAGTCAACTTACATGACAAATTAATCGGAATATTTGGATCTAAATTGAATTTCTTCAACACCAACCCAACTAACCCTGAGTACGTCAAATCATTATACATAATGACACCTCGATGCTGATCATCATAATGTAACACACATTTAAACTTCATAATATTCGAATCCATGGATACTGTAAAGAGAAGTAACAATTATGTGTATATACCAAATCATAGCTACATTATAAAGCAATTGAGGTCAGACAATTTTTTAAAGGTTATGACACTTTGAAATGACAAGTCACTGACAATGTCATGTACGCTTAAAAGTTTACACGAAATATGACACTTTGAATTGACAAGTCACTGACAATGTCGTGTACGCTTAAAAGTTTAAAGGTTATGACACTTTGAAATGACAATTCACTGACAATGTCGTGTACGCTTAAAAGTTTACACGAAATATGACACTCTGAAATGACAACTCCCTGACAATGTCCTGTACGATTAAAATAACTGGTTTTACCCATATGCAGAGGCATGTCAGTAATTTTCGTCCATTTTATTTCATAATATCAATTGCCAAAAAGGTAAAACTACTACTATAAAACAAAACGTTATATATACGAGAAACCAAAACTATATATGCATGTTGCTTTAACATCATCGTGAACATCAAGACATCACCACAATCTAGACATACGTTAATAGAGAATTTAATCTATAAAATTAGGCCCATAAACCAAACAATTTCATTTTATTTCATAATATCAATTGCCAAAAAGGTAAAACTACTACTATAAAACAAAATGTTATATATATGAGTAACCAAAACTATATATGCATGTTGCTTTAACATTATTAGGAACATTTAAGATCAGCACAATAGATAATATTAATAAAAACTAGAACTACGTTTGAGAATAATGAGCCTTTGTTAATAGTAAAAAAAAACTTACAACTCTTTTATGAAAGTAGTCTAAACCACGTTACAACCAAAAACCCCTCCACGGGTACAAGTGATATGATGAGGTGGATGATGACAAATTATCAACATAATACTTCTTCACAAGCTCGACTCTTGAATGATGATATAATATAATGATAGCGATAAATATTACCCGAGGAAAGTAGGAGATGTATTTTATTTTAAAAAAGAGTTGCGTTGAGCCAGAGATAGGAAATGGATAAATTTTCAACTTAAATGAAATCCTACTAATTGATTTCAAACGAAAAAAAATAATAATTAAAAAAGGATTATTAAAAAGCATGTATGGTCTCATCCGACAGTAAATGGCAAGTCACTGACAATGTCGTGTACGCTAAAAAGTTTACACGAAATATGACACTTTGAAATGACAAGTTACTGACAATGTCGTGTACGCTTAAAAGTTTACACGAAATATGACACTTTGAAATGACAAGTCACTGACAATGTCGTGTACGAAATATGAGTAAGCTTTTCCATTTGCTTCTAAAGTCTTTTTCAGGTATTTTGTAGTGATACCACTATAAATTAATCACCAACATTCCACACATAAACCAAACAGGTTTCTCTAAAAATTAAAACGAAACAATGTCACACAACAATTCACCAGGTAACAAGGGGGATGATAAAAATCACGTGGTGCATCAGCAAAACTTGGTTGAGCAGCAAAATAACATTGTAGAGAAGCATCAGCAAAACATGACGGAGGAGCAGCGAAAAAGGTTTTTGGATAGCTTGGTGGAGGAACAAGTCTCAAAGCCTATAGAGCGGCATGAAATGTTGAATTTCGTAACTAGGATTAGGGCTCTTAACATTTACTATGAACTATTGAAAGAAACAAAGGATGAGACGAAAAGGGATGCAAGCAGGGAAGAGAGCTCTGGTTCTAGCCGGTTGGGGTGAAAGTTTGATGATTATGGTGTTTGTAATATTTTAGTATGTTGTAACCTGGTTTTTATTTAATGTGTCGTATGGTAGCTACTTTTTACTCCTTGATTGTAATAGTACATTCTTTAATTCTACCAGTTCCATTTTTTATGTAATGTGAAATTGTAGTCAATGCAAGTATAATAACCATAACATTTATATTACTTGAAACAACAACTACAACAATAACATACGATACGATAACTAAGAAACAGAAATTCAAACAACTAAAAAACAATACGATAAATAAACATAAAACTATGATTCAATTAAATGAGTCATCCGACACATATCCCTTGTGACTCGAGTAGGAGGCACTTGAGTCGTCCTCACTCGATGGCACAGGTGGAAGACCCCGAGCCCAACGCCTTTCGGCTCTTCTGTTCCTCCGATCCCGTTTTCCTTTGAGGTACGCCTCACGCTCCATATTCTGATGGGCCTGCTCAGCTTCATGCTCCCGTAGCACTTCCATATCCAGCTCATACTGTTCGTCCTCAGTCAATTGACAAATCATGGGTTGGTTTATCTCTAGAAACATTACTTCTGGGGGAATGGCAGGGGGTGGGTTGTCATGCACTTGGAAGCTCGGAAACAAATCTTGGGGTGGAGTGGGAGGTGGTGGGTTGTCATGCACTTGGAAGTACTGCCACAGTTCTTGTGGTGTAAACGCAGGTGGTAGATGCTGTGGTGGGTTGTCATGCACGTGGTAAAACGGAAACAGATACGGTGGTGGAGTGCCAGGTGGTGTGTGAAACGAATCATTTTCAGGTGATGCATGGTTTGACATTGTGTTTGAGGAAGAAAACTCAGTTAGTATGTAAATTGTGTGTGTATGCACCATACAACAATACCTATTTATAAACCCAAAAAAGTGAACCATACCTACTAAACCCTAAAACTGAAACCCTAAACTCTAATAATAAGACGTAACATACTTTTCCCATTCCCCATGCAAAATTTATGGGTGTCGCGTACGGATTAAAGGGTCTCGCGTACAACTGTATGCGACATGCATAAATTAATTTTTTTTTTTTGGCCCGAGCTACATTCTTGACAAGTGTCCTCCCCTGGTGTCGCGTATGGATTTAAGGGGAATGATGGGGTACTTTTGAAAACGGCGGATACTTGGGGTATTTTGTGACATACCCCTCCGTGCAGGGGTATGTCAGTAATTTTCGCATCAATATATGCCATCTTAGTTTCTTCTTTCTATATATTTCTGTTTATAGTGAATAATAGTAAAAAGAAAAGACATGGATCAGATACAAAGACCATGGAGTCCTCAAGAGGACGAGATGTTGCTAAATCTCTTCCAGAAACACGGCAACAATTGGTCACTAATTAGTGAGTCTATACCAGGTAGATCGGCTCTTTCATGTTGGTCAAGGTGGTTATTACTTTATCAGTCATTTACGCCTGGAGAGGACGAGATGTTGCAAAATCTAGTCGAGAAACACGGCCGCAATAATTGGTCACTAATTAGCGAGTCTATACCGGGTAGATCGGCTAGGTTATATGAGTTAAGGTGGTTATCCCTTCAATTAACATTTACGCCTGAAGAGGAAGAGATGTTGCAAAATCTCGTTGAGAAACACGGCTCCGATTGGCCACTAATTAGTAAGTCTATACCGGGTAAATCGGCTATGAGATGTGAGTTAAGGTGGTTTATACTTCAAAGGTCATTTACACCTGAAGAGGAGGACATGTTGCAAAATCTCGTCGAGAAACACGGCCACAATTGGTCACTAATTAGTATGTCTATACCGGGTAGATCTGCTAAGTTATGTGAGTTATGGTGGTTTTCACTTAATAGCTCATTTACGCCTGAAGAGGACGACATGTTGCAAAATCTCGTTGAGAAACACGGCCTTAATTGGTCACTAATTAGTAATTCTATACCGGGTAGATCGGCTACAACATGTCAGTTAAGGTGGTTATCACATCAAGAGTCATTTACGCCCGAAGAGGACGAGATGTTAAAAAATCTCGTCGATAAACACGGCCCCAATTGGAAACTAATTAGTAAGTCTATACCGTATAAATTGGTTAAGACATGTGAGTTAAGGTGGTTGACACTTCAAAGGTCATTTACGCCTGAAGAGGATGAGATGTTGCAAAATCTCGTCGAGAAACACGGCTCCAATTGGTCACTAATTAGTATGTATATACCAGGTAGACCGGCTGTGGAATGTGAGTCAAGGTGGCTTTCACTTCTAAGGCCATTTACGCCTGAAGAGGACGAGATGTTGCTAAATCTCGTCCAGAAACACGGCCACAATTGGTCACTAATTAGTAAGTCTATACCGGGTAGATCTGCTAAGTCATGTGAGCTAAGGTGGGACACTTTTCAGAATTCGATGACTAATGAAGATATAACCATTGTAAGTCTTATGAACATAACTGAAACTGGAAGTTTGGATGAATGATAAAAGATACAATTTTCATTAAAACTAGTAATTAACAAATTAAAAAAGCATGTATTTTTTTTAACATATTTGTTAACTAATTAAACAAAACATGTATTTATGTGACACAAATTTTTCGGATCAGGTCCGGCTTGAGGCCACTTTTTTCTTTTGTTGTTAATAATCGGTGTTTTTTTTTTTTTTTTTTTTTTTTTTTTTTTTTTTTTTTTCACCAATATACAGAATGATCACAAAATCTTCATACAACCTCCGTCTGTAAGTGATATTGGTGGTGAACAAAGGAACTCTTTTATTCCCGATTTGATTTTAAGGCTTGCGCGAGGAGGCGTTAGTTATCAAGCACCATCTAATGGAGATATGGCTATGGAGACTGGATCACAAAATTCCATTCACCAATGGAACTCAAGCCATGAGGTAGGAGGCATGGTTAGTGGTTATCAACCACCATCTATTAGTGATATGGCGAGGGGTAATATGTCTTCGGGAGGTACACATTCTTATAGTCGAGATCATTCAGCACCGAGTTGGAATGCTTTATACATACGAGACTCTTCACCAATGATGATTGACAGTGTCAGTGTGCAACAATCAGTGGGGAGCGAGTTTGGTCAGAACGATTTTTCGGAAGTCTCGTCAAAAGCATAGTACAAGAAAGGGATGGTGACAAATGACAATTGATTTATTGAATTCTTGTATATGTTTTGTTTGTCGTAAACTTTGTATAAATTAAATATTTTGTGTTATTATCTCGCTTTTAAGCAATAAAATAGTCATGTAATAACGTAAATTTCCTTCGTGAATAATTATGATATTTTTGGAGCTGTGTATCTCTCGTTACTCGTTATTAATAAAAAAAATAATATGTAACTGTTTTACGAAATACAGATTTTGATGTATTTGTTTGAAGGTAATTCTCAAGTAACTGTTGGGCCTACCACCTTAATAGATTCTGTAGCCCATTAAGAGTTATGTTTATATGTGGGTTTGTAATTGGGCCTTATTAGATTCTGTAGCCCATTATTGACTATTTTTAGTTGCTACGAATCTAGGTGTAGTAATATGCATGCATTTTATATTTAGAAATTATGACTGCAAGGTAAGTCGTAGTAGACTAATACTCCTAACAATCTAAATACACAAATGTATAACTTAATTTAGAATCGAATATAAGAAGTAATGTCGTGCATTAATATCATTACATGCACGTTTAGACATGTTTATCAACGAAAACGGTCCAAAAACAGGATAAAAAAAACACTAAATTTTGAAATTGGTCATGCTCGCGACACAACAAAGATGGGTAATGACATCATCACCATTCTTTTTAAAGAAAATAAAAGAAAGAATATGATTATGATGTGTTTGTTTGTGCTCTTTTTGTAAGTACGATATAGATTTAGTAAGTAATTTTCTTTGCACAATTAACCCTTTTGTTTTTCAGGATGAGAAAAATAAAAAAGAGGTGAGGTTTAGTGCAGCACAATAGGTTGGGGTTGGAGCTAGAGCTAAGGCTAAGGCTAAGGCTAGGGCTAGGGCTAATGCTGAAGCTTATATTATAAGCCGGAAGTAAGCTTATATTTTTATAAAGCTATTCGGTAATTAGTTGGAGCTGAATCACATCACTGTAAAATTTCATAAAATAAATCAAATTATTTAACATATATGTCTAACTTTTACGTGATAACTCATTATAATTTGAAAGATATTTAAATAATTTAACTAGTTATAAGTTCCATAAGCCTTTTTCTGTGAGCTTAGATATATAGAGGCTTCTGGCATATAAAAACTTATATAAACCTGTGTTACAAACAAAATTTATTTTATGAGTAAGCTTATTTTAAAAGCTCAACCTTATAAGGCTATAAGCCTTGAGAAGCCATATGCCAAACATAGCATGTGCTACAAAACGGTGACTCAAATTGTATTCAATAAAAATGCTCAATCACATGGCACTGAAAAATAACAAAAAATCTACTATATTATTTTAATAACTGGGACATAAAATCTTAACTATCTATAATAGAGAAATGGTCAATCTTGAAAGTTGGTCAAACATTGAAACTTGAAAAATCTTATTAAAGGAAATTATGAAATGTAATTAATACTCTTATTAAAACACCTCATTACTTAAAAGTACAATGATTTATTCACATTGTACAACCAATTAAAAATATTAATACAAATGACAAACCGGGTTGACTCGGGACGCTTTAAACCCGACGGGTTGAACCGGTTTAATTTGACCCATTTTTTACCCAAACTAGCAAGTTGACCCGGTTTAAATCCACAAATTTTTCGACCGGAACGGTTCATGCTTCAAACCTGACGGGTTGAACCGGTTTAATTTGACCCTTTTTCGACTCAACCTAGCAAGTTGACCCGGTTTAAATCGATAAATTTTTCGACCGGAATGGTTGAACCGGTTGAACCACCCGGGTCGAACCGGGTTTCAAAACATTATGTTTAATTCTCAAATCTTCAAACTTTATATCTACCACATTAAATACAACCAATTAAAACAATTAATATAAATGACAAACTGGGTTGACCCGGGACGCTTCAAACCCGACGGGTTCAACTGGTTTAATTTGACCCGTTTTCGACCCAACCTAGCAAGTTGACCCGGTTTAAATCGACAAATTTTTCGACCGGAACGGTGCACGCTTCAAACCTGACGGGTTGAACCGATTTAATTTGACCCGCTTTCGACCCAACCTAGCAAGTTGACCCGGTTTAAATCAACTATTTTTTTGACCGGAACGGTTCAACCGGTTGAACCACCCGGGTCGAACCGGGTTTCAAAACATTATGTTTAACCAAATCTTCAAACTTTTATTATTTTTCATTTATAACCTATAAACTTTTTTTTATCAATAAACTATTTATCGCTATAAAATCCCATTGCTATGCATGGGTACTCGTCTAGTATATGGTAATCTATTTACACTCGCTAGCTGCACAAACTCATGTAGTACTAGAAAACAAAGAATAGCGTGTCTTTGTTTTAACTTACGATAAATAAATAAGTCAAACGAAAATAGACATTATTATTATTATTATTATTATTATTATTATTATTATTATTTTATTATAAGTGATATTTTTCATTAAAAACATGGAAATTACATGAAATTTGAGGGGAGTCTAGACACAATCTGTGCTCCTACTCCTTTTTGAATACAGAAACTAACTCGATGAAAAATAAAACCACTCCTTTATTATTATTATTATTATTATTATTATTATTATTATTATTATTATTATTATCATTTTCTGTGTTTCCACCAGCCAGTCAATCAGCCAGCCGCACAAAAAGTGAAAATTACGGCAGAGCCCCTGCCCAAGGGGTTGTGTCTGCATATACCCAAACTTTTTCACCCTTACAAAAATACCCCAAGAAGTCGCGTATATATATACCCGACATACACGACAACTACGTGGCGAAGCATGATTTGACAAAGAAAAAAAAAAAAAACAAAACAAAACAAAATACATCTCCCGTATAAATATAAGCGACATCATAAATGTACACGACGTGTATTGGGATTGAGCAATCTGAAAAGTACAAGCTACAAACCACAGTATATAACTATTATTCCACTACAGTCTCAAGTTGATCAATCTAAGTAGTAAGCTTGTTAAACCGTGCAACTAATTAAATCCATCTCTTTGAAAATATTTCTCAAACCATTTGTATTGTATAATGAGTCTTACTCGAAGTATTTTGGTTGTTTTATTTTCACTTACTGTTAGAAAGAGAGTGAAACTGCATATACACAGATTTCTCAAAGAAAATCCCATATGTAAACTGAATCAAGATAGAAACGAAACGAAATTAAAAAACATAATTGGTAGACCATCGTTTTCATTCATATTTTGTGGTTATTTAACTCAACCAAGCATAGTAGTGAAAGGATATAGAGATGTCAACTTTGTACTCGTATATATTGTAGAAACATTAATTTCAAGATAACCTAAAAATATTGAGTTCCAATCTCACATATGAGTATAAACTAGTTAATTAAACCAATGTTTTCAAACCCGGGCCGGGTCAGCCGGTTGGACCGGTACCCGGTCAAAAAACGGGTCAAAATAATTCGGGTTTCTAAAACCGGGTCAACCGGCCACCCGCCGGGTTTTGAGTGACCCGGGTCAACCCGGGTTTTGAAACTCGGCCGGGTTTGGATTTTTTTTTTAACTCTTTATTTTTTTTCCATTGTTAATGTGCTATTTTTGTTTGATATGAATTTCTTATGGTGTATATTCACTCATATTTGTGATTAGTTTCTACTTATTAGATTGAATTTGGGTTCTGATATTCAAAGCGCTTAGCATGATTAAGAGTTTAGGCCCCTTATGCTTGAACCGTAAGGTTCTTTGCTCTTTTTTCACTGCACAGTAGTGTTTTGAGTTTGGACATTAAACGTTGGACAATAGAAAATGGATTTTTGGAAATGTGCATAAAACCGGGTCTAACCGGGTTGACCCGACGGTCGAACCGGTTGACCCGGTAACTCGGCCGGGTCGATCCCAAACCCGAGTTTCAAAACATTAAATTAAACAAATATGCACAATAAAAGATTCACTTCTTTGTTTACAATAAAAAGCAAGGTACGTACACAAATAATGAAATCTTTATGATGTCGATATGCACAATAAAAGATTCACTTCTTTTTTAATGTTGAATGTCGTGTACATTTATGATGTCGTGTATATATATACGCAGATGTCTTAGTTTTTTCTTTTCTTTTTTTTTCTTTTTTTCTTTTGTCGAATCATGCTTCGCCACGTAGCTATTATGTATGTCGGGTATATAAATACGCGACATCTTGGGGCATTTTTGATATGTTGAAAAAGCTTGGGTATATGCAAACACAACCCCTTGGGCAGGGACTCTGCCGTAATTTTCGCGCACAAAAATAAAAAGCGAGATTATTTTATTTAATTTTGTTGACGAACTAGACACAGGAAGAGAAAATTCGTGAAAGTTTCTCAGAAACATAGTTAACATTTATTTAGTACGTGATTTAGACTACCCATCTTCTTCTTTCGTTAAGTGTTGCAGAGCTCTAATTTATAGTCAACTTATTGTCGTCGTCAGGTTCATTTTATTATATATTTATAGCTGTTCATCAATATGTATATACCATCTTAGCTTCTTCTTTCTTTTTATTTCTGTTTATATATAGTGAATAATATTACGTCGAAAGAAAGACATGGAAAAGATAGAAGCTCCATGGAGTCCTGAAGAGGACGAGATGTTGCTAAAGCTCCACGAGAAACACGGCTTCAATTGGTCACTAATTAGTAAGTCTATACCGGGTAAATTGGCTAAGACATGTGAGTTAAGGTGGTTATCTCTTCAAAGGCCATTTACCCCTGAAGAGGACGAGATGTTGCTAAATCTCGTCGAGAAACACGGCCACAATTGGTCACTAATTAGCAAGTCTATACCGGGTAGATCGGCTAGGTCATGTAAGTCAAGGTGGTTATCACTTAAAAGGTCATTTACACCTGAAGAGGACGAGATGTTGCAACAACTCGTTGAGAAGCACGGCCTCAATTGGTCACTAATTAGTAAGTCTATACCGGGTAGATTGGCTGTGGAATGTGCGTTAAGGTGGTCATCACTTCTTAGGTCATTTACGCCTGAAGAGGACGAGATGTTGCAAAATCTCGTCGAGAAACACGGCCGCAATTGGTCACTAATTAGTAAGTCTATACCGGGTAGATCGGCTATGTTATGTGAGTTAAGGTGGTTATCACTTAAAAGGTCATTTACACCTGAAGAGGACGAGATGTTGCAACATCTCGTTGAGAAACACGGCCAAAATTGGTCGCTAATTAGTAAGTCTATACCGGGTAAATCGGCTGAGTCATGTGAGTCAAGGTGGTTATCACTTCAAAGGTCATTTACGCCTGAAGTGGACGAGATGTTGCTAAAGCTCATCGACAAACACGGCTGCAATTGGCCGATGACTAATGAAGATATAACCATTGTAAGTCTTATGAACATAACTAAAACTGGAAGTTTGGATGAATGATATTTCCCTCTTGTTACTTGACTAAACGACTCGAGCTTTTATCGAGCCTCTACATTTATAATTTAACATATTTACGTAAATAACTCGAGCTAATATTAATGTTAGTCTAACCATAAGTATTTACTTCGTAATAATTATATACATATTATGATGTTTTGCATTCTTCAGTTTTTTTAGTTTATTGATGAGTTTGTCTATTGGATTAAGATGTTTATATATAAATTCGAGTTTTTCAAGCCGAGTTCAAGTCTTATTTGAATCTTACTCAAGTCAAGCTCAAGCCCGGATGATTAAAGCTCATCAAGTTTCGAGCCTTGCCGAACTCAAGCTCAGCTTGACTCGATTACACCCCGTCCCGTCAACATCAGCCGAACTTTGTGTATTTACGTCGACCTGCATGTTCTTAACCTCCATATAGATTGATGTTTATTTCAATATAGGCCGAACATGGTAGCGATATATATAGTATGATTCACGTAAGGAGTTACATGAACCTGTCCAAACTTGTGTGAACCGAAACAACGTATGTATATATCCAGTTATCAATTTATCTCTTTATCTTGTATAACTTCACTAAATCGCTACAATAATTAACAACAGTTACAGGCAGATATCTTTAAGTATTTCAAATCTGTTCATGTATCCAGCCTTCAATTTGCTCAATCATGCTGAAATTGAGAAGATAAACTTAGAGTTTTACTTACGAAATCTGGTAGCATACGTCCATATACCATTCGACTTATAATCATTCAAGTATTAGTATAGTATTATAGTTTAATATGAAACTGAGAACTAGGCCACCTATTTTTTTTTTTTTGTTAATATTCGGTTTTTTTTTTTTTTTTTTTTTTTTTTTTTTTTTTTTTTTTTTTTTTTTTTCCAAAATACAGGTTACTCGTGAAGAATTACTTGATCGTGAACATAAAACAAAGAATTACTTGATGGCTTTGGAGGCGGCATGTGGTCAAGCACCATCTATTGATGCTATGGCGATAGATAATGTTTCTCAACCTTCACGAGGTACGCATTCTTATCGTCGTGATCGATCTGCGCCGAGTTGGAATGCTTTAAACAAACAAGACTCGTCACAAATGATGATTGACAGTGACAATGTGCAACAATTTGTGGGGGGCGAGTTTGGATCAAAAAATTCCATTCTGGAAGGGAACTCAAGCCAAGAGGTAGGAGGCGTGGTTAGAGGTCAACCACCATCTATTAGTGATATGGCGAGGGGTAATATGTCTTCGGGAGGTACGCATTCTTATAGTCGTGATCATTCAGCACCGAGTTGGAATGCTTTATACAAACGAGACTCGTCGCCAATGATGATTGACAGTGACAGTGTGCAACAATTTGTGGGGAGCGAGTTTGGTCGGAACGATTTTTCAGAAGTCTCGTCAAAAGCATAGTACTCGTATTCATCGTATGCATCTTTTGACCCAACTTTGTATTATTTAAATCTTTTGTGTTATTATTTCGGTTATATATAAGCAATAAAATAGTCATGTATTTATATTTATTCCCATTTGAGTATCTTAAAAAGAAAAAGATGAAGGGGTGCATGGGGATTTATATATAGAATAAGTGAAAAGAAAACTTGGTTAAGAAGGAAATAAAGAGGCTTTTGTGGTGGATTGATGTGATGGGGATAAGTGGATGAAGTCACTCATGGTTCGCTATCGTTTGCTTTCTATATTTGCATGGGACACAAATATGAAGTATCAAAAGCCTCGGTTAGCTTAAGCTATAAGTATAAGCTTATTTTATCAGTTCGTAACTCTCATTAGTAAGGTTTAAGAATTTACTAAGGGCTTGGTTGGCACCTTTTGGATTTGGATTTAACATTAGACTTCAAATTCTTTATTTATTTTATTTTTTGGGATTAAAAATTGGCATTGATGCCCAATAGTCCCACACATTTACAATCCCTACACCATAGATAGGTTTTTAAATTTTGGTGGATCCAAATTTATTTTCGCTCTATCTCTCTCTTATATTATTACTAGTCATTCAGACCCGTGCGTTGCACACGGTCTCTATCTAATTAGTCATAGTGTAATGCGTGGTATTTATTTTCGTCATTAGGTTTGTAAATTGTGATGGTATCACAACTTTTGTAAGCATCACATGAGTTTATGAATGAGTTTAATTAGTTGTTTGGTGACTTACCCGTACGATGCACACAGGGCTTAATCTAAATGTTCGTTAGTGTGTTGTTCAACACTAATTTTCATCATTAGATGGGCTGTATATAAGTGTTCATAGCGTAATCTTTGACTTATTTTCGTCATTATATATCTAAGTTGTGATGTTATCACACCTTTTCTAAGCATGACACACATTTAAATAGTTTATTGACATTAAAATAGTATATGTGAAGAGACTTTTTTCAATATGCTACATTTAAAAGAGTCTCTTCACATGTAATTTTTTAATATGTATAAGTTACATGCTAAATGTCAAAGGGAGGTTAAACGTATACGATTCTTTCAAAATAAATGTAACCCCTTATATCAAATCATAACAAAGTGACATTCTCTATATTTTGAAATCTAACTTGTGACAATGAATTATCCTTTTGGTTTATCATATCAAATACGGTAACTCCAAATTACTATGCTTAGTTACTCAAACTTTATTTTATCCACAAAAACCATTTAAGTTTCAATATTTTTTTATTGTTGTGAAATCGGTCCAATATTGTTAGTATATTTAATTTGTAGCATATTGCATATATAAATATATTTGAAAACATCAATCTCAACATATAATTTTTCTACTCTTAATAACTAATATAACAATTTCATTTTGCCAAATTTGTTTGTCATTCTACAAATGGAACTAAAATCATATTAAGATAATCAATTAATCTCCATAGTAATATTAACACACCGCAAGACAAAAAACTACATTAAGAGCAAAAATATTAAAATGCACCAACAAAGTGTAGTAATAATTATTGATTAAAAATTGAATGCTCGTCACATTATTTTCAAGAAACTTACTTGTTAACGAATAAATAGTATTAGCCCGTTTGTCGGTATTACATGAAGTAAAATATTGTATGTTTAATTTGTAACGTACAATTAATATGAATGCTAAGTATTCATTCCACTGATGGTCGTGGCGTTGTTCTTGTTTTTGTTGTTGTTCTTGTTGTTGTTGTCTTTGTCGTTGTTGTTCGTTGGCCTTTTGCATGTTTTGTTCTTGATACAATTTTTGTGACTTCTCGATCTCTTTCTTTAATGATTCTTGACGTGCTACAAAAAACAATTAGATATAGTTGATCGTTAGTAACTTAAATACAATTAATCAATATATTGCATTTTCGATCAAAGTAAAAATGTCCGTGCATGTTTCACTTAATTGATAAGACAACGATGATGCTTACTTTATGTCCTACATTGTTACACACACGTGAAATTTACATGAAACAATATAAATCAATATTGTTTAAATAAGTAAGACGATATGATACTTACTTTACCACCATAATAAGTTGTAGCTCAATGTGCACGCAGTGTGGAGAAAGTTGTGGTTTGTTGTGTGTGATTTTTGACACATTATATAGTTGATAAAATATTTGTAACTCATCGACGGAAAGGTAAAAAGACTAACGACTAATTGGTGTGTTTAATTTATGCATTCATGAGCGGCTTGCTAAATTCGAGGAAGCCGTTTATAAACAAAAAGAGGAGATGCAAGAGAAAATGAATGAGATGATGAGCCTAGTGAAAGAATACTCAAACCAAAAAACCCCATAAATGATGTTACAAGCTTTCAAATTCTTATCACTACTTTTCTACCTATTAACAGTTTGTAAATAATTTACTGCATGTCCACTACTTTATAAACAGTTTCAAATTCTTAGCACACCTTACCCAAAAGGAGTGGCATGAACAATATCGTTCTCCATTTCCACAACCACCATAAGGAAGTAAAAATCAGGCCTTGTAAAAGCTTTTGGCACTTTGTAGCACTTGAAACCAAATAATATCCATTAACCAAGTCATGAAGATTAAGCGATGGAGGAAATTGTATCAACCACCAACTGAAAACTTTTCTCCATGCTTGAAGAACATGCAGGCAACCTATTAACGCATGTTCAAGAGTTTCCGGAGCCGAGTCACATATCTGACATATGACTGAAATACCCCGGTTTTCAAGATTAGTATAATTAGGCATCCTATCCAAGCAAGCACGCCAAACAAATACATAGAACTTCTTCGAAACCCAACTATACAATCAAACCTTTTCCCAAAACAGTGAGGAAGGAGCAGTTTTTTAATATATCTTGAAATCATAATATCCAAGTATTAGTATCTATAAATGGTCCACATACTATAGAACAAGAAAGTTAGGCAGTAGATGATATATGTTTAGCCAATCCAAACATGCACTTGAATGGCAATGGTGAGTAGGCATATGATGATATGAGCGAGAAATAGAACATTATATGAACCAAAATAGCAACTCCACTTGTCTGAAAATAGCAAAAATCAACACAACGACGGAGTCCAAGCATGCATATGAAACAACAACCCTGGTGATAGCAATGCAAATAGCAACACTGCCACCAAAACCGCCCCCCAATCCGCCATTTTGTAAGTAATGATTTTTGTGAGTGTGATTAGATGATGAAGGGGTGTATGGAGATTTATATGTAGAATAAGTGAAAAGAAAACTTGGTTAAGAAGCAAATAAAGAGGTTTTGTTGGTGGATTGATGGGATGGGGATAAGCTGATGAAGCACTCATGGTTCGCTATCGTTTGCTTTATATATTTGCATGGGACACAAATATGAAATATTGAAAAGCCTCAGTTAGCTTAAGTTATAAGTATAATCCTGTTTTATCATTTCGTAACTTTTATTAGTAAGTAAGGTTTAAGAATTTACTAAGTAAGCTTTAAATAGCAGTGATGGACTAATCGAAAATAAAAGATTTATTCATTAGAAGTTAAGCATAGAACACGCCAAACCAACGGTCACAGAGATAATTTGATATTTCTGGAGCTTGTATATCTCTTATTTCAATTCTTATTATGAAGATGTAAATGATGTTCAGGATCCGAATTATGAGTATTTCTTTTAAAGTTTGAAGACGACACTTTCTCAAGCAATTTACAAATTACAAATGACAATGTTTTGAAATTTTTTTACTTTTGTCTGTTTGTAATTTACATTTTTGCTGGCCCATTTGAATTATTTAGTCCATTACGAGTCAGCAACCATAACACTCCATAAAAAGACACTTAGCAACTAATAGTAGTGTGCTACTGTTCAATCTTTGAAATTTTGATCTTCATTGCTTGCCATCTTTAAAACCAACTAACCACTCTTTCATTTCACACACTCCACTCCATCTCTCTCAACCTCAGTCCACTGCCCGCTTGTCATTTTCCGGTGACGTCCGACGATGGTAACATCAGTTTTCTTTTCTTTTTACTATTTATTTTATTCTTGTCATATACGTAACGTTGCATTTACACCATTTTTTTTTGTAGGTTTTGCTTCATTAGTTTGGATATCATAAGTAGTGGTGGTGATAGCTGGATGTATTTTTCTAGATGAAAAATGATCGATAGTGACAAAAAAAACCTTTGTAAATTAACGATGTGCAATACTTTTACGTGAACTGGTTTATGATTTTTTTTTTTTTTTTTTTTTTTTTTTTTTTTAATTAGTGAATCTATGTGTAAATTGTTTAATTAGGTAGAAAAGAAATAAATGAGGTGAAAGTTATTCAAAAGGATCAAAATGATTTAGATATTCAACTGGTAATATTTAAAAAGGAGAAAAAGAAAAAGTTAAGAATAAAAAAATAACAGGTTTCATTATCTAACTTATTAATAAATTAACTATGAAAAATTCATTTTTATTAGATACACTTAATTCTAGTTTTAATCATGTAGTATTATAAAAATAAAAATAATAATAAAAAAAGAAAGAAAGAAGAAACTTTGAGTAAACACGGAGTAGGAACTAGGCCTGGTGCTTCTGAGAAACTTTCACGTATTTTCGTTTCCTTTGTATAAACTATAATTTGGTAAAACTAAATCTAATAAAAAATCTCACTTCGCTGCTGTTGCTGCTCGAGTGCAATAGCAATTTCTCTCTTTTATGTCTATCTATTAACATCTTCATTTTATTATATCATCAATATATAACATCTTAGCTTCTTCTTTATATTTGTTAGTGTTTTTATAGTAGTGAATAATAGTCAAAAGAAAAGGCATGGATCCGATAGAAGGATCATGGAGTCCTGAAGAGGACGAGATGTTGCTAAATCTCTTCGAGAAACATGGCCACAATTGGTCACTAATTAGTAAGTCTATACCAGGTAGATCGGCTGAGGCATGTGAGTTAAGGTGGTTATCACTTCAATGGTCGTTTACGCCTGAAGAGGACCAGATGTTGCTAAATCTCTTCGTGAAACACGGCCGCAATTGGTCACTAATTAGCAAGTCTATACCGGGTAAATCGGATCAGTCATGTAGGTTAAGGTGGTTATCACTTCAATGGTCATTTACGCCTGAAAAGGACCAGATGTTGGTAAATCTCGTCAAGAAACACGGCCGCAATTGGTCACTAATTAGTATGTCTATACCAGGTAAATCTGCTAAGACATGTGAGTTAAGGTGGGAAACTATTTGGAGCCCATATCAAAGTTATATTGACAATTCTACTTTGAAGTGGAAAAGCAGTTCGATGACTAATGAAGATCTAACCAAAGTAAGTCTTATGAACGTAATTAATTAATACTGGAAGTTTGGATGAATGATATTTCCCTCTTGTTACTTGACTAAATGCGTCTTAAGCTTTTATAGAGCTTTTCGACCCTTTATATACGTATTTAATTTTATTTAATATATTTACATAAATAACTCATGAGCTAATATTAATGTTAGTCTAATCATAAGTATTTATTCTTCAAGATTTCTTTCATGCTATTACAGATTCTACACCGCGTATTTCTTTTGAATTTATTGATGAGTTTTTCTATCGGAATTCGATGTTTATATATAAATTTGAGTTTTTCGAGCCGAGCTCAAGCCTTATTCGAATCTTACTCGAGCCTAGCTCAATCCTGGATTATTCGTCTAGCTCAAGCCTTCCCAATAATTTTCGAGCCTAGTTCGAGCCCTGTAGAGCTCAAGCTTGGCTTGACTAGATTACACCCCTTCCCATCAACATCAGCCGAAATATTTTACTTACGAAATCTTGTGGCATATATACGTGCATATACCATTCGACTTATAATCATCCAAATATTAATATAGTACTATAGCTTAATATGAAACTGTGAATTTGTGATACGGCTTGCCACTTATTATTACTATTATTATTTTTTTTGTTAATATTTGTTTTTCCTCTTCCTGCTTTTTGCCAAAATACAGGCTGCTCACAATATCTACATACCACCACCGTCTTCAGTGATATTGATCGTGTACAAAGGAGCTCGTATATTCACGATGGGAACTTAAGCAATGAGGTAGGAGGCGTTAGTGGTCAATCACCATCTATTGGTGATATTTTTGGGGGTTACGTGTCTTCGAGAGGTACGCATTCTTATAGTCGTGGTCAAGCACCATCTATTGGTGACGTTTTTGTGGGTTACGTGTCTTCGGGAGGTACGCATTCTTATATTCGTAGTCAAGCACCATCTATTGGTGATATTTTGAGGGGGAATATGTCATTGGGAGATACACATTTTTTTAGTCATGATCAACCACCACCGAGTTGGAATGCTTTAAACAAACGGGAATCGTTACCGATGATGATTGAAAGTTACAATGTGCAAGAACTCGCGTAAGATGAGGTTGATTGGACGATTCTATTTGGTAAGGATGGTGACAACTAACAATTGATTTTTAAAAATTGTTATATGTTTGGTTTTGTTGTAAACTTTGCATGAATTTAATCTTTTGTGTTATTATTTTCCAATTGATTATCTCAATAAAAAAGTGTTTGACTTATTGTTACAAGCTTTCAAATTCTTATCACTACTTTTCTACCTGTAAACAGTAATGTATTTATATTTATGCCCATTTGACCCAAAAGGAGGGTCTCAGGAAGAGAACCTGAGACAAAACAAACCCAAGCTAAAGCTACCCGGCCAATCCGGCTGGCCCAAAACTGAATAAGCTACTGGGAGATTAAATCCGAATATCCCAAGACACGCAAAAATAATGACACCTAGCTACTAGAAATCCAAAGTAAAGAAAATTAGGATTGAATACATGGTTTATCATCAGAACTCGCATAAACGATATCGTTTATCCATTTCCACAAGCACCATAAGGAAGTAAAAATCACGCCGTGAAAAAGCTTTTTGGCACCTCTTTGAAGAGAGAAGCTCTCTCTAAAAATGGTACTCTCTTTTATCTTTTGTTCTCTTACGAGTATGTCATATCCGTTTGATTACCAGCTCAATATCAGTATTTACAATGTTAGGATCTCAGAAATTATTGATTCCGTAATCGAGCTGAGGAGTTGAAGTCAACTCTGAGACATGTAAGACAGTACATTGACGAATTAGCCGGAAAACATTCAGATCAATTAATAAGGTAAATATTGCACAATTTCTTTTTATTTTTAGGGTGCTTATAAACATATTGACTAGATGGTGTTGAAGGAATGTTATAGTCTTTATATACCTCATACTTATGGACGGGTCGATATAGATTTTTGGCTTCTATTTTGGTTTATTCGGATGTTTGCTATAATCAACCTATTAAATTTCCTAATTGAACTTATTGGTTTGTTAAACAATTGAACCATGTTATGAAGTACTGTATTTAGGATGTGTATAAACCTACAATCACTATTCTTGTTAACACTTGTGAGGGGGCAATTTACTTGTACTTATCCATAGTTACTAGATCATGTGCTTGTGCAAAGTTTAGGTCACTCAAGTTAAATGATAGTTATTGGTATCTATTTTACACAACCACAATCTGCCCAAGTTCTATAAGGCTGTTTTATGTAACATTGTTAAGTGTAATTTTAGTACCATCTGTTTCTTTTTCGTTTAGACTGATGGCAGTGTTCCAAGTACACAAGAATTTGTCTCAGGTATAAAATTATCGTACTCGTATTTATGTTCCCCTTCTCCCTATTTTGTATGATACTTACTGTATGTGACATAAAAAGTGATGTGTAGATTGACATAATGTTTGTAATCGAGTTCTTCATAGTATTTTTTTATATAAAGAAGAACTTAATGTATTTTCTACGAAAATCTTGCTTGGTAGTGAACAAAGGCTTATATATTTATTGTTGATGTTCCTACAAATAACTCCTACTAGTTGTTTGATGTCCTTGGTAGTTCTTCACCGCCTACAAGAATTTGTCTTTGAATGATTTGAATACCATAAGCACCATGAATTTGGCAGATCATATTGTTCTGTTAGTTTAGTTGACTTTAACTGTTATGTATATTGATTTTTAGGGAGCCAAAGATTCTGAATTGGTCAAGAAATAATGGGATATTAGCTTGGGCATGCTTGGTCAAAATCTCGTGACAACGTTTGTCAATCTCTATGTAAAAGGGCACCTATAACTGTAATAGATCAATCTATTATGTTTGTACTTTAGAAAAGTTCATATATGTATGAATTTTTATCAGAATTTCTAATTATATTTTGATTGTATTAGAAAATCTCACTCTTAAATACTCCGTATGATGGTTGACCTGAATAGCAATGTGGATAGTGAATTAGATTGTGACTCACACACAAAATAGCGACATTATTGCCGACAAAATCTGTGTCATTTCTAAATTTAGCAACTCTTGTAGCAACTTACCTAGCGAAGCATTTGTGAACATCGACACAGATGCCAGTGACGAAGCCACGATTTGATATATGGGTGTGCCAAATAGTACATAGCGATTTACCATTAGAGCATTATTACTTTTGCGAATGATACAACATATGTTAATCTCAAAGTTGAACTAAAGATGTAAAAAAGTAAAAGTAACAACAGCTTTACAAGCGTATGAGAAAAATGTATGAGCTATGAGCATAAAGAATCTTTTAGACTAAACGACACTTTCAAGTTTTTCTTTTTTGGGAAAAAGGGAACAATCCCCGGAAAATATATTAATCACAAAGACTTACAATAGACTTATATGGACAAACCCATATAAGTAAGTTCAAAAGACATTCCCAACACATGTTTTGGGAACAAAACAAGAAACAAACAAGAGTTACAATATCTTGTTCTATTACAGAAACCACAATAGCAAAAATAAACCCACTTCCAACAGGAAGAACTCTTAGCCCAGACACCAATATCATCAAGAAAGAAAGGCCCAATCCAAGAAGGAGACCTCCAATGCATAAAAAGAAACCCCATCAGCTTATATCTCTGGATGGATTGTTGACATTCCTCTGCAAAACTTGAAAATTCCAAATCTCAGCGGCTTTCATAACATGCTTAGAACTTTTAAACTTCAAGCTTAATAGCCTAACACTACAAGAAACAGGAGAACAGGCGTCGACGGGTTTCCCGTCGACAATACGTCGACGGCATCATGCTCTAAACGACAAAAAAAACGCTTGACCGAGCCCCGCTGCGTTGAATTTTTCATACTCGTATATTCCCGTCGACATGTCGATGGGAATATTTCAACATATTTTTTTGGCCTCAATAATTCACCAAAATTGGGCGCGAAATTTACCCGCTAATATATTTCCGTCGACAAGTCGACGGGAACATATTAATCACATTTTTTCCCACAATTAACGTGTGATTAAGGATAATAATTTTTTGATTTGAGCTTCCCGTCGACATGTCGACGGGAGGATATTACTAAATTATAAATATTTTTAATAAATGGGTAAAATATTGGGCGGGATTTTTCCCGCGTTCTTTTTCCTGTCGACATGTCGACGGGAATATCTCCCCAAAAATCAGGCTATATATATCCTCACAAATACATTCCCGTCTCATTTTTTACCTATATACATTCTCACAAAATTATTTCCGTCTCATTTTACACATCTCACAAATAAGTCAATCGTCAATTCTTACAAGACACACATGACTTGGCGTGGTTGCACAGTTGAAGAGGAGTACTCAAAAATCTTGTCACACGAGCTCCTCTTTAATGAAGTTATGTTAACTTTTGGTCATGCAGTTTATGAGGAATATGGTTCTTTTAAGAACGTTGAACCGTGGATGAGAGACTAGATTAACGAATGGTGTAGGAACAAGTCGTACTACAAAGAGTACATGGACGAGCTAGATGCTGCTGAAGCTCAAGCTGCTGCTGAAGCTCAAGTTGTTGCTGTTGGAGGTGACGACGAAGCAGAAAGTACGTTGGAAACCAAACTTGATAATCTGGGAAATAGGGTCACAAATCTTGAAGCTACGTTTGCACATATGTGTTAGTATTGTATAGTTTAACCTTTTGGCGATGGAACGAGTATGTTAGTCAGGCGGGTTCTCAGCACGTGGATGGTTCGGGCAGTGGCGTTGGAGGTAGTGGCTCAGCTGGAGGGAGCGGGAGTCGCAGAGGCGATGAGGATGGTTCTGGCGATGATGAGGGTCCTGCTGATGAGCACGAGTGATTTTGGATATAGATGTACAAACTTGGGTATTTTGTGTTGTACTTATGCTTGAAACAATATTTTGGCGACCCATATGTTAGTATTGTATAGTTTAACCTTTTGGCGACTTGAACGTCACGGATATTAAAACATTTGTGGATATGGCAGCTAGGTTTAGATATTATCACACCCCGTTTTGTAGACTTTATACGTTTTTATTCATTTTGAGGGTGTTTAGCGATATTTTGCAAGTGTTTTAGCCGATGGCGAGTTATACGTTTAGGACATGTTGATATTGAGTGGTTATAGGTGCTATTACAGTTACAGGTTTTGGTAGATTTTTTCCGAAAAATCCGGAAAAAATCTGGAAAAGTGCTATATTTGCAGCCTGTTGTTAGCAGGATGGTAATAATGATACCGTCGATATGTCGACGGCATCATTAAAACATAAATATCGGGTACTTAATGATATCGTCGACATGTCGACGGTATCATTAAAACAAAAATATTGTTTTTAATATTATGTCGTCGACATGTCAACGGCATAATTAAATAACCAATATTTTTGGGTTTAATGTTATCGTCGACATGTCAATGGCATAATATAAAACATAATTATAATCAATTAATTAAAACGTTAATTAGTTATATGTTCCCATCGACATGTCGACGGGAAGAAGTTGACGGACATCAAATTCCTTTGACTGGAAAATGATGTGGGACCCACAATGTCGACGGTGATTGTCGACGGGAACACTGTTCCCGACGAAGCATGATTCCGTCGACATGTCGATGGAAAGGGGGTAAAAATGTCGCCGGGGAAAGCCTCGTTTGTACTAGTGTAAGCCTAACCACCTCTTTAATACAACAACAAACACCTTCAATACTTCTAGATTTACCTTGAAAAGTTCTCAAATTTCTCTCCAGCCAAATAATATAAACCATAGCCCCAATGACTAACCTTTGGATAATACTCCAAACTGACTTATTAATAGGCCTATTAGCAATGAAATCAATAATCTGGTAAAGATCAAAAGACTTCACATCAAGCCGGATCAAATCTTTGAAGAAGCACCAGACCCTAGAAGAAAACTTGCAACTAAAAAACAAATGATTATGGTTATCCTGCACTTCATTGCAAAGAGAGCACATAAGATTATCCACCTTAAGCCAAACAGCCATTTTATCCCGAGTCTTCAATCTCTTGTTAATAGCTAACCATAAAATGAAAGAATGCTTATGAATGTTTTGACTGAACCATACCATTTTATACCAAGGAACAATGGGTTTCTGAGGAACCAGGTCAGCACAAACAGTTTTAACAGAGAACACTCCAACCTTTCCATCATTTGAAGCCCATAGAACTTTATTAGGTCTATCCCTAAACAACAAAGGAGGGGGCAAGTGGAATAAGAAAGGAAATTTGTTGACCCAACACTCAGGCCACACCCACTCTCCATTAACAATAAGATCCACAACCTTGCAATCCAAAGAAAGCCCAGCTTCATACACATCTCTTTTAGAGATAAACTGACATAATGGACCTAAAAAGCACCAATTGTCAAACCAGACTGAAGCAGAGCATCCATCACCAATTCTAGTAACAAAATGACTTCTAAGAATATCTCTACAATGCAGAATTTTCCTCCATCCCCAACAAACATCATTACCACAAGGAGCATCCCAAAAATTTCTACCTTGAGATCTCCTATCAATCAACCTATAAGAATTAATCCATTTCACCCACAATGAATCTTTCATGGAAACAATATTCCAAACATGTTTAGACATAAGCGCTATATTCCAACTTTGAAGAGATTTTATACCAAGACCTCCCTAAATTTTTAAGCTACAAACATCCTCCCATTTTACTTTAGCTTTACCTTTCTGTAAATCACCCTGGGACCAAAGGAAACCCCTCACAATCTTTTCAATCTCCTTGGAAACACTAACAGGAAGAATGAACACGGAAGACCAAAAATTTTGGATAGAACATAACACTGACTGAATCAATTGCAGTCTACCAACAAAAGACAGCACCTTATTTTTCCAATTAATCAATCTCTGCTTAACGTTATCAATTAGAGGATCACAATACTTTTTATACAATCTAGAAGAAAGCAGAGGAACACCCAAGTACTAACTGGTAAAGATCCTTCAGAAAAAGGCATAATATTCAAAATGGCATTCTTAATATGTAAAGGAACATTAGCAAAGAAAGCAATACTTTTCTTCAGATTAGGCACAAGCCCAGAAACACTGCTAAACTCCTTCAACGCACTCTTAAGCACAGTAACAGATAAAACATCACCATTTGAGAAGATCATCAAACCATCAGCAAAGCGAAGATGAGTAAGCTTGACTTTACTGCATCTCCAATGTTATTTAAATCTATCTTCACTATCAATATTCCTCTTTATCATCAAAGAAAGGACCTCCATGTCTAATGTAAACAGATAAGGGGATAACGGATCCCCTTGTCGTAAACCTCTCTTACCCTTAAAGAAGCCATGGTAGTCACCATTAACACTAACAGTAAAAGAGGGAGAGGTAATGCAACTCATAATCCACAATATCATCTTACATGGAAACCCAAAATTAATAAGACACTGCCTAAGAAAACCCCAATCCACAGAATCATCTGCCTTATTAATGTCGATCTTGAATGCCACTTTAAAAGGACCACACTTCCTATGATAATTTCCCATCAACTCCTGGGTGAGCATGATATTATCACTGATTTTTCTAGAAGGTATAAAAGCACTTTGACAATTGATGCGTGGGAATCGCAACAGGCTTTACCTCTCGAGAGATCTCGAGAATCTTACAACCCCCACCAGGCAGTGTACCTGATCGTTGTAGTATAGTATAGTGACAAGTACCGGGGGATTGATCGTTCAGCTTAGGAATAGTGTCGCTAGGATTAGAAAGCCTAAATACTAGTTCTAAAGGTGAGGGATGATTATTTTTGTGTTTTTATATTTTATAAAAAGCAAGTAAAAATCTCGGGTTTTGGAAGAGTGGGTGGAATTAGTTGCTATTCAACTAACCCAATACTAAGATGCAATCAAAATAAAATACTAAAAATGGAAATAAGCTAAATTATACTAAGGTTGTGAGCAGTAATTGGAGAAAATATGTTTACTTAGATTTCACAACTCCCTAGATATCTTTTACACGTTAATTACTTGTTATAATTGCATGGATGACGGATCGTATTCCTTAATACCAT
The DNA here is from genome assembly GCA_030686995.1 of Artemisia argyi. Taxonomy (NCBI): domain Eukaryota; kingdom Viridiplantae; phylum Streptophyta; class Magnoliopsida; order Asterales; family Asteraceae; genus Artemisia; species Artemisia argyi. The sequence goes on along the minus strand of CM060680.1, from coordinate 226,789,965 downwards.
TCATGGGGTGGCATACATAACTCCCCAATTCTATGAGCTCTTATCTCCTCCTACACCATGCCTAGCACAACTATAGGGATTGTAAACAGTGGCTCATGCATTAAATACAATCAATAAAGACCTAGTACGCCTCAGTTCATGTTTCTTAAGACGTTCAAGCATGTTACCATTTGGAGATATGCCAGTTTTCTTAAGCCTAATATATAAATCATTCATCCAAAACAAGAATAAACAAGTAATCAACACATAATCAATATATAGGTTTCATTAGATCTAAGCAAACACAAAAGATATCTAGCCTAGCATAATGGAATTGAGACAAGAACAAGATATAGACAACCAACACATAGACATATTGATTGAATTAGAAGAACACTTATCTCAATTACAATGCAAGGTATCAAGGGTTGGAACCCTTGAAAAACCTGTAAAAGTTGAACCAAAATCGTACTTAGGGTTTCTCCAAAACTTCTCCTTTAAATGTGAAAAATTAGAAAACTATATATAGAAAAACAGGTCTGACGGCGTCAAGAGTAATCTTGTGACGCCGTCACCTCGCCGCCAAAACTCTCCTCGGACTGCCTAGATCTACTTCTGACGCCGTCAAGACTTAGACACTTCCAGGCCGTCATGACTCTTTTACTCTTGACGCCCTTCTCACGTGACGCCGTCAAAACTCTACTGGGTCGTCATGGAAATTCATGAAATTTTCTCTTGACGCTGTCAAGGATTTGCTCTTGACGCCGTCACCTACTGTTCCCAGCATGGAAAATTAAGACTTTGGCGTTTTCTTCACTTTTATGCTCCAAAAACGCCCGAATTGCTTCCTTTTCCAGATTTCTCTCCCAAAGTACATAAAATCACAAAAGGAACGATTTAGGGCAATATTTGATCAAATAAAGTCGGATTCGGGCTTAAATGACCCCCTAAAAAGGGATCATTTTTCACCTCATCATATACCCTTACACTTGAGATTTCCTTGTCCTCAAGCAAATGCGCTTTTATTCTACTCAAAAGACAAGTTAGGGGTCATTTAACACTAATATAAAAGTAATTACAACAAATAATCGTTCCACTAAAGACCAATAGACAAGCACGGAGGTCATATACAAGCACCTCACAAATAGTGTTTAGATACTCACATCTCTCAGGTGTAATAAAGTATAAATTACAATAAGGAAACGGAAGATATCTCTCACTACCTGTCATAGCAAAATAGATTACCATAGGCTTGGGAAAGGATCAAACCTCCACCACATGGCGTAAGCACCTAGGATAAACTATCAAAGAGGTCTTTTAAAGGGTTGTAACGTTAGGTGTAGGGATATGAAATACACGGTTTTGTTGGATAAAGGAAGTTTTTACTGGTGGCGAGTTAACAATCTTAGTTAATTACATGTACAATGTGGCGTTGCTAAGCCAAGACTAGACTCGACTTAAGCTAATAAATGAAAAATAACAAAAACATAAAATGAACATAGAATAAAAAGGGATGGTAGTCCGTATGTTTTTTCTCTTTTTCCTTTTTTCTATTTTTTTTTTCTTTTTCTTGATTTTTCGATTTTTTTTTTTTTTTTTTTTTTTTTTTTTTTTTTTTTTTTTTTTTACATACACTCTTACCCTACCATCCAAAATAATACATCATAGGGAATGAACATTTCCCTACACTTGAATCTTTACATACTTTACATTTAACTAATCTAATGACTCGAATTAAGAAAATCAAAACACTTGGAGCACTTTTAAGATTAACGTACATATGGGGGTAATAAGTGATGTTCTTCCCCATTACTCCATAAAATAAGTACTTACCCATGAGTCCCAATCTTCCCAAAACAATATGTACAAGGATATGACTCGACTTAGCAACCATGTAATCAATTAGAAAGTTAACTTAGGGTTTAACAAATAACAATAATGCACTAAAGATGAGCGCATACACGGAAGGCTAAGGCGCTTTGGTTGTACATTTAAGTGGGATGTAACAAATTCTTCCTTTAAGTAAGATGCTTAAAGTTAGAAACGAAAAGATAGGCTCGGAGGGGTGTACTAGGGGTATCGTGTACTAAAAATGAGTACAACGCTAAGGGTGTGGGAAAAATTAGTTGACTTAACTAGCCAAGTAATATGACTTAAATAGTCAAGTAATTATGATACGGGTTTAACACAAGGGTAGTCCTAATGCCTCTTATCATGTAGTAAATCCTACTACACGAATGTAGTCTCACTAGCGGTCTCGGAATGCATCACTAACGCAAGTTCTAGAATCTAAATGCTACCAGTACACTCATAAGCACTAATAGTAAATGCTTTTCCTATCAAATCTAAAGGCGAACCTCACATATTTGGGTGGAAAATTTTTCTGAATATACGGTTATGTGCTAGTCATACAATCTCCTATCCATGAGACGCTTGCTATGGCTAAAGTTTCACTCCTAAATGTTGTAAAAAATTTTAAATTTGGCGCTAAAATTACACTAACAAGTATTTCTCATAGTTTTATTACACATCTACCATCAAACAAAACAAACTCAAGCGAAAGTGCATATGTAAGGTATCATCTTTTTACCCTCCCCTTACACTTAAGATGAACATTGTCCCCAATGTTCAAGTAAAGAATGTAAAAGTTAAAAAGTAAAAAGAATGAAATCAAATACTCCCCTGATTCGCTCGGTATGGATAATAGAATGGCCAGGTTAAATCTTCCTCCAAGAAAACGAACAATCAAAGCTTCCCTTCCAGAATATAAATCATCTTCTTGTCATACATAACCTGTAAAACCTGACAAAATAGACAAGACAACCTCGCGTAAAATCGGCGGCATCCTATATAAGTTTCTAAATCCTAGAAAACAAGATAAGATATAATGCTTGTGGAATAAAGTTTGCAGATCTCCTGGAGATTATAAAACTTAATAATTCACAAAAACCATAAGACTCCGTTAGAAAAACAAAACCGGTAAAATTTCCAGATTTTAACTCCTGACGCCGTCAAGAGTAAACCTCTGACGCCGTCAGAATGGACCTGCAGAAATTCTTATGTTAAGTTTCCGGAAAATTTCTGGAAAAACTTGGTCCTACTTCCTGGAAAATCCTGCAAAACTTCATTATGACTCAATACAAGCATTTGACTCTAACAAATACGAATATACATGCTCATTTAATATCGTGGAGAATCATGATCGGTTTGTTTCTTAAAAACATATTTGGGGTTTCCCCTTACACTTATCTTTTGCAAAAATACTTCTAGGTGGAGTTAAGACTAGGCCAAAACAACAAAGTAAAGTATTTCCACATTTTAGTTTAGAAACATGATCAACCAACAATAAAAATAAAGCATGCATACGGAAGCAAATAACAATCAAACAAATAAAATCACACAAAACATGGGTTGCCTCCCAAGAAGCACTTTTCTTTATTTACGAGTCTTGTAGCTAGACTCAAGGTCATGGGTTACTACGTGATCTCATCATTGGTTTCACTCTCTAATTGCAAATATTCTTTGTAGAATTCAATTACCTCTTTCTCAACCGCTCCCATAATCTTTTGGGCAAATTCTTCATCGACTTTATACCTTGGTCCAAGGGCCAAGCAATCTTTGTAGTAAAGACTCCTTTTTTCCCATACATAGTCCATGCCCTTTTTCTTATCCTTCTCATTAATTTCCTCAAAAGCACCAACGTTGTCCTTATCAAAACGAGATATAAAGTGAAATTCATTCATCCTATTAGGCATCCTATAAGTGATACTATCGGTGTTACTTGCAAATCGGATCGTGCCTTCTACCTCATCATATTCCAACTTAGACTCCTCAACAAATGGTTTGCCAAACACAACATTGGATAATCGACAATCAATAACATTAGCAAGATCCTCCACAATCATAAAGTCGGTGACAAAAGTGAAATTACCAACAAAGACACGTAAACCTTTAACTCTCCCGACAAAGTTACAAACTCCACCGGGGTACTTGGGATCCCTTCTAGGTTCAAGTCTTGGTTTCACTATATCATTATAAACCGTTGAGGACATAATGTTGATTGGAGATTTAAAGTCAATGTAAGCATTGCTAATGTGCCTATATCCAATCATACATGGTATCTTAGCATTCTTAGGATCGCCTCTCTTGATCTTAGGTTCAATTATGGTGAAAGGAGATCACGGGTTATCAATAAGACTATTATAATATGCAATCTCCTCCTTAGTGGGGTATAGATTAAAGTAGTCGTTAAGCTTCGGATCTATTTCCTCCTCTTCTAGTCCCTCAACAACATTCACAAAGTCATTAGGCCCTAGGTCCTTATTTGAATACAAGGCGGTTGCTAGGTCACTAAATGTATGTTCGAGCTCAATCTTAATCAACCTATTAAGCTCTCTAAGCTCCCTAATCTCACTCTCAATTTGTTCACGTAACACAACCACTTCTCTAGGGGACAGGGGTGGATTCGCGTTTTCCATAATGGTCAACGGAATAGTCAATGAGTTTAATTTACTAATAGAGGCACAAAGAAATGAGATAGACTAAAGAAGACCTAGAAATAAAAATAAAATCTTACTAGAAAGGAATCTAGCAAGTAGACCTAATAAAAAGAAATTCTAACCTAGACAATAACTATTCCCCGGCAACGGCGCCAAAAACTTGATGCGTGGGAATCGCAACAGGCTTTACCTCTCGAGGGATCTCGAGAAGCTTACAACCCCCACCAGGCAGTGTACCTGATCGTTGTAGTATAGTATAGTGACAAGTACCGGGGGATTGATCGTTCAGCTTAGGAATAGTGTCGCTAGGATTAGAAAGATTAAATACCAGTTCTAAAGGTGAGGGATGATTATTTTTGTGTTTTTATATTTTATAGAAAGCAAGTAAAAATCTCGGGTTTTTGAAGAGTGGGCGGAATTAGTTGCTATTCAACTAACCCAATACTAAGATGCAATCAAAATAAAATACTAAAAATGTAAATAAGCTAAATTATACTAAGGGTGTGAGCAGTAATCAATGTTTTAAAAATCGCGCCTAAGGCGCGCCTACTCCCTAAATCCCACGAGGCTCTAGCCTTTAGGATTTTTTTAGATCGAGGCTCACGACATGCATGAATCTCGTAAAAATCGCAGCGCCTTTAGGATTTTTGCGCTTTTGCGCCTTGGGGATTTGTGCGCCTAGAAGATGTAACAGGGTTTTGGCCTTTTTTTCTTAGTATTAAGATACATTTTGGGCTTACATGTTATATACATTGGGCCCTTTAAGTTATAAAGTATCTAATAACCTTAATATTTTAGAAAATAACTAAAACACACAATCAACAAAGAACTATGTATTTTTTGTAATCTAATGTATAAGAATAGTAGCTTATTAACACATACAAATGTTGTTTCTTTAGTGTTAAATTTTACTAAACAACTATAGATTTTTTTATTTTTTTTTTATTTTATTATTATTATTATTATTTTTTGATAGTTGATAGTTTGATACATGGTAATTTGTTAAATTTTATGAGTCATAAACTCTTATATTGTAATGTATATTCAGGAATTTAGGGTAGTTCATAGATTCTGATATGTTGTTTGCTTAATATTTTGGGTTTAAATGCAACCTTTGTTAGATGTAATAACTATTAAGTGACATTATGCATTGAATATTGATATTTTTGTCTTATTTAAGCTGCATAAGTTGTCACATATGTTATAAAAAAAAATAAATGTATAGTGCGCCTCATATTTATGAATCTCACGCCTTGGTTTGCGCCTCGACTCGAGGCTCTTTGACCCCCTTTGCGCCTTAGTGCGCCTTGAGCCTTTCAGAACATTGGCAGTAATTGGAGAAAATGTGTTTACTTAGATTTCACTACTCCCTAGATATCTTTTACACATTAATTACTTGTTATAATTGCATGGATGACGGATCGTATTCCTTAATACCATTCATGGGGTGGCATACATAACTCCCCAATTCTATGAGCTCTTATCTCCTCCTACACCATGCCCAGCACAACTATAGGGATTGTAAACAGTGGCTCATGCATTAAATACAACTAATAAAGACGTTCAAGCATGTTACCATTTGGAGATCTGCCAGTTTTCTTAAGCCTAACAAATAAATCATTCATCCAAAACAAGAATAAACAAGTAATCAACACATAATCAATATCTAGGTTTCATTAGATCTAAGCAAACACAAAAGAGATCTAGCCTAGCATAATGGAATTGAGACAAGAACAAGATATAGACAACCAACACATAGACATATTGATTGAATTAGAAGAACACTTATCTCAATTACAATGCAAGGTATCAAGGGTTTGGAACCCTTGAAAAACCTGTAAAAGTTGCACCAAAATCGTACTTAGGGTTTCTCCAAAACTTCTCCTTTAAATGTGAAAAATTAGAAAACTATATATAGAAAAACAGGTCTGACGGCGTCAAGAGTAATCTTGTGACGCCGTCACCTCGCCGCCAAAACTCTCCTCGGACTGCCTAGATCTACTTCTGACGCCGTCAAGACTTAGACACTTCCAGGCCGTCATGACTCATTTACTCTTGACGCCCTTCTCACGTGACGCCGTCAAAACTTTACTGGGTCATCATGGAAATTCAAGAAATTTGCTCTTGACGCCATCACCTACTGTTCCCAGCATGGAAAATTAAGACTTTGGCGTTTTCTTCACTTTTATGCTCCAAAAACGTCCGAATTGCTTCCTTTTCCAGATTTCTCTCCCAAAGTACCTAAAATCACAAAAGGAACGATTTAGGGCAATATTTGATCAAATAAAGTCGGATTCGGGCTTAAATGACCCCCTAAAAACGGATCATTTTTCGCCTCATCAACAATCACTAACCACAGAATCAAGAATACCTTTAAGCCTATTAGTAATGACTTTACTAATACACTTATATAACACGTTGCAGCAGGAAATTGGCCTAAAGTCAAAAACATTTTTAAGAGTTTTGACTTTAGGAACCAAAGCAATAATAGTGGCATTAATCTCCTTTAACAACTTACCATTAGAGAAAAAGTCTTGAATAGCCTGAGTAAACTCAGCTCCCACAACTGACCAAGCCGCCTTGAAGAATTTAGATGAAAAGCCATCGGGACCAAGGGCCTTATCATCATCCATGCTAAATAGCGCAGATTTGATTTCTTCATTAGACACTGCCCTCACCATAAACTCAGCATCCAAATCAGAAATCTTATTACAAACAACTCAGAAGGATTACATATAGGAGAGACTTCAACACACTTCTCCATAACATCTTCAAAATGCTTCACAAACTGCTCTTCAACCTCTTGCCCAGAAAATAACTTACCAGACATGTCTTCAACAAACTCAATTCTGCTCTTATTTCTCTTCTCCTTCAAAGCTCTATGAAAGTACCTGGTATTGTGATCACCCTCACATAGCTAATTGACTTTAGATATTTGCTTAAGAAATAGCTCCTCATCCTTAACAGCATCCTTGTACTTATTAAGAGAAGAAGCCTCTTTAGCTCTCACATCAACATTAAAAGGATCATTCACCATTTCAGCTTGAATACTACACAATTCCTCTTTAAGCCTACTAACATTAGCAGAAAGATTACCTTGAACATACTTCAACTTTCTAAGTGGCTTTTTCAACAACTTGAGCTTAGAAGCCACTGAAACATAGAATAACCAGGAACATTCTTTCTCCAAACAGTCTCAATAGCAGGAAGAAATTCAGGCTTAGATGCTAAGAAATTAGCAAATTTAAAAGGCTTAGGCTTAGCCCCAATTATACCAGGAATATTAAGAACCATAGGAGTGTGATTAGAAGAAACAAATGGAAGAAAGTGAGCATTGGCATTGGGATACTTATCAAGAAAGTGACCATTACTCATAACTCTATCTAACTTCTTTAACAAACCCACAAGATTACCAGGGCTCTTGTTCCATGTAAATTGAAGACCAGACATCATAATATCAGAAACCTCAATCTTATACAGACATTCTCTAAAATCAACCATACCAGAAGTAACAGTAGAGGAGCCCATAGATCTTTCACAAGCATCCAAAATAATGTTAAAATCTCCCATAAGGACCCAAGGAGCATCTTTAACAACATGACTATGCATAACAAGATCCTTCCATAACTCTTTCCTGGCACTACTCTTAACATGAGCATAGAATGAGCAAAAAAACTTCTTACCCCCATTCACATATTCAACAAAAACATTCATAACTTGAGAAGACTGGCTATAGAGCATTATCCTAACAGCATTAGGATCCCACCCAATTATAATTCCAGTACCCCCTTCACACACAGATGCATTAGAGATCCAATCCCAATTACCAAGAACCTTGGAACAAATTCTACTCAACTTATTTTTCTTAACTCTAGTCTCCAAAAGCCCACAGAAACTAAAACCTCCCATCCTAATAAGGTCAATATCCTCATTACCAAGCCCCCTAACATTCCAAGCAAAAGCTTTAAAATTCATTTAAAATACTTTTATTTTTAGCCCCAATATCACCATCAACAGGGCTACAATTATTAACATTCTCAGGCTTCATGGAGACAGCCATTCCCTCAGTAACAGTCTCAACTTCATCTTCATCAATATAAGGTTCTAACCCAAACTTAGAACAATTTTTGAAAAAATAGTCTAATTGAGCTAAAGACCAATTGGATTTAATTTCCATAGAAGGATACTTACCAGATTGCATCACTTCGTCCACTTCTGATTTCAGCTTTGGCCAAACAATATTAGCATATTCCTCATCAACACCATTAAGAAACTCAGCCTCCTTGTCCTTCATTTCCTGATCTTCTAAAGCAGCAAAAGAATTAGAAAGAGGAAGGTCTTCCACCATAGCACTCATACTATTAGCATTAGACCCAGAACCTCTAACCAACACTTTTGGTTTAAAATTTTCATTAAACTTAGTACTAAGAGGAGGTTTATGAACCAAACTCTCATTCTTCACTTGCCCACTATCCTGTTGTTTTACTCCTCCCTTACTACTCTGCTTCACCAAACCTGTACTTACATTAACACTCTTAGCTTTCCCATTACCCTGCTGCTTAGCATTACCATTATAAGACTTCTGATTAGGACCCCATCTATTACCATAGACCCTAGCATTACCAGCATAGGCCCTATTAAACATTTGAGAACTTCTTCCTTGAAAATACCTGTTATTAACATAATTACTTTGAGAATTACCCTTCTGATCATAAAATTGACTCACTGGTTTATTCTTCTTTCCAACTTGAGCAAAACCATCATCAACATCCTTTTCAGTAGCACTCTTGACTTGCAAAGCAACCTTCACACCAATTGCAACTTTAGCATTCATAGCAGCAATCTCATCATCAGTCTGAGGCCTAATCTTGCAAGAGATAGTCTTATGACCAAATGTTTTGCAATGAGTACATTGAGGAGGTTGCCACTGGTATTTAACATCTAATTTACCAATTCTAACAAGCCTATCACCAATCTGAGGATATTCAATCTCAAGAGAGTGAGGAAGGTCATCAGCAGCAGACACTTCCACCAACACTCTAGCAAAATCCAATTTACCAGATTTCTTCAAGCATCTTTCTCTAGTCATCTTGTCCATTAACATAGGCTTACCAATCCCACTGAATATCTTCCAGGCCGTCATGACTCGTTTACTCTTGACGCCCTTCTCACGTGACGCCGTCAAAACTCTACTGGGTCGTCATGAAAATTCATGAAATTTGCTCTTGACGCCATCACCTACTGTTCCCAGCATGGAAAATTAAGACTTTGGCGTTTTCTTCACTTTTATGCTCCAAAAACGTCCGAATTGCTTCCTTTTCCAGATTTCTCTCCCAAAGTACCTAAAATCACAAAAGGAACGATTTAGGGCAATATTTGATCAAATAAAGTCGGATTCGGGCTTAAATGACCCCCTAAAAACGGATCATTTTTCGCCTCATCAACAATCACTAACCACAGAATCAAGAATACCTTTAAGCCTATTAGTAATGACTTTACTAATACACTTATATAACACGTTGCAGCAGGAAATTGGCCTAAAGTCAAAAACATTTTTAAGAGTTTTGACTTTAGGAACCAAAGCAATAATAGTGGCATTAATCTCCTTTAACAACTTACCATTAGAGAAAAAGTCTTGAATAGCCTGAGTAAACTCAGCTCCCACAACTGACCAAGCCGCCTTGAAGAATTTAGATGAAAAGCCATCGGGACCAGGGGCCTTATCATCATCCATGCTAAACAGCGCAGATTTGATTTCTTCATTAGACACTGCCCTCACCATAAACTCAGCATCCAAATCAGAAATCTTATTACAAAACAACTCAGAAGGATTACATATAGGAGAGACTTCAACACACTTCTCCATAACATCTTCAAAATGCTTCACAAACTGCTCTTCAACCTCTTGCCCAGAAAATAACTTACCAGACATGTCTTCAACAAACTCAATTCTGCTCTTATTTCTCTTCTCCTTCAAAGCTCTATGAAAGTACCTGGTATTGTGATCACCCTCACATAGCTAATTGACTTTAGATCTTTGCTTAAGAAATAGCTCCTCATCCTTAACAGCATCCTTGTACTTATTAAGAGAAGAAGCCTCTTTAGCTCTCACATCAACATTAAAAGGATCATTCACCATATCAGCTTGAATACTACACAATTCCTCTTTAAGCCTACTAACATTAGTAGAAAGATTACCTTGAACATACTTCAACTTTCTAAGTGGCTTTTTCAACAACTTGAGCTTAGAAGCCACTGAAACATAGAATAACCAGGAACATTCTTTCTCCAAACAGTCTCAATAGCAGGAAGAAATTCAGGCTTAGATGCTAAGAAATTAGCAAATTTAAAAGGCTTAGGCTTAGCCCCAATTATACCAGGAATATTAAGAACCATAGGAGTGTGATCAGAAGAAACAAATGGAAGAAAGTGAGCATTGGCATTGGGATACTTATCAAGAAAGTGACCATTACTCATAACTCTATCTAACTTCTTTAACAAACCCACAAGATTACCAGGGCTCTTGTTCCATGTAAATTGAAGACCAGACATCATAATATCAGAAACCTCAATCTTATACAGACATTCTCTAAAATCAACCATACCAGAAGTAACAGTAGAGGAGCCCATAGATCTTTCACAAGCATCCAAAATAATGTTAAAATCTCCCATAAGGACCCAAGGAGCATCTTTAACAACATGACTATGCATAACAAGATCCTTTCATAACTCTTTCCTGGCACTACTCTTAACATGAGCATAGAATGAGCAAAAAAACTTCTTACCCCCATTCACATATTCAACAAAAACATTCATAACTTGAGAAGACTGGCTATAGAGCATTATCCTAACAGCATTAGGATCCCACCCAATTATAATTCCAGTACCCCCTTCACACATAGATGCATTAGAGATCCAATCCCAATTACCAAGAACCTTGGAACAAATTCTACTCAACTTATTTTTCTTAACTCTAGTCTCCAAAAGCCCACAGAAACTAAAACCTCCCATCCTAATAAGGTCAATATCCTCATTACCAAGCCCCCTAACATTCCAAGCAAAAGCTTTAAAATTCATTTAAAATACTTTTATTTTTAGCCCCAATATCACCATCAACAGGGCTACAATTATTAACATTCTCAGGCTTCATGGAGACAGCCATTCCCTCAGTAACAGACTCAACTTCATCTTCATCAATATAAGGTTCTAACCCAAACTTAGAACAATTTTTGAAAAAATAGTCTAATTGAGCTAAAGACCAATTGGATTTAATTTCCATAGAAGGATACTTATCAGATTGCATCACTTCATCCACTTCTGATTTCAGCTTTGGCCAAACAATATTAGCATATTCCTCATCAACACCATTAAGAAACTCAGCCTCCTTGTCCTTCATTTCCTGATCTTCTAAAGCAGCAAAAGAATTAGAAAGAGGAAGGTCTTCCACCATAGCACTCATACTATTAGCATTAGACCCAGAACCTCTAACCAACACTTTTGGTTTAAAATTTTCATTAAACTTAGTACTAAGAGGAGGTTTATGAACCAAACTCTCATTCTTCACTTGCCCACTATCCTGTTGTTTTACTCCTCCCTTACTACTCTGCTTCACCAAACCTGTACTTACATTAACACTCTTAGCTTTCCCATTACCCTGCTGCTTAGCATTACCATTATAAGACTTCTGATTAGGACCCCATCTATTACCATAGACCCTAGCATTACCAGCATAGGCCCTATTAAACATTTGAGAACTTCTTCCTTGAAAATACCTGTTATTAACATAATTACTTTGAGAATTACCCTTCTGATCATAAAATTGACTCACTGGTTTATTCTTCTTTCCAACTTGAGCAAAACCATCATCAACATCCTTTTCAGTAGCACTCTTGACTTGCAAAGCAACCTTCACACCAATTGCAACTTTAGCATTCATAGCAGCAATCTCATCATCAGTCTGAGGCCTAATCTTGCAAGAGATAGTCTTATGACCAAATGTTTTGCAATGAGTACATTGAGGAGGTTGCCACTGGTATTTAACATCTAATTTACCAATTCTAACAAGCCTATCACCAATCTGAGGATATTCAATCTCAAGAGAGTGAGGAAGGTCATCAGCAGCAGACACTTCCACCAACACTCTAGCAAAATCCAATTTACCAGATTTCTTCAAGCATCTTTCTCTAGTCATCTTGTCCATTAACATAGGCTTACCAATCCCACTGAATATCTTCCAGGCCGTCATGACTCGTTTACTCTTGACGCCCTTCTCACGTGACGCCGTCAAAACTCTACTGGGTCGTCATGGAAATTCATGAAATTTGCTCTTGACGCCATCACCTACTGTTCCTAGCATGGAAAATTAAGACTTTGGCGTTTTCTTCACTTTTATGCTCCAAAAACGTCCGAATTGCTTCCTTTTCCAGATTTCTCTCCCAAAGTACCTAAAATCACAAAAGGAACGATTTAGGGCAATATTTGATCAAATAAAGTCGGATTCGGGCTTAAATGACCCCCTAAAAACGGATCATTTTTCGCCTCATCAACAATCACTAACCACAGAATCAAGAATACCTTTAAGCCTATTAGTAATGACTTTACTAATACACTTATATAACACGCTGCAGCAGGAAATTGGCCTAAAGTCAAAAACATTTTTAAGAGTTTTGACTTTAGGAACCAAAGCAATAATAGTGGCATTAATCTCCTTTAACAACTTACCATTAGAGAAAAAGTCTTGAATAGCCTGAGTAAACTCAGCTCCCACAACTGACCAAGCCGCCTTGAAGAATTTAGATGAAAAGCCATCGGGACCAGGGGCCTTATCATCATCCATGCTAAATAGCGCAGATTTGATTTCTTCATTAGACACTGCCCTCACCATAAACTCAGCATCCAAATCAGAAATCTTATTACAAAACAACTCAAAAGGATTACATATAGGAGAGACTTCAACACACTTCTCCATAACATCTTTAAAATGCTTCACAAACTGCTCTTCAACCTCTTGCCCAGAAAATAACTTACCAGACATGTCTTCAACAAACTCAATTCTGCTCTTATTTCTCTTCTCCTTCAAAGCTCTATGAAAGTACCTGGTATTGTGATCACCCTCACATAGCTAATTGACTTTATATCTTTGCTTAAGAAATAGCTCCTCATCCTTAACAGCATCCTTGTACTTATTAAGAGAAGAAGCCTCTTTAGCTCTCACATCAACATTAAAAGGATCATTCACCATATCAGCTTGAATACTACACAATTCCTCTTTAAGCCTACTAACATTAGCAGAAAGATTACCTTGAACATACTTCAACTTTCTAAGTGGCTTTTTCAACAACTTGAGCTTAGAAGCCACTGAAACATAGAATAACCAGGAACATTCTTTCTCCAAACAGTCTCAATAGCAGGAAGAAATTCAGGCTTAGATGCTAAGAAATTAGCAAATTTAAAAGGCTTAGGCTTAGCCCCAATTATACCAGGAATATTAAGAACCATAGGAGTGTGATCAGAAGAAACAAATGGAAGAAAGTGAGCATTGGCATTGGGATACTTATCAAGAAAGTGACCATTACTCATAACTCTATCTAACTTCTTTAACAAACCCACAAGATTACCAGGGCTCTTGTTCCATGTAAATTGAAGACCAGACATCATAATATCAGAAACCTCAATCTTATACAGACATTCTCTAAAATCAACCATACCAGAAGTAACAGTAGAGGAGCCCATAGATCTTTCACAAGCATCCAAAATAATGTTAAAATCTCCCATAAGGACCCAAGGAGCATCTTTAACAACATGACTATGCATAACAAGATCCTTCCATAACTCTTTCCTGGCACTACTCTTAACATGAGCATAGAATGAGCAAAAAAACTTCTTACCCCCATTCACATATTCAACAAAAACATTCATAACTTGAGAAGACTGGCTATAGAGCATTATCCTAACAGCATTAGGATCCCACCCAATTATAATTCCAGTACCCCCTTCACACACAGATGCATTAGAGATCCAATCCCAATTACCAAGAACCTTGGAACAAATTCTACTCAACTTATTTTTCTTAACTCTAGTCTCCAAAAGCCCACAGAAACTAAAACCTCCCATCCTAATAAGGTCAATATCCTCATTACCAAGCCCCCTAACATTCCAAGCAAAAGCTTTAAAATTCATTTAAAATACTTTTATTTTTAGCCCCAATATCACCATCAACAGGGCTACAATTATTAACATTCTCAGGCTTCATGGAGACAGCCATTCCCTCAGTAACAGACTCAACTTCATCTTCATCAATATAAGGTTCTAACCCAAACTTAGAACAATTTTTGAAAAAATAGTCTAATTGAGCTAAAGACCAATTGGATTTAATTTCCATAGAAGGATACTTACCAGATTGCATCACTTCATCCACTTCTGATTTCAGATTTGGCCAAACAATATTAGCATATTCCTCATCAACACCATTAAGAAACTCAGCCTCCTTGTCCTTCATTTCCTGATCTTCTAAAGCAGCAAAAGAATTAGAAAGAGGAAGGTCTTCCACCATAGCACTCATACTATTAGCATTAGACCCAGAACCTCTAACCAACACTTTTGGTTTAAAATTTTCATTAAACTTAGTACTAAGAGGAGGTTTATGAACCAAACTCTCATTCTTCACTTGCCCACTATCCTGTTGTTTTACTCCTCCCTTACTACTCTGCTTCACCAAACCTGTACTTACATTAACACTCTTAGCTTTCCCATTACCCTGCTGCTTAGCATTACCATTATAAGACTTCTGATTAGGACCCCATCTATTACCATAGACCCTAGCATTACCAGCATAGGCCCTATTAAACATTTGAGAACTTCTTCCTTGAAAATACCTGTTATTAACATAATTACTTTGAGAATTACCCTTCTGATCATAAAATTGACTCACTGGTTTATTCTTCTTTCCAACTTGAGCAAAACCATCATCAACATCCTTTTCAGTAGCACTCTTGACTTGCAAAGCAACCTTCACACCAATTGCAACTTTAGCATTCATAGCAGCAATCTCATCATCAGTCTGAGGCCTAATCTTGCAAGAGATAGTCTTATGACCAAATGTTTTGCAATGAGTACATTGAGGAGGTTGCCACTGGTATTTAACATCTAATTTACCAATTCTAACAAGCCTATCACCAATCTGAGGATATTCAATCTCAAGAGAGTGAGGAAGGTCATCAGCAGCAGACACTTCCACCAACACTCTAGCAAAATCCAATTTACCAGATTTCTTCAAGCATCTTTCTCTAGTCATCTTGTCCATTAACATAGGCTTACCAATCCCACTGAATATCTTCCCAATACCATTACCATTACACAACTCCATAGGGATCCCATAAACACAAACCCAAATAGGAATAGTACTAGTTTCAACTTTCTCAAACCAAATACCAGGTTCCCACACATTCAAAACAAGAGGAATGTTATTCACCATCCATGGACCACTTTCTAACACAGCTTTCATACCCTTTTCAACTTTAAACTTAAAATAAAACAACCCTGCACTAGTATTGGTGATGTCAGAAATACCAAAAACCCTCCACATTTTAATCAAGTTTGAACTAACCACCCTATAATCCATAGAGGTACCCAAAAAATACCCATATAATTGCAGTGCACAAGCCTCACTACCTTTTTTTATATCCTCCACAGAAATAGCAATTCCCATAGAACCATCACTACCAATAGAAACACACTGAGGAGCAAAGTTCATCTGTAATTCTCTATCTTCAACACCCTTCTTCAATTTCTCAGCAAAAGATTCTATATTAAGAGTGTTATCAACCTTAAAAGCTTTAGCACCATGATTACTAGAAGACCATACAGAATTGGATTTATAAAACAAACTAGGACCAAAATGAACATTGAGACCAATAGAAGGTTTCTTAAGAATCCCCTTACCACTCTGCACATCTCCAAATACAAACACAGACCCCTGCTTATCAACCTCTTCCCTATCCTTGCTTGTTTTCCTACTATTTTCAACCCCAATATGCTCTACATCAGCCATATTGAGCTTACTAGTAGTATTACTAACAGAACAAAGATCTACAAAACAATCCATATTGCTATCCTTATGCCCCACAACAATACTACTATCAATAGGCTCAGACAAAACAGAATCAATAGGCTTATTAATAAAAGTACCATCATTACCCCCAATCAAAGAGTGACTATTAGCCTTTAACTCATTTCTAACAGACATACTATCACCCTTAACACCTTCACTAAATACCATTTGCTTAGCAATCTTCTTTTCAAGAGAAATTTTGTCAAAGACCTTTGATAAAACATCATCAACAGGAACATTACTATGGTTTAGACGCTTACCCTTAATAGGAACCAAAGAAGAAGACTCACTCCGACTCCTACCCAAACCATTCACCTTAGAATTTCTCAACCTCTTGAGGATAGGCCTAGCACCAGCAGAAGAAGATCCAGGAGAACAAGCTTGAATCATAACCCTCTTAGGACGATTCTTAACACCCTTAGGTCTACCTCTAGATCTAGGGTTTTTAACATCAACATTAGGGAAAATAGGGCAATGATGTAAATCACCTGATGTTATCCAGTAAGAGTACGAAAATCATCATTGATAACATCAAGAGGTTCAGTGAATCGGCATAACTAAGAGATGAAAAAGGATATTAAATCGGAAGAATTACTGAAAAGAATCACAACAATAAACCCTAAAATGACCAGGATTTTTTTGTTGTTTGGGGAAGACGAAATCGCCAATTTCGCCAAAGAGGAGAGAGAAATTCTTTACATTTTCAAGTTTAAATAAATGAGAAGTTATAAGAGTATTATATAATTGGGTTTTTCTAACTTGTGCCTTGGGGGCACAAGCTAAGCACACCAAAATGACGACGAGACCTACGAAAAAAGACGTCCGGACCCACAGAAAAATACACTGTTCAAATATAAGATGTGGGTCCGGACGTCCTTTTCATGGGTACGTCCCACCGTCTTTTAGTGTGTTTAACTTGTGCCCCTAGGGCACAAGTTAGAAAAACCCTATATAATTAAAATGTTAAATTTCTCCATGTCATATTCTTGCCACCGTTCGTCCATTTCTCCAATAGTCATATCACAATTAAAATAAAAGACTATAAGCTAGTTCTTCTGTCCATATTAAGTTTCATTAGACCAATTCATATATAATACCATGCTAATATACAAAAGTAAGTAGAATAACTAGGTTGGCCAACCATACAATAAACATAGCTCCGTCCCTGCAGATAGCGACACGAAACAACCTATGTCGCAAATTCATAACGACGTATTATATCATAAGTGGTTACACTTGTCTTTTTATTTAGCGACATGTTTAAGAACTCGCAAAAATTGGCGACTCGTCATCTAACGACTCTATACACGTGGCTAACGTAAATTCGTTGCAATAAATACCGCGAAAAGGCATTTTTCTTGTAGTGCTTCTCAAACATTTTTCTTGTAGTTAACTTAAATATATGTCATTTTCATTGAATAAAGTCCAAGTTTCCTTTTATATTTATATTTTGTGTCTTAAACATTGTCTAGTGGACATTGTTTAGCAAAACCCAATGTCTATTCGTAATTAACATTATTGTTGGGCCCCCTTGAATTATGTAGCCCATTGCAAGTGTGTTTCCTAAGCAGTAACAACACGAAAGTGATAATTTTGTTTCGATTCACTTAACCAATTATACAAAGGAAGAGAAAATTCGTGAAAGTTTCTCAGAAGCACACTGGCTCTCATTGTCAACTCAAGGTGGTTCTACGACGCAGGGTAAAGGAGGGTTTACTAAACCTGTTGTTGTGGGTAAGCAGTTTCAGTATCAACCCAAAAAGAATCCTCCAGAACCTAAGAAGGTGGATGGCACTAAGAAGAAGGCTTCTGATTTGCCTAGTACGAGTGGAACAAAGATTTCTACATCTAATCAGTTTGCTGCTCTTAATATGGATGACACAGATGCCTTTGGTATTCCGTCTAATGACAACAACATGGATGTGTATGCTGGTCGTACTATGGAAGTTACTGCGGATGAGTCTACTAAGACAGGTAATACAACGGAAGTTAATGAGGAAGAGTCTATTAAGATTGTTAGTGTTTCACAAGATCCTCTTATGAGTGATTTAAAAGAGAAGGAGTCGGTTGTGGCTCCTACAACTGGTGTTTCTTCTTCTCCTCCCACCTTTTCTACTAAGAGGGTTAACCCTTTTTCTAAGGTGGGAGAGATCGTGGTTGCGGATTCTGATGATGAGGTGGTTGTTAATCCATTTGATGGGTCTGCTAACTTGTTTGGTGGTGGTCATGAGTTTGAAGATGCTGATGATGACTATGACTACGATGACTATGCGAACCAGGTTTATGATCTTCCAGGGAATTTGGATGCCTTTAATGCCAATTATGGCACTAGGCTTCAAGGTCGTAGGAAGTAATTTATTTCGTTATGTCTTATGTTGTCATGTGAGTAATGGTGTGTTTTTCTTATTTAAGAAGATAGGAAGTATCTTGTTATGTAAGTTTGCCTATGTAACGGGCTCAGATATGGGATTCACCCATATCCATTGTACTTAAACATTTTGGTTTATATATTTACCAGGGTGCAGGATTACTCCCCTTTACCCAAAAAATTCAAAGTCAACACAATGTACGTAGGTTTTTAGTTTCCTATTTAACATTCAAAGACCACATCTTCTTCTTTCATTAAGAGTTGTAGAGCATGATCTATAGTCTTTCTTTTAGTCAACTTTTTGTTGTTGTGAAGTTGTGCACCTCTGCTTTGCAAGTTCAAGTCAGATTATGGAGTCGGATGAGTCTGGAGTGATAAAAATGAAAAATAAAACAAGTCTTTCTAAATACAGACTCAGGAGCAAAAAAAGGAGTGGCGCACCGAGTACATTTACGATTGGCGATGTCATTAGGTTCGATTCTCTTCTTTTATAGCTGTTCATTTTTATACCCACCGCTTCATTTTATTATATCATCAATATATACCATCTTAGCTTCTTCTTTCTATTTATTTCTGTTTATATATAGTGAATAATAGTAAAAAGAAAGGCATGGATCCGATAGAAGGACCATGGAGACCTGAAGAGGACGAGATGTTGCTTAATTTCTTCGAGAAACACGGCCCCAATTATTGGTCACTAATTATTAGCTCTATACCGGGTAGATCGGATTAGTCATGTTGGTCAAGGTGGTTATCACTTCAAAGGTCATTTATGCCTGAAGAGGATGAGATTTTGCAAAATCTCGTCAAGAAACACGTCCCCAAATGGTCACTAATTCGTAAGTCTATACCGGGTAGATCGGCTAACACATGTAGGGTAAGGTGGTTTTCATCACCTCAAGTTATGCCATTTACACCTGACGAGGACCACACTATATTACATGCTCACGCATGTTACAGGGATAAATTGGTGCGTAATGCGAAAAAACTAATTGGTCGCCCGTATGACGTGATTCGGAACCATTGGAATTCGACTTTGAAGTGGAAAAGCAGTTCCATGATCACTAATGAAACCAAAATACCACATCCGTTTTTTAGTGATATTAATTGTGGACAAGGGAACTCTTATATTCACGATTGGAACTTAAGCCTTACGGTAGCCCCCTCTATTAGTGATATGGCGAGGGATAATATGTCTTCGGGAGGTACGCATTCTTGTAGCAGTGATCACTCAGCACTGAGTTTGAATGCTTTAAGCAAACGAGACTTGTCACAAAGGATGAGTGACAGTGACAATTTTCCGGACGTCTCGCCAAAAAAGCAATGTTTTGATCCGGTTCGACCCAGCCGGTTGAATCATTTTTCGTCAAAAAAACAAACCAAAATGAGCCGGTTTTTCGAGGCTTGAAAACCTAGTTTGAACCGCTGAGTTTCATGTGACCCTAATTAATCCAGTTCACAAACGTCAGCAATGTTTGATATTTTATTATTATTTTTATTTTAGAAATCTTATATGATAAGTTTTAATTCATCATGATGATGAGTGATATATTTATTATTATTTTTATTTTTTATTATTATTTTTTTAAACTTGTATTGTTGAATCACATGTGTTTGTGTTTAATTAAAAACTAGCCGAATACCCGTGTTGTGGGACGGGAAGTTCTACAGTGATATATAATGTCGAATTCATATTTTAAAGTATCAAATTGCGTGGTTATTAGTGTAATATGTTAGATTATATTACAAAGATGACAAATCACATAACAAACTTAACACATAATCTATTCATAAGTCTTTGTTGTAGTGTTATCAAACATGATGGTTTGATCCACAACTTCTTGTGTTACATGTGTTTGACTGACAGAAAAAACACACATATATAACACATGATTTTACACCGTCGCATACATTTCACGCCATGTTTGTCAAAAACGGTGAAGCATACCAAACACGACATAAATTACGAAAAGTATATAAAAACATACCTCGCAATTATGAAGCCAAGAACATAAACTAAATAAATATTCGGCATGTCACTTTGTCTTTTAACTACTAACATTCTTAAAAACTACACTTAACAAGTATATAAATAAAAACCATGTTTACGATTCGTGGACATAAATAAAATATAAAGATAAGCAATAATGTATGCTAATATCAATCTGATACTTTTATGCTCAAAACACACTTCCAAACTTTCATCCATTCCAGATCATCCTTTTCTTTTTTTATCAAACCAACACAATCAAATTTTCAGCTAGATTTATATTGTTTTCTTTTTTTTTTTTTTTTGTTTTATTTTCTTGGGTGCCAAAATCATACTAATTTTTATGGAAAATAATTTGCATAACTAAAATTAATGCATAAAAACATGTCTAACTCTAAGATCATGACACATTGCAAGATTAACGGTGGGTATTATGAAAGAGAAAATGTACATTCCACATATCACATAATGATTTGTTTAAACATGAATTTAGTTATATGAATTAGGTATCTTCCTATCATTACACTATTTTTAATACAATCGATATCTCAACCAACCACATATATTCACATCTTTAAATGTCATGTTAACGTAACTTGAAACATTTTTGGTTGCTTCATTTTAACTACGTGAACTTCAGACAAAAATATTTCACACAAATAAAATTGCACACTTACATTAAATGTTTCTGTTCTTGGAATGTGTCCAAGTTCACTTTAGGAATGGTGTTGACAATTATTTATCCCTTTCTATCAACTCTTGTACTTTCTTTGACTTTCTATCATATGTGTTTTTCTACTTATCTTCACTAGAAAATTCTTGCCTGAAATTTCAAATACGTAGATAATTTTCCTAAGTATCGAAGTTCAGAATGTCTTTGATTGTTGAGGAAATCAAGTGGAGTCAGTGAGTTATTGTCATTACTCATTAACTCTATCGTCTTCTTTCAGGTTCAAGAGTTCACTTACCGAGTTCCGCCTGAGAAAGTGGTGAGACTTTCCTAGTCTCTGATGAACTCTGAAGATGTCTCCCTGAATGTTCACTCATTCAGGGACTTTGTTTAATACTTGGGATATTGTATGTTCAAATCTTAGTCGAAGATTGTTGCACTCTAAATTGTTCTAACAATTTGACCATAATAAAGCAAGAAACCATGAACATTAGTTAAAAATAATAATAATGTAGAATCTGACTCTTCATGGTTAACAACAAGTCGCATGAACAATTGCTGGATTTTTGTTTGTTTCATATGAGCGCGATGGGATCAATTGAAGATTAATGGGAGGTTTTTCAACTAAAGAAAAGAGAGAATGTTTGGTGGAGGTAAATAGGAGGAGTTATAGAAATTCTAGGATTGGCCCAAATTTAAAGACGAGAGTTATGTTTGGATGAAATTCTGTGTAAATTTTAAGACGAGAGTTAGGGTGTGTTTGTATTTGTATTAAAGGTTTTATTGGCGTTTGGTTAGCCAAAATATTGCAATATACTTAAGTGGAAAACCGATTTAACACGATGGTCAAACTTGTTGAATCGGTTTTCAAGACTATGCAAAAAATTACATAGAAAGTGATGGTGAAAAATGAATTGATTTGTTGAGTTATGTTATATGATTTGGTTTGTTTTAAACTTGCAATTATGGACTAATAAGCCTCTTGTACATCTTTTGACCCAAATTTGTATGCATTTATTTTTTTCTCGTTGTTATTTTGGTTATAAGCAATAAAATAGTCACCTAATCCTTTATTTATGTCTATTTGAGGATCTCAACTAAAGAGTATTTCACTGGTATCCTGTGGTGCCATCGTGTGGTGTAGTGTAATACGTCTAGGCCCGAGCCCATGGCCTATTTAAGTCTTAGAGTTTTACCATACTTTATCTTATAAATACTCTTGTAATTATTTATTATAATCAATCAATCAAAGTTTGAGATAAACAGATCTCTAGTTCTAAGCAGAGATCACTTAATCACTTATGTGAATAGGTTGAATGAGTTGGAAATTTTTTATATTCAATGAACTGGTTTGTTGGAACATAGTCATATTTATGTGAACCGGTTTGTTGGAGCAGATCACTTTTAATTGGGTAGAAAAGAAATAAATTTGATGAAAATTATTCTGGATCAAAATGATTTAGATATTCAACTGGTAATACTAGTAATATTTAAATAAATAAATAAATAAAACATGTTTTATTGTCTAGCTTATAAATATTTAACTATGAAAAATTCAAGTTTATTACTGTATATGGACTTAACTTTAGTTTTAATCATGTAGCATTAAATAAATGCTAAATAGGGCAAAAAAATAATAATAAAGTACCATGTGTTGAATTTGAGTAGCTATGAGCCGTGTGGGAAGATTAGGTGAGACACGGAGTAGCAAACTAGGCCTCGTGCTTCTAGAAACTTTCACGAATTTTGTCTTCCTTTGTATACTTGGTCAACTAAAATCAAATTAAATATCTCACTTGCTGCTCAGGTGCCATAGCAATTTCTCGCTTTTATTTCTGTTTATATATAGTGAATAATAATCAAAAGAAAAGACATGGATCAGATAGAAAGACCATGGAGTCCTAAAGAGGACGAGATGTTGCTAAATCTCTTCTGGACGCACGGCACCGATTGGTCACTAATTAGTAAATCTATACCGGGTAAATCGGCTAAGACATGTTGGTCAAGGTGGTTTTCACTTCATAGGCCATTTACGCCTGAAGAGGACGAGATGTTGCTAAATCTCGTCCAGAAACACGGCCACAATTGGTCACTAATTAGTAAGTCTATACCGGGTAAATCGGCTAAGACATGTAGTTCAAGGTGGTTATCACTTCATAGGCCATTTACGCCTGAAGAGGACGAGATGTTGCAAAATCTCGTTGAGAAACACGGCCCCAATTGGTCACTAATTAGTAAGTCTATACCAGGTAGATCGGAATGGTCATGTTTGTCAAGGTGGTTATCACTTCAAAGGTCATTTACGCCTGAAGAGGACGAGACGTTGCAAATTCTCGTCGAGAAACACGGCTTCAATTGGTCACTAATTAGTAACTCTATACAGGGTAAATTGCCTAAGACATGTGAGTTAAGGTGGTTTTCACTTCAAAGGGCATTTACGCCTGAAGAGGACGAGACTATATTACGAGCTCACGCGAGTTTTGGGAATAATTGGGAGATTATTGCTAGCTTGGGCTTACTAGGTGGGCGCTCAGCTCAAGCGATTAGGGTCCGTTGGAATTCGACTTTGAAGTGGAAAAGTGGTTCGATGACTGACGAAGATATAACCATAGTAAGTCTTTTGAACGTAAATAAATGTGGAAGTTTGGATGAATGACATTTCCCTCTTAAAACGAGTCGAGCTTTTATCGAGAAACTTGAGCTTTTAAAAGCACGGCTTGAGTTTTTATCGAGCTTTTCGAGCCTTTATATACATATTTAATTTTATTTAACATATTTACATAAATTACTCAGGTGCTAATATTAATATTAGTCTAATCATAAGTAGTTACTTCCTAATAATTGTATACATAGTATGATGTTTTGTATTCTTCACTGTCTCTTTGATGCTATAGCGAATTCTACAATCGCGTTTTTTTTTTTTTTTTTTTTTTTTTTTTTTTTTTTTTTTTTGAGTTTATTGATAGGTTTGTCTATCGGATAGCGATGTTTATATATCCTCTTGTTCTACACTATATAGTCGTCTTAAGTAGACCTTGACAATCAGGATATAGTCTTCCAGATCACGTTGAGTTGATGCGTCAATTTGCTCTATCATGCTGAAATTGAGAAGATAAACTTAGAGTTTTACTTACGAAATCTGGTAGCATACGTGCATATTCCATTCGACTTATAATCATCCAAATATTAGTATAGTACTATACTTTAAATCTTTAATATGAAACTGAGAATTCGTGATACCACTAGCTAGCTATAGGAGCCCACCTATTTTTTATATATATATTTTTTTGTTAATATTCGTTTTTTTCTTCCTGTTTTTTTGCCAAAATACAGGGTGCTCACAATATCTACATACCACCTCCATCTTTCAGTGATATGGCGAGGGATAATGTTTCTCGACCTTCGGGAGGTACGCATTCTTATAGTCGTGATCAGTCAGCACCGAGTTGGAATGCTTTAAACAAACGAGACTCGTCAACAATGATGACCGACAGTTATAGTGTGCAACAATTCGTGGGGAACGAGTTTGGTTTGTACGATTTACCTGACGATTGGCTTCGTTTGTAATTTTCTGGGTATGTTCGTGGGAAATTCGTGACTAAGTATGACTGGCTTTTAGACTCTTTAGTCGCGGGTAACATGTGGGAAAAATATGGGTAAACTCCAATCATGAATAAACATTTGTGGGTAAATTGTGGGTATTCGACAGGATTTTTGTCGTGGGACAGTGAGATAGAAATTTGTTACTATGTTTGGTTAGTTGTAGACTTGCAATTTATGGATTAAATAATTATTTTTTAATCCTCTAACTTTGTATAGATCGAATTATTTTTTATTTTATTATTTTCATTTTGATGAATGAACCTTTTGATAGGATGTAGAAGTAGATTAAACACTTCTTTGTATGTCAAACATCCTAAACATAAGACAAAGTAACACGCTAAGTTAGACATAACACGTGTCTTAGTTAGATTGGTTCGAGGAAAGTGCATTCTTATTAGCTAATGAGAAGCTTTCGTGAACACCCTAGCTTGGTCGTACATCATCCAATCAAAGTTGTTGTAGTGGATCACGCAAATGCGACGTTATGTTTCACATAGGGAGAATATTGATGGGGCGCAGTATGGTATTGACCCCCAAACATAGAGATATGTCTTTTATAGTGTATCTGGTGTTGGTGATGAACCAAAAGAATAAGGATTAAGACCCACGAGATATGGGTTATTTGTTAAGACTCTCTCTTGTGTTTAGAAAACTGTAATAGTTTCGGAGGAAAGGGGATCGGTCGATACTCTATGATTTGGTTTATACATGTAGAATATGCAGTTTCTTCTTCTCACTTAGGGGTGTTTTCCTAAGCTTATGTTCAATAATTAGTAGCTTATGGCTTATGATAAGCTAATGAGTGTCGTTTTGATTAGGTTATAATGAAAAGGTGAAAAAATAGGCTTACATATTTAAAGAAGCCCATAAGCCACAACAAAAGGGCTTCTCAAATCCCCCTTCTATAAGCTCAAAAACCTCTAATAAGCTTATCCAGACACTTCAGTGGGCTTGTTTTGGCTATACACACTAATAAGCCCTGTCAAAAAGCTAAAACAAACGCCCCCGTAGATAGTAACTTCCTGGACGGGTAGAATGTGGCAGACAACCTTTCTAAGCATGCGAGATTTCTTTTTATATTACGGAGTATAAAGTAACGTTTTTATTTATAACTTTGTAAGAACGCGAGCGTCATAAGGAAGCCGTCATAGGGTGGCTAAATGGGCGGATCGGGTTGCTCAAACACCTTTCTATTCTTTTTCTATAAGTTTTGTTTTTGTAAAAGTTAATGTGCTATATATGATTACAAACCTAAGCAGGTAGAATAGCAACCATTACATGAAACTCGATGGATCTTTTATCCTTTTATTTTAATAAATTTTACGAAAAAAAGTAGGTAGAATAGCAGTCTAATCTTTTTAATAACGCGAGAAGGTATAATGCTTTTGAAATTTTTGTGGATGACTCTCTAATAATGTGAACGTGCTGGTGTTGCAGATGAGTATGGTATCCTTCCAAGTGACATTGCGGGACTTTCCGCAGTATATGGAAATGCACGTCATCATAATGCAGCTTTAGCTATCCAGAAGTAGTATCGAGGATGGAAAGGTCGCAAAGATTACCTCATACTTCGCAAGAAAGTAGTGAAGATACAGGCTCATGTGAGAGGTCATCAGACAAGGAAAAACTACAAAAAATTCTGTTTGGCTGTTGGTATTCTGGATAAAGTCATTATGAGTTTGGGCAGGAAAGGAGTTGGTTTACAAGGATTCTCTTTGGATTCCCTTGATGAAAGTGCAGATGAAGACATTGCAAAGGTGCCTCGGAAGCAAAGAGTATAAGTAGATGTTGCTCTGGCTGAAGCGGTTTCGAAAGTGAAGATGAAGACATTGCAAAGGAGTTTCAGTGATTTTAATCATGGACAAGGGAACTTTTATATTCATGATGGGAACTTAAGCCATGAACTTTTTTACTACATCCAGGCGTTAAGAGGTACGCGTTTTTACAGTCTTGAACAAGGGAGCTCTTATATTCACGATGGGAACTTAAGCCATGAGGTAGGAGGCGTTAATATGGTGTGGGATAATATGTCTCCGGGAAGTACGAATTCTTACAGTCATGATGGATCAGCACCGACTTGGAATGATTTATTCAACCCAGACTCGTCAACGATGATGACTGAAAGTGACAATTTGCTAGACATCTCATTGGAAGAGTTTGAACAGATGAGGATTAAAAGTAACAATTTTGATTTTTAAAATTTTTCATATGTTTCGTTTGTTGTAAACTTGCATTCTAAGAGCAGTGGGTGTCGTGGTGAAGCTTCACCTCTTCATTTGAGGCCTACGGGTGCCACATCACCCCAACACCTCTTCACAACTAACCCCTCATCACTCATAACTAACCCCAACTTAATCATTTGGGGCCCACTACTTACAACTTTATTTTTTTTATTTATTTCACTAAATAAATTAAATTCATTTCACAAAAATTAAAATTACCACACCAAACTAAATTTATTTCATCAAATTTAAAAACTTACAATACGGGAAAAAAAACAACGCGAAAAGAAAAAAAACGATACCAAACTTAAAAAAAACAATACGAAAATATAAAAAACGACAATAAATGCATATTAAATATTTTATTCATCGGCATCCTCATCGATTTGTTGGTATTTCTTTGTTATTTTTGCTTGTCTCCTGCCAATGATTTCGGCTATGACCGGGTCAGTAACCAAGCTGGGATCCAGCATGAGCATTTGCATTTCCTACATTTCCTAGGCCCTTTCTTCCCTCCTCCTCCTCGCCTCGTAACAAGCCGTTTAAGCGTCTTTTGCTTGCGAATACTTTTCCGATAATTGTCCCGAAAAAGTACTCGTTTGACTCCCACTGGAGCTCGCCGCGCTCGACGTATCCGTCGACTTTTGTTTCTTTCTAGCTCGTTTTTTGGCACTTTCGGGATGAGGTCGTGCGTCCGGCCCGAATATATCCTCGAGACAAGAAATGTCTAACGGCTCCTCAGCATCCCATTTCGGGTAATTTCTCAAAAACTCCGAAACATGCTAAGACGTGAAACCCCTTACACCAAAGCGTTCTGCGAAACTCGCCTTGGCATTTTTGATTTGATCATGCTCATTCTCATCACTTCGACGCCCCAAATGCTTATATATAGCGTTGAACTTTTGGCAGTTACCGTTCATCCTCGTCCATTTACCGGTAAGCATATTCTTGCCTCTAGGGTCATCCACAGTTTGCTGGTTGAATGTTTCTGTAATTTTGTTCCAAAAGAAGTCTTTGGTTTTGTCATTGCTCATATCTTTGTCTTGTGAAAATTCTATCCAAGTTTCCGCAAGAAGCTTTTCTTCGGCCTTGGTCCATTTCCGATTCACACGCGTTTGACCTGCAAGTTCCAAGTCATCATCATCGTCGGCATCTAAATGTACGACTTTTTTTCCTTTGACGGCCTTGGTTTTCTTGCCTCTACCTTTTGTCGGTGACCGTGCTTTTGGAACTTTAAACTGAGGTTCGACCTGAGGTTGTGGTTTGACTTGGGGTTGTGACTGATGAGCTGGGAACGACGATAGTTGAGACGGGTTAAAAAATTGTGGTGGCAACATTCGTTGAGAATGACTTACGAACCCCCTTGTTGCAACGCAAGTTGCTGATTAGCATAAACGTCCATCGGATTGAAAGGTTGTGAACCATATGGCGATAAAGGTTGTGGGGAATTTTGCGACGAGGGAGTAGAAGCGTTTGACGATCCCCCGTATCATTGGTTTGAAGTTAGGAAGGTTGTGAAATAACCGGGTTTGTTCTGGTTTTTGAGACATGTTCTTGGTTAAAGTTATATATTTGTTGAGTTGTAGTGATGAAAGTATGTGAAATTGGTTTGGTATTTATAGGGTATGTAAAACTTTTAAAAACAAAAAAAGAGAAGAAAAAAAAAAGAATCGTTTGATATAAACGGTAATATTATCGTTCGCAAAAGAATAAAATCATGCTCCTTTTGCTCCACTTGGTACTCATTGTCAGAACTTATACACTACAAGAAAAAGTAGCTTTAGTGATGAGAATTTAGTGACGAGAAATTTTTTTGGTCACTATTTAGATGAGAATAGTGACGATATAATTTTTCGTCATTATTGTTGGTCATCGGTAGAAAGTCAGTGACGAATCTTATAAGTGGTCACTATTTAGTCACTAAATTACATGAATAGTGACGAGAAATTTCGTCATTAAACATTTGTGATGAAATTTTGGTCACTATTTCGCACATGGATTGAATTCTATAAAATGATAAAAGATAAGGGAAATTACATACATGCTCACTAAAGCTTCCGTATTCATATATTCATCAAAAAAATTCTTAAATACTATCACACGTTATGAATGAAAAAACTTGTAACGCAAAATTGCAAATATTTAACTTTTCTTTTGCAATTCTCCCTTAAACATATTATTTGAAACATAAACTTACAAATACACTATTATATTTTACTAATATGAAAAAAAAAAAAAAAAAAAAAAAAAAAAAAAAAAAGAATCTGAACAAATAAATATCAAACATGTATATTCAATAAAAGTAAAACATATATTATCAAAATTTTCTTTTATAACTAGAGCAATTTTATAACTAGAGCAATGAAACTTTAAAAAAAAAAAAAAAAACTGATGAAAAAATAAATATTAGCTTTAACCCGTCATTCACAAACTTCCCTTTCATATATCTCAAGTCCAAAAATTAAACCCATCGCCGGCGATCTCCATCATCATCTTCGTTCCATTACCATCACCACCATTGCACCGCCATCATCACCGTCGTCGCACCATCACCATCATCATCACCAGTGTCGCGACATCGAGATCACTGTCGTCACTTCACCAACGCTGTCGTCACACCGTCACCTTCACAATCACCGATTCAGAGTCATCTGTAAGGTTAATTTCTAATTTTACTATCATCAATTATCTCTGTTATTTGAGTTTGTAACCTGTTATTGGGATTCTGAAATCATTTGAGTTTAATTGAGTGCTAATATTAGGGTTTTTAAATCTAATTATTATATTGATGTATTTATGTTTGGCAATGAGATTTTAAGAAACATTTACTTTAGCGTTTAGAATTAAGAGCACATTTTGCAAGCAGCGATTAGCTTTTACGTCATTTTACACTTGATAATCACTGATATAGCTACATTACCAAACACTTCAACTACTGACGTTGCTTGCCACTATTGCTAAACAATACTTGAAGGAGCGTGAAGGGTTTAAGCAATCATACTGATCAGAAGCTATGAGAAAAATGTTAGGGCTAGAACGTTACAGATTGATCATAGTTTTTATCTGTAACACCCCCAAAATTTGGTACAGCGGAAGACTCAACAAGCTTTTGGGGTGCTACGGGGATTGGTATCCATTCAAAGTCATGAAAGAACGAGATAAAGTAAACATAAGAAAAACACAACCAAAACGGGTTTTAAAGTTTACATTTATCCCAAGAATTATCCAAAGTAAGGCCCAAAAGAAATAAACGTAGGTCCACAATAATTTATCAGAGTTTTAGAAAATAGATCTGTAACCTGGTGCCATTGCCAAGCCTCCAATCCAAGCATCCAAGGGCATCACTTAATTACCTGAGAAAACGTGCTAAAAGTCAGATTTCGCTGGTGAGATCATATGTTTAAATTCATAATTGAATATAGTGGACATATACGCAAAACGCTTGCTAGCTAGACTAGGCCTCAATCATCCAACCAAAATAATCAACCCCATAGGTGCACGCTATAGCTCAAATCAATCCAATCAATAGCTTACCTAGCTCAAGTCTAGGCCTCGCTCTATAATCAATCCAATAGCTTACCTAGTTCGGGACTAGGCCTCGCTCAACAACCAATCAATAGCTTACCTAGTTCGGGACTAGGCCTCGCTCTATAACCAAATCAATAGCTTACCTAGCTCAAGTCTAGGCCTTGCTCAATAACCAAATCAATAGCTTACCTAGCTCATGTCTAGGCCTCGCTTAATCCTACCTAGTTCTATAAGCATAGTGATAAAGTCTTATCGTAGTATATAATTATTCCGAAGAAATACTCGTGAAAGTATTTCCCGGGTCGTTTTCCCAGCGAAGGTAGAATGGAATCGTGAATAATCGAATCGCGAAATCGAGTCGTGAAAAGTGGTAAAGTGAAAAATATGATTTTGGATTTCAAATAATAAAAAGTAATAGTGAAATATCCAGAATGTACAAGCTAAATATGCACCGATGTTAAAAACGCAAAAACGGAAATGCAACCGTAAAATTTGAAACGTAACGTTTAATGAAAAATGGTTCTACAAACTTGAAAATATTTTCTAAAAATCTTAAACTATTAAAAAGAATTTTAGGAAAAAGAAAAATATTTTTTTGAGTTTTTATTTATTTTCTAGAATTAATTTTGATTTTTGGATTTTTTAAATGAATTAAAATTAAAGAAAAATAGAAAATTAAAGTGGAAAAATAAAAATTTAATTCTAAAAATTCTAAAATATTATAAAAGAATTTATAAAAATATTTTTGTATTTTTCAGAGCTTTTTCGAATTTTTATAGATTTTTGTTCTTTAAAATTGATTTAAAAGTGATTATAAACTAAAAGGAATTAAGAAAAATAGTAAATGAACTCAGAAAATTATGAAAATTTTACAGAAATTCTAAAATATTCTAATGAGCTTGCAGAAAAATATTGGAGTGAAAAAGATAAGCAGAAGTGCTTAAAGAGACCAAAACAGCTTATGGCAAGTGCTTATTTATAAGCACTTGCCACAAAACTTTACCAAAATATTACCACAACTGTATTATACTATTATGAACTCTAATAAGCAAAGAAATGATGAGCAATAAGCTCAGAAACACAAGAAGCAAGCAAATAAGCAACTAAAGCAACTAATGAATAAGCAAAAATATGAGCAGAATAAGCAACTGAATAAGCAGACCAAGAATAACTCTTAAACAACTTTAATCAAACACAGAAAAGCCAGAATTACACTATCACAAGCATACACAAGCAATTGCAGCCCAGATGCTCAAAACAGAAATCTAATTCAAAGTACCAACTAGCAGATTGAATAAGCTGTACTAATTAAGCTCTAAACTAGAAAATTAAGGAAGCTAATTCTAGACTACCATACTGAGAAGCTGTAAACCAAAAATCTCAAACTGAAATCATCTACAACTATACTAAAAGATGCCTTGAAAGTGAGCTTAGACCTGAGGTGCAGGGGAGATAAGTGCCTACACAGTCAACTTCCAAACAAAATTCTAATAAGCAGATAAGCTCTGAACCTGAATTTTCTAACTGATATTGATAAACTACCTACTAAAGCCTAAAAATCAACAAGCTATATCTATATTCAACTAGAAATAAATCCTACAAGTGCTGTCCAATATCTAACCAAGAACTGTATATTCACTAGTTTTGACTTTTAGTAAGCACTGAAACTTTGACTAATTTGGATTACCACAGCTGAATTCTATTCTAATGTATGAAATTAAGCTACTATTAAGCTATAATAAACTAACTAGTACTATAATGCAACTGATAATAAAACTACACTAACAGTTACTACTTTAACTATGACTGTAGGGCTAAATGAAAATTAAACGTGACTAATTTCAATTATAGAAACTATTTTATCTGTTTAAAACTTCATTCCTATACTAATGAAATCTAAGCATGACAGAAAAACAACACTACAAGTACAACAATACACAGCAATAGCTAAATGCAAACACCCCCTTATTACTCAGTGAAATCACCAAACTAAGTAGCAGCAGCAAATAAGCCTAAAATCAATCTCAAATACAATCAAAAGTTACTTATCAAGACTAATAACCCCAGAAAAACTACAATTAAACAGCTCAAACTCAGTTCCACAGATACTACCTAAATCAAATAGTGAAAAACATAAACTAACATAGCAGCAACCAATATTCAATCAAAATAATAAGCTAAACTAGATCAAAACTAACTGAAGATGGAATAACAATCTATACTACTAAACTCAATGAAACAGTACAAATTCAGCACACTCAGAACTCAAAAATGGAGCAGATACTAATTAATGCAGAAATTAGAAACGAAAATTACCAAATCAGCTCCCTCAGCATGAAAAGAGGGAGTTCCCTTTGCTTGCCTGTCTTTTGACAGGACTAGTGCATCCAAATCTCACTAAAGCTATCCGTTATACCCAATGATTCACCAAAATTCGCCAATTGAACCAATCGTTTGACTACCTTTGACTAAAGAGATACTGATTATCAAACCTAAACCAACTATCACAGAAGTTTATTTAAATCTAAAATAAGATTGATTAAACTGTAACAAGCTTATTTAAAACTGAATTTAAATCTAAAGCTAATTTGATACTATTTTTTAATATTTTCTGTTTTTATTAAAACTTTGAAATGAAAATAACACTTGAAACAAAGTTGTAAGATATATGAAATAAGCTGATAACAAATAAGTAAAAGCTGATTCAAAACAGTAATAACAACAAAATGTAAAGATTAAAAAAAGCTGATTTCATTAAAAAAAATTAAAATTACAATAAAACTAATCTAAATACATTCAAAGTAAATTTTGGCAGAGCTTGGCTACTCCAAGACTCCACCCAAAACTAAGCTATCACTACGTCTATTTATAGGAGGTGAGAGGAGGTGAGGGTCTTAAATCCATGCTGGCAATCCGAGGGATTGTGCTTCTTTTGAGCTAATCCACACCGTACAATCCTTTCCCAATCATTGCAAATGATCTCAGCCGTATGATCAAGCTAAATGAGGTGTTTCGTCCACTAAGAAGCTACCACGTAGTCCCTTGTGTGTTTCTTTTGGCTCTGACGTGATCTGACATTCCCTTATGCTTCTACAAAGCCAATAATTGTACTATTATACCCTTACTTGCCGTTAATTAAAGGATTTGGTAACTAGGGTTCTTGAGGAATAGTAAATACTAGGTTTGTGGGTAAATTGGGGGTAAAAGAGGCGGCAAGTGTTATTTTTATTATTTGTTTGGGTTGGTTGACTATTTGACCGGGTATAAAGGTGGGCTTGGGTAGGGGATTGATGGTTGGGCTTGTGGTTAATATTTGTGGATTGGGCTTGTGGTTAATATTTGTTGGCAGATTTGGTTTTAGGATTTGAAGTAATAAGTTTGAAAATGATAAGGACCAATTATGTAATTTTTGTAACTTCAAGGACCTCTTCTGCCATTCTTGTAAAATAATTCCAAGGGCTAAATATGCCAACTGATAAATCTTCAAGGATTGATTTGTCACTTTGAGCTCAAATATTGATCCGGTCTTGAAAAATGCTTTCCGGCCTCGGCTTTTGATTCCTTTTCCACTCTCGTGCTCGGTTTTTCCGGTTTTTTGTGTGATTTTCGCACTTTATAAAATATCCGTACCTGCATATCACAAACACAAAAACACACGTTTTCTTGGCATTTGTTAGCTCAAATAGTCGTTTTGGGTTGGTATTTGGTCAAATAATAGTGAGTGAATAAGCACTCACCAAAATCCCCCCGACTAAGGTATTGCCGTGTCCTCACGCAATGTGATCAATTCACGCTTTTGGGATAAATAATTTCAAAACTCTTTTTACTAACTTTGAAAAGTAACAAGGAGGTTCAAAAGAAGTAATAAAATCATTTATTCCCGAAAATGCTCCGTTTTCCAAATTTTCCTTTTATTCCTTTATTCAACTTACACTTCTATTTTTGAACTTTTCCATACTTCACACTTGTGACGGTTTGTTGAACTTTCATTATCTTGCAATAATTATTAGGGTCAACGAGTAGAAACACTTCTATTTAAGAAGCAACCATACGGATAAAAATCGTCATCCTTGACTTTTCACGAGTCCCCAAACTAAGCGTACAAACGAGATCACAGCTTATCTACAAATTAGATGCTAACACTACTCATAATAGTTACTTGTGGAAACTCCTTACTCCCATTTCCTAGGTTTTGTATCTCAATATTTTATTTTGTTGAGAAATGAATTGCTTCATATTTTCTCGTTTCGATAATTTTTAAGTCCGATAGTGATACCTAAGTTAAAACGATAAATAGTTATTCATTTTTTCTTAAGAACCACTGCAATAGAAATTCGGTCCACATCAAGGAATTTGGGGTACATACAATACGAAAGATATAAGTTGCGGAGTACGATCACGTGCACCTCATGTGACTGATTACTAATCACTTATCACATGCACCTCACGCGCCAACAACTTATTTACATACATAAGCTCTTATTCGATACAACTTCAACTTTCACTTTTCTTCATTTTTCACTTTTTTTACTTTTTTCATTTTTTTTTTCTTTCTTTTTTGACTTTTTTCTCATAACATCAATGGAAGCTTATCGGGTAGCTCCAAAACCACATAGATAATCAACTTTTGACTTTTGATTTTTTTTTCACTTTTTGCTCTTATTTTTTATGTTCCTTGATATGTACCCAACTTCTAAAGCAAAAATTCTCTTAAGAAAACAAAGAACTAAATATTATTCAAACCGAAATACCACTAATTAACCTAGAACATCTATTATATATTGGTGACGTTTCTGATGGGAGTAAAAAGCCACAAGTACCTCTCATGAGCTCTAAAGAGAACCACTACTCCACGTTTAGCATCTAACTTCTAAATAAACTCTATCATTTCTCGCTCTTCGCAATTTAAGATTCCAAATAATGAAACCCGCGAATACTTAGCCGATAATCAGCCACACATATATAAAGTCAGTTACGGAAACTTGAAAATTCTAGAAGAAGAATTCGCGTTTTCTAGCTCCTGATGTAAAAGACTAGCGAAAGCTTTTAAGCTGCGCATGTATAAAGTCAAGTACTGGAACTTGCAGATTCTTAAGAAAGAATTCGCATTTTATAGCTCCTTGTGTACAAAACTAGCACAAGCTTATGTGATCATCATTGGTTAAGGGAACAAGCTAGGGCTCAACACGCCCGATCAAGTCAAAATATTTATTCCTACTCTCGCCAGCTAGAAAGTCAACAAGGTGTCAAAACACTTATTCAAAACTATATTATATTTTTGCACAACTTTTTCAATTTTTTCTCATTTTTTTGTGCTTTTTCATGACTTTTTCATTGATTTTTCTCAAAATTTTTGAAATTTTCAATTTTTTTTTTTTTTTTTTCATTTTTAGCGGAAAAACGGAGTTGCAAGAGTGCACGACATGTGAAACATGCAAGGTCAAAATCGAATCGAAGATTCACCCTCCCCCCGACTAGAACAAAACATTATCCTCAATGTTTTTACGGGTTAAGGCAATCCTAACAAAATTCTAGGCCGTTTATTAATTATGCCAAAGAAAACGTTAGTCGATAAGATTTAACGGATATAGGATTTCCAAGTAGCACCGATGAATGAGACTCCAAGTGAAGAAATAACGAGCACGAGAGTCATCATAAATCACGGACAATCCTAACAATCATCACAAACAACCACGGAACACAAGAGTAGAAGAGGCACCCCCTCCTCACATTAGGTGTTAGAAAATAGAAAATAAGAAGATGAAATGATAAGCATGGGTTGCCACCCACGAAGCGCTTGTTTTTTTATCACCGAGTCACATGAGCTTGACTCGATCCCCGAATTAATTCGTCCTTGGGGAGAGCAGATGTAATGGCCACTTGGCAATAGAGATGCCAGGATCAAATATGGTGTCCTCACTCCCGGTGGAGTGGAAAGAAGAAATGGTGGGATAGGTATAGAATGGTTGAAATACCCGGATGGTAAAAGCAAATTCAAGTTCAGAAACCTCGTCCACCATTCTAAGAATATTCTCATTCGTACCGGATTCAAAAACTTTATCGGGTGGTTTCGCGGGTGGACGAGAAGAAGAAGAATCGAAAGAAATATCATTCTCATCATTCTCAATACCCGGTGGTATCAAGTCATCCGCAGCAAGAAATAGATCGACATCCTCTAAAAGAGGGTAACGTAACGGATTATCGGAAATAAGCTCAAAATCAATTTCAAAATCAAAACGCTCATAATCCGGAAGAGAGATATCAGCATGAATAGTGGGATTGCCACTACTCGTCTCTTCAAATCGAAAAATTTCAAGCTCGGGTAAGAAATCACTATCCATATCGGGGATAGGAGAAGAAGTCGGAGAATCATTTAATGCTTCAATTCGAGAGATAAGAAGATTGACATTCAATAATGTTTCACGTAGAGCTTCATCTTGTATTTCCGTATCAACATCTTCTTCATTCTCTCCTTCTAAGCTTACGAGCTCAGGAGATTCTTCATCAATATAATCGATTTCTCCACAAGATATAGAATCGTCATCGTCAGAATCGGAGAATATCTCATCACGATTATCATCAAACGGTATATCATTCGTATCAACATGATCATCAAAACGATTATTTTCAACAAATTCAGAATCATTGTTAGAAATTCCTCCGGACTCACTTGGGATTGGGACGAGGTTCTCAACACTAGACTTATTGAATTCGTCCGATTCCGTTGCCGGAATAGTGTTTAGATGCTCGTCCCCCATTTTTAGAGAGTCTTCGGGTTCTACGGGAGAAGAGATAGAATCATTTTGAGGATTTAGATTAATCGTAATTGTGGAATCATCATCATACAAACAACATTCACAAAATTGGAATTTTCTTTCTTCGGTAAGAGGTTCTTCCATCGATTTCTCATTAAGCTCAGGAGTAGATGTATAACGACTAGTCACCATCTCTTTCAACTCATCCATCATGGATTTGATTTCAAAAATTTTATTAGTAAAATCAAAAGATTGTGGGGGTTGGTAAAAACCATGAGAATCGTAATATGAATTCGGCTCATAAAAATTTTCAGACGATCCCCCACAATGTTCAAAATTTGATTTATTTTGAAATAAATCACCATTGTAATACGAATTTGGTTCATAAAAATCATTTTGAGGATAACAATCAAGGCTCGGATTGTAATCGAAAGACGTGTCAGCACTCGGGGCATAGCATATACAATCGGTGTATCCACATACATCACAAAAACATCGCCCACACGGCATTCCTTCTTCGGACGGGTTTCCACAATTATAGCAGTAAAACGAAGGTGGTGGTAGTGTATAAAAATCGGGAATATTTGACGAATTGTTGAATGAATATTGATCACACGTGTGAGAATTACAATTCAAACAAACGCCATCACGAATATTATCTCCACATTCATCGCACGTACACCACACACACAACCCTCCGAAAAACGGTTCTCCACAATTAGAACAAAACGCATCCATGAGAATTAAACGTGAGAGGGTTTGAGAAGAAGAATCAAATATGAGAGGATAAAAAGATTATTTTTGTTTTTGATTTTAAAATTTTTTATATTTTTATAGAAAATATATACAAGATAGTAGAAAAACTTAACGCAACACGATTTTTCAAGACGAATATTCAAAACTCACGTTCACCTTCCCCGGCAGCGGCGCCATTTTGATAAAGTCTTATCGTAGTATATAATTATTCCCAAGAAATACTCGTGAAAGTATTTCCCGGGTCGTTTTCCCAGCGAAGGTAGAATGGAATCGTGAATAATCGAATCGCGAAATCGAGTCGTGAAAAGTGGTAAAGTGAAAAATATGATTTTGGATTTCAAATAATAAAAAGTAATAGTGAAATATCCAGAATGTACAAGCTAAATATGCACCGATGTTAAAAATGCAAAAACGGAAATGCAACCGTAAAATTTGAAACGTAACGTTTAATGAAAAATGGTTCTACAAACTTGAAAATATTTTATAAAAATCTTAAACTAATAAAAAGAATTTTAGGAAAAAGAAAAATATTTTTTTGAGTTTTTATTTATTTTCTAGAATTAATTTTGATTTTTGGATTTTTTAAATGAATTAAAATTAAAGAAAAATAGAAAATTAAAGTGGAAAAATAAAAATTTAATTCTAAAAATTCTAAAATATTATAAAAGAATTTATAAAAATATTTTTGTATTTTTCAGAGCTTTTTCGAATTTTTATAGATTTTTGTTATTTAAAATTGATTTAAAAGTGATTATAAACTAAAAGAAATTAAGAAAAATAGTAAATGAACTCAGTAAATTATGAAAATTTTACAGAAATTCTAAAATATTCTAGTGAGCTTGCAGAAAAATATTGGAGTGAAAAAGATAAGCAGAAGTGCTTAAAGAGACCAAAACAGCTTATGGCAAGTGCTTATTTATAAGCACTTGCCACAAAACTTTACCAAAATATTACCACAACTGTATTATACTATTATGAACTCTAATAAGCAAAGAAATGATGAGCAATAAGCTCAGAAACACAAGAAGCAAGCAAATAAGCAACTAAAGCAACTAATGAATAAGCTAAAATATGAGCAGAATAAGCAACTGAATAAGCAGACCAAGAATAACTCTTAAACAACTTTAATCAAACACAGAAAAGCCAGAATTACACTATCACAAGCATACACAAGCAATTGCAGCCCAGATGCTCAAAACAGAAATCTAATTCAAAGTACCAACTAGCAGATGCAATAAGCTGTACTAATTAAGCTCTAAACTAGAAAATTAAGGAAGCTAATTCTAGACTACCATACTGAGAAGCTGTAAACCAAAAATCTCAAACTGAAATCATCTACAACTATACTAAAAGATGCCTTGAAAGTGAGCTTAGACCTGAGGTGCAGGGGAGATAAGTGCCTACACAGTCAACTTCCAAACAAAATTCTAATAAGCAGATAAGCTCTGAACCTGAATTTTCTAGCTGATATTGATAAACTACCTACTAAAGCCTAAAAATCAACAAGCTATATCTATATTCAACTAGAAACAAATCCTACAAGTGCTGTCCAATATCTAACCAAGAACTGAATATTCACTAGTTTTGACTTTTAGTAAGCACTGAAACTTTGACTAATTTGGATTACCACAGCTGAATTCTATTCTAATGTATGAAATTAAGCTACTATTAAGCTATAATAAACTAACTAGTACTATAATGCAACTGATAATAAAACTACACTAACAGTTACTACTTTAACTATGACTGTAAGGCTAAATGAAAATTAAACGTGACTAATTTCAATTATAGAAACTATTTTATCTGTTTAAAACTTCATTCCTATACTAATGAAATCTAAGCATGACAGAAAAACAACACTACAAGTACAACAATACACAGCAATAGCTAAATCCAAACACCCCCTTATTACTCAGTGAAATCACCAAACTAAGTAGCAGCAGCAAATAAGCCTAAAATCAATCTCAAATACAATCAAAAGTTACTTATCAAGACTAATAACCCCAGAAAAACTACAATTAAACAGCTCAAACTCAGTTCCACAGATACTACCTAAATCAAATAGTGAAAAACATAAACTAACATAGCAGCAACCAATATCCAATCAAAATAATAAGCTAAACTAGATCAAAACTAACTGAAGCTGGAATAACAATCTATGCTACTAAACCCAATGAAACAGTACAAATTCAGTACACTCAGAACTAAAAATGGAGCAGATACTAATTAATGCAGAAATTAGAAACGAAAATTACCAAATCAGCTCCCTCAGCATGAAAAGAGGGAGTTCCCTTTGCTTGCCTGTCTTTTGACAGGCCTAGTGCATCCAAATCTCACTAAAGCTATCAGTTATACCCAATGATTCACCAAAATTCGCCAATTGAACCAATCGTTTGACTACCTTTGACTAAAGAGATACTGATTATCAAACCTAAACCAACTATCACAGAAGTTTATTTAAATCTAAAATAAGATTGAAGAAACTGTAACAAGCTTATTTAAAACTAAATTTATATCTAAAGCTAATTTGATACTATTTTTTAATATTTTCTGTTTTTATTAAAACTTTGAAATGAAAATAACACTTGAAACAAAGTTGTAAGATATATGAAATAAGCTGATAACAAATAAGTAAAAGCTGATTCAAAACAGTAATAACAACAAAATGTAAAGATTAAAAAGAAGCTGATTTCATTAAAAAAATTAAAATTACAATAAAACTAATCTAAATACATTCAAAGTAAATTTTGGCAGAGCTTGGCTACTCCAAGACTCCACCCAAAACTAAGCTATCACTACATCTATTTATAGGAGGTGAGAGGAGGTGAGGGTCTTCAATCCATGCTGGCAATCCGAGGGATTGTGCTTCTTTTGAGCAAATCCACACCGTACAATCCTTTCCCAATCATTGCAAATGATCTCAGCCATATGATCAAGCTAAATGAGGTGTTTCGTCCACTAAGAAGCTGCCACGTAGTCCCTTGTGTGTTTCTTTTGGCTCTGACGTGATCTGACATTCCCTTATGCTTCTAGAAAGCCAATAATTGTACTATTATACCCTTACTTGCCGTTAATTAAAGGATTTGGTAACTAGGGTTCTTGAGGAATAGTAAATACTGGGTTTGTGGGTAAATTGGGGGTAAAAGAGGCGGCAAGTGTTATTTTTATTATTTGTTTGGGTTGGTTGACTATTTGACTGGGTATAAAGGTGGGCTTGGGTAGGGGGTTGATGGTTGGGCTTGTGGTTAATATTTGTGGATTGGGCTTGTGGTTAATATTTGTTGGCAGATTTGGTTTTAGGATTTGAAGTAATAAGTTTGAAAATGATAAGGACCAATTATGTAATTTTTGTAACTTCAAGGACCTCTTCTGCCATTCTTGTAAAATAATTCCAAGGGCTAAATATGCCAACTGATAAATCTTCAAGGATTGATTTGTCACTTTGAGCTCAAATATTGATCCGGTCTTGAAAAATGCTTCCCAGCCTCGGCTTTTGATTCCTTTCCCACTCTTGTGCTCGGTTTTTCCGGTTTTTTGTGTGATTTTCGTCACTTTGTAAAATATCCGTACCTACATATCACAAACACAAAAACACACGTTTTCTTGGAATTTGTTAGCTCAAATAGTCGTTTTGGGTTGGTATTTGGTCAAATAATAGTGAGTGTATAAGCACTCACCACATAGCAAGTTTTGAAATCAAAAAGCGATAATAGTTCACATAAAACAGTTGCACGTTTCTCACCCCAAGTATTGAAAACAAAGTTCACGAGTAAAAAGTGGGGCTATGACTCACCTCAAGTCCAGCAAATCCTCAAAAGAAATCGATAGATAAAAGACGTAAGCAAACTCAAGCAACTCACGTAACGGCAACTACAGACTCGGCACTTCCTAACAATATCAAGCTCGTTCAGAAATCATTTCCTCAAAAATCAAATATTCCCGTTCCCGAGCGTATTCCATTTTAACTTTCCAAAAATATCCATTTCCCAAATTATCTCCATATAAATTTGAAATTCGACGTTTGGTATCCATATGGGTGGAGGGTCGACACAACTCAAACCAAGAAGTCACAACGAAAAGAAATAATAAACTATCTATAGGTCTAATATTAGCCCAATATATTATTTAAATAAATCATCGAAGTTTATCAAATCCGTCGATTTGGTAATCCCCCATATTTATTTACGTAATATATCGTTCCAAAATTATACCTAACCTAAAGCACATAGCACAAAGAATTCTATTTGGTATATATCGTAGTCCAATAAATTCCCTATATATATCGTCAAATCGGCCAAATTCCACGAGATACATAGTAATTTATTATCCTAATACATATACCTCAACCTATGGGCGTCGTGGGATACGATGCCCATTAATATACTCATTTTATATAGCCAAATAACTCGATCTAATCCGTCGATTAAATAAGTCACTTGTTATAGAAAATGTTTATATTAATCGTCATATATCCGTGACAACACAAAAGTCACATAATAAAGCACACTTGGACTTTAAGTAACCACAACTCGTATAACTCGATAAGTTTTCCAAATTTATAAAAGTCATCATGTTTTTATTTAGTACTCAACCGACTTATTAGTTCTCGACATTATTTCAAGTTATTTATTTATAATAATATTCTGACATTTATTGCACTATTTGCATAGTATAATAATTATCGTTATATTATTATAACGTTTACTCGTGATCGTTTTATTACTAATATACGCATATATATATATATATATATATATATATATATATATATATATATATATATATATATATATATATATATATATATATATATATATATATATATATATATATGTACGTTTATCACGTCTATATACCTATATAAACGATTATATTATCAATAATATTATTACGAGTATTGTTTTTAATGTTTAATTTTAAATATTTATCGAGTCATAAGAATTTGGTCACATGTCCGAGTCATCACTCTCGGCTCATAGTCCAAGTCCAAAAATAATAATCAAGCCAAAATAAATAATTCAACTCCGTCCAAATCAATCCCATATCCACATGCTACAACATGAGGGTCCGACTACGGCACCCGACTAATCCTATCTCCGTCACTCTAGTGACCATCTCACAATCGGTCACCAAATCCATACTCGTCAACACAACTCCATAATCCAAATCACAAGTCCAAGTACAACTTCAAGCTCAACAAATAACCATGAACCCATAATAATAAAGTCAACAATTAATATCATCCAACAAATATAAACCTCAACAACAATATATAAACCATACGTACGGGTCGACTTACCAAGTCAAACCCGGGTCAAAATGACACCACAATAATAATATTATGGTCACGTCCCAGACCTCTAGGTCTCGGCATTGCTCTAATATGAGCCAAGTCGAACCAAACAGACCCATAGGGTCGTCGACAACAAACCACGACAACAACAAAATTACCAAACTACCATAACCTCAAATCGATCACCAAATAAAACCAAGTATCAAATAATATCGGACCATGAGTCTTCTTGGACTCCCAACGAGCCAAGAAAAGGGTCACACCGAGACCTTAAGTCTCGGCCAAGCTCCATACGAGCCAACAATCAAAACCAAACGCGACCCATAACATAAGTTGAGCCTCAAACTCGCGTCAAAACCAAAACCCAAGATACCAAACGGATTTTTAATGAAA
Organism: Artemisia argyi; assembly: GCA_030686995.1. Classification (NCBI taxonomy): domain Eukaryota; kingdom Viridiplantae; phylum Streptophyta; class Magnoliopsida; order Asterales; family Asteraceae; genus Artemisia; species Artemisia argyi. The sequence goes on along the minus strand of CM060680.1, from coordinate 226,745,800 downwards.
AAAATATCATTTCCCCATCATTATATTTCGAAACCCAACAAAAATAACCCGTGTGGACACATATTAAATCACAAATCGAGGCACACGAGTGAGATTCGTGGCCACTCACCTTCAAAATCGACTCCAAACTTGATTTCTTTAAAAACCCAACAAGGTTAAACAAAAATGGTGGTGTTAGAGTAGTGGTATTAATTCGTACGGGGTGTTAAGGTGGTCCAAATCGCGTTTGGTTTATACCAATAGATAGATCGAGAAAAGATGATTAAGATGGTGGTGTTATTTTTGGCGTGAGAGTGGCGGTGGTGGTGCTATTGGGGTTTTAAGGGTGGCGGTGATGGTGTGTTTAAAAAGAGAGAGAGAGAAATGTGAATGTTGGTGAAGGTGATGGTGGTGTTGTGTTGCTTTATCAGGTTTCACAAGGACGATTTTCAATTTACTCTTATAAAAAAAAGCTTTTTATTAATAATAATAATAATAATATTAAGGGGTAAAGTGGGTTAAGTAGCCCGGTGTAAATACACGGACCAAACCCGAAACCTTAAATAACAAATCGACTTTCTCGAACCGAAATCGTTCCAAAATAATCAAAACCTCGCGATACGTTCCAAAAATATAAATATCCGAACCAATATTAAAATAATTAAAATTGTTAGGTTATCCTAGTGTCGGAGTCAATGTAGTGCCAAAATAATGATCTCAAAAATAAATCATCACGAATGAACCAAACCAAATCATTAATAAATAATCGAATCCCATAAATAACGTACGATTAAAATCACATTCCAACGTTCATAAAATATCTCGTCACGATAAACTTTTCAAATATTCTAAAATTATAATTTTTAAAGTAATGCGAGTTTTCAAAATGGCTCCCTAATTTGCCAGTTGTCACATTATCTTTCTGTTGTTTAGTCTCTTGATGGTGCGTAAAATTGAGCATGCTTTTGAGATAGAAAATCACTACTTGTTGTTAAAGAAGTTGTCCTGTTAGAAAAGATCACACGTGTTTGTATAATCATGAAACTATGAAGGTTGATATTTTGAATTTGAATTTGCAAGTGAGCTGTAAAACATTAATGTTAGTATAGTTACAAGGCATGGCACAATGACATACATTATGGGTAGAAGTTGCAAAACTGGTGGCTTTAAAAAGGGCATTATGGGTATGGGTCAAGTTGCCACTGAATAATTTCGTTCAAAAAAGTTTAAGCTAATGAAACATAAGCCAAAACCATATCCGTTGTAAGTAATGGTTTAAGCTTGAAAAGCTACTTATCGATGGTAAAGCTACTCTTGTGGATGATGAAGGTCATCCTATTCCGTCTGCCTCTGTCACTAAGAGGTTCTTAACACGTTCGACGAATCAACAAATCTTTTTGGTGGAGGTCATGAGCGTGAAGATGAATTTGATGACTATCATGATTACTCGAAGCAAATTTATGATCTTCCAGGGGAATTGGATGCTCTTAATGCCATTTATGGCTTTAATCTCCAAGGTCATAGGAAGTAGTTTATATTTTTGTCCGAGTCCTTAAATGGTTTGTTTTCATGTCTAGAAAATAGGAAGTATCTTGTTATGTAAGCTTTTCGCCTATGTAACGGGCTGAGATATGGGATTCACCCATATCCGTTGTACTTAACTGTTTTTTGGTGTAATATATTTACCGGGTCGTTGACCTTTTACCAAAAAAAAAAATGGTTTAAGCTAATGTAAGTAATGGTTTTGAAAATAGGAAGTATCTTGTTATGTAAGCTTTTCGCCTATGTAACGGGCTGAGATATGGGATTCACCCATATCCGTTGTACTTAAACATTTTTTTGGAGTAATATATTTACCGGGTCGTTGACCTTTTACCTAAAAAAAAACATAAGCCAAAACCATATAAGCTCATAGGCAAAATAATAAGCTTAAACAAACACCCATAATTTCCTCTTAAATATTCATTTTGAAACAAGCAGTTATTTTACCTTATAATTACCAGATTAGCATAAGCGGTTTGGATTACCAAAAATACGCGTCCACTTAAAAATAAGCAATCGCAGACACGCCCTAGGTCAAATGTTTAAAAAATTAAAATTTAACCAATGCGGAAAGAGATCCAATAAAAGGGAACTACAACAATTCTAAATTTAACCAATTTAACAAAGTTATTACATAAATTCGACGGTTTCAAGTACAAAAGGGAACTACAACAGGCTATCCGAATTAAGGATCGGTACCAGATAGGCGTTTATCATTCACGGTATCATCATCTCCATTATCATCAGCTCGATCAAGATCTTCACCATTTAATGAGACTGGATGCTTGAGAATCTGAACATACCTTTGATGTAGTTCAATGAGCTTTAAATCACCAGGAAATTCTACACCGGCTTTTGCCAAAAGTTCTTCAGCAGCAATTCTTTCATTGCTTAAATTGCATGCTTCCCTAACGTGTGGACAAATTTGCATGAATAATTTTAAAAACTTACATTTATGGAAATGCTCCTCCAAAACCACTCCCCAAAATCACTGCTTCCACACTTTGTGGTACATACCATTGAGCATACATTACTTCCCAAAATTGCTTCCCTTCCACATTTTTGATCCAGCTACAGTTGTTTGTGTGTGGATGTACAGGAAAACATACAGTGAATTGCTACCCCTCAACCTTCTTCTCCCACTCTCTCACAATAACAAAACGGCTCCATTTTCAGCTTTCCAAATGATTCTCACAGATTATGCAAGCTAAAAACACACACACACACACGCACACACACTGGATCTATTGTTCTTCTACAGATCCTAAACGTACCAAGATCCACAAAGAAAACCCTCAAATTTTAGGATTACGATCTGAGATGGAGGATAAACAAATCCCAAAAACTTAAAGGAAGGTAAGATTAGGCTTTTGTTTTAATTTGGGGCTTTTATTAATTTTTGGTTCTTACAAATTTTAGGGATTTATAGGGTTGGTTATTAAAACCTTAATCTGATGACTCCTCAACACAAACAAAGAAAGAAGCATCAACAAGAAGTCAATATAAAGGAAGGTAAATTTAGGGTTTTGCTTAAATTTAGGGTTTTTGTTAATTTTCTGTTTCTTACTATTTTTTTGGGGTTTATGGGATTGACTAATTTGCTTTGGTTCTTTTGTTTGTTAGATTTGTTTCAATAAACTGAGGAGAGGAAATGGGTTAGGTTTATGTTAATAATTAGGTGTTTTAGCATAATTTTATTTCTAAGTTTTTTCGTTTAATTTTTGTTTTTTAGGATTTGTTTAGATTGAAATTTCAGTATTGAGTTTTAAGTTTTTGAGAAATTGGTTAGTTCAAGATTTGAGTATTGAAATTGGGGATTAATTAAGTTGGTATTTGATGGGTTTGAATTTAATTGTGTTTAGTGTGTGGGTTTTGAAATTTATGCTCTTTAGTGCGGTTAATTGTTGGTTATGATTTTGTGGTAGGAAATCTTGCCGAGGTAACCACATATCGATTGTGGTTGCAGGCATGGTGTGTGCTCGGTGTTGCTTCACTGTTTGCAGCTAGGGGTTTATGGAGGTGTTTTAATCACAATCATGGTATATAACATGCTTTTCAATAAGGTTCTTGCATCTTTAAAATACACACCTGTTAACTCATGACTTCTTTTATTTCATTTACAGGTTCGGGTACTAATGTTAGCAAGAGGGTGTCGCAACAATGTTCGGAAAATGTCAGAAACGTACCTAAGCGGGCTTCCATACATCTGAGGTATTCTAGAGTATACGACTATATATTTTGTTGACTGTCTTAGGATTGTAAATATAGTCTTCTGTTAGTAATTGAATAAAATAAATGGCCACATAACTAAAAAACTCTGTGAACAAGAATTCATATAATCATTTTTTTTTTCATGTTTTTTGGGCTGTTTTTTTTTCTTTCTTACAAACTGAGGGAACTGTAAGGGGACTTTCGTCAGTTTAGTAGCTCTTAAATGGTGATATGGATTTAGATTTCTACAAATGAGGTATATGTAAGTGAATTAAGGTCAACGAAAGAAACATATGTTCTAGAATGGACAAAGTCAATGGGCTAAAGTATGCTTCTTGGTATGGACGGATGTACCCTTATTTCATCTTAGAGAATTGACCTATCACTATTCAGTTTCGTTTTTAGTTAGCATCGTGTCTGATCCTATCATATATCAATACTTTTGATAGACATATTCTGCACACCTTCTCTTCGTTGATCTCATACTATAATAATATCTGCTCTAGAAATTGTATCGAATTAATTGGGGACAGCATGATTGTAGTTGATGATTTTGGTAGATGATGCTGGAGGAGAATGGCCCGTGATTGGGCATGCACCTTGGAACGGCTGCAGCCTTGCTAATGTTGATGAAATTATGAATTTTCAATATTTCTATATAATTCAATTTGTCATTGGCATTGACAGTTATAAAGTTAGCTAAATCTTCTATATTATGAAGCAGGTTTTGTCGAGGAGTTGGTCAGTTAAATCTGGTACGCCTGAAGACCGTAAGAAGCTTTTATAGTTTGATATTCTTTTTATAGGTCAATATCCTTCTATTTTACTTGAACTAAATACGTGTGATTTATATTTTCAGATGTTACAATATATGAGTTTAAAATCCACCATTACAGGTGCATCGTCTCTACAAAGGCATACCTGTGGATATTTATCTTCATCCGCAATCTGGCAGCAACATCTGGCGTTACAGATTCATAGTACTCATCATCGGGTTATAATCTTACTAAAGTATAGAAATGGCAAAATGGGCAATTTCGGTGATCGGTTAACGGGTCAGCCCCTATTTGTATGTATATAGTAACAATTTTTGTAATATTGCAGTCGCAAGTGAGCACCTCCGCTGATCATTTTTACTATTTTAGTATTAACTAGAAGTGGTCAAACGGGCGTCTTAGATGCGTTAAAAAATGAATTCGGCCGAAAATGGATTTTAAATTGTTTTGAGGCTGAATTTGCTAAACCGTTGGTGGTACATGTGCAAATAAAGGCTTCTTCTATAACTAATGGTTTACCAAATTCATATATAACTCATAGCTTCATCCTTGCACATAAGGAGATGATCAGCGGAGCTACATGTATAAATGAAAGCTTCTTCTATAGAAAGCCTTCTTCTATAAAAAATACAATAAACATGCCAAGTAGTTGGATGAGGTTTTTGAACTTTTATTTATGTTTGCTACAGCGGATTATATTGAGTTTATTTATGTTTGTTCAGGGTCACTCTTGACGACCAGACTACTTATGATGCATAAGTCATCGGGTTTGACCAATATAAGAATAAGTATCGCAAATTAATGCACCAAAAGATAAACTCAAACCTATACAAGTTAGTGTCTTTGCTGATGTTGACCATCACATTGTATCAGCTGCTTCATTTATTAATTTTTTGGTTTAATGATATGTGTACCGCTGTATTAAATCTGCAGGAATGTCTTCTAAGTCAAAGCAACACCAATCACGATAGGCAGCAGACACCATCTCCTTTTGTCCTCTGCACAAACACGGGTCTGACGTGCAATTCCATTTGTTGCAAGTGTATGCTTCAGGAAGCGTACCATCTGAACAATCCAATTATCTGAACAATCAAGTTATTAGTATCACTAGGCGTGTACACTTTTGGATTATGTAGTTAAACTAACTTTGTTTAAAAGAATTTTGTTACGTTTTTAAATTTACTCTTATAACTGAATCAAGTTCTTCTAAATTGTTAGGATTTACAGTTTGAGGTATGTGATGATTTGGCAACTCACTCCGTTTAGTTAGATTATTTTGTAACGGAAGTGAGACGCGTAGAATAGATTAACACCAAGATGATCACATGAAGTTTGGAAGAAAACAAATTAAAATACACATTTATAATTGTGAAAAAATAATATAAATATATTCATATTAACATGTGTAGAAATTATATTGTAAAAATTCATGTTGACAAATCACCTAAATGCTTTCTTTTACAATTTGTCTTTACCTTTTTATTTATAAACAAACTTTACACGTTTGGAAGCGTTACCCTTTTAAATAGTGTGATTATTTGTTACCACACATTAATAAGTGTGTGAAGTTTTTCAGACGCTTATAGGACGGAACATATAAGGGGCTGAGGAGGGTTGTGGCCCCCTCAGAATTTTTAACGCTATGTACATTTTACACCTTTTTATTTTTAATTTTAGTCATTTTTAATTTAAAAATTTCAACGTTTTGTATATCGGTCCCCTAAAATAAATATTTTACAAGTTAGCACCTTTAACAAAAATGTTCAAGTTCCGACTATGATTATAACCGTAGATAAAATTATGCTATTACATGTTTGTAATTGTATTCATTTATAACACATCTTATAGTGTGTATAAATAAAAAGTACACGGCTAAATTTTGTTGTTATGGAAAGAAAAAAAACACGTATAAAAAACTAAACGCGTAGGCGTAGCATTGTGAATACGGCTGGGTTCGATTTTGGTTGAAAAAACTTTCAAGCTGAATAAACATCAAGGGTAAAAACAAAACGTGTTACAATCCATTGGGACCCTTTTGTATCCTTCCAGGAAACCACACACTCCATTCATCACGCGCTTCACCCACTAAAAATACCCTCACATCATCACGCACATATCCACTCCCACGTTTTTCTCACACACACACACACACACTTTCTACCCGGCAACCCGACGAGAACGCGTTCATGCTGGACGGCATGTCATCTATCTGGCATTATACTTCATTATTAGCTTCCACTTCAACAGTTCATCAGCACGAGTTCAATCTGGATAATTTACAACAACGTCTCCAAAGGCTGATTGATACACTCCACGAGTCATGGACTTACGCTATCTTCTGGCAGTCATCTGTCCTCGAATACTCGGGTCCTCCCATACTAGGCTGGGGAGACGGGTACTACAAAGGCGAACAAAATAAACCGAAAACAGTCATGTCAGCTACTTCCTTAGCTGAACAAGAGTATCGCAAGAAAGTACTCCGTGAGCTTAACTCCATGAGCCCTGAAACTCAATCGCCAGAAAACGACGCAGTGGATGAGGAAGTCACTGATTCTGAGTGGTTCTTTTTGATTTCTATGACGCAGTCTTTTGTTAACGGAGTTGGGCTACCTGGACAAGCGATGCTAACGAATCAGCCAGTTTGGGTCGCGGGGGGTGAGCGTTTGATGACGTCACACTGCGAAAGAGCACGTCAGGGACAAGGGTTTGGGTTACAGACTATTGTTTGTATTCCTTCAGCTGATGGTGTGATCGAGTTGGGTTCGACTGAGTTGATATATCAAAGTTGGGATATTATGAAGAAAGTTAGGGGTTTATTTAATTTCAATGATCAGGTGCGTGATCCTATGCAATTTAATGATGTTAATGATAGTACTGATCCGTCATCCAAAATATGCCCCTTTCTTTTCTTCATCTTGTAGAACTTCACCAAATCGCTCCAATATTTTCAGAAGTCGATTCTTCAAATGTTTTTTTCTTTAGTTAATTTGCTCTATCATGCTGAAATTGAGAAGATAAACTTAGGGGGCGTTTGGTTCGGGGATATTGGGGGATATTGGGGGCATTTGCATTTAAATTGCCCCCAAATATCGTGTTTGGTTGACACTTTGGAGGAATTTACAATTCCACGAATTGCCCAAATGCAGTAAAGTAGAATGTCTCCAAAAAATGAGGAATTTTAATTTCATTGAAAATTTTTTTCTTATTGTTTTTTTATAAACTTTTTTTATAAATTTTTTATAAACTTTTTTATAAACTTTTTTTATAAATTTTTTATAAACTTTTTTATAAACTCTTTTTATAAATTTTTTATTAACTTTTTTTATAAATTTTTTATAAACTTTTTTTATAAATTTTGATAATTTTTTTTATAAATTTTTTATTAACTTTTTTTTATAAAATTTTTATAAGATTTTTTTATAAACTTTTTTATAAATTTTTTATTAACTTTTTTTATAAATTTTTTATGAACTTTTTTTATAAATTTTTATAATTTTTTTATAAACTTTTTTTATAAATTTTTATAATTTTTTGTATAAATTTTTATAATTTTTTTATTAATTTTTTATTAACTTTTTTTTATAAAATTTTTTTATAAACTTTTTTTATAAATTTTTTATAAACTTTTTATAAACTTTTTATAAATTTTTTATAAATTTTTTATAATTTTTTTATAAACTTTTTTTATAACTTATTTTATAAATTTTTTATAAAACTTTTTTATAAAATTTTTTTATAAATTTTTTATAAACTTTTAAATAGAATATTTATGAAATTTATATTAAAAAAAAAATAATAATAATATTTAAAATTCCGGAATTTTAAATTCTGTCAACCAAACATGACAAGATATTTTAAATTCCGGAATTTTAAATTCTCATAATTCCGGAATTTAAAATTCCGGAATTTCAAATTCTTGAACCAAACATCCCCTTATAGTTTTACTTACGAAATCTGGTAGCATACGTCATACGTGCATATATACCATTTGACTTATAATCATTCAAGTATTATAGTTTAATATGAAACTGAAAATTCGTGATACTACCGGGCCACCTTTTTTTTTTTTTTTTTTTTTTTTTTTTTTTTTTTTTTGGTTACTATTGGTTTTTCATCTTCCTATTTTTTTGCCAAAATACAGGTTGGACAAGGAAGCTCTTATAACAACTGGAACTTAAGCCATGTGGTAGGAGGTGTTAGTGATCAAGCACCATCTATTAGTGATATGGCGAGGGGTAATATGTCTTCAGGAGGTTCGCATTCTTATAGTCGTGATCATTCAGCACCGAGTTGGAATGCTTTATACAAACGAGACTCGTCACCAACGATGACTGACAGTGAAAGTGTGCAACAATTCGTGGGGAGTGAGTTTGGTCGGAATGATTTTTCGGAAGTCTCGTCAAAAGCATAGTACAAGAAAAGGGATGGTGGCAAATGATAATTGATTTGTTGAGTTGTATATGTTTGGTTTGTAGTAAACTTTCTATAAATTAAATTTTTTGTGTTATTATCTCAACAAAAAGGTGTTTCACCTATTGTTACAAGCTTTCAAATTCTTATCACTACTTTTCTACATATAAACAGTTTGTAAACAATTTTACTGTCCATTACTTTGTAAATCTTTTTTGGAAAAGCTAATCTTTTATATAATAAAACAAAACTCTTATTGGAAATTTTACATTTTAAAAAAATTGATTCATACCTTATTTAGTAATAATTGTATTTAAAAAAAAAATATTATTTTCTTATTAGATAACATTTTATATTTATCCATAACACAAGTAGAAGATAAATAAAATAAAAAATATAAATAAGATGCAGTTAATAATAAGATTAAAATTTTTAAATAATTATCTTTAATAATAAAAAACTATAATTAAACATCATAAATCAAACAAAACAAAGATTAAATTATTTGTTTTTTAATAAATAAAAAAATATGATTCAAAAAAATTTTAAAAACCCGCGCGTGCGCGTGCATTATAACTAGTATTATTAGCAAATCTTACCCAAAAGGACTGGCATGAACAATATCGTTCTCCATTTCCACAAGCACCATAAGTAAGTAAAAGTCAGGCCTTGAAAAAGCTTTTGGCACTTTGTAGCACTTGAACCCAAATAATATACATTAACCAAGTCATGAAGATTAAGCGATGGAGGAAAATGCAACAACCACCAATTGAAAACTTTTTCTCCATACTTGAAGGACATAAGGGCAACCTATTAGCGAATGTACAAGAGTTTCCGGAGCCGAGTCACATCTCTGACATATGACCATAATACCCCGGTTTTCAAGATTAGTACATAATTAGGCAGCCTATCCAAGCAAGCACGCGAAACAAATACATTGACCTTATTTGGGACCCAAATTTTCCATTCAAACCTTTTCCTAAATCATAATATCCAAGTATTAGTATTTATATGAACCATAATGGTGATTCTGCTTGCTTGAAAACAGCAAAAAACAACATAATGACAGCGTCCTGACATCTGAAACAACCACCCTGGCGATAAAAATGCAAATTAGCCCCGTATCATTGTATGCATCTTTTTGAATGCTTTGTATTGTAAATCTTTGATTGATATAATATATTTTCACCGGGTTTACCCAAAAACATGTCTGTTTGTAATTAATATTTTTGTTGGGCCACTTGAATAATGTAGTCCATTACTTGTAACACCCTGATAAGGGTAGAAGTACCACATTATTGTGACATATCAAAGCAAACACAAGCATACATCTTAAGTAATAATACAAAGGAATCTCAAAGGTTACAAAAGAAAACTGAAGTACAAGTTTACAAATGAGAACAACAATAATTACTAAGTCTGATAATGTAATCACTTCTAGTCATCTCAAAATCCATTATAGTTATCAAGTTATAGTCTTCTAAGTTCAACGTACTCTCCACTCATATCCCAGCTTCCCTCTAAAACCTGCCGCGGTGAAAAAAAATGCGGCTGAGCTTAAAAAGCCTAGTGAACAGATATATATAAACGAAGTAATGATAATGAATCAGAAACACAAATAGAAACAGAAACAGATATGGTGCAATGTGTAATATCTTAAGGTATAATCAAAAGTGTAGGTAAATGAAAGGTAGGTCAGTAATCCTCCCGAGCCCAGAACAGACCAGATAATATCATATCACATGTAACCATAAGTCATCATAATCATATAGAGGGGAGACCTCTTAAATAGCCGGATAATATGAGGGGAGTCCTCAGTAACCATATAGAGTGATCAACTCCCAGAAATGTGAAAGACGTGGATTACACCCAGCATCAGTCACCAGAGAAATATATCATATCATAATCATCAATTCAAATACAGAAACAGATCTAGGATGCATCCATACGCCCCTGCAGACAAATCATAATCATAGTGGCCATAACAGATAACAGATAATAAATAGGTGTGGTACATCACTCGACCACACTGGAGTCATGTCACTAGTGCATCAATGACACGGCCATGTTACCTTGATGGCTAGAGAAATGGCTCGGGTATCAAACTAAGGGTCAAATATCAAGTAACATAGTTCATATCAGATGGGTCATATTACATGGTTCAGAAGTCATAACAAAGGTTCATAATCAGAGGTTCATAGCAAAGGTTTAAAATAAAGGTTCAGAATCAGATATTCATAATCAAAGGTTCAGAATATAAAGGTTCAAAAATAAAGGGATCATAGCAAAGATCTCAAAGTCAGAAGTTAAACAAATCAGAGATGTGAAGAGTTATTGAGAAACCTGTGAGAAGGTCAGAATATATGTACCTTAACCAAAAACAACCAAAAGAAATCACCAGAACAGAACACAGAACAAAAGCTACTCCCTCTTCACGGAACCTATACGAAGTAATAATCGCGTATTACTAATAAGCTCATTTTAATCAGATTTACCTTTTTAGGTTTCGTTCTATTTTTAGCAACTTTTCATTTTTAGCAAGTTTCCCGAATTAACAAGTTTACATATTTAGTAAGTTGTCTGCAATATTAATACTTTAAGGTTATGATTGACAATTGATAATACTTAAGGGTTAAAATGACAATTATAATAGTTTAGAGTTAATTATGTCAATTTAGTAAAGTTTGAGGTCATAAATGTAAATTATTATAATTTAATATTAAAAATGTCAAATAATTTATTTAAAGGTTATACTATAATCTTTATATTACGATGATAAATTTAGACTCGTCGTTCATAATTTATTAACGTACCCTTTCATTACCCTTTACACACCAAACAATACCGAGACACTTATTTATGACCAAACCTTAGTAATAAAGAGATCCACATCACCGTACTCGATATGTACGTTGATAACGAGACCAAAACAAGTTCAAAGTGACCAACCATTTACTCATCCTCAAATACTACTCGACATCATTTTAGGGAACCATAATAAGTCCATACAATTCAGTGATTCACACTCTATTCACAAACTTGTACTTTAAATGACACACATGCAATCACACGTTTAATACTTCTTCCCCACCTCTGTTTCACACCTATACATCTTACTTTGTTTAAAATACTCCATGACACACACACACTCACATGTAAACTCACGTCAACATATCATGAAATCACAATTAACCATTCCTTATACCACATATATTTACATGCATGTTCCTCATTTTATTATTTTATATCAGATTGCCATTCCTATTATCATGCATGTGTAATAGCTAACTGATTCATGCCTTTGACTCGTACTGTATAGTAAATATAGATGTTAATTGAGCTTGCTATTCTCGTTATATGTAGTTCTTTATGTCATAAGACCAGACTTCTTAGCCAACCAATATCACGCTTCATAATTTTTTTACTTCAGTTGTACACATGTTTTAGACCTTATGTGACTCACAAAAACTCACACTTGACAACGTGGAAACGAAACACCACAGTTCACACACAAGCACACCTTAGACAGCCAACATAATGACACAAGCTCATGCAATACGCCACCAAGACAGCCCACACTTAACCAATTCAGACTCTGATCACATACGCGTTTAAAATATCCAGTTCGACACATAAAAGCACACAGAAACGTACAGCCCTATAATTCGTTACGATACATCATAAATACCACATAACATCTCGCGACTTAAAAAGAATCCGAGACACCCCTTTTTATTTTCTTGTTGCGATTCAGGAAACTAAGTGTGAGAACCGTCACCTGATCTAGTTAGTCAACTTTGACTATTGACCCGATATTTGGACACGGAGTTAGACTTATGTGCATACGTGATTCATGATGCATAGAACAAGAGAAATTTTAGGAGTTAAGTGGTTTAACCATCTTACTTCCCTCTAAATGTATTAGTCGTGATTAAATATCTAAGTACTCACGTTTACCTTAAACATTGAATTAGTTCTTATATCATGCTTTTAGGCATCGTAGATATATACCTACCGAATATAACATATTTGTGATTTAAGTCCATAAATAAATAAAATAAGCCACAATAATGTTATTCCCTAATTTATTTATTTTTTTGTACATAAGAAAAAGATGTAAATCTACAATTGACAAATATTTATTAAGATAATAATGATACAAATAAGGACATTGTCAACTACCAAAATTTGAATATTGAATGAGCCAATTGAAGGTGTTAATCTCATACAAAATTAAATCTTCTAGTCTCGGCCCATGATCATTTTATTAACCCTTCGTGCATCCTCACAATCTCTTATCATTCACAAATAACATCATAAGTATCAAAAAGAAAACTAAATAAATGAGTACTTATTGCATGTACTCCATAATTTATGTAATATAAGTAAAGGCAAATATATGAAATAAGAATTATTATTTTTTATTTTATTATTATATTTTTTTTATAGAAAGGCAACATATTATAGAAAAAAAAAAAAAAAATACAAAGAAAAGGCATCCCGGCCCCAAATAACCAAGAAGATTAAAAGGAGGAAGGGACCCAAATTCAAAATACAAAGAAAACTAAATCCTAAATATAGCAAACGTGTGATGCAACTTGCACTGAACATAAAACCAATCTCACACTTTTACAAAAACTAACTGACACTAGAACATAACCTATTCGTAATTAATGATAACCTTCCACTTGCTTTTCATATTTTAGCTTGAGTTAGACATTGCAGACAAGCCTAGCTTGTAGAGAAACCATCACAACCAATTATACTAAATATGACCCGATCCCATTGAGAATTGGGCCACGAGAAAACTGCAGAGGACAGAAAACAACATAACAGGATAGTCGGACACAACCATCACCCAACTGTGATTTTTTCAATCCTTACTGCAAAACTCAATATACAATCTTTACTACCATCTTATTTAATTTTCACTGTAACCAAATCGCATACCAGGTTCACAAAGGAATGTGCCATCCCTCATGAAACCTGGGCCACCACACGACAGCAGCCAAAAATACCACTGACCAAACACTGAATACTGTTACATTGTACCATTCTGTGTTGAACTAAATCTCAGCTGCCACATACTCAGAAACCTATATTTCGCTCATCACTTGAACCTGAAACTGAACTCGAATATAAACTGAAAAATAGTTAACAGTAATACCAAGTCAAATGATTTGGTCATGGTCATCAACCTCCTCCTACACCTACGGACACTCACAATTCTATAAAAACATGCCATGCACCCATGGGATACTCTAATCACGTTCTACTCTCCTCACCAATTAGTATAAGGCTGTTATATTACCCCTTCACTTATCAGTTTTCCTTCATGATTGAATTTCCTGTTCCGGTTGGTTCGATCGGTTCGTGTTCGGGTGGACGGTTCGGTTTCGGTTCTTGTGCGGGATAAGGTTTTGGTTCGATAGTTTGAGGGTTATACTTCGCGATTGGTGCAAAAAGTTGTTCGTGTACATCTAGGTTGTAGGTTCGATCGCGTCACGTTGTATCTTTGTGTTCGTGTTCTAGCGTCGGTTTTAATCTATTTTCGTTATGGGAATTCTTGAACTATTATTTTTAATACAAAATCACACATTAATCATAAATCATCCTTATTATATGCTATGATGATATATAAGAAACAACTATAAACGAGGAGCTGTGAGTTGCAGGTTTAAAATATGAAGACTAGATGTGCAAATGAAAACTATAACTACTTGAATATGAACAAGTATTAACGCATGACATGAGAATATAATTCAGTAAGCAAAATGGCATAAAGAAATGCTCTCATAATACTTTATGAATGATCGAATAGGAACTACTGGTTTGGTCCGTGTATTATGAAAAGAAAAAAATATATATAAATCTTGCATGGAGTATAGAACATAGTTGGTAGTAGCTCTTTTTGAAGATTGTAGTATATTGGTCGTATGTACAGTAAAGCATATTGTAAGACTTTAAAATCTATTATGTAAGTACTAGTGATCTAATTAAAAAAAATAGTAAGAAGAGTAATATATAAACATAAGGCGAAGCATTTTAATCAGTTATGTCGCCAAATATTAAGTGTCTCCTAATTATTGTAGATTTTCGAGAGTATTATCGAGTGTGCGTTGATTTCTTAAGATTATTTGCTTGGAGTTGTGCACTTTATCTCATCCGATTCGAGGTGAGTTTTCGTGGCCTCATTTTCACTTATGTTTTCCGTGGGGGAGAATGATACTCAAATTCATTTTATGTCATGCTCAATTTTTTTTTATCTTAATAGACAAGTGTGTGCTTATAACTATGCTAGGTGCCTTAGTAGTGAGTATTCACATGTCATGGATTTATTTCCACTTGACACATTATTGTTATTAATGACTCATGTATTAGCTCCAGCTGTTAGGCTTTGCATGCTATGCGCAAATTTTGGAGATGAAGAGTGAGGCTCATATGTCGTATTCATATTTCGGAGATGAAGAGTTAGGCAAATGTGTGGTATTCATATTGTGATGATGGTTATTCAATTTATGCTACTTGCCCTATGCTTTATTTATATGCACACTTGTCCTAAACCCTTATGCATGACAAACTGGTTTATGTTTACTTTAAACCAGTGTTGCAAAACAAGGCCTACAAGGCCGATTAATCGCCGATTAGGTGCTACAAAGCCACCAACCTTTTCAATTTGTGTAAATCGGTCAAACAACTGGGTCAACCGTGGTCAACGAAGGTTAATGATGGTCAGTAGTGGTCAAGCTTGCCCGAAACCTTCAAACCTTGCTAAAAATACCAAAAACTCGCCGTAAAATCGTTTAATAAGTTATACTTGTTGTTTATATCTATTTCAAGATATTTTTTAAAGAAAAATCTTTAAATTAATACCTAAAATTTACCAAAAATACTAAAAACTTGCCAAAAATACAAAAAACTTGTCGAAAATGTCAATCCGATTAATCACCGATTAATACCGCCTAGACAGATTACAAACTACAGGGGGTCGACCGCCCGACTACCGATTCACGATTTTTGCAACCTTGCTTTAAACCCACGAACTCACCAACTTTATGTTGACATTTTAGAGTATCATTTTCAGGTGATCGATAGTGATTTGTTGAAGGCATTTGCATTCTGAAGTTATACTTTGTGCCTATTTCAATACCGAGTTTACCTAGCCAAAACGTTTTCAAAAGACATTACATTTAAATCAATTTAAGACTTATGTTTTATTTATTCAGTTTTGTATAAAAATTCTTTATGTAACATTGTAAGTTTATTTCTTAAATAATATGGTGTTGTTCTACTATCTTATGTTATGTTACAATTCGTTGCACCTCGTGTTTCTGCTTTTAGCGGGGTGTCACACTAAGTCAAAAGAAAACAAAGCATGTATGACGCACTCTTTTAATTTATTTAGCTCATTAGGATCTGTTTCAAACAGATTTGGGTCGTATATGCGTAGATCAAAACTCGTACAAAACAGAATTCGGATACAACCTTTTATAGATCGATTATATAAGATTTCAATTCGTCATTTTATGTGAACATGTTTATGCTTTTATGTGACAACTTCTTGTATTCACAACATATATTTAGCCGATCCATTTTATCCTTCAAGTGACATTTTGTACGTATAAAACGAGATCAAAACGAAACCAAAGACAAGGATTGAGATGTGATACCCTTGTATGATCGGATGGCAAAAGAAACGAGGAACCAAGGACCAAAACCGCAACCGAATTCAGGAAACAACTTCCTTCGAATCTGATCATCACCACGTTCAACACCACCATCTTTCACCAGCCATCGTACCACCTTTTTATCCTTCTGAATTTGGAAAGGGTGAGAGCAAGAAAAAGTAGCCGCCAATATGGTAGTAGGGTTTAGCATGTATGAGATAACTTTGGAGAATGGGTCGTATAACTTGATGAGGGAAAGTAGGGAAAGGAACGTTTAACATTATGGAAAGAGGATGGAAATTTCCGAATTGTGTGGGATTTCTTTTGATTTGTTAGTACTTAGTAGTTATTATCCTGGAATGTGCAAATGGGCCTAAGCCTTCTTGTTAACTTTCAATAGTTTAAGCCCAAGGTGTCATGTTTAGGTGTGGTGCTTCATAATCAGCCCAAAAGGAACTTTGTAAACGTGTGAGGTGATAAGGATTGTAGCTTGTACTAGTTATAATGACTGTGCATGAGTTTATTAAAATTTTTTTAATCATATATTTTTATTTATTAAAAAACAAATAATTTAATTTTTGTTTTGTTTGATTTATGATGTTTAATTATAGTTTTTATTATTAAAATTATTTAAAAATTTTAATCCTATTATTAATTGCATCTTATGTATATTTTTTGTATTTATTTTCTACTTATGTTATAAATAAATATAAAATGTTACATAATCAGAAAATATTTTTTTTTAATAAAATATATTAATAAATAAAATATGAATTCATTTTTTTGAAATGAAAAAATTCCCAATAGGGGTTTGTTTTATTATATAAAAGATATCCAAGTTAAGTATTTATGTTAATTAAAATGTAATAGTTTAAATACCTTACAATGTTTTATGTTGTTAGTATCTGTGGACGTATGGTCCGGACTGGGCCAGGAATGGGCCAGGCCCGGGTAGCCAGCGGCCCACTTTACGTACTTTGTGGATGTATGGTCCGGACTGGGCCAGGAATGGGTCAGGCCCGGGTAGCCAGCGGCCCACTCTATGCGTTAACCCTAATCCGTATCCTATAAATACATGGCTGGGGTTCCATTCATGAACAGAACACAACAGGTTATCCTAAACCTAATTTTCATATATGCTCCGCGCATCACATACTAACTTGACCGTCGGAGGTGGATCCCGGGGCTACGGCCTCGGGTCCACTCCTAACGGGTTCTCTTTGTTGTACAGGTCTACTAGGGCTTATGAAGACGACTAACGGCCCAAGGAGAGTCGTTGAATAAGTCCGCGCCAGATTATGCATCAACAAGTGGCGCCATCCGTGGGACATGGCTACGACAAGTGTCGTGCTCTCACCGGAGTAGAACGCGACCATCGTCGCATCGATATAACTATGTGGTAACTTTAATTATATCATTAATAAATCTTGGTCATATGTACAACAACAAGTTGGACCATGCGTACAGTACTTTGTTTGATTTATATGCTACGTACTGTACAATATTCACATGCGTACGAAAAGTTAAAACTTGTATTGGATTTCTGTTGACTTTTCAAGCAACAGTAAAGTGATTTTACTTTATGATCTCTTTTATTCCGTATCTAATAATACGTAGATATACGTATCTTTCATATATTAAATTGGTGATAGCATATTGCCAATATTTTTTAAAACTTAAGAAGATATCCTAATATTTTGTGCATATCTTTTAAATCGATTAGATTTGCTGTCTTTTAAAGATTCAAAAGATTTTACATAAATCTTTTAACTTGATAAACACGATTTTATCTAACGCTACGAGCGCATTGAATCCGCACGCTCGGATCTATTTTATCTTTTAGCCGCGAAACAGCGTAGTCGCGATAAATCTACCCACGTTCGAACATACGTTAGGAAATCTTCGCAGATTGGCGACACGATCGCACTGTCACGTACAGGCACCACGATGCTAGTCATTCGCCATGAGCGCTTTGTCACTGTTACATACATGCACTGGACGTAAGCCGTGGTCAACTGCGAATATCCACAAAACGTTAGAGCCCATGCGGTCACGATAAATCCATCTGCGTCTGTGCGTGCACGATAAATCTATTACTCGCGGTCATGGTACATCCATCCGCGCCATTATTTTTATTATCATAATAATAAATAAAAATCAATCGCCATGCGCGCACTATTTTTTAGCTACGTGCTACTTTCTTTTATGTAGTTTGTAAAACCTCACGCTAGGTGTAATTCGCACTACTACTTCTTTTATATATTAATTATATTTTTTTGGGTAAAGGGTATTCCACCCGGTAAATTAATCTTTTATATATTAATTATATATGCTATGTGCTATATTTTTGCTACGCGCTTATATTTTATTTCATTAAGTATTATATGTTGCGATTCGTGGCATATACTTTTAATCTTTGCATTAAGTATTTTTCAGGATTTGAATACTTAAGTTTAATGCTCCTACACGAGTAGCACCATCAAACTTGGGGGGCTACCAGGGTATATCCTACCACTGTTGGCGCACGCGTCACGCAGGTATATTTGGAAGCAGATCGTACGTAAGAGGTACTGCAGGCCCAGTACAAAGACGAATTTTAATATTCGCACCATCTTGCCACATGGGAGACGTCCTATGTCGGTTGTAAAGACGCGAACAACGCGCACCTCTGTCGCGGACAACGCGCACTTCTGCCACAAAAGCATGTCTTCTGTCGCACAATGTTGTATCGCTACTGGTATAAAAGGTACGTCCTTACCCAGGATACAGCATAGGAATCCACCTTCGCCACGGACACCTTTACCATTGTGAGACAATCACAATCGCAATCCCAGTGCGCACTGTCGCATATGGACTGCGCAGTATGATTCGTCCCTTACGCGCATATAAACCCGGTGCGCACCGTCGCATTTGGTTGATTGAGCCTACGCAGCCATGACCAGAACTTAAGTTTAGCATAACATAGCCGTGCGCTATGTCATACTAAACTCGGGGGCTTGTGGACGTATGGTCCGGACTGGGCCAGGAATGGGCCAGGCCCGGGTAGCCAGCGGCCCACTTTACGTACTTTGTGGATGTATGGTCCGGACTGGGCCAGGAATGGGTCAGGCCCGGGTAGCCAGCGGCCCACTCTATGCGTTAACCCTAATCCGTATCCTATAAATACATGGCTGGGGTTCCATTCATGAACAGAACACAACAGGTTATCCTAAACCTAATTTTCATATATGCTCCGCGCATCACATACTAACTTGACCGTCGGAGGTGGATCCCGGGGCTACGGCCTCGGGTCCACTCCTAACGGGTTCTCTTTGTTGTACAGGTCTACTAGGGCTTATGAAGACGACTAACGGCCCAAGGAGAGTCGTTGAATAAGTCCGCGCCAGATTATGCATCAACAGTATCTTAGGTTAAGCTTATATAATGATCTTATAGATTTCAAACTTAGAGGGCAATTTAGAAATCTTACATGTTTGAGATTTTAGACGAAGGAAGGGAAACATTGTGAAGGTTTCTAGAAGCACGAGGCATAACTAATACTCCGCGTTCCTCTTGGCTCAGTCAACACATTTAACATTTAACGTCGCTACCTATTTAGTACGTTGGTTTTTCCCTGTTTAACATTTATCAAGTACGTGAACTAAACTATCGATCTTCTTCTTTCGTTACGTCGTCTGGTATGATTCTCTTCTTTTTTCTATTCATATTTATAGCTATTCAGTATTATACTACCGCTTCATTTTATAATATTATCAATATATATACCATGCATGCATGCATCTTCTTCTTTCTACGTAGTATTTATTTGTGTTTATATTGAATATTAGTGCGTCAAAAGAAAGACATGGATCAGATAGAATTACCATGGAGTCCTGAAGAGGACGAGATGCTGCTAAATCTCGAGAAACACAGTCCGGAAGAGGATAAATGGGGTAAGTCATGTTGGTCAAGGTGCTTTTCATTTCAAAGGTCATTTACGCCTGAAGAGGATGAGATGTTGCTAAAGCCCGTCGACAAACATGGCCGCAATTGGTCACTAATTAGTAAGTCTATACCGGGTAGATCGGCTAAGTCATGTGAGTTAAGGTGGGAGACTCTTTGGAATTCGACTTTGAAGAGGAAAAGCAGTTCAATGACTAATGAAGAGGCCAGGGTATACACGCGTATACCCTTGGATGGCCATAGATCCTCCCCTAGTCGTCAACAAGAGAGCCTTTATATTCACGATGGGAACTTAAGCCATGAGGTAGGAAGCGTTAGTGGTCAAGCACCATCTATTGGTGAGATGGCGAGGGATAATATGTCTCCGGGAAGTCCACATTCTTACAGTGATGATGGATCAGCACCTAGTCGGGATGATTTATTCAAGCGAGACTCGTCAACGACGATGACTGAAAGTGACAGATTGCTAGACTTCTCATGTGATCGAGATGATAACTGAAAGTGACAATTTTGATTTTTAAAATTTGTATACGTTTTGGTTTGTTGTAAACTTGCATTCTATGGATTAAAATAAGCCTCGTATGCATCTTTTGACTCAACTTTGTATAAATTTAATCTTTTGTGTTATTATTTCGGTTACAAGGGATAAGATATTCATGCTTTTATATTTACGCCTATTTGAGGATCTCAACAAAAAAGTGTTTGACTTATTGTTACAAGCTTTCAAATTCTTATCAATACTTTTCTACATATAAATAGTTTGTGTGGACGTATGGTCCGGACTGGGCCAGGAATGGGTCAGACCCGGGTAGCCAGCGGCCCACTTTACGTACTTTGTGGATGTATGGTCCGGACTGGGCCAGGAATGGGTCAGGCCCGGGTAGCCAGCGGCCCACCCTATGCGTTAACCCTAATCCGTATCCTATAAATACATGGCTGGGGTCTCATTCATGAACAGATTATAACAGATTATAACAGATTACAATACGACCAAACAGGTTATCCTAACCCTAATTCTCATATATGCTCCGCGCATCACATACTAACTTGACCGTCGGAGGTGGATCCCGGGGCTACGGCCTCGGGTCCACTCCTAACGGGTTCTCTTTGTTGTACAGGTCTACTCAGGGCTTATGAAGACGACTAACGGCCCAAGGAGAGTCGTTGAATAAGTCCGCGCCAGATTATGCATCAACAAGTTGGCGCCATCCGTGGGACCTGGCTACGACAAGTGTCGTGCTCTCACCGGACTAGAACGCGACCATCGTCGCATCGATATAACCATGCGGTAACTTTAAACCTTCGAGTTCAAATCGATTTTATATACTTTAAAAAAGTCAATCGACTTTATGATGCTTAGATTCTATCTGTATGCGCATTGAACAAATTGATATCTTTGACTAAGATTCACTTTGCAATCTCGTATTTTTTGGTCAACAATATACGGCTGACTTTCAAAAATATAGATTCGGTTTTGTTATCCTCGTACGCAATATATATATACATATATATAACAAAGATTTGAAATCAGCTATAATGTTGATATATCTTTTAATTGGATCACGTTGATATATCTTTTAATCAAACGCATATATACGCATATACTTTTAATGTTTGGAGATATACATCCAATATTTAATATCACTTTACAGATATCACAATATCTTTTAATTATAAAAAAGATTTTACATAAATCTTTAACTTTGATAAACACGATTTTATCTATCGCTACGAGCGCATTAAATCCGCACGATCGGACTTATTTTATCTTTTAGCCGCGAAACAGCGCAGTTGCGATAAATCTACCCGCGTTAGACCATGCGTTAGGAAATCTTCGCAGATTGGCGACACGATCGCACTGTCACGTACAGTCACCACGATGCTAGTCAATCGCCATGAGCGCTTTGTCACTGTTACATACATGCACTGGACGTAAGCCGTGGTCAACTGCGAATATCCACAAAACGTTAGAGTCCATGCGGTCACGATAAATCTATCTGCGTCTGTGCGTGCACGATAAAACTACTAGTCGCGATCATGGTACATCCATCCGCGCCATTATTTTTATTATCATAATAATAAAGAAAAATTAATCAATCGCTACGCGCGCACTATTTTTTAGCTACGCGCTACTCTTCTTATGTAGTTTGTAAAACCTCACGCTAGGTGTAATTCACACTACTACTTCTTTTATATATTATATATGCTATGTGCTATATTTTTGCTATGCGCTTATCTTTTACCTCATTAGGTTTTCTATGTCGCGATTCGCGGCATATACTTTTAATCTTTGCATTAAGTGTTTTTCAGGATTTGAATACTTAAGTTTAATGCTCCTACACGAGTAGCACCATCAAACTTGGGGGGCTACCGGGGTATATAATACCACTGTTGGCGCACGCGTCACGCAGGTATATTTGGAAGCAGATCGTACGTAAGAGGTACTGCAGGCCCGGTACAAAGACGGATTTAAATATTCGCACCATCTTGCCGCAGGGGAGACGTTCTCTGTCGGTTGTAAAGACGCGAACAACGCGCACCTCTGTCGCGGACAACGCGCACTTCTGCCACAAAAGCATGTCTTCTGTCGCACAATGTTGTATCGCTACTGGTATAAAAGGTACGTCCTTACCCAGGATGCAGCATAGGAATCCACCTTCGCCACGGACACCTTTACCATTGTGAGACAATCACAATCACAATCCCAGTGCGCACTGTCGCATATGGACTGCGCAATATGACCCGTCCCTTACGTGCATAAACCAAGTGCGCACCGTTGCATTTGGTTGATTGAGCCTGCACAGCCATAAACAGAACTTAAGTTTAGCATAACATAGCCGTGCGCTATGTCATACTAAACTCGGGGGCTTGTGGACGTATGGTCCGGACTGGGCCAGGAATGGGTCAGACCCGGGTAGCCAGCGGCCCACTTTACGTACTTTGTGGATGTATGGTCCGGACTGGGCCAGGAATGGGTCAGGCCCGGGTAGCCAGCGGCCCACCCTATGCGTTAACCCTAATCCGTATCCTATAAATACATGGCTGGGGTCTCATTCATGAACAGATTATAACAGATTATAACAGATTACAATACGACCAAACAGGTTATCCTAACCCTAATTCTCATATATGCTCCGCGCATCACATACTAACTTGACCGTCGGAGGTGGATCCCGGGGCTACGGCCTCGGGTCCACTCCTAACGGGTTCTCTTTGTTGTACAGGTCTACTCAGGGCTTATGAAGACGACTAACGGCCCAAGGAGAGTCGTTGAATAAGTCCGCGCCAGATTATGCATCAACAGTTTGTAAACAATTTACTGTCCACTACTTTGTAAATCTTTTTTTGGAAAAGCTTATATTATTAGCACACCTTACCCAAAAGGACTGGCATGAGCAATATCATTTCTCCATTTCCACAAGTACCATAAGGAAGTAAACATCAGGCCTCGAAAAAGCTTTTTGGCACTTCGTAGCACTTGAACCCAAATAATATCCATTAACCAAGTCATGAAGATTAAGCGATGGAGGAAATCATAACAACACGGACTGAAAACTTTTCTTCATACTTGAAGGACATGTGGGCAGCCTATTAACGCATGTTCAAGAGTTTCCGGAGCTTCAAGATTAGTATATAATTACGCAGCCTATCCAAGCAAGCATGCCAAGCAAATACAGTGACCTTCTTTGAGGATCAACTCTTCCAATCAAACCTTTTCCCATAAACAGTGAGGAAGGAGCAGTTTTTTTAATTATTATTTTTATATACTTATATAAATAATTGAATTATTAAAACCTTTTCCTAGTAAATTTTATAAAATATAAGTTTGAAAATCTTTAATTTATTTATTTTGGTAGTGTATCTCTTTTGCTTAAATTTTATAATTATATACGTTTGATGTTGAAAATATATAAGTAGACGGAAAAGGATTATAAGTTTTGAAATTTGGGTTTTCCGGTCCAACTTGAAAACCGAACTAAATTCAAATTTGATTTTCATTTCGGTTTTACTTTGAAAAAATTTCAATCCGAATAACATGAACCGATAAACACCTCTAGCTGGAGCCGCATGCAAATGTAAATAAAATAATAAGCGAGAAATTGCCATTACAACAACACGGAAAGTGAGAATTCGTGAAAGTTTCTTAGAAGCATATGGCTCAAAGTCAAGTAGTCAACACACGGTAAGTAGGTTTTTAATGGCCTATTTAATATTTATTTAGTGAGAAAAGTTCATTTAGGGACTAGTTTTTTTGTACATATCAAGGGACAAATTCCCACCATCCATTTAGTTTGATCTAATGGTGGGGATTAACATGGAAACCTAAGTCCATGTCTTTTTCTTTCCTTTTTCTTTGTCTTTTTTATTATTCACTTTATTTATTTATTTTTTTTTCTTTTTTTTTTTGCTCTTTTTTTCAATTAACGTTACACTTTTTTTTTTTTTTTTTTTTTTTTTTAAAATAAGTCAAGCTTTTCTTTTTTAAATAAATTCACGATTTTTTCTCAATTTATTACGTTTTCGTCCGTTTTTGTCTGTTTTCACATGATTATATACGTTTTCAGACGTTTTTGTCCGTTTTTATACGTTTTCGTCCGTTTTTTTACGTTTTCGTCTGTTTCAGACGTTTTTGTTCGTTATTATACGTTTTCGTCCGTTTTTTTACGTGTTCGTCTGTTTTCAGACGTTTTTATCCGTTTTCGTCAGTGCTTATATGTTTGCAGACATTTTTGTCTATTTTCAGACGTTTTCGTCCGTTTTTATACGTTTTTGTCCGTTTTCATACGTTTATATACGTTTTCGTCCGTTTTCATATGTTTTCATCCGTTTTTACACGATTTCATCCGTTTTTATACGTTTTCGTCCGGTTTCATATGTTTACATATGTTTCCGTCTGATTTCATACGTTTTCCTCTATTATTTTATGTTTTCGTCCGTTTTTAGACGTTTTCGTCCTTTTTCCAACATATTCGTCTGTTTTCTTACATTTTCGTTCATTTTCATAGGTTTTCGTCCATTTTTCAATTTTTTTTGGCCAGTTTTAGACGTTTTCATACGTTTCCGAATATCACAAGTGATATTCGGTGATACTCATACGTTTTTGTCTATTTTCATCCATTTTTGTACATTTTTGTCTGTTTTCAAACGTTTTCGTCTATTTTCATACGTTTCGGCAGTATTTATACGTTTTCAGACGTTTTTATCTGCTTTCAAACGTTTTCATCAATTTTTTACATTATCGTCTGTTTTCAGACGTTTTCGTCTGTTTTTATATGCTTTCATCAATTTTTATCTGTTTTCATACGTTTATAAACATTTTTGTCCGTTTTTATGTATTTTTGTCTGTTTTCAGACGCTTTCGTCTGTTTTCATACTTTTTAGCAGTTTTTATACGTTTTCGTCCGTTTTCATCAATTTTTCATACGTTTTTGTCCCTTTCTAGGCGTGTTTTTACGCTTTCATACGTATTCGTTCATTTTCATATGTTTTCGTCCGTTTTTATACGTTTCTGAATATCACAATTGATATTCTTAATATCACAAGTGATTTTCTTTAATATTCAAAATATCACTTGTGATATTAATAATATCAATTGTGATATTCAGAAACGTATGAAAACGAAAGAAAACGTATGAAAATGAACAAAAACAGAAGAAAACGTAAGAAAGTGAAAAAAACGTGAATTAAAAAAATATGAAAATCACTTATAATATTCTGAATAACACTTGTAATTATCTGAATATCACTTTTAATATTCAGAATATCACTTGTGATTTTCATGTTACAAAACATTAGTTGAACATCACTTGTGATATTCTGAATATCACTTGTGATTTTCTGAATATCACAAGTGATTTTCAACTAATGTTTTGTAACATGAAAATCACAAGTGATAATCTGAATATCACAAGTGATATTCAGAAAATTACAAGTGATATTCATGTTACAAAACGTTAGTTGAAAATCACGTGTGATATTTAGAATATCACTTGTGATATTCAGAATATCACTTGTAATATTTAGAATATCACTTGTGATTTTCTGAATATCACTTGTGAATTTAATGTTACAGAACAATTGTTGAAAATCACTTGTGATATTCAGAGTGATATTCAAAATATCACTTTTGAAAAAACGTGAATTAAAAAAAGCGTGAAATCACTTGTAATATTCTGAATATCACTTGTGATTTATATTCAGAATATCACTTTTGATATTCAGAATATCACTTGCGATATTCTGAATATCACTTGCGATTTTCATGTCACAGAACATTTGTTGAAAATCACTTGTGATATTTAGAATATCAGTTGCGATATTCAGATATCACTTGCAATATTCTGAATATCACTTGCGATATTCTGAATATCACTTGTGATTTTCATATTACAAAATTTTAAAAATCACTTGTGATATTCAGAATATCGCGAGTGATATTCAATATCACTCACGATATTCTGAATATCACAAGTGATATTCTGATAATCACAGTATATCACTTGTGATATTCAGAAAGGTATGAAAATGTTTGAAAACATTTAAAAACGAACTAAAATGAATGAAAACGGACGAAAACGTATAAAAACGGACGAAAATGAATGAAAATAGATTGAAACCATATGAAAACGTATAAAAATGGACGAAAACGTATAAAAATGGACGAAAACGTATGAAAACATATGAAACGGACGAAAACGTATGAAAATAGACAAAAACGTAAGAAAACGGACGAATATATATGAAAACGGACGAAAACGTATGAAAACGGGCGAAAACGTATGAAAAAAATTCAAAAACAGATGAAAACGTAAGAAAATGGACGAATATATATATGAAAACGGACGAAAACGTATGAAAACGGGCGAAAACGTAAGAAAACAGACGAAAACGTATGAAAAAAATTCAAAAACAGATGAAAACGTAAAAAAACGGACGAAAACGTATTAAAATGGACGAAACGTATGAAAACGGGTGAAAATGTAAGAAAATAAACGAAAACGTATGAAAACGAGCGAAAACGTAAGAAAACAGACTAAAACGTATGAAAACGAACGAAAATGTATGAAAACGAACGAAAACGTAAGAAAACTGACGAAAACTTAAAAAACCGACGAATATATATGAAAAACGAAAAAAACGTAAAAAAAAACGCAAAAAAAAAAAAAAAAAAAAAAAAAAAAAAAAAAAAAAAAAAAATTGAATTATAGAAAAAACGTGAAGTTAGAAAAAAAAAAGAAAAAAAAGAATAAAAAATGAAAGAAAAGAAAAAAGGAAAAAAAATGAATAAATAAGATAGACAAAAAGGAAAAGAAAAAAAACATAGACTTAGGTTGTGTTATTAAATCTTAGGTTAATCTCCACCATTAGATCAAACTAGATGGATGGTGAGATTTGTCCCTTAGTTTGTAACAAAAACTTAGTATGTAAAATAACTCACCTCTTATTTAGTACGTGATTAAAACTAATATTTGTTGCAGAGCTTTTTGTAAAGTGTTGCAGAGCTTGATTAAAGCTAATTGTCTATTTGGTCTATTTGTAATTAACAATTTTGTTGGGCCCACTTGAATTATGTAGTCCATTATGGAGTCTTTCTTATTGCTGCATATTTTATTCTAAATAAAAAGCGAGAAATTGCTATTGCAAAGGAAGGTGACATTTTTGTTTCGATTTTTATACAAAGGAAGAGAAAATTCGTGAAAGTTTCTGAGACTACCCATATTATTAATTGCCTATTTAACATTCAAGGACTATCCATCTTCTTCTTTCCTTATGTGTTGCAAAGCTTGATTTATACTAGTATTTCTTTTAGTCAACTTTTTGTTGCTGTGAACCTCTGCTTTGCAAGTTAAGCGAGCCTAGGTGAGAGTAGTACCGAGTTGGGTGACCAACCGGGAAGTCCTCACATGGGGACCATAAGCTCTAATGATATCAACCAGCTACCTTAGAAGCCGGGCCCAACCATGTGATGTCTTGACCAACTGAAGGACGCGAGTTCGATTCCGTTCCGCAAGCATGGTTGGGTATTGGGTGGAGGTATTTCACAGGCATCAAACCTTTGCTGGGTAGGGTTGATGGGTACCATTATAGTACACAGGGTTGAGGTGTCCCTGCCAATCTACACTTTTTTTTTACCAACCTCTGCTTTGCAAGTTCACGTCTGATGATGGAATCGGATGAGTCTGGAGTGACAGAAACGAAAACTAAAACTAAAACGAGTCTTTCTAAATACAGACTCAGGAGAAAAAAAGGATTGCGATTAGCGATGTCGTCAGGTTCGATTCTATTCGTTTTTTCTCTTCAATTATACTATATATTTATAGCTGTTCATATATTTATAGCTAGAGTAAACTACATTTTTGGTCCTTGTGGTTGTATCAAAATCTCACTTTTGGTCCAATTTTCAAAACACGTGCGCTTCCAGTCCTATAGTTTGCGTTTTGTTCCACTTTTGGTCCAATTTTCTAACGGAGTTAGTTTAGTCGTTAAGTCTAATTGTAAAGTGGCAACATTGGTCCTTTAACTAAACGATCGTTTGCAACGTTCGTCCTGTACCAAATATCGTTTTCAATGTTTGCACCGTTAGTCCTTTTAGTTAGTTAGGCTTTTAAAAAAAAATTCTAAAGAAAATCGAAAGAAATTAGAAAAAAATGATTTTCGAAAAAAAAAATAATTTGAAAAAAAAAAATTTCTAATAAAAACTTTTCTTAAAAAATTCGAAAAAAAATTCTAAAAAAAAATTGACGAAAATTTTTTTTCCAAAAAAAATAATTTGAAAAAAAAATTTCTAATAAAATTTTTTCTTAAAAAATTCAGAAAAAATTCTAAAAAAAAAAATTGACGAAAAAGTTTTTTCCCAAAAAAAATAATTTGTAATAAAAAAATTTTCTTAAAAAATCCTAAAAAAAAAATATTTTTGACGAAAAAATTTTTTTCCAAGAAAAAATAATTGGAAAAAAATTTTGTTTAAGAAAAAAAATACATTAAAAATAATTCGAAAAAAAATAATTCCAAAAAAAAAAATAATTTGTAATAAAAATTACATTAAACACGAATTACATTACATAAAAAGTACAATGAAATGAAAATACATTAAAAATATTTTTTTTAGAAATGTTTTTTTTAAACAAAAATTTTTTTCGAATTAATTTTTCTGGAAAAAAAAATTCGTCAAAAAAAATTTTTTTAGAATTTTTTAAGAAAACTTTTTATTAGAATTTTTTTTTCAAATTATTTTTTTTTGGAAAAAATTTTTTCCGTCAAAAAATTTCTTTTTCGAATTTTTTACCAAAAACTTTTATTAGAATTTTTTTTTACAAATTAATTTTTTTGTCAAAAAAAAATTTTTTTTAGAATTTTTTAACAAAAACTTTTATTAGAATTTTTTTTTTCAAATTATTTTTTTTGGAAAAAAATTTTTTCGTCAAAATTTTTTTTTTTACAATTTTTTTCGAATTTTTTATTAGAATTTTTTTTTCAAATATTTTTTTTTGGAAGAATCATTTTTTTAGAATTTTTTTTCTAATTTTTTTCGATTTGTTTTAGAATTTTTTTTAAAAGACTAACTAATTGAAAAGATTAATGGTGCAAACATTAAAAATGATCTTTGGTATAAAGGACTAATGGTGAAAACATTGAAAACGATCTTTGATATAAAGGACGAACGTTGCAAACGACCATTAAGTTAAAGGACTAATGTTTCCACTTTACATTTAGACTTAACGAATAAACTAATTACGTTAGAAAATTGGACCAAAAGTGGAACAAAACGTAAACTATAGGACTAAAATCGCACGTGTTTTAAAAATTGGACCAAAAGTGAGATTTTGATACAACCACAAGGACCAAAAATGTAGTTTACTCTTATAGCTACATACCGCTTCATTTTATTATATCATCAAAATATATACCATCTTCTTCTTTCTATTTATTAGTGTTTATATATAGTGAATAATAGGCAAAAGAAAGACATGGATCACATAGGAGCATGGAGTCCTGAAGAGGACGACATGTTGCTAAATCTCTTCTGGAAACACGGCCGCAATTGGTCACTAATTAGTATGTCTATACCGGGTAAACCAGCTTGGTCATGTGAGTCAAGGTGGTTATCACTTCAAAGGTCATTTACGCCTGAAGAGGACGAGAAGTTGCTCAATCTCTTCGAGAAACACGGCCGCAATTGGTCACTAATTAGTAAGTCTATACCCGGTAGATCGGCTATGACATGTTGGTCAAGGTGGTTCTCACTTCAAGGGTCATTTACGCCTGAAGAGGACGAGATGTTGCAAAATCACATTGAGAAACACGGCCACAATTCGTCACTAATTAGTAAGTTTATACCGGGTAGATCTGCTAAGTCGTGTGAGTTAAGGTGGGACACTTTTCAGAATTCGATGACTAATGAAGATATAACCATTGTAAGTCTTATGAACATAACTAAAACTGAAAGTTTGGATGAATGATTTTTGCCTCTTGTTACTTGACTAAACGACTCGAGCTTTTATCGAGCATCTTCATTTTTTATGTAAATAACTCAAGAGCTAATATTAATGTTAGTCTAACCATCAGTATTTACTTCGTAATAATTACTAGTATATACATATTATGATGTTTTGCATTCTTCAGTTTTTTTAGTTTATTGATGAGTTTGTCTATTGGATTAAGATGTTTATATATAAATTCGAGTTTTTCAAGCCGAGTTCAAGTCTTATTTGAATCTTACTCAAGTCAAGCTCAAGCCCGGATGATTAAAGCTCATCAAGTTTCGAGCCTTGCCGAACTCAAGCCCAGCTTGACTCAATTACACCCCGTCCCATCAACATCAGCCGAACTTTGTGTATTTACGTCGACCTGCATGTTCTTAACCTCCATATAGATTGATGTTTATTTCAATATAGGCCGAACATGGTAGCGATATATAGAGTATGATTCACGTAAGGAGTTACATGAACCTGTCCAAACTTGTGTGAACCGAAACAACGTATGTATATATCCGGTTATCAATTTATCTCTTTATCTTGTATAACTTCACTAAATCGCTACAATAATTAACAACAATTACAGGCAGATATCTTTAAGTATTTCAAATCTGTTCATGTATCCAGCCTTCAATTTGCTCTATCATGCTGAAATTGAGAAGATAAACTTAGAGTTTTACTTACTAAATCTGGTAGCATACGTCCATATACCATTCGACTTATAATCATTCAAGTATTAGTATAGTATTATAGTTTAATACAAGTAACTGTTGGTCCCATCCGGATCTTCTTGTATTCGAATCAAACAAGTCTATGAACAAAACACATGACACACAAACTCACGCTTTTGTATATAATGAATCTGTTATTGAACCTTTAATAATGATATTATATAAACTGAAAAGGTTACATGTTGATTTACAGGATCCTATCTATATATACATATTGAAGCGTTGCCTCCAAAAGACATGTCGCTTCAACAATAACCATTGCAACCCTAACTAAACGTTGCATACTAAATAACCGCCTATAACTAACTGTCAAGACTTATGGGCCTGTTTGGGTTAACAAGTTTCGACCCAATACAAACTTTTCATACTGACCCATACACTAATAATACATACGACTTAACATACTAATACTAAACTAATTACATAACGACCCCTAAACATGGATTAATGGATTATCATCCAATATTCCTCCCTAATTCATTAATCCGTGTCTTCAACATCTTCATATCTTCAACTCGATCATCTCTATCCTTGAACATGTTGTAGCAGGTCTTCTCATCTTTGTCTTCAATAAATC
Source organism: Artemisia argyi (assembly GCA_030686995.1). Classification (NCBI taxonomy): domain Eukaryota; kingdom Viridiplantae; phylum Streptophyta; class Magnoliopsida; order Asterales; family Asteraceae; genus Artemisia; species Artemisia argyi. The sequence goes on along the minus strand of CM060680.1, from coordinate 226,713,490 downwards.
TTTGATGACTTCACACCATCTTTTTGTTGATATGCTTCACGCAATCTTCATTCTTCAATCAAGTTGTTCCTCACGAACTTTGCTTTGTTCTTTAATTCTGACTTTCACAGCCGTTTTGATCATATCACATGATCATTCTTCACTTCTATTGATCATTCAATCTATCACAGATTGTTCCTTCAACTTCGAGACCATCACAGCCTTGTTTCTTCATTTTGATCATATCGCATGACCCTTCTTGATCAATTCTCTTTTCTAAAATTTCTCCTGTAATTTTAATCTCTGGTGCTTTCTCCAAATTCTTCTTCAAAATATTACCCACTGACTTTATTCCAAAAGTCTCAACAAAATAAAACAGCGTCCATCTTTTTTCGACTTTGTAATCGAATCACTCGATTTTTTATTTGTTTCTGGTTGTTGTTTATCACAAACGAACAACCTTCTCTCTTTGATTCTTCAACCCGCTCGGTTTTCTTCTTTCTCTATCTCTGGTTCCCTGAGCCTTTGTCTCTTCTTTTCTGGAACGATTCCCTGAATCGTTATTAAAACTTGATTCCCTGAACCAAGTTGTTCTTCTCTTCTCTCTGGGTTTGATTCGAACTTCTGATGCTCTTGATACCAATGTTGGTCCCATCCGGATCTTCTTGTATTCGAATCAAACAAGTCTATGAACAAAACACATGACACACAAACTCACGCTTTTGTATATAATGAATCTGTTATTGAACCTTTAATAATGATATTATATAAACTGAAAAGGTTACATGTTGATTTACAGGATCCTATCTATATATACATATTGAAGCGTTGCCTCCAAAAGACATGTCGCTTCAACAATAACCATTGCAACCCTAACTAAACGTTGCATACTAAATAACCGCCTATAACTAACTGTCAAGACTTATGGGCCTGTTTGGGTTAACAAGTTTCGACCCAATACAAACTTTTCATACTGACCCATACACTAATAATACATACGACTTAACATACTAATACTAAACTAATTACATAACGACCCCTAAACATGGATTAATGGATTATCATCATCTTGAAATCATAATATCCAAGTATTAGTATCTATAAATGGTCCACATCCTATAAAACATGAGACACAGGCAGTAGATGGTGTGTTTAGCCAATCCAAACATGCACTTGAATGGCAAAGGTGAATAAGCATATGACCGCGAAATAGAACATTGTATATATGAACCAAAATAGCGACTCCACTTGTCTGAAAACAGCAAAACTCAATACAACGATGGCGTCCTGGCATCTGAAACAACAACCCTGGCGATAACAATGCAAATAGCAAAACAGACACCAAAACCGGCCCCCAATCCGCCATCTTGTGAATAAGTGAGTGTGTTTAGAAGATGAAGGGGTGCATGGGGATTTATATATAGAATAAGTTAATGGAAAACTTGGTTAAGAAGCAAATAAAGAGGTTTTGTTGGTGGATATGGGATGGGGATAAGTTGATGAAGTTACTCATGGTTTGCTATCATTTGCTTTATATATTTGCATGGAACACAAATATGAAATATTGAAAAGCCTCAGTTAGCTTAAGTTATAAGTATAATCCTGTTTTATCATTTCGTAACTTTTATTAGTAAGTAAGGTTTAAGAATTTACTAAGTAAGCTTTAAATAGCAGTGATGGACCACTAATCGAAAATAAAACATTTATTCATTAGAAGTTAAGCATAGAACACGCCAAACCAACGGTCACAGAGATAATTTGATATTTCTGGAGCTTGTATATCTCTTATTTCAATTCTTATTATGAAGATGTAAATGATGTTCAGGATCCGGATTATGAGTATTTCTTTTAAAGTTTGAAGACGACACTGTAAGTTTCTGTGAATCGATCTTATTGAATGACCAATAATGTTCGGTACATGAGAATATATAAGATATAATATGGGCTATGCATAAATATGGGCTATACATAACAGGCCTAACACCCAATACTAATCGTCTAACACTCCCCCGCAGTTTGAGCGGGAGGAGACCGAACACTCAAGCTGTCACGAAACTCAGCAAACAGAGCAGACGGTAACCCCTTGGTAAAAATATCAGCATACTGAAACCTAGAAGGAACATGTAGAACTCGAACTTGACCAGTAGCAACTAATTCACGAACAAAATGAATATCAATCTCAATGTGTTTTGTCCTCTGATGCTGAACAGGATTAGAGGACAAGTACACTGCACTCACATTATCACAATAAACAATAGTAGCTGAGGACAAAGGTGTATGAAGTTCACGAAGCAAATTCCGAAGCCAACACGTCTCAGCAACAGCATTGGCAACACCACGATACTCAGCTTCAGCACTGGAACGAGAAAGCGTTGGTTGACGCTTAGAGGACCAGGATAATAAGTTGTTGCCAAGAAAAACACAATAACCTGATATAGACCGGCGAGTAGTTGGACAACCAGCCCAATCAGCATCCGAATAAGCAACCAAAGAGTCAGTAGTAGAAGAAAATAACTGTAAACCATATACTAGAGTCCCCTGAACATAGCGTAAAATCCGCTTAAGAGCAGAGAAATGAGGCTCACGAGGATCATGCATATATAGGCAAACCTGCTGCACAACATAAGTAATATCAGGTCTAGTGAATGTGAGATACTGAAGAGAACCTGCAAGACTCCGATATAACTTAGGATCAGAAACCAGATCACCATCATCACCCAATTTAGACTCAGTGTCAACAGGAGTCCGAGAAGGGTTACAACCAACCATATGTGCACGCTCCAAAATCTCCATAGCATACTCTCGTTGTGACAAAAACATCCCAGAAGAGTCACGCGTAACCGACACACCCAAAAAATAGTTAAGAGCACCCAAATCAGTCATAGAGAACTCCTTATGCAAAGAAGCAATAATCTGCTGTAATAAACTTTCAGAGGAAGCAGTAAGCACAATATCATCCACATACAGTAACAGAAAAGCAGTATCATCACCCTGTCTGTAAATAAATAAAGAAGAATCACACCGACTCGGAGTAAACCCAACAGTAGTAACGTAAGTAGCAAACCTCTGAAACCATGCACGAGGTGCCTGCTTAAGACCATAAAGAGACCGCTGTAATAAGCAAACATAATCCGGATGCTCTGGATCCCGAAAACTGGGAGGTTGATGCATATAAACAGTTTCAGCTAAATCTCCATGTAAAAACGCATTCTTAATATCAAGCTGATGAACAGGCCAATATCGAGAAATAGCTAAGCTAAGAACAGACCGAATGGTACCCGGTTTAACAACCGGACTAAACGTCTCATCAACATCAACTCCCTCAATCTGCGTGCTACCGTTGGCAACAAGACGTGCCTTATACCGACTAAGAGTGCCATCAGCCAAATACTTATGACGAAACAACCACATACAATTGACAACATTGACACCCTCAGGTCGAGGTACACGTTTCCAAGTTTTATTCTTAACAAGTGCATTATACTCTTCATACATAGCATTGCGCCAATTTGGATTATTAAAAGCATCCTTATATGACCTAGGGGAAGGAGAAACAGTAGACACATAACCAGCATACTTTGGATTAGGACGAGTAGTCCCGACACGAGAACGTGTGACCATGGGATGAGTAGATATAACAGGAACATGTGGTGAAGAGGGCGGAGGCGTGGGTACGGGAACATGATCATCTGGTGGAGTGGGTGGAGGTGTAGGAGGTGTAGGTGGTGCAGTTGATGCAGGTATATTGACATGTGGAGTAGCAATTGGGTTAGAAGGTGAACTAATTGGTGTAGTGTTGATAATAGTGGAAATGAGATTGGAAGAATCATCCAAAAAATCATATGAGGGTGTGGGCTTGGAAGGATGGGATTGAAACGGAAAAACCGTTTCATCAAAGGTAACATGTCGAGAGATGATAATTTTGTTGGTGTTAAGATCAAGACAACGATAGCCAAAATGATTGGCGGCGTGTCCCAGAAATATTGCAGGTGTGGCACGGGGTCCCAGTTTATGATTGGTATCGATATGTGGGTAACAAAGGCATCCAAAAACACGAAGGACACTATAATCAGGTGTTGCACCAAAAAGTCAAGTAAAGGGTATTTCATTATTAATGGCACGAGAAGGTAAGATATTCAATAAATAAATAGCCATATTAAGTGCCTCAGTCCAATAGTTGGGTGGTAGGTGTGCTTGAAACAATAAAGTGCGAATAAGGTTATTTATGCTACGAATCATGCGTTCAGATTTTCCATTTTGTTGAGATGTACAAGGGCAAGAAAATCTAAATTGGATGCCATTGGTGGAAAACAATTTATGAAATACAGTATTATCAAACTCACCGCCATGATCTCACTGAAAAGATTTAATTTCACACTTAAACTGAGTATGAACATAACTACGAAACAACTGAAACTTAGACAAAACATCAGATTTATTCATTAACGGATAAACCCAGACATATTGAGAATAATGATCCAGAAATAAAACATAATACTTGAAACCAGAAAGACTCGGAATTGGGGATGTCCAAAAATCCGAGTGAACAATGTCAAAACAAGAAGTAACATAACTAGACGAACTAACAAACGGAAGCTTAACATGTTTTCCAAGCTGACAAGCATGGAAAAGAACGGGAAGCTTTTCTTTAGTACAAGAAATAGAATCACTAGACACAAGACGCCGCAACACTTCACTCCCTGGATGTCCAAGTCGTTGATACCACGTATACTGACTGGTAAGATACGCTTGAGGAATGGGAGAAGGCTTCGTAACAGGATAGAGATCACCCGTGCTATCACAACGGAGGAGTACCCGTCGAGTTAGGAAGTCCTTCACAGAAAAAACAAAAGGATCAAATTCAACAGTGCAATAATTATCACGAACAAATTGACGCACGGAAATTAGATTTTTGAAAATGTGGGGAGTGATTAAAACATTATTTAAACGAAGAGGACGAAAAGGGGTAGACAAAATACTATGACCAGAGTTAGTGACGGGAATGAAACGCCCATCACCAACCGCAACAGACGGATAAGTGCACTCATTAAGAATATAACTAAGACTATGTACAGAATCATTAAGGTGAGAGCTCGCACCTGTATCCATATTCCAGTTGCCAGCAGCCGGTTCCTGAAGAGTGGTGGTATTAAAGGCATTTGGTAAAAGAGTCGCTTGACCCGAACCCTGTGAACCTAATGCTAGTAGTTGACCTGGGTGAAAACCGGCTGGTGATATGCCTTGCTGAACCATACCTGGACCAAACTGAACCCCAGGTTGTGAACCTGTAAACTGAACCCCCTGTGATAGAATTTGAACCCCCTGCGACTGCTGAGAACCTGTAGCAAATGGAACCCCCTGCGCAACATGAACCTCCTGTGGTAGACCGTGAACCCCATGAGCAACAGTATGACCCGCCCCCTGTGGTAAACCTTAAACCCCCTGTGGAAACACTAGGGCCGAATATAGAGGCTGGAATTGGTATTGAAGTTGAGTCGGTCCATAAGGATGGTTATTCATAGAATAGGCAACAGGAGAGGTATTGGTAGTATAAGCAACGGGTGTAGTAGTTTGGCTAGATGTATGGGTAAACCCCAACTTAGCCAACAATTGTCGCAAGGTATCCATATCCAACATAGGAGAGGATGAACTGGAAGTACGAGGTAGTAAAGTAGACTTACCATGAACACCATTGTGAAGATACCGACACGCCTCACCAAAACGACAATGACCTTTAGCAAAAAGAAAACAAGGCTTGTTTACTTTTTCCAAAGGATTGGACGAACGTTGAGCATTGTTATTTGCCAATAGGACCATAGGAGAAGCAGATGCAGCATTTACAACTGGATCTTGAACCTTGGATTTCATACGCATCTCTTGCGTGGTTAACAAAGAACGAACCGTCTTGAGATTGGGAAAGGGTTCCCGACTAGCAATAACTGGAGAAATCACATCATACGTGTTTGGCAAACCTTCAAGTGCAAAAGTAACAATATCATCATTGCTATGAGGAGAACCAAGACTAGCTAAAACTGAAACAATTGACTCAATTTTCTGAAAGTATGCATCAATGGTTAAGTCCCCAAGCTTCAAATTCCGTAGTTCCGCTTTCAAAGCCATAGCTCTTGGACGTTTATTGTCTTGAAAAATCATCTCGAGATATACCCACGCCTCTTTGGCTGTTGTGGGATTAAGTACAACTAAACGCTTTTGAAGATTTGAAGCAAGTGTGGAAAAAATCCAAGAGCGAATAATAAAATCAATCTTGAGCCACTCCGGGTCCCTAGTTGGTGGTGGAGGAGGTGTAGTAGAGGAGGATGCGGGTGGATCAACAAGGTGGTCCAATATTCCATAGCCATGACAAAGATGAGAAAAATAGTACACCCATGAGGAGTAATTCATCTCATCAACATCGAGTTTGATAGGCACAAAGGTGGTTAGGTGATTCATTGCCATAAGTTTATCCGACAAAGTAAGGACAAGTGCGGGGGGATTTGTATCCGTAGTCATGATGAAAACAAATTAATACGCAAACAAGACAACCCTTGTCACTATTTTCAAATATATTATGAATCGAACAGTAGATTTGTATCCGTAGTAATGAACAATAGTAAACCAACTTTGACTATTTTATAATAATAAAAAACAAAACAAAATACCCTTTGTCTAGGATAGTCACGTGGGGAACTAATATAATATTCTTTATATTTTGAAGACTAGCAATCACTTCTTCTTCTGCAATTGAAACCTGCTATTGTCGATGGCACTCGAAAACGAACCTCAAAACTCGGGTTTAGGGTTTGTAGCAATCGAACAGGAGAACAAAGAGAATTAAACAAACAGGGTCGACAACTCTGAAGGTCGACAAACAAAACAGATCACACCCGTCGACAACTCACTTCGGTCGACAAACAAATAAACTGGAAAAAAAATAAAATAAAAATAAAGCGAAAGTTTAGGGTTAATCAGTGCGGAAGGTGTGGATCGAGTAGGTATGATACCATGTAAGTTTCTGTGATTCGATCTTATTGAATGACTAATAATGTTCGGTACATGAGAATATATAAGATACAATATGGGCTATGCATAAATATGGGCTATACATAATAGGCCTAACACCCAATATAATCGTCTAATAGACATTTTCTCAAGCAATATACAAATTACAAATGACAATGTTTTGAAATTTTTTTACTTTTGTCTGTTTGTAATTTACATTTTTGCTGGCCCATTTGAATTATGTTGTCCATTACGAGTCTGGCACATGGCTTTGTTATTGAGCCCATTTACTCAACCGGCTGCATATTTTATCTATCTATCTATCTACCTATTAGATAAAAAGTGGCCTTTTATTACTGTAGACCCTCCACACCATCTCTCTCAACCTCAGTCCTCTGCCCACTTGTCATTTTCCGGTGACGTCCGACGATGGTAACATCAGTTTTCTTTTCTCTTTACTATTTATTTTATTCTTGTCATATACATAACGTTGCATTTACACCATTTTTTTTCTAGGTTTTGCTTCATTAGCTTGATGTATTTTTCTAGATGAAAAATGAATCGATAGTGACAAAAAACCTTTGTCAACGAGCGGTATGTGCAATTTTTTTACGTGAACTGGTTTATGATTTTTTTGATTATTGAACCTATGTGTAAATTGTTTAATTAGGTAGAAAAGAAATAAATTTGGTGAAAATTATTCAGAAGGATCAAAATGATCGATTTAGATATTCAACTGGTAATACTAGTAATATTTAAAAAATAAATAAATAAATAAAATAAAAAATAATAATAAAAGAATAAAAAAAATAACAGGTTTCATTATCTAACTTATTAATAAATTAACTATGAGAAATTCATTTTTATTAGACACACTTAACTCTAGTTTTAATCATGTAGTATTATAAAAAAAAAATAATAATAATAATACTAATAAAAAAAGAAAGAAAGAAGAAAAACGTACCGCGTATTGACTTTGAGTAAACACGGAGTAGCAACTAGGCCTGGTGCTTCTGAGAAACTTTCACGAATTTTCTCGCTTTTATTTCTCTCTATTAACATCTTCATTTTGTTATTATCTTATCAATATATACCATCTTAGTTTCTTCTTTCTTTTTATTTCTGTTCATATATAGTGAATAATAGTCAAAAGAAAAGACATGGATCAGATAGAAGCTCCATGGAGTCCCAAAGAGGACCAGATGTTGCGAAGTCTCGTCCAGAAACACGGCCACAATTGGTCACTAATTACTAAGTCAATACCGGGTAAATCGGCTATGTCATGTGAGTTCAGGTGGTTATCATTTCAAGAGTCATTTACGCCTGAAGAGGACGACATGTTGCTAAATCTCAGCTTGAAACACGGCCCCGATTGGTTACTAATTAGTAAGTCTATACCGGGTAAATCGGATCTGTCATGTTTGTCAAGGTGGTTATCACTTAAATTGTCATTTACGCCTGAAGAGGACGAGATGTTGCAAAATCTAGTTGAGAAACACGGCCGCAATTGGTCACTAATTAGTAAGTCTATGCCGGGTAGATCGGCTATGACATGTCAGTTAAGGTGGTCATCACTTCATAGGCCATTTACGCCTGAAGAGGACAAGATGTTGCTAAAGCTCGTCGACAAACACGGCACTGATTGGTCACTAATTAGTAAGTCTATACCGGGTAGATCAGCTTGGTCAAGTTCGTCAAGGTGGTTATCACTTCAATTGTCATTTACGCCTGAAGAGGACAAGATGTTGCTAAATCTCGTCAAGAAACACGGCCGCGATTGGTCACTAATTAGTACTTATATACCGGGTAGATCTGCTAAGTCGTGTGAGCTAAGGTGGGACACTTTTGAGAATTCGATGACTAATGAAGATATAACCATTGTAAGTCTTATGAACATAACTAAAACTGAAAGTTTGGATGAATGATATTTCCCTCTTGTTACTTGACTAAACGACTCGAGCTTTTATCGAGCCTCTACGTTTTTTATGTAATTTAACATATTTGCGTAAATAACTCAAGAGCTAATATTAATGTTAGTCTAACCATAATTATTTACTTCGTAATAATTATATACATATTATGATGTTTTGTATTCTTCAGTTTTTTTAGTTTATTTATTAGTTTGTCTATTTGATTAAGATGTTTATATATAAATTCGAGTTTTTAATTTCAAGCCGAGTTCGAGTCTTGTTTGAATCTTACTCGAGTCAAGCTCAAGCCCGGATGATTAAAGCTCATCAAGCTTCAAGCCTTGCCAAACTCAAGCTCGGCTTGACTCAATTACACCCCGTCCCATCAACATCAGCCGAACTTTGTGTATTTACGTCGACCTGCATGTTCTTAACCTCCGTATAGATTGATGTTTATTTCGATATAGATCGAACATGGTAGCGATATAGTATGTATAAATGGAAATAATTTGCAGTAAATGTGATTGATTGTGATTACAGTAAATGTGATTGATTGTGATTCATTGTATTTAATTGTGTTTCCTTGTATTTGTACTTTCATCAATTATAAATACAGATCTCAAATCCCTCAATAAGCAGTTGAGGTTGATTTCATTACATGGTATCAGCCAGGATTCCCTCACCCTAAAATCTCCATCTTCCTTCCTCACCTTACCCTTTCTTTTCTTCAAATGGCCGCCGCCTCCACTGATCCTCTTCCCACCACATCTTCTGTCTCTCACCTCTCCCCTATCAAACTATCCGCCTCCAATTATCTCGTATGGAGAAACCATATGCGGCTTCTCGTCGCCCTTCACAAATTGTCAGATCATATCGATGGTTCAACCAAACCACCGCCTGAATCTGTCACTACCGAAAACAAAACTGTTCCTAATCCGGCCTACCTTACCTGGACTACTGATGATCAAAAGGCGTCGCTACTGCTCCTCTCCTCCTTAACCGAAGAAGCAGCCGCTGAAGTTTTGGGCTTAACCTCTGCCCACCAAATCTGGACCGCTCTTGAACAAGCATACAGTAATGCGTCCGTGGAACGCGTTCAGTCTCTTCGAGACTCTCTTCGACAGCTCTCCAAAGGTACGTCTTCCGTTAGTGATTTCTCTCGCCGGTTTAGAAACCTGTGTGAACAGCTTGCTGCGATTGGGCACCCGGTGGCTGAGATTGATAAACTCCACTGGTTTCTCTGTGGACTCGGACCATCGTATGAAGTTTTTTCTACTGCTTTACGGGCTACCAAACCTGCCCCGTTATTCCGTGACCTCGTTGCTCAGGCGGAAAGTCACGAGATGTTTCTCAAATCTCTTCATGGAACTACTCCTCCTCCGGCTGCTTTTCATGTCCAGAACCAACGTGAAACGCCTAGCCGAGGTCGTGGTTCCTCTTCTCGAGGAAATTATTCTCGGGGTACTGTTGCAAAAGGCCGTGGTAATCGTCGGCCTCCTCATTGTCAATTATGCCGTACAAACGGTCATTATGCTTCTTCGTGTCCAGATCTTCATACCTTTGCCACTCAAACTCCTAATGTAGATAATGACTTGGCAAAGGCGTTCCATGCTCAGTGTCACGTTAATAATGACACTCCTGATTGGGCCGGGGACACTGGCGCAACTGATCATATGGCACCAAATCAAGAATGTGTTCACCACACTACTCCATACAAAGGTAATAGTGAGGTTATTTTTGGAAATGGTAAAACACTTCCGATTACGCATACGGGGTCTCATAAGATTTGCAGTAATATTAATCTGCGTAATGTCCTTATTGTTCCAAACCTCACAAAGAAATTGTTATCTATAAGCAAGTTGACAGCCGATAATCCTGTTGATGTCCTATTTTCTAAGCATTATTTCCATATTCAGGATCGGAAGACAAGACAGGTACTTGCTCGAGGGAAATGCGTTGATGGACTTTATTTGCTGAAAGATGGACCACAAGCCTTTGTTGCGGGTGTTTCTACTAAGGCCTCTTACGAGTTGTGGCATGCCCGTTTGGGCCATGTTTCTTTTGATATTATTTCTAGTCTGAATAAACTTGGTGTTTTATCTGTTTCTTCCTTATTACCTAAACCTGACATTTGCACTTCGTGCCAACTTGCTAAAGGACATCGATTACCTTTTATTTCGAATGAAAAACGTGCTTCTTTTCCATTAGATTTGGTGCATTGTGATTTATGGGGTCCGGCTCCTATTACTTCGACTGATGGATATCGTTATTATGTTATTTTTATAGATGATTACTCCAGATTTACATGGTTTTATCCTCTTAAAACCAAAACAGGCTTCTATGCGGTTTTACCTGCATTTATCAATCTTGTTCAAACTCAATGCTCCAGAAAAATAAAAGTTTTCCAGAGTGATGGTGGAACCGAGTTTGTGAATCATACAGTTCGGAAAATTTTTGAGGACAATGGAACTTTTCATCGATATTCATGTCCATACACGCCACAACAAAATGGCCGTGCTGAGAGGAAACATCGTCATATTGTTGAAACCGGTCTAGCCATGTTATTTAATGCACACGTGCCGGCTCAATATTGGACCGATGCTTTTTCTTCGGCCACCTATATTATCAATCGTGTGCCGACGCCACTCCTTGAAAACAAGTCTCCTTTTCAAGTATTATTCAATCAGATGCCGTGTTATGCCAATTTTCGAGTATACGGTTGCCAAGTGTTCCCTTATTTGCGTGACTATGCCAAGCATAAACTTGAGCCTAAAAGTCTTCCATGTGTATTTATTGGTTACAGTTCAACGCACAAAGGCTTTCGGTGTTTGGATCCAGCGACAAGTCGTGTTTTTGTCTCTCGCCATGCTCGATTTAATGAAACCTTATTTCCTTTTAAAACCTCTGGTGCCTCATCATCTTATCAAAACTTGGTACTTAGCACCTTCTGTGAAAATTCACCTAACCAAAAACCTTTACCAACCAATCCCAAACCAAACAACCCATCCGGCCCACCTCATAACAACACCTCCTCAAACTCTTGTCCACTTTGTCACCCACCAATCGGCCCACTCCCTACCAATCCACCAAACGCCCCACAACCAGACAACACCACTACAATTTCAAACCCTTCCATTACCTACAATCTAAACCTCCCTCAAACCAACAATAACCTTCCTGACCCAAATTCCGAACCCACTACAACAATTCCTGAAACCGTCCCCCTTATACCAGAACCTTCCTGCACAGAATCCGGTCCAGAACCTAACTCCCCAGAATCCGAACCTGCACCGGCCGCCACAGAACCAACTACAAATGTACCCGACACCTTCACTTCCAACACTCATCCTATGCGAACACGAGCAAAGGCGGGAATCTTTAAGACTAAGCACCAAGCGGATCTTGCTGCCCTACATTCACATGCTCTACACGTTGCCTTGTCTTCTATTGTCGAACCACGGGGTTTCAAATCGGCATCTAAAGATCCAAAATGGATGGCAGCCATGAATGATGAGATTACGGCACTTCATCAAAATAACACATGGATTCTAGTTCCACGTCCCTCCGCTACCAATATTGTGGGTTCCAAATGGGTGTTTCGAGTTAAATATCACTCTGATGGATCTATTGAGCGTTACAAGGCGCGCTTAGTGGCTCAAGGTTTCACACAAATACCAGGGTTGGACTATTCTCATACTTTTAGTCCCGTAGTTAAAGCTTCTACGGTGCGCATTGTATTATCTCTAGCGGTACTTAACAAATGGAAGTTGCATCAACTTGATGTCAAAAACGCCTTTCTAAATGGCAACTTGACTGAAACAGTTTTTATGGAACAACCGCCCGGTTTTGTGGATTCCAAATTTCCGAATCATGTTTGTAAACTCTCTAAAGCTCTATATGGACTCAAGCAGGCTCCTCGTGCCTGGTTCCAGCGTCTCAGTACGTTTCTTTTTTCCTACGGCTTCACATGTAGTCGCGCGGATACCTCTCTTTTTGTTCTTCGCAAAGGCTCACACATCATGTATCTTCTCGTTTACGTGGATGATCTTATCTTAACAGGTAATGATGAAGCCGAAATTCAAACTTTTATTGCTCATTTACACCGCGAGTTCGCCATTAAAGATCTTGGGGATCTAAGTTATTTTTTGGGTTTGGAGGTGGTCTACACTAGTACTGGCCTTTTTCTTACGCAAGCAAAATATGCCAAAGATATTCTTCTACGGGCAAACTTATACGACTCTAAACCCGTGAGCACTCCTCTTGCTCCTCACGAGTCCTTTACTATTCATGGAGTACCATACTCGGACCCTACTTTATATCGGTCCTTAGTCGGAGCTTTGCAATACTTAACCATCACCAGACCAGATTTATCTTATGCGGTGAATCAACTTTCTCAGTTTCTTCATTGTCCCACTGTTGATCATTTCAGGTCTGTTAAACGTCTTCTACGTTATGTTAAAGGAACTCTTTCCTTCGGTCTCAATTATAGCCGACCTCACACTCCGTGTGTTGTTGGCTATTCTGACGCTGATTGGGCACGTTGTCTTGATACGCGCCGGTCCACGTATGGTTACTCTATCTTTCTTGGTGGCAATCTGGTATCTTGGAGTGCTAAGAAACAACCTACTATCTCCCGCTCCAGTTGTGAATCAGAATATCGGGCAATGGCGAACACTGCAGCAGAGCTAGTCTGGATAACTCATCTTCTGCGAGAATTACATGCTCTTCCACCTACTCGTCCTACGCTTTTATGTGACAACAAAAGTGCCTTGTTCATGACCCAAAATCCAGTGTCCCACAAGCGTGCAAAACATATCGACCTGGACTATCACTTTATTCGGGAGCTAGTCAACTCAGGAAAACTCTATACCAAGTTTGTTCCAAGCAATCTTCAGGTGGCTGACATCTTCACCAAAAGTCTTCCGCGTACTCAATTTGAAGTATTTCGCAACATGCTTCGTCTTGGACCGCCACCATTTCGATTGCAGGGGGGTATAAATGGAAATAATTTGCAGTAAATGTGATTGATTGTGATTACAGTAAATGTGATTGATTGTGATTCATTGTATTTAATTGTGTTTCCTTGTATTTGTACTTTCATCAATTATAAATACAGATCTCAAATCCCTCAATAAGCAGTTGAGGTTGATTTCATTACAGTATGATTCACGTAAGGAGTTACATGAACCTGTCCAAACTTGTGTGAACCGATACAACGTATGTATATATCCAGTTATTAATTTATCTCTTTATCTTGTAGAACTTCACCAAATCGCTACAATAATTAACAACAATTACAGGCAGATTTCTTTAAGTATTTCAAATCTGTTCATGTATCCAGCCTTCAATTTGCTCTATCATGCTGAAATTGAGAAGATAAACTTAGAGTTTTACTTACGAAATCTGGTAGCATACGTCCATATACCATTCGACTTATAATCATTCAAGTATTAGTATAGTATTATAGTTTAATATGAAACTGAGAACTAGGCCACCTATTTTTTTTGTTAATATTCGTTTTTTTTTTCTTCCTGTTTTTTGCCAAAATACAGGTTACTCATGAAGAATTACTTGATCGTGAACATAAAACAAAGAATTACTTGGTGGCTTTGGAGGCGGCGCGTGGTCAGGCACCATCTATTGATGATATGGCGATGGATAATGTTTCTCAACCTTCACGAGGTACGCATTCTTATCGTCGTGATCAATTTGCGCCGAGTTGGAATGCTTTAAACAAACAAGACTCGTCACGAATGATGATTGACAGTGGCAATGTGCAACAATTCGTGGGGGACGAGTTTGGATCACAAAATTCCATTCAAGAAGGGAACTCAAACCTTGAGGTAGGAGGCGTGGTTAGTGGTCATCAACCACCATCTATTAGTGATATGGATAGTGGTAATATGTCTTCGGGAGGTACACATTCTTATAGTAGTGATCATTCAGCGCCGAGTTGGAATGCTTTATACATACGAGACTCGTCACCAATGATGATTGACAGTGACAATGTGCAACAATTCGTGGGGGGCGAGTTTGGATCACAAAATTCCATTCACGAAGGGAACTCAAGCCATGAGGTAGGAGGCGTGGTTAGAGGTCAACCACCATCTATTAGTGATATGGCGAGGGGTAATATGTCTTCGGGAGGTACGCATTCTTATAGTCGAGATCATTCAGCACCGAGTTGCAATGCTTTATACATACGAGACTCGTCACCAATGATGATTGACAGTGTCAGTGTGCAACAATCAGTGGGGGGCGACTTTGGTCGGAACGATTTTTCTGAAGTCTCGTCAAAAGCCTAGTACAAGGAAAGGGAAGGTGACAAATGGCAATTGATTTCTTGGTTTGTTGTACGGTACTTGCAGTTCATGGAATATGTAAGCCATGTGTTCATCTTTAAACCTAACTTAGTATGAATCTAAACTTTTTTATGTATCTTCATGTTGATGAATGCACCTTTTGATAAGATGTAGATTAAACACTTCTTAATCTGTATGCTAAACAACCTAAACATAAGACAAAGTAGTACGCTAAGTTAGACATAACACATGTCTTTGTAAGATTGGTTCGAGGAAAAAAAGCTTTCGTGAACACCCTTGGTTGAATACATCATCCAATCGAAGTTGTTGTAGTGGATCACGCAAATACGACGTTGTGTTTCACACTGGGAGAATATCGAGGGTGTGCGATATCTGATTGACGCCCACGCAATATTCACTTGTGTCTACTAGTGCCGACTAAGCTATGTGAATTTGATCTTCACATGTGTATTGGCGAAATTCCCTTTCGATAGATCATACCCCAAGTTGTAGGATATGTCTTTATGCCATGTTAAGTAATACTCGAAACAAAGGCTATAGGCTTCACCAATACTCTAGTTACATCATCAGTTATTAAATATGATTACATAATACGTAGTAATGGTTAATCACGACTAGGGGTGAGTATCGGGTCAAAACCGACCCGACCTGAGAAAACCGAAACTAGGAAAAAATCGAAACCGAAATTACTCGGTTTTTCTCAGTTCGGTTCGGTTTGGGTTTTGACGGATTTTGTCGGTTTTTCTCGGTTTTTGCTCGAACTGGACCAACCTGACCCGACACGAAACCGAAATTCGGAAAAAACCAAAACCAAACTAGAACCGAGTTTGGTCGGCTCAGTTTTGTCGGTTTTGTCAAGTCGGTTCGGTTTTGACTCGGTTTTGCTCACCCCTGGTAATTCACGACACAAGGAAGAGAGACTTTGTGAAGTTTCGGAAAAGCACGAGACAATATAATAATTATTATTTATCTAAAAAGAAAATTCCTTACCACATGTACTTGTTTTGTTTCATAGTTATGGCCAAACAAAATTACTAATAAATTAGGTGAGTGTTTATGACCAACAAAATGCTTATATTAAATGGGTCCAAGCATTACCCCCAACACCTTTTCGCTGACATTGTGAGCACTATTTTGATAGAAGAAGAAAACACATTCTTCCCAACTCATGTGTATCTCAGTAACACAAAGTATCCTTGTTATAAAAGATATGTATGTCATCAAAGATGGCTAAAAAAACTTAAAAATTACACAAGAATGAAACACTTATAAAACTTGAGTGGTTAAACCTCACTTAAAAAAAGTGTGAGTAAGTAAATTAGAACACTAATGAAACTTCATTACTATTGATTTTTTTTCCCTTTTTGTCTAATGTCTATTTGTAAATACAGTAACATTTTTGTTGGGCCCATTTGAATTATGTAGTCCATTACGAGTCTGGTACATGATGGCTTTCTTATTGAGCCCATTTACTCAACTGGCTGCATTTGCCGGTGCTAGAGGTGTTTATCGAAAACGAAACCAAACCGAAGTAAAACCAAACCAAATTGTAAATCGGTTTCGGGTCAAAACCGAAGCGAATAGAAAACCAAAATTTCGTACAAATTTTTAAAAAAAAATAAAGTTTGAAAATCTTGTTCTTTTTTTGATAGCATATCTTTTTCACTATCAATATAAGTATATATATTGTCTAAATTTTATAATTATATACGTTTGATTTTAAAAAGGGAATATATTAGCTACAATGCAATTGTAGCTAACTCCCTACAATTTGTATTATAATTTGTAAGTCTTTGTGGGTCCCTGAGTATTTTTAGTGGGTCCCTAAACCTTTCTTATGTAATTTATATGGAGGATTGTAGCTAACTTGGCTACAAAAATTGTAGCCAAGTTATCCCCTTTTAAAAATATATATAACTAAGTGAAAAAGTTTTATATATTTTTAAATTCAGGTTTTTCGGTCAAACTTGAAAACCAAATTTAACTCAAATCTGGTTTTTTGTTTGGTTTAATCCATTTTGAATTCGGTTCGGTTTGATTTTGGCTGAAAAAACTTTCAAGCCAAATAACGTGAACTGAAAAGCCGAAAACCGAACCCATGAACACCTCTGGTGCTTCATGCAAATGCAAATATAAAGCGAGAAATTTCTATTGCACCCGAGCAGCAACAACAAGGAAGTGAGACAAAGGAAGAGAAAATTCGTGAAAGTTTCTGAAAAGCACAAGGCATAATTATTGCTCCGTGTTTCACTGATCTTCCCATTTGGTTCATAGTCAACTCAAAGTCAACACACTCTACGTAGGTTTTTGCCTATTTAACATTTATTTAGTGAATCACCGTACTCAAGAGGAGGTGATGTTGCGAAGTCTCTTCTGGACACACGGCCGCAATTGGTCGCTAATTAGTAAGTCTATACCGGGTAAATCGGGTCAGTCATGTAAGTCAAGGCCAAAAAATGATTATTCGGCGACTGTTCGGGATGGTCTAATGAATTATAAAAGCAGTTGGATGACTAATGAAGCACCATCTATTGATGATTTTGCTAGAGATAACATGTCTTCGGGAAGTACGCATGCTTACAGTCATGATAGAACAGCACCGAGTTGGAATGCTTTAAACAACCGAGACTCGTCAACGACAATGACTGAAAGAGACAATTTGGATTTTTAAAATTTGTTATATGTTTGGTTCGTTGTGAACTTGCATTCTATGGATTAGTAAGCCTCGTATGCATCTTTTGACCCAACTTTGTATGAATTTAATCTTTTGTGTTATTATTTCGGTTATAAGCAATAATATAGTCCTGTATATATATTTATGCCCATTTGAGTATCTCAACAAGAAAGTGTTTCACTTATTGTTACAAGCTTTCAAATTCTTATCACTACTTTTAACTTCTTATCACTATTTTTCTGCCTATAAATAGTTTGTAAACAATTTACTGTCCACTACTTTGTAAATCTATTTCTGGAAAAGCTAATATTATTAGCACAGTACCTTACCCAAAAGGACTGGCATGAACAATATCGTTCTCCATTTCCAGAAGCACCATAAGGAAGTAAAAATCAGGCATCAGGCCTTGAGAAATCTTTTGGCACTTTGTAGCACTTGAACCCAAATAATATCCATTAACCAAGTCATGAAGATTAAGCAATGGAGGCAATTGTAACACCTACCAAATGAAAACTTTTCTGCATACTTGAAGGACATGTGGGCAGTCTACTAACACGTGTTCAAGAGTTTCCGGAGCTGAGTCACATCTCTGACATATTCAGTTGTCGGAATCAAAACCGAAAACCGATTTCACATAAATACATTTTCTTTTTATATATTTATATACATAAAATGACAATTAAAACTCTTTTATAGTATACATATAACATTTTTTTAAGCTTGAATTTTCATTTTTGCTAAAAATCTATATAAACAAACAATCAAATAATTAAAATTAAGTATTTCGGGTTATTTAGAATGGTTTTCGGTTTACCAAAAAGATATTATCCAAAACAAATAAACCGAACAACCAGATAACCATAGCGATGAACTTACTACATTTTTAGTGTGCCCATTTCGAGTCTTTCTAATTGAGCTCGTTTACTCAACCGGCTGCATTTTTTCTTCAAACAAAAAGCGAGAAATTAAGATCTTTGTTTCGATTGAGTTGACCAAGTATACAAAGAAAGAGAAAATTCTTGGAAGATTCTCAGAAGCACACGGCTCAAAGTCAACACACGTTACATGTTTAAAACTACCCATCTTCTTCTTTCGTCAAGTGTTGCAGAGCTTTAATTTATTATAAAAAATATACCATCTAATAACTCCTTTCTATTTATTAGTGTTTATATATAGTGAATAATAGTCAAAAGAAAGACATGGATCTGATCGAAGGACCATGGTGTCCTGAGGAGGACGAGATGCTGGACAATCTCTTCGAGAAACACCATTTCATTTGGTCACTAATTAGTATGTCTATACCTGGTAGATCGGGTAAGTCATGTAGGTTAAGGTGGTTATCACTTCAAAGGTCATTTACACCTGAAGAGGACGAGATGTTGCAAAATCTCGTTGAGAAACACGGCCCCAATTGGTCACTAATTAGTAAGTCTATACCGGGTAGATTGGCTAAGTCATGTGAGTTAAGGTGGTTATCACTTCAATGGTTATTTACGCCTGTGGAGGACAGGATGTTGCAAAATCTCGTTGAGAAACACGGCCCCAATTGGTCACTAATTAGTAAGTCTACACCGGCTAAATCAGCTAAGACATGTGAGTTGAGGTATTTATCACTTCAAATGTCATTTACACCTGAAGAGGATGAGATGTTGCAAAATCTCGTTGAGAAACATGGCCGCAATTGGTCACGAATTAGTAAGTCTATACCGGGTAGAACGGCTGAGACATGTGAGTTAAGGTGGTCATTTGTTCATAGGCCATTTACACCTGAGGAGGACGAGATTATATTGAAAATTCACGGGCGTATTGGGGATAAATGGGCGGCTATTAGGTGCTTACTAAGTGCTCGCACGGTCAACGTGATTAAGAACCGTTGGAATTCAACTTTGAAGTGGAAACACAGTTCAATGACTAATGAAGCCATAATACCACCTCCGTATTATGGGAATAAATGGGTGTGTATTGCGAAAAAACTAATTGGTAGCCCGTATGACGTGATTCGGAACCATTGGAATCCGACTTTGACGTGGAAAAGCAGTTCATATAATAAAACTGTAAGTTTGGATGAATGATATTTCCCTCTTGTTACTTGACTACCGAATCGAGTTTATTATTATTATTTTTTGGTTTGTCTATCGGATTAAAATGTTTAAATATAAATTCGAGTTTTTCGAGCCTGCTCAATAATTTTCGATCCGAGCTCCAAGCTCGGCTTGATTCAATTACACCCCTTCCCATCAACATTAGTCGAACTTTGTGTATTAATGTCGACCTCCATCTAGATTGATGTTTATTTCTATATAGATTGAATATGGTAGCGATATAGTATGATTGGCGTCAGCAGGGGCGGAGGGACTTCACAAGGAGGGGGGGGGGGGGGGGGGGGGCGGTGCCCTCAACAAATTGGCCCAGAAATTTTTTATATAGTGCAAAATTTTGGTTTTAGTGGACTTTTATGCTTCATGCCCTCAGCTAAAAACTGAACTTGCCCTCAACAAAATTGAGCCCAACATATAATCTTTTTCTTTTGTCACATATTCACTTTATAAACAGGTTTTCGATAGGTTTTTGCATGTTAAAAGCTGTTTTTTGGGCTGTTTTTTGTGCTGAATTGCTGCTGCTGATTTTGGTGCTGAAATTTGGTGCTGAAAGCTGTTTTTGGGTGCTGAAATTTGGGCTGTTTGGTTGCTGCTACAGTACTTGCCCCCCGTGACCGCATACCCTGGCTCCGCCACTGGCGTCAGGAGTTACATAAATATATCCAGACCAAGTTATCAACATGTCTCTTTCTTCTCTTTATCTCGTAGATTTCTTTAAGTATTTCAGATCTGTTCATTTATCCAACCTTCCGTGTTCATTCAAGCCATTTCTCTTAGCTTTTTTTGACAAATATTTTCAGAAGTCAAATTTTCAAATATTTTTTTCTTTAGTTAAACCTATAAAGAAAAACAACTATAAAAATTTCATTTTTGTCGTAGATTAGCTTCTTTGCTTTTTTCTTTATTGTGGTTCTTCTTTTTTCAAATTTCATTTCGGGTAGATCTTTGTCTTCTTGGATAATGCTCTTTACTTCATCCAGTAGAGAATTATATTTGGACATCAAGTGCTATTTTTTAACCATTTTGCTCTTTGGTCACCACTAGATCTTCAACACGGAAAGAGGCAACTTCTTTTAAACCCTCGTTCTACAGTATAGATGTTGTCTTAAGTATAATGGGTATAGTAGACCTTGACAATCAGGATATAGCCTTCGTGACAACAACAACAACATACCCAATTCCATCGAGCAGGGTATGGGGTGCCATAATGGAGACATATCCTATCCCTACTCCAGGATAAACCCGAGAGAAAGAAAACTATTTTAAGGAAGACCTCCGGCTAAAAAGGGGTGCAACACAAGGACTTCCCAGCGGGTTACCTGTTAGCTTTGCTATTTTGTGAAGATAACATCTTACACATGAATTAGACTAGATACGTAATACTCTCCCGTCCCTAAATAAATGTGCAGTGTTGATTTTTAAAGTATTTTCTTTTTAACTTTGACTTTAAATTATTTGTGTTATGTATTACTTAATAAAAATTATACTATTAAAAATATTTTTAAAACCCAATCCATTCATATATTTTTCATCAGGTATTACATATATAATAAAATAATTTAATGTCAAAGTTAAAAAGAGAATACTTTAAAGTAAATAGTGAACACTTATTTAGGGACGGGGAGAGTACAGTTATGCCATCAACGACTAATAATATACACTAGGCAAACTAGCTATGAAAGGAGCTTATAAATACACCTCATGACTCTCCATGAGGGGTGTGAGAAAGTGCGTAGTCATTCTATTCTTAAAAAAAAAAAAAAAAAAAAAAAAAAGTTTTTTTTTCACCTTTCACTTTCCACTTTCTCTCTCTAAGATGTTTAGTGTTTATCATCAATCGATACTGAAATTGAGAAGAGTTAGGGTTTACTTATAATCATACGTCATGCATACATGCATATATCATACGTCATACGTGCATATATCATTCGACTTATAATTATTCAAGTTTTAGTCTAGAACTATAGTTTAATATGAAACTGAGAATTCGTGAAACTACTAGGCCACTTATTTTATATATTTGTTAATATTTGTTTCTTTTTTTACTTCCTGTTTTTTTACCAAAATTAATACAGGATGCTCTTCTACCACATCCGTCATTCAGTGATACTTTTCGTGGACAGGGGAGTTCTTATATTCATGATGGGAACTTAAGTCTTGAGGTAGGAGGCGTTAGTGGTCAAGCACTATCTATTGATGATAAGGCCAGGGCTAATGGTTCTCAACCTTTGGGAGGTACTCATTCTTATAATCATAGACAAGGGACCTCTTATATTCACGATAGGAACTTAAGTCATGAGCTAGGACGCGTTAGTGGTCAAGCACTCTCTATTGATGATATGGCCATGACTAATGGTTCTCAACCTTTGGGTGGTACGCATTCTTATAGTCATGGACAAGGGAGCTCTTATATTCACGATGGGAACTTAAGTCATGAGGTAGGAGGCGTTAGTGGTCAAGCGCTATCAATTGATGATATGGCCATGGCTAATGGTTCTCAACCTTTGGGAGGTACGCATTCTTATAGTCATGGACAAGGGGGCTCTTATATTCATGATGGGAACTTAATGTTAAATGTTACGTATAAACATTAATAAGTAAATGTCTAGGATCGAACCCGAGACCTCGGGATTGCACACTTTACAAATAAGAATAATGTAAAATAAATATATATATATATATATATATTAAATGTATCGAATATATATATTTATAACACTTAATGGACTAAACGGTCGTTAGTTAATAACCGTATGGACTAATTATCGTTAGGGACGGAAGATAAGGACTAGAGTGAAACTTGGGAGTCAAGAAGGATCTAGAAACCCTTTGGGTTTGTCTAGGCCGATCGACCCATACCCCATAGGGTCGATCCATGCTTGCTTTGTCTCCAAGTAATCCTCTAGTATATATACAAGGCCAAGGGTAAGACTTTCACAATCTTTTGTGCACACACTCTAACCCTAAAAACTTGTTTTCTTTCTTTTGTTTCTTGGCCGATCGTCCACCCCCCTCCTAGGGTTCTTGGATCGATTTTTCATAAGCAAATAATTAAGTGTTTTGTTTACTTGCAACAAACCTTTATTCGTTGGTAGTTTGTGTGTACAAGAACGAGGTAATTACTTACTTTAGTAATTATCAAGAGATCGATAAACAAAACGGTAAGGGGTTTATCATTGATCTAATTGTCCAAGAATCAAGGTTGATTTGAAGTGCATCGGGTACGTTTACTATTTATGTTTTAGTTAATATTTATGTGTTATACTTGATCCTAGCTTCCGCAATATGTGTTATTTGATTGTCAAACTCTAACAGTGGCATCACGAGCCATGTATAACATGTAATTGATTACTAAAACGTAATAAAAACCGGATCTTTAATTGTTTTAGATACATGTTTTTTTTTATCTAGGGTTTTTCCTTATTTTTTTTCTAAAAATTTGGAAACCCTAACCCTAATTTTTTTTTTGGGGGGGGGGGGGTCGATTTTTCCATGAAACCCTAATTAGGGTTTTGTGGTTTTCTTAGATTATGTGTAATCACTAGAAACCCTAGGTCATTAACCGGTTAATTGAACGTATCTTGTGACCTAATTGCTAATTGTTAGGTTTTAATCCGTGACTTACATGCATGTTCGTCATGGATCTTGTTTTTTTATCACATGTTAATGTAGATCTTAAATTGGGGAAGACTCCAATACATATTAAAATCAATTTTATATGCTATGTGGTGTGTTAATTAGCTTTGGCCTACGCAATTGATTCGTCAATGTATGTGGCTCTCTTCCATTAAGAGGAGAAGGCCTTAGTTGATTGCATGCATTATTATACCTAGAATTGATTTTATTAGGATCTTTTCTAATACGGATTGCATGTGGCTAATTGTTTCACTTATTTATTATTGGTTGTTTTGATTTTCTTTGATACTTGTTTATTGTTTTAGTTGGACTTGTTGTAAGCAATAAAAGGGTTGTTTTTATAAAGAAAATTAATACGGACTAATAATTGTGAAACCCTAAAGTGATAAAGTAAGAATCTTGCAAGGTCTTATTGCCAATCGTGGTCCGATTCGCACGGTAATCAGCTCCCAGGCGAGACTAGCAAAATTCAAACTTTATTACTATTTTGAGATTGAATCCATAAACTTTTGCTTGAATGATGTTTTGTGCAAATATGCTTTTAAAATTAAGTCTTTTAAGATGATATTCATAACCGTGATTTGAAGGCTTAGAAAAGAGCCTTAGAGTCTGCCTTGGTTATCACAATCTTGAATATGTCTTAAACGAATTACTTTTAAAATCATATATTGTAGAAAGTCATCTTAGGGTTTTGGCATAAACCTCAAGTAAAACTTTGTGTATTAGTTTCGCGAATTGGATATAAAAAGGTTTTATGAAAACTTATGTTATAAAGATGAGTGCATGCATCTTTGTACATAATTTTGATTGACATATAAAAAATTAATACCCTTAAATTTAAGTTACGTGCCATCTACCTAAAAGAAACACTTGGAATTTTAATTTAGTAAACGTGAGACCTAGGCTAAATTACTATAACAAGGTAAAATTCTTTTAACGCGTGAGACCATAATTGTAATTTTACAGTTTCTAAGGTAGACGACTTAATTAAGTTGTGCGTGAGACCTAGAACTTAAGGCATGAGATGGGGTGAAACATGCTTACAAGGCAAATTGATGAATCAATTTGTAGTAAATCCCATAATGATCTAGGAATTGGAAATCTTGTTTGCCAATTATTGTTCGACAGATTACCAACTTTTGTACTTTCACCACTAGCAGATCAACTGATGTGGTGGAATCTATGTAAAGTTGGATCCTAGATTTTCAAGAAAATTAGTTGGTTATATGAATATAGCCTTGGGTATTTTATTTTCTTGAAGATATTGATTATCGAAAATACTAATATTTGAACTTTATCTGTAGATATGGCTCAACCCGATAACCAAACTGTGATTTCTGCTTTCAAGAGTCATCTTGAGAGAGAAAAACTGACTGGAAAGAATTTCAATGACTGGTACCGTTCGCTCAGAATTGTCTTGAGGGCGTCTGGTAAGATTGATTATGTGACCGAGGAATGCCCTGCTGAACCTGCTGCTACTGCAACACCAGAAGCAAAGGCAGAATGGAAGGTGACTAATGCTAAGTATAATGAGGTTGCTTGTTTAATGCTCACTAGCATGAGTGCTCAATTACAAAAGAAGTATGAGTACTCGTCTCCTAAGAATATGCTTGATAACCTCAGGCAATCTTATGAGAAGTCACCTGCAGTTGAATTGTATGATGAACTTGACAAGCTACACAACTGCAAGCATGGTGATGGTAAACCAGTAGCCGATTATGTGGATGAGATGAAAGATTCCTTTGATCAACTTCACAGAATTGGTTTTGGTTACCCCGAGAATGTGCAAGTGCACTTGATCAACAGATCCCTCAACAGGGATTTTGCTGGTTTTGTGCAGAACTTCAACATGCATTGCTCGGGGAAGACAGTCTCAGAATTACTCGCATTGCTTGTTGATTATGAGAAAAGTCTACCAGCCAAGGTCAAGACTCCTACCCCACAAGTGTTGGCAATTCATGGGGGGAGAATCCAGAAGAAATCGCATGTGAACAAAGGCAAAGGTAAAGGTGATAAAGGCAAGCAGGTCATGGCCTATCAACCTCAACCCAAGATGAAGCAACATCAGCCTAAGCAGAACAAGGTGAATCCGCCAAACAAGAAGGATCAGGCTTGTCACCATTGTCATGAAAAGGGTCATTGGAAGCGCAATTGCCCTCTCTACATTCATGACTTGCGACTCAAGAAGCAAGGGAATGATGCTGGTAACCCCAGCACATCAGGTGCGTTCTTTATGATTGAATTATTCACTCTTACTCCTAAATTGAATTCATGGGTATATGATACGGGATGTGGCATTCATATTTGCAATACATTGCAGGGGTTTAGAGTTGAGAGAAAGCTGGCCTATGGACAACAATTCTTGCATGTTGGTAACGGAGCGCATGCAGGAGTTGAAGCTATAGGAGTTTTTAATTTAGTGTTGCCTTCGGGCCTAGTACTATCTTTAAATAATTGTCATTATGCACCGTCAATTGTTTTAGAGGTGTAATTTCATTTTCATGTTTGTTGAACCAAGGTTTTCATCATACTATTTCAAGCAATGGAATTTCAGTTTCTTTAAATAATGTTTTTTATTTTAATGCTATTGCTGTGAATGGTGTATTTGAAATTGATATGAATGATAATGATAATGCTTTTGTTAAAAATAATTCAATGTATAGCATCAACAATAAGAGAATCAAGAAAGGTCTGGATTCATCTTATCTTTGGCATTGTCGACTTGCTCACATTGGCAAAGATCGCATGAAAAAGCTGCAACATGATGGGCTTTTAAATAAGATCAATGATGAATCATTTGATAAATGCGAATCTTGCATTGCTGGGAAGATGACTAAGAAACCCTTTAAAAATAGGATTGAAAGGGCTAATGATCTACTTGGTCTTATTCACACAGATGTGTGTGGACCACTTAGACATGTGTCAAGGAGAGGTGCTAGCTACTTCTTAACATTCACTGATGATTACAGCCGTTATGGTTATGTTTATTTACTTAAACATAAACATGAGGTATTTGAAACATTCAAAGTGTTTAAAGCAGAAGTAGAGTTGCAACTAGGAAAGAAGATTAAAGCTCTTTGATCCGATAGAGGTGGTGAATACCTGAGTCAGGAGTTCATAGATTATCTAGCAAAAGAGGGAATTGTCCAGCACCTTACTTCTCCATACACTCCACAACAAAATGGTGTATCTGAAAGAAGGAATCGTACATTGCAAGACATGATACGATCTATGTTTAATCTAACAACTCTTCCTTTCTTGTTTTGGGATTATGCCTTAGAATCTGCGGTTCGCATTCTAAATATGGTTCCAACAAAGCAGGTTGATAAGACACCATATGAGGTATGGACTGGAAAAGCTCCTAACCTGTCTTATATTAAGGTCTGGGGTTGTGAGGCGTATGTTAAACGTGACTCAGCAGACAAACTCCAACAAAGATCTGTGAAGTGCAACTTCGTAGGATACCCTAAGGAAACTATGGGATACTACTTTTATTACCCACCTGAAAACAAAGTATTTGTTGCAAGGTATGGAGACTTCCTTGAAAGGGAGCTCATATCTCAAGAATTCAGTGGGAGAGTATATGATCTGGAAGACAGTCAAGAAGATGTAGAACCTTCTGAAAACACTAACCAACTTCCGGTAGAACCTGAAAGTTTAGGTCCTCCACCTGAAGTTGAAGTGATTCCCATTCGTAGGTCAACAAGACCAGTAAAAGCTCCTACTCGTCTATGTCTTAATGTAGAGAGTGATGAGAATATACTGGGTGATCTTGATGAGCCTACAAGTTATAAAGCTGCCATGAATGGACCTGAAAAGGCCAAATGGAAAGAAGCTATGGATGGGGAAATGCAATCCATGGAAGACAATGATGTCTGGGAAGAAGTAGACCTACCTCCGGGTGCCAAACTAGTTGGTAGTAAATGGCTCTACAAGAAAAAGACTGACATGGATGGCGTTGTACACACCTATAAGGCCCGTTGTGTAGCTAAAGGCTATACACAAACTTTTGGTGTTGACTATGAGGAGACCTTTTCTCCTGTAGCTGACATAAGGGCAATTAGGATTCTTATAGCCATAGCCGCTTACTATGACTATGAGATTTGGCAAATGGATGTAAAAACCGCCTTCTTAAATGGTCGCCTAGATGAAGACATCTATATGGCGCAGCCTGAGGGGTATGTAAATCCAGAATTCCCAAATCGTGTATGCAAGCTTAAAAGATCCATTTATGGATTAAAGCAAGCATCACGACAATGGAATAAGAGATTTGATGGTGAAATTAAAAGGTATGGATTCACTCAAAATCTTGATGAGCCATGTGTATATCACAAAGTTAGTGGGAGTAATGTAATTTTCCTTATATTATATGTTGATGACATATTGATCATGGGAAACAACATTCCAAGTTTGCAACAGGTTAAGGCATATCTTGGAAAGTGTTTTTCTATGAAAGATTTAGGGGAAGCTGCATTTATTCTGGGAATCAAGATATATAGAGATAGATCTCAGCGATTAATTGGATTAAGCCAAAGTGCTTACATTGATAAAATACTGAAGAGATTCAGTATGCAAAATTCCAAGAAAGGATATTTGCCAATGCAAGAACAACATGGCTTGAGCAACAAGGTTTGTGCTTCAACACCTGCAGAGGTGCAACGCATGAAAAGAGTCCCTTATGCTTCGGCTGTGGGATCTATAATGTATGCGGTAAAAAGTACAAGACCTGATGTAGCATTTGCTCAGAATTTAACCAGTCGATATCAGCAAAATCCAGGTGTAGCTCACTGGACTGCTATTAAGAATATTCTTAAGTACCTTAGGGCTACTAAAGAGATGTTCTTGGTTTATGGGGGAAATCCATCAGCAGAACTTGATGTTACAGGTTACTGCGATGCTTCTTGGAAAGGTGATAAGGATGATACGAAGTCTCAGACGGGTTATGTCTTTGTCATTAATGGAGGAGCTGTGGATTGGAGGAGCAGAAAGCAGAGTGTACTAGCAATGTCTGCTACAGAAAGTGAGTATATAGCTGCTTCAGAAGCTGCAATGGAAGCTGTTTGGATTAGGAAGTTTGTTTCAGGGCTTGGAGTTATGCCTTCGATTCAAAGACCTATTAAAATGTATTGTGACAATTCAGCTGCAATTACATTTGCCAATGAGCCTGGAATCATGAAAGGCACCAGACATTTCCCGATTAAGCATCACTATGTTCGAGAACAAGTCGAAATAGGCGAAATCGAAATGCTCAAAGTTCACACAGATGATAACTTGGCAGATCAATTAACAAAGCCTCTACCTGGCACCAAGCTTTACAAGCATGCTGAAGGTGTAGGACTTAGATTAGCTGAAAGTTTCATGCCCATTTGTGATTAGTGTTTGGATAAAGGATGTAATGTACAATTATTATTTTAATGGAATAAAATATGTTTTATGTTTATTTATCATTGTCTTAATAATATATCCTATATTTGCATGTTTAAGATCCATGAATAATTTATTATTCTAAAATGTCCATTGTCGATTAATGATATGGGAATATCATTAAACTAAGACAAATTTGAGTATTGGTTTAGGATATACTTGAAAGTATATTGATGCGTAGTCATACCAATTTCACATAATATTCGATGAATTGAATATTGGACTTATCCCAACAATATGATTTAATATTTAATGTGAGAATCATATTTAAAGTTATCCTCAGACTTGAGATACCAGATAAGTGTCATGGATGTAGTGCATTTTTGTGAAGCAATCTACCACTCACCGTAACAGGGAGTCATAAGGGTTGTTTTCAGAAGTGTTGCAAAGTTCATGGGTTATTCTTGTAGTCAAGAAAGAATTTATTCCTTCTGATTTGTTTAGAAGTTTAATACTGTTGGGCCCCTCGTAGGGTTGACAAAATGTTTGCATGGCCATGCCCAAAGTCTATCTGGAATACGTTCAGATATTTTGGTAATTTTGTTCAATCATAAAGAAACGAGAAACAGAAATTTAATAAAGGAACTCACATCTTTATTAATGTGGTATTAGTATTGAAAGGATAATTATAATGATGAATCATTAAAGGTTTTTCCAGGAAACCTAGCTCGGATTGAACTAGGGGCATTGGAGGGTTGCAAGACGCTAACCAGTGTCATTTTACTATTAATGGATATACGAGTGGGAGCTGTTAAATGTTACGTATAAACATTAATAAGTAAATGTCTAGGATCGAACCCGAGACCTCGGGATTGCACACTTTACAAACAAGAATAATGTAAAATATATATATATATATATATATATATATATATATATATATATATATATATATATATATATATATATTAAATGTATCGAATATATATATTTATAACACTTAATGGACTAAACGGTCGTTAGTTAATAACCGTATGGACTAATTATCGTTAGGGACGGAAGATAAGGACTAGAGTGAAACTTGGGAGTCAAGAAGGATCTAGAAACCCTTTGGGTTTGTCTAGGCCGGTCGACCCATACCCCATAGGGTCGATCCATGCTTGCTTTGTCTCCAAGTAATCCTCTAGTATATATACAAGGCCAAGGGTAAGACTTTCACAATCTTTTGTGCACACACTCTAACCCTAAAAACTTGTTTTCTTTCTTTTGTTTCTTGGCCTATCGTCCACCCCCCTCCTAGGGTTCTTGGATCGATTTTTCATAAGCAAATAATTAAGTGTTTTGTTTACTTGCAACAAACCTTTATTCGTTGGTAGTTTGTGTGTACAAGAACGAGGTAATTACTTACTTTAGTAATTATCAAGAGATCGATAAACAAAACGGTAAGGGGTTTATCATTGATCTAATTGTCCAAGAATCAAGGTTGATTTGAAGTGCATCGGGTACGTTTACTATTTATGTTTTAGTTAATATTTATGTGTTATACTTGATCCTAGCTTCCGCAATATGTGTTATTTGATTGTCAAACTCTAACACTTAAGTCATGAGGTAGGAGGCGTTAGTGGTCAAGCACTATCTATTGATGATATGGCCAGGGCTAATGGTTCTCAACCTTTGGGAGGTATGCATTCTTATAGTCATGGACAAGGGAGCTCTTATATTCACGAGGGGAACTTAAGTCATGAGGTAGGAGCCGTTAGTGGTCAAGCACTATCGATGATATGGCCAGGGCTAATGGTTCTCAACCTTTGGGAGGAACGCATGCATTCTTATACTCATGGACAAGGGAGCTCTTATATTCACGATGGGAACCTAAGTCATGAGGTAGGAGGCGTTAGTGGTCAAGCACTATCTATTGATGATATGGCCAGAGCAATAAAATAGTCATTTATTTAGTATCTCAACAAAAAAGTGTTTCACTTATCATTAGAAGCAAGGTTTTGAAACCCGGGTCGACCCGGCCGGTCGAACCGGTTGGACCGGAACCCGGTCAAAAAACGGGTCAAAACAACCCGGGTTTCTAAAATCGGGTCAACCGGTGTGACCCGCCGGGTTTTGAGTGACCTGGTTCAACCCGGGTTTTGAAACCCGGCCGGGTTTGGATTTTCTCACTTTTTTTTTTTTTTTTTTTTTTTAAATTTAAATTTTGACTTTTTTTTTTATTTATTTGTCATTATTAAGGTGCTATTTTTGTTTGATATGACTTTCTTATAGTGTTTAGTCACTTATATTTGTGCGTAAAATCGATTTTTGGAAATGTGCGTAAAACCGGGTCTACCCGGGTTGACCCGGTGACCCGGTGACTCGGCCGGGTCGATCCCAAACCCGGGTTTTTAAACATTGGTTTGAAGCTTTCAGATTCTTATCACTACTTTTCTACCTATAAACAGTTTGTAAACAATTTACTGTCCACTACTTTGTAAATCTTTTTTAGGCATGAACAATATCGTTTCTCCATTTCCACAAGCACCATAAAGGAAGTAAAAATCAGGCCTTGAAAAAGCTTTTGGCAGTTTGCAGCACTTGAACCCAAATAATATCCATTAACCAAGTCATGAAGGTTAAGCGATGGAGGAAACTGCAACAACCACCAACAGAAAACTTTTTCTCCATACTTGAAGGACATGCGGGCAGCCAATTAACGCATGTTCAAGACTTTTCGGAGCTGAGTCACATCTCTTACATATGACTAAAATACCCCGAGTTTCATACAATTAGGCAGCCTATCCAACTGTAGGGATGGCAACGGGGCGGGGAATATCGGGGATCTTATATACCATCCCCATCCCCGTTTCTCACTCCCATCCCCATCCCCATCCCCATCCCCATCGAGGAATCGTTTTGCATCCCCATCCCCTTCCCCAACGGGGATCGGGGATTCGGGGATTTTCGTCCCTTATGAATTACACATAAAAATTACATAACTAATCTAAAATATAAAGAGTTGGCCAATAAATGTCTTAAAAAGCGTACATTATACATAGTTGGATTAATTAAATCACATTCAACTTTAAATTGATATATTGTAACATAGCATATAATATAAAAATAGAGTGCATCGAATGAGTGTATTCAGACAAAATATTGGTTGGATAATACGTAGTTAGTGCTTAACATTTTAAAATGTTTGATAGTTTTGATCTATTAAATGTCACATATACATAAAAATATACTTCAAGTATAATGTTTGTCCCTTTTACCAAAAAAAAAAAAAAAAATACTTAGTACATATACATATACAAATACATTTAGTATTAATGTACATAAAATTTATACATATTTGTACGTTAGAAAGTTCGGGGTGGGGGATTTATGCTATCCCCGTCTTTGCCCCATCCCCAGTTTCATAATTCGGAAATTCCCCGTCCCCATCCCCATCCCTGGTCAACTCTGTAACACCCCCAATTCATGGATGCAACGGAATTCAAACTGGGTGTTACTCGACGGCACAATAGTCACAATAATAGAAAACGAACTCCAATTGAGTCGTTTTAAAAGATTTATCATTCAAATTGTATAAATATCAGAGATTACAAAATGAGGTCCCAAATGGTTCCATGTTTACAATTTACATTAAATGAGTTTTTGAATGATAATAAAATTTATAGCCCTCTTGAGTATCTGTGTCCTTCCATGCCATCCTTGATCGTCATGAACCTGAAATACATGCTTGAGAGGTCAACACAAAGGTTGAGTGATATTCATAGAGTTTGTTTAATGTTTGAACACAATGTGTTGGTAGTATGAGCTATAGACTCACACCAATGTTTGGAAAACAAAGATGGGCCACGTTGTTATACGCCCGGAACAGTTATTATCAAATACTAAGCTTATGACACCAAAACGTTAACGTGTACCAATATCGATCGGCGGAGTTATCCCGGTAGGTACTTTGCCGTCATACCTAATGTCTCAAATATTAATGCATTTGTATGAATTTAGTCAATACAAATGGGATTCGTCAATCCCAATAGGCCTATTCACAATATTCGCGCTCAATATTTCTAGTGATTAAATGGTTCATAATAAGGGATCTCGGTTTGGCAAGGATGATACTTAGTGATAATAAAACAATCAGGCAAGCATACAATTTAAAAACATTGTGCTCGGTTAAAAATAGCATGTATTCCCCCCAAGGGTTTGTAAAACAATTAAGTAATGGAAAATGGGGCTATGAACTCACCTTGAGTTGGATGATGTATAATGAGAATGATGGATATGCCGTAAGAACTTCTACGAGCAACCTAGAATAATTGTTGCAACTTAGGTTTGGAATAATGTCTAAGGAAACATAAACATGCCAATATATATATGTCTTGCACTTAGTCCATGATGTGGTATGATGTATAGTGTAAGTCTTTTAAAAGAATTGATTCATGAAACATGTATAGTTTATATATCGTTTACTACCGTTCGGGCCGACATAATTCAGAAGTCATGTTAATAAACGTTCGAGGAGCCAGGACACTTTAATTCGTAAATCCACAACCCATCTCGACGGCTTACATAATGAACTCCTCACATGAGGCTCCCTACTATTGTAGTAGTTGATAAAGTATACATATATATAGGTTTTGATCCGAAAAGTTACATGTCCGATATTTGAATAAACTTAGGAAAGTTTATGATTACATGAAGATTGTTATTAAGGTAAGTTTCTTATAACTTATATGACAATTTCTTGTAAGTTCTCATGGTTCTTTAGATGGAGTAGATCCAAATTGCATGTTTAAGTTATCGCTAACTTCTCTAGTTCATGTATTTGTCTTGGTAAGTTTATATGGTCGTTAGCTCATGTTTTCACCTTGGTATGTATATATGGTCTTACTCATGTTTTCGCCTTGGTATGTATATATGGTCTTAACTCATGTTTTCGCCTTGGTATGTTTATATGGTCTTTAGCCACGGCTTTGCCATGACCTTTGGTCATTGTTCCATGGTCTTGAGACTCAACCTTGGCTCTAGCCATGGTTGTGTTCATGAATCTAGGTCATAAGACCTCTTGGTCTTTATAAACCATAACCTATATATAGTGACTTTGGTCTAAAAATGAGCTGTTAAGAATTTGAAGAAATTATCACTCGGAAAGTGTTTTCAGGGCTCAAGCTTCTTTGCACCTGAACGAAAACGTCGTTTCGGACAACTTTCGTGTTTTAACTTTTTGATGAATCGGACCAGAAGGGTGACTTTCAAAATGGCAGAATGCAAAAACAGTAGGGTATAGGCAGTTTCGGCGTTTTGATTTTGCTAACTTCAAACGGTCATAACTTTTTACTCGGGTACTCGTTTTGGGTGATTCAAATTGCTATGTTTTCCTTGTTAAGTCCTCTATAACAGTAAGTGTCAAATATCGTAGTTGTACTATTTTGGTCATGGTTCTCCATTAAAGTCACTAGTTTACTTGTTTAAATAACATAAGTTAACAATCATTTGTAATAACTTGTTTTACTCATTTTTATACATCATGGACATGATCACAAGACAAAATATAGCATGAATGATATGTAAATAACATGATAATGATATTTAAGCAAGGAAGTGTATTAGAGTTTGCTTACAACTTTGGCTTTCTACAAAGAAAGGAAGTTAACATGTAAGGTAAGGACTTTGATTGACTTAAGCTTCAACCTACTTCACTTCAAGCAATCATTCTACACTTGTATTCTTGAAAGAGAGATGATGAAAGTTGAGGTGACTTGAGTGGATTCAAACTCAAGAGAAATCACCAAAGTTTCTAGGGTTTGGAAGTAGTTTGATGAATCAAAACCAAACTAGGGTTTATGTGTTGTTATAGCCCATGATTCTTGCATAGAATTGGAAGTAAACTAGCAAAATGAAGTGTGTTGTGTGTGTGGGACGTTGGAATGGCCAAGGAGGGGGAGGAGGGGTATTTATATGCTAATGAGGAGGTTAGAACTCATGACTAGTCAACACTTGCTCACCATGTTGAACACATGTTCACATCTTAAGGCTTAAAGCATGGGATTAAGCCACCTAGGGGCTGAATCCCCCCCCCCTAAGTCGGTTTGCCAAGCTTGGGGAGCAAGAGTGGACTTTTGATGATATTATCCAAGCTTATGGAGCTAGTTTCGACTCCGTAAAATGCTAACCGTAAGTTGTTACGTCACAAAACGTAAAACCGGGTATCGTAAAAATACGAAACTTGGAAGAATGATTAAACTTGTCAAAATACTCCATAATAAAATATAAAATGAGTGGTAGGTTCCATTGGGGTGGTAAAACCCTGCTAAAACTGGAAACACGGGTCTAAAACGCGTAATACGTAAAACGTATGAATATTGCGTAAAATTGAGAAAAGTAAAATGTTACTTTTCTAATGTGATAAAAATGATTCAAAATGACTTATAATGTCTAGACTGGGCTCAGTCTAGTGTCGGTTGGTATTAAATGTCTTTTAGACATCAAACCGTAAGCCTAAAAATCAATGAATGACTTATAAAATCAAGGAATGATTTTTGGTCAAAGGAGGAGGGAAAAATATGTTGACTTTTTCTAATAAGTTGAAAACTCAAATTGTCTTAGAAACGCGGTGCAGGTATAGGCTAAGGTTACGGCTGAGTAAAAACGCTTAAAAACTGAAAATTCCAGTTTTTCACGGCCGAGACTTATTTTGGTCATGTTTTTCTCAGTCATGATTAATTCTCAAATAAATCATGAGTGTGTCAAACATTTTTCTGATGCGGGGTCACTTAACGCGGTCGAGTTTCGTTGTGCGTAGAATTTTTGAATGACGTTTTACCCTAAAACGTGTAATTCCTTATTAACTTTCACGAAAATGAGCTTATGAATGTCAAACTTTTAATTTGCCATGAAAATGATTTATCACTCGAGGCCAAGAAACAAAAATCAGATTTCAGGAAAATTTCGTGGAAAATGAATAGTAAAAGTGAATAGTAAAATTTTTCGGGAATAGTAATTATCCTGAAAATGCGAATTGTTACAGTCTCTACCCCTTACGGGGAACTTCGTCCCGAAGTTCTATGTGTGTTATATGTTGGAGTCGTGTTGATGAAGAGGTGTGGTTACTTATGAGGACTAAAGTCTGGGATTACCGGTGATGTTGTTTGATTTGTCATTTCAGTATATGGTGTAGGATGAGGCTTACTTTTATGTAGGAAAGGTATGGTAATAGTCGAATATCAAAGGAAATTGATATAGCAGTCGAATATTAATAGGAATTGATATAGTAGTTGCAATCATAGCCTAGTAGGTAATCTGTTATTGTACCTAGTGTTTATTGACTTCATACTTATGTTATTTCGGATACAAACAAGCCCACTTGTTTATAATTCTTTATTTATATAGAGAGGCATCTAAACAATGTAAATAGAGGAATATAAACTTATGGTTCGGTGATTTACAATTTCTTTATTAAAATGAAAAGGCATCCCAATCCATTCAAATAATTATAAATCATCCTACTTAAGAATTCCCAACACAACATTCACAATTAGCCGGTGAGTTACAAGGTAGTGTGTTACGAGATAATACTGGTGTTCCAAAAGTACAAGATGAATATTCAATCTTGTAAAGCTGATGAGGGTACTTGTGGTGTAACTAAGGATGATTTGAGCTTTAAAAGTGCATCAAGATCTGTTAATGAGCTTGTGTTTCAACGGTTGTGAAGATAATGATGTGATATGTTGATGAACAGAAGTGTGTAGTGTATGCTTAACATTAATACTCTTAGGTATAGATGTTGAGTTTGTTTTGAAAATCTTAAGAGATTTTAAAGGTTTATGATGGAATGGTATCCTTAGGACCTAAACAGGATAGTACTTCTACAGGATGAAGAGAATAATTGATAACTATCCCAAGATAGTAGTTCGGATTATCTCATAAATGAAAAAAAAAATTCAAGAATGAATTTAGATCATACAAATAAGGTGTTAAGATCTTGCTGAGTGGTAAGGCACTATCGTGTCTCTAGATTGTTTTAATGTATTCTGGTGGTTTATTGAGTTCATGTAGGAAATCAATCTAAACATAACCCTAGCACAACTATTCTCAATATTTGAAAATTTTAAGTCGAATATAGTTAGTCAGACTATATTCCACTGTCCCTAGGTTAAATATAGGTGACTAGTCTATATTTAGCCAAGGTTCGATAAAATTTTCAAATACCTAAATTAGGTATACTTTTGATATGTCCGTTGCTTTCGGGAAACTGTCCACTAAACAAAGGCGATGTCAAACCCTTCAGTTGCAAGTCCCGCCCATACAAGACTTGTAACGTATGTTTTCTCATTCCATTGCATAGAAGATAGTACGGGTAGATACGTGTGTGGAAAGGAAGTTTTAAGTAACAGTCCATACTTGGCCAGGATCACGAGCTTTAAACAATGAAGGTTTCAGAAGAAAACTTTGATGGATGTAGAGAAACTTCAGCTTTTGTCGATGATGGATTAGTTTGTCCTTTAGAAATCTCATATTTCTTATTTGGAAATCGATAGATTGTGATGGGTTTTTGATATCATATGAAATGATATTGATGATGTGATGGAATAATGCCAGAGACCATTACGTAAATCACAATGTCTCAGAAGTAGATTAAACCATTGTGTGACTCAAAACATTTGAGAAGTGATTAAGACCATTGTATAATACAATGTTTTGGAAAATAGACGAGACCATTGTATCATACAATGTCTTGGAAAATAGGAAAGACCATTGCAATTAGTTACAATATCTTGGATATAAAATGTTGGAGTAGGAACATGATTGGGAGAATGTAGTTGTGCCGAAATGCCCTAGAATAGGCATACGCAGATATGTTTAGATAAAAATGATTGAAAAAAACTCGAATGTATATATAAATATACTAGTATTTGTTCGCGTAGTGTAAAATTCCTAGTGTGTATATATGAATATACTTATATGTTCATGTAGCATAAAATGCTTAATAAGTCCATAATCGTCTGGAGGATGGAAGACACGGAGAGTGGAAGGCTATAAAAAAGTTTTTGCTTGTAATTGTAGTTATAGTTTAGGTCTCAATTAGACCCGTTTCTCTATAACCATGGCTTTGGTACCAATCTGTAACACCCCCAATTCATGGATGCAGCGGAATTCAAACTGGGAGTTACTCGACGGCACAATAGTCACAATAATAGAAAACGAACTCCAATTGAGTCGTTTTAAAAGATTTATCATTCAAATTGTATAAATATCAGAGATTACAAAATGAGGTCCCAAATGGTTCCATGTTTACAATTTACATTAAATGAGTTTTTGAATGATAATAAAATTTATAGCCCTCTTGAGTATCTGTGCCCTTCCGTGCCATCCTTGATCGTCATGAACCTGAAATACATGCTTGAGAGGTCAACACAAAGGTTGAGTGATATTCATAGAGTTTGTTTAATGCTTGAACACAATGTGTTGGTAGTGTGAGCTATAGACTCACACCAATGTTTGGAAAACAAAGATGGGCCACGTTGTTATACGCCCGTAACAGTTATTATCAAATACTAAGCTTATGACACCAAAACGTTAACGTGTACCAATATCGATCGGTGGAGTTATCCCGGTAGGTACTTTGCCGTCATACCTAATGTCTCAAATATTAATGCATTTGTATGAATTTAGTCAATACAAATGGGATTCGTCAATCCCAATAGGCCTATTCACAATATTCGCGCTCACTATTTCTAGTGATTAAATGGTTCATAATAAGGGATCTCGGTTTGGCAAGGATGATACTTAGTGATAATAAAACAATCAGGCAAGCATACAATTTAAAAACATTGTGCTTGGTTAAAAATAGCATGTATTACCCCCAAGGGTTTGTAAAACAATTAAGTAATGGAAAATGGGGCTATGAACTCACCTTGAGTTGGATGATGTATAATGAGAATGATGGATATGCCGTAAGAACTTCTACGAGCAACCTAGAATAATTGTTGCAACTTAGGTTTGGAATAATGTCTAAGGAAACATAAACATGCCAATATATATATGTCTTGCACTTAGTCCATGATGTGGTATGATGTATAGTGTAAGTTTTTGAAAAGAATTGATTCATGAAACATGTATAGTTTATATATCGTTTACTACCGTTCGGGCCGACATAATTCAGAAGTCATGTTAATAAACGTTCGAGGAGCCAGGACACTTTAATTCGTAAATCCACAACTCATCTCGACGGCTTACATAATGAACTCCTCACATGAGGCTCCCTACTATTGTAGTAGTTGATAAAGTATATATATATATAGGTTTTGATCCGAAAAGTTACATGTCCGATATTTGAATAAACTTAGGAAAGTTTATGATTACATGAAGATTGTTATTAAGGTAAGTTTCTTATAACTTATATGACAATTTCTTGTAAGTTCTCATGGTTCTTTAGATGGAGTAGATCCAAATTGCATGTTTAAGTTATCGCTAACTTCTCTAGTTCATGTATTTGTCTTGGTAAGTTTATATGGTCGTTAGCTCATGTTTTCACCTTGGTATGTATATATGGTCTTACTCATGTTTTCGCCTTGGTATGTATATATGGTCTTAACTCATGTTTTCGCCTTGGTATGTTTATATGGTCTTTAGCCATTGCTTTGCCATGACCTTTGGTCATTGTTCCATGGTCTTGAGACTCAACCTTGGCTCTAGCCATGGTTGTGGTCTTGAATCTAGGTCATAAGATCTCTTGGTCTTTATAAACCATAACATATATAGTGACTTTGGTCTAAAAATGGGCTGTTAAGAATTTGAAGAAATTATCACTCGGAAAAGCGTTTTCAGGGCTAGAGCTTCTTTATGCCTGAACGAAAACGTCGTTCCGGACAACTTTCGTGTTTTAACTTTTTGATGAATCGGACCAGAAGGGTGACTTTCAAAATGGCAGAATACAAAAACAGTAGGGTATAGGCAGTTTCGGCGTTTTGGTTTTGCTAACTTCAAACGGTCATAACTTTTGACTCGGGTACTTGTTTTGGGTGATTCAAATTGATATGTTTTCCTTGTTAAGTCCTCTATAACAGTAAGTAAGTGTCAAATATCATAGTTGTACTATTTTGGTCGTGGTTCTCCATAAAAGTCACTAGTTTACTTGTTTAAATAACATAAGTTAACAATCATTTGTAATAACTTGTTTTACTCATTTTTATACATCATGGACATGATCACAAGATAAAATATAGCATGAATGATATGTAAATAACATGATAATGATATTTAAGCAAGGAAGTGTATTAGAGTTTGCTTAAAACTTTGGCTTTCTACAAAGAAAGGAAGTTAACATGTAAGGTAAGGACTTTGATTGACTTAAGCTTCAACATACTTCACTTCAAGCAATCTTTCTACACTTGTATTCTTGAAAGAGAGATGATGAAAGTTGAGGTGACTTGAGTGGATTCAAACTCAAGAGAAATCACCAAAGTTTCTAGGGTTTGGAAGTAGTTTGATGAATC
This sequence comes from Artemisia argyi, assembly GCA_030686995.1. Taxonomy (NCBI): domain Eukaryota; kingdom Viridiplantae; phylum Streptophyta; class Magnoliopsida; order Asterales; family Asteraceae; genus Artemisia; species Artemisia argyi. The sequence goes on along the minus strand of CM060680.1, from coordinate 226,673,014 downwards.
AAAACCAAACTAGGGTTTATGTGTTGTTATAGCCCATGATTCTTGCATAAAATTGGAAGTAAACTAGCAAAATGAAGTGTGTTGTGTGTGTGGGACGTTGGAATGGCCAAGGAGGGGGAGGAGGGGTATTTATATGCTAATGAGGAGGTTAGAACTCATGACTAGTCAACACTTGCTCACCAAGTTGAACACATGTTCACATCTTAAGGCTTAAAGCATGGGATTAAGCCACCTAGGGGCTGAATCCCCCCCCCCCTAATTCGGTTTGCCAAGCTTGGGGAGCAAGAGTGGACTTTTGATGATATTATCCAAGCTTATGGAGCTAGTTTCGACTCCGTAAAATGCTAACCGTAAGTTGTTACGTCACAAAACGTAAAACCGGGTATCGTAAAAATACGAAACTTGGAAGAATGATTAAACTTGTCAAAATACTCCATAATAAAATATAAAATGAGTGGTAGGTTCCATTGGGGTGGTAAAACCCTGCTAAAACTGGAAACACGGGTCTAAAACGCGTAATACGTAAAACGTACGAATATTGCGTAAAATTGAGAAAAGTAAAATGTTACTTTTCTAATGTGATAAAAATGATTCAAAATGACTTATAATGTCTAGACTGGGCTCAGTCTAGTGTCGGTTGGTATTAAATGTCTTTTAGACATCAAACCGTAAGCCTAAAAATCAAGGAATGACTTATAAAATCAAGGAATGATTTTTGGTCAAAGGAGGGGGGAAAAATATGTTGACTTTTTCTAATAAGTTGAAAACTCAAATTGTCTTAGAAACGCGGTGCAGGTATAGGCTAAGGTTACGGCTGAGTAAAAACGCTTAAAAACTGAAAATTCCAGTTTTTCACGGCCGAGGCTTATTTTGGTCATGTTTTTCTCAGTCATGATTAATTCTCAAATAAATCATGAGTGTGTCAAACATTTTTCTGATGCGGGGTCACTTAACGCGGTCGAGTTTCGTTGTGCGTAGAATTTTTGAATGACGTTTTACCCTAAAACGTGTAATTCCTTATTAACTTTCACGAAAATGAGCTTATGAATGTCAAACTTTTAATTTGCCATGGAAATGATTTATCACTCGAGGCCAAGAAACAAAAATCAGATTTCGGGAAAAATGAATAGTAAAAGTGAATAGTAAAATTTTCCGGGAATAGTAATTATCCTGAAAATGCGAATTGTTACAAACTCGGGGATTCCACGGTCAAATCGGGTTTGGGGATCGGGTCCCCATCGGGTACGAATTATTTTGCCATTGTATCCAAGCAAGCACGCAAAACAAATACATTGACCTTCTTTGAGCCCACTATTCGAATCAAACCTTTCCCCAAAACAGTGAGGAAGGAGCAGTTCTTCAATATATGAGTAACATCTTGAAATCATAATATCCAAGTATTAGTATCTATAAATGGTTCACAACCTATAAAACACCAGACACAGGCAGTAGATGGTGTGTTTAGCCAATCCAAACATGCACTTGAATGAATGAATGACAAAGGTGACTAGCTAGGCATATGACTGCGAAATACGGAGTAGAACATTATTTAACCAAAATAGCGACTCCACTTGTCTGAAAACAGCAAAACTCAACACAACGACGACGTCCTGGCATCTGAAACAACAAACCCGGCGATAAGTGCAAATAGCAATACTGCCACCAAAACCGGCCCCCATTCCGCCATCTTGTAAGTAATGATTTTTGTGAGTGTGATTAGATGATGAAGGGGCGCATGGGGATTTATATGTAGAATAAGTGAATGGAAAACTTGGTTACAAAGAGGCTTTGTTATTGATAGGATGGGGGATATAAGCTGATGAAGTCATTCATGGTTCGCTATCGTTTGCTTTATATATTTGCATGGGACATATATATGAAATATCGAAAGCCTCAGTTAGCTTAAGCTATAAGTATAAGCTTATTTTATGAGTTCGTAACTTTCATTAGTAAGGTTTAAGAATTTACTAAATAAGCATTAATAAGCATAGAACACACCAAGTTTGAAGATGACACTTTCTCAAGAAATCTACAATTGACAATGTTTTGTACTTTGTCTAATGTCTATTTGTAATTAACATATTTTTTAAGCCCACTTGAATGATGTAGTGCATTACGAGTATGGTAAATGGCTTTCTTATTGATCCCATTTAATCAACTGGCTGCATATTTTATTCAAATAAAAAGCCATAAATTGCTATTGCACCCGAGGAGCAGCAACAACACGCAAGTGAGATTTTTTATTTAGTTGACCAACTAAAAAAAAGGTAAAGAAAATCGTGAAAGTTTCTCAGAAGCAAATGGCTCAAAGTCAACTCATACGGTACCAATTATCAATAACTCATCCCAACCCAATCTCTTAATAAAACGAGACATCATGACACGTGTGATGCACGGGCTTTGTTCACCATGATTAAATCATCCAGAACAACATTGCAACATGTATTAATAAAAGTGATTAAATCATTTTCATATAGATATACGTATGAAGATATACTTTAACTCTTTAATACATATCAACTTTGTAATATAATATAAACTGAATTGCTATTCAATATGTAGGCTTCATGCATTTATCTCAACAACACTTTTTCTTTTATGCATAACTACACATCCCATAAACGCAAGTATTCTCTTTCTTGCATCTACTGCCACACCCTCCGCAATGACGCTTGTCCTTCATCAAGTTGACGCATTTTCACTTGCAACAAATCTCTTGGTGCTTGCATTTTTGCCCACATACCTATGCTTGGTTACACGCACATTCAGTACATGATAGAGTATATATATGTGCAACATTCTTGTATGCAAGTGAAACGTTGCATTATCAAACTTTTTCCTGTAGAACAATTCTAAAATTCTCTTGTCAACATCACATGTTAATTGTTGTTAGTTCAATGTTAACTGCTGAATGGTTTTGGTTGTTGAATTAGATCATTTCTAACTATTCATATTAAATTAATCTTATACCAAAATATTGTTCATTATAATGATATGATCCTATCAATAGTAGTACCATATAACTTTACCTAATATTAACCAATAATGATCAATAGCTTCTCATGATCTCATAAAAACTTTAAAAATACTAATCATTTCATATAAAAACTAATAAGAAAATATATTAATTAATTACCTCGACGTTATTGAGTTCTTATTTTTCAACATTAGACGATAAATTAGGTCAGGTTTGTTGTTCATCTGAATTTTATAAGCGAACTAGGTTCATTAAGGTTTAATAAGTTTGTCAATTTTACTTTATAAATACTCCCTCCGTCTCATAATAATAGTCCATATTACCTTTTCGAGATGTCTCAAAATAATTGTCCACTTTAAATTTTAAGTAAAAACTAGAGAATCTAGTGAGGGAATATTCTGTTTGGATGGTTGAAAATAAAAGTGACCCCACTTTTATCATCGATGCACCTATATGCTCATCGTGTGATCCATGCATCTAATAGATGGATATCCGTATCATCTAACTAAAGCCGTTTTTCATAATGTACACATCTTTATAACATTGATGCATATTAGTCCATATAATTGACGCAGCAAATAATATCGATGCATATTTTATTCTTTGAAGGACATCAGATTAATCACGTCCTTTTAAAAGCCCTGCATCGAAGTTTTGTGTCAAATATTCGATTTGGTCATCGGCTTTATATGATCCATGCTACTATATATATTCATTCGATCAATGCATCTAACCATATTGATACATATCGATTTTGGAACATAATGTATGAGCATTATGTATAATCACTCATGGACACAAATTGTTTTGAACATGATGCATCTAACCATGTCGATGCATCTCGATCGATTACCGATTTTGAAACGTAGTAGATGCATGTACTCAATTTTTGAACATGAAGGACGTATCTAGACTTGTATATAATCTCCCTGAAATCAATTTTATATCATGCATCTAAACATAGTCATTTATTATTAATTATAAGTTGAAGCCATAAACGATCATGCATCTGAATCTTTACATTAATTTTTAGGGTTTTTGCATATATATCCTTCCGAAAATACATAATTGCATATATATCCAAAGCATGCATAAAAACCATTGTACTATTTGCATCAAAAACTTGTACAAAGGATATATATGCAATTCTTCACTTTGGGAGGGATATATTGATGCGTGAGGATTGCACCAGGCTTTACCTCTCAAGGGATCTTGAGAAGCTTACAACCCCCACCAGGCAGTGTACCTGATCGTTGTAGTATAGTATAGTGACAAGTACCGGGGGATTGATCGTTCAGCTAGGAATAGTGTCGCTAGGATTAGAAAACCTAAATACTAGTTGTAAAGATGATGAATGATTATTTTTGTATTTTTATATTTTTTAGAAAGCAAATAAAAATCTCGAGTTTGAAAGATTTGGGCGGAATTAGTTGCTAGTCAACTAACCCAATACTAAAGATGCAATCAAAATAAAATACTAGAAATGAAAATAAAACTAAATTAAACTAAGGTTGTGAGCAATAAGTGGAGAAATTGTGTTTACTTAGATTTCACTACTCCCTAGATATCTTTTACACGTTAATTACTTGTTATAGTTGCGTGGATGACGGATTGTATTCCTTAATACCATTCACGGGGTGGCGCACTTAACTCCTCAATCCTATGAGTGCCCACTTCACTCCTATGTCGAGCCGGCTAAGAAGCTCCTAACATGGGATCATTAGAATTTACTCATGCATTAAATACAATCAATAAAACCTAGTGCACATCAGTTCATGTTTCCTAAGACGTTCAAGCATGTTACCATTTGGAGATCTGTCAGTTTTCTTAAGCCTAACATCGAAATCATTCATCCAATACAACCATAAATTAGTAATCAACATCTAGGTTTCATTAGATCTAAGCAAACACAAGATAAATATAGCCTAGCATGGTGGAATTAAGACAAGCACAAGATATAGACAACCAACACATAGACATATTGATTGAATTAGAAGAACACTTATCTCAATTACACATGTAAGGGTTCAAGGGCTGAAAACCTTTGAAAAACCTGTACAATTCGTAATAGGTTCGGCCTTATGGTTTCTCCAAAACTTCTCCTCTTTTTTATGAATGAAAATTAGAAAACTATATATAGGAAATTGAGGCTGACGGCGTCAAGACCAAATAGGTGACGCCGTCATCTCGCAGCCAAAATAATTCTCAGACTGCCTTGATCTACATCTGACGCCGTCATGTATTAGGTTCTTCCAGGCCGTCACGTATTTTACTCTTGACGCTCTTCCTTGTGACGCCTTCATATCTGCACTGGGCCGTCATGAAATTTACTCTTGACGCCGTCAGGATGGTACTCTTGACGCCGTCACACACTGTTCCCAGCAAGGAAAATTAAGACTTTGGCGTTTTCTTCACTTTTATGCTCCAAAAACGTCCGAATTGCTTCCTTTTCCAGATTTCACTCCCAAAGTACCTAAAATCACAAAAGGAACGATTTAGGGCAATATTTGATCAAATAAATTCAATTCCGGGCTTAAATGACCCCCTAAAAGTGGTTCATTTTTCGCCTCATCATATATATGCAATTCTGCCAACATATCTTGTATTAATTTTGAATGATGTGCGTCTAAAAGTGTTCATGCTTAATCAATAATATATTCAAACATGTTAATCCATTACGTATTGAAAAATGCATCTAAAAATGTTTGATAATTAAATACAGTAATAATAATGGAAATTAGAACGGATGGTTAAATGATGATAGTCTGCATACGGTTGAGGAAATAGAAAAGCATCTCGAACTTGCAGTGATGTCATTCTTGTTACTACGTACTAGTTATAATACCCGTGCACGCACGGGGTTTTTTCTAAAAAGTTTATTTATGTACTATTATCGATTAAAAATCAACCTAACGTGTGTCGTGTGGTAATTACACTCACCCCACAATACTAATTGGCTTTCAAGTGTTGTCATCATAGTCTTTTATAAGAAAGCTAAATGAATCTCATGGTGTAATGCACAGGGTTTAGACATAATTCAACTTTAGTTTTTTATCCGTATGATATACTGAATGTGTAGCACCTCATTCAAAACATTTTTTTTTTCATTAATAGAGTACAAATTAAACATACAAACGAATGTACAACATCTGGTACACAAAGTAAATGAATAGTGATGCAATTTTACAAAGTATTTAGCAGAATCTTAGTGCACAAAATACTTCTATAGACGAAATAACACCCTAATATGATCAAATTGTTCGTATGATTAGTCAAACTATAAAGTTTGCATCACATGAACTAAATTTAAGATTGTTATATTTTGTGTTTTAAACTCAACCTAAACCACTTCGACGTGTACGCATGTTCAAAGGCTACATCAGTTCGGTCCTAAACTCAGCCAACAACTTTTGCGCCTTTCCATCAGCGATTACTATACATATAAAAGTGTAGTTCACAAAGATAATGGCAATTTTAAAAGCATTTGAAGTATAGCCATTATCATACTAACCATACGTCCAAACACATATACACACTTGACAAAAACTATTTTACCCATTTTGGGCTAAAAGTTGCACCCCCATAAAAAGTTTTAATATTAGGTCTTCATAGTTGCAAGTATGTACAATTGCTGAAAATATAAGCAGTTATCAAAATACCATAAGATCTTCATATCAAACAGATTGGCCAAATTAGACGGACTATAAACATTACATATGACGGGTCATCAACGTCTTTAGCATTTTTAGTGACCACAAAAAATTTATCTTACAACATATTAGATAGATGTCTACTGGTTTGGTTTTGGTTCAAAGTTGAAACTTAGCATATAAGTTTATTGTAAATAACAAAAGAATAAAAAATGGTGTTTGGGATACCATTTAATCTAATATGTCACAATTGGTTACGGTAGCAAATTTCACATCCAAACTATATGAAAATGGTGAATATGCCACTGGGCATATACTAACACAGTAATATTTCTCTTTAAGACTTTAATGTTAATATTTACCTTTCTTTAATGTAGCTTTACCATACAATGCCCTCCGTTGGGTGTTCCTTCAACTTAAAGAATGATCCAAGTAGGTTTGTTTTTTTTTTTTTTTTTTTTTTTTTTTTTTTTTTTTTTTTTGTTTTTTGTTATATACATGTATCTTGCTTTCTTGCTTAGTTTTTTTAATGCAATTGCTTCCGCTTTGGATGTTTCCTTCTCAATCATGGCCTTATATGTTTGGTTTGTTTTAAACTTGCAAATTATGGACTAATAAGCCTCGTATGCATCTTTTGACCTAAATTTGTAGGCATTTAATTTTTTGCGCTATAATTTTGGTTATAAGCAATAAAATACTCACCTAATCTTATATTTATGTCTATTTGACGATCTAAATTAAAGAGTGTTTCACTGGCATCATGTGGTGTCGTGGGTAAAGTGCTGCCACATCAACATTTTATAGGATAGTGGACGTCGATACTATTGACCGAATATGTGGGTAACTATGAATGTGGGATTAGTTTTGAACTCTTTGAAACTTGTTTATTTATAACCTTTAACATATTGTATGTGTTAGGATATTTGTATTAGCTAGTAAAATTTAACATAAGGTACATATATTCCACATGTTGTATTTTCATTATACTTGTGATGGGATTGTTATTATGTTATTGTTACTAATATGATAATTAGATTTTAGGTGTTATATTAAAGGTTTTGCTTTAATTTGATGGGGTTTGTTGGAGCAGATCACTTATGTGAACATGTTGAATAAGGTGGAAATTATTTATATTCAATGAACTGGTTTGTTTGAGCACATTACTTTTGATTAATGAATTTATGATCCTTTTGATTAATGAGCTTATGCGTAAATTGTTTAATATGGTAGAAAAATAAATAAATGAGGTGAAAATCATTTTAAAATGATCAAAATGTTTAGATATTCAACCGGTAATACTAGTAATATTAAAAAAAAAATGTATATATGTTTCATTGTCTAACTTATTACGAGTAATAAATTAACTATGAAAAACAGACTGGTTTTCTTAACCAAAATGGGAAATTCGTGGTGACAAGGTATGTTAGGCGCCCATTTATTTATTTTTTAGCATGTGGCATGATGGAATTAGAGAAGAAATGGAATGGTTTTTTTCTGCTTTAGGCGTCGAGAGAATGCACCATTTGGCTTGCAAAATGGAAAAGTGGTAGTATAGGATTATAGCGTAATAAAGGGATAATTGTGCTATGTTGAATAACTAATTTAAATATCGGCCCGTTTGTTGAGGCCGTTTGGGATTGCTTTTAAATACCATGTGTTAATATGTATTTTCAGTGATGTGACAGCCAACATGAATATGTTAACTGCTTAAAATACTTTGCCAAACGTTGTTGTCTGTATATGCAACTTTTAAATTTTGTGTGCTTATGCAGCAACTGTTAAATGTAATATTATGTGCTCTTTTGGCTTTTTATGTGTTTGATCTAGCTATTATTTGTAATGATTTTTTTTGGTAAAAGGTCAACGACCCAGTAAATATATTATCCAAAAAAACGTTTAAATACAAATGGAATGTGGCTGAAGTACCACATTAACCTCAAGCACAGGCGCTTGATAAACAAGTGTTTATGACATGCCATAAACACAAACCAAACCTAGCTAATTACAAAGTAACAAACTAGGCATAATAACAAGACAAACTTGAGATGCGAACATCCCACATCCATCCCACAGCACGAACCAATGAAGTACATAGGATGAGGGTGAAATCCCTCACCTCAGTCCCAAAGGACACCACACCTCTCCTGATCACACAAAGACGCATGTGATCATTATGAGAAACACAAAGCAGGCTTAACCGAACAATGATTAAACCAAACATATGGTTTACAAAAAACCCCATCCTCCATAACCAACCAACAACACTTCTGAAACGACAGCAACACCATGGAATAAACCATGCCCAAAACATTGCAGCCACAATAGTAATCATAGAATCCTAGCAGAATGCGTGATGGCTATGATAAGCACTTCCACTATGCGAACTAAAAACATCCACTCTCTCAACCCTCTTCCAATAATCGAACCAAAAACATCCAGCAGGTAAGCACCATAACAACGTAGAACCAAACGAGAATCAATAAACCCTTAATATATAATCGATATGCAAAACCGACTCTTACGATTTATAGTTTATTGATAGGCCGTGAAACATCAAGACAGAAACCCTAAATAATAACGAGTGACCCTAAGATCACACTGATAGAAAAATAACGATTGTCTTAGGGTTTCCAAGTGGATCGATTTATATGAAAAACCATAGAAACACCCCAACCGCCACCACCAGAGAAAGAAAACGCAACCTAAATCGATTGCATACCAGTTAGCAAGGATAAGATCACTTGTTAATAGGCAGAGAGGCGAGATAGGCTGTGAATTATGGACGGAAAAAGCCTAGGTGGTGGCGGCAGGAAATCGCCCACACAAGAGAGAAAATATTATTTGTAATGATGGCCCAGGCCCTTTTGGTTTTGGATGGCATGTTGAATGAAAATGGTGGTGCATGTGTTCATTTACATGCTCTTTTCAATACTAAATTACTTTTTGCAGAGTTCTAGAGCCAAAGTCTTACAAACTATTATGCACTTCAGAGGATGTTGTGAAGACCTATTTTGGATAAACAACTGTGGCAATGATCAAGATTTGTATATGGCTTTGAACAATTTAACATGAGATTATATCGATAATACACTTACAAACATTGTTTCACAATCTTTTCTTTTAGATCCAGCTTACATGCTACCTCAAGTTTGCATCTAAAAATACTTTTAAATGTTTTTTTCTTTCTTCAAGTTACAAATATTTAGTTTCCAGAAGCCACTAGCAAACTTCATAACCAACTTCAACAAATCATTCCCGCAGCAACGTGCGGGCTCACCCACTCGTTGTTACTAATATGATAATTAGAATTTAGGTGTTATATTTAAGGTTTTGATTTAATTTGATGGGGTTTGTTGGAGCAGATCACTAATGTGAACATGTTGAATGAGGTGGAAATTATTTATATTCAATGAACTGGTTTGTTGGAGCAGATTACTTTTGATTAATGAATTTATGATCCTTTTGATTAATGAGCTTATGCGTAAATTGTTTATTATGGTAGAAAAATAAATAAATGAGGTGAAAATCATTTTAAAATGATCAAAATGTTTAGATATTCAACCGGTAATACTAGTAATATTAAAAAAAAATGTATATATGTTTCATTGTCTAACTTATTACTACGTAATAAATTAACTATGAAAAATTCATGTTTAATCATGTAGTACTAAATAAATGCTAAATAGAGCAAAAATAAATAATTAAAAAAAAATAATAAAGTACCATGTGTGGACTTTGAGTAGACTATGAGCCGTGTGGGAAGATTAGGTGAAACTTTCACGTATTTCTTTTCCTTTGTATAATAGCAATTTCCCTGTTGTTGCTGCTCGGATACAATAGCAATTTCTCGCTTTTAGTTTTATCTATTAAGATCTTCATTTTATTATATCTTCAATATATACCGTCTTATTCTTTCTATATAGTGAATAATACTCAAAAGAAAGAAATGGATCAGATAGAAGCTCCATGGAGTCCTGAAGAGGACGAGATGTTGCTAAATCTCTTCAAGAAACACGGCCGCAATTGGTCACTAATTAGTATGTCTATACCGGGTAGATCGGCTATGACATGTTGCTCAAGGTGGTCATCACTTCTTAGGTCATTTACGCCCGAAAAGGACGAGATGTTGCTAAATCTCTTCGAGAAACACGGCCCCGATTGGTCACTAATTAGTAAGTCTATACCGGGTAAATCGGCTATGACATGTTGGTCAAGGTGGTTCTCACTTCAAGGGTCATTTACGCCTGAAGAGGATGAGATGTTGAAAAATCTCGTCGAGAAACACGGCCACAATTGGTCACTAATTAGCAAGTCAATACCGGGTAAATCGGCCAAGTCATGTAGATTAAGGTGGTCATTTGTTCATAGGCCATTTACGCCTGAGGAGGACGAGATTATAATACGATTTCACCCGCTTATTGGGGATAAATGGGCGGCTATTGGGAGCTTACTAGGTGCTCGCACCGGTGACGTGATTAAGAACCGTTGGAATTCGACTTTGAAGTGGAAAAGCAGTTCGATGACGAATGAAGCCAAAAAGCAGGGTCAAGCACCCACTATTAGTGATATGGCGAGGGAAAATATGCCTTCGGGAAGTACGCATTCTTATAGTCATGATCGATCAGCACCGAGTTGGAATGCTTTAAACAACCGAGACTCATCAACGACGGTGACTGAAAGTGATACTTTGCAAGGATTCTCGTGGAGATGATGATTGAAAGTGACAATTTTGATTTTTAGAATTTGTTATATATTTGGTGTGTTGTAAACTTGCATTCTATGGATTGAAATAGAGAAAGTCTACAACCACAAAGAAAATTCCCACAAAGAAATTTCACAAAGAGACGTGGCATGCCACTTGGCTTTTTTTTTCTTTTTTTTTCTCTTCTCTAATAATACGTACATAATTCTCTCTCCAAACTTTATCCTTCTCCCCCACTCATCTCTTACACATGAATCAATCTTCTCCTTTATGTTCTTCATCATATCAATCAAATGAATCATCTTATATTTCGTCTCCTTTACATGATGATTATTTATCAAAAACACCTAAAACACCCCAAACTGAGAATGTGGAATCTGATGAGGAAGGAACAAAGTAAGTCTTATATTGCTATCATAATTTTTTTTTATGATGTTGTATGTGGTTATTTCTCAATCTTTTATTTGATTTTAAAATTTAAGTGTTATGTGATCAACAAAGGCCTACTCCCAAAATCAGTCAACTACAATTAATTGATTTTAAAGATTTTCGAATTAAAGGTTGATTTTACAATTGGGAAGGCCAATTAAAGGTTTTCCATGATGATTCATACTCCTATTATGTAAAATCAATTAATTGGAAAACTAGTCAACGAGATTGATTTTGGGTTGGGTTGGGTCCAATGCTCCAATCTAAACTCATGGTACTTCTATTATCTAATGTTGCTATGAAAAAAATTTAACAACTATATGGTGTTTTAATAGTTTGTATATGGTTTTCGGATGCGTGTTTTTATAAGTTTATATGGTTGTTTTTTACAGCTTTTGTATGCTGTTTTTACAGCTTTTAAATGTTGTTTTTAAGGTGTTTTTACAGTAGAATCTACCCATTTTGACATCAGAAAGATGGCTGTTTTTTTCAGCTTCTGTATATTGTTTTGGGGGATAACATCCCTGCTGTAACACAGCAGGGAGTTACCTGCTGTAACACACAAAACCCACCCCCCCCCCCCCCCCCGATGTTACTAAATGGTCCTTGAATGTTCATTTTGCAGCAAAAATGGCCCCCCCACGAAGCCTTGACAGCAGCTACTGATCACTGCTGTTACAGCAGTGATCATTTTCCCTATTGTTTTTACAGGTTTTAAATGTTGTTTTTACAGCTTTAAAATGATGTTTTTTTACAGCAGCAATATGGTTGTTTGGACAGAAAAAACATGGCGAAAACATGGCTGTTTGGACAACATAAATATGGAGCTTTGTAGCATTTTTAGATGCTATTTTTACACTTTTTTAATTGTTGATTTTGCAGTGTATATATGTGGTTTTGTAGAGATGGTAAGATTGAACATGCTTCATGTTTTCGATTTGATAACTCTTGTGTTTGCATAATACATAGCATAGAAAAAGAGAAGAGAGAGAACAAGAAAAGATTAAAAAAAAAAAAAAAAAAAAAAGGTCCAAGTGGCATGCCACGTCTCTTTGTGAGATTTGTTTGTGAAAATTTCTTTGTGGATGTAGACTTCCTCATTGAAATAAGCCTCGTATCGTATGCATCTTTTGACCCAACTTTGTATAAATTTAATCTTTTGTGTTAGAATTTGGGGAAAATTCCAATTATAAGCCTAAAATCGAATTTTATATCACAATTGAGTCAATTTTCATACAAGTTCCAATTTTGGTCATGTGCGACGTGTGCTACTGTGCGACTCCATATATTGTGCGACACGTGGCATGACCCCACTATCATATCAACTATTTGCTGACCCCACTGCTATTTTGTTTTATTTGAATATGGTGTGCGACTGACGGCTGTGCTACTTGTACTAGTGTGCGACTGGCGGCACGCAATCTTTCTTAGATTGCATGGGGAAGGAACACAAACCGTTTAATAATAATATTTTTACTATTCTAAGTTTTTTAATAATTTAACTTCTCGATTATCGCGCTAATACTATTCATAGTTTTCAAACCTAGATCTAAAAAAACACACACAAAAACACACACATTGGCAGATCTATACCCGGTTGATTTTTACATGGAGAAGAAGAGACGTCAAAGCGTAAGTTAACATTTTATGATTTTTAGCCGGTTGTTGTTACGATTTTTTTGTTTATATTTTAATATAATTTTGTGTATTTATTTGATTTAGGCGAATCCTGAACATGAAGAAGAACAAGAACTGGTACAAGAGACGTGGAGACGGCAAAGCGTACGTTTCTATGATTCCTAATTTTGGTTGTTTTTAATTTAAAAAGGCATTGTTAATGTTAATTGGTTACTAAAATTCGTAATTTTTTTTTTTTTAGTGTTTGAAATTAATTTTTAGGTTAATCGTTGGTATGATTATTAATTTTGTTGTTTTTTTGTTTAAAAATGCATTTTTAATGTTAATTGGTTTATAAAATTCGTAATTATTTTTTTTGTTAGTGTTGAAATAATTTTTTAGGTTAATCGTTCCTCTTATTTTTAATTTTGGTGTTTTTTAAGAAAAATGAGTTTTTAAATAATCGTAAATTGTTGTTTGTTATTGTTAAAATTCATTTTAGATGTGTTTTGTGACAACATTTGGAGCGATTAGTAGCTTTTAGCGTTTTAGAATATAATGTTTGTTTGGCAATAAGTGTTTAGCTTTTGAATAAGGGTATCTTTTTAATTGATTATGTTGATTGTATTTAGTATATAGAAAGTCGAGCTTTTGTGAGTATGATGTGCACGCCTTAATAAGTATTCATGTGGACGTTTCTAAACTTTCCCCTGGCCATCTTAAGATGTTTAAATTGCGATTAGTGAATATTAATGGGGTATTTATAGTTTAAGCATGATTAGGATGTTTGTTGTAGTTGTAGTATTCTAGTTAATAGAATTTCAAAGCCGGGTCTTTCTGTGTACATCATATCTCACGGCCGAGACTAGTGGGATCGGGTATTGTTTTTGTAGTTAGTTAGTAGAATTTAGAAGCGTGATATGATTTTGGGTTGCAATTGTAGACTTCGTTACTGGTGATTATTTTGAAACTTAATCGTAAATTGTTGTTTGTTATTGTTAAAATTAATTTTTAATGTTAATTGGTTTTTAATTTTGTATTTTTTTTGTTTATGTAGGTCTATAATGCGAAAGTTACTGTCCGATGTAGGTTGTACTTAATTACAACCATTAAGGGTAAGTTGGCATTTAATGAGGATCGATATGCTATGTTTAGAAACACTGTTTTGGGACCATGGTTGGATTTAAGATCAGAAGACCATGATAACCATGTTTTGAATTTTATGCTTCAACATCAAAAACATATTGATAACCCTAGCTTCGAAACCCCCATGTATTTTGAGATAGATAAACATAGACTAGAGTTTGGTAGGAGAGAGTTTTGTTTAATGACTGGTTTAAGATTCGGCAAGATCTGTTTAAAACATTTGGAAGAACTGGTTTTTGTGAGCGTGTTTTTCCGGGTATTGAAAGAATAAAGGGTTTTGATCTTATCAAGGTTCTGCAAAGTGAAACTTTTAATAAAATGTCAAATGAGGATGCCGTGCGTCTATGTCTGCTGTTAGTACTAGAATATGTGTTGATGGGTCAAGAGCTTAGACATGTAATGTCAAATGTGATACTTTGCCTAGTTGATGATTTTTATGCGTGGGATGCATTTCCTTGGGGGGAATATATGTGGAGGGAAGAATACATGAAAGTGGGTCCCTCATACACCGCTACATATTCGCTGTATGGATTTGTGTTTGCTTTGAAGGTTAGTATATATACTATTTAAGTGACATGCAAATGTTTTGATCCTTTCAATTGTAGCTAAAGTTTACATAATATAGAAACATAGTTTAGATTTGTGTATTCAGGTTGACTGCTGTTCAATTTATGTTGTATTAGCCTTTTACCTAGTTTAGCGATGATGTACTTGTATTCAAAAACTTTAAACCAAATCAGTGTTGGGTAGATTAAAACGGCAAATTATCAATAAGGGGGTGTTTGTTATAAGAATATTAGTTTAGATTAAATAACCATTTTGTTTTTTATGTTTTTAGATTAGTGTAGTTTAGTTTTTTTTTTTTTTTAAATGTGATTTTTTGGTTGAATAAAATTGCTTGAAAGTGCTTATTATTAACCTGTTATTCAAACTGCTCATTTTCAAATCTGGTTATTAGGGTCTACTTTTTAGGGTGTATTAATGTATTTTTTTTACCCAATTTGGCCAAATGCTTATATTGTCCCTACATAGCATAAGAGCAATTTATATAGTTTTAAGTTTAAATTTTTTATAGTTTTTATTTGGTTTTTAATAATTGTCTTTCACTCCTTTGTTGTTATGTTTGCAGATTTTTGTATTGGAAAGCTTTCCTAACTCAAGGTTATGGTGGAAAAAAGAAGATAATGTTATTCCCCGCAGTGTAGCTTGGAGTGATAATGCAAAGTTTACCAAATCTGACTACAACCGTTTATTTTATTCAACCAAACCTCTCAACAAACTCATGCCGACATCTATCGAAAACCAATCACTTTGGTGGCGATCCAGTATTGAGTTTTTCCAACAACTTGAGACATCAAACATCCAAAGTCCAAAACCAATGGCACGCCGAAAATTTGCCCCAAGGATTTGCCATACATTTGTTACCAAACGTGTTAAACAGGAAGTTATCAAAGAGGTTAAGCATGAAGTGCATGCCAGAACTCGTAAACCTGTTGAGGAAGATACTGGGGAGGAAGAAGAGGTGAATGCGGAGGTTGGTGATCAAGGGTTGAATGGTATGAGCAAATCCGAACTTGTAAAGAAGTTGGCAGATATGGAACGCGAATTGACAAACTACAAAGCTATCAGTACTCGATTGACTGCAATTGAAGAATTCCTGAAACCTCAGATTGTTCCTACAGTGGTTCAGAAAGCTGAAAGCATAGGGCTTAAGATTGGTGAAGCTGTAACGGGTGGTCAAAATTCGGTAATTGCTAGTAATGGTGTCAAGAGTTGTGAAACCGGATGTAACAATTTGGTTGATGTACCTGTGGGTGCTGAGTATGTTTTAAACAAACATAATGGTGGTGGGGTTAGGAAAAAGTCGGACGCACCGGTGGATTTTTCAGATTCTGTGAACAACCATAACTTGGTTGATGTTTCCGTTAGTGTTAGCAATACCTTTAAAGATGCTTATGAGAGCCTTAAAAAAAGACAAGGATGATTTGGTCGACGAGAGTCTTAAGAAACAGAAGCATGATTTGGTCGACGAGAGTCTTAAGAAACACAAGCCTGATTTGGTTGACGAATGTAATGCAGGGAGAGTATTCGAAACTGGGACGAATAGGGTGAACAATTGTGTGATCAACCAAGTTGATGGTGATAATAGCTTGGAAAGCAAGACGGTATGTGTTGATAAGTTTGTAACAAATGTTACTACCGATGGAGTTCCCGGACTTCATGCTTCACAGGTGTGACACTAAGTAACATAATTGTTTTTATTTACTTTTATATAATATCTTTTCTTATTATTTAATTAATGATTATTTTTGGTATTCATGTCAAGGATAATAACGCTGATGAAATGATGCATGTGGATGAAGAAGTTCAACATATATGTTCATCGCCTAGTGAAGGGTTGGTAGCAGTAGAAGCTTTGATGGACATGATTAGTTTCACCCCTCCTCTGGTAATTATACGTTAAATAGTTTTAGGTTATCGATAATTTAGTCCTTTTTATATCAATTGATCGGTTAAAATTATTTACTATATCTCCTTTGCATTGGCATACTTTGTTTTCAGGAAACTAGTCAGGGGGTAGGTGATATGGAAAGGGATAATCAAGTGGACATGTTGAAAGTTGACGATGACATGCCGGTTGTCGAAATTGTCAACGCTGTTAAAGACCATCCGAAGGTTAAAACTGTTCAGGTTCCATTTGCTCGTGAAAGGAAGAAGAGTGTGTACCTACAACATCCTTTTACCGAACCACCACCAACTACACCCAGAGTCCGAAGGAAGCGCAAGCAAAAGGTGTATAAAAACACATTGAAGACTTTGCTGGGCGCTGACGGAAAGGAGATTGAACTACAACCATGGAATGAGGTACAAACATTGTGATTTAATTAAAGATTCAAATTGTTTTTCCATAATTGTTATTCAATAATACTTTATACAAAAACTTTCAGGATCTGACTCGTCCTAAATTCTCGCCACCAAACCGAGTGAACGCTTTTAGAGATATAAACTTGGTGTTGTGTACACAGAAGGACCTTTTCTACTCATTTCCTTGGTCAGATAATGTGGTGGACTGGACGTTTTGGGCAGCTTTGTTGTGCAAAGATGGAAATAGGAAAGGTTGGCTGTCGGATGCGGTATGTCATTTTGATATTCATGTTATAGTTTGTAAATGCTTGAAATATGAGATCTGTGAGATTTGGTTCATGTATGGTTACACGATTCCACTAGTAGTACAGTAGTTGTGGTTTGGATTGATATTACATTGGTTTGCTATTTTGGTTTAGTTGCATCAGTTACTTAAGGGGTGTTTGGATAAGTGAGGTTTGCTGATATAGGCTGTATTACAGAGGTTGTGTTTGGATTAGTTAACTGACTTAGGTTGAATTTAGGCTTAGTTGAACTTAAAAACAGTAGGATATAACATTAAAAGTCAATTTACCTTCAAATTGAGTTATAATCAAATTGAGTTATAATCAAATTGAGTCTCATTTGCTTATATGAAAATATCTTGTTACTTGCTTCTTTAAGCTGCTATATCCCCTGATCCATCTGTTTTTAGTGTATATCTAGGTGGTTTTTAGATAGGTAAATTGGATCTAGCATCACTTCTATTGGTTTATTTGTAGACTTCGTTGGTTACTAAGATTTTTGCTCCCATTAGCTTTTACTTATGAGCTTTTTGGGACTGCTTATTTAGCCTGCTTAGTTGTTCATTTTAGTTCCAGTATACCTATAGTTACTGTTTCCATTGAGCATTTGCTATTTTCTTCATCTGTTTGAGTATTGCTTATTCACTAAGTGCTTATTCCAATTGTTTGAGCCATTATCTGTGTTATTTAGTTATCAATTGGTCAAAGTTTGTGTCAACTTGGTCAACTATTGCTTATAAATAAGCTCTTTTTAAACTGCTTGAGCCATTATCTGGTTATTTAGCCTAAACTGCTTATATTACAAATCTTGTACATTAATTTTTCAATTTTCTATTTTCTAGCACATAGAACTGTGGGTCTTGTATATGATGCACTTCAGACCGCACGATGCCGATTGGGTTGCCGTTAGCCCATTCTTCAGCACCGTCATCTTGAATCGTGAAATGCCTTTGTATTATGCTGACGGGGTTACTTACGGTGTACCTTGGTTTGCAGAATCTGTGCAGAAGGTAACAATTCCTATTCCAGTCTATTTGATGTATCATGCTATATGCATAGGCCGCGTTCAGTTTGAATTCATTTGTGAGTAGCTTAGATTAGGGCGAATTCACTGTGCGGTTCAGTAGGCTTTCATGTGTTGTATGATACGATTTGTTAGGATAGAATTCATTTTGAAAATGACTTTTACTTTTGTTTTATGTAATTGTAGGTTTATTTCCCTGTGAACGAAACAGAAGATCATTGGGTTTTAGCAGAACTTGATATTCGTTCCGGTGTCATAACCTTATATGACAGCCTTGGTGGACCAGATAATCCAGATGAAGATGCACGACCGTGGTGGGAGAACTGGATGAATGTTCTTGCTGAGCATCTCCCATTGTACCTGTATGAAAGTGAGGTCCTAGAGAGGAAGAACATTGACCACTCGACGTATTGTATAACCTTTAGGTGGGCGCAGAATCTGCCGATACAAGGTCCTACTTACGGTGACTGTGGCGTGTGGGTTTGCATATTCCTATACAGGTTAACACATCACTTATCGCTGGCTGCAAGTGATCCCATTGAGGTAGCTTTAGCGTATCGTGAACACCTCACATCTTTCTATTGGAAGTACAAGATGATCGAGCCTAATCCTTATCTAAAGTAACTGTGAATGTTAGACTTGCATTACAAAAAACAATCCCTTTATGTTTTGGATATTATTATGTCATTTACTTTGAAACCATGCATGTAGGTTTATATTATTAACTATTAAACAAGAAAACTCAGTTTCTTTGTATTCCATTTTCAGTATTTTATGTTATTGACTTTGAGAAAAATTTGTGTTTGAACTTCAATTTCATCAATTCGTTGTTATTGTGTATTCCAGGGTATTTATTTAGACATGCTTAACTTTAACATTGGTAATATACCAATACCAACCACATGCAGCAAAGAAGATGTTACTAATTCATTACACCATTAGGTAGTCAAAATGAGTACATTAGAAATCAAGCAAACATTAGTACATTAGAAAGCTTAAACATAACTTGAATACTTCTAACATAACTTGAATACTTCTACAAAGACACTTATGACTAATTCAAAACAAAATACATAATAAAGAAGAACCATGAAAAATACAAAAGAACTTTCATTCTTTGTGCACTGCTTGCATTCTGCATTGAAGTTTCTTGAAGGTTATTTATCCTTCTCAACAACCCGGGTATGATAACAACGGATCGGGCACACATCGGCGGGTCGTACCAACGGCTAAAAACACAGTTAGGACATAGCCGAAAACGACGACCCGGATTACGATCTGTCCATGACGTGGTAATCGTTGTCGCAGCTCCGCAATGGTTGCAAGCATTATTCATGATGAACAAGGAAATTTAGCATGTGTGTGTGATTTTTAAGTTGATGTAGTTGCCATACACTATGTACACACTATTTATAGTACCCAAAAAGGTAAATAGTGTTGAAGGTAGGTGGTAACCAATGTAAGTGTGCTACCGTGCTACTATAAAATGCGGAAAATGCAACCACCTTTTTAATTTCATGAACTCAACCGTAATACAAACAAACTAGTCGGTTTCATATTCAGAATCCGTTGCAAATACCTGATATGGATAACAACCAAATTCCAAAAAAAACTCGTTTTCTTCATCTTGTTCTTTCTTTATATTTGCCAGCCATTCCCGTTCATTCGTTGCTTCTTCTGCTAAAATTGATGATGCAGCTTCTTTGTCTAGTCGTGTTTGATGTTCTTCGTCCTCTACCTTTTTCCTAAAGCTTTTTTCCCATTCCCTTTGTATTTTATTATTTTCTTCGAAGGCTTGCCTTAACCGTTCCTCTTCTAATTTCCATAAAATGTCCTCTTGTAGAGTAAGTCCCCCAAGGGCATTACTAGTTGGCGTGTCGTCATTTTTCAGTGAACTCATACTCAATTTTGTTTATAATTAGTAACAAGACTACATATACATATATATATACACGGTGTCACTAGTGTGCGACTGTGCTACATATGCATTAAATTTTGGTTGTTGGTGAACTAATTGATTGACATGATTGACATAAGACATGACTTTAATGTTATATATTTCCTAGATTTGCACACCTATTACAAATTAACAATTGAAGTGTGCAACATGGAATGTGCGACTGTGCTACTTGAACTGACTTCCACTAGTGTGCGACTGTGCTACTAGTTTATAACCATTAAATAGTTGTATGCATTAAATTTTGGCTGTTGGTGAACTACTTGACATGATTGACACAAGACATGACTTTAATACAATATATTTCCTAGATTTGCACACCTATACAAATTAACAATTGAAGTGTGCGACTGTGCTACTTGAAATGACTGTTGGCATTTAATGAGGGTTAATGCATGTTAGGTTGAATGACGTGACTAGACTTCAATTTTGGCAGGTTTAAACTTAAATTGTAACATTATTACTATATTGTTCGACTGTGCGACTTCACTGACTAGTGTGCGACTTATATAAATTTTTTCCTACATATATTGTTTTACATAATATAATAATGAAAAAACTAAAAAACACACTAATGGCTACATCTCAGCCCAAGATTAGTTTTTTGCTAGTTATGTTAGAGGAAGAATTAACATATGGTGTGTCACTTTCTCAAAATACAACCTACCAAAACCTATTATCTAATGTGAAACGAAAACTCAACATCAGTCGTGAATTCGATGTTCGTCTAACGTATAGTATTCGGAAAAAGTATGTCCACATAATTGATGATGATGACGTGGAATTTTTCTTTCACG
Source organism: Artemisia argyi (assembly GCA_030686995.1). Taxonomy (NCBI): domain Eukaryota; kingdom Viridiplantae; phylum Streptophyta; class Magnoliopsida; order Asterales; family Asteraceae; genus Artemisia; species Artemisia argyi. The sequence continues at coordinate 226,651,566 of CM060680.1, read as the reverse complement.
AGATATGCAAGAATCAGTCTGTTTTGCAATCTTTGTTTGTCACAAAGACTCTCAAACCACAAAAGGTAACTCCTTCTTTGACAACGCCGTTAGATTTTGATCTAAATTTCTCTCCTGAAGTTTACCATGGTGTTGGCAATGATTTTGAAAACACACCCAAAAAAGCAAAAAAAGAATATTTTCCAAATAACATTCACCATATTCCGAATGACTATTCCGAGCCAATATGGAAACGTAATACGTTTACATATATGCCGACACCACCTGACCCACCTAAACTTCAAGTCAAACCACCCAAAACCGTCACTGACAACAACTCATTTGGTTTAATTCCCGGGAGAAAATTTTATTCTAAAGAAGAGTGCATGCATGAAATAGGTGAACAATCACTAGTACATGGATTTGAATATAAGGCTAGAAAATCAGATAAGTATAGGTATGATGTGAGGTGTGTACATGAAGGATGTGATTGGGTAATAATTACGTCTAAAGTTGATGGCAGTTCCGAATGGGAAATACGAACGGTTAGAGAGAATCACACATGTTCAAGAACGAAATTAATTCCAAATCATCGTAATGCAACATCAAAATTGTTGGGCCATTTGCTTGTACCGAAAATACGTGATAGTAATCGGGTGTACAAGGCAAAGGACATTGTGCAAGACATGAAAGTTGATTACAATTGCGATATTAGTTACAAGAAGGCTTGGAGAGGAAGAAATATAGCGTTCGAGACTCTGAATGGCTGCCCGAAAAATTCTTTTGCACAATTACCCTATTTTTGTCACAATTTACATTTGACAAACGAGGGGTGGGCAACAAATCTTCTGACTGACGCTGAAGACCGATTTGAAATGTTTTTTATGGGCATTGGTGTTTCGGTAATCATATTTTGTTGACACGTACATTTAATTTGATATCTTATATACATATACATACTAAACTTTAATTTTCTTTACAGATACAAAGTTTGTTGCAAGAGCATATCCGCCCATTGATTATCATAGACGCAGCTCATCTGAAAGGTCGGTATCTTGGAACAAATTTGCTGGCTGTTGGAATGGATGGGAATAACCAAATTATACCTCTTGCAACCGGGGTGTCCCAAGGTGAGACAGGTAGGTCGTGGACTTGGTTTTTGGAAAATTTGCGCGAATGCATCGGTCACGTCCCGGGTTTGGCAATAATTTCAGATAGACACCCGGCCATACAGTTAGCATGTCGTACTGTTTTCCCAAACGCATTTCATGGTTGTTGATGTAGGCATTTGATGATGAATTGCAACTTAAAAGGGAAAAAAGTTAGGAAGCTGTATTGGAAGTTATGTAAAGTTTACACGACTCAAGAGTTCCATAGAGAGCTGAACAACCTAGCCGGTTTTAGGATTGAAGCTTACAACAAGCTAATCGAAGCGGGTGTTAGCAACTGGTCTAGGGCATATTGTCCTGGAAATCGATATAATTACATGACTACCAATAGTGCTGAGTCAATAAATGCCCTCACGAGACAAGTTCGAAGAGTCCCAATTACGATGTTAATGGAATGGTATCGAGCGCTTATACAAAACTGGTATTTCGAACGACGTCAACTTTATGAAGGTTAATTTTTTATATATATTGTATTATAAATTAAGCACATATTTTAATTAGTGAATTTTATTATTTTACTATAGTTTTTTTTGTTTTTTTTTTGTTTTTTTTTTTTTTTGTTAGATGCTGTGCAAGGGGAACTGAGTGAATGGGCAGCTGCAAAAGTTCAGGACAGGATGTTGAAGAGTGCGAGCTGGGTTGTCAATGGCATTGAGCATGGAGAAGTATACCAAGTTTATGATCGAGTAAGGACTCACGTAGTCCGGATAACGGAACGTAGTTGCAGTTGTCGCAAATGGCAACTTTCAGGTTTGCCATGTGGCCATGCTATAGCCGCGGGTAGGGTACTTGGGTTAACTGATTCTAGTCAATTGGCAAAAAACTGGTTTATGAAAACAACTTTAAAGTCTACATACGAACCTTTGATATTTCCGACTGGTGACGTTTCTACATGGGAAACACCAGACAATATTCAGGTAGTAGAACCACCAATTATGGATAAGAGACCAGCCGGAAGACCAAAAAACAAAGACAGAATCAGGTCCCGAGGAGAGGAGCCAAGGCAAATTTCGTGTGGGAGGTGCGGTGTAGTTGGCCACCGAGCTACGTGCAAACAACCGTTAATGCGAAAAAAGGTAATTTGTTATTTATTTATACTAATTTATAGCCAAAATACAAATAAGTAATGTGCTTAATCAAATGTTACTTGTGCAGAAGAGGGGTGGCAAGTCATCAAGCGGAGGTACACAAAGAAGTAATGGGAGCTCACAAACTCAAAATGGAAGGTCCCAAAACCGACGTGTTAGCTCACAAGGGTCACAATGATCAATGCCGTTTGACAATGACCCGGTTAATTTGGCAGACCCTTAGGTTAAGAATGGGCAAAAATAATGTCCAAGTTATATTATGTTGTTGGTTTTAACATAATATGTTATGAAAGAACAGTTCATCTTAATGTTTTCATAATACAATGTTTCGATTTTCCTGTATAAACGGTGAACAACTTAAATAATGGGGAATGTAACCACATCATACATTAAGTAGCAAAATGATTGGAGTAAACCAATCTTTAGTCATGGTTACATTAGATACCAACACATAACGCTTAAAGTACCATCGTCACTAAAACACAACCACATATAAAGGGAACTTAAACAACAGTGTCATGGCATTACAACTTAGTGGACACATTCAATTTCGGAGATCTTGTGCTTGAAGTAGAAACGAATCAACGCCTCTCTGTATGCCAGTGCTGTTTGAAGAGAGTCATCCATAACCAGAGGGATCCCGTAAGCCTACCTGTATAGTAATAACCAACCAGTTTCATTTGACATTATAGAAAAGTCATACCAATAAGTGTGATACATGGTAGAAAAAGATGTTAATTACCTGTATAGGAAAATGCATAGAAAGATGCCACAGTCACCGAAAACACCACCCTGCTTGGGGATGTGAGTTACGTGGCGAAAATTTATACGGTAGCTAGTTGGGTCGATTCCTTTCTTTGCAAATACACCTGTCTCCTTAAGTATAAAGGGAAGCTTTTCCCTTAGACACCTCCTCATCTTGAAATACCACTCACGATATTCAACTTCATATGTTTCACCGCTGTCATAAAATACCACCTCCCCGGTTTGTATGTAAAACACAGCAAGTGACCAATGGGTGAAAGGTTCATTTATAGGGATGAACACCTGAATATTTATTAAGAAAAATGAGTATAACGAGTAGTATACTGATTTAAATGTTTAAAGGTTCAATCCGTACACGTACCCGCTCAACATCAGACCATGCACAGTCGTATACTTCGTTTGTCGCATAAAACAGTGGCATCGAACCTTGAAGGAGAGTTGTCAAGAAGTAACAACTAACCATGCACCAATCGGCATTATTAGGTCTAAAATGCCACATATACATCACCCAAATATCAATGTGCTGCATGTCATTATAAAAAAATGTCAAACAATATGTATCAGGTCATGTTATCTAACAGGTTTATTGTTGATCAGTGGGTGAGGTATGGAACTTGGGTGAAAAACCCGAGTGTTCAGGTTATGCTTATGAGAACAGGTCAAAAGGTAGGTCAATTAAGCTATGGTCAAATGAGCAGAAAACCAAAATTCTAGATAAATCACTAAAAAAATGGGTTTTCTGAAAACTTATGAAATTTTGACTTTTAAATTGATGAGCTAATTTGACTTTTGTGAAACTCTAACTTGATTTAACCACTGATTATGGTATACTAGGCTATAGTAAGAGTAAATTATGCTAAAACAACTACTTGTGAAATGATTTTATGAGATTTGGGCTTAAAACCTTCAACCGTTAACAAGTGAGATCAATCCAAAAGGCATTTTGACTTTTTTACAAATGGGACCTGTTTTTTATGGTTCAAATATTCTAAGCCACACTCCAGAAACTGTTATGAAGTGATAATGATTTGCAGGACCTTAATATGGTTTAATAGACCTAAATTAACTCAGAACAACAAACTTAAACCACTAATTACCAACATCACTACTAATGGTATTTGACAGTGAAAATTAAATATTAAGCAACTACGAATTTCAATAAACAAGCCACCAATTTTAAGCAAGTTTTAATACCAACTAAGCACAATCAAGCACAAACAGGTTATGTTATCAATCAGGTTCGGAAATTTAAAGTGCGAGTTTACCTCGTCACGTAACCAACCAGATCGTTTCTCGTCAACACAAGCTAGACTTTCCCAGAAAAGACGATCGACAACAATATCTCTACACCAAGGAAACTTGCAACGAGGCAACCAAGAATTATCTAAAAAGTCCTGAAATTCACGATCAAGTATTACATTGTTGATACTAATGTGAGTCCTTGTGAGTTCCTGCATATATCAAGAATAATATCTACATTAAGTTATCATATTATATTGTGGAATTGAATAAAACATAATAGACTAACATAATGTATAAGGCGTTAGGTGGTACCTCTGTCCAAGGTTTGACATCTCTACACAGTTCACGCATAAAAGGATCACGAATAGGCTTTTGACTTTTAAGTGTTTCCAAAGTAGGAATAACATGTTTCGGAAGCTCTCCCGTGAAAGGCGGCCTCAAAACAAATTTGTACTCCCTCTTCTTTGGTCCAGGACGATTTAAACAAAGTTTCATGTGAGGCAGTTTCATGACCCCATCATCAACAAATCTTTTATCCTCTTCCTGTCTAAGTCGTACAGTTTCATCTCTAACCGAAGCCAACCTACGTAACTCAGCCTCATGCTTATCAACTTTGTCACAATCATCCAAAATTACCCATTCATCCTTCAACAATTCACAAGATAAAACATAATACAACTTATAAATGACCACACGATGCTAAAGTATAGAATGCACTACATTATTGCTGCGAATGTAAAAAGAAACCTGTTCAACATCTCCGTCAGCTAGCTCCTCAACTTTTACATCCTGAAACATTTAACATGTGTTTTAACTTATAAGAAAAACCGTTATGTCGCAAATATTGTTTTTTACAAGTTCAGGTTGTACAAACCTGTAAACCGGTGCCAAATGCTTTCTGCCATGCCTCATGATGCTCACGCACATCATATTTCTGTGTTTGTTGAATCGGCCCGTCAAACAACTCCAGAAAGTCATCATTTAAGTTTGTGCAATACTCGTTAGCAAGATCAGTCTCAATGTTACTTCCAAATTCCAGTCTACCCTATAAGATATGCAAGTACAGGATAAGGAACACAAAGTAAGCGCAAAAAGCTTTTACCAACAACGAAATCAGAATTAAAAAAAATGGGAACTTACTTTTTTGCTGTCCTGCGCAAAATTAAGCTCGACCTTCTTCAAGTCATGAACCGTATCTCCAGCCCTTCTTTTCCGAGTCATAATCTACAAAAGAAAGAATTTGGACATCAATACTTTTTTAATATAAAGAACCTGAATCTTAACATAATGTTATATTACAAATTATACATGAATAACAGATTCAAGTTTGTGGACACGTCCTTTCAGACTCTGAACCTCAGCCGGTAGCTTCAGCAAACTTCCGCACATTTCTTGTATAATCTCAACACGTTCCATGATAGAAACAGTACGCAGATTCGTACGGTTTTCCATATCTTCCTCAGCATCTTCAGCTAGCATTTTTTTCCGTGCTTCACTTCTTTTACGAAAATACTCCTCAACAAGCCCAACTTCAGCAACAGGCGGTGGTCTAGGCACATACCAATTAAAAAACTTAACACTACGCCTAAACGATTCAGACGCTCCCTCGGCCCTTGATGGATACAATTCACAGTTACTTTTTTCACCCTAACAAACCAATAAAAACGTAAATGAGGGCTATGCACAAACAGAAGCTTAATAACTTTTACGTCAATACTTCATTGAATACTATAAACACTAACACGTCATTGACAATTATCGAATAAAAATACCAGAATATTACGTGTACAACATACCTCTGGAAAAAGGTCCCCCAAATTCACATTTGCTTGAAAAGGAACCTTCTTAGTCCATGCTACAGATCTAGGTAAAATATCAGGCGCCTTTCTCCACCACCGGCCACTCTGGACAGATGCTTCTAAAATCCAAATCTGAAATAATAGCAAATTTATGTAGTTGTAACTTGTTACTTGTGCAAAATAATGTAAGTACGAAAATGGTACGGAAATTACTAACCTTGAATGGCAAAATAAACCCTCCCAATGAATAAGAAGGTTGAAACTTACGGTTCATATTAACTGCCTTATGAAACGCATCCCTTTTAAATGAGTTGACATTCAAAATAACATCATACAACATACGCCAAATGTGTTCCCCCCAAGGAAAATCGTTCCATGTTTGTAAACTATCAACCATTCTAATTAAAGGATCAGCCACTACAGATATCAATTCACGACCCATAAAAATCACCTCCAAGGCTAACAACAGGCACGCACGAATTGCGTCTTCATCAGATATTTTGGAAAAAGCCTCGTCATCCTCAATTAACGCAAGTAGATCAATGTTTTTTAAATGGTCACCAATCTTGTCCGGAAAAACACGATCACGGAAATTCAAAGGACCTGTCCTAAACCCACGTAAAGTAGGAGTTCCAAATTTGAAACCAGTAATGAGCTGGAACTCGCGACGACCAAAATGCAAAAGATGTCCGTTGACATGATAAGCAAGTGAGAGATCATAGTGCTTATCATCGGAGTTCAGTTGCTTTTCCAACATGTGATGAACAATCATCTCGTCGTTATCAACATAAGTTATATCTAACCATGGTCCAAAACATGTTGACCTGAATAAAGTACGCCTCTTTTCATCTAACCTTGCCTTGATTAACGGAAAGTATCGAACTTTGCTTCTGACATGGACCTTCGAATTCTGTAGGTATCCCTACATTAATAAACAAACACAGCCGGTAAGTGGAAGAAAAACAAAATGCTGACAAAGAAAAAAGATATACAAATTGCCATAAACCACAATTTCTGTTACTATCCCTAAATTAATTACACTGAAAGAAATGTCAACAAATGAAAGTAACCATTCACCAATAAAAAATAGTGCAGGATGCGCGGACCAAAGATATACACAAACACAACCGTGATGGGAATTCACTAATATAGTAGAAGCACTAACAATCTGAAAACTAACCTAAGGCTACAACTTAGAACAACTACAAGGCAGCTCTAATAGGGTAAATAGAAGCAAACATAAGAAGCACTAACAATAAAAGAAAAATATAAGGTTGTTAACAAGCTGACAAAGAAACAATAAATCAATTTTCAGAGCTAATGTCCTAATAATGAGCAAATTAAAAATGAAGGTCAATGTGAGTTTGGGGCTATTCCTAACTGTTGTGCAGTAACCTCACAATGGGCAAAAAAGTGCCTGCGACTTTGAAAATGGGTGGAAACTAGTATGCAACTTTTTGAACCATAATTTTGAACATGTTACCTTAGTCATACTTGAATCACAAATAACGACTAAAAGAAACTTAAACTAAACTTCTTGATGCATGATTTTCAAAACAGTTATGAACCAAGATATTTAGATAACTAAATGATAGGCTATGAAACTACTAGGAATTGCTAAAAATTGACCTTTAACTACTGATTGGATTAAGTTACAACTGATTCGAAGTATCTATGTTACCAAAGTTGATTTTATCCCAAGATTTTCCACTGTGCCAAACACCCCATCATGGGTCAGATTTGGTATTTTTACTGTTAAATCTAAGCTAAACTAGCATGGGTCAGAGATCACAACAAACTTGAAGATAAGGAGTGAATTTAACAGATAAATAGCAAATAAGCTTAGGACTAAACTACTCCTAAGAAAACTACCTACTAAAACCTAATTTCCTAGTTGCCAAACCATGGCTTACAATGAAGCTTTTTATACTAAAACTAGGATTAGGGTTCCTCCTTGGGTAAATAGAATATGGCTAATGGGGTAAATAGAACCAGAGACAACTTTGAACACCCACACGCAACATCTAAAAACCATTCCACAAGCTCAAAATCAAAGCAGAAGCAACGATCAAATAACCTCATTCCTTACTGAGTTATAACAATTTCATAACCTTTTTCCTTTGTATTGGCATCAAATAAGCTTTTTCCTAGTTTACTGAGTTATAACAATTTCAGAAGGCAAAGAACAACATTATTAGACAACACAATTTATCGCAACGTATCACATTTAATTATGAATGTATCATCATTTAAGTATACAAAAACCAACAATATATAGATAATACTTGATTTCCATTAAAAACGAATATTTACATAAAAACTTAACGCGTACATTAGAAAACCGCGTTAAGTAACCATACATAAACGCCAAAGTAGCCTTGACCTAACTACCAAACATTCATACCCTAGACCTACCCACCACCACCAACACCTATAGACGCAACACACTGCCAATAAACTCCCTGAGTAGATCGGCATTGTATCGGGCCTCATCTGCTGCACGTGTGTACAAGAGTATTCTTGACACATCCTGATAGCGAGCAAGCCTGAGCATACGACGGCCATGGGCAGCCACAGTGGAGCCAAATACCTGGCCGAGCTCGAACAAATACAGATCTATCTCTGTTATTCTATGTCGGGCCTCTTCCACATACGCTCGCAGCTCTTCCTCCTCGGCGAGGTTGGCTGCAAGTAGCCTCTCAAAGTAGACAAATAATTGTCGAGCCCTACTCAAGGATCGAGCTTCTACTGCTAGGCGGTCATGAAATGGGAAATTTGTTGAAGCCATTATCAGATTTAGTTAGAGAGATACTATGAAAGGAATTGATGATCGGAAAAGTAGTAGGTGATGATCGGAAAAGTAGTGGTAACATTGTGTTAGGTTGTGGAATTATTTATAATTGGAAATCAAGGTATCTTAATACCTAAGAGGATTAATACATCTATAACATAAATGCCTATCAAATCATAGTAATAATCAACAAAAACAAGCACATATTCACATATAAACAGTAAAACATACCTTATTATCAATCATTATTATTAATCTTAATTATGAATTACAAATGAACAGTAAAATGGGAGCATCACACACACACACTTCTTATTCAGGAAGAAGAACTGCAAAAAAAAAAGAGTTTGAAAAAATAAAAATAATTATTAAAAAAAATAAACAAGTGGGTTTGTGTTCTTTCCCCATGCAATCTAAGAAAGATTGCGTGCCGCCAGTCGCACACTAGTACAAGTAGCACAGCCGTCAGTCGCACACCATATTCGAATAAAACAAAATATGAGTGGAGTCAGCAAATAGTTGATATGATAGTGGGGTCATGCCACGTGTCGCACAATGTATGGAGTCGCACAGTAGCACACGTCGCACATGACCAAAATTGGAACTTGTATGAAAATTGACTCAATTGTGATATAAAATTCGATTTTAGGCTTATAATTGGAATTTTCCCTAGAATTTGTCATGCTTTTATATTTATGCCCATTTGAGAGGATCTCAACAAAAAAGTGTTTGACTTATTGTTACAAGCTTTCAAATTCTTATCACTACTTTTTTACATATAAATAGTTTGTAAACAATTTACTGTCTAGTACTTTCTATTATTTTTTTTTTATTTTTTTTTTTTTCTGAAAAGCTAATATTATTAGCACACCTTACCCAAAAGGACTGGCATGAACAATATCGTTCTCCATTTCCACAAGCACCATAAGGAAGTAAAAATCAGGCCTTGAAAAAGCTTTTGGCCCTTTGTAGCACTTGAACCCAAATAATATACATTAACCAAGTCATGAAGATTAAGCGATGGAGGAAACTGCAACAACCACCAACTGAAAACTTTTTCTCCATACTTGGAGGACATAAGGGCAACCTATTAGTGAATGTACAAGAGTTTCCGGAGCCGAGTCACATCTCTGACATATGACCATAATACCCCGGTTTTCAAGATTAGTACGTAGTATATAATTAGGCAACCTATCCAAGCAAGCAAGCCAAACAAATACCTTGACCTTCCTTGAAACCCAACTATTCCAATCAAACAGTGAGGAAGGAGCAGTTTTTCAATATATGAGTAACATCTTGAAATCATAATATCCAAGTATTAACATCTATAAATGGTCTATCCAAAAGTGTAGTCGCCCTGGGATTAGTCAGCTCGCAATGTCGAGTCGGAACCCAGGTAAAAAAAAATAATAATAATAAAAAATAAATAAAAATCTATAAATGGTCCACATACTATAATACATGAGACTTAGGCAGTAGATGATATATTTAGCGAATCCAAACATGCACTTGAATGACAAAGTTGAATAGGCATATGACTGCGAAATAGAACATTGTATATATGAACCAAAATCGCGACTCCACTTGTCTGAAAACAACAAAACTCAACACAACGATGGCGTCCTGGCATCTGAAATAACCCTGGCGATAACAAGGCAAATAGCAACACAGACACGAAAACCGGCTCCCCATCCACCATCTTGTAAGTAATGATTTTTGTAAGTGTGATTAGATTATGAAGGGGTGCATGGGGATTTATATATAAAATAAGTTAATGTAAAACTTGGTTAAGAAGCAAACAAAAAGGCTTTGTTATTGATGGGATAGGGATAAGTTGATGAAGTCACTCATGGTTCGCTATCGTTTGCTTTATATATTTGCATGGGACACAAATATGAAATATTGAAAAGCCTCAGTTAGCTTAAGTTATAAGTATAATCATGTTTTATCATTTCGTAACTTTTATTAGTAAGTAAGGTTTAAGAATTTACTAAGTAAGCTTTAAATGGCAGTGATGGACCACTAATCGAAAATAAAACATTTATTCATTAGAAGTTAAGCATAGAACACGCCAAACCAATGGTCACAGAGATAATTTGATATTTCTGGAGCTTGTATATCTCTTATTTCAATTCTTATTATGAAGATGTAAATGATGTTCAGGATCCGGATTATGAGTATTTCTTTTTAAGTTTGAAGACGACACTTTCTCAAGCAATTTACAAATTACAAATGACAATGTTTTGAAATTTTTTTACTTTTGTCTGTTTGTAATTTACATTTTTGCTGGCCCATTTGAATTATTTAGTCCATTACGAGTCAGCAACCATAACACTCCATAAAACTCAGCAACTAAGAGTAGCGTGCAACTCTTCAATCTCAGTTTAAAACCATAACACTTCATTGCTTGCCATCTTTAAAACCAACTAACATCAGTTTCTTTTCATTTCACACACTCCACTCCATCTCTCTCAACCTCAGTCCACTGCCCACTTGTCATTTTCCGGTGACGTCCGACGATGGTAACATCAGTTTTCTTTTCTTTTGCCTCTTTATTTTATTCTTGTCATATACGTTACGTTGCATTTACACCATTTTTTTTTTTGTAGGTTTTGCTTCATTAGCTTGATGTATTTTTCTAGATGAAAAATAAATCGATAGTGACAAAAAAACCTTTGTCAACAAGCGGTATGTGCAATATTTTTACGTGAACTGGTTTATGATTTTTTTTATTATTATTGAACCTATGTGTAAATTGTTTAATTAGGTAGAAAAGAAATAAATGAGGTGAAAGTTATTCAAAAGGATCAAAATGATTTACATATTCAACTGGTAATACTAGTAATATTTAAAAAAAGAAAAAGAAAAAATAAAGAATAAAAAAATAACAGGTTTCATTATCTAACTTATTAATAAATTAACTAATGAAAATTTTATTTTTATTAGATACACATAGAATTAAACTTTTTAAATGATTGTCTTTAACAATTAAAAATCATAAATCATACTCCATCCGTCCCATATTAAATGTCCACTTTTGACTTTTCGAGTCTTTTTTCTTTAACTTTGACCTTAAATATTTTTGTTTGTATTATATATATATATATATATATATATATATATATATATATATATATATATATATATATATATATATATATATATATATATAGGCTCCGGTTCCATTGAGAAGGTTTTTATTTTGAGAAGATTGAGAAATCTTTGTTTGATCAAATTGATTCATGTTTTTTATATGATTCAAAGGTAAACATCATTTTATGGTGAATCGAATCTATAAATCACAAATTTGATTCACAAATCATTGCTAAAATCGAGTTATGATGATGATTCATTAAATTTGTACAGATGATTCAGTATTCTACATATATCGCAAAATCGAGAGATTTTTAACATTGATTCAAATTTTTTTTTACACATTTTGAATTTTAATCACATTAAATTGAGTTTTAAGCTTGAAAAACATGAATCAAAGTTACAAATCTATCGTTTTTGAAAACCTTCTCAATCTTCTCAAAATAAAAACCTTCTCAATCGATCCAGATTCTATATATATATATATAGTGTATCTTTATTTTCAGAACCCTGTTAAGTGCGGGAACTGCGAGAACTCTAATTTTGCATTAGAAAACATGCATGTTCATATAAAAATGTTTGCTTCTTACATACACCTTAATACACATAATACATGTTTATATAAAAACCTGTTAAGTGCAATAGATCAATGCAAAATGGTTTTATTTTTAGAACCCTGTTAAATGCGGGAACTGTGAGAACTCCAATTATGCATTAGAAAACATGCATGTTCATGTAAAACATGTATGTTTTCTTACATACACCTTAATACGCAGGCATGTGTATGTAAGAAAACATACATGTTTTATATGAACATGCATGTTTTCTAATGCAAAATTGGAGTTCTCGCAGTTCCCGCACTTAACAGGGTTCCTAAAATAAAGCTCCCCTATATATATATATATATATATATATATATATATATATATATATATATATATATATATATATATATATATATATAAAGAATGAGTTCCCCCTATTGAATGTGAGCATTAATGTCACAAGCTAAGAAACTCAAATATGTTGTTTAAGCTAATGAATTAAGTACATTCATAGCTTATTTTGAGCATTGATGACATACCATGACATAAACTAATTAAACAAATACATATTGACTCAAATATAGCCATGCTGTAAATCTGCTTTTAAAGCTTTAAATAGCTTTTATAAACCAAAAGGAAGAAAACTCAATCATAAAGTCATTTTTAGAAACTGTCCAACTTAACCGACTCATGCAAACCCTTTCATGTTTCCATGCTCCATCAACACCTCTTTTCATCTCCTCATCATTAAATGAGTTGGTTCCTATAAATTGCACACCAGCCACAATTTTGAAACAAAACTTCCACTCAATAATATTTGAACGCCACCCAAGAGTATGTCAAATGATATGCAGGTACAAATGATACTAACAAATCTAATTGCAGACCCATGTACTCACATTTTTTTTCCTCCTGAATTATTTTCCACCTGCAGGTGGGCTACCACTGAACTCCAGCTGCTTATTACAATTTAAATCCCAAGATGAGCAAATACTTCATGTGTAAGAAAAAATTACTCGCTATAAATTTTGTTAACATCAATGTGAATAGAACATTTACATTGTCTCTCTTATTTTAATAGGTATAACCAGTTTTGGGGGCCAAGTCACCAACACCTGCTTTAGAATTTGAAACAGAAAGGTACACAAATTTAGAACAATACAAATTCAGAAACTGCATACTGCTAAACACGTTGTTAGAAACAAATCTAGATACTCAGAAGGTACTTCTCATATTTATACACATACCTACCTATCTATAAATACGGCTGTATCTAACTATATAAAACATATGCCAGTGTATACAGTTTACCACCGAAGCAGTCATACTAAAGATTGATGAAACAAAACCATGGTATTTTAATAAATGTCACACATGCCGGAGAAAATTGGCCGATGGATTTTTACATGGGCAATGCCAAGAATATGGTGAACCACCTCTTAATTACAGGTAGTTTGAACAAAATATTGAAAAAAAAGGGTGCTAATTTCTGCGTGTGGTGTTCTGCATGTGGATCTCACCCATGAGAGCTTACCTATTGATCAAAAGAATGAAACAATTGAAGAACTTTTAAGATGGGGGTGTAATAGAAAAAATGAGGTACTTTTATGCTTTTACCCTCCTGCACCAGTATTATTACTTTACCCCGTATTGTTTCTGAACTTCTCCATGACGCTTGATTTTCCCCTTACAAGGACCGAGGTTTTAGATGATGACACACCGGAGGGTAGTAACGCCGTTCACAGGACCCCTAAGAAGAGACTGGTGAGGGGCCCACAAATACATACTCCATCCAAGGCATCTGGGCCAAAAAAGAAAAGAAGGTTAGGCCTTAAGATACAATATAAAATTTCACTCTGAATAATGATTCTTCCACGCAATAACAATTTCTTTTAACACATAATTTAAGGTACACTGAAGAAGGCTCAGGGCCAGAGGACGAGCCTGTTGAAATAACCCCGGTGGAAAAACATACTAAAGAACATGAAGAGTAGGGACCTGCACTCAGAATAAGTACCGAAGAAGAAATAAAGGGTTGCACCGCTGGTGTTAGTTTTAATTTTGTGAACTTAGGCAAAAGTGTCATGATCTATCCGTCTTTTGTGTCAGAATTTTGTGGACTAAAGCATGAACATCATGAGTTGGTAAATGTTTTAATCTCAGATTTTTATTTCAATAAGTCCAGTTACTATTTCCCCTTTACCCCTCGCGTTTTAATTAACGGTCAAACCCCTGTCTCTCTTTTTCTATCACTCGCACTTTTGCACTTGCCGGAGGTCTCCTGGAAGCAGTCTCTCTACTCCCAGTTTTGCTGGGGTAGGGGTAGGATTTGCCTACATTCTACCTCCCCCATACCTCGCTTCCGCGGGATTGGGTATTGTTGTTGTTGTTGTTGTTGTTGTTGTTGTTGTTGTTGTTGTACTGAAATTAATGTGGCGCTACCTATTCATAACAGTTTTATTATGGCATTCTAAGTTAGGCATGGATCCCTTCACAGTTACCTTACTTTGGGCAGTTATGCTCATATATCAGTTACTGCAAAACCTTGCCCACATGCCATAACTCAATCTAAGCCGTAGGTAATCCAGGCTTTATTACCCGGAAAATAAGACGAACAGATGGGAGAAATTCTCTGTAATCCAGACACGTGGCTTAAGTGTGACATGCTAAATAAGGATCGTATTGAACCTCAAAAATCATGTTAAAAAAATACAAAAACTAAATCCGCATGCACTATCTTTATGAAAATGTTCAGTCTCTTGGATTTTCCTCAAAATTTAAGTGACATCAGAAATGTGTTTGACAAGGGAGTGGTCTAAAATAGCATCAGATTGAAAATAAAAAATACATGGAAAAAAGGGACCTGGGAGTAATATAAGTAAATGGTCCGCAGAAAACACCCAATAACAGACACTACAAGAATCAGGAGAACAGGCGACAAGCCGTTTCCCGTCAACATTATGTCGACGGCATAATACAAAAAACGACAAAAAAAACGATTGACCGAGGCCAACTGCGTTGAATTTTTCATAATCGTATTTTCCCGTCGACATGTCGACGGGAATATATTAATAACGTTTTATCTCGTACTTAACGTGTGATTAAGCATAATAATTATTATGTTTTAAGATTCCCGTCGACATGTCGACGGGAGCATATTACTAATTATAAACATTTTTAATAAATGGGTAAAATATTGGGCGGGATATTTTCCCGCTTTATTGTTCCCGTCGACATGTCGACGGGAATATATCTTTAAAAATCAGGCTATATATATCCTCACAAATACATTCCCGTCTCATTTTTTTACCAATATATACATTCTCATAAAATTATTTCCGTCTCATTTTACACATCTCACAAATAATTCAATTGTCAATTTTTACAAGACACACATGACTTGGCGTGGTTGCACAGTTGAAGAGGAGTACTCAAAAATCTTGTCACACGAGCTCCTCTTTAATGAAGTTATGTTAACTTTTGGTCATGCAGTTTATGAGGAGTATGATGATTTTAAGGATGCTGAACCGTGGATGAGAGACAAGATTATTGAATGGTGTAGGAAAAAGCCGTACTACAAAGAGTACATGGACGAGCTAGATGCTGCTGAAGCTCAAGCTGCTGCTGAAGCTCAAGTTGTTGTTGTTGGAGGTGACGACGAAGCTGAAAGTACGTTGGAAACAAAACTTGATAATCTGGGAAATAGGATCACAAATCTTGAAGCTAGGTTTGCACATATCAAGGAAATGAGAGCAAGGAAGGGAAAAGATGGTGCGAGTTCGAGTAAAGCGGGAAGTAGCCGCAAAAAAAAATAAACGGGTTGTTTCGTTTGATCTGTTGTTTTAGTTGTCGAGTTGTTTCGTTTGGTTGTCGAGTTGTTTAGTTTGAGTTGTTTCGTTTGGTTGTCGAGTTGTTTAGTTTGAGTTGTTTCCTTTGGTTGTTGAGTTGTTTAGTTTGGTTGTCGAGTTGTTTAGTTTGAGTCTGTATGAAAATGCATGTGGTTAAGAACTCTTGCTTGTTTTAAATAAACAATTTGCCTTTGTGTTTGATAATTATTGCTCCTTCAGTTCTAATTATTGCTCCACAACAACAACATTTTATTAAACAACAACAACAACAACAACATTTTATTAAACATCAAAAACATCAACAACAACAGCAACAACAACGATAACAGTACTACATATGAAATTTATCCATGTCACCTACAAGGTCACGGAGTATTGCATCCGACTGACATGCGTGGTCGTGGTTGGGATACGTTGCCATGTTAAGTTTTGCCTCCAGCACCCTTAATTTTGTCTCTAACACCTGTTTTTGTGCCTCCAACACCTGTTTTTGTGCCTCCAGCAAGTTTATTCTAAGATTTTTTTCATGACAGTTTGAGCACCTTTTTGGAGCAGATCCAGAACCGCTTGATGTTGAAGCTCCCAGAGAACCGATCATCATTTTGGCGAGTCGTTCCTCCTTCCATAAAAAAAAATTACATCCATGGTCGTCTGTCCCAGGCTGTTAAAGAGTAAAAACTATTATTTTTAACAACTAACCAAATTATTTAAAGAAAAAATATGTAATTGTTCACCTGCGAGAAAGGACACGCATAGTATAGTTTACCACGGGAGTAAGATTTACACGATTCTCGCAGAACCACGTCTCCTCGTTCACAAGGACAAGGAAAAGATTCAAATTCTGCCATCTTCTTCACCATGATAACAGTGTATGTTTGTGGTTGTGAGGTTGAGTGGTTGAATCGTGACCGGTGTGGCCCGATCTACAAGTTGAGGTGATAAAAGGTGGTGGCCAGAAAAAGATTCCGGCGGCCGGAAAATGCTGGTGTCGCCAGAAAACAAAAACTGCTAGAGAGAGATAGAGAGAGAGAGATATAGTGAGATGAGTATGTGTGTGTGTGTGTGTGTGTGTTTATATTGTGAGGATAAGGTGTTAGGTAGAGAGAGAGATATAGTGAGATGAGACATATCATGTATAACCATTGCATCTCGACTCGTTCGTTTAACATCTCATGTATAACCATAGCATATCGACTCGTTCGTTTAACATCTCATGTATAACCATTGCATCTCGACTCGTTCGTTTAACATCTCATGTATAACCATTGCATTTCGACTCGTTCGTTTAACATCTCATGTATAACCATTGCATCTCGACTCGTTCGTTTAACATCTCATGTATAACCATTGCATCTCGACTCGTTTGTTTAACATCTCATGTATAACCATTGCATCTCGACTTGTTCGTTTAACATCTCATGTATAACCATTGCATCTCGACTCGTTCGTTTAACATCTCATGTATAACCATAGCATATCGACTCGTTCGTTTAACATCTCATGTATAACCATTGCATCTCGACTCGTTCGTTTAACATCTCATGTATAACCATTGCATCTCGACTCGTTCGTTTAACATCTCATGTATAACCATTGCATCTCGACTCGTTCGTTTAACATCTCATGTATAACCATTGCATCTCGACTCGTTCGTTTTACATATCATGTATAACCATTGCATCTCGACTCGTTCGTTTAACATATCATGTATAACCATTGCATCTCGACTCGTTCGTTTTACATCTCATGTATAACCATTGTATCTCGACTCGTTTGTGATATTCTAATTATTTTATTTTATATTTTAATAAATGATTTTTTTAATTATAATATAAGTGGATATTAAAACATTTGTGGATATGGCAGCTAGGTTTAGACATTACCACACCCCGTTTTGTATACTTTATATGTTTTTATTCATTTTGAGGGTGTTTAGCGATATTTTGCAAGTGTTATAGCCGATGGCGAGTTATACGTTTAGGACATGTTGATATTGAGTGGTTATAGGTGTAATGTTACAGGTTTTGGTAGATTTTTTCCGGAAAATCCGGAAAAAATCTGGAAAATTGCTATATTTGCAGCCTGCTGTTAGCAGGGTGTTAACAATGATACCGTCGACATGTCGACGGCATCATTGAAACATAATTATTGGTTATTTAATGATACCGTCGACATGTCGACGTTATCATTGAAACAAAAACAGTGTTTTTCATATTATGCCGTTGACATGTCGACGGCATTATATTAAAAACAATACTTTTGTTTTAATGATACCGTCGACATATCGACGGTATTATATAAACCATAATTATAATTAACTAATTAAAACGTTAATTATTTATATGGTACCGTCGACATGTCGACGGGAAGAGTTTGACGGACACAAATTTCTTTGACTGGAAAACGACGTGGGACCCACAGTGTCGACGGTGATTGTCGACGGAAACACTGTTCCCGTCGAAGCACAGCCGTCAATGTGGTACCGTCGACATGTCGACGGTAACGTATGATTCCGTCGACATGTCGACGGAAAGGGCTTAAAAAAGTCGCCGGGGAAAGCCTCGATTGTACTAGTGAGAATTCTAAAGAATGAAATTGAGAAAGAAAACTGGTAAGTGTGCATTACCTTGGTTGTACCAAAAAAAGATTGAAGTTGCCAGGATTTTGGGGTACACTCATAAACTTGCTTTCAATCTGCTGCTTATACTCAGCTCTTCCCGTTTGTAAATCAAATCCAATAATCCTCTTATGTGCACCAACTGATACCACCATCTGCTTTTGTTGTATTCCATAGTTGGTATCCAATCATAGGACTTTTCCAGTGAATATCCTGCTAGGAAAGTTTAAAGATGAATTTCAGTGAACTTGATGACGTATCAGTTTTAATCAAAAAAAATATGGTATAAATAAAACTCTATTTACCCGAGGGATTGCAATCCACCAACAAATTCTTGCTTTGAAAATTCACACATTGTAGCAGCCTTCATGTGCCACGAAACATCCAGCTGCAATTGCATCAGCAAAAAGTGAAATGCTAATAAGTAAACAGGTACTTCATATTCTATTATACAGACAATGAAAACTATTGATAACAAACAATGAAAACTATTGGTAATAGCTATGTTGGAATGGCTCAGACCATTTTCCTTTAGCTATGTTGATAAGCATAAAATAAAAGTATGCATTTCAATATAATGTGTCTCACAATGGTGTGGTGCATGTATGATACAGCCTAAAATGGTCTCAAAGACAAAAGGCTAGGCCAGTAATTCTTAACTTTTAGGGCTATATTTGCCAGCACCCGTTTTCAGTTTCAGTCACGGACAACGCTATGTGGCGCTATCTAGACTCACAAGCCCAAAAGGACTAAAAATCCCCATGATGGAAGACAATGACAAGAACTTGAAACACCACACAAGAAAATATTGTGTGTAATGAAGCTTTTAACAACCTAAACTAGCAAGCCAAGGTACGACTAACGATTCTTTGACTACAACATATCATTTTACCTTGATAAAGAACTGTAGGTAAACAAAAAAGCACACAAATTGTTTGATTTCAATTATTAATTCAGGTTAATATTTGTCTCTTTCCTTTCATTGTAATTAATCGGTGGCAGGCTGCAATAAACAAAAAAATTAAACCACTTTCAAAACCGTTCAAAAACAATAACATGTGATTAAAATAAAGTACAAACCTGTGAAAGGTATTGTTGGGATATGAAATATCAAAGTGCTTCTGGATGTCAAAGTACTGCTGCATGAAGAACAAAAGTCAAAGTACTGCTGAAGAATAATGTCAAAGTACTGCTGATATGAAGAATGTTTAAAGTACTTCGAAGGAAACAAGGACTGATATGCAATATTAGATAAGGATTAATGTGTAATATTAGTTGAATATTCTAGAATTAGTTAGGGATAATTACTTGTCATTCAAGAATTATATGTTGTAAACCGACTTAAGGTTATCTATATAAAGAGCCTTAAGAGGTATTGGTCGATAGAAGTTTTATAAGTTTTACAAGTTAGAAGTCGATCAAGTTAATAGTTAGGGATTGTTAGTGAATCTGTGTAACAAAGCAGGTTCAAAGTTTGGTTAATATAAAAGTTCTTCTTAAGCTTTGTGTTAGTAGATTCCGCATACTTTACAAGGTCAAACAGTGTTTCAATATTAATAGTGTTGAGTTTACTCAATATTGTTAAACCCTTACAAGCTACAAAGTAGTTTGGTCAGAGTATATCGATCCAACAAGTGGTATCAGAGCTTGTGTTGGAAACTCTGATTAAGAAGACAAACCTTTAAAACCTTTAAACCTATCTCACTACAAACCCTACAAGATGTCGACAGATGTTGCACCTGCTCCCTCAATCACTGCTGTTAGAATCCCTATTGTTAAGAAGGGAGAATACAACCTATGGGCCATGAAGATGAGGCAGTACATTGCCATCACAGACCATGCTTTGTGGGATGTGATTGTCAATGGTAACATGCAAGTTGAAGAACCAGTAGAGGTACCTGGACAACCAACACCACCAAAAATACCTGTACCTGCTGCTACCAAAAGAAATCAAGACAAAGCACTCAACATACTGCTTTCTGCTATTCCTGATGGTCACCTACTAAAGTTTCATGATGCCAAAGATGCCAAACAACTGTGGGCTGCAATAAAGAAGAAGTTTGGAGGTAATGATGCTTCCAAGAAGATGCATAGGAATTTGCTGAAGCAACAATTTGAAACTTTCACTGTTGGTGAAAGAGAAGGTCTTGATTCTGCTTATGAAAGATTTCAACATCTTTTGAGTATGCTAGAACTATATGATGCTGAGGCATCAGTTGAAGATGCTAATTTAAAGTTTCTAAGGAGTCTGCCATCAGCATGGCATGTAGTTGCTACTATGATCAGAGGACAATCAGGGCTGGATACTATGGACTTTGATGATCTTTACAACAATCTGAAGGTGTATGAGCATGAGATGAATGGTACTACAGGTTCAAGCACTCAACAGAATATTGCTTTTGTCTCTTCTGAAAAGAGAAGCAGTACTTCCAACAAAGGTACTGCTTACCCTGCTCAAAGTACTGTGACAGAAACACAGGTTCCATGCACAACAATGGCCACCACAAATTCATCACAATCAGTTACCCCCACCTCAGATGATGTTCTATGTTCATTCTTTGCTCAACAAGCATCTATGCCAGTCACTTATCAAGAAGATGTACTGCAAATTGATGATGATGCCTTGGAAGAAATCGATATCAGATGGCAAGTTGCTATGCTCACTGCAAGGATCAAGAAGTATGTGAACAAGACAGGAAAAGGCATCAACTTCAGAGCTAAACAAGGAATAACATTTGACAAGTCCAAGATTGAGTGTTTCAACTGTTTAAGGACTGGTCACTTTGCAAGGGAGTGCAAATTTGCAAAGTATCAAGCAAACAAGATGATTGAACCATCCAAGCCTGAAAGAAAAGAGATTCCAATCACTGAACCAAAACCAAAAGCTTTGGTTGCTCAAGAGAATCTGTCAGAGATTGATTGGTCCAATGAGTTTGATGAAGAACCTGTAACCTATTCAATGGTTGCATTGGAAGATTGGAGCACAGCATTTGATGAAGAGCCTGGATATGCTGCTTTGGAGTCAAGAGATGAGTTAGGAAGTTTTGACTGGAGCATGGAGTTTGAAGAAGCACCTGTTCAGCTTGCAATGGTAGCTGCTTCACCAAGTTCATCCACTAACTCTGAGGTATGTCCTAAGTGTAATGATATGTATCAAAAGTTACTTACTGAGTATGTAGCTGAAAGAGATAAATTTCAAAAAGCTAGGGCTGAGATAACAGGTTATCAATTAACCTTAGAGTCAATGGAGGCCAAAATCCTTACACATGAAAACAATGAGGTAGCATGGCTTGAAACATATAAACAACAGGATTGCCTAGTTAAATTGAATGAATGGAAACTAGGTTGCAAGGTGTCTGAACTAGAAAAGGTTACTGCTGAAAGAGATAAGTTATTAGAAAAACTTGCTGTATGGAATAAGGCAGGTGTGTCACATGTTCAATTTGTTGAAAAGCAAAGAACATCTAATATTAAGACAGGCCTAGGCTATGATAGTAATGAAGATATTCCATTTAAGAGCAAGGAACTTAATCTTACTGTTGATACCTCCACTAGTGATGAAGAGTTCATAAGTCTAGATGAAAACACTTCTAGTGATGAGAAATCACCTAGTCCCACACCTCCTGTATTTCATAATGAAAAGGGTTATAATGCAGTTCCTCACCCCCCAGGTAGCTTTCAACCACCTAGAAAAGATGTTGATTGTTATGGTGTAGATAATCTAGAGTTTAGGAAAAAGCTTAAAAGTAAATTTAATCCTGAAACTTTAGAAAAGTCTGTTGAAGCACCTAAGGTTGAAGAGATCATGTTTCCAAAACAAGCAGTACCTTCAAACACTTTTCAAAGAACTATTGATCACTCAGCAGTACCTCAAAGAAAATTTTTTCAAAATACTGCTAATTTTAGAAACACTTATGGAAGGGGATTTGGGGATGTTGGTCCAAAGGTCTGTTATGTTTGTTATAGTCCTAATCATTTGATTAAAGATTGTAATTATCATTCAGAATATATTAGTAAATATCCTAAGACCAGAACTGCACAACCAAGTTATAGGGAAAATAGGCCAAGGGATAACAAACCAGTTTGGAACTATACAAATAGGGTTAACCACAGAAATTTCTCAAAAGACTTTAGGTACCCTCATCAGAAAAGGTCATACTCCAAACCATCAGTACCTTCACAAAGTACTGATAGAAAGTTCCCTAATATTTCTAGCAAATACTCAAGTGTAAGACCTAGGAGTTACAGTCATTACAACCCTAGAAAGACTTACAACACAAGAAAAGATGCTAGGACACAGAACCCAACTCCTAAAGTTACAACAAAATGGGTTAAGAAAGAAAGTACTGCTGGGGTAGAAACAGTACTTTCAGAGGTTAAGGGTGAAAAAGGGAAAATTGATCATGAAAAACAAACTGTTTTGGAAACAAAAACCTTAATTCTTGATCATGCTTTCAAAGACAGTGGTGATTACATACTCAAAAACTTTGAGTATGTCACTCCACAAGGGGAACACAAGTCAGTAATGGCTTGGGTTCCTAAAAATAACTAACCTCTTCATGTATATGCAGGGCAACCCAGAGGAGGAGCTTAAAGATCATCTTATTGTAGATAGTGTTGCTCTGGCAGTATGACAGGAGAAAAGGAGCTCTTGTCAGATTTTAAAGCTTATTATGGAGGAAAAGTTGCATTTGGGAATGATCCTGATGGAGGAAGAATTACTGGCAAAGGAACAATCAAGGCAGGAAACATTGATTTTGAAGATGTTAGATATGTGAAGGAGCTAAAATTCAATCTTTTGTCAGTCTCTCAGATTTGTGATAAGAAGTACCCTGTGTTATTCTTTGACACAGAATGTCTCTTACTTTCTCCTGATTTCAAGTTAGATGACAGAAATTTGGTGTTACTGAGAGCACCAAGAACTAATGATGTGTACAGCATAGATTTGAAGAATGTAAATTCTGCTGAAAAAGCAACATGTTTGATTGCAAGAGCATCTATGGAGGAAGCACATCAATGGCACAGAAGACTGGGACATGTAAATTTCAAAAACATCAATAAGCTGGTCAGAGGAGATTTAGTTAGAGGTTTACCTTCTAAGACATTCAAGAATGATCACACATGTCTTGCTTGTAAGAAGGGTAAACAGCATAAGGCCTCTTGTAAGAAGATTGATGAGAAGACCATTAGAGAGCCTTTGGAATTGCTGCATATGGACTTGTTTGGACCTGTTTCAGTTGTTAGTCTGAACAAGAAGAAGTACTGTTTGGTTGTAACAGATGACTTCAGTAGATTTAGCTGGGTCTTTTTCTTATGTTTTAAAGATGAAACTTTTGATGCTATTCATGACCTAATTATAGCATTAGAAAATCAATTAAGGCTCAAGGTTAGAGGTATTAGATGTGATAATGGGACTGAGTTCAAGAATCAGCTTATGGATGAATTTTGTGCCAAGAAAGGAATTAAAAGAGAATTCAGTATTGCTAGAACTCCTCAACAAAATGGAGTTGCAGAAAGAAAGAATAGAACTCTTATAGAAGCAGCAAGGACTATGCTTGCAGACTCTCAACTACCTGTTCCATTCTGGGCTGAAGCTGTAAGTGCTGCTTGCTATATATTGAATAGAGTATCAGTGACTAAACCTCAGATGAAGACACCTTATGAGTTACTCATGGGAAGGAAGCCAAGCATCAAGTTTATGAAACCTTTTAGATGTCCTCTCACCATCTTAAATACTGCTGATAATTTGGGAAAATTTGATGGGAAGTCAGATGAAGGATATTTATTGGGATATTATACAAATAGCAAAGGATTCAGAGTGTACAATAGGGCTACCAAGAAGGTTCAGGAATGTCTTCATGTTGATTTTTTGTAAGAACAAGAGAATTCTAAAGGTAAAGGTCCTGATTGGATGTTCATGATGTTAATTTAAGATCTGAAGATGAGCCAAAAGATAATGCCAATGATGAGAAGAAAGGTACTTCTCAACCTAACAGTACTGTTGATCCTCAAAGTACTGTTCCACCACAAATACCAGTATCTGCAGAAGATCAGGCTATTCAAGAAGAACTCTCTAGAATGCTTTTTCAAGAAACAATGGCTAAGTTTTATGATGATGAACAAAGGAGAGCTTATGAAGCAGAAAAGAAGAAGGCAAAAGTAACAGCCAGTACTTTAACCCAAAGTACTGTCAATCCTTTTGAAAGTACTTTTCAGCCATTGAATACTTCAAATTGGCTAAATACTGATGTTGTTCATGATCCTAATATGCCTGACTTAGAAGATACTGCTGATCCAAACACCATTACTTTAGAAGATACTGATGATGAATTGGATCAAGAAGGCATTTTCTCAGATTCTAATGAAGATCCAGATATCACTAATTTGGAAGATAATCTTGAAGTTCCACCAACACCAACTCTCAGAATTCATAAAACTCATCCTACTACCAATATCATTGGACCCTCATCATCAGGGGTGCTCACAAGGACTAAGGCTAAGAATATGTCTCAACAACATACTTCTTTACTTAGTTTTATCTACAAGCAAAACAGGGTGAATCACAAGGATCAGAAGGTGTGTTTATTTGCTTGTTTTCTATCTCAGGAAGAGCCCAAGAATATCAAACAAGCTCTAGCCAAAGAAAGCTGGGTGGAAGCTATGCAAGAAGAACTTCTACAGTTTAAACTTCAAGAAGTTTGGGTATTATGTGATCTATCTGATGGAAAGAAACTTATTGGAACTAAATGGGTTTTCAGAGTAAAAAGAGATGAAAGAGGAAATGTGATTAAGAACAAGGCAAGATTAGTGGCTCAAGGATATAGACAAGAAGAAAGAGTAGACTATGATGAAGTTTTTGCTCCTGTGGCAAGACTTGAAGCCATTAGGCTATTTTTGGCTTTTGCATCTTATATGGGATTCCCTGTATATCAGATGGATGTTAAAAGTGCTTTTCTATATGGCAAAATCACAGAAGAAGTTTATGTCAAACAGCCTCCTGGTTTTGAAGATCTTTCACATCCAAACAAAGTTTACAAGGTAATAAAAGCTCTTTATGGTCTTCATCAAGCTCCAAGGGCTTGGTATGAAAGGCTTTCCAACTTTCTACTGCAACATGGTTATAGAAGAGGAGCTATTGACAAAACTTTGTTTATTAAGAGAGATAAGAAGGATATTATGCTTGTTCAAGTCTATGTAGATGATATTATTTTTGGTGCTACCAAGCAATCTATGGTGAAGGAATTTGAAGATCTTATGTAGAAAGAATTTCAGATGAGTTCCATGGGAGAATTAACATTTTTCTTAGGCCTTCAAGTACAACAGTCAAGCAGTGGGATTTATATTTGTCAAGATAAGTATGTTGCAGATATTCTTAAGAGATTCACTTTTACAACTGTTAGGCCTACATCTACACCAGTGGATACTAACAAACCTTTGGGAAAAGATGAAGATGGAGAAGATGTTGATGTCACATTATACAGGTCTATGATTGGATGTCTTATGTATTTAACTGCATCAAGACCTGATATTACTTTTGCTGTGAGCTTATGTGCAAGACATCAGCTTAATCCAAAAGTATCTCATTTGAATGCTATCAGGAGGATTTTCAGGTATCTTAGGCAACAACCTAAGCTAGGATTATGGTATCCTAGAGATTCACCTTTCCATCTCCATGCCTTCTCAGATAGTGATTATGCTGGAGATAACTATGATAGAAGGTCTACAACTGGAGGATGCCAGTACCTTGGAAGCAGATTAGTGTCATGGCAATGTAAGAAGCAAACAATTGTAGCAACTTCTTCAACAGAAGCAGAGTATGTAGCTGCTGCAAGTTGTTGTGCACAAGTACTTTGGTTGCAGAATCAGCTTTTGGATTATGGATTCAATTTCAAGAATACTCCTATCAATATTGATAATGAGAGTACCATCTGCATTGTTAAGAATCCAGTCTATCATTCCAAAACCAAACACATTCAAATTAGACATCACTTCATAAGAGATTGCTATGAACAAAGGCTTATCAATGTGGTTAAAGTTCATACTGATGATAATGTAGCAGATCTACTCACAAAAGGCTTTGATGTTTCAAGATTTACTTTCTTAGTTGTGAGTATTGGCATGATTAATATGTAAGCTATTTTTGAGGGGAGGCATAAGTAGTTATTAGTTAGTCATTATTTGAGGGGAGGCTACATGTATCATTCCAAAGTAAGAATTTTATTCATAATTCAAGAAGTACAACCACATTATTACTTTCAAGTACAAGACCCAGACATCATAGACACAACAAACACAACATAAACACAAGACTACATCCACCTACCACCAAGCTCCACATCCTACTCCATAGGCCTTTTACCCTTGCCCTCATAGCTTTGTTTTCCCTGCTGAGCAGTCCTTCTCTTGTCATCAAAAGAAGTCTGTTTTCTTGGGCAGGCCAGGCCAAGTACCTGTTTGGGAGGTCTTTCTTTTCTTGGATCAGGCCACTTCATGTTCTGGATAGCTGTTTCTAGGGCCTGAGTCAATGCATGTGGAAGCTCTTTTGCCAAGGTTGAACTAGAACCAACTTTCTTTTTGGGATTTTTGTTGGTAGTACTGCCTGCATCAGTTAGAGTTGGCTGCACTCATTGTTGATGAAGCTTCTTGGTGTCCCATCCATTGCACATGAGGAGGAAAATAGTCTGTCCATCCTGGATCTTCAAACTCAGAATCAGAGTAGTACCTTATCTCTGAGTCTGTGGTACCTTCTGAATCTGAAAAGATATTAACAATGGGTATGTCACTCATTGTGCTTACTTGTTTATGTTTAGAGAAGATTTGGTGTTTTCAAAGTTATTGGTGAAGTTGCTTTTATAAGCAAGGTGAAGGTTAATGGGTATTTATTGAAGTGTATTGAAGTTCACTTACCCTGGTTGTTTTGGAATTTAATGCGTATTGACTTTTTATGATCTTTTGGTCAAATGGTCAATCTTTGCGATTTTTAATAAGAAAGTACTTTGGAAAGTACTTCTCTATTCTTTATGGAAAGTACTGCTTGGTGTGATTTAAAGGGTTCGCTGACGTGTCAAGATACTGTTCCAACGGTCAGATTTGCGGCTAACAACCTTTCGAAAGATATGGGATATTTACTTCCAAAAATAGCGGTAAAGTCATTAATTCACCGTGATTTTTTGTAATTTTCTCTGTATATAACCCTCATATCTTTTCCTTTTATTCACCTTACTCGTCCATATAAACCCATACCTACTTTTTGATCGATCATCACTCTCTGTATTCTAACCCTAATCATCATGGCTAATCGACAAACCAACACCAAACACAACATGATTGCAAACCTTGATAAAACCCAAGCAAACATTGATTTTCATGGAATTATTGATTTTCTCAATAGTACCAACATCTGTTACTCCATTCTTGTCAACCCGGAGGTTATTGGACCATGGATTCAAGCTTTTTGGGATACAGCTCAGTCACATGTTGAAGATGGAGATGATGTTATTACTGCTACAATTGCTGGGAGAGGAATACGTGTTACAGAAGCTTCAATTAGGGAGGTTTTGCTATTTGATGATGAAGGAGGCTCTGTTTTATTTGGGAAACAAGAAGTTTGGAATACTCTCAGAGATATTGGGTATGAAGGTTCTTTGACTAAGCTTACTTTTCAGAAGGCTATGGTTAGTCCTCATTGGAAATTTCTTATTCATGTTTTGTTACATTGTTTGAGTCCAAAGAGTACTGCTTGGGATCAATTCAGTCATTCCATAGCTTCTGCTTTTGTTGGTCTGATTACCAATCAGTCTTTTAACTTTTCATACATGATTCTTGAGGGTATGCTTAATCATATTAAGGCTAGCAAACCTTTTCTCATGTATCCTAGGTTTGTTCAATTGCTTTTAGAAAATCCACTAGATGGTGTACCCAAACCTCAGGATTATGTACCTACCATTAGGATGCCACCTAAAGTGTTCACTTTCATGTCACATAAGGGAGTTAATTTTTCGGGTAGGAATACACCTCTTAATGCTTATATGTTAGAGGTAGCTCAAGCTGTTAGGGATGAAGATGACAATAGTGGTTCTGAACATTCTGATGATGCTGCTCCATCTGATTCTGCTGAGCATTCTGATTCAGTACATACTCCCACACCACCTATTGCTTCTCCTCAACATGATGTTTCAGATGTAAGAACTCCCTCAGTTACAGCTTCTTTGGATAAATCTGTTTTTGCTCAAGGTACTTCTCCACAAAGTACTGATCCGCAAGGTACTGCTTCAAAGGATTCACCAGTACCTACTCCCAATGATTATACTTCCACAGGTGGGTTTCAAACACCTGGAGAAGATGAGGGAATTCCAGGTACTGAGGGTCATTCTGATTTGGCTAAGGAATTGGAGGAGCTCAAGTCCACTGTTCATACTCAAGCTGCAGAAATCAAACAGTTAAGGAAGAAGTTCAGAAGATTGAAGAAATTTGTCTGGCCTCTTATTAAGCATTTTAGGCTTTTTGTGAAAGAAAAGAAGCAGTCTCAGAAGCAACAATCTAAACAGAAAAAGTCTAAGTCTAAGAGGAAGCATAGGAAATCATCATTTATCAAATTGGGGAGGAATCAAGATGAGAATTTGAATAAAGATGGTGTTGAAGTTAAAATTTCAGAAGATGCTCATTTGTGGAAATATCCAGAAAGTCCAAAGACTTTTATATCAGAAAGCTATGTTGAAGAGGATATGAATATTGCACAAGAAAATGAGAATATTGAGCAAGAGAAAGAGAATGAGCAAAAAGAAAATGAGCAAGTAGATGATGAGCAAGAGATTGTTAAGCTGGATGAAGATGCACAAAACATTCAAAGTGCTGGTGTTCAAAGTACTGCTGCAGAAAACATAAGTCTGCAAGGTACTGATGAGCAAGGTACTTCTTCCAGAAATATTGATGAAAGTGAAGTCACTGCAGCTGGACCTTCTACAATGAAGTATGCAGATGAAGCTGGTCCTTCTACTTTTATACAGCAAGAAGAAGAAAGAGTACATACTGCTAGTGATGATGAAACAATTGCTCAGGTTATGATGAATTTAAGAAGAACTACTGGAGGAATACATATATCTGAGCCTGCACAAAAGGATGATGAAAGTACTTCTGAATCAGAGAAACTAGATCCAAAAGATAAAGGGAAAGGTATAATGGTTCAGAAAGATACTAAGAAAAAGAAGAAGAAATTTTCTATTGCTCAGATTAGAGAATTAGAGATTGCAGAAGATTTAGAGCTTGCTAAAAAGCAACAAGCTGAATATGATGCTGAGTATTTGGAAGAAGTTAGCAGGCCAATTACAAAGAAGCCAATGACCAAAGCTCAGGAAAGGAATTGGATGATGTAATTTTTAAGAAAGAAGGGATACAAGAATTTACATAAACAAAGGTATCCAGAAATAAAAGCTTTATGGGACAAAGTACAAGAAGATATCAGAAGAGAGATAGAAAGTTTTGTACCCATGGAAGTTGATAGAAAGAAGAAATTGGAAGATGTCAGAAAGGAAGAAGCTGAGCAAAGGAGATTGAAAAGAAAGAAATCAGCTGAAAATGATCAACTAACAAAAAGGCTGAAGTTAGTTTATGAAGATACAGTTGATGAACTCAGAAATTACTTCAGAGTTGTTGATTTTGAGAACAAAAAGGTTGATGATTCTGAAAAGAAGTCCAAGATAGTCTCATTTTCTGTGGTTGAATCTATAGAGGGAAATTATTTTATGATTCACAGAGAAGATGAATGCTTCACAACATTCTATATGCTATGGGATTTGTTGCACTGTATCTCAAGGGCAGATCTTTATGATTTATATGTGCAAGTGCAGACTTATTATTCAGAGCATGAAGCTTCAGAAGTGGGATTAGTTTTGCTTGAAGATTTATTTACCATCTGGGATACTGAAGAAACAAGTGTTGATCCTCTCTGGAATGATCAAGAGAATTGGGAAATTACAAGATGGAGATTCTTTGAGTCATCAGGAGTTCATACACTAGAGATGGAAGATGGTACCATGATTCACATGTTGGCTGAGAGAAGATATCCATTGATCAGGGAAATAATGCTCAGAATGCTGGATCATGGAATGGAACTTGAAGAGGAATCTGAAGTAGCTTTGGATGTTATCAAGCTATTTATCAGATGGGTTAAGTCTGAAGAGTAATATTGCATAATACTGGTATGATTTGTTTTGTAAAGTTAAAGTATTTTTCTAAGTACTGCAAAAACAAACAGTACTTTAATCAAAGTATTGCTTGCTAATATAAACCAGTATAAGTTTTTTTTTTAAAGGAAAAAGGATTTGAAAAGGAAACACATGGTGTTAGTATTTATACTACACAACAAATGGTAATCAACTCACCATGTTTAACAAACAAGAAAGAGTTTGACTCATCATGAGGGTACGGCTATGATGTGATAATCAAATCCGTTGATGGTTGATAGTTTACCAAAAACTAGGTTTTCAACTTACCATACATCCAAGTGATCAAGAGTTGGCTAGTCCATAGCAAACGGCTAATGGTAAAAACATATCAAATCCGTTGATAGCTGATGATTTTCTAAAAATCATAATTTTCAATGATTCACCTCTCACAGGAGTTAACACACTTGGAAGTGATGAGAATAGTATGAAACTTTTGAGATTTGATGATCTTTGTACCTAAATGTTGCTGAGTTGCTGAAAAGATGCTATGGAAGATATGATGCTGAAGAGTACTTTGACAGATGACAGATAGAAGAAAAGGAATAAAGAAACAACCTCAATGTATGATTAAAGATTTGAAGATTATAAACAACAAAGAAACTTGAAATCAAGCAAGTTGAGTTCAAGTTAGGGGAGGATTGTTGGGATATGAAATATCAAAGTGCTTCTGGATGTCAAAGTACTGCTGAAGAATAATGTCAAAGTACTGCTGATATGAAGAATGTTTAAAGTACTTCGAAGGAAACAAGGACTGATATGCAATATTAGATAAGGATTAATGTGTAATATTAGTTGAATATTCTAGAATTAGTTAGGGATATTACTTGTCGTTCAAGAATTATATGTTGTAAACCGACTTAAGGTTATCTATATAAAGAGCCTTAAGAGGTATTGGTCGATAGAAGTTTTATAAGTTTTACAAGTTAGAAGTTGATCAAGTTAATAGTTAGGGATTGTTAGTGAATCTGTGTAACAAAGCAGGTTCAAAGTTTGGTTAATATAAAAGTTCTTCTTAAGCTTTGTGTTAGTAGATTCCGCATACTTTACAAGGTCAAACAGTGTTTCAATATTAATAGTGTTGAGTTTACTCAATATTGTTAAACCCTTACAAGCTACAAAGTAGTTTGGTCAGAGTATATCGATCCAACAGGTATATTCGTTTGTTGTTTGAAATCGGCCAATTATACATCCCCCATTTAATCCGACCATAATCTGTTTGGCAAACCCAATCCCGAAATCAATTTTATGCGTTTCAAAACTTCCAAAATGTGATTTGAGAGAACTATTCGCTAAAAGTTGTTGACCGCAAATAATTCAGTGGTTTTGGTGATGATCGAAAATAACTTTGTATAATATGTGTATTGATGATTCATATCATTGATCTGTTTTGAGATCGGTTTCTTTTAGCGATGATTTCGAGGATAAAGTTAAGAAGTCATGGGAATGAAGCTTCAATTGTGTAAATCTCCTTTTCCTTTATGGGTCTTCTTATAATTTGTAAATTATTTAAATAAAAGCATTTTTTATTAGAAAAAAAGTGTTTTTAATAGATAATCTGATGTGAGTGTGATCCTTATAAATTGTTGTAATTTGTTACTATTATTAATGAGTGTTGATATATAAACCTAACAAGTAGACCTAAAGTTAGACCTAATCCATTCATTTAATGACAAGTGTAATACATTTCTTTTCTCTCATACTTTTACACCAACCACTTTTCAAATGTATCAATCAAATTCTTAGGTCTAAATTTAGGTTCTTGTTTTAGGCACACAAATCATTTTTCATTATTAATTACTGAACGATCATTATAAATTATGCTCATAAAATACGAGTAGGGGTGAGTATCAGGCCGAATCCCGACCCGTCCCGACTAATCTCGAAACCAACAATGGGAGAAAAACCCAAACCGCAATCCAAATTACTCGGTTCGGTTCGGTGTCGGTTGAGTCGGGATCGGTCGGCTGAGTCGAGATATTAGTTTGTTTTTTCGGTTTTTGTTCCGTCCCGACCCATACCGAAAACCGGCTATCTGAAAATTCAAAACCGACTACCGACCCGAGAATGGTCGGTTCAAGACTCGGGACATTCGGTTTCGCTCGATTTTGGTTGGGTTCGGGAATCGGTCAGTTTTGCTCACCCCATTCATATCTGTAAATGCCTTTTATGGTAAATTACTAAATTTACATATTAAGTAATTTAACAAATACAAAGAAGGTCTATTTTAGTCATTTTATCTATTAACTAAACCAATAATTTGTCAAACGCTAAAGTAACTAATTATCTGAGTATTGCGATTTCAAACAAAATAATCAAATCCAAACACTCACGTTTTGTAACCGCTGATTATCTGATTATCCATTTTCAAAACGCATAATCTATTTTGAATAAGCAAATCTAGACACCCTTTACATATTGGTTATGTAATGTGTTTTGACTATTTTTTAGGATGTTTATGTTATTTGGGTTAAAACTTTGATAACCAGATGATGTTGGTTTTGATTTAAGGTGTGTTTATTAAATTAAGTAATTGTATGTAAAGGTCTATAGTATAGTATCTACAATGCATCAAGTCTTTTAAAACTTGATGCATTTAACGCATTTAATATATAAGACATTTAATAGCCAAAACTTTGAAAAAAGACTTGAGCTTTACCAAGTCATTGTAGAAAAGCTTTTAAAAAAGCTTTGGTTATAATGCAAAAAATCTCTTTCAAAGACTTTTTATAATAGTGAAAAGCTTTGAACCACCTGACCTATTGTGGATGCTTTTAGTCTCTTATTAAAAGGAGTAAAGCTTTAATGCTTCTACTAATTAAGAACCACTAAAGGTTTTGAGCCCACTTTGCAAACGGTGCCACTTGAAGATATAACGACGGTGATGCATAAGCTTGCGTGAAACATACAAAACAAAAACATATGGATTGTGTGTAGTATAAACTGTGTGTTTGAAATAACATGTTTTGCGTTACGATGATGAAAGCCATTAATGTGTTTGATACTTTTTCCGTGTAACAATTCAATTTACAAACGCTTACTTAAACAAGCTTTGTTTATTAAGTCGAGTACAACCCTTGCAGAACCGATAATTCTTTATGTTAAACAAAGCCCGTGCATCGCACGGGCCACGCTATCTCGTACTTGATAAAAATTATGTCAATGAAAAGTACATTTAAAACTCAATTCATTCATATATTTTACATCATGTATTATATATCATAAATTAAAATATTTTAAGTCAAAGTTGATAAAACAAGACTTTGAAAATTTAAAGTGGACATTTAATATGAGACGGATGTAGTACAAAATAAAGATTAAATTATTTAATTTTTAATAAATAAAAATATATCACTCAAAAGAATTTAATAAAAAAAACGCGCGTGCACATCATTATAACTATTAAATTAACTATGAGAATTTCATTTTTATTATATATAATTAACTCTAACTTTAATCACGTAGTACTAAAAAAAATAAGGCCTTTGGCAATGCACCCCTCACCTCATCAACCTTCACTCACAAACAACCAATCCCTTTATGCCACATCACCCTCCACTTTTCCCTTCACTCACTCACTTTTTGTAGGCGTCACACCCCTCACCCTTCACTCACTTCTTTAAAGCTTCAAACGGTCGAATAAAAAAATCACGTACCGTGTATTGACTTTGAGTAAGCACGAAGTAGCAACTAGGCCTAGTGCTTCTGAGAAACTTTCACGAATTTTGTCTTCCTTTGTATACTTGGTCAACTAAAATCAAATAAAATATCTCACTTGCTGCTCGGATGCAATAGCAATTTCTCGCTTTTATTTCTATCTATTAACATCTTCATTTTATTATTATCTATCTATGTACCATCTTAGTTTCTTCTTTCTATATATTTCTGTTTATCTATAGTGAATAATAGTCAAAAGAAAAGACATGGATCAGATAGAAGCTCCATGGAGTCCTCGAGAGGACGAGATGTTGCTAAATCTCTTCAAGAAACGAGGCTCCAATTGGTCACTAATTAGTAAGTCTATACCAGGTAGATCGGATGAGGCATGTGAGTTAAGGTGGTTATCACTTCAATGGTCATTTACGCCTGAAGAGGACGAGATGTTGCTAAATCTTTTCAAGAAACACGGCCACAATTGGTCACTAATTAGTAAGTCTATACCATATAAATTGGCTAAGACATGTGAGTTAAGGTGGTTTACACTTCAAAGGTCATTTACGCCTGAAGAGCCTGAAGAGGACGAGATGTTGAAAAATCTCGTTGAGAAACACTGCCACAATTGGTCACTAATTAGTAAGTCAATACCATCGGCTGAGTCATGTGAGTTCAGGTGGTTATCATTTCAAGGGTCATTTACGCCTGAAGAGGACAAGATGTTGCAAAATCTCGTCGAGAAACACGGCCCCAATTGGTCAGTGATTAGTAAGTCCATACCGGGTAAATCGGATAAGACATGTGAGTTAAGGTGGGACATTGTTTGGCATTCGATGACTGATGAAGATATCATTGTAAGTCTTATAAACGTAACTAAAACTGGATATTTGGATGAATGATTTATTTATTTATTTTTCTTTTTCTTTTAAGAATGGCATGAAATCCAACCCTCGAGTTAAACCATCAAAACAGGTAGGCCTCGGGACTAAAACCACAAGACCCGCGAAGGAAACCTCTAGAACTCACGGCTTCGTACTAAGAGAAAAATCCCGATTTTCTTTGTCACTTGCGAGATTCGAACCCGATTAAAACCCCTCCTCACGCTCCAAAAAAAACTCATGTGGCCAACTTAGCTAATTCAGTTAGTTTGGATGAATGATGTTTCCCTCTAGTTACTTGACTAAATGAGTGTTAGGCTTTTATCGAGCCTTTACAAACGTATTTAATTTTATTTTAACATATTTACATAAATAACTCAGGAGCTAATCTGAATCATAAGTATTTTATTTTTTTCTAGTTTATTGATGAGTTTGTCTATCAGATTGCGATGTTCATATATAAATTCGAGTTTTTCGAGCCGAGCTCAGAGACGGACAAAAGATTTTTGATAGGGTGTTGCACAAATTCTTTTAATGATTATACGTAATAAAGTTGCCCTACCAAAATTTATTAAGTAAAATTGGGGGCTGCACGTGCACAAAAAGCACATTTTATCAAAAATTTACACTTCATGACCTATAAATTGGGTGTGACCCGTGCCACACCCGGCTCCTATGTAGGTCCGTCCATAGCCGAGCTCGAGGCTTATTCGAATCTTACTCGAACCGAGCTGAAGCCTAGATAATTAAAGCTCGTCGAGCTCGAGCTAGCATACCCAATAATTCTTTAGCTGATCTCGAGCCCTGTCGAGCTGAAGCTCGGCTCGACTCGATTACACCCCTTCCCATCAACATCAGCCGAACTTTGTGTATTTATGCCGATCTGCATGTTCTTAACCTCCGTCTAGATTGATGGTTATTTCAATATAGATTGAACATGGTACGTAGCGATATATTATGATTGGCATAAGGAGTTACATAAACCTGTCCAAACTTGTGTGGACCGAAACAACGTATGTATATATCCAGATCAATTCTTCAAATATTTTTTCTTTAGTTAAACCTATAGAGAAAAATATCCATAAAAATTTCATTTTTGTCGTAGATTAACTTCTTTGTTTTATTTTCTCTATTGTTGTTCTTTTTCAAATTTCATTTCGCGTAGATCTGTGTCTTCTCGGATAATGTTCTTTACTTTATCAAGTAGAGAATTATATTCGGACATCAAGTGCTAATTTCAACTCTTTTGTCCTTCGGTCACCACTAGATCTTTAACACCCAAAGAAAGAGGAAACTTCTTTTATACCCTCTCGTTCTACACTATAGATGTTTTCCCAAGTATACCGGGTATAGTAGACCTTGACAATCAGGATATAGCCTTCCTTGATGCGTCAATAATTTGCTTTTTCATGCTGAAATTGAGAAGAGTTAATTAGAGTTTTACTTACGAAATCTGGTAGCATACGTGCATATACCATTCGACTTATAATCATTCAAGTTTTAATACAGCACTATAGTTTAATATGAAACTGAGAATTCGTGATACTATGGCCACCTTTTTTTTTTTTGTTAGTATTCATTTTTTTTTTTTTTTCTTCTTCTTCTTGGTTTTCACCAAAATACAGGGTGGACAAGGGAGCTCTTATACTCACCATGGGATCTTAAGCCATGAGGTAGGAGGCGTTAGTCATCAACCACCATCTATTAGTGATTTTTTGAGGGGTAATATGTCTTCGGGAGGTATGCATTCTTATAGTAGTTATCAATCAGCACCGAGTTGGAATGTTTTAAACAAACGAGAATCGTCACTGATGATGATTAAAGGTCATGACGATGTGCAAGAACTCGCCGGGGGTGACTTTGGTTTGAAAGATTCTTCAGTAGTCTCGTCAACAAGCATAGTACAAGGAATGAGACACAACAAGGAATCTGTTGTTTGGTCTTTAGACTAACTTTGTGCGTAATTTTGTGGGTATGTTCGTGACTAAATATATATGATTGGCTTTTAGACTCTCTAGTCGTGGGTAACATGTGGGAAAATTATGGGTATATACCATTGAATAAACATTTTGTTGGAAAATGGTTTTGCAAAATGGGATTTAGCAAAATTTTGACACTATTTAATATATATGTATATGTTATACACATTTTTATTTCTTGGTAGCTTTGCGTTCTCCTTGACGAGAGCTTCGCAACGAGCTAAAATGTGTCAGAAATAGAGTTGAAATGAATGAGATATCGTGTCTCAAAGTGAGGCACGTGAAACACAAAAAATGGAAAAGTGGATGTATCCCGCATCGCCCAAAACAAGAAGTGAATGTTTATTTATATAAAAATCTTGATATTTGCCATCAAATTCTTTTAGTTGGGTTTTACTACCACACCAACACGCGCGCAGGGGTGTAGATTGTGTGGTTTTTAGGCCAAAATGGGGTCAAAGCTTAAGAACTCATGCGAGCCCGCGCGACTTGCGGATACGAATGCAGCTCTGAAATCTCACCTACGTGCATACGCTGAGCTTCAGTGAATTTTCAGGCAAGTGTGTCTAGTCCGGCTGTACAACAGCTTAGTACGTTGTATGGGAAATAGACGGGGGAATCGTGTTAAACACGAGTCTCGTGCCATGATCTTTTACTGTTTTATTTACTTAAAGTAGTCGGACGGTGAAAAAAAAAAGTTAGACATAACACTGTTTTAATTAGATTGGTTCGAAGAAAGCACATTCTTATTAGCTAATAAAAAGCTTTCGTGAACCACCTTGGTTGTACATCATCCAAGCAAAGTTGTTGTAGTGGATCACGCAAATATGATGTCGTGTCTCACATAGGGAGAATCTATATTGAGGGTGTGCGGCTGTGCGCTATCTAATTGATGCCCACGCAATATTCACTGTGTCTCTGGTAGTGTTGACTAAGCTCCGTGAACTCTTAAAAAAGACAATGTAAACATTTTTAAACCAATACACACATGACTTTACATTGAACGAGACAGGCACCTTATGTCAAACTTTAATAACATTAAATGTTCTTCAACAAAAATACCACGTAACACTAAATGAAATATTCATTTGGTCACTGCAAAATAAAATATTAACGTTTTCTGTCACTCAAGTTATTCCATGCAAGCTCTTAACAATAAGTGAAATAATCGTGCCATTGAGGCGTAAATAATCAAATATTGTCTGAGCTTGTGAGGTTCATGTGAATATGAAGTAATCACACGCAGTGGCGTAGCTATATAGGTGCAAAGGTGGGTCATGGCCCACCCACAATGCTTTAATAATTGTATATAGTTATCCAATCATATAGCCTAATATGCTAAATTATGTGTTGGATTCACTTTGAGCTTGTCTTAAATATTGGTATTATTTATTAGTACATTTAAAAATTATGCAGGAATTATAATTGTGTTACAGTTGTCCATCATTTTATATTAATTCTTATATAAATGAGCAAATTTGCTGTAACATTTTTACTTAGATATACATTATGATGTTAATTTAGCACTTATTAACGTACTTTAAAAAAAGTTTGGCCCCCCATAAACAAATTCCTAGCTATGCCCTTGATCACACGAATAAAATCGATATGATATATATGGATCCTTTTGATCATCATATTGTTAGTGGACGATTAGTTTGTATATTGCATTATATGTATTGGGCCAAGCCCGTATAGTAGACTAGCATTCGTATCATTATTTATGCTGTAACCATCATCATTGTTCGATCATGAAATAAACCCTACTATCATGGTATCACAGCCACGATCCCTTCCAAAACCCTAAAATCTCCCGTCTCATTTTTTTTTCCACATGCCACCGTCCCAACATCATTAATTATCCATAGTCATTACCTGTATTCTCTTGCATTCACGTACAAGTATATCAATATATACTTTGCATGCCACCATCATCTCATATATACCAGTACATCATTTATTTTACTTGTATTTTGTTAGTCTCAATTGTTGGACCAGTGGTGAAATTAGCATGATCTCACAACTCTTCACAATTAATTAATTGTGAGATCACATTCCACTAATTTGGAGTTATTAATTTAATTTGGTTTTCCTAGATCAGTTCGAACGTGTTTTGCATTAATTTGTTTCAAGCCGCCGTTGGGTTCACCACAAATATTAATCGTGGTAATGGA
Organism: Artemisia argyi; assembly: GCA_030686995.1. Lineage (NCBI taxonomy): Eukaryota > Viridiplantae > Streptophyta > Magnoliopsida > Asterales > Asteraceae > Artemisia > Artemisia argyi. The sequence continues at coordinate 226,611,724 of CM060680.1, read as the reverse complement.
TCTTCGCGGAATGGGACAAACTCAACTTCTTCAGATTGCACATGCCCAACAAAGGCTCATAGCCCAATATTGTCTCTTACAGCAAATGTCACAAGCCCAACCGGCCCAACATCGGGTATACGCACAGTTCAAGCCCAATCCTGTCTTAGCTCCTCAATATTTTGGTGATGCAAGTTGGAATATGGATACAGGTGCGTCATCTCATTTAAATTCAACTGCAAATAATCTTAGTACTATTTATAATAAAAGCATATATCCGTCTGTCTTTATTGGTGACGGTAAATCCATACCCGTCACTAACACAGGCCATAGCTTGTTGCCTAACCCTCACCGTCCTCTTCACCTTCACAATGTTTTAATTACTCCTCATATTGTAAAAAAATTAATTTTCGTTCGTCAATTTACCCGTGACAATAAAGTTTCTATTGAATTTGACGAGTTTGGTTTTTCTGTGAAAGACTATTTGACTCGGCAAATTCTCCTCCGTTGTGATAGCACCAGAGACCTGTATCATGTGACCACGCCTACATCCAACCCACAAGCTTTTATTGCTAGTCATCATACATGGCACCAACGACTTGGACATTCGGGAAATGCAGTGCTACGTTCTTTACTTTCTAATAATTCAATTTTGTGTGATAAAGTGAAGTCTCCTCATCTTTGTCACGCTTGTCAACTTGGCAAACATGTGAGGCTTCCATTTTCCGACCGTAGTTAATTTTGCTTTTGATATTGTGCATTCGGATTTGTGGACCTCTCCGCTTCCGAGTCAAAGTGGTATTAAGTACTATGTTATCTTTCTGGATCATTTTTCTCATTATTTATGGGTATATCCATTGCGTAATAAGTCTGACACTTTTGCTAAATTTGTTGAATTTCGTTCTCTTGTAAAAACTCAGTTTAATGCGGAAATTAAAGCTTTTCAGTGTGACCATGGTGGTGAGTTTGATAACACCATTTTTCATCAATTATTTACCAAACACGGCATCCATACACGTTTCTCATGTCCCCGTACATCTCAACAGAATGGTAAATCCGAATGTATGATTCGGACAATAAACAACCTTATCCGTACATTACTTTTTCAAGCCCATCTTTCACCTCATTTTTGGGTCGAAGCCCTTCACATGGCCACCTACCTCCTAAATATTTTACCCTCCACCGTCATAAATAACGACACACCTCACTTTCGCCTATATAACACTAAACCCAACTGCACGTCTTTACGTGTCTTTGGTTGTTTGTGTTATGCCCACATTGACACCAATCATAAACTTGGCCCACGCTCCACTCCATGTATTTTTCTTGGCTATCCATCCAACCATCGCGGATTTCGCTGCCTAAACCTTTCCACAAATAAAATCATCATTTCTCGTCATGTCACCTTTAATGAGACCATTTTTCCATTCGGGTCTGTCACACCTAATGATGCCCCTTCCTATACCTTTCTCGACACCGCTCCAAACCTTATCGCTCGCCATATTCTCCAACAACCAACCCCTAACCCAAATACCACCGGCCCAACCACCACACCACACCACACCGACCAACACTGTCTGTCCAACCCAATGCCCAAACTCCCCTCCCCCAGACCCTCGACCGACTCCCTACCCCGCTTACTCCCGGTCCAACTACTCATATCCTTCACACAACCGACCCAAACATCACACCGATTACTACTATCCCAATACCACCTATTCAACCCAACCCACCTCCTCATCCCTTACCTAATCCAGCTGGGCCTAATCCTCATCCAAACCCAACCTCAACTCATCCTATGGTCACGCGTTTTCATGTTGGTACTAATAAGAAGAATCCGCGTTATAATTCTTATGTGTCCACCGTTTCTCCTATTCCAAAGTCACACACTCTCGCAATTAAAAATCCTAATTGGAAACGTGCTATGCTTGACGAATACAATGCTTTAATTAAAAATAATACTTGGGTTCTTGTGCCACGACCACCTGATGCGAACATTGTTCGTTCCATGTGGTTGTTTAAGCACAAGTATTTTGCAGATGGATCTTTAAGCAGGTACAAGGCTCGTCTTGTCGCTAATGGGAACAGTCAACAACTAGGTGTTGATTATGATGAGACATTTAGCCCGGTGGTTAAACCAGCCACTATTAGGACGGTTCTCAGTCTCGTTGCTACGAGGAATTGGCCTATTCATCAACTCGATGTCAAGAATGCTTTTCTCCATGGTACTTTATCTGAGACTGTCTATATGCACCAGCCTCCTGGTTTTCGGGATCCTCGGCGACCTGATCATGTTAATCTTCTCCAATGATCGTTATATGGCCTTAAACAGGCACCTCGTGCCTGGTTTCAGCGGTTTGCGAGTTATGCTACGCATATTGGCTTTTCTCACAGCAGATGTGACTCATCCTTGTTTATTTATAAACAGGGTTCCGATGTTGGTTATTTATTACTATATGTGGATGATATTTTGAGGACAGCTTCCTCTACAGCATTCTTACAGAGGATTATAGCTTCTTTACATCAGGAGTTTTCTATGACTAATCTTGGTCCGTTGAACTATTTTCTGGGCATTTCTGTCACCCGCAACACCAAGGGGATGTTTTTTTGCCAGAATAGGTATGCAGCGGAGGTTCTTGAGCGCGCGGGTATGCGCAATTGTCATTCGTGCAGGACTCCTGTTGATACGGAGTCCAAGTTGGGGGCTGATGGCACTCCGGTTGATGATCCAACTCTTTATAGGAGCCATGCAGGAGCTTTACAGTATCTCACTTTCACTAGAACTAATTTGTCTTATGCGGTTCAGCAGGTTTGTCTCTATATGCGTGATCCTCATGAGCCTCATCTTGCTGCTCTCAAGAGGATCTTACGTTATGTTCGCGGCACATTGGATTATGGTCTTCAGTTGTATTCTGCCTCGACATCTTCTCTGGTTGCTTATTCGGATGCTGATTGGGCAGGTTGTCCAACTACTCGTCGTTCTACTTCAGGTTATTATGTTTTCCTTGGCAACAATTTATTGGTCATCTAAGAGGCAGTACACTCTATCTCGTTCTAGTGCCGAGGCTGAGTATCGTGGTGTTGCCAATGATGTGGCAGAGACTTCCTGGCTGCGGAATCTTCTTCGTGAGCTCCACTCCCCTTTACATTCGGCTACCATTGTTTATTGCGATAATGTCAGTGCGGTATACTTATCATCCAATCCCGTGCAACACCAGCGCACGAAGCACATAGAAATTGACATACATTTTGTTCGGGATCAGGTTGCTACTGGACATGTTCGCGTCTTGCATGTCCCTTCTCGTTATCAGTATGCGGATATTTTCACTAAGGGGCTTCCGTCTGCGTTGTTTGATGAGTTTCGGACCAGTTTGAGCGTTATGCGTTCTTCTCCCGCTCCAACTGCGGGGGGCTGTTAGTGGACGATTAGTTTGTATATTGCATTATATGTATTGGGTCAAGCTCGTATAGTAGACTAGCATTCGTATCATTATTTATGATGTAACCATCATCATTGTTCGATCATGAAATAAACCCTACTATCACATATTTGTTACAACTCGACTTATTTAAATAGAAGTGATTGATGGACGACCGCAAACCGAAGATGGCATGTTAACCAGGGGCGGACCGAGGAGGTCCCCGAGGATGCACGGGAACTACATGAATTTTTCTTGCATATTGTAAAATTATATCAAATATACCGATTTTTTAAAAATGAATATGGTGCTTAATTGTTGGGTTACGATTATTGGTACTTCTCATAAAAGAAGCTAATGACTTTTGATCTTCGGTCCGTCACTGATATAATCGTTAACTATTGCAATATAAAATAGTTAAAAGTTAAAACGAAACTTTATATACTGTTCATCGACATTACAGTACCTAACATATAGCTAGGCTAAACTATAAATATTAATCATAGGAATTGATGTAGAAAAGAGCTCATGATTATTTTGCATACTTTCATTAGCCAATTATTGATGTTTTTTGCTTTAAATCATATACGATAACTTTTATTGTTCCTGAAAGGTCGAGAGTAAAGTTAGAATGATAATTTTGCACTTTATATTAATGCTATTATTTGTTGAGTTGTGGTAATTGATATAGACTTCCGAGGTTAATAAAGCTTGGCCAGGTGGGACATACGCTCTGATGTTTTAAAAGAGGTTTTAAAAAAAGTGGTGTAAGTATCACTTCCTTTTAAAAAGATGTGTAAAATTTGGGTTTCACCCACAAAAATCAAAAACCAAAACCAAACTGAAACCAAAAAAACAAATCAAATTTGTAACCCAACCGAATTTGCTAACACCAAACCGAATTGAATTAAAATTTAAGAGTAAAATAAAAACTGAACCGAAAACCGAATTCAAATAAATATATATATTTTTTATATATTTATATTAAAAAAAAGAAAAAAGAAAAAAACATTGATACTCTTTTATACTCATAATATACCATTTTTTTAAGCTTTGATTTATTTGTTTATTTAATTTTTTGTAGAATATCTATATAATTAAAAAAATAAATAATTAAAAATTATGTAATTCGGGTTTATTCGGATCGGTTTTCGGTTATTTGATTCGGATTAATCCAATCTGAATTTGTTCGGTTCGGTTTTCGGTTTTACCCAATTTTTTTTTACCAAACTGAATAAAACAAACAACCCAATAACCGAAGATCTCTAAATTACATTGATTTGTCTAGTGTCTATTTAACAGTCATTGTTGGGCCTACATATATTCTGTAGCCCATTATGTGATTGATGTGCAGATTTCGGATTAAGATGTATTTGTCTTGAAGTTTGAAGGTGACACTTTTTTGTTGTCTAATGTCTATTTACTTTGAGCCTACTTTAATTCTGTAGCCCATTACGAGTTACGTTTATACGTGGGTTTGTAATTGGGTCCAGTACCGCGTGTATACCACTATTGACTATTTTAGTTAGAGCTAGTGGTTATATTTAAACCATATTTTTCTACCGTGTGCTAATATGCATACCATTTAAAAATTAGAATTCATGATCTGTACACTATCATCAGTACTAAATAATGTATTTCTAATAGATCAATACAAATATATAATAAAAGAGTTGTGGAATCGAATATATGAATGAAACATTAGATACCTTTAACCTTGTCGTGTATTAATACTTCTATTACGTACAAAATCGGGTATGATTGTCGTGTTCCTTGACCGGAGCTGGAGCTGGAGCCGAAGTCTAAAAAGTTCATTTCACTTGGCTCGAGTTTACAAAAGCTATTATAGCTTTTGCACATCGTGCGGTTTTTGTTTAAGTTCATATATAGGCTCATGATATGATTTATGTTTATATTCCATAAGTTTATATTATCTAACTTATGAATTTATTCTATAATTTAAAGATAGATTCAATACCAAAATAAATAGAAAAAAAAATATTACGTAAAAAATACATCTTAAAATATTACATGTCAATAAACTATTTTAAATATGTATCATGCTTACAAAATGTATGCTACCATGACAACTTATATATATAATGACAAAAATACGTCTCGAATATAAAATGACGAAAATAAAAGATGAATATTAAAATTTGAAAATTTCTATACAGCCCATGTGCATCGCACGCGCTTTTATGACTATTAACATTTAGATCGAGCCCGTGTGCATCGCACGGGTCTGAATGCCTAGTATATATATGTGTGTGTGTGTATATATATATATATATATATATATATATATATATATATATATATATATATATAATAAAATTACTCTTGCATAGTATAAATATACCATTTTTTAAGCTTTGAATTTTTTTTTTTGTTGCAAAATATCTAGATAATTAAATAAATAAATAATTAAAAATTATTTAATTCGGGGTTATTCGGTTTGGTTTTCGGTTCGGTTTAATCCAACATGAACCGGTTTGGTTCGGTTTTCGGTTTTACCCAATTTCTTTACCGAATTAACCGAACTGAATAAATCGAACAATTCGATAACCGAACCAATGAAAAACTCTAAATTGTTGATTTGTCTAGTGTCTATTTAACAGTCATTGTTGGGCCCACATATATTCTGTAAGACCATTATGTGATTGATGTGCAGAGAATTCGGATTATGATGTATTTGTCTTGAAGTTTTAAGGTGTCACTTTTTTTTTTTTGTCTAATGTCTATATTTATCATGGTTCTAAAAGGCTCGTAAATGGCCCGCCAAAACTTCGCAAAAGCTTGAGGCTTGGTCATGTCGTTACGCCGCCTTATGTTACGTCTTTTTGTAAACTCAATATATATGAAATATGATATAAATATATAAATATTTTCATATTTTATGCGCCTTATGTCACACCTTATAAATGCAAAAGCTTCGACTTGACCACAAAAGCATGAGACTAGGTCATGCCATCACGTCACGTCTCGCGCTACTTATAACCTTGATATTTACTGTAACATTTATTATTGAGCCTACTTTAATTCTGTAGCCCATTACGAGTTACGTGTATACGTGGGTTTGTAATTGGGCCCAGTACCGCGTGTATACCACCACTATTGACTATTAACAATAGTTAAAGCGTGGTTATATTTAAAGCATATTATCTAAATTCTAACGTGTGCTAATATGCATCCCATATTAGAATTCGTGATCTGTACACAAGCAGGTTACCCGCGCGATTCAGCGGCGGATACCCTGTAACAAAATTTGTGGTGATTAATGTCTTTTAATTATATATTTTTCGTTACAATAACTTTATAAATTGTGATAATTTTATATTTGACTAACTTTAATCATGTTGCTCCTTTAAGTTGTACATGCTCGTCATTTGAGTTGCGTATGTTATGTTTTTATGCAGGTGTTGTAAGTGTTTGAGTTATTGGTTTTTAACAATAGATGATTAATAGCTTGATTAGATTGTACTATGTGATAAAATGGTTGCATTTTTAGTAAAGGGGTGATTTAAAAAGAGTATTAATTGCAAGTGTTTAATATACAGTACATGGTTGTGCATAAATTAATTGTACATAAAGCTTTAATATGTGTATTTGCTTAAAATCTATATTTGAAAATGTTAAAATTTTAATAAGAAAGAGGGTCTAATATGAATTAAACATCAGACATCTTTAATCTTGCCGTCTATTAATGCTTCTATTACGTACAAAATAGGGTATGTTTATCGTGTTCCTTGGCCTTGCTCAAAAAAAAAAAAAAAAAAAAAAAAAAAAAAAAAAAAAAAAAAAAAAAACGTGTTCCTTGGCCGGAGCTGAAGCCAAAGTCTAAAAAGTTCACTTTTTATATTCCAGAAGTTTATATCATCTGACTTATGAATATATTCTATAATTTAAAGATGAAAAAAATAAATTTATAAATTGAAAATAAACAAAAAAAAAACAAACTTATAAAATATAAGTCTAAATCATATAACTTTATAAATACATAACAAATTCCCTTTAGAGCACACAGTAAGGTGCCCATCTACCCCACCTTAAAACTTCTCTTTAACGCACCGCGTTAACTTACCTGGTATGAAAGGCAAAAGCACGTTAACGTGCTACGTTTTGAACTTAACGTAGCGTTAAGCTTCATTTCCATTAAAAAAAATTACTTTTGGCCCTTGTATTATTGTATACTATTTAAGGTGGTAAAAGTGCAAAATTAACAAAAACACCCCCTATGTTTTAAAAATCAAACCATTACTTAAAAATCATTATTGAATACAAAACAATACGAATACATAAAGCATGCAACGATAGCCATAAAGCTTTTATATAGACTGGTAATTGTCGATGAGATCTGACTTCTCCTCCCACACCTGCAACACTTGTTCCCTAACCATCTTCAAGGCGACATAAAGTTGGAGATCTGTTTCATCGTTTCTTATTAGAGTTTCTAGACCGACTGTGATAGCTTGATGGTCTTGAGGCATCGCAAGCAACCTTTTGTTCTCTGGAGCACGAGAATGCTTCTGTAGCATGATTCGAGTTATCTCACCTAGCAAATTGTTAATTAGCCTAAGCTCTTTTTCTTGTTCATTGCGTAATCGGGCAAGAATTTTTCTTTGTACCTCAGCTGGTTCGTTAGCCATAGTGTGTGTGTGTGTGTGTGTGAAATTTAGTAATAATTGTGTGAGAATACGAAGTTGAGTAAAGATGGCATTTATAGGGTAAACTATCCGTTAGAGGATTTTTTTAAAAAGAAAATAGCCGTTAAGCCTTTTATTCAAATTCAAACTTAAAGTAACATTACAGCATATTAAAATCGATATGGAAATACAAACACAAACGATACGGAAATACAAATACAAACGATACGGAAATACAAAAGCCATTAATCCCTATATCTGTTCCATATGGAGTTGTTTCTCAAAATGAACCACACGTTAAGATATTTGAAGCCTTGCCCACCAAACCGTCCTCTGAAAATGTTCATTGTAGTGTGAAGACGATCATAGTTTAATTAAGATGTTTTATGTTTAATTATCGTAGTTAATGTAATTTGTAGTTAAGTATACTAGTTAATGTAATTTGTGTTTTATAAATGTTTATGTTAGTTTTAAATGAAATATTAGTTAAAGTTTGGGGTTGAAATTGAAAATAATTGAGGTGAAGGTGAGTTATTGGTGAGTTATGTTACCAGGGTGGAAAGTGAAGAGTTAAGGTTAAAAGGTAAAAGCTGATGTGTCGCTGATGACGTAATGAGTTAAGTTTTAACTCATTGTCAAGTGTCAACTTACCCTTTGCTCTTAGAAAAACTTATTGGAAATGATATGTCTTTCTAGTTTTATTCCCCAATATCCTCCCAATGGTATGTGTTATAATTTAACCGAATTATGATACAATTAGCTTTCTTTTTTTTTTTTTTCTTTTTTTTTTTTTTTTTTTTTGTAAAGTCATGACATGTGTCCGAGAATTGCTCTTCATTCGATAAAAACACATAGTTTAAGAAAAACATAATTATTATTGTTTTATCTTTTTTACCTTTTTAAAAAATGACAGTTTTACCCTTAATTAGTTAATGTTTTCACTAAAATGTGTAATATTCCGTAAATTTTAATAAAGAGTAATATGGTAAACTCGATCTAACTTCTTTATCTATATTTAGTAGTGACAATTAAATTAGAACATTAAGCTCGACTATTATTTTGACAAAAACGGTATATAAAAGCAAGGTCCTAAAAGGCGCGTCATGGCGCCGCTAAAGACACGAGGTGTAACCTTCACGTTACAAAATAGATCAAGACATCGGCTCTAGGTGTGACATTAGATAGAGTGTGGAAAAGCACGAGGCGTGGTGCCTTTTTTGAATTCAACTCCATCAAAAATAGTTTTTTTTTTTTTTTTTTTTTTTTTTTTTTTTTTTTTTTTTTTTTTTAAATGAAGAAGATTACGTGTAACGATAGTTTCTTCATTTTATTTTTTATGTATAACACTTTTTGTAAACTCGGTGTATATGAAATATGACATAAATATATAAATCTTTATGTCGCTTTAAATCACATCAAAATCTTGAATTTATACAAGTTACGAGGGGTTGGAGGGAAACATGTGTGTGTGGATCATAAAAATTGTTGTGGTTTTCTCATGACTCTCAAAAAGTGAAGCTTAAATGATGTGTGGTTTTGCAACCTTGCAAAAGGTTTTACCTCTCGAGGGATCTCGAGAAGCTTGCAATCCCCACCAGGCAGTGTACCCGACCGATGTAGTATAGTGTAGTGGCAAGTACGGGGGATTGATCGTTCTCCACAGGGAATAGTGTTCGCTAGGATTAAAACTTAATTAAACTAGGTCTAGAGGTGCGGGATGATTCTTTTTGTATTTTTATAGTTTTATGGAAAGCAAGTAAAAATCTCGGGTTTAGAAGAGTGGGCGGAATTAGTTGCTAGTCAACTAACCCAATTAACTACAAATGCAATAAAAATAAAATAACAAGAAAGTAAATGTGGAGGAAAACAATAATGAGATAAACGTGTTTACTTAGATTTCACTACTCCCTAGCTATCTTTTACTAATTGATTAGTTTGTTACAATTGCGTGGATGACGGGTTATATTCCTTAATACCATTCGTAGAGCCGTGTACGATCTTTCCTAACTTTATAAGCTTCTACCTCTTCCTATGTCGAGCCGACAACTAGCTCCTAATGGCCTCCTTAGTAGTTACTCATGCATTAAATATAACCAAATAATCGTAGTACATATCCGATTCATGTTTCTTAAGACGTTCAAGCATGTTACCAATTGGAAGTCTGCCAGTTTTCTTAAGCCTAACATCGAAATTATTCATCCACAACAATTAATAACAAACAACCAACCAATAATCAATAGCTAGGTTTCATTACATCTAAGCAAACATAAACAAACCTAGCTTAGCATGTTAAAGTAAAGACAAGCATAAGATAGAATCAAACAACAAATAGATATATTGAATGATTATTGGAAGACTTATCTTTAATCAAACATGGATGAAATAAGGGTTTGGAACCCTTACAAGAAAGGTAAAATTCGTACTAGGGTTTCTCCAAAACTCTCCCAAAAGTTCTCTCTTTCATAAATGAAAATTAGAAAACTATATATAGAGTTTTAAGTCTGACGGCGTCACGTTGTGATCCTGACGCCGTCAACTCGCCGCCAATACTCTCCTCGGATTGCCTAGATCCAGATCTGACGCCGTCACGTATGATTCTTTTCTTGGCCGTCACGTGTAAAATTGCTCTTGACGGCCTTAGCTCCCCAAAGCGTGACGCTGTCACCCTTTAAGTCCAAAAAACATTTTGGTGCGTCTCGTGTAACTCTTTTATCCACCTCTTTGCCATAACGTGACGCCGTCACCTCCAAAGAGTGACGCCGTCAGATACTATTTCCAGCTTGATATAGAGACTTTGTCGTTTTCTTCACTTTTCGCTCAAAAAACGTCCAAAATGCTTCATTTTCCAGATTTCTTCTCAAATTACCTAAAATGACAAAAGGAACGATTTAAGGTAATATTTGATCAAATAATCACGACTTAGGGCTTAAATGACCCCCTAAACGACGTCTGGACCCACAACTTTTATTTGAATAGTGTACTTTTGTGTGGGTCTGAATGTCTTTTTTCGTGGGTCCCGTCAACATTTTTGTGTGATTAACTTGTGTGATCTAGGAGCACAAATTATTACTCCATCCGTCTCATATTTATTGTCCATATTTCCATCCGTCTAGGTGCACAAAGTCATGTACTTGTATTATTTCAGCGCGTTTCCATTAGGTCACTCTGGTTCTGAGTTCCCACATGTCGATTAGTTTTCATGTTTATTTATATTTTATTTTAACTCATCAACAAGGGCGGTCCTATGAAGGGGCAGGAGAAGGTCCTACCTCCCCCAAAATTTATGGCATCTAGTGTAAATATTATAGGTTTTAGAGGTAATTTAGTCGATGTTACAAACAAACCTCCGATTCGGCCCTCCAAAATAAATTCGGCCAAAAAATATGTTCTAGTTCCGCCACTGCTCATTAATCAAAAACCTGCCGCTTCATTTCACCCGATCAACTCAAAGTCAATGTGTTGTTTTTGCCTAATTATTATTATTACTCCGTATCAGGTTTTTCTAACTTGTGCCCCAAAGGTAGTTAAAACATCAAAAGAACGATGGGACTCACGAAAAAGAGGTCTGGACCCACATTTTTTATTTGAAAAGTGTACTTTTGTGTGGGTCCGAATGTCCTTTTTCATGGGTCCCGTCATCCTTTTGGTGTGATTAACTTGTGTGATCTGGAAGCACACATTATTACTCCTTCCGTCTCATATTTATTGTTCGTATTTCTTTTTATAGATGTCTCAAAATAATTGTCTGCTTCCCTTTTTAAGTAAAAACTAGAGAATTTAGTGGGGAAACATTATATTTAAATGGTTAAAAATTAAAGCGGCTCTACTTTTATTAAATTATGTGTTTTTTTTCTCCTGACAATAATTTTGAGACGAATGGATTATTATTATTATTATTATTATTATTATTATTATTATTATTATTATTATTATTTAACTTGTGCCTTAGGTACAAGTTAGAAAAACCTTTATTATTATTATAAAGTTAGTTATTAACTTATGAACTGGAACAAGCTTCCGCTGGCATTGTAGTCATGATTAGGGGTGTCATAAAAGCCAATTTGACCCGAACTCGAATATGTCATTTCGGGTCCAAAATTATATTCGGGTTCAGGTATAATGTATGTCTCTTAAGCTATGTTTTTTTTTTTTTTTTTTTTTTTCTCTTAGTGGAAAGAACATGTGACCCATCTATTTAATATTATTACTTTTCTTATTTGGGCCCACTAATTCCACTATCTCATCTATATGCGGAAAGTGTGAAATATAAGCCAATCCCCATTAAGATGATGCAATGAAATGTGAGACCCATTTTCCCCTTAGCTAACAAAAAAATAAACAGCCCCTTACTCTGGTTCGGGTCAACCTGAGTGACCAGAGTTTCATTTTCTTTCTTTCTAAAATGTATAGAAACATACCTAGACCCGAACCCGAGTTCTAAACAAGGTCAGGTTCAAATATATTTTTTTGGCGTTAACCCATTGACCCGAACCCGACCGGTCCATTCCAAACCCGCCCCATTGGCCTTCATAAACACAGACAGAAAGAATAACTGACACTGGCTAGATGCACAAAGTCATGGTCAAGTAAGCAAAACAAAGACTAGCGTGTATATTTGTTAAAATAATAATAATAATAAAATATACTTAAATTATTTCTGCGCGTTTCCACTGGTTTTGAGTTCCCACTGCCCACATGACTGGTTGTCTCATGTTTATTTACTTTAACTCATTAATCAAACACCTACCGCTTCAGTTCACCTAGTCAACTCAAAGTAAGACACCGTGTGATTTTTTTTTATATAAGTTTAAGCTAGTTAGTTAGTTAGTTAACTTATGAACTGGAACAACAAGCTGCTGCTGCTGCTTTTGTAGTCACTATTTCTAGCTGCTCATGTCAGGTACGATTTTATCCCTTTTTTTTTTTTTTTTTAGTTTTATAATTATTTTACTAAACACTTTTAATAAAACAAACAGCTACCGCTAACTGCTACCGCCTAGAGTTATTTAGGTGACTAGCAAGCTTTAATAGCTTTGCCTGATGTAGTGAGATCTAATATTGATCAGAGTGCCTCACCGACTAGGGGCGGAGACAGGAGGGGTAGGGTAGGCACGTGCCCCTCTTAGTGAAAAAAAACTGTAGTGTAAATTTTTTAAAGGGTTTGTCTAACTTGTGCCTTAGGGCACAAGTTAAGCACACTAAAAGGACACCGGGACCCACATAAAAGGACACAGGGATCCACATAAACTGTACTTTTCTGTGGATCTTTGTGTCATTTTCTGCGGGTCCCGATGTCCTTTTAGTGTATTTAACTTGTGCCCTTAGAAAAATCATTTTTTAAAATATCTAGCTATTTTTGTAATTTGCCCACGAATTTGTGGTGTAGTTTCTAAAGAGGGTAAATTATCAAAGTTTGCCTTCTCGACGACTATAACTTTCTGACTCCGCCTTTGCCGCTAGGTCGCCTAGGTGGTGGTTGTTTTTATAAAACAAACAACTACTGCTAACTACTAGTTTTGCCAAACATAGAGATATGTCTTATTAGTATATCAGCATTTCTGGTGGTGTTGGTGTTGAACTAAAAGAATAAGGATTAAGACCCACGAGATATAGGTTATTAGTTTAGACTATTGTGTTTAGAAAATTGTACTTGTTTATTCTGTTTCGGACCCAAGGCCTTTGGTCTAGTGGTATGTGAGTTGCCCACCAACCTAGAGGTCGTGGGTTCAAGCCTCGCTGGAGGCATTTATGAGATAGGTGGGACAGGGTGTAAAAAAAAAAAAAAATATATTTAGTTTTGGAGGAAAGGGGATACGATGAATACTGAAAAATTAGCAAGCGAGAGATCAATAGGTTGTCGTTGCTTGTTTGTTTATGCACGGTTTATTCTCCTCATGTAGGGGGACGGGGTGTTTGTTTAAGCTTATTTTTTGGGCTTAAGTTTTTGTCTAACAAGTAGCTTGTGACTTATAATAAGCTAATGTTATGACTTATAATAAGCTAAATGGTGAAAGAGAAGGCTTATAAACTTACATAAGCCAATCAGCCACAAAAAAGGGCTTATAAAATCCCTCATAAATAAGCTCAAAAGCCTAAGCTAATAAGCTTTTCCAAACACAGACAGAAGGAATAATTGACACTGGCTAGATGCACAAAGTCATGGTCAAGTTTGTTTGTTAAAATAATAATAACAATGATAATAAAATACTTTAATTATTTCTGCGCGTTTCCACTAGTAAGTACAGTGAGTTAGGTTCTGAGTTCCCACATGTCATAACCAGTTTTCATGTTTATTTATTTTAACTCATCAATCAAACACCTACCGCTTAAGTTAGTTAGTTAACTCATGAATTGGAACAAGCTGCTGCTGCTTTTGTAGTCACAATTGCTAGCTGCTCATGTCAGGTTCGATTTTATCCAAGGTTTTTATTTTTTAGTTTTTTTAGTCATTTTATATTTACTTTACCAAACACTTTTAATAGCTTTGCCGGAACTGATGTAGTGAGATCTAATATTAATATTGATCAGAGTGCCTCACCTAGGTGGTGGTTGTTTTTTATAAGACTCTCGTGTTTAGAAAACTGTACTAGTTTATTTAGTTTGGGACCCAAGGCCTTTGGTCTAGTGCCTAGAGGTTGTGGGTTCAAGCCTCGCTGGAGGCATTTGTGAGATAGGTGATATTCGGTGGAAAAAAAAAAAAAAAAAAAAAGAAGTTTATTTAGTTTCGGAGGAAAGGGGATAGGATATAGATCCTGAAAATAAGCAAGCGAGAGATCAATAGGTTGCCGTTGCTTGTTTATTTATCATGTCGGCTGATACTCCTATGTGTTGGTTTGTACATGTACAGTACGCAGTTTCTTCTCCTCATTCAAGGGGTGTTTTCCTAAGCTTATGTTCAATAAGTAGCTTATGGCTTATGATAAGCTAATGTTGAGTGTTTTGATTCGCTTATGATTAAAAGGTGAAAAAAAGGCTTATAACTTATAATTGGAGCAATGATGGACTTTTTTCATTTTCAGGGTATAATATTAAGGAGCTTGTTCAAGAAGCACAGTTTCGTTGGCTAAGGCCTGCAGAGGTGCTGTTTATACTGCATAACTATGAGGAAACACAGCTTAACCACGAGCCCCCTCAAAAGCCACCAAGTAATTCTTTGTATCGTGTTCATTCTTGAAAGTATCCGTCTAAGTGCGTTGGCTGATATGTCTGTCACCTTTTCGATTATTCTCTCACAGGTGGCTCTTTGTTCCTTTTCAACAAGAGGGTCCTTCGTTTTTTCCGTAAAGATGGTCATAATTGGCGGAGAAAGAAGGACGGGAGGAATGTTGGTGAAGCCCATGAACGTCTTAAGGTTGGGAATGATGAAGCTTTAAATTGCTACTATGCACATCACGAGGATAATCCACATTTTCGGAGGCGATGTTATTGGATGTTAGATCCGTAAGTATAACTAGTCTCGTGATTCTTTACATTTTTTTTGTTGCTATATATTTCAAACGGTAAATTGACTCGTGTTTCTTGAATCTTTCGTGGCAGGGCAATGGAGCATATCGTTCTCGTTCATTACAGAGATACAACCATAGTAAGTCTAGTTAACGTAACTAATTAAATTTGGAAGTTTGGATGAATGTCATTAGCATTTATATTTTGCAGGGTAAGCATAGTGCTGGACCGATTTTAGCATCGACTTTGGGGTCTTCCAACATCATTCAGAGTTCCAACGGCTACGCCACTCAGCTAGCTTCATCAGGTGAATTTGATGAAGCTTACAACAGCACACCTGGTCCCGGTTTTCTGGATGGTAGTCCAGGTGTTTTAACCAATTCCAATGACGCAAGTCGCTCGAGTCTAAACGAAAGAATTGACGAAATCGATAGTTCACCCGAACTCGAAATCGATGAGGCGTTGAAGAGGATTCAGAAGCAGTTGAGTTTGGAACAGGTGAAAGATAATCACACATATAACGAGAATGAGTATCTGGACGACTTCGGACTCACTTACAATGAGCAAAATTATAGTGCGTTTGAGGAGTTCCAGTATGGGTCAGACAATTCCGTGTCTCTACAATATCCAGGTTGGCCTCTTTTTCTTTGTTGCTCGTAATCATGTATACAACAGTCTTATTATTTCATCGTCGTCTTTACTGGGATGTCAATCATAATAGTGCTAGATCAATTAAACACGTCGCAAAATGGTGCAACGGACTTTGAGAGACAACATCAGTATCAGCAAACGCTCAAGGATAATTCTACAGTTTCAACTCAACAAAATTTAATTTGGAAAGACGTGCTATCGTATGACGGGGATGCAGCATATGATGGTTCGCTACAGAATTTTATGTACCCATTAGATACAAATGTAAGCCTTTATTCATTTTTGTGCGATATGATGCAATCACCCTATCGTGTAATTGATAAACTAATCCTTTAATATCCCGGCTTGTTGTTCTTCAAACAGGAAGTGCTTTTATCTCAACAACAAAGTGATCCAGTGGAAGAACTGCGGAAGCACCATTCTGGAGATACTGGTACAAGTTATGAATGTAAGGATAACGCTTTTTTTGAAATAAGGGCGGCTAAATGGGCGGATTGGGCTTCTGAATTCTTTGTCATTGACTTTTTTTCCGTTTGATCAGCAAGATACATTTGGCCTGTTTCCGTTTTGGTTAAATCTTTTAGCTAAACCTATTCAGTCCGTTAGAGATAAAGAAAACGAAAATCGACCCATTTGTATATAAAAGGGTCAAAATAGCCACCTGAAACAATGCATTCTCTGACAGCTCTATTGTATATCCAGCATCCGTATTGCCATCTCAAGAACTCGAAGATTCAACATTTCCTACATATATCCCTACAAGAAATATGTATCAAAGTGATGCGGACATATTCTCAACTCTGTTTGACCAAGAACAGATTGGAACTCCACTCGCTTCAGATTCAAGTTTAACCATTTCACAGGAGCAGAAGTTTAAAATTCGTGAGATATGCCCTGAGTGGGTTTACGCGTCTGAGCCATCAAAGGTGAGTTCATTAAAGTTAAATAAGAAAATCCTCGTTATTGACTTATTGTGGCTTGTTGGGTATTTACACATTCCTTGCTGCAGGTGCTCATAGTTGGGACTTTTACATGCGATCCACAAAATACTGAATGGATATGTATGTTTGGCGACACTGAAGTTCCTGTTGAGATTATTCAGGAGGGAGTCATCAGTTGCCATGCTCCACCTCATACGCCTGGAAAAGTTACTATTTGTATTACCTCTGGCAATCGAGAGGCTTGTAGTGAGGTCAGGGAGTTCGAGTATCGTGATAAACCACACATGCAGGTGCATAATACTTCAACAGAGAATGAAATGAGTAGGAGCTCTGAGGAATTGCGGTTACTTGTCAAGTTTGTGCAGACGCTATTATCTGATAAAATTGGCCAAAAGGGTAGTGAAGATTCATGGACTCAGATCATCGAGGCTCTCACTGACGACAGTCTGCCATCATCTAGAACAACTGATTGGCTTTTGGAAGAACTTTTAAAAGACAAGTTGGAAACATGGCTTTCATCGAAAGTGCAGGATGATAACACCCTTCCTGCCTTGTCCAAAGGAGAGCAAGGGATCATACACATGGTTTCTGGGTTGGGATTTGTGTGGGCCTTGGCACCTATACTTAAATCTGGAGTCGGTATAAATTTCCGTGACGTTAATGGCTGGACTGCTCTTCATTGGGCTTCACGTTTTGGAAGGTAACCTTCAGATCTCTATAAGCATGATCTCTATAGGTTTTAAGTGTTTCAACCTGTACTTAAATTACGTGTTTCAACCCGTTACCTAGCCCACCCGACCTACCTATATTGCCACCTAGTTTTGTGCGCATGCATATTTGCTAGACCGTAAAACCTGAATTGATCACTTTTACTAGCAGGGAAAAAATGGTAGCTGAACTCCTAGCTTCTGGTGCGTATCCTGGAGCGGTGACGGATCCCAGTCAAAAAGACCCAACTGGACAAACAGCAGCATCTATAGCTGCCACATATGGACACAAGGGTCTTGCAGGTTATCTCTCAGAGGTGGAACTAACTAGCCATCTTTCATCCCTCACGTTAAAAGAAAGTGAACTATCTAAATGCTCTGCTGACGTGGAAGCCGAAAGAACAGTAAATAGCATCTCAACTCAAAATCTTGTAGTTGAGGATCGTCTATCTCTCAAGGATGCTATAGCTGCTGTGAGGAACGCAGCTCAAGCTGCTTCACGTATACAAGCTGCTTTCAGGGCGCATTCTTTTAAGAAGAGGAAACAAAAAGAAGCTGCTGAACGTGAACGTGCTGGTGCGGATGAGTATGGTATCCTTCCAAGTGACATTGCGGGACTTTCCGCAGTATCAAAGTTGACTTATGGAAACGCACGTCATCATAACGCAGCCTTAGCTATCCAGAAGAAGTATCGAGGCTGGAAAGGTCGCAAGGATTACCTTACATTTCGCAAAAAAGTAGTGACGATACAGGCTCATGTAAGAGGTCACCAGGCAAGAAAAAACTACGAAGCCATCTGTTGGGCTGTTGGTATAGTGGAGAAAATCATATTGAGGTGGCACAGGAAACGAGTTGGTTTACGAGGATTCCATTTGGATCCCGTTGATGAAAGTGCAGATGAAGACATTGCAAAGATATTTCGGAAGCAAAGAGTAGATGTTGCTTTAGCTGAAGCCGTTTCCAGGGTGCTCTCTATGGTGAAATCAACACCTGCAAGGCAGCAATACAGACGCATGCTTCAAAAATATCAGCAAGCCAAGGTTAGTAACCTTTATTTGATTCACAGCAATCTATGTCTCTCAGATGTGGTAAAATGGGTGGATTGGGTAAACGGGTTAAGGTCAATAGACTAATTTTCGTACGGGTCATTTAAGGCTAGGCTTAGTTTGATTTGGACCAAAAACCATTTAGTTGGGGGAGCATCTAATGGATACCGCTAGCCTACAAGCCCTTTGATATAAGGGTGCTCATCGGTCCAAAACCGGACCGGACCGAGAAAAACCGGGCCGGACCGAGACCGAATCCGGCAAAAAATCTAGACCGAGACCGGACCGAATGTGGTCGGTCCGGTCCGGTCCGGTCTCGGTCCAAATAGGCTAAATGTCCGGTTTTTAAGCCAAGCCGGACCGGACCGAGACCGAAATTATGAAAAACCCTAGACCGAGACCGGACCGAATGTGGTCGGTCCGGTCCGGTCGGTTTTGTCGGTCGGTCCGGTCCATCCGGTCCGTTTGCTCACCCTTACTTTGATGTCTACTTGGCATTTACAATACTTGAATTTAAAACTTTTTGGAACTTTTGCAGGCGGAACAAGGAGGTCAGGAAAATGAAGGAGGCACGACGTCTCAGCTTGACGCAGCAGCTGGTATGGAGACTGAAGAAGAGTTTTTCGACTTTGTATAAAGAAAGAAGGAAAAAAAGTTGCTCCGTAATTAGTTGATGATGATAGAATTTTCATAAACCGAAAGATGGCCTATTGGTTGCGTTTGTATATATATGATTATAACATTTGGAGTGTGATCGGGTTTGGTTGTAAGTAACGGAGTGTAAATGGGTTTCTTATGTTTGTTATCCGACGGCTCACATGAGGGTCGTGTAAGATCTTGTGCTTCTCTTTTTCTGTTTCGTATTCACTCTTTGTTTTTCGAAGGGTCGAGACGTCATCATATATATATACTACTATTTGTGTGTATATATATTTTTTTAAGAGAACTTTGCAACGAGTTAAAGTATGTCAAGATTAAAGTTGACGTGAATAGGATATCGTCTCTCGTAAAAAAAACAGAAAGATAACAAGGAAAACTGAGAGTGGAATTTTTCCCACATCGGTTGGTGTACAAAAATTTGGGGTATATTTATAAGTAAAAACAATTAAACCTAGCATGTTGTTGCTTGTGGTGTGGGATACAAAAACTGTTTAAAGATTCCACTACCAGAAACAACACTTTTTGTCGTAATATTTTTTATTTTTTATTTTTTATTTTTTATTTTATTTTATTTTTTTTATGGGTATATTCGACAAAAATAAATTCAGTTTTTCTTTTGGTATAATTGACAAAAATAACTAGAGCTCCTTGCCGTAAACTCAGATTTTAGGTATGTTTAACAAAAGTAACTGGAGATGGAGCTTAAGATTGAGATAGATAGTGAGATTATAAAAAATTTATTTCTATAAGTTACATGAAATAAGCTACATGAAGTAGCATTTGATTTTTAGTGATTATGAAAAATTATTATTTTTATAATCTCTTATAAGTTATGTCTGTCATTTAAAGATTATATAGCTAAGTAGCTTGTTTTTTCATTCAATAAGCTTAATCTCTCAATAATCGTGTGTGCCAAATATACCTTAAGAAATTATAAAAATTATTTTTCTAAAATTTCTCATAAGTTCTATCAGCCAAAAAAAAAAAAAAAACATATTTGTTAACTTTAAAAATAAGTAAATTTCAATTACTAATATACCCTTAATTAAAAATTATACACTACAAAAAAAAAGGCCTATAGTGACGAGAATTTAATGACGACTTATATATTTCGTCACTAATTAGTGACGATAGTCGATATATAATTTTCGTCACTATTTATCGTCAATTGCATATATAGTCACGAAATTTTCGTCACTCATCTAGTCACGAAAAAGTTTTGTCACTAATTTGACTATTGCAATTAATTCAATAATTTTCTTAGTGTAATCTTATTAATCAATACATTTATCACAATCAAATCAATAATAATTTATTTTCTAATTTTTCAGTTTTTCAAGTTTTAGAAGAAAAAAAAAGTCAAGTATTTGATTAAAAAAAAGTCAAGTTTTTAAAAAAGTTTACGTGGATCTAAAATGACAGTATTTTTTCAATAAAACACGATTTGGCCTACAAAATGACTTTAGTATTTTATTAGTATTTTTTTGATAAGTTGTATCTAAAATGACTTAGTATTTTATTATAAAAAAGTTTACTCAGTATGTAACTTGGATCTAAAAACACGATTCAGATAAATAGGTCAAAATATATGTTTACAATTCACTTGGATCTAAAACACGCGGATCTAAAACCCAAATAAAAACCCGACCCGAAATAAATACTGAGTATGTAACTTCAGATTTGGGGCAAATTCACTTGTTTCAAATTCAATACAACAGTTAAGCTTTTCAATTAAGCTTTTCAACATCAATTCGTTCATATCCCCAACTGTTATTAAGCTCACGGTTCATAAGCCGTAAGTGTTGCTGTTCATAAGCTCACGGTTGATAAGCTCACTGTTGTTCATAAGCTCGCGGTTGTTAAGCTCACGGTTGTTCATAAGCTCACGGTTCATCCAGAGGTCACGATTCATAAGCTCACGGTTCATAAGCTGTTCATATCAGATTGCTATCTGTTCATAAGCTTACGTTCATATCACTTTACGTGCTCTTCATTTGATTGCTGTAAGTGTTAGGGTTACTGTTTCATTATTTGATGAAATTATTGATTATGAGTTTAGCTATCTGTTGATTTGATGAAATTATTTGATTGCATGCCAACTGTTCGATAAAATGTCTAGCAAAATTAGGCGGTAACAAAATGTAGGTAAGTGTATTGCGGTTTACTGATTATAGTGAAATAATATGAAATTAGTTGTTAGTAATAGTTACTGGTAAGCTAATTGCGGTTAAAAGTTATTAGGTAAGTGTTTGTTAGTGGAGTAACAGTTACTGATCATAGTAAAAAAAAAAAAAATGGTAACAAAATGTAGGTTACTGTTATATTCAAATGCACTAGTGCAAACACATTGGTTAACTAGTGTCTTTAGGATGTTGAACTGAGATCGTGTCCGAGATTATGATTGTAACAATAACATGAGACAATTTAAAAGCTAAAAGTGAATTTTGAAAGATCAGTTGTGTATTTATTTCTCCAGGTTTATTGATTTTACTATAAAAAAATGGATAATTCTTGGATGAACATACGCGATAGGATAAATGATCCAAGATATGAGTATGGTGTGATAGAGTTTCTAGATTTTGCATACCTTGACATAGATAATTTTTATTGAAAGAAAAATTATTATTAAAAAGGATTTTTAGCAGATAGCACAGAGTAAATTATTTAATGGTTTTTGCATAGTGTTCCAGGTCAACTCAACCTGACCTGAACCAAAAATATACCGGTTTTGACCCGTTACTCAACCATCCACACGAACAACTTTAATACAGTACATACTTTGGTTATGTCTGTTTAGTTATAAAGATGAGATTAGTTGCACAAAATCTAAGATCAACTTCTGCTTGGGTCTGCTTAGCTTAAAAAACTTATGGCATCACGCATCGGTCTCTAGGACCCTGAGCACAACAGACCGCAACACGCAATTTAAAACCATGAATAAGAGTGTAGCACATCAAGTAAGAAAAAACAATGAAAAAGTCAGTAAAATGGATCAGTTAAGAGTTGCTGACAGAACAAGCACACTTTCCTACACTACACGACTGCAGAACCATCACTACTGCAGAACCAATAATAGATAATAACAAATCGTCACAAGCCATAGAGAAATGAATTTCGAGACAACTAACAAACAAAAACCAATACCCATTTTGGTTTAAAAGGGGGAATTCTGGCAGCTACTGGTTTGCCTTATCACGTTTTTTTCTGTTTACAATGTAGTAAATACTAAGGGGCATATGTTCAGGATGCTTAATTTATAAAACTCACCAACATCTTTACATATGTTAGTTATATAACATATAGTATTTGATCGGGCACAAAACGTCACTCTGATCCACAGCAGAGCTCACAACAGATAAAGCAGCCCATTAATTTCAAGCCAGTACATAACTGAGTGACAGCAATTGCACATTGATCGTTGATCTTTGTTAAGATATTAATGCAGCAGACGCAACAGCACTTTCCACATAAATTTAAACAACAATTGCCAGCTGTTCTCACAAACATTTCTGCCTGGTCAGGCAATTTTGGTTGAAATCCCGGTGGGATGTTCTCCACCGTTGCAATCAAGTTGCCAAAACCCACACCCAGCTGCTGCAACACCTTTATCATTTCAGTTTTTTCAGTTATTTCCGTTTTTTTAGAGCTAGCTTCTTTTTCCCCCTGCATTCATAATTCGGAAAATGAGTACTTTTGGCCCACCAGACAGTTCTATCTTGAGAGAAATACTTGTACTATAATCACAGAGGTCAGGCTACTGTTTAAATTACGCATAATGATAACATAGATTATCTAAGACAAAAAATGAACAAATCTAAGACAAAAATAGTTTACATGTTTTGTGGCAGATGATGATGCTGCAGTAGCATGTGTATCCTATCTGCCCAATAAAATTGATCTAGGATAAACGGGCACAATACCTGCACATGTGATCATTTATTTGAGATAAAAACTCATAACAGTTGGGATACTTAATCTAATTACCCTTGCTTTGACAGCTGATAAGCCAATAGCTTGTTTCCTGCTTATTTAAAAGTTTTTATAAAATTTGTTTTCACAAAAAGTCTTTAGGATTTACTAACGACTTGATGTCTTATAGATCCATCAGGTCAAACAAGTAAACAAAACTGCTGAATGGTTAGAGCATACTCATAAGAGCAAATTTACAAGCACCCATGGGAGCGAGTCACATCAGCGTCTTGGCGCAAAGGTAGGAGAAAACAAGGTAAAAGATTGGAACTTTTTTTTTTTTTTTTTTTTTTTTTTTTTTGTAGTGTTCCTCGTTCATTCAGTTAGTTCCTTAACCTCAAGTAAAATTCTTTGTCTGTTAGGTATCCGGTGGTGTTCGTGGATCCTGGACTTCCTAGACGTAAAGGTCACATGGTAAGAAGATGATATTTGAGCAAGTCCAACGACCTTTTTATTTTTCTTGTTTTTAATTTTAGTCTTCAATCAATTGATAGTCTCTTATTTGTGTATCCTATCATGTATGTTAAGCTGTTTTAGGGAGTGTTATAAAAACAGAGTTAACATTGCATTCAGACATTCAAGATATAAGTTCAGATAGATAAGTACGATAATTGGAAAGTTTAGAAAGTTTTGTATTTAAAAATAATGTAAAAGAAGTTCCAGTTAGGTAATAGTTGCTAACTATAATGTAGTTGAAGTTTGGATGGAGGATAATGTAAGTTTGTTGAATAATTATAATGTAGTTGTGATCTGATTAATTAATTATGTTGTTTTTAGGTTAAGTTTGTTGAGGTATGTGGTTGTGACTCTGATTATGTTGCCTTTAGGCTGTAGGAGACGTTGCGAATTGTAGTTACGTAATCGGTATCTCCTAGGTTAGTGCTTGGGAGTTAGGTTCAGCGTAGGAATTAGGTTATTATTTAGTTGAGTTTTACCATTGAAGTTTCTGGAATTAGGAGTGCATTTGACATCTGGTGTTTAATGTAGGTAGTGTTTGTAGGAAATACGTGTCGAGTTTTGGTAGTTAACAAGGTCATACACTTTTTTGTTTGTTAAAGTAAATGTTTTAGGAGTTTAGACTTCTTATATAGCAGCTCAGTTTTTGATGAAAATGGTAGTGTATTTATTACTCTCAAAGCGTCCTGGTATTTATTGTGTTTTTTGTTGTTTGCTTGTTAGCTGAAATGTGTTTTGAATGTTGATCCTCAAGCTGCTTGAACCAAGATGATGTACTGGTCTTTCTTAGATCTTTCCTGGATAATATACTCATGTGCTTTGAAATTATTATTTTTATGCAGAGTGAGGATTATGATCAAACCGAAGAGGATGTTTAGTTGAAGTTTGGATGGAGTAGAATATTCTCTTACAGAACCTTGATTATCTCTTTATACTTTTCTTGTCGGAAACATATGCTACAAATCGAATAATTTTTGGACATAACTGTGTTGTTTCGGCTTTAGTATATATGAATTAAGTAATTTCTTATTATTGTCTAAAAAAATATTTTGCATTTTGAGTGTACAAATACCCGTAATAACAACTGTAGGTACTGCATTATTGGGATATAGGGCTTTGTGAAATGACGACATATTTCGTCACTATTGGACGTTAAGTTTCCGTAAGTTTCCCGTTGGGTTCACCAAAAATGACGCCTTTTTTTCGTCACTAATCGCATCAAATAGTGAACTTTAGATACTTCAGTGACGAAAATTAAGTGACGAAATGGGTTGTCACACACCCATAGTGACGACTTTAGTTCGTCACTAATTTAGTGTCAAATATCAGTTTCGTCACTATTAACTTAGTGACGGAGCTATAGTGACGACAAGTGACGACCTTGATTTTCGTGACTAATCCGGTTTAGTGACGATTTTTCCACCTTTAGTGACGATTTTCCTGTCGTCACTATAGCCCTTTTTTCTTGTAGTGATAGCAACATCCACCATTAATTATTTTTCCTCAAATTATTAATATACCCTTAATAGTTTAATTACTATTTTTTAATCCTCACATTTTTATTATTTTCCGTTTCTAAAGTATACATTTTTTTCCCTCGCAATTATTACAAATTTAACTCTTAAACGTTGCATCAAGGGTCATACCAAAACCACATGTTCGCAAGTATAGTTATTGCTGCTACACACCATCGCTATGCGCATATATTGGTCCATCATATTTGATTAGTAAAGTACTTTGTAGTTATGTTGTAACTTGTAACAGGGACTAAACATGAAACTAGAAAAAACCACAAGGACCAACCGACTCTTATTCTTTATTCGTCTATATAAATAAACTCCCCTCACATACTATTCTCCATATCATAATTTCTCCTCCGAAAAGAAAGAAAGAAAGAAACCCTTCCTTCTATTTCTTACGGAGCGAATTTATACCATCTTAATTTTACAGGTTTCTACTGTATATCTATAATTATACTATAAACTTATTATGAATTATGATAATGATTATGATGTAATCTTTAAAATAATAATAATAACAGGCTATTAACTGTTTTTGGATCGACGGTTTTGAATACTACAAGAAGTTGAATTTAATAAATGCCTCTTTGTACACCACTGATTAGACTAGTGGGGGTGTTTGTTTAAGCTTACTTATGGGCTTACGAGCTTATCTGTTTTCGGCTTATGTTTCACAATGCAAGCCTCGTTTTATTGGCTTGTTTTGGGACTTGTATAAGTTTATTATGACATAATAAACTTATATAAGCTCATAAGTCCCAAAATAAGCCAAGAAACTGAGGCTTGCATTGCGAAACATAAGCCGAAAACAGATAAGATCGTAAGCCCTTAAATAAGCTTAATCAAATGCCCATAATGATCAAATGCTCGTAATGAGGTCGGGAACAAGGAGGTTGGGAAAATGAAGGAGGCACGACGTCTCAGCTTGATGCAATGGAGACTGAAGAAGAGTTTTTCGACTTTGTATAAAGAAAGAAGGAAAAAAAGTTACTCCGTAATTAGCTGATGATGATAGAATTCTCATAAACCAAAAGATGGCCTATTGGTTGCGTTTGTATATATATGATTATAACATTTGGAGTGTGATCGGGTTTGGTTGTAAGTAACGGAGTGTAAATGGGTTTCTTATGTTTGTTATCCGATGGCTCACGTGAGGGTCGTGTAAGATCTTGTGCTTCTCTTTTTTCTGTTTCTTATTCACTCTTTGTTTTTCGAAGGGTCGAGACGTCATCATATATATAAACTACTATTTGCAGGGATATATGTTTTTCAAGAGAACTTTGCAACAAGTTAAAATATGTCGAGATTAAAGTTGATGTGAATGAGATATCGTGTCTCTTAAAGAAAGTTGAAATGATATTACGAAAAATTGAAAGTGGAATTTTTCCCACATCGGTGGGTATACAAACATTTGGGGTATATTTATAAGTAAAAACAATGGAAGCCTAACGTGTTGTTGCTTGTGGTGTGGGATAAAATAGCTGTTTAAAGATTCCTCTTCCTCAAGCAACAACTTTTTGCCATAATTTTAATTTCAGTTTTCTTATGGGTAAAAAGCCATCACGTTTTGCTCATAAAAAAAAAACAACTTTTTGCCATAATTTTAATTTCAGTTTTCTTATGGGTAAAAAGCCATCACGTTTTGCTCATAAAAATAAGAGGTAATTCTTTAGCTATGTTTGACACACAAGATTGTTAAGAGATTATGCTTATTTTTTCAAAAAATAAACTACTTAAAAAATAAGCTTTGTTTGGCAGACATAACTTATAAGAGATTTAAAAAAAATAATCTTTCATAATATCTTAAAACTAAAGGTTACTTCATGTAGCTTATAAAAATAATCTATTTTTATAATCTCCAGCACCATCTCCAGTTTCAGCAACCGTTACTTTCGCCAAACATACCCTTTTTGTGCACACGTCGCCCAAAGTCTATACCTGTAATGCACCAAAACAAAGTGACTTTTGAGCGACTTATCCCCCACCCCTTTAAATGTTGACAAGTGTCTTCATGCAAGTACAAGTCACTTAAGGACAATTGTCAACATTATTGCACTTTTATGAGACACTTGTAAACATTTAAAAGGTAGGGGACAAGTCGCCTAAGTCTCCCGGGGCATTTTGAAAAGTCACTTTTTTGTTCTAGAAAAGGTATAAACTTTCGGCAATCGGGGCACATAGAAAAGTAGCTCAAATAACCCTGGAGATTGAGATGGATAGTGATATATATATATATATATATATATATATATATATATATATATATATATATATATATATATATATATATATATATATATATATATATATATATATATATATATATATATGGAAGGGATCGGGTGCGTTTTTCCTTTTTAGTGCGGATGGTACGGATGAATGTGGACCACACGATCATCCGTCCATCTCAGATTCTGATAAAAAAAACGCAGTGGCAATATCGTAAATATCCCCTTTTTTTTCAAAATCGTTACTATCGTATTAGCTTTTTTTCTGAAAAAAATTCAAAAAAATCTGAAAAAATTAAAAAAATAAAGAGGACAACAAATAATTAAGAATCGCTGAAAAAAATTTCAAAAAAAAAAAAAAAAAAACCGTTTTCATCGTTAAAGGTATTGTGATATTAGCGTATGATTTTGACTTTTTTACAAAAGTCAAGATCTGATCTTGACTTTGTCAAGATCAGATCTTGACTTTTGTAAAAAAGTCAAAATCAGATTCTGAAACTTTTTTTTTTAATAAAAATTTTAATATCACAATAACTTTTTTAATATCATAAAAACTTTTTCTTAATAAAAATTGTTAATATCGCCATAACTATCATGCTTTCTTAATATCACTCTAATATTCATACATTCTTTTTCAGTTTTTTTAATATCACCGTAAGTTTTTTTAATATCGTAATAAAAAAAAACAATTATATTAAGCTTTTCATTAATATCACGGTTCATTTTTACATGTAAAAAAGTTTAATATCACGTTGGTTTTACAATATCACCGTAGCTA
This sequence comes from Artemisia argyi, assembly GCA_030686995.1. NCBI lineage: Eukaryota > Viridiplantae > Streptophyta > Magnoliopsida > Asterales > Asteraceae > Artemisia > Artemisia argyi. The sequence continues at coordinate 226,583,281 of CM060680.1, read as the reverse complement.
TCATGGGTTTTTAATATCACGGCTCATAATATTGTTAATATCACGGTAGAACTCATAATATGGTTAATATCACGGTAGCACTCATAATAAAAAAAACAAAAAGTTCTCAGAAAAATCTGAAAAAATAAAAAAATGAAAGAAGATAACAATATTAAGGATCGCTCAAAAGGAAAAAAATTAAAAAAATCGTTTGAATGGTGATTTGGTATTGTGATAGTCGCGTAGATCTTGACTTTTTTACAAAAAGTCAAGATCAGATCTGGATTGGACGGCCTAGATCTATCCGCACGTCCGCACTAAAACAAAACATCCGCACGTGATCCTCACTATATATATATATATATATATATATATATATATATATATATATATATATATATATATATATATATATATATATATATATATATATATATATATATGATCAAATAGGAAGAATAATTAAAATATGAAGGATAAGAAGTAACCACAACCACACATTTTAGATGCACCTACAAAAATGGATGCATCTTCATTCAAATTTTCTCTCCCATATAAAAATGTGTGGCTAGAATTACTTCTTAGCCTTCTCATTTTAATTATTCTTCTTATTGGATCCCTACCCTATATATATATATATATATATATATATATATATAAAAGATACATGAAGTAGCATTTGATTTTTAATGATTATCAAAGATCATTATTTTTATAATCACTTATAAATTATGTCTACTAAACACATATTTTATAATTAAGTAGCTTGTTTTTTCAAAAATTAAGCTTTATCTCTCAACAATCTCGTATGCCAAACATAATTATGAAAAAATATTTTTCTTATATATGTTATAATTTCTATCAGCCAAACAAAAAGAGAAAACCCTTTTCTTAAATTTAAAAAATGAGTAAATTTCAATTACTAATGCACCCTTAATTAAAAATTGTAACAACATCCACTACTGAAGTAATAGTTTAAATATTTTTAATCCTCAAATTTTTATCATTTTCTATCAAACAGTAGGCACCAACTTTGTAGTAGTTATGTTATAACAATAGGGCTGAGCATCGGGCCGAATTTCGACCTATCTCGACTCATCCCGAAACTGAGTTCGAAGAAAAACCCAAACCCAATACCGAACCAAATTGCTCGGTTTAGTTTGGTTCGGTTTTGGTTTGTCGGGTTCGGTCAGTTTTGTCCCGATATTGGTTTGTTTTTTCGATTTTTGTCCCGTCCCGAAAACCGTTTGTCTGAAAAATCAAAACCGAATACCGACCCGAGTATGGTCTGTTCGGGATTCGGGACGTTTGGTTTCTGTCGGTTTTTCGGGATTGTCGGGATTCGATCGGTTTTGCTCACCCTTATATAACAGGGACTAAACATGAAACTAGAAAAAACCACATGGACCAACCGACTCTTATAGTTTATTCATCTATATAAATAAACTTCCTCCCTGGCACAACTTTTCTCCATATCATAATTTCTCCGAAAGAAAGAAAGAAACCCTTCTTTTCTTACGGAGCGAATTTACAGGTTACTACTGTATATCTATAGTTATATATACAAGCTTATAATGATTATGATGTAAGCTTTAAAATAATAATAATAATAATGACGGTTAATTAATAAGGCTAGACTACTGATTGTTTGGATCGACGGTTTTGAATACTACAAGAAGTTGAATTTAATAATATGTATGTGTAGACCAGTGTTCGACTAAATGCCTCTTTGTAATTTTATAGCGGGGGTGTTTGTTTAAGCTTACTTATGGGCTTACGAGCTTATCTGTTTTCGGCTTATGTTTCACAATTCAAGCCTCATTTTTATTGGCTTATTTTGGGACTTTTATAAGTTTGTTATGACATACTAGTAATAAACTTATATAAGCTCATAAGTCCCAAAATAAGCCAAGGCTTGTGAAACTTAAGCAGAAGACAAATAAGCTCGTAAGCCCATAAATAAGCTTAATCAAATGCACATAATGATCAAATGCTCGTAATGAGGCGACCGCGGTTACAACAAAAACATACCCCACAAATATGCAAACCATTCAGTCGCATGGCCGACCAAACCAAGTCAAAAGATGGAGGGACGCGTTCCATGTTGAGCTTGTGGCGTTTGAGCACACAACCGACAATGGAGTCGACCCTCCATTATGACTAGTCTTAACGTATTGTGAATCTTTTATCTAGAATTGTTTCCGTGCAATGTACTACTAAATAGCTCCCCTATTTAGTAGGAAATCTGTTAGGCCAATCTGTTTGGACCTTCTCGTGATTCGAGGTAGAAAGTTAGGATGCTTGATGTGAACAAGATGCAAACGGTTGTTAAATAGCGACACTATATGGCTACCCGTACATAGGATCTATAGTTTGCTATTCTTGACGCACTTATGTTCTTGATGTGAACAAGATGCTAGTATAATATTGGGTTAATGGCATGTAATAGCAACGTACTTTCCCATTTGTTCCATTATAAGATACGAACCCAAAATATTACAAAAATACCCTACAAACTTATATATTTTTGTGTCGATATCATCATTTAACCTACAAAATTGGTAATCATATTCCGGTCATCTTCTCCACTTCTTCCGGCCACTTTCTGGTAATCTTTTATGCTGAAACTTTCTAGATTGTTACATGTTTTAGCTAGAATGCTTCGTTTATGCTGAAACTTATCTAGCACACTGTGTGTTCGATTTAGGCCTGTAATAATGTGGTCTTAATTAACTAGCTTATCCGTTGTTTTGAAATAAAATTGCTCATCTGCTGCTAAAAAAAGTTACGAAGTCTAACATTGACAATGGGTTCCTTGAAAATAGTTTGCTGGAAGATACGACATTAATGTAAGACAATATTTATAGGTTGACAGCTAACAATTAAGTAGATCTTGGGACACCACATAAATTTAAGCATTGCAGGTTACCCTATTTGACACAACACAGAAAACGGCCTCCCATGGCGTTTCCGGTAACTGGGCTGGGTTTTTTCTAAGGAAGAAGGTGAAAAAAAAAAAAAAAAAAAATCCACGTATTTAATTTTAACCTGTTTAGCCGGTTGCCAATCATGCCACATAAGCAAAAGTATGATATCGACACAAAAATATATAAGTTTGTAGGGTATTTTTGTAATATTTTGGGTTCGTATCTGATAATGGAACAAATGGGAAAGTACGTTGCTATTACATGCCATTAACCCTATAATATTGGTCCTTTAGTCATGCACGCAGCACACTGTAGCATAATAAGCTCAACTGTTTTAATATATATATGATTGCACGTTCATGGTTTACGGAATCAACATGAGCGTCATAGCGTTACCAATATCATACACTCTTGCATTTGATGTCTTAGCTCTAATGTTCCATTAACTATTCAATTTTTGCACCCATACATTCTTGGTATGCTATGTTGATTGAGCTGTTGGCGTTTCAGCTAAATCTTACTAGATCAACATATCGCCAAATCTTTCTGTTGGACTTGAAGGTGACTCAATACGTATGGATACTTTGAATTATCGTGAGTACGCTAGACGAGAGATCAGAATGGACCAACAACGAGGGTATGTGGGATCAAAAAGAAGTAGATATGACCCAATGCATATGTCTCAGCCGCCATCTAAGCGTATCCATGGATCTCAGAATGGATCATATGATCGGAACAGCCTACCCGCAGGTAGACCTTAAGCTATATACATTTATCAATTTGAAGATGGGTTATACAAATGTAGTAATGTGATTTTTCCGTGTAGGCTGGTTGGACTGCCCTCCATATGGGGACGCAATCAATATCATTATACCTTCAAAAGTCCCTCTCGGAGAGTCTTTTAATGACAAGATTGTTACTGATAAAAGATATTCCCCTCAACAAGCGATTCTTCAGCAAAGGCGTTTAGGGAGAGAGCTAGGTTTAGTAATAGATCTAACAAACACTGATCGGTACTATCGGGAGTCAGATTGGACTAGACAAGGTGTTAAATATGTTAAGATCAGGTGTGCAGGAAGGGACTCAGTGCCTGATAACGAGTCTGTAGAAAGGTTTATTCATGAGGTGACCCGATTCAGATCCCAACACGCTCGTTCAAAGAAGTATGTCCTTGTCCATTGTACACATGGCCATAATCGGACAGGATATATGATCGTTCAGTTTCTTATGCGATCAGAATCAATCTCCCTCACAGAGGTAGGTTATTAGACTTGTCAGGAGAACTTATTTGTGGTTTGTCTCTTTGCAAATAAAAAATTTTTGACATTATGTATGGATGGGACCCATGCAGGCGATAAATAGATTTTCTAAAGCACGTCCTCCAGGGATATACAAACAAGACTATGTTGACCATCTATGCAGTTTTTTCGGTGAACAATTGCCTAGAACCTTTGTTTGTCCAAAAACGCCAGAATGGAAGAGGTCACCTGATCGGGACGATGATGTAGCTTCTGGTTTGCAGGTATGTACCACAGATGCTTTCGTGCTGGAACATAATAGTTATGACTTTGGATGACTGGTAATTGTACATGATATTCTAATTATATGTGTTTGCAGCACAATGATCTTCAAGCAAGCAAAATGACAAATGTTTCGGGAAAAGGTGATACGACAAATGCCGTGGGAGCAGGAGAGATGGCAAATGTTATGATACCTAGCGAGATGACAATTGATGATAAATTGGGAGAAACAGTGCCATCAAATAAGGTGGAGTCAATGAGGCAGTTCTGCAATGAAGTTCTTAAGTTGAATTCAACGGAACGACGATTTCCAGGATCACACCCTGTATCTCTTAGCAGGTACTCCATTTTAATGTTAATTTGTCGTGGTTTTTTCCTTTCTTCTTCCTACGATGCATGATTAATTAAGCTATATGGCATGTATGTATTTGTCTGCTTTGGTTAATTTTGAGATTGTTTCATTACAACTCTGATTCCATGCTTTGATCTCATTTATTGTCTTAAATTACCGCAGTCACGTGCTATAAGTACGGGCAAATTATTAAAAAAAATATTATACTGGCCACTGTTTCATCTTCTGGGTAGCTAACAATTTTTTTTTTTTTTTTTTTTTTTTTTCTTCTTCATTTTGAGGGTAATTTTCTTTCAAATTCATCATCTTTAGGGTAATATGTGACATTTTTGCCCTTCGGGAAAAAAAGATTTGTATTAACTAAGAGGGGCAAAAATGTCCAAAAATTTCGCAAAATACCCTAAAGATGATGAATTTGAAAGAAAATTACCCTCAAAATGAGAAAAAAAAAAAAGTATAATAATTTTTTTTTTTATAATTTGCCCCTATAAGTACTTGTTTGGTAAAATTGCATGCAAATACCTAAGCCGAGTCATAAAGATACATGCTTTGGTTTCCTATGGACAATCTTCCTATATAGGATATGCTAATGTTCTTATGCTGTTGAGTTTCCTAATGCAGGAAAAACTTGCAACGCTTGAGGGAGCAGTACTATTATACCTCGTGGAAAGCGGATGGAACACGATATATGTTGTTAATAACATGGGATGGATGCTATTTGATTGATAGAAATTTTGAATTTAGAAGGGTTTTTTTGCGGTTTCCATGTGGAAACATTAATAACGAGGGTGCAGCTGGAAACACTCATAACTACACCTTGCTTGATGGGGAAATGGTAATTGATACTGACCCGAAAACAAACAGGCAGGAAAGGAGATATCTCGTTTACGATTTGATAGCAATCAATGGAAACTCACTTGTATACGTAAGACTGATCATTTCCTCTTTTCCACTTTTTTAAGTTTTTGGTAACCCGTCACTTGTTGACTAGGCTGTACTATGTTACGAGATTTAATTTATAGTTCATGATTCAGTATTTTCTTTGTAGCATGACTTTTATGTCATGATTTTACCACGAGGTCACAAGATATAATGAGCTTATATAAGCCGAAAAGTTTCAAAATAAGCCACAAAAAGTGAGCTTATGAAACATAAGCCCAAAACCAAATAAGCTATAAGCCAGCTGTATAAGCCGGGGTGACCCAGCGGTAAGAATACCGGCCTTCCAAAGAGGAGGTCAAGGGTTCGAATCCAACGGGGAGAAAATTAATCCCCTTGTGGCCACGGAGGTTCACTGCGCTGACTCCAGGCTATCCAAAAAGGGTAGTAGCCGTGGGATTAGTCGGCTCGCAATGTCGAGTCGGAAACCCATGTTTACCAAAAAAAAAAAAAAAAAAAAAAAAAAAAAAAAAAAAAAACCCTTAATCTGTTTGACCTGTCTGACCCATATGGCATGTTTCCCTTTTAGCTGTTTTTTAAAAAATTTGACCCATTTGAGATGAAAATAACCCAACTGACCCATTTATAAATAAACGGGTCAAAATTGCCACCTTGGTTAAGTGCAAAATAGGGAAGATAATTGAAGCTTAGTAATGGATTGTCATTAAAGAACGTTCTTCTCATTGTTAAATTTTTATTTTTGTGTGATGTTTTGTCAATTTCCTTTCAGGAACCTTTTAGCCGCAGGTGGAGATTAATTGAAGATGAAGTTATCAAACCTCGGAACATGGAGCGAGACACTTTGTTCAATAGCAGTAATCCGTACTACAGATATGACTTGGAACTATTTCGGGTTAGAAGGAAAGAGTTTTACCCACTTTCTTTTGTACCTAAGCTTCTAAAAGAGTTCATTCCACGCCTTTCACATCCATCGGATGGTCTAATTTTCCAGCCTTGGGACGATCAATATGTGGCTCGCACACATTTGGGTCTTTTGAAATGGAAGTATCCACAAATGAACTCCGTTGATTTTCTGCTTGAGGTGGGAAACAATAATCGCCCTATGATTTGTTTGTATAATCGGGGGAGGAAAGAATTAATGGATGGAATGCGCGTCGCTTGTAGAGATCCATCAGTAGACATATTGTCGTTATCGGGGAAGATAATAGAATGTTCATGGGATCCCAAAGAAAATGTATGGGTCTTTATGAGGATGCGACCCGACAAATCTACACCAAACGAGTTTTCAACCTACAAAAAGGTCTACTTTCTCTTGTTAATAAACACATTACAATGTTCATGTTGGGCATTTACCAATTCTTTTTGTTTTACTAATTTAGGTTTTGAGGAGCATCACGGATAACATCACAGAAGAAGATGTAATAAATGAGATCCAGGATATCATTCGTCTGCCTATGTATGTTGACAGAATAAAGGCTGATCTCAAAACTTTCGAGAAAAATGGTAGACGCAAATAGTATGGTAGACGCAAAACCCGTGAAGATGCGACATCCATATTGCCATCTCAAGAACTTGAAGATTCGACATTTACTGCATATGTCCCTAGACTAGAAGAAATGTGTACCAAAGTGACGCGGTTTTTGTAGCAAGTTTGTTGGTATTCATACATTCCTTGCTGCAGGTGCTAATAGTTAGAAGTTAGAACCCACAACCAGTTGGTTGGGGAGCATCTAACGGATGCCGCTAGGCTACTAGCCCTTTGATGTTTACTAGTTTTGGAACTTTTGCAGACTGAACAATGTGGTTGGGAAATTGCAGCAGCTGGTATTGAGACTGGAGAGCTTTTCGATTTTGTATAGAAAAAAGATGGCCTGTTGGTTGAGTTTGTATATATATATATGGTTATAACATTTGGAGTGTGATCTGATTGTAAGTAACGTAGCGTAAATGGGTCTCTCTAATCTGTTATGCGCCTCATTAACTCGACTTTAAGGACGCAGAGGATTGTGTATGATCCTGTGCTGCTTTTTTACTACAAACAGCTGAACGGCGCACTTCTTATACTTGATTATCATCAAAGCAAATGCCACATATATTATTATGTTTTTTTAAGTTTTTGTTTTAAAAAATTTGACGTATATATTTTTATGCTTTTTTTTGACTAAATTTTTTCATCAAATTTAGAGTAAATTGCATAAATCGTCCCTAAAGTTTGGCCAAATTGCATGTTTCGTCCCAAATGTTACGAAAGTGCAAGGATCGTCCCTGTGAGGAAACCTTTGGTGCAAGTATCGATCGTCCCCATAGGGACGATACTTGCATCAAAGGTTTCCCCACAGGGACGATCCTTGCACTTTCGTAACATTTTGGATGAAACATGCAATTTGGCCAAACTTTAAGGACGATTTATGCAATTTACTCTCAAATTTATCAAAGTTTAACCAATTTTTTTTCAATTTTGACTTTTATTTGGTTAGCTCGATTGTGTCACGTATCAAAATAGAGCAATATGATTGGCCCAATTTGTTTTTCAATAAAATCGTTTTAGCAAAATACTTTTGAAATGATATAATATTTTTATTTTAAAAAAATATAAAAGATTGAAAAATATAAATGTGGTATTTAAATTGTGTTTTAGCTAAAAAATAAACATGTAATTGTGCTTTTTAATTTATACGTAGCAGAGCTTTAATTCATGAATAGTTTTATTAAGAATGTGGGGACCTTTTTTTTTTTTCTTGTTTTAGCCTAGGACGCGTGGGACTTGACCTCACAGGACCAAACTAAAAAAAAGTCAATACATCATTGACTATTATAATTGACGACGATACTAAAATCATCTCCAATGCATTACACAATATTGAGTTTAATACATTAACACTTAATCATTCAACATAGGGGCCGAACAAAATTACCCGAAAATCGACCCGAACTGACAAACCGACCGAAACCAGGTCGAACCAAACCGACCTTGTTCGGTTCGGTTTCGATAGCTTTTACTCGGTTCGATTCTCGGTTCACGTTTTACCCTTATTCGATTTTTGTGAATGGTATTAAACGGTGAGATGACGTCTAATTGTTCTAATGCCCTCTGCCATTGTGGATGACCTAAGAACAAAGGGTATCATCAGGGCCGTCTTTGAGGGTGTGCAAGGTGAGCGATCGCTCAGGGCCTCAAATTTTTAGGGGACCCCAAATTTGTCCCATTAATAATTATATGCATGTGTACATATATTTTTCATGAATAAAAAAATATTTAGATGAGAAAATGTCTTAAATGAGTAATATGTTAAAATGTTTATATAACTAATTGCATTGTATCTTAAAAACGGTAACACTTTATATATAACATTTCTTTCCGAAAGACCCCATTATGTGATTTCATCTGGGGCCCTCAAATATTTCATAAATTCATGAGACAACCCTAAGCAGGGACGGACTTACTTAGAAAGTGTGGGGGCCAGTGCCCCCCATGGTTAGCCGAAAAGTTAAGATTTTAGTGTAATTTTTAAAAAAAATTTGACCTTTTTTCGAAAGTGCCCCCCCACAAAAAACTCAAATTGCCCTCCACTCAAATACTAAAATCCAACATTCAACACTCTAAAGCTTTATAAATCCTTCATCTCGAAGTAAAAATACTCGATTTATCATTACGATCCTAGTTTTTTCTTCCGCATTTTGTGGCTATTGTAACAAAAAAAAATTTGCCCCCCACATCTTATTTTTCTGGGTCCTCTAGGTATCATGACATGTCAAAAATAACTTTTTGGTGCTATTTCAAACTCAATAACAAAAACATGGATCCACGTAAAATTTGGCTGAGGGGGTGCTATGGTACCCATCCCAAATTATCAGAGGTTAAATTTGTACTAGTAATAATCTTCATACCACCAGTCCACACGTCTTTTTCTTTTCTTTGTTTCTGGGAAAACATTGTCGAAGAAAAATTAACCAATGAGACAAGATACAATTCAAAATTTCAAATGACAGCACCATTCGAAGATACATGGAAATAAAGCACTAACCGAACCCAATTCATTAAATTCACAGGTTTTCTAATTGTTAAACTTTATAGTCATGAATACTGGTGATTATCTTAATCTTCATCCTTCTGAACTTAACATCCCATGTAAGTTATTAAATATCTGATTTTTTTTTAACAGTTACTTATGGTTTTATTTGAATCAGTAGGTAGTGCTTGTAGGATTGTTTACACTTCACACAGCCTGACGGTAAGGTCCTTGGTTTTCTCACAAGAGGTCAAGGGTTCAAACCTTGCTAAGTGTGAACATTTGGGCATAGACGGAACTTGAACATTTTTTTTTTGTGGGGGGGGGTTGAATCGGATATTTGTTTGTAACATCAACTAAATTACCCATAAAACCTATAATATTTACGTGCCACAAAAAAAATAAATAAATAAATAAAATTTGGGGGGGGGGGGGGGGGGGGGGGGGGGGGTGGGCGGGGGACTCCTCTGCCCCAACATAGTTACGTCTATGGGGGGTTGAATCGGATATTTGTTTGTAACATCAACTAAATTACCCATAAAACCTATAATATTACGTGCCACAAAAAAAAAAATTTTTTTTTTTGGGGGGGGGGGGGGGGCGGGGGACTCCTCTGCCCCAACATAGTTACGTCCATGCATTTGGGGGTGGGCAGGGAGGGGTTGGAAACGGTCTCAGGATTAACTCCGGTGAGGCCATGTACATATGAGTCAAAAAGGTTCCCCTCCCGGAGGAAAAACCTTATTCATTTTAGTATCCGTATGAATTTATTCAAATTTAGCTGCTGTGCAGATGGCTATGTATGTTTTGTTGTTCTCTTTTTGTCCTTGATTAGCATTGAACGTTGTTGATTATAAGTCGGGGGAAGAGAGTGCAAGTTCATAGTGCTTGCATTAGCTTCATCTCTTCTAGAAGCAGGGCAGACCTAGGGGGTTCACGGAAACCCGATGGATGTTTGTCGCCTACTGTAAATTTTTATTAAAAATCATGATATTTGCAAAATGAACATGGTCCCGAAATTTTGTATCACATAAATACATGTCCTGTTTAGTTGGTTCACAATATGTCAAAAGGAAATACATGTATTATCAATTTGTTTGCTAGTTTTAATGAAATTGCTAGTTTTATATTTTTTTTTCTTTATATATATGGGTATTATTAACTTGGAGTCGTGGGTCCGCCCCTCACTAGATGACTACTTATTATATGTTCTTTGTAAGTTTGTATTGTTGTATTGCCTGGTTTGGGATTTATTTTTTTTTTCTTTTCCATTTTTGTATTGTGACAGTCACAGTTGAGTTGAACAAGCAGATCTCATGTTCTATGCAATTGACCAACAAGACTGATCAATATATTGCGTTCAAGGTAACGTATTGACATTGAGTTTCTTTAGTGCCTTTTAAATTTAATGAGTTTGCATACAGTTTGACAAGCTGTTATTATTCGGTTGGAAGATTAAAACAACCAACCCCGAGAAATATTGTGCTCGTCCGAACATTGAAATTGTCTTCCCTAGATCGGTTTGCAATGTCACATGTAAGAACTTGTTTATTTACTTATTTATCTATTTTACTTAGGTTACTTCATATTGATCATGTGGGATGTTTAAATTATGACTCAAAAACTATGAATTTTATAGTTACAATGCAAGCACAAGAAAAGGCACCAACTGAGATGCAGTGTGCAGACAAGTTCCTCCTGCTGGCAGTTCGTGCGCCTAACGGTACAACTATTAAGGACCTAACTGCTAACATGGTGAGTCCTCTTTTCATGAACTTTTTACTCTAATACAAAATAGTTTCTTCTGTATATTCAATCCTTCTTTTTTGTAGTTCAACGAGAAGAAGAATAAGGCTATTCAGAGGTTCAAATTTAGGGTAGTATACATTCCCGCTAATCTTCCCTCACCCGTACCAGAAGAATCTGAAGAAGGTTCTTCTCCAAGGGCGGAAGACGGAAGTCAGAATTCTTCAAGGCCTAATGTTGTAAGTATTTGCTCAAGGGCGGAGCTATTAAGGGACCGGGAACGGTCCCGGCCCCCTAGGCCTATGCCCGTTAGTGCATTTTTTCGCGGTTTCATGTGTTAATTTCTTTTTTACATCTTGGCCCTCCCATCTAATGTTCTTCCGGAAAAAAATTGTTTCGGCCCTCCCAAGGAATTTTTTCTAGCTCCTCCACTGTATTTGTTGTACCTGGATTCACTCTTTTTTGCATACGTCAGTTTGTGATTCTATAATGCTGATCATCTAATTGATTATTTACTCCTGCTAGGTAACAAGATCCATTGAGCCCAAGGTGAAATTATCCTCAGAGGTGAATAAAACTTTTCTTTCACTTATTTAGTTTATCATTTTGATTCTTTAATATAATTTGCTTATTTTGTGCTTGGTAAAAGGTAGTTGTCCTTGTGTTCAAAAAACGAAAGTGGTATTTGTCCTTAATAAATGGCTAAAGATTTGCACACTCTAGAAATTTATTCGCACTCTCTAATGTATAAGCGGTTGAAGCAGAATGTTAATACTTTAGAAGTATTTCATGCACAAATGGAGTGTCCCAATCAATCCTCAAAGTGTGCAAATCAATTCCCTTAATAAATACGGGCTATCTGCTAAACTTCTTGAACGAGGCTAAAATACTACTTGGCCACCCTTTTTTTTTGTTAATAATTTTTCCTTCTTTTTTTTTTATTTATTATTTTTTTTGCCAAAATACAGGGTGCTCAGAATATCTATATACCACATCCGTCTTTGATCATTGATATTGGTCGTGGACAAGGGAGCTCTTATATTCACGATGGGAACTTAGGCCATGAGGTAGAAGGCGTTAGTCGTCAAGCACCATCTCTTGGTGATATGGCGAGGGATAATATGTCTTCGGGAAGTACGCATTCTTACAGTCGTGATGGAACAGCACCGAGTTGGAATGCTTTAAACATCCGAGACTCGTCAACGACGATGACTGAAAGTGACAATTTGCAAGAATTCTCGTGGGAGGAGTTTGACCTGACTACAAGAAAAAAGTCTTTTAGTGACACACAAAAAGTGTCAGAAAATGTCAAAAAAAGTGTCGCTAAATATTTTTTTTCACCTTCACTTATAAAAAGTGTCATTAAAAGTCCAAGCGGTAAAAGTGTATAGTGACACACTTTTTTGACACTGAATAGTGCCAAGATAGGTTTAGACTATTTCTGACACATACATGTGTCACTATAAGCTACTAGTAAAACAACTGATCATATGTATGTACTCTTTATACATACATCTTAGGCTGCTACTGTATATTTATTCCAAATTAACTAGCACTGAGATTAAAACCTATTTATTATTTTAACCATATATCGATATAGACCAAGTATTTGCCTAACTATAAACAAGAAACGAACATCTTTCTCAAATATTAAATGCAAGTACAATGATATTCAACTAAATATAAGTGAGCTAAAAAAAGAAGATAATAGGCATGTTTGGACTTCGCAATCCTTATGTCGCTTAATTGTTTCCTGTAAATATTGTTTTTTTTTTTTTTTTTTTTTTGGGTAAAGAATTTCCTGTAAATATTGCACATACAAAAACTGCTCCAAAGCTTGCACGTATAAAAACTACATAACTGTGTTTAAGGTAAACTTGGCAAACCTCATGTGGGTAAGATTTTCATCATCATGGGTTTAAAACAATAACTGGGTCAAAAACAATACTATAACAGGTCATTTAAGTCAAAAATAATAAGAGGTCAGTGGGTCAAATGGGTCATGAAAAAGGTTAGAATGGGTGTCCGAATAACTATACTTTCCGGCGACCATTATGGCACTAATCGAAGACTACCATCGCAAAACTTACCAGAAACTCGATTAAACTAAATAATAACTTGTATTCACTTTAACTTTTACGTATATAGTTTTGGTACTGAGATCAATTCGTTTTGACACTTAAAATATTTAACATTCAAAAAATGATAAATTTTAAATTCATGTTAGAAAGAATGTAGAAAATAATGGGTTGACCCGACCAAACCCGTTTGCCTCAAGACCCTTTTTACCCATTTCTAAAGGATGACTTGTTTGACCCATGACCCATTTGACCCACATCCCACTTGACCCATGAACCAAACCAACCCAAAGGCTTATTGAAGCACATAAAAAACTGTTAAACTTAACAACTACCTGATGTATGAAGACGGCTTGCGTCTGATTTATTGACAATATCGGTTAAAGGGCTTTCAAGCATATTAGGACAACTGATTTTTTTGATATAGAAACTGTACATATAAAAAAAGTTAAAAGGGCTTGCAAGTATTATTTGTACCGTCCACAAAATATCCTTAATCATATAATAGGCTAATAGCTTTGCACCCCACCCATTTCGCAACTTGTAGTCTTCTGATATAGATGCTCCATAAAACTCGAAAAAAGAAAATGACTTTTTTGCAGCCAGCAGCTATACTTTAAACATAATCTGCTTTAATGGCTTATATAATGAATATTCCAATAAAATTTTAAAATGTGTCAATCATATCCCTTATTAATATACCTTTTTAACATGTGTATAGGAACCAAACAAAATGAACTATAAAAGCATGTGAGCCTAATTTTTGATGGTTGGCTAATATTTGATCTCCAAAATAGATGAAAAAATAATAATTCACATGCCACGTGTCAAAACAGGAGTAGATATTGGATGATTATTTAAGATACCCACCCACATGCCCATTGACCTATTATTACTAAACCAGGCAATACTAGGATTCATTCATAGACATGGTGAAGATAGAGGTGATAAAACATGCCATAAAACAAGCTATGGAAGATGTGGGGCCCAGTGATGATGATCACAAACATGACCATCATCTACTTTCTAAGTTGATGTCTCAGGTATTTTATAGTAACTCTTTATCTTTTTTTGAACGGCAAGTTAGTAGTTAGTGATTCGAGCCCACAATGACATCCAATTAGGCAGTATGCAAGCCTCGAACCTACTCGTTAGGGTGATAAACCCCACTCCTGCTTGGCTGCTTCTAATGAGGTTATATTACTAATGTGGTTCTATTACTTTTATAGCTATTTGGGATTTGTTTGCACCAAGTAGTCCAGGGGCAGACTGATGGGGTTATGGTTGCGTGTGAACCACATGAATTTTAGTGTAAAATTTTGTCAAAAATGCCGATATTTGAGAAATTTAGCTTGTCCTAAAACTTTAGCTTGTTCAGGTCACATATAATAGAAATGATATTTCTTCCTACTAAACATCCCTACTTATCCTCCTACTTATCCTCCTACTTCCAGGTTCTGACATGTGGAAAAACTGACGGTTTAGATGAAATGAGATAATGACTGGAATACATGTGTCATATTTTCATGTGGGGGTTTGTTTCGGCTTATATAGTCGGCTTATGGCTTATTTGGGTTTGGGCTTACATTTCAAAAGCTCATTTTTTCTGGCTTATGCAAGCTTTATATGACATAATGAACTTATATAAGCCGAAAAGTAAAGCCACAAAAAGTGAGCTTTTGAAACATAAGCCCAAAACCAAATAAGCCATAAGGCCCTTAGTCACCCAAAAATATTACGAAATCATGGTTAATTGGTCACCCATTAGAGACAAAAGGATGTTGGATTGCTTATTTAATTGCTTTTATTCTAGAGTAATGTAGCTTATTTGATTGCTCATAGTCACCCGGGAGGGGAAAAAAAGGATGTTGTGATTGCTTTTAGTTTAGAGTAAATAAGCTTATGGAAATAAGAAGCTAGGTTGATAAGAGTATGTGTTTATTTTCATTGCCAATTACTAGCACATTACAATGAACCCCGAACACCCTTGAGACTAGACTAGTGACTTCAAAAATTCTCTTGTGACATCTTAAAGGGCGTTTGGAATTGCGTTTCTTAAGTGATTATACAATATTGTCTGATTCTTTAAAAATGACTTATTGTATATCTGAATACTAAGTAGAGTGTATTGTTAAAATGTAAATAATAAGATCATCATAGTAGAGTAGTTTATGGTTGCGGCCACATATGATTATCGACATATGACTTATTATAATCAAATATTTAGGCATTAGCAATTTAGTTTCTATCGACGGTTATAATCACATAACTATCTTCTAACAGTTAGAGGAGTTGGAAGGTGAACCAGAGGATCTACCTTCCCCTAACGGTGACTTAACAAATACAAACAACAACGATATTTCAAATTTGAAAGAAGACGAAGAAGAGGATAAGATAGTGAAAGAGCTTAAGAAACTGAATAGACAGAATTTTATAACAAACTGTCTTCTTTCAGCCATATTAGTCTTGACCGTCACTTGGCAGATATCCCAGGTGTCCATCATTTTGAGTCTCAAAAACGGAGTGACTCAACCGTTTCGCTCCGTTGGTAGCTTGTTTAAGAGTATAATTAAACGTCATAAACCAAATCTTAACAATGAAGATACGGATTCGTTGACTACAAGTAACCTCATCGAATCTTTGCCGGTTCATACTCACAAATTACCCGAGTTTCAACATATTGAGCTGCCCAAACTCAACTTTGGATTTATTTAGAAGCCTGAGTCGTATAATGGATTGCATCAAGGACGAGAAGGATTTTGCTTGTTTTTGTTTGTGATGTTTTGGATATTGTAGATAGTGTGATTAAGGTGATCTATAAATATGTTATCAATTTGATTCGGTTTTGTATACAGTGTTTAGTAATTAGTACAGATTGCTTTTGTTACACGAATAGTTATTGCTCATGTTTGATTTTGTTTACAACACGGACATGTGTTTTTTAGTGCATGCAAAACAAAACTCGGTCCAATGCTCCATACGAGTAACATTTTTTAGATCGTTTTGGATCAGAAGCTGTTATGCAGGCTTGCTTCTCAGTCCATGGTATGGAAAAAGTTGTGTTTACTGTTTTGTTCATGTGGGACTCAAAATGGGACTTGGTTCTTAAGTGTTAACAAAACATAATTTGAGCAAAGAATAATGCTTGAATCAGTAGCCAAAACGGTTAAATAGTCAACCCAGCTCTAAACAGGTACCATATTGTCCGGTTCGCGTCTCAAACATTCCTTAGTCCCAGTCTGATTTCGGGCAGGTGTTTCTGTTTTTCATTGATGAAAGTGCAGGTGCTCTCTATGGTGAACTCAACACCAGGATGGCAGCAATACAGACGCATGCTTCAAAAAGATCAGCAAGCCAAGGTTAGTTCCCTCTATTGCGAAATATCAGCTATATAGATGCATGCTTCAAAAATGCCACTGGTGATGACATTGTTTCTATCAAGAACGAAGACATATTCCTGGGTATTCAACGTATGGCTATATCCGCTCGTTTAAGTTCAAAGTTGAAGACGGATTGGGATTGTTGGGTTGCTAGCTAGATTGTATTGATGAAGAATAAACATAAAAAGAGAAGAGATAATTATACTACGTATAAACTAGAGTCACCAGTCAAACAAGTGAGATAATAGTACTATGGAATAAATCGAAACAAGTTTTCATATAGTCACTAGTCACCACACAGTCTTCTGGTCTTCTCTCTCCCCTCATTTATTTCTTCTTCTTCTTAAATTTGTAATTTTCATACCAAAACTCCCCCGTCTTTTTCGTGTCTTTTTTTTTTTGGAAAACATTGTCAAAAATTCAACAAATGAGACAAGATACAATTTTCAAATGACAACATCATCTGAAGTTACGTAGAAATAACGCGCTAAAAACATACCGAACCCAATTCATTAAATTTGCGGGTTTTCTAATTTTACAATATTGTATTTTAAATTGTTAAACTTTATAGTCATGAATACTGGTGATTATCTTAATCTTCATCCTTCTGAACTTAACATCCCATGTAAGTTATTAAATATCTACTTTTTTTTTACAGTTGCTTATGGCTTTTTGTGAAATTGCTATGATTAGTAACTTAACGTGAAGTAACGAACCGCCAAATGGCCTGACGGTAAGGTACTTGGTTTTCTCACAAGAGGTCAAGGGTCAAACCTTGCTAGGTGTGTACATTTGGGGGTGGGCAAGGAGGGGTTGGAAACGGTCCCAGGATTAACTCTGGTGAGGCCATGTACCTCTGAGTCAAAAAGGCTCGCCCTCCCAGGTAACCTGAGGCTATGTATGTTTTGTTGTTCTCTTTTTGACTCTAATTAGCATTGAACGTCGTAGATTATAAGGGCGCGTTTGGTTCACAGAATGTTTTTGAAGGAATTGTAATCTTTAGAAGGAATTGTAATTTGAATAAATTGTAATTCAAAGAATTGGAATGTGTTGTAATTGTAATGTGTTGAAATTGTAATTGATGAAATCTATCATTGTGTTTGGTTGACTCGCAACGTAATGTAATTCAGAAAAACATTAATAATAATAATAATAATAATAATAATAATAATAATAATAATAATAATAATAATAATAATAATAAAATAGTAATAAGAATATTATTTATTAAATAATAATAATAATAATAATAATAATAATAATTTAATTATAATATAATAATAATATAATAATAATAATAATAATTTTAATAATAATAATAATACTAATAATAATAATAATAAATAATTAATATTTTTAATATAGTAATAATAATAATAATTAATAATTAATAATTAATAATAATAATAATAATAAATTAATAATATTATTTATTAAATAATAATATTATTTATTAAATAATAATAATAATAATAATAATAATTTTAATAATAATAATAATAATAATAATAATAATAAATAATAAATAATATTTTTAATAATAATAATAATAATAATAATAATAATGATAATAATGATAATAATAATTATTATTATTATTATTATTATTATTATTATTATTTATTTATTTTTTAAAATAATAACAACGAAAGATAAATAATGGTATTTAACTTTTAAAAATCTGAATTACAACGTCATTCAACACATTCCATCAAGTTTGCTATGTAATCTGTATTACATCACTGGACGTAATTGGTTGTAATCCAATTACATTACCTTGCAAACCAAACAAGCAATGTAATGTAATCTGAATTACAATTACATCCATCCTGCCAACCAAACAGGATTGTAATGTAATTCAGATTACAATTACAACGAATTACACCGAATTCCAGCGAACCAAACGCCCCCTAAGTGAATTGGGGGAAGAGTGTGCAAGTTCATAGTGCTTGCATTAGCTTCATCTCTTCTTGAAGCAGGGGCGGACCTAGGGGGTTCACAGTAACCGTTTGTCGCTTAGTGTAATTTTTCGTTAAAAATCATGATATTTCCAAAATGAACCTAGTCCCGAAATTTTGTATCACATAAATACATGTCTTGTTTAGTTGGTTCACTAATGTCTTTTTTAGTTGGTTCGCTAATATGTCAAAAGGAAATACGGGTATTATTAATTTGTTTGCTAGTTTTAATGAAATTGTACCTTTTGATGCATTTATATATATTTTTTAATATTTTTGTAACAAAAATTGTGCATCCGGTGACTTGGAGTCCTGGATCCGCCCCTGTCTAGAAGACTACTTAATATATGTTATTTGTAAGTTTGTATTTATGGCTTGTTGGTTTTTTATTATTATTATTATTATTATTATTATTATTATTACTATTACTATTACTATTACTATTACTATTTTTTTAACAATTTTGTATTGTGACAGTTGAGTTGAAGAAGCAGATCTCATGTTCTATGCAATTGACCAACAAGACTGATCAATATATTGCGTTCAAGGTAACGTATTGACATTGAGTTTCTTTAGTGCCTTTTAAATTTAATGATTTTGCATACAGTTTGACAAGCTGTTATTATTCGGTTGGAAGATTAAAACAACCAACCTCGAGAAATATTGTGCTCGTCCAAACACTGAAATTGTCTTCCCTAGATCGGTTTGCAATGTCACATGTAAGAACTTGTTCATTTACTTATTTATATATTTAACTTACGTTACTTCATATTAATCAATACATTTTATAGTTACAATGCAAGCACAAGAAAAGGCGCCAATTGACATGCAGTGTGCAGACAAGTTCCTCGTACAGGCAGTTCGTGCACCTAACGGTACAACTATTAAGGACCTAACTGCTAACATGGTGAGTCATCTTTTCATGAACTTTTACTCTAATATACAAAATAATGTCTTCTGTATATTCAATCCTTCTTTTTTCTAGTTCAACGAGAAGAAGAATAAGGCTGTTCAGAGGTTCAAATTTAGGGTAGTATACGTTCCTGCTAATCTTCCCTCACCTGTACCAGAAGAATCTAAAGAAGGTTCTTCTCCAAGGGCGGAAGATGGAAGTCAGAATTCTTCAGGGCCTGATGTTGTAAGTATTTGCTGTACCTGGATTCACTCTTTTTTGCATACATCAGTTTGTGATTCTATAATGCTGATCATTTAATAGATTATTTACTCCTGCTAGGCAACAAGATCCGTTGAGCCCAAGGTGAAACTATCCTCAGAGGTGAATAAAACTTTTCTTTCACTTATTTAGTTTTCTTTAATATAATTTGCTTATTGTGTGCTTGGTAAAAGTGGTAGTTGTCCTTAATAAATGGCTAAGATTTGCACACTCTAAAAATTTATTCGCACACTCTAATGTACAAGCGGTTGAAGCAGAATGTTAATACTGTAGAAATATTTAATGCATAGATGGAGTGTCCTAATCAATCCTCAAAGTGTGCAAATCAATTCCTTTAATAAATATTGACTGCTAAACTTCTTGAACGAGGCTAAGGCTATGTTTGGCAAAAGTAGCAGTGAGCTGTGAGCAATAACTGTGAGCTGTAGCCACTACTCAACGCTTTTTAAAGAAGCACTGGAAAAATGAGCTTTCCTAAAAAATAGCAAAGCTCACTGCTCTTTTGCCAAACGAACACTAAAAATCAAAAAGTTCATTGCTCACCGCTCATCGCACAAAAAAGCTCAAAAAAGTACTACTAGGCCACCCCCTTTTTTTGTTAATATTTTTCCTTTTTTTTTTGCCAAAATACAGGGTGCTCAAAATATCTACATTCCACATCCGTCTTTGATCATTGATGAAGGCGTTAGTGGTCAAGCACCATCTCTTGGTGATATGGCGAGGGATAATATGTCTTCGGGAAGTACGCATTCTTACAGTCGTGATGGAATAGCACCGAGTTGGAATGCTTTAAACATCCGAGACTCGTCAACGACGATGACTAAAAGTGACAATTTGCAAGAATTCTCGTGGGAGGAGTTTACCTGACTACAAGAAAAAAGACTTTTAGTGACACATAAAAAGTGTCAAAAAATGTCAAAAAAAAGTGTCACTAAATTTTTTTTTCACCTTCACTTTTAAAAAGTGTCATTAAAAGTCCAAGCGGTAAAAGTATATAGTGACACACTTTTCTGACACTTAATAGTGTCAGGATAGGTTTAGACTATTTCTGACACATACATGTGTCACTATAGGCTACTAGTAAAGCAAATGATCATATGTATGTACTCTTTATACATACATCTTAGGTTGCTATTGTATATTTATTCCAAATTAACTAGCACATACTCTGAAATTAAAACCTATTTATTATTTTAACCATATATCGATATAGAACAAGTATTTGCCTAACTACAAACAAGAAACGAACATCTTTCACAAGTATTAAATGCAAGTACAATGATTATCGCAATTCAACTAAATAAAACTGAGCTAAAAAAAGAAGATAATAGGCATGCTTGGACTTCACAATCCTCATGTCGTTTAATTGTTTCCTCTAAATATTGCACATACAAAAACTGCTCAAAAGCTTGCACGTATAAAACTACATAACCGTGTTTAAGGTAAACTTAGCAAACCTCATCTGGGTCATGAAAAAGGTTAGAATGGGTGTCCGAATATCTATACTTTCCGGCGACCATTATGGCACCAATCGATGACTACCATCGCAAAATTTACCAGAAACTCGATAAAACTGAATAATAACTTGTATTCACTTTAACTTTTACATATATAGTTTTGGTACTGATATCAATTCGTTTTGACACTTAAAATATTTAACATTCAAAAATTGATAAATTTTAAATTCACGTTAGAAAGAATGCCGAAAATAATGGGTTGACCCTACCAAACCCGTTTGCCCCAAGCCCTTTTTTACCTATTTCTATAGGATGACTTGTTTGACCCATGACTCATTTGACCCACATCCCACTTGACCCATGATCCAAACCGACCCAACCCACCACTGGTGGTTTAAGGCATATTGAAGCACATATAAAAGTGTTAAACTTAACAACTACCTGATGTATGAAGACAAATTGCGTCTGATTTGTTGACAGTATCAGTTAAAGGGCATTCAAGCATTTTAGGACAACTTAGTTAAAAGGGCTTGCAAGTATTATTTGATACCATCCACAAAATATCCTAAATCACATAATAGCTTTGCGCCCACCCATTTCGCAACTTGTAGTCTTCTGATATAGATGCTCCATAAAAATCGAAAAAGGAAAATGACTTTTTGCAGGCCAGCAAAAAGTTTATTTGGACACTCCATTGTATGCAGTAGAGAGGTATACTTTAAATATAATCTACTTTAACTACTTATATAATGAGTGTCCCAATAAATTAAAATGTACCAATCATTTCCCTTATTAATTATACCTTTTTAACATGTATATAGTAACCAAACAAAATGAACTATAAAAAGCATGTCAGCCTAATTTTTGATGGTTGGCTAATATTTGATCATCTCCAAAATAGATGAAACGAGGTGTGAAGCCCCGTGCTTCGTCGCGGGATGTTTGAATACAAAATTATTGTTTTGTGTTGCGAACCGCTGTTAAGCGTAAGGGCGTAACTATGTAACGGATTAATAACCCCAAGGACCATTTGTTTAATTTTTTTTGTTAGTTTTGTTAGTTTTTGCTAAAGGACTTATGAATAGTGGAATGTACAGTACTAACGGTTGTTAGTTAACGGCCTGTATTTACTAACGGTTGTTATATATATTTTTTAAATGCACAGCTAATGTTTGTTAGGTATGCCGCTAGCAGGAAAAAAAAGTGCCCATAGCAACTTTGGTAAATGTACTTTAGAGTAATATCAATAATTCACATGCTACGTGTCAGGAGTAGATATTGGATCCTATTATTACTAAAACCAGGCAATACTAGGATTCATTCTGAGACATGGTGAAGATAGAGGTGATAAAACATGCCATAAAACAAGTTATGGAAGATGTGGGCCCCAGTGACGATGATCACAAACATGACCATCATCTACTTTCTAAGTTGATGTCTCAGGTATTTTATAGTAACTCTTTATCTAATGTGGTTCTATTACTTTCCAAGTAGTCCAGGGGCAGACTGATGGGGTTATGGTTGCGTGTGAACCACATGAATTTTAGTGTAAAATTTTGTCAAAAATGCTGATATTTGAGAAATTTAGCTTGTCCTAAAGCTTTATTTTGTTAAAAGTAAAGTAAAGTAACTCCCAATACCGTATTCCATGGGTTATGGATCCCAATACCGTTACCACGGTGTATGGGGGAGGTTGAGACGTAGACAACCTTACCCCTACTTAAGGTAAGGCTGCTTCGGTTCTACCAAAGGCAGAAAAGGACCTCCGGCCTTGCAAGGGTGAGGATCGAACCCTTGACCTCTGTCTCCGAAGGCTAAAACTTTAGCTTGTTATATATTAGTGGGTTTGTTTCGACTTATAGCCTTATATGGTCGGGTTATGCATTATTTGGTTTTGGGCTTACGTTTCATAAGCTAACTTTTTCTGCCTTATTTTGAAACTTTTCTGCTTATGTAAGCTTTATATGACATTATAAACTTATATAATGCTGAAAAGTTTCAAATTAAGCCACAAAAAATGAGTGAAACATTAGCCCAAAACCAAATAAGCCATAAGCCCCTTAGTCACCCAAAAATATTACGAAATCATGGTCAATTGGTCAACCAGTAGAGACAAAGGATGTTGGATTGCGTATTTAAGTGTTTTTGTTCTAGAGTAAATAAGCTTATTTGATTGCTCATACTCATAGTCACCTGGAAGGGAAAAAAAAGGATGTCGTGATTGCTTATTTGATCGCTTTTAGTTAAGAGTAAGTAAGCTTATGGAAGTAAGAAGGTTGATATGTGTTTCTTGTCATTGCCAATTACTAGCACATTACGATGAACCCCGAACACCCTTGAGACTAGACTAGTGACTTCATCTTAAAGGGTGTTTGGCATTGTGTTTTTTAAGTGATTATACAATGTCTGATTCTTTAAAAATGACTTATTGTATATCGAAATACTAAGATCATCATAGTAGAGTAGTTTATGGTTGCGGCCACATATGATTATCGACATATGACTTATTATAATGAAATATTTAGGCATTAGCAATTTAGTTTCTATTGACGGTTATAATCACATAACTATCTTCTAACAGTTAGAGGAGTTGGAAGGTGAACCAGAGGATCTACCTTCCCCTAACGGTGACTTAACGAATATGAACAACAACGATATTTCAAATTTGAATGAAGACGAAGAAGAGGATAAGATAGTGAAAGAGCTTAAGAAACTGAACAGACAGAATTTCATAACAAACTGTCTTCTTTCAGCCATAGTAGTCTTGACCGTCACTTGGCAGATATCCCAAGTGTCCATCATTTTGAGTCTCAAAAACGGAGTGACTCAACCGTTTCGCTCCGTTGGTAACTTGTTTAAGAGTATAATTAAACGTCATAAACCAAATGGTAACAATGAAGATACGGATTTGTTGACTACAGATAACCTCATCGAATCTTCGCCAGTTCATAATCTCAAAATACCCGAGTTCCAACATATTGAGCTGCCCAAAATCGACTTTGGTTTTATTTAATTAGAAGCCTGAGTCGTATAATGGATTGCATCAAGGACAAGAAGAATTTTACTTGTTTTCGTTTGTGATGTTTTGGATATCGTAGATAGTGTGATTAAGGTGATCTATAAATATGTTATCAATTTGATTCGGTTTTGTATACAGTGTTTAGTAATTAGTACAGATTGCTTTTGTTACACGAGTGGTTATTGCTCGTTTTTAATTTTTTTTACAACACGGACATGTGTTTTTTAGTGCGTACAAAACAAAACTCGATCCAACGTTCCATACGAGTAACTGTGTTGAGATCGTGTAGGATCAGAAGTGATTATGCAGGCTTGTTTCTCGTTCCACGGTATGGAAAAAGTTGTGTTTACTGTTTTGTTCAGGTGGGACTCAAAATGGGACTTGTTCTTAAGTGTTAACAAAACATAATTTTAGCAAAGAATTATGCTTGAATCAGTAGCCAAAACGGTTCAATAGTCAACCCGGCTCTAAACAGGTACCATATTATATTGTCCGGTTCGCGTCTCAAACATTCCTTAGTCCCAGTCTGATTTCGGGCAGGTGTTTCTGTTTTTCATTGATGAAAGTGCAGGTGCTCTCTATGGTGAACTCAACACCAGGATGGCAGCAATACAGACGCATGCTTCAAAAAGATCAGCAAGCCAAGGTTAGTTCCCTCTATTGCGAAATATCAGCTATATAGATGCATGCTTCAAAAATGCCACTGGTGATGACATTGTTTCTATCAAGAACGAAGACATATTCCTGGGTATTCAACGTATGGCTATATCCGCTCGTTTAAGTTCAAAGTTGAAGACGGATTGGGATTGTTGGGTTGCTAGCTAGATTGTATTGATGAAGAATAAACATAAAAAGAGAAGAGATAATTATACTACGTATAAACTAGAGTCACCAGTCAAACAAGTGAGATAATAGTACTATGGAATAAGTCGAAACAAGTTTTCATATAGTCACTAGTCACCACGCAGTCTTCTGGTCTTCTCTCTCCCCTCATTTATTTCTTCTTCTTCTTAAATTTGTAATTTTCATACCAAAACTCCCCCGTCTTTTTCGTGTCTTTTTTTTTTTTGGAAAACATTGTCAAAAATTCAACAAATGAGACAAGATACAATTTTCAAATGACAACATCATCTGAAGTTACGTAGAAATAACGCGCTAAAAACATACCGAACCCAATTCATTAAATTTGCGGGTTTTCTAATTTTACAATATTGTATTTTAAATTGTTAAACTTTATAGTCATGAATACTGGTGATTATCTTAATCTTCATCCTTCTGAACTTAACATCCCATGTAAGTTATTAAATATATGCTTCTTTTTCTTTTTTCTTTTTACAGTTACTTATGGTTTTATTTGAATCAGTAGGTTGTGCTTGTAGGATTGTTTAAATGGTTCTGTCATAGTTATGTATTGCGAACTTGCTAAGGTCACTAACTTAACGTGAAGTAACGAAATTGTAGGATAGTTGACCGTCGTTTACACTTCACACACCCTGACGGTAAGGTCCTCGGTTTTATCACAAGGGTTCAAATATTGCTAGGTGTGTACATTTGGGGGTGGGCAGGGAGGGGTCGGAAATGGTCTTAGGATTAACACCGGTGAGGCCATGTACATTTGAGTCAAAAAGGTTCGCCCTCCCGGAGGGAAAACCTTATTCGTTTTAGTTATCTGTTTAATTTATTCAAATTTAGCTGCTGTGCAGATGGCTATGTACGTTTTGTTGTTCTCTTTTTGACTCTGATTAGCGTTGCACGTTGTTGATTATAAGTTGGGGGAAGAGTGTGCAAGTTCATAGTGCTTGCATTAGCTTCATCTCTTCTAGAAGCGGGGCGGACCTAGGGGTTCCCGGGTTTCACGGGAACCTGATGTATGTTTGTCGCCTAGTGTAATTTTTCATTAAAAATCATGATATTTGCAAAATGAACCTGGTCCCGAAATTTTGTATCACATAAATACATGTCTTGTTTAGTTGGTTCACTAATATGTCAAAAGGAAATACGTGTATTATTAATTTGTTTGCTAGTTTTAATGAAATTGTACCTTTTGATGCATTTATATATATATATATATATTTTTTAATATTTTTGTAACAAAAAATGTGCATCCGGTGACTTGGAGTACCGGATCTGCCCCTGTCTAGAAGACTACGTAATATATATTCTTTGTAAGTTTGTATTTATGGCCTTTTTTTTTTTTTTTTTTTTTTTTTTTTTTTTTGTATCGTGACAGTTGAGTTGAAGAAGCAGATCTCATGCTCTATGCAATTGACCAACAAGACTGATCAATATATTGCGTTCAAGGTAACGTATTGACATCGAGTTTCTTTATTGCCTTTTAAATCTAATGATTTTGCATACAGTTTGACAAGCTGTTATTATTCGGTTGGAAGATTAAAACAACCAACCCCGAGAAATATTGTGCTCGTCCAAACACTGAAATTATCTTCCCTAGATCGGTTTGCTATGTCACATGTAAGAACTTGTTCATTTACTTATTTATATATTTAACTTACGTTACTTCATATTAATCAATGCATTTTATAGTTACAATGCAAGCACAAGAAAAGGCACCAATTGACATGCAGTGTGCAGACAAGTTCCTCGTACAGGCAGTTCGTGCACCTAACGGTACAACTATTAAGGACCTAACTGCTAACATGGTGAGTCATCTTATCATGAAATTTTTACACATACAAAATAATGTCTTCTGTATTTTCAATCCTTCTTTTTTCTAGTTCAACGAGAAGAAGAATAAGGCTATTCAGAGGTTCAAATTTAGGGTAGTATACATTCCGGCTAATCTTCCCTCACACGTACCAGAAGAATCTGAAGAAGGTTCTTCTCCAAGGGTGGAAGACGGAAGTCAGAATTCTTCAGGGCCTGATGTTGTAAGTATTTGCTCAAGGGCGGAGCTATTAAGGGACCGGGAAGGGTCCCGGCCCCCTAGGCCTAAGCCCGTTAGTGCATTTTTTCGCCAGTTCATGTGTTAATTTCTTTTTTCCATCTCGGTTCTCCCATCTAGTGTTCTTCCCGAAAAAAAATTTGTTTCAGCCCTCCCAAGAAATTTTTTCTAGCTCCTCCATTGTATTTGTTGTACCTGGATTTACTCTTTTTTGCATACGTCAGTTTGTGATTCTGTAATGCTGATCATCTAATTGATTATTTACTCCTGCTAGGTAACAAGATCCATTGAGCCCAAGGTGAAATTATCCTCAGAGGTGAATAAAACTTTTCTTTCACTTATTTAGTTTTCTTTAATATAATTTGCTTATTGTGTGCTTGATAAAAGTCGTAGTTGTCCTTAATAAATGGATAAAGATTTGCACACTCTAAAAATTTATTCGCACACCGGTTGAAGCAGAATGTTAATACTGTAGGAATATTTTATGCATAGATGGAGTGTCCTAATCAATCCTGAAAGTGTGCAGATCAATTCCCTTAATAAATATGGCACACTCTAATTTACAAGCGGTTGAAGAATGTTAATAATGTAGAAATATTTAATGCATAGATGGAGTGTCCTAATCAATCCTCAAAGTGTGCAAATCAATTCCCTTAATAAATATGGACTGTCTATTAAACTTCTTGAACGAGGCTAAGGCTATGTTTGCGGTAGCCGTGAGCGGTAGGAGTGAGCTGTAGGCACAGCTCACTGCTCAGTGCTTTTTAAAGAAGCATTGAAAAAATGAGCTTTTTTAAAAAATAGCAAAGCTCATCGCTCTTTTGCCAAACGAACACTAAAAATCAAAAAGCTCATTGTCACCGCTCATTGCACCAAAAAGCTCAAAAGAGCTCTGCGCCAAACATAGCCTAAAATACTACTAGGCCACCCCATTTTTTCGTTAATATTTTTCCTTTTTTTTTCCCCAAAATACAGGGTGTTCAAAATATCTACATTCCACATCCGTCTTTGATCATTGATGAAGGCGTTAGTGGTCAACCACCATCTCTTGGTGATATGGCGAGGGATAATATGTCTTCGGGAATTACAGTCGTGATGGAACAGCACCGAGTTGGAATGCTTTAAACATCCGAGACTCGTCAACGACGATGACTAAAAGTGACAATTTGCAAGAATTCTCGTGGGAGGAGTTTACCTAACTACAAGAAAAAAGTCTTTAAGTGACACACAAAAAGTATCAGAAAATGTCAAAAAAAAAGTGTCACTATTTTTTTATTTTTTTTTTCACCTTCACTTATAAAAAGTGTCATTAAAAGTCCAAGCAGTAAAAGTATATGGTGACACACTTTTCTGACACTTAATAGTGTCAGGATAGGTTTAGACTATTTCTGACACATACATGTGTCACTATAAGCTACTAGTAAAGCAAATGATCATATGTATGTACTCTTTATACGTACATCTTAGGTTGCTATTGTATATTTATTCCAAATTAACTAACATATACAAACTCTGAAATTAAAACCTATTTATTATTTTAACCATATATCGATATAGACCAAGTATTTGCCTAACTACAAACAAGAAACGAACATCTTTCTCTATTGGAAAATATCTTATGTCAAACTTATTAAATTTGAGGGTTTAATATGAAAAGTTTCTTAGTCTTATTTTACTAATACTTAACTTTGGTGTTAGTTCTGTTAGTTTTGTATGTGCAGGGACTTATGTGTAACATTGGGCTGTATAAAGATTGAGATGGAGCTAGGGTTTCATAATCTTTGCTCATTCGTTTCTCTGATCTCTCACGCAGTCTTACTCTCTCAACTATTGTTTAGCATCTGGGTTTAGTAGTAGTTTGGTTTAGTTATACATTAAGATCTTCTTGATTGTGGGTTTATATCTTTGATACAGTTTGGTTTACTGAGTTTGGTTTAGTGAGTGAGTTTTGTAAGTAGCACCTAATAGAGGGACTACTAGTTTTCAGTTGTATTGTTCTTGGCTTGAATCCGTGTTGGGGACAAGTCTTCTTGTGTATATTGTTATAATAAAAGTTCACCAAGGGGTGGTTGGTTGGGTGATTTCACCTTGTGTTAGTAGTTTTGATACCATTTTTACATGGTATCAGAGCCCTAGGTTCTGATCTGGATTGGGTTCTGAGTGGTTCTTGATTTTATCGATTTTAGGGTTTTCTCTTGAAACCCTAATTTTTGGGGTTTTTTGGTTCTTGGATTAATTGGAAGCAATTGGTGGTGGTTTCTTGGAGAATCAACTGTTTATTGTTGATTCTTGGGTTTGATTTCACAAAACCCTAATTTGGAATTTGGGGGTTTTTTGAAATCTTGTTGGTTGATTGATTCTGGGTTGATTCTTGGATCAATTACTCTAGACTAAGTGAATCTAGAGTGATTGATTGGTTCTCCGCTGCATTTTCCGTATAGCACTGTAAGTTTTTTGGTTTCTTCTCTTAAGATTAACTAGGTTTTAGTTAAGTGGGTGCAAACGAGTTGACTAACATCTTGATCTGCCATCATTGAATGGTGTGAATACCTGCTCTGGTCAGCTCTAGTTCACTTGGCTAGGCCTAAGTTAGTTCTTGGGTGTGTGTTTAGTTTTAGAGGTTTTCTTTTTCTTTTTGGTTATTTGTTTGGTTTTGTTTCTGTTTGTTTGTGGCTATCTGTTCTTGTTTTGTTTGTTCATCATGGCTATTATGATTAGTAGTTTGGATCAGAGTAATCCTCTGCATCTTCATCCAAATGATTCTAATTGTGCTTCTATAGTGACTATTAAATTGACTGGAGTTGAGAATTATAGGATCTGGGCTAGTGCTATTAAATTGGCCATACAAATTAAGAATAAAATGGGGTTTCTTGATGGTACTTGTCTTAGGTCTGCTTATGTTGCTAGTCCTTTGTTAGAAGCTCAATGGGATAGGTGTAATGCTGTTGTGTTAAATTGGATATTAACTTCTTTATCTCAAGATGTGTATCTTGGTCATGTGTTTTCTGATAATGCTTCTGTTGTTTGGAAAGATTTGAAAGATACTTATGATGGAATTGATGGTTCTGTTGTGTTTAATTTGCTTCAAAAGATTAACAACTTTAAACAAGGTGGTTTACCTGTTTCTGAGTATTATCACATATTGAATTCTTTATGGAGAGAATTTGATATTCTCACCAAGTTACCTGATTGTGTTTGTTATGCTAGAGTTGAATTAATTGATCATGCTAAATTGTTAAAACTTATGCAATTTCTTATGGGTCTTGATGACATTTATCAACCTATAAGAAGTAGTCTTTTAACTAGGGAAGTTCTTCCTGAAGTTAAAGATGCTTTTGTCATAATTTCTAGAGAAGAATCTCATAGAGGGATTCCTAGTACCTCTATGAAATCTGAGAAGCCTCAGGTTTCTGCTTTTGTGTCTAGACCAAATGGGAATAATAAGAGAAATTTTAATAACAATTGGCCTAGTAACAATGTGAATGGTAATAGAGGAAATTATGATAATTTGATTTGTAAGCATTGTGGTTTAAAAGGTCACACTATTGACAGATGTTTTGAGCTAATTGGTTATCCACCTGGGTTCAAAAAGAATCCTAACTTGAAACCAGTTAATGGGTTTAATAAAAGCAATAATGTTGATGTTAATAGTGATGGTAAAAATGCTAGTACTCTATCCTTCACTAATGAACAGGTGTTAAAGTTGATGAGTCTTTTGAATGACAAAACCAGTACCTCTGCTCATGCCAATATGGCAGGTAGTGTTTCCTGTTCCTTTTTTAATTGCAATGTGTTTTTTAATCAAAATTTCTATAGGTTCTTTTGTGCCAATTTAAAAGTTAATGGTGTGAGTTATCATTTGGGTTGGATTATTGATTCTGGTGCTAACCAACATATGACTAATAATATTGATAAAATGTTTGGGGTTGTTGATATATCTGACTTAAACATGACTGTTGGACACCCTAATGGTACTTTGGCCAAAATTACCCATGTGGGAAATTTAAGATTAAATAATAATGTTGTGTTGTTTGATGTGTTAGTTGTTCCTGAATATTCTGTTAGTCTTCTATCTGTTCATAAAATGATTAAAGATAGTAAGCTGTGTGTTGGTTTTGATGAAACTAAATGTTACATTCAGGATTTGAAAAAGGAGAAAGTTTTGGGGACTGGTAGTGAATTTGGTGGTCTTTACATGTTTGACAATGAATGTGTTAGTTCTGCTGTTATGAATAAGAGTGAGTTTTTTATATGCTATGTGTCTAAGGAAGTTTGGCATAATAGGCTTGGGGATCCTGCTAATCAGGTTTTAAAACTCTTAAAATCTTCTTTAAACTTGACTAATGTGAATCATGAAGGTCCTTGTGAGGTTTGTCATAAGGCAAAACAAAGCAGGGATCCTTTTCCTTTAAGTGAAACTAAGTCTATTGTTTTTGGACAACTTATACATCTTGATGTATGGGGTCCTTACAAAGTGATTAGCAGGGAGGGTTTTAAGTATTTTCTTACTATAGTTGATGACTATAGCAGGTCTGTATGGGTGTATATGCTTAAAACTAAAGATGAGGTGTTTGGAATGGTTGTTAATTTTTATAACCTGGTTTTAACACAGTTTGATAAGAAAATCAAAATGATCAGATCTGATAATGGAACTGAGTTTATAAATCATAAAATGACTGATTTTGTTAATACTATGGGTATTATTCATCAAACTTCTTGTGCATACACACCACAACAGAATGGTATAGCTGAAAGGAAACATAGACATCTATTAAATGTTGCTAGAAGTCTTATGTTTCAGGGAGGGATTCTTCTTGTGTTTTGGCCTGAGTGTATTCTAACTGCTACATATTTGATTAACAGGCTTCCTTCCTCTGTTCTAAATGGCAAATCTTCTTTCTATATGGTTTATAAAAGAGAACCTAATCTGTCCCATCTTAGAAGTTTTGGGTGTTTGTGTTTTGTTACCGTTTTAAAAACATCTGATACGTTTTCTTCAAGGTCTGAAAAATGTGTTTTAATTGGATATGCTAGTGGTAAAAAGGCATATAAACTTTTGAGTCTTGAAAACAGAAATGTTTTATATTCCAGAGATGTTAAGTTTTATGAGACTGTGTTTCCTTATAAAGTAAGTAAAAATATTGTTTCTGAATGTGAATCTGAGATTTCAAGTTTAAACTTTTTTGATAATGTTGAGTCTGAAACTACACCTAAAACTTCTATTCCTGATCCTCCCAATGATGATAATAATAGAGAAGGAAATACATCTGTTGGTAGAGAAGGTAGGGATCATCAACCAGAGAAGACTGTGATTACTCAGTCACCTGGAATGGTTGAACAGATACATTTTCCAGATTCTGAGAATGATTCACAGTCATCTGGATATGATGAGACACACCCTGCAACTCCCTTAGGTGAAAATATAAGATCTGAGGGAAATGTTGGTTCTGAAAATGTTTTTGAAAATAATGAGGAAGTTAGTCATAGAAGGTCTAAAAGAACTTCAAATTTGCCTGCTAAGTTGAATGATTATGTGTTTGATACTAAGGTTAGATATGGTTTAAACAAGTATGCAAATCATACTTTATTGAGTGCTGAGAATTGTTGTTTTGTATCTAATCTGAATAAATCTGTTGAACCAAGTAGTTATAATGAGGCTAGCAAAAATCCTAGGTGGATTAATGCTATGAATGAGGAAGTTCATGCTTTACTTGAAAATGATACTTGGGAAGAAACAGAGTTACCAGCTGGTAGAAAACCAATTGGTAGCAAGTGGGTTTGGAAAATCAAGTTAAAATCTAATGGTGAAATTGAAAGGTATAAAGCTAGAGTGGTAGCTAAAGGTTATGGACAAAAAGAAGGAATTGATTATGAGGAAACATTTAGTCCTGTGGTTAAAATGGGAACAGTTAGATGTTTAATTAGTTTAGCTGTTCAAAAGTCTTGGAAACTTTTTCAAATGGATGTGAATAATGCTTTTTTGTATGGTGATCTAAAAGAGGAAGTATATATGCTTCCTCCACCAGGGTATTTTAAAGAAGAAAATAACAAGGTTCTGATATTGAAAAAGTCTTTATATGGGCTTAAACAAGCTCCTAGACAATGGAACCATAAGTTGTCTGAAGCTTTGTTTGAAGCTGGGTTTTTACAGTCTAAGAATGATCATTCCTTGTTTATTAAGAGGAATGACAAGACTGTTGTTTTCTTACTTGTTTATGTTGATGATTTGGTTATTACTGGTGATTGTGATATTGAAATTGAAAATGTTAAACAGTTTTTAAAAACCAAGTTTAAAATTAAAGATTTGGGAGAGCTTAAATATTTTCTTGGAATTGAAGTTCTAAGAACTAAAACTGGATTGTGTTTAAATCAAAGAAAATATTGTCTTGAATTGTTAAATGAGTTTGGATTGTTAGCTTGCAGACCTGTGTTGACTCCTTTGCCTGAAAACATTGTTTTAGAACATAAAGAGTCTAGTGATGATAAGTTTTTGAAAAATATTACTAGTTATCAAAAACTGGTAGGAAAACTTATTTATCTCACTTTAACCAGACCTGATATATCTTATGCTGTTCACTGTTTGAGTCAACATATGCATGCTCCTTTACAATCTCATCTAAATCTTGGTTTAAGAGTTCTTAAATACTTGAAACTTGCTCCTGGAAGTGGAATTAGTTTTGATAAATGTAGCTATGGGTTCAAAATGGTTGCTTATTCTGATTCAGATTGGGCTAAGTGTCCTATAACAAGGAAATCTGTTTCAGGATATTGTGTGTTTGTTAATGGTAACTTGGTTTCTTGGAAAAGCAAGAAGCAAGCCACACTTTCTAAATCTTCTGCTGAAGCAGAATATAGAAGTATGGCCTCTGTTACTTGTGAGGTTATGTGGATGTTAAAGGTTTTAGAAGATCTGGGTGTAACTGAGTTACTTCCAGTTGAGTTGTTGTGTGATAATAAATCTGCTATTCAAATTGCTGCTAATCCTGTGATGCATGAGAAAACTAAACATTTTGATATTGATGTTCACTTGGTTAGAGAAAAGGTTGCTTCTGGTCTTATAAAAAATGTGCATGTTGACTCTAAAAGTCAAATTGCTGACATTTTCACTAAGGCTCTTGGTTCTGCACAGCACTCTGTTTTGGTTAAAAAACTTGGAATATTAAACTTGTTTGTTTAATAAGTTTGAGGGAGGGTATTGGAAAATATCTTATGTCAAACTTATTAAACTTGAGGGTTTAATATGAAAAGTTTCTTAGTCTTATTTTACTAATACTTAACTTTGGTGTTAGTTCTGTTAGTTTTGTATGTGCAGGGACTTATGTGTAACATTGGGCTATATAAAGATTGAGATGGAGCTAGGGTTTCATAATCTTTGCTCATTCGTTTCTCTGATCTCTCACGCAGTCTTACTCTCTCAACTATTGTTTAGCATCTGGGTTTAGTAGTAGTTTGGTTTAGTTATACATCAAGATCTTCTTGATTGTGGGTTTATATCTTTGATACAGTTTGGTTTACTGAGTTTGGTTTAGTGAGTGAGTTTTGTAAGTAGCACCTAATAGAGGGACTACTAGTTTTCAGTTGTATTGTTCTTGGCTTGAATCCGTGTTGGGGACAAGTCTTCTTGTGTATATTGTTATAATAAAAGTTCACCAAGGGGTGGTTGGTTGGGTGATTTCACCTTGTGTTAGTAGTTTTGATACCATTTTTACATTCTCAAGTATTAAATGCAAGTACAATGATTATCGCAATTCAACTAAATAAAACTGAGCTAAAAAAAGAAGATAATAGGCATGCTTGGACTTCACAATCCTCATGTCGCTTAATTGTTTCCTGTAAATATTGCACATACAAAAATTGCTCAAAAGCTTGCACGTATAAAAACTACATAACCGTGTTTAAGGTAAACTTATCAAACCCTCATGTGGGTAAGATTTTCCTCATCATGGGTTGAAAACAATAACTGGGTCAAAAACAATACAATAACAGGTCATTTAAGTCAAATGGGTCATGAAAAAGGTTAGAATGGGTGTCCGAATATCTATACTTTCCGCCGACCATTATGGCACCAATCGAAGACTACCATCGCAAAACTTACCAGAAACTCGATTAAACTAAATAATAACTTGTATTCACTTTAACTTTTACGTATATAGTTTTGGTACTAATATCAATTCGTTTTGACACTTAAAATATTTAACATTCAAAAAATGATAAATTTTAAATTCATGTTAGAAAGAATGCCGAAAATAATGGGTTGACCCTACCAAACCCGTTTGCCCCAAGACCCTTTTTTACCTATTTCTATAGGATGACTTGTTTGACCCATGACCCATTTGACCCACATCTCACTTGACCCATGACCCAAACCGACCCAACCCACCCATGGTAGTTTAACGCTTATTGAAGTACATATAAATGTGTTAAACTTAACAACTACCTGATGTATGAAGACGAATTGTTTCTGATTTGTTGACAGAATCAGTTAAAGGGCTTTCAAGCATTTTAGGACAACTTAGTTAAAAGGGCTTGCAAGTATTATTTGATACCGTCCACAAAATATCCTAAATCGCATAATAGCTTTGCACCCACCCATTTCGCAACTTGTAGTCTTCTCATACAAATGCTCCATAAAAATGGAAAAAAGAAAACAACTTTTTGCAGGTGTAACTACCTAGCAAAAAATTTATTGGGACACTCTATTGTATACAATAGGTAGGTATACTTTGAATATAATGTGCTTTAACTGCTTATATAATGAGTGTCTTAATAAAAATTTAAAATGTGCCAATTATTTCCCTTATTAATTATACCTTTTTAACATGTACTCATATAGTAACCAAACAAAATGAACCATAAAAGCATGTCAGCCTAATTTTTGATGGTTGGCTAATATTTGATCTCCAAAATAGATGAAACTAGTCGGAAAACCGCGCATTACCGCGGGGTGTTTTCCGAATAGGGAAAGTGTAATAACGGCCGCTAGCTACTTAACGTCAATTTAGTGACTAAGGACTGACTTTGCAATGGACGTATAACATAAAGGACCAATTATGTAAATTATGAGAGGACTAAATATGCAACGAACTTCTGAGATGAAGGACCAATTTCATACGGATTTTTAAAGAAAATGTTAAAGATAACGGTCGTTAGCTACAACCGTTAAATATCTAACGACCGTTAGTTATAACGCTACAGTAACTGACGGTCGTTAGTTACTGTGGCTGGGAATAAAAAATAATAAAAGTACCGTAGTTGTGCAACATTTTTGTCTTGACATCCCACCTAATAGTATATATAGATAATAATAATAATTCACATGCCACGTGTCAGAACACGAGTAGATATTGGATGATTATTTAAGATACCCACCCACATGCCCATTGACCTATATTTTACTAAAACCAGGCAATACTAGGATTCATTCTGAGACATGGTGAAGATAGAGGTGATAAAACATGCCATAAAACAAGCTATGGAAGATGTGGGGCCCAGTGATAATGATCACAAACATGACCATCATATACTTTCTAAGTTGATGTCTCAGGTATTTTATAATAACTCTTTATTTTTTTTTAATAGCAAATTAGTAGTCAGTGATTCGAGCCCATAGTGACATCTGATTAGTCAGTATGCAAGCCTCGAACCTACTTTTTAGGGATAAACCCCACTCCTGCTTCTAACGGGGTTATATTACTAATGTGGTTCTATTACTTTTATAGCCATTTCAGATTTGTTTGCACCAAGTAGTCCAGGGGCAGACTGATGGGGTTATTGTTGCGTGTGAACCACATGAATTTCAGTGTAAAATTTTGTCAAAAATGTCGATATTTGAGAAATTTAGCTTGTCCTAAACTTTAGCTTGTTTAGGTCCATATATTAAGGGGTTTGTTTCGGCTTATAGCCTTATATAGTCGGCTTATGCCTTATTTGGTTTTGGGCTTACGTTTCATATGATCACTTTTTCTGGCTATTTTGATATACTTTTCTTCTTATGTTAGCTTTTTATGACATAATAAACTTATATAAGCTGAAAAGTTAAGCCACAAAAAGTGAGCTTATGAAACATAAGCCCAAAACCAAATAAGCCATAAGCCCCTTAGTCACCCAAATATATTACGAAATCATGGTCAATTGCTCACCCAGTAGAGACAAAATGATGTTGGATTGCTTATTTAAGTGCTTTTACTCTAGAGTAAATAAGCTTATTCGATTGCTCATAGTCACCCGGGAGGGCAAAAAAGGATGTTGTGATTGCTTATTTGGTTGCTTTCAGTTTAGAGTAAATAAGCTTATGGAAATAAGAAGGTTGATATGTGTTTATTTTCATTGCGAAGACTAGCACACTACGATGAACCCCGAACACCCTTGAGACTAGACTAGTGACTTCAAAATTTCTCTTGTGACATCTTAAAGGGTGTTTGGAATTGCGTAAGTGATTATACAATGTCTGATTTTTTTAAAATGACTTGTTGTATATCGGAATACTAAGTAGAGTGTATTGTTAAAATGTAAATAATAAGATCATCATAGTAGAGTAGTTTATGGTTGCGGCCACATATGATTATCGGCATGTGACTTATTATAATCAAATATTTAGGCAAAGCAATTTAGTTTCCATCGACGGTTATAATCACATAACTATCTTCTAACAGTTAGAGGAGTTGGAAGGTGAACCAGAGGATCTACCTTCCCCTAACGGTGACTTAACAAATATGAACAACAACGATATTTCAAATTTGAATGAAGACGAAGAAGAGGATAAGATAGTGAAAGAGCTTAAGAAACTGAACAGACAGAATTTCATAACAAACTGTCTTCTTTCAGCCATATTAGTCTTGACCGTCACTTGGCAGATATCCCAAGTGTCCATCATTTTGAGTCTCAAAAACGGAGTGACTCAACCGTTTCGCTCCGTTGGTAGCTTGTTTAAGAGTATAATTAAACGTCATAAACCAAATCTTAACAATGAAGATACAGATTCGTTGACTACAAGTAACCTCATCGAATCTTTGCCGGTTCATAATCACAAATTACCCGAGTTTCAACATATTGAGCTGCCCAAACTCAACTTTGGATTTATTTAGAAGCCTGAGTCGTATAATGGATTGCATCAAGGACGAGAAGGATTTTGCTTGTTTTTGTTTGTGATGTTTTGGATATTGTAGATAGTGTGATTAAGATGATCTATAAATATGTTATCAATTTGATTCGGTTTTGTATACAGTGTTTAGTAATTAGTACAGATTGTTTTTCTTATACGAGTGGTTATTGCTCGTGTTTGATTTTGTTTACAACACGGACGTGTTTTTTAGTGCGTGCAAAACAAAACTCGATCCAATGCATACGAGTAACTGTTTTGAGATCATGTAGGATCAGAAGTGGTTATGCAGGCTTGCTTCTTGGTCCATGGTACGGAAAAAGTTGTGTTTACTGTTTTGTTCCAGTGCGACTCAAAACGGGACTTGTAGTCTTAAGTGTTAACAAAACATCATCGAGCAAGGAATTATGCTTGAATCAGTAGCCAAAACGGTTAAATAGTCAACCCGGCTCTAAACAGGTACCATATTGTCTGGTTCTCGTCTCAAACGTTCCTTAGTCCCAATCTGATTTCGGGCAAGTGTTTCTGTTTTTCAGATATTGTTCATGGTGAATCAACTATTAGGAAATCATAGACATTAACAGTGAAGGTAATGGTTGCGCTTCATAATGTAGCGAACTCAGACAAATCGAGATACAAAGTCTAGCAAGCCTGCACAAAGGCAGTTTCATACCCTTGCTTAATTACATGTCCAAAGCCCTTGTTTTCTCCTTAACTAATCACATAATGGCCTTTTAGCTAATCACATAGTTAGGTTAAGATACTTTAGAAAAAAATGGATTTACTAGAAAGTTTTACGAGCTAAAAGTTAAAATATATATTTGAATTTGTGTACCATGTAATAAGTAAAAGATTACAGGTTAAAATATGCAAGCAAGATTGTTCACATTTATAGGTAAGGGTGAGCATCGGTCTAATACCAGACCGGACCGGATCATACCGAAATCGAAATAGCCCAAAAACCTAGATCGAGGACTGGACTGAATCCGGGTTGGCTCTTCAGTCGGTCCTGTTAAAGAAGGCAAAATGGTCGGTTTGTATGCTGGACCGAGACCAAAATAAGGAAAAAGTTGCGATCGAGACCAGACCACTCGTCCTTCGGTTCGGTCGATTTGCTCAACCCTATTTATGGGTGGGTTAAGGTCACAATACAGCAACTAACTATTTCAAAGTTCTGTCTTAATACGTGAACTATAAAAAATATCATTAAATGCAACGAATTTTCATAAAATGTTTCAGTATGCACATTTTAATATGTTGTCACGTTAAAAATAGTGACATATATGTCGATTTTTCTGGTATGGCAATACATCAAAATGTACATGTTATAACACTTTATGAAAGTTTATTATATTTAATTATTCGAGTAATTTTATCGTTCAAGACGGGACTTTGTAAAAAATTCGTTTGTAAATTTTATGAGCTAAACCTTTTATAGGTTTGACTTTGAATTAGAATGTTATGGGCCAAGAATGATGTGTACCGGGTTGGATTGCAAGTGGTTTACGGCCATTGGCTGTTATTTAGACTTTAAGAGTTACGTATCTTCTTTCGTTCGTACATCTATATCATGATGGACGGAGTGAGGAACAATATGACCGGCACAAATTTTTTGGAACCATAATATAGATGCATATTTTGATGGATCGGGTGCATTTAAGATATATTTTGAAAAAATTAATGTTTTTTTTCAAAAATTAATACTATATTTTATAAGGTCTCAGGATTTTCTGGCTCCGTCCTTCTCATGATATGAATGTATTAGACATTTTTAACGTGTATCAAACATGATATACAAGACGACAAACAAGAAGCAAAGCTTCTAGGTTCAAGGGTCAAGTTATAGTTAAAAAAAAAAAAAAAAAAAAAAAGGTCAAGTTAGTGGCGGATTTAATATTAAAAGTCATGTGGTGTATTTTATTAAAGCTAAAAAGGATTTATAACACAAGAATTTAAAAACATATACACTTTTTAAAAAATGGATCTATTTGAGATAGTTTTAGTTAAATAAAAACCCTTTCATGTACACGCTTGAAAATCCTCTTCGGGTGTCACGCATAAAAAAGGAACAAAAAACGCATCGTTAAAAATTATACGGACATGAATGACGAGTTATGATTAAATGAGAAGAAAAATTAAAATGAAAAGAATAATGAGAAATCACAATCACATACTTCAGATGCATCTGCAAAAATAAATGTATTTCTTTTTAGTATTTTATTTTTTATTTTATTTAAAACATATGACTAAAATTTCTTCTCATTATTTTTATTTTAATTTTTTCTCACCGTATCTATTTCTTCTCTATAAAATAAGTTGAAAAGAAATAATAATATGACTATGAGTTACTTTGTGAGTTTGTGTTACTATCAGTGTTTTCAAACCTGGGTCGACTCGGTCGGTTCAACCGGTTAGAGTGTCGGACCGGTGCTCAGCTTCAAAAACGGGTCAAAAATACCCGGGTTTCTAAAACCGAGCCGGGTTTGATTTTTTTCAAATTTTTTTATAAAAACAAAGTTGACCCGGCGGTCAAACCGATTGACCTGGTCAAAAAAATAAAAAAAGTTTTAAATAAAAAACTAAGTTAAACAGGCGGCCAAACCGGTCAAACCAGTACCCAATAACTCGAACGGGTCGATTAAAAACCCGATTTTTAAAACAATCGTTACTATCAACTCAAAACAAAAAATGAAGCTATATATGGTTGGCTAATAAAATGGGCATTATAATAATAAGTCACATGCCACGTGTGATAGTAAACTACAACCGCGTGTCAGGACAGAAGCAGATCATGCATGATTCGATACTACTTAATTATTAGTATTTGACTCTCTCTTTTCTAAAAAACTGGAACACTCTAGTCTAGGCCTCCCAACAAAAATAAAAAATTAGATTCATTCATTCTATTTTTTTTAGACAGAGATATGGTTTCACCGTCGAAGGTAGAAGAGATAAAACATGCCATAAAACAAGTTATGCAAGAAGTGGGGCCCAGTGGTAACAAATCATCTTCGTATTCATCCGATGATGATGATGATGAGAAACACGATCATGGTCTACTTTCCAAATTGATGTCTGAGGTAGTTTATTCTTTATCGAATGTTGTTTATATTCTGTGTATTTCCGTAAGTGAGTTAACATGAATTGTTTCATATGTAGCGTGTTGACGTGTGTACGAAATCTTGTTAAAATGTTTACAGCTAGATCTACTCATAAAAATCAAAAAAATATTCACTCGCTGACGTGTCAGCGGGTTACCAGTGCATTTTCTAGCAGTTTCTATCTTATTAAATCAATCCCCGTTGACACATCAGCGAACACGTAAGCGTAAGCGAGTTGATTTTTTGTGTGAATTTCGTAAGTGGTTCTAGCCTTTCTCAAATATTTATATGTAGCAACACGTCTCACATCGATATGAGATAGCACATTCGATATGTAGTTGTGAGCTTCGAGTAGGTACTAGGCTATACTAGTATTGTTATATCATGGTTTTTAGTTGAACCCGAAGGATATTTATATAGCTCATTGGCATAGGGGGTTTTAGAGGTGTTTGCAATAGGTGTCGTCAATAGGTGTCGTCGCACATAGTCTCCACTTAAAAAGAGCTATATTTTTATTAGTTTTGAATATAAATACATATATTATTAAACATATATGATTTGCATAATTCAAGTTTATATTCAATTTCTTTTTATTCTACAAGTGTAATAGGACCTCTTTGTTGTTATTGTTTAGGGCTATCGAAAAACCACGAGACGGCCTGCACATTGCTTGCTTTAGGGCGCGTTAGATTAGATAAGCCATTTTTTGTAAAAGGAAACATATTATTTGTATACACTTTAAGATAAGCATCTAGATTCTAGACTAGTGATATTGATCATTTCTTTTAGTGACATTTATGAGTTTACACATTTTTATGTGATTATATAAGACGAAATAACAAATAGTAACAAAATCTTGTGTTGCCTGAAGGTGTGTACGTACGTGTGTTACACATTTTGTTGTTGATTAATTTGACTAATTAGAATGCTAATTACCATTTTGCATATGTATATACTGACACCAAGATAATAACTTAAAACCAGATGTGTTACATCATTAATATGTATCCATAATATTGTTAACGGACTATTATACAAAGCTCGTTATTATAGTGTTTACTAGTTATGTTTGGGTGTAGCCCGTTTAATTATTATGTGTTTGGGTATTTATTCTCATTGTAAACACTTAACGCGGTTAGTATACAATTCTACATGACTCAAAGTTGGCACTAATTTAATCGTGAAACACTCGGTCTTTCGATAATGAAAAATGAGCAGATATCGGTTCCTCAATTTGATTTTTTGTTTCCTTAATAAAAATAACAGTTGGATAAGTTGGAAAGTGAACCAGAGGAGCTACCTTCCCCTGCTGTCTCCAAATCGGAATCCACAATCGACGGTGACTTAACCAAAATGAAG
Organism: Artemisia argyi; assembly: GCA_030686995.1. NCBI lineage: Eukaryota > Viridiplantae > Streptophyta > Magnoliopsida > Asterales > Asteraceae > Artemisia > Artemisia argyi. Next base: position 226,540,321 of record CM060680.1, on the reverse strand, counting down.
AACGTAAACGTTGCAAAATCGAAAGAAGAAGATGACGAGGAAAAGGCTAAGATAGTAAAAGAGCTTAAGGAACTAAAGAGACAGAATTTTATAACACAATGTCTTCTTTCAGCCATGATAGTCCTGACCGTCACGTGGCAGATATCCGAAGTGTCCATCATTTTGAAACTAAAAGATGGAGTGACTCACCCGTTTCGCTCCATAGGTGGTTTGTTTATGAGTATGATAAGACCCTCTAAAGTAATTGGTAATGATGAAGATACAGACTCGTTGATTTCTAGCAACCTCACAAGTAACCTCATCGAATCTTCGCCAGTTAATGATCTAAAAATTCCTGAGCTTCCGTGTATTGAGCTGCCCAATATCGACTTTCGTCTCAATTTAGAAGACTGAGTCGAAAAGTGGATTGCAACAAAGGATAAGAAGAATTTTGCTTGTTTGTTTTGTGATGTTTTGGATATTGTAGATAATTGATTGAGGTGCATCATAATGATGTCTCAATTTTATTTGGTTTTGTTTACAGCGTTTAGTACAGATTGCACTTGTTACTACAAAGGTTGTCGCTTGTGTTTGATTTTGTTGCAACACGGACATGTCTTATCACGGGCGTGCAAAACTTGATCCAGTATTTGTTTTGAAATCGTGCAGGTTCGGAAGTGGTTATATAGGGCTTGCTTCTCGGTCCATGACTCCATGGTACCATAAAAGTTGTGTTTTCGGTTTTGTTCCGGTGTTATTCAAGGCTTAGTCATTAATGTTGCTAGAACATCATTTGAGCAAGGAATCATGCTAATTTGAGAAAGAAAGTAGTCTAGATTTGAAAATTAAAATTTGCAGATATTCCCCTTGAAGTTTACTGTTTGGCAGTTCAAGCCCTCTCTTTTTCCTTAACTAATCACATTAGTACGTTAAGATAACTTTGAGAATAATACTGAAAATGGGTTTTTTAAAAGAATTTTTCTAACTTGTGCTCTAGGGGCACAAGTTAAGCACGATAAAAGGATATTTGGACCCACAAAAAAGAATACGGAATTTCACATAAAAGTACAATTTTTGTGGATCTTTGTGTCCTTTTCTGTGGTTCTCAGTGTTTTTTTAATGTGCTCAACTTGTTAAAAAGTCACGCGAGTTAAAAGTAAAAGAAGAACGCATTTATGTATCATGTAAAAAAGTACAAGATTTTGTACAAAATCTTGTACAAAATCTTTTTGGTTGAAAGATGCAAACAAGATTGTTCACATTTGTAGGTTTGACTTTGAATTAAAATGTTCTGGTCCAAGATTAAAGTTTTTTTTTTTGGGTAAAGTTTTTTTTGGTCCAAGATTAAAGTTGGAGTGACGTTGTACTTTGCATGTTATAGACGGATAGGAATGAGAAACAAATCAACTACATCCACTAGTTCCATATGTTATAGGCGACAAAATGGGGTTTGATTGTTTGAATGGCTGATATCGCTTGCATCAAGCAACGTTTTGAAAACCGGGTTTTAAATCGACCCGGTTAAGTCACCTGACACTGGTTCAACGGTTTCCATTTAAAAAAATATATATTTTTCGGCCGGGTCAACCCGGTCAACCGTTTCGACCGCCGGGTCTACCCGGTTTTTTTATTACTAAAAAAAATTGAAAAAAACCAAACCCAGCTGGGTTTCAAGACCCGTGTTGACTCGAGTCACTCAAAACCCGACGGGTCTTACCGGTTAACTCGGTTTTAGAAACCCAGGTTTTTTGACCCGTTTTGTGGCAAGGCACCGGTCTGACCGGTTGAACCGGCCTGGTCGACCCGGGTTTCAAAACATTGATCTTAAGAGTGCTAGGTGCTAGGTACAAGGAAGACCAATGACATGTTATTCGTATGCTACTTTAATATCACATTAACACCTTCTTAATAACACACGAATAACTAAAATATTATCTCCAACAAAAAATCAATAATATGTTTTTTGTGCATGTAAGTCTCACAAAACACCCTATCAAAAATGCACTCGCTAACAAAAAAAAAATGATAGCACATGTGATTCAGATGGCTAAGTGACGAATGGCTAACAAGAATGGCGTAGTATGCCATGTTGTTGGTGTGCCATTGGGTAAAAAAATACGCAATGGCGGACGAATACCCTCCCACACCAAGAACTCTAAGACTAGTTTTTTTTATGGAACCACTATTATCACATTCACATCCACGTCAACGTCACATCATCATTTAACACATCATCATTATTATCATATTTTACCTTTTATGATCACTGCCAAATTAAAAATATAAAAATAGTCCATTTTATACAAACATACTCACAATATACCACACACTCAAAAACCAAATTCACATGTTATTTTAACAATTGAGCATTTTTTTTTTAATTAAATACTCCCCTCATCTTAAATAAAATGTCTATCGTTACATTTTGGAATGTATTTAAATAAATATTCACTTTACGTTCAGCTAATCAAAAGTAATTTTAATGAGTAAGGGTGATATAAGATGTGTTAGCAACAATTACTAAATTGATATGGATCCCGTCATGTATGTTTTGAACTACACTCACAACTAGGGGTGTTAGTTGGTCGCGTTGAACCGACCCATACCCGAAAAGCCTTATAGGGTCGGGTTAAATTAGGTTGAAAAAACTTATCGGGTTAGTTAAACAAACCCCATAACCTGATATTGTTATTAGGAAAAGTTAGGGTTAGATAATTTTTGTTATCGGTTTATTGGGTTAAGCAGATAAGACTCGAAAATCAATATTGAATTAATGTATGATTCATACAATGAATACATGATACATTAATCTGTTTATCTATGTTCTGAAGTAGGGTTGTTGACAAAAATTTATGATTCTAATAATGTGTGTCATGTATTTAAAACTAAACCTGCTCATCTTTTTGGCTTTTGATAAAATGATGACTTTCGAAAAAAAGTAAAAACGCTACTCACTATCCAATGAATAAATACAAAACATTTTAGTCACAAACGTAGACATGATTTGTCATTCGCATCATTTGTGATTGAACAAATACAAAACATTAAAGAAAATTTTGCCGAGAATACCCACACATCGCCAGAAATATTCAAAAACTTGCCAAAAATGTCAATCCGATCAATCATCTATTAATCTTGTCTAAATCGATTACGAGCTACAAGATGATCGACCACCCGACTATCAGTTCACAATGCTTACAACCTTCACTATATTTGCTACTTCACTCATCAATGGAAGATCTTTGCCCACTCTAAATACTATGGCTTTGGTCCCCAATCCCCACCAAAAATTATCATGTGCATTTTAATCCGTTTCATTTGATATTTCGTTTTATAGTAGTAGAAATTGTTTTAAATAGGTTTTGAAATGAAGCAGGAGGATACTTTAGTCGATGCAGGTACAAGAAGAATAAAATGAAAGGGTTTTTCTTAGTGGGGGTAAACAATTAATTTATTAACTTAATCAATGTTATCTATATCTATATCTATACTACTTATAATGGCTCAATGGTCAAAGTGAAATGTGGAAAACTGAAATTTCAGTCAATGCCCATTTTACCCTTGTACAATTGAATTGGTCAATGCAAGTTAATTTTGGAAACAATTGAACATGTCGGGAAAATGAGAATACAATTTTTTATATATAGAAATGATGCTTTCTTAGTCAAAGCTTCCCACCGAAGCCTCCCCATTATTCGGTCCTCAACCGGTTGTAACCCACCCCTAATATAAAACCTTATCAAAACTTACGGTGGAAGATGCATAATAATCGGACCATCTTTGTTGTAAAATAAAAATAATCAAACTCTCTTACCCCATTTTTCTCCCGCACCTCACCAGCCTCAACCCTAACCCAACATTCTTTTTATGTTTCCGATATTGTTCTGCACAATTGTATCATTTGATTTTCAGGAAACTGCGTCGGCTTTTTGAATTCAATCGTAAGTTTGAGTTTCAACTAATTGAATTCCATTTTTTTCTTGAACAATCACCAGTGCACCATCTTCTTTTCTCAAGTTTTTATCATTTGTTTTCCCAATTCTTTTATTTTGTATATAACATAGTAATTTTTACCAGTAAAGAGTCCGTCATCATCAATATCATGTAAGTTATTTCTATGTACCCTTTCAATGTTCTATTGTCATTGTTTTCTTGGTAAACGGGTTGATTATTCAGGGCCGGTTAATGATTGTCGTAAGGGAAGTGTATGAAGTAATTTTAGTTTATGCGATTATACTGCAAGCTTCGCCTAATAACTTATTTATCATCAATACATCCAACAATGATTTTTCCAGATTATGTCTTGACAAAGGGTGTTGTTTTCTCAATTAAAAAAAGTATATATATATTTTTTTGATATATGTATGGTGATCACTGTCTTCATATTTTGTAGTCATTAAAAAACATATCAATACAATCTTACAAATTAGTTTTATAGCTATTGCAAACACTGCAGAAACAAACCAAATATCATGAATTGCAGATGTTTTTGGAATTGTCGTTGCTATTGGTGAGATTGTTCTGATCGCTAATATTAATTTGAAAAAAGTTAGGCAAAGTATCATCACTGAAGATCATGAGTAAGTATAATAGCTGATGTTACTTTCTATTTTACATTTGTTGTATACAATATTTGAGCAATGGTTTATAATATAATCATGTTCATATCAGGGGTAGGAGATTCACATGTACCTTTTCGGATAGTTAGGCACACATGTGTACTCGGTTTGCCATTCAACGTTGTAGGTAAGACGGTGCTTCGTACTACTAGGTTTCTTTGTGTTTCATTTTTGATGTTTTGTATTATCGGTCCTATGTTTACATGTGTCCCTGCTGCTTTTTTGGGGTATTTTTTTCGGTTTTAGGGGTTCTATAACATATGTGGTCATTTTGTTCATTATTTATGCGGTTGTTGTTGTGTATGTTGCCTCTTTAGGTATGAAAACCAAAAGTAAGGTTGTCCGTAGAACCACTAACGAACAACCATTAGAAGACAACAGGTATGTTAGTGTTGTGCTGATGTGGGTTCACCACATTCATTGTTGCCCCCCTGTGACATGGGTATTGGTTATGTTCAAAATAATGGAACCTCGGTTAGTATTTCAATGAATGTAGATGATTCATTAGACTGTGACCTAGATGTTTGTGAACACACGCTTATTCCGACAGGTGTTGTAGGTATGCCACTTCGGTCATCCAATGGTATAAATTAATGAATCTAATCCACTACACATGCATGATGGCCGCTGGTCGTCATCAGCAGTCTTCGTCCACCCCACTGGTCAGCGGAAAGGGCAAAAGGAAGTTGGATGAGATACCATTGTCCACAGGTAATGATGTCTTAATACATTCTATTGGATGCACTTTCTTGTGGGCGTGTGTTGTTAACATCTGCAGCGTGTTTGCTATGTTTTCGGTTTGCAGGTTGTTTTACCATCTACGAACGTATTTTTGACTGTTTCGCATGCGCCCAAGGTAACACAATTGTATACTCACTCCCTTATGATTATATAGCATGGATCTTTCTTCTTCTTTTTTTTTTAAATAGATTCACTTCGTTTGTATGTCGTTTCTAACTAAACACTAAATGTGGTTGTAGCTGGAATTGATCTTCCAAGCATGTGTCATTTGAACGTTCCTTTTCCTGAGGGTTTGCTCTTATACATTTACAACTACTTACTCATGCTTTTAGACGATCACGCTGACCAAAGTTTTGTTTGCTGCTTTTTCAGTCAGAGTCGGTGTCTCAGATTCTTCTTGCAGTGTTGCGCATCCACGGGCGACTTCGTTTGCAGGTACCTTCGTTTGCAGGTACCTATCGTGGGTGTTACCTTGGTAGGTGGAACTACTACCTGTGCTAATGACCGATCCAGTACTACAACGCAAGTGTGTTTTTGTAATTTTTATGATGCATACTTTCGTTTGCCGTTCTGGCTTACTCAGTGGCAGGGTAATAATAGGTGTCTAATCATATTGTTACAGGCGAAATGCCAACAATCTCTGTCACACCTACTGTCACGGATACAAACATAGATGCGTCTACAACCAGCCGCCAACGTACTTCTTGTACTTAACTTTTACCTGCTTTTGTATACCTTTATGTCTCCGTACTTTGCATTCAGGTAGCCGCTTAAATTACTAATGCACGTGTATTGTTATTTACTGTTGTTGCAGCACGACCGAATGTCAACCGCCAAAGGTAGGCTGCTATAAGCAGGAGATCTGCTACACGCGCACGCCCCAGCCAAGGTTCGTTGCTTGTGTCACCATTATCAGATTCGTTGCTTGGCCTATTCTTATACGCAGCCCATAAAAATGGACAAGTGCACTGCCATAAATTTCTCTCCACATTTTGACATTTTTATATAAATAACCTACAATCAGCTTTTCGGTTTTCTTGCTCCTGAATTGATACTTGTCACCAAATGAGGGATTGGATATAGGTTTTTTTTTTTTTTTTTTTTTTTTTTTTAATGTCACCATATAAGACAATGTTCATCATTGGTGCCCCTAACATGCCGACATCATTGATCATGAACTTTTGATTCTTAGTCGTCTTATCAATGGAGAAAGGATTATGATTTCGGCTTGGAGGTGTGGTTGGCGACTTTCATATCCGTTGTTTGTATACAAATGATATAGCATTATACATGATTCCTGTCTATTTAATTATTTATCGTAAGTTTCATTTGTGTTTGCAATATATTATATTTAAGATTGTAAAATGGATAGTCAGGGCCTCACGGTTAATACATGTAACAATCAATGGATTAGAGAACTTTATAATTTGCACTTGCATTTTTTTTAATCTTTTCACCTTCTATTTTGAACGTTACACGAAACACTTACCACAATATTGCATATCATTAATTGTCTGCCATTAGGAATTTCCGTTACTATGCACAGGTATTCGTCTAGTAATTATATAATTATAATTGGGTTTGTTAAATTGTGTCCACGGGCACATGTTTGTGTATGTTCAAATGAAAAGTTTTTATGTATTTAATAAGAAAATGTATTTAAACATAATGTTTATTGATAATTAATGTTCATTAAATGCATTTTTTTGTTATAAAAGAAAAACATGTGTTTATTGAATACACTTTAACATATAACCAATATGCTATTGGGACACTTCATTATATAAATAATTAAAACATGTTATATTTAATGTATAAGTATCTGTTACACACGGTGGAGTGTGCTAATAAATTTTAAAAGTGTGCGAATCATTTCCCCATTTACAAATTATAGTCTGAGTCAAGTAGTTCAATGAATAAAACTCGACCATCACCATCAAACAGTATTTCACTATATATGGTAAACTATAACCCCAATGTTCAATCCTTCATGGAAGCTGCATTATATGGTCTCCTGTAAAAGACAAAAAAAGCACCTCTTTTCATGGATTTCACTGGTGTATATGTACTTTGCATTGTTTAAGTCACATCATTCTACTTTTTGTTTTCTTTATCATTTTATTCTCAAATTATATGTTCTTTTTTTACTTTTTATGGGTAATGTTATAACAACCCTCCTTATACTTTTTGTCCCTTTGTTTCCTCTTGTCTCTTATTTTATTTCAGTACATCACAGTTTTTTCTCAATTTCTGTTCCGTATTTTTTACAGTTTTAATCATTTGACATATTAAATTTTATATTTTCAGTTCCGCACTTTTAGGTTTATAGTTTTTTAACATAAACAAAATTATAAAAATTAAAAAATATCAAAAAAAAAAAATCAAAAAATAATAGCGGGATCGGTATAAAAAACTAGGGAGGGTCATTATAACCCAACCCTTTTTTATACCATTAGTAAAACTAGCCAATTAGCCATAGTTTTAAAAAAACGTGTAAAGGCCCCGCAAAAATATGAAGCTTGGTCATACCGCCACATCACACTTTATGCTCTCTTATATCATGTCTTTTTGTAAACTCGCTATATATGAAATCTGATATAAATATAAATATTTTCATATTTTGTGCCGCCTTATGCCACGTCTTATAAATGTAAAAGCTTCGCTTTAGCCGCTAAGGTGTGAGGCTTGGTCATGGCACCACTTCACGCATCCCACTATTTATAACCTTGAAACCAGCAAGTGGATATGCGTTTTGTCTAGTGATATGTGAGTTGACTACTAACTTAATAGTTGTGAGTTGTCCACCGACTTAAGAGTTAGTTTTCTTTGATAAGCCAAAAGCTCTAAAATAAACTATTTATTTTTTGAACACAAACTTATAAATTCGAAAAACTTAGCATTAATTCATACAAATTATTGTTCAAAAAGAAAAGAAATAAATAAATAAATAAATAAATAATCATACAAATTAGCTCAAAAAATTGTGAAACTATGTTTGGTTCATCTTAATATTTTTCAAAAAAAAAATTAAAAAAAAAATAATTAGCAACTCCTTTGAATATGCTTATAGTTACTTATGGTCAGGTCTGTAAAACTTTATTAAGTTTGCATACTCCTAAACTTTATTACTGCTTATTTTTGCAAAATGATTCTCTTAACTAGCTAGGCTTTTCAAAAAAAAAAAAAAAATAAAAAAAAAAAAAAAAATAAAAAAAAATAACTAGTTTTACCTTTCATCGATCCTTGGAAAATAATTTATAGGCAAAGATGACAAATAATTTAAAACAATCAAGTGAAAAGTACACAAAGAAATTACTCCTCCTTATTAAAATAATTGTTTCTCGACAAAAATTACGAAGTTTCAAAAAACACAATCGTTACTAATTTCTCTTTTCTTTCCAGTTTAGAAAATGATATTTGCATAAATTTGGAATGCTTACACTAACAAAACCCATATTAAAATAATAAATGCTTCTTTAAATTTTGTAGTAATAGTTTCAATCTATCTATACTATATAATAAGATAAGCTTTTTTACAACCCAACTAAGCACGGAGCATTAAAAATTCGTTTAATGCAGTGATGTGGATTACCTTATTTAGATCGAGAGTACAACACAAATTTGCAAGAGGTTTTTGATGAAGTCAACTGATATTTCATCAATTGATTCATCAATTTCACTCCGTATTTTAGGATACTCATAATTATCATTCAACCATTATAGAGCGTTTTTTCTTGAATGAATGCTAAAATCTTCCTTTGCACGCTCCATAATCTGTATTTTATTTAATCTCCCTAACCCGCTCCAATATTAACTCATATCAGTTTTAAAAAACCCAAAAAAGGCGTTTCAAGATCAAAAATTCATATAAGGTCATATGAGTTCCATAATTCTCATGTGCCAGTGTGCCACACCATATGAGACATTGTTTCTTTCATATAGCAGGTTTTATATGTTACATGTTTCTATTAGTTTTTTCAATTTAACTTTGTGCTGATTAAGTTTGATATGTGTGATTCGATTGTTTTAGTATTTTTTTCAATTTGATATGCAGATATTAGTAAAAGAGAACAACTGAAAGATCCGAAACATGTTTTCCAAGATTTAATGGTTAGTTTGTGTTATGTATTTTTTTATAGTGAATCGTTTTAATAAAATTGCTCCTTTTTTATATCTGTTTATAGGGTTTTTAGAAATTAAGGCTTTTTTAGTATCTGTTTTTTTAATAATTGTGTATTTATCGACTGCATACGCTTTATTTGAAGGCCGCATAGAAGATGTTCGTTGAAATGTTTAAGAGAAAGGAAAATGTTCATGGTAATCATCTGTGCATTGATTTAGTAATTTAATCATTTGAGCATTGTTTTTGTATTTTTAATCATTTCCGGCTTAGTTTAAGCCCTTTAAGAGGAAAAAAACCCATGTTGGAGTTAAAAATAGTCGCCTTAAGCATTCCATTAGGTTCATTGAAGGTCTTTGATGCAATCGTAGGTTTAGATAGATTTTATGAAGTGGCGACCATAAAACTGCAGTACAATTTGTAAGTTTCTTATTTTTTAGTAAATAATGTTACTTATATTTTGTTTCAATTTATTATGCAGAGAAAGCTGCTCCTAAGGATGTTCATAGGAAAAGAAAGGGTTTGGACATGCTCAATCTGATAAAGCCACATGGGAAGCAATGGTTGGAATTCACGGGTAAAGGATAAACTTATTGTATTTCCGATATTATTAGCTAATTCAAATGTTAATAATTGTAGGTTACAGTTACTAAGCACTAATGTTTCTTTGTAATTTTTTAGGCAAGAACATTCTTTTGCAATTCTAAAAAGTCTTCAAACATGGAGTAGGACACAAGGGCCTACAGAGACCCGCATGCTTGCTATGGTGGACAAAGTAGGATCAGGCGGAAGAAGTTGAGAATCAATTACGACATGGTGCTAAGGCTGTGATCTTGAGGTAACACAAATTCTAACTTTGAAAAAGAGGTCCATTTGATACATGAAGTCAAATCTTGCGACATTTTCACTAATGTGAGTGGGTAAGTACTGATAAAAATGAAGCATAAATTGATAGGAAAATGAAGTCCTAAATTGTTTCACTATAATAAGAGGGTAATGAAGTCCTAAATTATCGACATTAAACAAACAATATAACAAAGTTCAAATGGAATATAAAAAAGCGATTCATCTCATTTTGTCATGGATAATGTGTTTGTCGTTTTCTATACCAGTAAATACTTTTGGATTTTGGTAATCATACACTAATGCAACAGTAAGCCCAGAGGCGATTTTCCCGCATATAAGTAGTTCCGAGATCATTGTTGTAACAGTCCTAAAGGAATTTTGTCAAAATGAAACACAATTGATGATCTTTTTGCTACTTCAGCTTGTGTAAACTCTAAGTGAAAGGAGGTGGAATGTTGTTGAAAGGCACTTAGATTTGGACCATTTTTTAGCAAAGGTTAGATGATCAAATTTCTGTGTAGTTTCTTTTAATCAGTTATAGAAGTGCCCCTTCAAGAGTAAGCACACGTTCTAACTTGGAGGGTGTTTGGATGAGTGTGTATAGTAGCTTGGAGTCCGAGTAATGAGTTTGGTATCATGAAAATAGTGTTCGCGAACGATTTGCACAAAAGGAAATTGTTTGCGATTTTGAAACATCAAGTTCAGACCTGCTTTTTGAAAAACCTATTCTGCAACACATCACAAAACACCCCCAAAGAAATCTTATTGATTTTATTTCTCATCAATACACATCAAATAATCTTTTATGTATCTCAGTTTTTGAATCATATTAAATTTTCTTATGTATCTTGAATTGAACAGAATATGTAGGTATGTTTGAAGCAAGGTCAGCTCGCAATGAATCAAAATCAAAACAATTTAACGGGAATAGGTAAAAAATTGTTTGGATCAAATCAAAATTGGTCAGGCGGATTGGATTGCCCTGCTACATGTTGGTTTGATTTTGAATTTCATAAAATACAAAAATTACTTGAAATTTTAAGTGTCTAAAATATAATTTTTCAATATTTAGATTGGAAAAGTTACGGCTTATTTGAATGTATGCGCTCATTGATGGATTTTGCATATTTGGAATTTTGAATGGAGAACTATAATGGAGACTCTAAGATGTGTTTATCATGCAGAGGTAACTCTTAGTGGCTCCTTCCCTGATATGCAGGTTATTTCGTGCACATGGGCGCAAAAGGTTAGTCAAATCCATTCTTCTTCCTTTGTTGCAAAGAATATGTGTTGATTCATCAACGTGGAAACCTTTTCATGTCGATATATTTAGGTCAATGTGTTGCCCTTTAGTTTTTGATGTTCGACATTCTTAATTTTTTTTTGTCACTCTATGTAACATTTCTAAGCAAGTTGCATCTGTTTGTATGAATTTTTTGCAGACGTTGCTCGAACTCAAATTCGTGAGATAAATTAAAAGATGCTAACAAGAAATATAGAATCGATGCAGTTAATAAGCAAGCCACTATAACAAGGAGCATTATACAGAATCATGGAAAAATAAGAAGTTCGGATGGCGTAATTAGCTTGAGGTGGAGTTTGGTGTTTGAGCTTATTGTGAAGAAGTCAAACAAAGCTCTTTTTATAAGGTGACTTAGTTTTAAAGGTCAGTATCTTATAAGCTTTAATAAGTTTATTGCCAAACAATAGGCATATGTACACACTGAATTTTGGAGTGACTCATGGCTATCTTGAATATCCTTGACTTGGTGTTTCATGTTTGGTAAAGTCTAACCTCTTATCTATTAGAATTTTCGCTTTTTTCATTACATACCTCAAAAACACAATATGATATCTCCAAGATAGAAACATCAAAGGTACCATTTGGATCTGAACCTGCAACGTGTCTGCAATGCTGTGGTATTGAGGACGAACTGATCTACAACTTAGTATTTTATTATTTGCAGCTCTAATGAGCTATAGATGAAACTGTATCAATCATATTTTAATAAATTGTATCTTATTTGTTGTGTCGTTTGTGTTGATATTTAATGGCGTTGTTTTTTATAACTTATACATGATATTTTGTTTGTTTATAAACATAAAGAAGCAACGTCGAGGATGCAATTCAGAACATGCATGGCACGGTGATCCGCAAGCAGACAGTACGGATATCGTGGGGGTAACACTGCATTCTTTGCTTTCTTTATTGTATGACTATATTCTTTAGTGCGTGATTGATGTTAACAGTGAAGTTGAAAATAGATATTAGTTAGATGCGGTCTTCACATGCCCTTAAAATTGCAACTTTTTAATTTTACATGTTGTTCCATAACTGTACTTAGTTGTTATCAAAAAGTGTAGAGTAACCTTTAATAGTCATACAATTACGTAATTTTTGGCCCAAAAATGATACAAGTTTTAAGTATATAAGTGGTCACAATGGAATAATTAGTATATTTTTAGCGTAACTATGAACTTTTTTTTTAGCTTAAAAGTAAATGGATCAAAGGAGGTTTGGGTCACAGTGGGGAATTATTGGAATGGGTTGAAATGGATACTTATGTCTCTGCGGCTAACTCTATTAAACAGACCTACCAAGAGCTTTACCTTTTTTTGTGGAGGGTGGTCGGACAACTGAATTAGTAATATCAGAATTCTTGTCCAGTGCCATATGAAGTAATGAAAGTGTTGTAGATTTTTAGTTGACGTTTAATTCTTTTTTCTACCTGTCATATTCAAAATTTCAACCATGGGTAGATGAATTGATCCTTGATGGAAGTGAAGCACCCACTAGAATTGAAGCCCATGGTTTATTATCATCTGATAAACTTGCACCTACCGCCAAGCTAAACAAGAAATTGATAGGTTGGGCGGGCTGGTATTGGGTCAAAATGGGTATTTTAATATGGGTTCACATGAGTTTGGTCGGTTTGGTTGTACTGCCAATTTGTAAGCATAAAAATACAAACTTCTGACCTGTTTGACATGTTTGACCCTTTAATATGTTTCCTTTTCGCTCGATCTTTTAATATTACCCGTTTGAACTGTTAGAAATGAAGCATGATGCAGACTCACCATTTGTAACTAAATGGGTCAAAATTGCCATTTTCTCATTCATTTGGATGTTTGGTACTAAAAAAATATGTTGCTTTATAAAAAATACTTAGGAGATTAAAGTTGATGCAAAAATGAGTGCTCTATTAGTAGATAGACATAAGCTACCATCCAGCAAAGAAGTGCTACATGATATGTGATCATAGGTAACCAAACGTACGCAATTTTTTTTTACATACACACTATCATTCTATAGTCAGATTTATTTATTTATAAAGTTTATGGCATATAGGTGGCCAAACTCCATGTAACTAACTGGTCCTAACTTAAGTGATTTAGATTTTTTCTTAAATTTTAATTTTATAAGTGATTTAGATTTTGTCTATTAAGGTTAATATAACCATAACAGCACACCTATGACCATTACAAGGTGGATTCGGCTCAGTGCTCCTTTAACTTTGGAAATCATTTTGTAACAAGACTGAAAACATCTACGTCTTAATAAGTTATAATGCTCAACATAGAGGTGGCTAACGGGTTGGGCGGGTGATTCATGTAACATGTCATAATGTCCTAAGATATGCTTCAGCACTACATGTAATGAAATTTCATTTCTGAAATAACATGTCATAATCTCCCAAGATGGTCATGCACACCTCATTGGTTGATTAATCTTTGGTTTGTTTACGGTAATCACTATTTGCTGAAAGTGTTGCAAGCTTTTTCCAAAAATGTGAGTTGTTTTTTGCTGCAATTTGATTAATAGGAAGCTGTCAGTCGAAAATTCAGCTTGGACACGATTGTGTATTTTCTTATGGTACAAGGCTCCTACTGCGTTTTGATTACACCTCAAGATATTAGGTAATCACATATCATATACGAAGGTCGTTCTCTGATTTTGCATCCAAATTAAACTTTGAGCTTCTTGCTTTTTGGTTTCCCTAATAATACACAATAGAGATCAGGTCTAACCCGAATTGACCCGTTAATGTGCTGATATTTATAGCACTAAAATTATGTATTTTAGATGTTGCGACATATCAAAACTTGCAGATATCAAAATACAATTGAATGGGATGCAACTTCATTTGTAATTAGTGTAAATTTATGATATTAACTCATATTTGGCCTGCTGACATATGTCCTGTTATTATGTTGATTTAGAACTTCAGTGGTTGCATCGGCTATGGTATTGAAGAAGCCAGAGGTCAAGAAGCCATTTACAAAGCTTTTGCAGAAATATATGGTGCCATTTTTCACGAGACATCTAAAAGTTATAGGAACCAAGTATGGTGATGGGATAGATTCCTCGAAAGATTTTGGATTCAAGTATGTTGCAGTAAGTTGCTGCTAAAATTAACTTTAACATGTATGGTTGAGCTGACAATATGGGTGGATCAGACGGGTTGGATAATCTTAACTGTTTCAGTTTGGCATCGGTTAAAGTGGCAGGTTGGACTTACCAAAAAAACTAATTTTTATCTCCATTTTTCACTAATTTTTTTTTAGTTTTATACATAGTGATTAAAAAGTAGTTTCTGATATGGTGATTACATTTTGAAGACTTCACGCCTATGTGACCGGAGTTCTATCAAGAGATAACTACATAACCTTTGTTAAACTGGTCGAAACTTCCACCTATATTAATGTATTTGATAATAATTCTTATGTATACTTTTTTATAGCTTGCATATGATGGAGGAATTTAATTGGAAATCCCTTGAGGTCGCTTTAAAACCTGAAATGAAATGTATACATAGATCGTGTGGGTATTCTTGATATAAAAGCTTAAGTGTGATTGAAAGTTTATGATTGTTCAACTATTGATTAGTGCAGAACACGCCGGTATCATGAGCAGAAGATGAACAATGTAGTCAAGTTATTACATACATGTGGGGCTTTGGTTCATTAATATACGTGGAGTGGAAAATTGTAATAAGAATACTTCAAATGCATTACGTTCATGAAACAAAACCTCAACTTTGTTACTTAATTATGCATCGAAAGTATGTGGATGAACTTAATGTGAAAAAACATTGTCTTGGCCGTGTTTCTACATTGATTGATCATAAATTAAATTTTTTCGATGCGATTTTATAATCATAATATTATATGTTATTTTAGCAAATTGGACATATATTATTAGTTGGTATTAATAATTGTTTGGTAAGAGAAAATGACTATTGTTTTGTTAACCAGCTAAAGGCATATTAGGGAAAAAGTTAACAAGGCAACGGATGTGATACAATC
The DNA here is from genome assembly GCA_030686995.1 of Artemisia argyi. Taxonomy (NCBI): domain Eukaryota; kingdom Viridiplantae; phylum Streptophyta; class Magnoliopsida; order Asterales; family Asteraceae; genus Artemisia; species Artemisia argyi. Next base: position 226,524,709 of record CM060680.1, on the reverse strand, counting down.
GAAAATGATAAGAATTTTTTATGTGCATATGTGAAGTTGGTGCGTTATTCTTTTGCTTTAATCACAACACTTTGATGCCAAATGATTGGAAAATAAAAAATAACATTATGTAACTTCAAATAAAGCAAAGATAATAACGGATCACACTTTGGAAAGACGGTGGTCATACAAGGTTGGAAATTACTCCGTTTGATAAACGTTTATCGATCATTAGGAAACAATATCCCGTGTCTGTTTCATTTGCTATGACAATAAACAAGATGCAGGGTCAATCAATTTCAAATGTTGGTATGTATCTGCCACATACCAACATTTGTGACGCAGATGGTTATATCTCCAAAAGTATTACAAACGTTGTCTACAAAGAAATACTTCAATGTCTATATCTTTGCTCTTCAAGGCTATCTAATAGGTGGAGAAGACGACACACATTTGTTATTTTAACTTATTAGGTGCTCACGGATTGAACATCGGGTTATCACTTAATTAACGTTTACTACATATATTTATTACATTAATAGTAACAAGCATAGTAGTTTATAGTATCATTGACTTATAACTTATTATTCCTTTTAAAAAAATATTTCAAATTGTTCTATGTTCATTATTCTTTCTTACTTAATTCACACACTTAATTACAAATGTCGTGTACAAAGAAGTATTTCAAGGTTTATGAACAAGGTCGAAGAGGTATTTGCAATATACATATCACAAGTCTTTTACCATATTTTAAATTATAATACATTATGAATCACAAACTACTTTTACTTACATTTTCTATGGAATGTTAGGTGTGCACGGAATGGACAATTGCTATCAAATTGATTAGCGCTCACATACGTCATTTGCTATTCAAGACTGTCAAATTTGGAAATGACAATGGCGTCGATGTTTATTATTTCATTGTTACAAACTCAATTGATTGTACAATAATTCATCTATTATCTCATTGTTTCTTTCATATATTAATGGAACATGTTTACTTTCATTGTTTTCTTATTATGTCATTTTCATATTCTTTAAAAACGCCCAGAATCCACGGGTCTTTAATCGATAGCTATTCACACACATCATTTTATGTTCGAGTCAGTCAAAAGATAACAAACTAAATTGTAACAAACTAAATTGCTTATCGTATAATTGACGCATTGTCTATTAGATGTGCCCGGCATGGAAATTGCGTTGTAAATCGATAGGTGCTCACACACATCTTTTGCTATTCAAGTCAATACATTTTGGATAGCCCAAGCTTGGACGTTTGTTATCATAATTATAACAGAAGCAATTTCTAATTTGATAATGGACGCATTGTCTTATTATTTGTTTCATATTTTAAATGAACATTTTTACGTTATTACTTTTCTTATCATCTTATTTGACCTATTTCTTTAAAAAATTACCCGGTGTCAACGGGTCTCTAAGCTAGTTAAAAGTGATATAATAAAGTCAATCAAAATTTATTTCTATTTTTAGCGGTAAACAATTAATACGAGATAAGACCAAATAATTGTGAACAAATATTCAAGATAGAGGGAGTAGAGATCGTGGACAAGACCGGACCAAACCTGACCAATCAGACCCTGAGCCTATAAATCGGGTCACTCTTTTCATCGATCTCAGTCCTCAGCTTAATCCGGTTTTACGCAAAACCCGTAATATGCTTTGTTGGACAAGACCGGACTGGACCGACTATGCCGGACCAAACACATTTCGGTCCGATCTTTGGTCTGATGTTTTAGGCCAACTTGATTTTCGATATGATCTGTTATCGGTTCGATCCGGTTTTGAACCGCGCTCAACCATAGGAGCAGGGACGGAGCTAGGGGTTAACGCGGGTGCCCGGGAACCTTATGAATTTTTTCGATGTAGTTTTATTGAAAAAAAACACCGATTTTTTCTAAATGCATCTTAAATGCATTCGGTCCTTCAAAATGTGTTTCCAGTATTATAGTTCAAAAGATTTTGTGCATCCGGTTATATTTGGTCCTGGCTCCGCCCCTGCCTATGAGTAAGGGTGAGCAATCCGACTGGATCGACCGGACCGATCGAAGGACCAACGGTCCGATCTCGGTCTGGGGTTTTCATTATTTCGGTCTCAGTCCGGACCGGTCCGACTTACAAACCGGACATTTAGCCTATTTGGACCGGACTGACCGAAGGACCAGGCCGGACCGACCACATTCGGTCCGGTCTCGATCAAGAATTTTTGCCTAACTCGGTCTCGATCCGGTCCGATCCAGACCGGACCAAACCGGTTTTTAGTCCGTGAGCACCTTTATCTATGAGTACATGATAAACATGACTCACTTGACAACAAAATACCAAAAGACCCTTTCACCCATTGGCTAACCACACCCCTAGTAAATAAAAAACCTCAACCATAGTTAAACCCCAAGTTAAAAACCAACCAACCATAGTCAAGTCAAAACAAAACCTAGGTTTTAAAATGGTTTTTGAGATATGTGAAAGAAAAGAAAAGAGGGACTAAAACACAAAATAAATTTAGCCAGAATTGCATATATATCCTCCCAATGTATATATATATATATATATATATATATATATATATATATATATATATATATATATATATATATATATATATATATATATATAGACCAAGGATCAGGTGCGGATTTCATTTTTTCATGCGGACGTACGGATGAATCTACACCGTCTAATCCAGATCTGATCTTGACTTTTTACAAAAAGTCAAGATCTGATCTTAATATCAGCGTAAGTTTTAACCATCAAAACGATGTTTTTTTAATTTTTGTTTCAGCGATTCTTAATTATTCGTTGTCCTCTTTAATTTTTTAATTTTTTCATATTTTTTTGAATTTCTTTTAATAAAAAAGTTAGTATGATATTAAAAAATGATGATGGCTTCTGTGATATCAGAAGTATGATATTTAAAAACGATGATGGTTACTGTGATATTAAAAAAAATAAAGAAAAGTTGTTATACATATTAAAAATAACTGAGATATTAACAATTTTACTTAAAAAGTCACCTTAATATTAGTAAAAACCTTAATATCCCTGCTCTTTTTATTACGATATTTAAAAAAATATGGGTGATATTAAAAAAAAATAACTTCGATATTAAGAAAGTATGAGTATTAAAGTGATATTAAAAAAAAAACCATAGTATCATAATACCTTTTAACCATGAAAACGATTCTTTTCTGGAACTTTTTTCATCGATTCTTAATAATTTTTTGTCCTCTTTCTTTTTATTATTTTTTCAGATTTTTTTGAATTATTATTTTTTTGAATGGTACTGTGATATTATTCGCATCATCCCTACTTAAAAGTTAATCCGCACCTGATCCCTTCCATATATATATATATATATATATATATATATATATATATATATATATATATATATATATATATATATATATATATATATATATATATATCTTTTGTACAAGTTTTTGATGCACATAATACAAAGGTTTTTATGCATGCTTCGGATATATATAAGCCAAACAAAAACAAAACACAATTCATTCTCATTTGTTGGCTGTCTGGCTGTCTTTGTTTGCCGTACTTTTAACTTCAAATTCAACCGCCCTTCCTTCCTTCCTTCCTTTGGTACGTTTCTTTCCTTAACAACCTTAAAAAACATGTTTTTTGTTTTTTGGTGTTTATATAAGATCTGATTACCCTATGAGGTCACAGATGCACTAGGTAACGGTGTATACAAGTTGCGCGATATGGAAGGCCACGAGCTGGCACGAACCTGGAATATCTGCAATCTCAAGAGATGCTATCTTTAGGAAAGGCTACGGCCCGCACACAGACAACCTTGCACTTTAGTACGTGCCTAATAAATGTCTGTCTTTGAATTTTTATTTATTTTTTTATGAATTTTCTTTTATCTTCCAAAACTTGCAAGTATTAATAAAACGTTGTGGTTTCTAGCTAACTCCATAGCACATTTAACTTTATTGCGCACATTTTTATTATGTTTCAATATCGTTGTTTTATATTTTGCCTACATGGCGTGCATGCACTTATTAAGACCTACGATGGCAGAAAGGATGAGTAAACCTACTACCTAACTCGTTGAGTAAGAGGGTTGCAAACCCATCAACACTGGATCACGCATCCTTGCTAAGCGCCTTACTTTCAAGACGTTGAAGTAAGTTTAAATGCGCATCCCACGAAGGATGCGCAACACCACGTACAATGTACATGCTTAGCAATTCACGAGCCAAGACTCTTGGTCATTTGATATGGTATTTGCAACATAATGCAAGTCTATCTTTATACTTAGGATTTTTTTAAGCTATGTGCTCAATACAAGTCATTTTTTATGTCTCGGTTTCAATTTGACTCTTGGATACTCTTTTACACAAAAGAAAACATTAAAGTACAAATAATACAGACAAGGCATACAAAAAAGATAAATATTATTATACGAATCATGAGTTTATACAACCAACATCCAAAAAAATCCATACATGTCTAAATGCTATGAGCCCGCCTATGACTTGAGCTACTAGCTGTAGACGCCAACTCCCCAACCTCACTCAGCCTTCTTAAAAGGCTGCTATCCTCCTGAGATACCGTTGGTACGCTAACGGGAATCCCATCATACCTGGGGAGATGGGCTGCGCCAACACCACAAAGAATGGCCTTCCCCTTTACGCCCTTCTTATGTGCAGCTTTTGTCTCATGCGCCTCTAAGCATTTCTTCAAATAAATCTCCTTCTCAAGAGCGAATGGATTGAGCATATGGCGGGGGCGAGCAAAGACAGGCACCTTCAGCTGCGACTCGTCTGGCTTCAAAAAGAAGTCAGGTTGCGCCTCCGCATCTTCAGCTATGTGTTTGGCCAGAGTCAGGCCGTGCATGATCACACTGATCGGATAATCCTGATCACGCTCTAAGCGGGCGATATGAGGAAAGTCAAAGACCTTCATCCTCTCCATGGCCTCCACCAGCTCATCAAAAGCATCCGCCTTATACCCAGGCACCTCCGCAAGTGGCACCGTCAGCAATTTGCTCTCATGAAGCTCTTCTGCAGCCTGCGCCTTGCCACGCGCCATGGCGCACTCCACAACTTTCCCAAAAGCTTCCACGACTTCCTGGACTCCAGCGTGCCCATGGTTGCCAAGGGCAGACCATGGCTGATCAACCACCTATGGATACAACAATGCACGCGTTAGAAGATATTATGACACATAGTGGCGAATAGAGAATTCAAAAAGAAGATACATACCTGCGCTCAGCAATAGTAGACATAAGATGAGGATACAACTCCTCATCATACTCGATACTCAACTTGCGCAGCTTGCTCTCCTGCACCTTCAGAGCCTCCTTCACACGTTCGCGAAGTTCCTTGAGATTGACGAAGTGCTGGGCTCTATTCTCTTGAAGGTACCTTAAGCCCCACACACAGTTTGCCCTGTGTTGGTCAGTCTCAGCGCGTTCTCGCTTCACCTCAGCCATCAAAGACAGCTTCTCATCCGCGAGTCTCCTAGCATAGGCAGTTGTGGACTCTACATCTGACCGCGCATCAGCTAACTGCGCCCTAAGCAGAGCAATCTCCTCATCCTTCTGAGCGAGACTACTACCTTCACCAACATATCGCGCCCTCAGCTGAGTAACCAACTCAGTCTGACGCGCTGCAGCAGCACCCAACTCCTCCATTAGCTGCTGCGCAGACAGCTCCTCACTCACCTTCAGCGGCTCCTCCGCATGCTCATGAGCCGCTTGGGGTGGCACCGACCCCTCAACAAACGCTGCATCACCCCTGCAGCACTGTCACTACACGCAAACAAAAAGAAGTCAAGGAATGGCACTACGTAAAACATGTATAAATATAAATACTCAAATGAAGGTTACTTACGTAGGAGGAGAAGTCCCAGCATTCTCCTACGCAGCAACAGACGATGACGTCTCCTCCTCTGTGGACTCATCCACAATGATTATATGACGTCTGCACTTGGAGGTACCCTCACCACCATCATCAACAGCTTTACGCTTCGCACCTTGGCGCTCCTCTTCAGAGTCAGTGTCCACTTTGAGAAACCCAGCACTAGTGGACGACTCATCGCGCGCAAGCTCAGGCGCCACCACTCCCTGCGCAGGCACGGTCTGCACTGGTGTCGCATTCACAAAAGGCTGTGATGGGTTAGAAGATTCTTCTCGTGCAAACTCCAGCAGGCGCCCAGCAGTAGCCTCCAAGATAGGCACTTCACCTTCCCTCAGAGGGCGCACGCCCATGGTCACCTGCGTAGGCTTTGCTAACTTTACCACGGCAAATAGATCTATCTCTTCACAACACATGAACGAACAACGAAAAGAGCAAGTTAGTGGATAAAATCAATATATACAAGGAAGCTTACATTATAAACGCGGGGATAAGAAAGGACAAGCACCCACCCCGGCCGCTTCCATCCAAAAATGTTGGCACCTCATCACTTCCCCCGAAGTAGTTGCGGCTCATTCCCATGTGCACCAAGAACTCCTCGGGATAGGAGTTGATTGGGATGCGGTTCTCATTAATGATCTCCGCATCCTCCACGCTGTACGTACCGGGATCTAGGCGCTTATCCTTTAGAAGCCCTCCTTGAGTATAAAACCCAGAGAGCGTGGTGAATACCTTATCATCTATCCAAAAAAAATCTTTCCCTCCAACCCCTCAGGGCGTCTATTTTATCAGTATAACACTGATAGCGCCCCGGGCGCTTGGAAAATGTCACCCACCCGTTCGACCATGACGTGTGGTAGAACGCGCGAAAAAGGTTGATAGTAGGCCTCACTGCGAGTAAATGACAGTTTACCTCAAAATTCGTTATTTTCGCCGCACCTATACAGTGCAGCTGTGAAATATGCAGGCGGTAAAAGTTGAGCACGTCGCTCAAAAATAGGGATATAGGAACGCGCTGGTTTGCAAACTCAAAAAAACGCGTGTATACCCCTATTTTCCCCTCAGGGAAATCCGCGATGCAAGCGTCAGCATCCGGTAATTCCGGATGCACATCAAGAGGGATGTAATAGTCGGAGGTGAACGGACGAAGTTCATCCTCGTCCATCTGAGAACGGAACTCTTCTAATTGACGGACCATTTTTTAATGCGCACGATTAATTACCTCTCGACGATATTAGTTTTTTGAAGAGGGGTTTAAAGGAAATGGCGTTTTTTCACTGTGGTTATAACAGTGAAACGGGGAGCCCCTTATATAGGGTTTTCCCCTTACCTCGGATGAATGCCACGTGGATCCCACTATCTCCATCGTGTGGCTAGAATACCATAAGGTACATGCATTTTTTCACGTTTTCCGAAAGACACGTGGATGACCTCCACATTTACCGAGGTATTATTGTGATATTTTGGGACTAGATACATAGTTCTCACTTTTGGCGGTGAATATCTTGAATTTTTCCCGCCACGCTTACCGCTGATATTATTAGTCTAGTATACGCGGTTACAACCCACGCACACTAGACTGGGGGGACATGATGACGTATAGTCTATATTCTGGTCACGAACCCAAATGATAAACATTACTAACGCCCAAGCCCATCACGAGTGGGCTATCATAACAATGATTTGGGCCAGCAGGCTAACGGCTTGGGCTCACGAAAGCCCAAACCAAAGTTATTTATGGTTTGGATATAGATATCTCCTATTTAAGGGATATATATCAAACCGGATATATATCGAAGAGTAAGGAGCACGTATCCAATAAGGATTACATGCCTATATAAACAATATCATAACTCTCGTTAAAGGTACGACTCACAACCCTAACTCTTTTAGAAAACCCTAAAATCGATTACTTACTCTCACGCCGGAGGATAATCGTGGGAGACAATCCCACAATAAGCCTAACGGTGTTTGTTTGCTTTCTTAGTACGCAGGTCTCAAGCATTAAGATCTGATTTGTACGAGAGCAAGAACCCAAATAAAAAACGCTCAACTTTTGTATCATCATCTACCTTACTGTAAATGGGTTTGTTAAAAAGTCTCACGAAGTTAGAAGTAAAAGAAGAAAACGCATTTATGTATCATGTAAAAAAGTATAAGATTTTGTACAAAATCTTGTAGGTTGAAAGATGCAAACAAGATTGTTCACATTTGTAGGTTTGACTTTGAATTAAATTGTTCTGTTCCAAGATTAAAGTTGGAGTGAGTGACTTTGTACTTTGCATGTTATTGACGGATAGGAATGAGAAACAAATCAACTACATCCACTAGTTCCATATTGTAACACCCCGCCTTACGCAGACCACAATATTGTCCGCTTTGCCCGCAGGCTCACGGCTTTGTTTTTGTGGCCTCATTTGAAGACTTCCCGGCAGGTCACCCAAGCCAGTACTACTCTCACATGAGCACGCTTAACTGCCAGTTCCTAAGAACCCCACTCGCAGTAGACCACAAAACGCGTTGTGTCATTGTAAGGCGAATGTTATCTTATGAGCCCAGCATCTCTCCAGGCCACAGCCGATGTGGGATATGCCTAGGGTGTTACAATCACCCCCCCTTAGGGACTCATCGTCCTCGATGAGGTTTGCCCCACCATCCCGAACGGCTCAACCTGGCTCTGATACCACTTGTAACACCCCGCCTTACGCAGACCACAATATTGTCCGCTTTGCCCGCAGGCTCACGGCTTTGTTTTTGTGGCCTCATTTGAAGACTTCCCGGCAGGTCACCCAAGCCAGTACTACTCTCACATGAGCACGCTTAACTGCCAGTTCCTAAGAACCCCACTCGCAGTAGACCACAAAACGCGTTGTGTCATTGTAAGGCGAATGTTATCTTATGAGCCCAGCATCTCTCCAGGCCACAGCCGATGTGGGATATGCCTAGGGTGTTACACATATGTTATAAGCGACAAAATGGGGTTTGATTGTTTGAATGGTTGATATAACATATCGTTTACATCTAAGAGTGTACATTGTGCAGGTAGGTTTCACAAAATAATTTATAAAAAATACTCACTCACTCAAAAAAAAAAAAAAAAAAAAAAAAAAAACCGATTGCACATGTGCTTGGGATGGCTAAGTGATGAATGGCTAACAAGGACCGTGTAGTATGGCATGTTGTTGGTGTGCCATTGGATAAAAATATACGCAATGGCAGACTAATATAATCCCACGTCCACGTCAACGTCACATCATCATTATCATCATATTTAACCTTTTGTGATCACAACCAAATCAAAAATATAAAAATAGCTCAATTTATACAAACATACTCACAATATACCATACATACTCAAAAACCAAATTCACGTGTTTTAACAATTGAGCAAATTTTTTATTAAACACTCCAGTCGTCTTAAATAGAATGTGTATCTTTACATTTTGGAATATATTTAAATAAATATTCACTTTACGTTTCAGCTAATCAAAAGTAATTTAAATGAGTAAGTGTCATATAAGATGTAAAGAGTATATAGATCCCGTCATGTATATTTTGAACATGATGAGTCATGTTGAGTTTTTTCTTATAGTTAAAAAATAAAAAATAAATAAAAAATAAAAAAGACTTTTGTTATATTTTTATTCACATCTACACTCACAATTAGGGGTGTTTGTAGGGTTGGGTTGACCGATCCAGACCCGAAAAGCCTTATAGGGTCGGGTTAAATCGGGTTGAACAAGCTTATCGGGTTAGTTTAACCAAACTCGATAACACGATATTGTTATCAGGAAAAGTTAGGGATAAATAATTTTTGATATCGAGTTATAGGGTCAACCCGATAAGACTCGAAAATCAATACTTAATTAATGTATGATTCATACATGAATACATGATACATTAATATGTTTATCCATGTTGAGAAACAGGGTTCTTGACTAAAACATATGATGTTAATAATGTGTGTCACATATTTAAAATAAGAGAAGTGCTAGACTCACTCATAAATTCACGCAAAAAATTCATCATCTGACGTGTTAGCCGGTGATTGGTGTATTTTCTGGCAGTTTCACTCTCATCTCTTTTATTAAACCAATCACCCGCTGACATATCAGCAAGTAGATTTTTTGTATGAATTTTGTAAGTGGTTTCACCATTTTTCTTAAAACTAAGACCTCCTCATCTTTGGCTTTTGGTAAAAACATTTTAGGGCCCGTTTGGTTTGCAAGTGGGTTTAGAATTGTATTTGGATTTGAGATTGGTGTGAAAGAAAGAAAAATGATTGATAGTATTAATATTGTTGTTTTGTAAAATATAATTGGGAATAAATTTTATATAATATTATTATACTGTAATTAGGGCCCATTTGCACATATTATAAAAATAAAAAAGAATAACATATACACTTGTATGTGAGGAGTTAATGCATTTTGTCAGAAGTACTTTGTCTTTTGTCAGAAAACCACTATCTTAAGCCTGGTTTCACACAACCCCACCAAGAAAGGTTTGACAACCAATTTTAAAACACATACCTACGTACGAAATGGATGTTTTCACTATCATAGTATTACTTTTAATCAAATACCACCAACCAAACTGCACCTTAGTCACAAATGTAGACATAAGTTTGTCACTCGCATCATTTGTGATTGAACAAATACAAAACATTAAAGAAAATTTTTGCCGAGAATACCCAAACATCGCCGGAAACACTCAAAATTTGCCAAAAATGTTAATCCGATCAATCACCTATTAATCTTGTATAAATCAAGTACGAGCTACAAAATAATCGACCGCCCGACTATTAGTTGTATTTTTTTTTAAAATAACATATACGGAGTAATTCAATTATTGTAATTTTTTAAAAGAATTTCATCTATATCCTTATAAAAATTGACAACTACATCAACATCATTATAAAAATCAAAACTCAAAATGCTCAAGTTTATCATTTAAATAATCAAATGATAATTTTAATTATTTTGATATTTATTAATTAATTTAACAAGTTGTATGACCATATTTTAACCTTTTCCCAAACAGTTACAAACAAATAAAAAACGCAATTGAAAAGAGGAATGCATGATGATGAGGACCATTTGCAAAATTTATCAATATACTCGTAATTTCTAGTATGCTCTAATATTCCTAATGTTGATACTGTAAATTTAATAATATCAAATGTTTGTCTTTCATTTCTCACGTAAATTCATTTCATCTTTTCAGGGTGATGGTTTGCAAACATGAAAATGTTTTCTGCTATAATGGCAGACAGAATTGCATTATTTTATATCAATTTCCATGTTACTCCCTCCGTCTCAAACACCAAACACTTGGGGTCCGTTTGGTTTATAGGTGAGTTTAGAATATGGTTTAAGATTTGGATTTGATTTAGGACTTGGAGAGAGAAAATATATTTATTAAATGTATTTTAGAATAAAATTATAGTAAAAAAATACCATTTAAAAAATTATATAAAAATGATATGTTAGAGTAGAAAGTGGTGAGTCAAACGGATTTTGCCAAAACCCTTCAAATTGATGTGGAATGAAATTGCATTCCTTATATCATTCCTATTATTAAAAGAATGAAACAAATAACACATTCTTGTCACATTAACCTTAAAACCCATTCCAAAGTATCAAACCAAACGTACACTTAGAATTTTGAAATAGGTTTTGAAATGAAGTAGGAGGATACTGTAGTCAATGCACGTGTAAGAAGAATAAAATGAATGGGTTTTTCTGAGTGGGGGTAAAAATGTAATTTATTAACTTAATCAATGTTATAATTATAGAGTAATTATAATTGGGTTTTGTTAAATTGTGTCCACAGGGCACATCTTTGTGTATGTTTAACCGGAAAGTTTGTGTATTTAATAAGAAAATGTATCTAAACATTAAACATTGTACTACCTCCGTTCCATATTAAGTGTCTACTTACCAAATGCACAAAGTTTTAAAAGATTCCACTAACTACACTCTCCACCAATCAAATATTCTTTTTACCCACTAAAGTCTCATCTTATTGGTTGGAAGGTACAAATGGACACTTAGTTTGTGACACCCCAAGATTCCATTATAGACACCTCCTGTGCTTCCAGACATGCTGAGCTCCACATATTCTTGTACAGTCAAAAGGACGGAGGGAGTAATGTTTATCAATAATTAATGATCATTAAATGCATTTTTGTTATAAAAGAAAAACACGTTTTGATTGAATACACTTTAACATATACCCTTCTTCTCAAAATTTTCGGTCTTTACTTTTCAACTTTGACTTTAAGTATTTTTGTTTATATTACATAATACTTAATACAAAATATATGAACGGATTGAGTTTTACATATATTTTCTTTGTTTATCAAAAATTGTATAACACAAACAAAATTATTTATAGTCAAAGTTAAGAAGAAAAAAACCGAAAAAATTAATTGGGAACAATAATTTTGAAATGGAGAAAGTAACTAATAAGCACATGTTAGCAAAACCCATTATAATTTATTAACTTATAATTGCTTACTTTTATAAAGATATAGATTTATTTTATTTTATTATTATTCTTTTATTTTTTATTTCTACAACAAATACAAATTTAAATTCAAATTTTAATCCAAAATCCATTTACAAACCATAGTCTGAGTCAAGTAGTCTAATGAATAAAACTCGACTATCACCATCAAACAGTATATTTCACTATGGTAAACTATAACCCCAATGTTCAATCCTTCATGGAAGCTGCATTATATGGTATCCTGTAAAAGACAAAAAGAGCACCTCTTTTCATGGATTTCACTGGTGTAAATGTACTTTGCATTGTTTAAGTCACATCATTCTACTTTTTTGTTTTCTTTGTCATTTTATTCTCAAATTATATCTTTTTTGGTTGAGTTATATTGACGGGGGTTGTGTTTTTATATTGACCTCCCCTTTTTTTTGATTTTTTTTTTTAATTTTCATAATTTTATTTATATCAAAAAGCTATAAATCTGAAAGTGCGAAACATAAAATATAAAGTTTAATAAGTTAAACACTTAAAACTGTCAGAAATACGGAACAAAAACTAACAAAAAACTGTGTTGTACTAAAATCAAATGAGACAAAATGGGGGACAAGTGGGCAACCTAGGGGTAGACCCCGTTTCCCTAACAGTGCCCCTTCTTTTTTTACTTTTTTTTTATACCATTAGTAAAACTAGCCATAGTTCAAAAAAACGTGTAAAGGCCCTGTAAAAGCATGAAACTTGGTCATACCAGCACATCACACTTTATGCCCTTTTTATATTACGTCTTTTTGTAACTCGATATATATGAATATGATATAAATATAAATTTTATATTTTGTGTCGCGTTATGACACGCCTTATAAATGCAAAAGTTTCGCTTTAGCCGCTAAGGCGTGAGGCTTGGTCATGCCACCACTTCACGCCTACCACTATTTATAAACTTGAAACTAGCAAGTGGATATGCGTTTTGTCTACTAATATGTGAGTTGTCCACCAACTTAAGAGTTAGTCATCGTTGATTAGCCAAAAGCTTTAAAATATACTATTTATTTTCTGAACAGAAGCTTAAAATTTAGAAAAACTTACAATTACTTTTCAAAAAGAAAAAGAAAAAAAATCATACAAATTAGCTCAAAAAATTGTGAAACTATGTTTGGTTCATCTTATTATTTGTCAATTTTTTTGAGCTACTCATTTGAATATATTTATAGTTACTTATGGTAAGGTCCGTAAAACTTTATTAAGTTTGCATACTCCTAAACCTTATTACTGCTTATTTTTGCAAAATGATTCTCTTAACTAGCTAGGCTTAAAATAATAAAAATAAATAAATAAATAAATAAAATTCCAAGTTATACCTTTCATCGATCCTTGGAAAATAATTTATAGGCTAAGATGACAAATAATTTAAATAATAAATGCTTCTTCAAATTTTGTAGTAATAATATTTCAATTAAAAGTGATACGGAGTATAATAAAGTCAATCAAAATTTTCTATTTTTAACAGTAAATAATTAATACAAGATAAGATCAAATAATTGTGAACAAAAATCATATTATATTATAAAGCATGAATGCCTTCTATTATTAGAATACTTAAAATTAAGCTTTACAACTTCTAAAGTTATAAGTACAACAACCAATGCTACTTATAAAAATTCCCCTCATATTTAATTCTAACATACAATCAATACTAACATTAAATATAATAAATAAAATTATTATGTACATTAAATACAGTTAATTAACTGGTCAATAAATATAATTAATGCACTTGTTAAAACACCCCTTACATAAGAAATACAAATTATCAAGCATATTGTACAACCAACTTAAACACAATTCTTGCATTAAATGTTTCTAATACAAATAATAAAGCATATTATACAAATATTCAAGCCCGAACGAGCAATGGGCCAAATGGGCTAGAGCCCGAACAGGCACGGGTCAAACAGGCTCGAGCCCGAACGGACACGAGCTAAACAAAATTTTTGATATCCGTAAATTTATTGTCAAAAAGAACATAATAAATTAAAATATGTTCACATATTGTACAAACCAAGCAAACTACTAAACAAAAAAATAATAATAATAAATAAAATAATACAAACTAAGCAAAATTTCATCAAACTTTTGACATAAAAAACTAATCAGTAAAGTTATTAACAAAAAACGTACAAATAGAATAAATTATTAGCCGAAAAAATTAAATTACAGGGTGCCCGCAGCTGCATCGCGCGGGGACCCTGCTAGTTTAAGATAGAGGAGTAGAGAACGTGGACCAAACCGGACCAGACCGATCAAACCAAACCTACAAATCGGTCCACTCTTTTCATCAATCTCGATCCTCAGCTTGATCCAGTTTTACGTAAAACCCGTAATATGCTTTGTTAGACCGGACCGGACCGACTGTGCCGGACCAAACACATTTCGGTCCGATCTTTGGTCTGGTGTTTTGGGCCAACTTGATTTTCAATTTGATCTGTAATTGGTTCGTTCCGGTTTTTGAACCGCGCTCAGCCATAGGATTTGGGACTGAGCTAGGGGGTTCCCGCGGGTGCCCGGTTTTTTGATGTAGTGTTAATTTTTGAAAAAAACACCGATTATTCCTAAATGCATCTTAAATGCACCCGGTCCTTCGAAATGTGTTTCCAGTATTACAGTTCAAAAGATTTTGTGCACCCGGTTATATTTGGTCCTGACTCCGTCCCTGCCTATGAGTAAGGGTGAGCAATCCGACCGGATCGACCGAAGGACCAACGATCCGATCTCGGTCTGGGGTTTTTCATTATTTCGGTCTCGGTCGGCTTACAAACCAGACATTTAGCCTATTTGGACCGGACTGACCGAAGGACGAGGCCGAACCGACACTTACGGTTCGGTCTCGGCCTAAGGTTTTTGCTTAACTCGGTCTCAGTCTCGGTCCAGACCGGACCAGTTTTTAGACCGCGAGCATTCTTACCTAGTACATGATAAACATGACTCCCTTAATACTCCCTCCGTCCCAAAATTATTGTCCCCCGACAAAAAACACACAGTTTAAGAAAAGTGCATTTATTACAGCTTTCTCTTTCTTACTTTTTAGCAGAATGACAATTTTACCCTTAAGTAATTAATTAAGTTATTCATTAAAATTTGTAATAATAATTTTAATCAAGGGCAATATGGTAAACTCGATTAAACTTTCCTATCTATATTTAGTAGTGGACAATTAAATTAGGACATCCAAAAATGATAACATGGACAATAAAAATGGGACGGAGGGAGTAACAAAATACAAAAATAAACCCTTTCACCCCATTATCTAACCACACCTCTAGTAAAAAACCTCAACCATAGTTAAACCCAAAGTTAAAAACCAACCAACCATAGTCAACTCAAAACCAAAACCAAAACTAGGGTTTAAATAGAGAACAAAGAGCAATGGTTTTTGAGATGTGTGAAACAAAAGAAAAGAGGGACTAAAACACAAAATAAAATCCATATAAATTCAAACCAAACAAAACAAAAACAAAACACAAATTCATTCTCATTTGTTGTCTGTCTGTCTTTGTTTGCCGTACTTTTAACTTCAAATTCAACCGCCTTTCCTTCCTTCCTTTGGTACCCTTCTTTCCTTAACAACCTTAAACTTTTGTTTTTTTGTTTTGTTTTTTAAGGAACATGTTTTGTCTTTTTTAATGTTTTTTGTTTTTTAATGTTGTTGGTGTTTATATAAGATCTGATTGGTTTTTTATGAGTTGGTTTTGTTTATTTTGTGTTTTGATTCATTTTTATTACTGTAATTTTAGTTGGATTTGGTTATTATTATTTTTTTTATTAAATGATGTTTTGGGTAATGGTGACCTTAGATTTAGAAGCTTTAATTGTTAACTGATTGATTTTTCGGGTTTCGGGTTTTGGGTTTTTGAGATTTTGCAAAGGTTTGATATACTGTAATTTTAGTTGGAATTTTATTTTATTTTATTTTTTTTTAATTTTTTTTTATTTTATTTTTTTAAAATTAAATGATGTTTGGGTAATGGTGACCTTAGATTTAGTTTTAATTGTTAACTGATTGATTTTTCGGGTTTTCGAGATTTTGCTAAGGTTTGATATACCGTAATTTTAGTTGGAGTTGATTATTTTTTAGATTTTGCTGTAAATGTTATTCTCAGCTTAGATTTTGGAGGTGGTTTGGCTTGGATTGTTGACTGATTGATTTTTCGGGTTTCGGGTTTCAAGATTTTGTTTAAGGTTGGAAGTATCTAGTGTTTGGATGTTTTTTAGAATTTGTGTGATGATTTGTAGATGTTATTATGAGCTTATCTGTTTTTGGCTTATTTTGAAACTTGTGGGTTTATATAAGTTTGTTAGCACATAATAAACTTATATATAAGCCGACTAGTCCAAAAATAAGCCAAAAAAGTAGGGCTTATAAAACATAAGCCGAAAACAGATAAGCTTATACGCCCATTAATAAGCTTAAACAAACACCCCTATAATAGATTTTGAAGCTGATTTAGCATTAATTTATTAATTGATTGATTTTTCGGGTTTCAAGATTTTGCTTAAGGTTGGAAGTATCTAGTGTTAGGATGTTTTTTTAGAATTTGTGTGATGATTTGTAGATGTTATTATTAGCTTATCTGTTTTTGGCTTATATTTCACAAGCTCAATTTTTTCGGCTTATTTTGAAACTTGTGGGTTTATATAAGTTTGTTAGGACACAATAAGTTAACTTATATAAGCCGACTAGTCCAAAAATAAGCCAAAAAAGTAGGGCTTATAAAACATAAGCCGAAAACAGATAAGCTTATACGCCCATTAATAAGCTTAAACAAACACCCCTATAATAGATTTTGAAGCTGATTTAGCATTAATTTGTTAATTGATTGATATTTCGGTTTTCGAGATTTTGCTTAAGGTTGGAAGTATCTAGTGTTTGGATGTTTTTTAGGATTTGAATTATTTTTTATATATGTTGGGATAATGATTAGGATACGGATTTAAGATTGCTTTTGATGTTTTTTAGGATTTCAATTTTGGTGTTTTGAGAAAAAAAATGTGGCATGAATTTAGGATATGAACCGGGTTTAGCTTGGATTGTTGAATTATGATGTTTTTAGCTGTTCTGGTTCGAGATTTGGGGTTTAGAAGGTTTTTTGATTGGATTTGAATTTAGGTTTCTGAAACTTTACATTTTAGGATATGGTTTTAATATAGTTTATGGCTTGTTAGTGTTTGAAAATAAGTGACGGTTTAGCTACCCAAGCTTAGATTTTGGAGGTGGTTTGGCTTGGATTGTTAACTGATTTATTTTTCAATTTTCGGGTTTCAAGATTTTGCTAAGGTTGGAAGTATCTAGTGTTTGGATGTTTTTTAAGATTTGAATTTAGGATATGGATTTAAGATTGCTTTTGATGATTGTGCATTTTTAGTATATGGCGATATATGGCGATAAGTGACGGTGTAGCTACCCAAGTTATGTGCGTAAATGGGGTAAATTTTGGTGTTTTGAAAAAGTGTGACATGAATTTAGGATATGAACCTGGTTTAGCTTGGATTGTTGAGTTATGATGTTTAGCTTTTCTAGTTCGAGATTTGGGGTTTGGAAGGTTTTTTGATTGGATTTGAATTTAGGTTTCTGAAACTTTACATTTTAGGATATGGTTTTAAGAAATTTTTTGATTGTTAGCTTTTGAAATTAAGTGACGGTTTGGCTGTTCGCTTTAAATACCTATGTTGTGTGCTGAAATGGGTCAAATTTGGGTGTTTTAAAATAACATGACGTAATTATGGATTTAGATTTGACTGCTAAAACTTTAAGCATTAATTATGTCGCTAGGAGAGAAGGATATATACGCGCGCGTGTGTTTGTAATTGTACGCGTGTTTGTATGTGCGTGCTTATAAGTTAAGAGAGGTTTCAATTGTTTATTTATTTATTTAATTATTCTGGGTAAAAGGATAGAGGTTTTGATTGTTACTTTGTTAGTATTTGAAAATAGCTACCCGCATTGAATGTGCTTGTCGTGTGCTTAAATGGGGCGAATTTTTTTGTTTGAGAACACGTGACATGGATTATGGATTTAGATGTTTTTTGGATTTAGATGTTAGGGCTAAAACTTTAAGCATTAATTGTGTCGCCAAGAATGAGTCATAAAAACGCGTGCGTGTGTGTATGCTAACGTATACGTAGATGTGCGTATTAGTATGTATGTATAAGCATTTAGGTGTTAACGTCTCTCCCCCTGGTATCACTATTAATTTGTAGAAAATGTTCTGCATTTTTTAAGTTATGTATGGTTTCAATTAGCTGCATGTTTACAGTTGATGCCAGTGTTGAGGTACCTGCAAATTCTCGGTCAGGGATACAAGGGACTAATTTTAGTGTTTTAGAAGCATAAGAGCCGAAAATTCACAATTTATAAATTTAGAAACTACGGCTAAAAGTATAAGCATAAATTGCATCCATAGCAGAGAATAATGGATATTTACACTGTGTATGTATTAGTACGTCTTTTTCGACCCCTTTCCCTCGGTTATCCTGTAGCACTAAAAGCCGTCCCATTTTTGAAGTTAGGGTTTAAAAGCAGTCTTATAAATGCTAGAAAAATAAAAGGATTGTGAATTCATTGCCAAAAATATATTGCTATACAAATAAGTGAATAACGATAGATACAAGTTGTGTAGATCCCTGTGAAGGAAAAGAGATCAGTTTGGTGATTGTAGTATCTAGCCAGTTAATACATGCGATGTAAAACCTAGATTCATTGCTGACGTTTTTCGTCTACATGGTTGCTTCTTTAAGTTTCCAAAATGAGTATTACCACTGAAAACGTTAAAGTATCTACATTTGTTTGTCTATCTGTCATGAAAGAAACTTAACTCGTAAGTATCTTACCTCTCAAGGATACTCAGATACCTTGTATTCTTAACCATGAAAAAACGTACTTAGTAAGAATACTTGGAAGCAAAGAATAGTCTATGTACTAAGTTTTGTAAGGCTATTTATTTTTAGAATAAGTATCTATATTAGCAGTGTCGAATCATCACTTTCTGTTTGTAAGTGTCACTCTTCGTTAGCTGATATAGGTTACAGTAAACGGATATAGATATTAGCTTTTACTTCTGCGAGTAATCATTCTATGAATACATGGGCATTATGATTAATCTATCAATTTTGTGTATCTGTATCAGGTTTGAGAATCGCGTTCAAAAGTTGAAGCTTGGTTAAGCATTAGCCCGGGACAGAATATTGCCTAATCTTCACGTTTACTTGAAACTATTAATGTAGTAACATCATTAAGTAACTGGTGAAGTAGATTAACTACTTACGTGAACTCGTGAAGGATGGAATGCAATAAGGATGAAGCCACAAGGGCGAAAGAAATCGCTGAGAGTAAGTTCTCTTCAAAGGATGTAAAGGGCGCAAAGAAATTTGCTTTAAAGGCGCAAAATTTGTTTCCTGGTCTGGAGGGTATTTCTCAACTATTAGCAGTCTTGGATGTGCATGTTGCTGCCGAAAACAAAGTAAGCGGTGAATCGGATTATTATGGGATACTTGGTGTGAATCCGTTAGCAGATGATGATACTGTGAAGAAACATTATAGGAAACTAGCTTTATCACTTCATCCCGATAAGAACAAGTCCATAGGTGCAGAAGGGGCATTCCAACTCGTTTCTCAAGCATGGAATCTGTTATCCGATAAAGATAAAAGATCAGCTTATGATCATAAAAGGCATGCTCAGTTTTTGAAGCAGAGGGTTCCTCAGAACGTGTTTTCACGTGTGCATATACCTCCAACTCAGAACGGTTTTTACAATCTCACAAAGAATACAGCCCGGACAGCTGGTGCAGGTGCGCATACAAAGGTTACAACTTCTCAAAAGAAGGTTAAGTCTACTACTCAGGCAAAGAAAAAAACCAAGAGTCAAAAGGACGAGACTAATGGGACTACCAAGACGGTTCCCACTTCTGTTTCTTCATCCTCCAGTGAACAGATAGCTCCTGAGACGTCAAAGGTCAAAGGTTCTCGAAAAAAGAATAAAGTTAACGGGACTACAAAGACGGCTCCCACTTCTGCTCCTGCATCTTCCAGTGAACAGATAGCGCCTGAGACGATGCCCGGGCCTTGTTTAACAGAGGTTAAAACTTCTCAAGAAAAGGATAAAGTTAACGGGACGACCAAGACGGGTCCCACTTCTATTCCTTTACCGGTTACTAAACAGATGAAGACTAAGACGTTTTGGACCGTATGCATGAGATGCAAATTGCAGTATGAATTCTTGAGAAAGTATTTAAATCGAAATATGCTATGCCCCACTTGTTATGGACCGTTTCATGCGACCGAGATTCCGCCACCAACTGTCAATGCTTCTTCAGAAGTTGCGGGAATTTCACAAGGAACGGGAAATAACATTTCAGCCCCAGAAACATGCAAGATAACGGGTGTTGAGGCTGGTAATGGTACAAGCTCCCAGCGAGGTCCACTAAAAAGGGATCGAGAAGAAGCTGGACTAGACACTAATATAGATGAAGCTTTGAGAAATAAGATCGCTAAAAAAGAATCTAAATCCGCATCTAAGAAAGTCAAATCTGTTAAAGCAAAGCAAGACATTAACGGGTTTGATGCAATTAAGGAAACAGGGCCTATCAAGAATCAACTTATAAAGAAGGCAACTACGGAAATAAAGAAGAAGCTGGACGAATGGAGTTCAGAAGCCGAAAAAGTTGCTGACATGGCAAACGGCTACTCAAACAGTAACGAGGCTGACGTCCCAGATCCAGATTTTCATGATTTCGATATACAAAGAAGCGAGAAGTGTTTCAAAGAAGGTCAACTCTGGGCTGCTTATGATGATCGTGACGGGATGCCTCGGAACTATGCCATAGTTAACAAAGTAATCTCTTTGAACCCGTTTAAAATGAAAGTATGTTGGCTTAGCTCAAAACCTAACAAGAAACCACTTCCGTTTCCCGGGTTCCTGGAAGCATTTGGCGAGTTTCAACCAGGAAAACATGAAATCGTTACCTCCCCAAACTATTTTTCTCACAAAGCTAGCTTTACAAAGCAGAGAAACGGTAACATTCGTGTTTTCCCTAAAAAGGGAAGTATTTGTGCTTTGTACAAATACGATAAAACACCGGATACCATCAAACGTAATTACGAACTTGTGGAAGTTGACGAGTCCAGTGAAGAAACAGGAGTTACCGTCACACCACTAGTCAAAGTTGCAGGATTTAAAACAGTGTTTCACCGACATCTTGACAGCAAAGAAACAAAAGTCATCCCGGAAAAAGACTTTCTTAAAATATCTCACCAAATTCCTTCGTACTTGCTCACGGGTCAAGAATCTGCAAAAGCTCCAAAGGGTTGTCTAGACCTCGACCCTGCAGCTATTCCTCCCGAGTTTCTTCATGTTTTAACAGATGTTAAGGAAGCCGATACAATGGATATCGACAATGGTCCAAGTGCTGATGGTGTTTGTTCCATTTAGGTACAAAATTCCTGAACTTGGTTTGGTTTTTTGGGTTGTTTGGATGGGAAAATAGGTAACATGTAGTGTGCATTATGCAGTTGCAACTTGTGCTTAAAAGGGTTGTACAACTCAGTTTTTGTTAGATGCTGCTGTTATATCTTGACTTTATTTAGAAATGTTTCTTTTGTACTTTTGGAATCCAGACAATGACAGTTACTAAGGAAAATGGAGGAATGTTTTGGTACTTAAATGTTTTTTTTTTTTTTCTGCTTGTATTATAAACTTTTGCAGCATGTACTTTATATCATAAAGTGAATCAACTTGACTTAATAAATATTAGGCCGCGTGTAATAGTCATATTTCCACCACTTCCATCTCAGTATCACGTTAGTTTTTCAGCACATTACTTAACCCACCACCAAACAGCCGTAGTGGTGACAATTTAGTCAAACATCTAAAAAATCTCACTTTATACGACATACCTCACAATTATACCTCACATACTAAAAATGGTAGTGTACCACATTAGGTAGTCTGCACCACCGAACCAACCCCAAAAGGCACCTTGGCGCACGGTGGATGGCAGGTCGTAGTGGCGGATGGCGCGTGATAGAGGCTCATAACGGGTGGTGGAGGCCTCTATTACATCCGGTCTTAAAATTTTTAAAATCTCACTTGAAGGCTTCAACCCAATAAAAAAATGTGACATCTCCCGATTAAATAATTGGGGCATTTATTCTGGTTCTTGCTTAGTTGAAATGTCTTCCCTGAGTTGTTGAAATGTCTTGCATAATGGTGCATTTGCTTAAGCTTATTTTTGAGCTACTAAGCTTAAATGATTTTGTTTACGTTTAATAAGCTTTACTTTTTTTGGCTTATTTTAAATTTTATTGGCTTATCAAACATAAGCTGAAACCACATGAACTCGTAAGCTTAAACAAAACCCATTAGTATGAACTATGAAGAACTTTGGTAATGGACATGTCCTCTTATGGCAGATTGCGATGGATAACTTTAAGAAAACAATTATACTTAATCCGCTACTATTAAATATTAGGAATAAGTGGAGGCATGGCTTTGTTCCAAAACACAATGAACGAATATGAGCAATCTTGCCATCTTAGTGTAAAAAGTAAAGACATTCAATTGCATTACTCATTTCGGGCCAGTTCTCTTCGAGTACAACGTGTCATGTTCTCTTGTGTATTTGCATTATGCAGGTGCAAACCGGATCATGCGTTGGCTTTGCAGTGTTGTTATTATATAATCTATATGATAATCACACATGTGATATAATATACATGTAGAATAGCAAATTGTTTGCGTCACGGTTGATGTTTAGAGTATAGTACTACATCTCTGCATTCTTCTTATATGAGATCACAAGTGTCATTTGATCAACAAATGAAAGCCGACTACCGTAACTATGTTAGTTATATGTAACATAGAATAAAGAATAAACCTTATATGTTTCTTGACAGAACAAATAGTTGAGCCAATCCATCATCACTCAAAAAAAAGTTTTTGTTTAAGCCCAAAAGTGAACTTGATTGTATTTTTCTAAGAGTAAATGATATGCATATTAAATTTAAGGGCCCGTTTGGTACGTAGGTGGGTTTAGATTAGGATTTGGATTTGAGTGTAAAGTTGTAGATTAAGATTTGAATTTGGATTTAATAGGGGAAAGAGAAAATATATTATAAAATTAATAAATTAATATTTTATACAGATTAAAAGTAAAAAATATTGATTTCTATAAATGAAATAGTGAGATGCAGACACAAGATATAAATTGGGCCCACCTTGGTCCCACGTCATTATCTAAACCAGCCTCTCCTATATGTATTTCAAATAGTAGAATTTTTTGGGATTGACTGCCGAATTCAAAAGTTAAACCCTCAACCAAACATTTATTTTGTTCATCAATCATTAAATCTAACCCCACTACCCTAAACCAAACGGGCCCTAAGTATAATTTATACTTTGTGTAAAGAAGCTTACTTTTTGCATTTACATACTGAGAATGTAAAGTATTGTTCATATGTTATGGCGAACACGGTCGTGCTGTCGTCATCACACCATAAGTACTTTTTTTTTTTTTTTTAAATAATTTTTCTCCTTAACCTTCTAAAATATATATAATAAAGTTAAGCAAATTAAGCAACTGTCATTTATACTTTCTTACAAAATATGAAAATTTTCCACTCTTCATTTAAGAAATATATTAATTCTTCTTCATAAAATGCTTAAGAGTTTTAAGTGTTATCTTATGATGTTATACATTGCATTTCGCTTACAATTACTTGTCTACAATATATGCAATATAAGTGTACGTAGTCTTCATACCCCAAGTCTTCTTAAAAGTCTTCTCTAAGTACACGTAGAAAATAGATATTTATCAGTCAAATTGTCTTGGTCAAGTTGAGAAGGAATGTGTGGATGATAGACCATAGGTGATGTTAGCCGTGTTGCTTGGGTTGCATGATTGATATGTTACAATGAAATCTTAATTTCATCTTCCCAATCCCAAGTCTCTTCTTAAACGTCTTCTCTTACATAGAAAATAGTTATTATCAATCAAATTTTGTTTTGCTCAAGCCGATAAGGAGTTTGTGGATGGCATTAATATTTGAAATATTATAATCTCTTAAAAGTGGCAATTTCTTTACTGTCTTTTAAACTGTCACTTTTATATGAGGTAAAAAAGCTCATATCTATGAGGTAAAGCACATTAGACAAACTGATTAAATACAGGAGATACAAGTCCTTAATGCATATATAAAAAGGGGACACAAGTGTTTAGTTGGACAAAAGTGTTCAGTTTTGACATGAGTTTTTACTGTTTTTTCAATATATGAAATGAAAGGCTGTTTTTTTAGACAGTTAAAAGAGAGCAACTATTAGTTGACCTAGCTAGGTCTAGATTTTACATCTTTAATCTTTAACCCAATTACGAGAATGAACGTTATAGTCACTCGTTTTTACAGGAATGAACATTTTTTTCATGGTTTACCAAAGTGACCAATATATGTCACAATCAACTTTTTCACTTTCCATTCGCCTAATATCATCGCCCCAAATCAAAAGATTCGCCAGAGTTTCAAATCGAAACAATATCCTCAGCTTCACTAAAATATAAACATAAACAAAATGCTAGTGGGCCATTTCGAATTGACCATATGTCAAAAAATATAGACTACTCCGTAGCCAACGCTTCATAACTTCCACTTTACCAAAAGTCAATTCTATGTAAGTACAAGCTTCTATGCACATAAAACACTCGTGTTAACCATTGTACTGCTAGTAACTTCTCTTTTGATAGATTGTACTAGTCACTAGACTATTATTCTAATTGATAATCTGTAAAAAGTCACTAGATTATATTATTTGATAGACTGCATTTAACCCACCTCGCCCGACCTTAACTCCATCCTCGCCTAGACTCATCTCCACCTCGCCACATCCTCCCAACATTCTTGCTCAGAATCTCGCCCACATTCTCGCTCAGTACTTGCCCAAACTCAACGCCACTCGAATTAACCCTCTCGCCTAGCTCCTCACCCAAGGCACCCTCACCTCGCCTGCACCTCGCCTGGGCCTCGCCTATGCTTCGCCTAAACACTCACCTCGCCCAGCATTCGCCTACTCCTTGCCCATCTTTCTGAATATTGATAGGCCTCGCCTATCTTTCGCCCAGTATTTCTTTTATACACGTGTACTTGATCTAACGGTTAGAAACTAATTTAGTAATACATCTAACGGATAAGATGTAAAAAGTTCATTTTGGATAATTTTATGTGCGAGGTTTATATCTGTAAATTACTTGTATAAAAGGTTCATTTAAGTAATTTACTCTTAATCTTTCGACATGAGTTTCGCCATTTCTTCGCCCAAGATGTAAAAGAGATCACTCAACATGTCGCCTAGACTATTCTATTTTGCTCATCGCCTACAAGATCACCCAAGGAGGCCGCCCACATGTCGCCTAGCAAACCATATCGCTTACAAGTTAAAAGTTCATTTTGGTAATAAAGAGATTTTCGTAAACTGTTGGTATAAATGATTCATTTAAAAAGGTAAAGTATAAATGGTAGTATAACTAGTAGTATAAATGGTTCATTTTCGTAAAATGGTATTATAAATGTTACTCTTTGCATTTACATATTGAAAAAGGTAAAGTATTGTTCTTATTGTTATGGCGAACATGGTTTTGCTGTCATCATCACATGTTCTACGATCTATTTTACGCAACGAAGTGTGGCTACGAACTGAAAGACACACGTTAGTTACTTGTCTACCATATCTTCAAAATATAAGTTTAGTCTTCCATATCCCTAAGTGTTCTTAAAAGTCCCGTGTGATTATAGATGGAAAATAGTTATTTTATACGTCAAATATAATTGTCTTGGTGATGCTAGTCGTGCTACTTGGTTCCATATCCCAAGTCTTCTTAACAATCTTCTCTGAGTATACATAGAAAATAGATCAATCAAATATTGTTTTGCTCAAGCCGATAAGGAATTTGTGGATGACATTCTATTCATAATTTACGTGTTGCGAACGTTAAACATTAATATTTGAAAGTATCATAATCTCGTCTTGTTCAAGATGATAAGGAATTTGTGGAAGCAATTCATTTCACCATTTGCATGTGGATCACAAACTATTAACATTCAAAACTAAATATAGAAAGCCAATACAAGCATTAAGTTACTTATCATCTTCCTCTCATATTTCAATTCACTTACAATTACTTGTCTACGATAGACCATTTGCATGTCGATCCCAAGTCTTTTTAAAAGTCCCATGCATGTATAATCACATGCATGGGACTTTTATGTGCATAGAAGCTTGTACTTACATAGAATTATAAGCTGAAACCACGTGAACTCTGGTAAGATTAAAAGTACGCTTAAACAAAACCCCATGCATGGGACTTTTAATCACGTGGTTTCAGCTTATAATCACATGCATGTATAATCACACTATGAAGAACTTTGTTAATGAACATGTCCACTTATAACCACGTGATTATAAGCTTGTACTTACATAAGCTTGTACTTACATAGAATCATAAAATAAGTTAGAAAAGTGTTATAAGCTGAAACCATGTGAACTCTGGTAAGATTAAAAGTACGCTTAAACAAAACCCCTTAGTATGAACTATGAAGAACTTTGTTAATGAACATGTCCACTTATGGCAGATTACAATTGATAACTTTAAGAAAAATAGAAAATGGATGAATAATGACTTTTCGATGGAGAGTTTTGTATTTTTCGCAAAAAAATAATACATTGCTTATTTGCACAATTATCCTAAACAAAAACACTAACAAAACCTACATAAGCTGATTTTCATCTACATTCCTCCTTAAAAGAAAGCCATTACCAATTGCTTTTCTTTGCTCAACATCAACTAAATATTGGGAATAAGTGGAGGCATGGCTTAGCTCCTAACTTGAATGAACGAATATGTAGCCGCGAGCACTGTTTAGTTTTAACTAGAGTAGTGGCAATCTTGCCATCTTACTGTAAATTCATTTACTTACTCAGTTCTGGTTAATCACAAACTTGAGTTTTGTATGGGTATGGTAATTAGTGCTCTTTGAGTATAATGTCTCATGTTCTTTAGCGTATATGAATAGTGTTGGTATAAACCGGATCATGTGTTGGCTTCAGCAGTACCATTTTCTTATGGTCTACGGAGTATATATGTAGCTAATTGTTTGCGTCACGTTTGGTGTTTACAGCATAGTACTAAGTACATCTTTGCATTTTTTCTTCTACAAGATTACAAGTATCAATTGATCAACAAATGATAGCCGACTACTTTAACTATGTTACACTAGTATGTTACAAGAAAAAACCATAGATGTTTCCTATCAAATGATACAATGGGCTAGAACATATAGTTGACCCAACCCATCACGACTTTAAACAAAAATGTTTGTTTTCAACCCAAAAGTGAACTTGATAGTATTTTTTTTAGTAAAATATTGGGTAAATGATACGATGATTATATTTACGTATAAGTTATACTTTGGGTAAATATGCTCTTACTCTTTGCATTTAGATACGGAAAATGTAAAGCATTTCATATGTTATGGCATATACGGTTGTGCCGTCGTCATCACACCATGAGTATTTTTTTTTAATAATTTTTCTCCTTAACCTTTTAAAATATATATACTCCGTAATAAAATTAAGCAGCAACTGTCGTTTATACTTTCTTACAAAATATGAAATTTTTTCATATTCTTCATTTAAATGTATTAATTCTTCTTCATAAAATGTTTAGAATTTTGAGTGTTATTTGATGATGTTGTATGATCTATTTCACTTACAATTACGTAAACGAACATTAGAAGTACGCAAAAAGTGCAGCTACAAACGAATCTCGTTAGTTACTTGTCTGCGATATATGCAATATAAGTGTAGTCTTCTGTATCCTAAGTCTTCTTTTAGGTCTCATGTGATCATACATAGAAAATAGTTATTATCAGTCAAATTTTCTTGGTCAAGCTGAGAAGGAATGTGTTATGTGTGGATGATAGACCATAGGTTGCATAAAGTCTTCCCTATCACATGTCTTCTTTAAAGTCTTGGTCAAGATGATAAGGGAGTTGTGGAAGCAATTCATTTCACCACTTGCATGTCTATCACAAACTGTTAACATGCAAAACTAAGGATAAGCCATTCATTGATTTGTTTTTTCGTGCCTTAAAAACAAAGTGTGATTCTTTGAATTATCCAATTGAGGATTTCGTGGTACCCGAGGCATGTAGGGTCGAAATACATTGATTTGAAAGTGATCTATACACGATTCAGAAAATATATTATGATTGTTTGATTATTACCACTCACGCACACCCAAATTCTAACATTGTTCGATCAAGAAATGAAGGCTGACTGCCGTATGTATGTTATATGTAACATTATAACAACCATAAATCTTATAAAATGATATAATGAGCCATGACCCAATTCATCATCACTCCACACAAAATTTTGTTTCAGTCTAAAAGTGAACTTATATTATTTATTTATTTATTGTTAAAATATAGGATAAAAGCTGTACTTTAATACTATTATGCAAACAAATTATCAAAAGAGACAATCCCGCTACCCACTTAACCAAACTGAACTAAAAATGTTTAGTTTTGACATGAGGTAAAAAAGTGGCAATTTCTTTACTGTCTTTTCAACTGCGACTTTTATATGAGGTAAAAAAGCTTAGACAAACTGATTAAATACAGAAGGAGATACAAGTCCTTAATGCATATAAAAAGGGGACAAAAGTGTTTAGTTTTGACATTAATTTTTACTGTCTTTTCAATATATGAAATGAAAAGCTGTTTTTTTAAAACAGTCAATAGAGAGCTACTAATAGTTGACCTAGCTAGGTCTAGATTATCTTACATCTTTAATCTTTCGACATGAGTTTTCACCATTTCAATACTTAGATCACCCAAGATGTAAAAGATATCGCTCAACGCGCGTACATGTTGCCTAGACTATTCTATTTTGCTCATCGCCTACAAGATCGCCCAAGGAGGCCGCCCACATGTCGCCTAGCATACCATGTCGCCTACAAGTTAAAAGTTCATTTTGGTAATAAAGATAGGCGAAGTTCATTTTCGTAAACCGGTAGTATATATGGTTCACTTAAAAAAATCTCTCTAAATATGTTCATCTTTGCATTTACATATTGAAAATGTAAGTATTGTTCTTATGTTATGGCAAACACGGTCCTGTTGTCGTCATCACACTATAAGTAACTTTTTAATAATTTTTTTCCTTAACCTTCTAAAATATATATAATAAAGTTAAGCAAATTAAGCAACTGTCATTTATACTTTCTTGAATTCGTGGATGGCATTCTCTTCACAATTTACGTGTCGCGAACGTTAAACATTAATATTTGAAAATATCATAATCTTGTCTTGTTCAAGATGATAAGGAACTTGTGGAAGCAATTCATTTCACCATTTGCATGTGGATCACAAACTGTTAACATTCAAAACTAAAATATAGAAAGCCAATACCTATTCATATGAATTTAATTAAATTCCCAAAAATGAAGTCACCACAAGCAATAATTCACTTGTCTTCTTCCTCTCGTATTTCAATTGACTTACAATTACTTGTCTACGATAGACCATTTGCATGTCGATCCCAAGTCTTTTTAAAAGTCCCATTTGATTATATACATGGAAAATAGTTATTAATGTGATAAGCTTCCCTATCCCAAGTCTTGGTCAAGCTGAGAAGAAGGAATGTGTGGATGATAGACTATAGGTGATGATAGTCGTGTTACTTGGGTTGCATGATTGATATGTTACAATGAAATCTAAATGTCTTCTTCCCAATCCCAAGTCTTCTTCAAAGTCTTCTCTTACATAGAAAATAGTTATTACTGTATCAATTAAATTTTGTTTTGCTCAAGCCGATAAGGAATTTGTGGATGGCAATAATATTTGAAAATATTATAATCTCTTAAAAGTGGCAATTTCTTTACTGTCTTTTAAATTGTCACTTTTATATGAGGTAAAAAACCTCATATCTATGAGGTAAAGCACATTAGACAAACTGATTAAAAACTGTCACTTTTATATGAGGTAAAAAAGCTCATATCTATGAGGGAACTGATTAAATACAGGAGATACAAGTCCTTAATGCATATAAAAAGGGGACAAAAGTGTTTAGTTTTGACATGAGTTTTTACTGTCTTTTCGATATATGAAGTGAAAAGCTGTTTTTTTTTTTAAACAGTCAAAAGAGAGCTACTAATAGTTGACCTAACTAGGTGTAGATTATCTTACATCTTTACTCTTTGCAGTTACATATTGAAAAAGGTAACTTGTTCTTATTTTGCTGTCCTCATCACACTATAAGTAATTTGATTAATAATTTTTCTCCTTAACCTTCTAAAATATATATAATAAAGTTAAGCAATTAAACAACTGTCATTTATACTTTCTTACAAAATATGAAAATTTTCCATATTCTTCAGTTAAATATGTTACTAGTAATTCTTTCTTCATAAAATGTTTAGAGTTTTGAGTGTTATTCGATAATGTTATACGTTCTACTTCACTTACAATTACTTGTCTACGATATATGCAATAGTTCTTATAAATCACTTCCATATCCCAAGTCTTCTTAAAAGTCCCATGAGATTATACATGGAAAATAGTTGTTATAAGTTAAATTGTCTTCGTCAAGCTGAGATGGAGTGTCCGGACCGTGTCATTAATTATACATGGAAAATCATTGTTATCAGTCAAATTGTGTCGGCCAAGCTGAGAAGAAATGTGTGGATGATAGACCATAGGTTGCATAATTAGTGTTATAAGTCTTCCCTATCCCAAGTCTACTTAAAAGTCTTTGGTGATTTGTTGATAGCATCCTCTTCACCATTTGCGTGTCACCAACGTTGCATAAAGTCTTCCCTATCCCAAGTCTTGTTAAAGGTCGATTATTCATGGAAAATAGTTATTAATGTGATAAACTTCCCTATCCCAAGTTTTGGTCAAGGTGAGAAGGAATGTGTGGATAATAGACCATAGGTTAAATAATTAACGTGATAAGCTTGCATATCCCAAGCCTTCTTAAAAGTCTTGGACTAGATGATAAGGAATTTGTGGAAGCCATTCATTTCACTACTTGCATGTCACAAACTGATAACATGCAAAAACTGAGTATAAAAAGACAATACTTGTTCTTATAATTTTAAGTAAACTTTCAAATATGAAGTCACCACAAGCAATAATTCACTTATCATCTTCCTCTCTTATTTCCTTTCTCTTTTACGGTCTCGCGATAACATGTCTTACTTCCACCACTGCCTCTGCTTCATATGGTGGTAATGAGACTGATTATCACGCATTGTTGTCATTTAAGTCAAAGATCACCCATGATCCACACCAAGTTCTAACCTCGTGGAACCATTCCTTTCATTTCTGTGAATGGAGTGGTATTTCATGTGGAAAGCGGCACAAACGAGTGACTGTTTTACGACTGGATTCACAAGGCTTGGAAGGTTCATTGTCTCCTCATGTAGGAAACCTCAGCTTCCTCCGTAAGCTTGGTCTCTGGAACAACAGCTTTCAAGGAACCATTCCTCATGAACTTGGTCGTCTATCTAGGCTACGTCGTCTTTTTCTTTATGAAAACTACTTCAGTGGAGTCATTCCAAAAAATTTGTCTGGTTGTTCTAACCTCGAAGTGCTTTCGCTCTCTCAAAATAAGCTAGTTGGAAGCATACCCAAGGAGATGAGTTTACTCACGAAACTTTTTGGTATTGGAATTGACGACAATAAGTTAACAGGTGGAATCCCACCTTTTTTGGGGAATATTACATCAATGGAATGGTTCTCTGCTTTTGGTAACCCATTTGGTGGTAGTATTCCAGATACCTTACGTCTGTGGAAAAGCTTGACGGGATTTTACTGTGCTGAGTGCAACTTATATGGAAGCATCCCTCATTCCATTTTCAACCTCTCACTCCTAGTTAATCTTTCCTTACCTGGTAATCACCTCACTGGTAGTCTTCCTTTAGAAATTGGTAATCAGCTCCCAAATCTTGAGTACCTTCAGTTAAGGGATAACGAACTGACAGGAATTCTTCCACCTTCTCTTTCTAATTGTTCTCAATTACGAATTCTTGAAATGGGTGGCAACAATTTTAGTGGGAAGTTGACAGTCGATTTTTCAAAACTAAGAAATATTTATGAAATTTTCTTACATACAAACAACTTCCATGGAGACGTGCGGTTTGTTGAGTCTTTGAAAAACTGCACCAGATTAGTAACTTTGGATATTAATGATTGCAACTTAGTGGGAGTGCTTCCTGTATCAATAGGTAATCTTTCTGATCAGCTCGAATTTCTAAATTTAGGACACAATCAGTTATTTGGAAGCCTCCCTTCAAGTATAGGTAGTCTAGTTGGCTTGACCACTTTAGATTTAGGACCTAATCAATTCAAAGGAAAGATCCCCACTACCATTGGTAAACTACAAAAGCTACAGTATCTTAGTCTATTTAGCAATCAATTTTCAGGGCCTATCCCTGACACCATCGGGAACTTATCATTGTTGATTAAACTATATTTAAGTTCCAACAAATTAGAAAACCTTATTCCATCAAGCCTTGGTAATTGTAAACAACTTAATGGGTTAAGCCTTGCAGGCAATAGACTCAGTGGTAACATACCCAAACAACTTTTTCAACTTCCATCACTAAATTATTTTTTAATTTTCTCTCAAAATAGCCTATCTGGTTCAATTCCATCACAGATTAAGAACCTCAAGACGTTGAGCTATCTTGATTTATCTTACAATAATTTATCAGGCAACATTACTAGTAGCCTTGGTGAGTGCATTAGCCTTACAACATTAAAACTAAGAGGCAACAGATTTCAAGGCGTAATACCATCTTCATTCAGTTCCTTGGGAGGATTGGGGGTACTCGACATTTCTGAAAATAATTTATCAGGTAGAATTCCACAATTTTTAGGCAAATGGAAATCCTTAGAGTATTTGAACCTATCCTTTAATGATTTTGAGGGTGAAGTACCGGTTGAAGGAGTGTTTGCCAATGCAAGTTTATTTTCGGTTTTGGGGAATAATAAGCTTTGTGGTGGTTTGGTTACACTTGAGTTACCCAAATGCAAGGACATCGGTAGTAAGAAAAAAAGGTTTCCTTTCTTCATTTTAGTCATTGTGATTGCACCGACGTTGCTCATTGTGATATGTTGTGTGTATCTTTTGTGTAAGAAGAAGCGTAATAGTCAACCATCTCAGTCTTTAGGTAGTGAACGGTTCATGAAAGTTTCATACAATCAACTTCTAAAGGCTACTGACGGCTTCTCTGTAGCAAATTTGATTGGACAGGGTGGGTTCAGCTCTGTCTATAGAGGGATCCTCGATTCCGATGATGGCAAATCTGTTGCAATCAAAGTTCTGCATCTTCAATATCGAGGAGCTCAGAAAAGTTTTGTAGCAGAATGTGAAGCTTGGCGGAATATTCGACACCGTAATCTGTTGAAGATAATAACTTCATGTTCGAGTACTGATTTCCAAGGCAACGATTTTAAAGCGTTGGTTTACGAGTTTATGCCCAATGGAAGTGTACACGACTGGCTTCACTCAAGTGCATATACATCGAAACTCAACCTTCTTCAAAGAATACATATTCTTAGAGATGTTGCCACTGCACTTGATTATCTTCACAATCGCTCCCAAACAAAGATTGTTCACGGTGACTTGAAGCCAAGTAACATTCTACTTGATGATGATATGGTGGCTCATGTTGGAGACTTTGGCTTAGCTCGATTACTTGGTACAGACTTAAACCAAAACAGCTCAACCGGGGTTAAAGGAACAATTGGTTATGCACCTCCAGGTAATTCCACTTTTATTCCATGATGTTTATATTTATTTAAAGGTTAAGGTTTGTAAATTAATTAATTGTTATTCATTTGTAGAGTATGGTATCGGGAGCGAGATGACAAGTTGTGGGGACGTCTACAGTTTTGGAATATTATTACTAGAGGTGATGACTGGGAAAAGGCCGACAGATGACACGTTTAAGGAAGGTCTTAGCCTTCATAAATTTGCTTACATGGCATTACCGGATCATGTAATCGATGTTATTGATGATGATGCTATTGTGTTGCAAAGTACGGAAGCGAATGCAAAGAAAGTGGAAGAATGTTTGGTTGCAATTATCAAGATTGGAGTATCGTGCTCTGTGGATTCCCCACAACAATGGATGAAAATTGAAATTGTTGTGAACGAGTTGCAGCGCATTCTTGATGTGCTTCAAAATATATAAGGTACTCCGTTCTCCCATTTTGTAGAATCTGATTTTACATGAGTTGTTAATAAATCATCACTAACTTGGTTTTACTTTTGAACGCTTTCAGGTCTAATACCAAGCTTTTTTGGTGAAATTTGAAAGTTACTGCAGCAAGGAGCAGCGCATGTCGTAGTTATATAAATGTTACTTTGTTAAATATGTTTGTAAGTGTGTTTTAGTTTTCTTGTTGAATAAGTACTGTAAGAGACGCAAGAATTCATTTACATTCGTGAGTTTATTTTTCCTCAATCCTATTTCTGTAAAATTGAAAATTGAGGGCAAAGTTTTCTTGTTGAATAAGCCTTTGTTTTATTACTGCAAGTACACTTTGTTTTTGATTTTATTGTTATTTTTTTAAGTCATCTGTCAAACATGTACTTGGAGATTATGGGTGTTTCGTTAAGCATTCGTGTTTAAACTGTTTTTGTAAAGAAAGTTCAAGTAGAACTGACCCTTGACATCTTAGTGAAAGACCATGGTGTATCTGAATAAGGAATTTTTTTGAAAGTTGTAGTCAGATTACACTAACAATGGGAAGCTAGCAAATACTGTGGAGACTGGTGTAGCACTCATTACTTACAAGTGAAATCTCTACAAAAGGCTCGGGAAGTGAGTTTTCAGTTACTCGACATCTTGAAAAATCTCATGATCCAGCTGACATCATGTGGGTCGAATTGGGACGTCATCAGAAAAGAGATATGCTCAGTTTACTTACATAATGCTGCAAAACCTAAACCGGATGCCATGTCATTTGCACCCGACCTCAGCTTTATGTTATAATCGTATGGGTATGGGTATGGCTGCTCTTTGAGTAAATATTCGTATGGGTGGGAAAATGGGCAGGACTTGCGCTTGTGTAACGGGTCAAAATGAGAACATTTTTTGTACGGATCAGGTTGGCCCGGAATGTTTTTTGCCAAGTATTGTTATAATCCCTTATAGATGTTACCGTGCTAAATTTGATTGCAAAAGTAATGTTTTGGTTTTATTCATTTTTACCACATAGGACCCATTAAGATAGTTATTTTGCCGTTAACTTTATTAATCTGATATTCGTGTTAGCTTTCATACTTCATAAGCTGAGAACAATTCATATGTTGAATCTGGACTGTCCTATAGTTTGAAATATTGCTTCATTTGGCCCAAGTTATTATATGACGTATGAGAAAGATAATGATATCGTACACCGAAAAGGTTTGTACAACATAATGCATGGAAACATGGACGGGTTGGGTAGTGGGTCAAAACAGGATGAGGTTGAAATGTATCACTTTTAGAAGTGGTTGAAACGAGACATTCAAGAATATGGTGCATATGGAATTCTTACTGTAGGTTCATCATTGTGAGTAATGAAATCAGTTTGTTTTGGTTTCTTACTATACATATTTCTACCGTCCATTTTTCCACTTCATTTTTTTGTTGTTATAGTGGAAAATGTTGCAAATATAGGAAAAGATTCATTCGTAAACAACCAAATAGTACATGCTAAAACCAGTTGCGTATAAGAAAAGTTATACCGCAACTAGTCAGGGTTCGTTCAAGTGTTTTGGGTGTATAGGACTGTAATCCATTCAAAAACAAGACCATGCCATGAATTTATTACAAACTTTAGACTACTCGTCAAAGACTCGTGTATGGCCTAAATGAGCATGGTTCACTAGACTATACCAAAACACATACGCATTGAACCAAATGGATTGACCAGTTTTGAACTCTCATAGTATCAGCATTAGTCGATAAATAGCAAAAAGAAAGTCACCTACTTGGGAGTGAGTACTCCAATCTATTTTAAAAGACTGCCAAGTAAAAAAAAAAATAGAAACCATAAATGGGGACTGCTGATGAATTCAAGACTAGTCAATTGTTGCAGGATCTCATCCTGGTCCAACAAGCACACACAAACAAACGACACCTATTTAAGATAGGCAATTGACTTCAAATCATATTAATACAATCCTATTTGTTTTCTTCTTCTGTAGGGGAATTCTGGGATTCTAATTGTTTGTCCGCACCGCAGTTCTGTCGGTTACATTTGGTCCTAAAAGGATAGTTTATGCTGTTACATTTGTCACACTTCCGGCTCCCTTCTGGCATATCCGCTTCTGAAACAAAATAGGATACATATATATGATTCAGACTCGAACGTCACTAACAGGTAACCAAGTATATACATGAAGTAGTTACTGGAACTCTTGGCTGGCTTTGCAACCTGCATATAAGCGCCGTAAAAATAAATTAGAATGACACGTTATAGCTAAAAAGCTTCAATGTGTCGAAAACAGACCTGAGATCCAGATTTAGGCGTGTTGCATTTCCTCATGTTACAGACTGTTCTGAAGGAGAAGTTGACATTTCCACATTTTGGGCATTCCTAGTCATTTTCTCGTGTTCCACCTGTAAGAAGCAAGTGAAAGAATGAAAAACAGATCGTAAATTACAATCATCTGCTGGTCTGTGTAACAGTATATGAATAACTTAGATATAACATGCCTTTCTTTTGAGATGGCTCTTCTGAGAAAAATCCAGGCCGAGGTCCCTACGAAATTTCAAAAACCGAATGATCGATCAATATAGCATGACATGTAAATATTTTAGGAACCCAAGAGATAATACACATGTTGTTAACATAGGGAGTTAGGGAGCAGGTGAACGAATAATTAAATTCACTCATTGCAATTAGTTGATTGATATAACAAAATTCAGACATGCCATGGCAGCCTTAGCAATGGGCAATCGCAAACCAAATTGTTCCATCAGCTGAGGTAAACCATACAACGCACCTGCAAAAAAGATGTAATCCCGGTTTCAGCAAGATGTCATAAAGTAGCAGGCAATGCAAATCATCATAATGAGATATAAAAACCGATAGTGCATTTTCTTTTACATTGAAGGTGAACAAAATAAGTCTCAGAATACCAGAACTTCTGAGCAACACACAGTAAACTAGGGGCGAGCAAAACCGCCCGAGTCCTGACAACCGACCCAATCCCGACATAAACCGATAGTCCCGAAACCGAATAATAGCTTCTCGGGTCGGGAGTCGGGATGGATTTTTAGCATTTTCTGGATTCAGGACGGGTCGGGACGGGCCAAAAACCGACAAAATACAAGTAAAAACCGACTACTTTCGGGACGGGTCGGGACGGGCCAAAAAACCGACTACCTTCGGGTTGGTATTCGGTTTACGATTTAGGTGACTTTCGGGATCGGGATTAGTCAGGTCGGGTCGGGTCGGGAACCGGCCCGATGCTCAGCCCTACAGTAAACAATAAAATGGAATACCAGTTCCTATCATAGGCCCACCTGAATAAGCAGTGTGGCAGAGAGTTGCAGAGGACGATAAGGGTTCCCTCATAAGGAGTAAAGGAGGTATAGATGTTCCATTAAAGGGAGAAGCAGCATAAGGTGTTACACCCATATACATTGAAGAAGGTGCACCGGAACCAGCATCAGGAGACGACGAGGAGTAGCCTTGTGGGGTCGGCATTTGCCTTGGAACAGATTTCTGTAGAACAAACATTTCGTTGAAAGAGTCATTAATAAAGATAACTATAGGACAAAGAACACATCAGCAAACTATTAGTTATCAAAACTATCAATATGCTTTGATGAGCAATCAGTTTAAATTTTAAATTTGAGTACACTCATCGTAGGACTAAAATCCTAGGACTAAAATCAAATATTAGTTATCAAAACTATTAGTTATCAAAACTATCATTAATAAAGATAACTATAGGACAAAGAACACATCACCAAATATTTTAAATTTGAGTACACTCATCGTAGGACTAAAATCCTGTATACATTCAACTATTAGTTATCAAAACTATCAATATGCTTTGATGAGCAATCAGTTTCGTTACTGATCCTGTTAAATATCTATTCTCTTACGGCCAAAAAATGATGACTACTACAATATGTGTAATAAACGGATTGTGTAACTTTAATCTCATATAGAGAAACTAAAACTAGGGCTAAGTAAGGGGGTGTAAGTTTAAGCTTATTTTTAGGCTTTTGAGCTTATTTGACTTTGTTTAAATCTCATACGCCCATATTTTCCAGATTATTTTCAGACTTGTGAGCTTATTATGACTTAAAGATGGAAGATAAGCTCATAAGGTAGAAAAAAGACGAAAAAAGATGAGCTTATGAGATATAAGCCGAACAAAATAAGATCATAAGCCCAAAATAAGCTTAAAACACGACCCCCTAAGTTGAACGTTTCACCTAAGTAACCTCCAATTAATATAATTGGCAAACCCCAAAGTCCATAGTTCTAATCACCATCCGTATTCATGTAACACTAATATGAGTAAAGATTAATAAATTATCACAACCAATTAGAGCCTAAAACCTGTCAACCTCTAAAACCTCTCTCTTAAAGCCAAAAAAACAATAGCTACTGCAATATGTTTGTTTAAGCTAATTTTTAGGCTTATGAGCTTATTTGACTATGCTTATATCCCATATGTCCATATTTTCCAGCTTATTTTCAGACTTGTGAGCTTATTATGACTTAAAGATGGAAGATAAGGTCATAAGGTAGAAAAAAGCCGGATAAAGAAGAGCTTATGAGATATAAGCCGAACCAAATAAGATCATAAGCCCAAAATAAGATTAAACAAATCCCCCTAAGTTCAAAGTTTGCACTTGAGTAATAACCTCCAGTAAAATTACAAAGCCCGAAAATCCATACTTGTAATCAGCATTTCGATTTATATAACACT
Source organism: Artemisia argyi (assembly GCA_030686995.1). Lineage (NCBI taxonomy): Eukaryota > Viridiplantae > Streptophyta > Magnoliopsida > Asterales > Asteraceae > Artemisia > Artemisia argyi. Next base: position 226,485,264 of record CM060680.1, on the reverse strand, counting down.
AATAATATGAGTTATCAGTAAACTAATTACACAGCAAGAGTAAGTGGCAAAAATACATTAGTATAAAAGAAAACGTACCATCAATCATTGGTTATGTTATCAATCTAAAATCCCACAACTCCAACCATCGCTTTTATCGGTGTCAGTCAAAAAATCCGCTGCTGAATCATAGTCTCTGTGAAATTATACAAAAAAAAAATGGAGTCATGGTTTTGGTGAATAGTGGTGGTGCTGATTGGAAATGTGGGGTTTGTTTGGAAGGTGGAGATTAATTAAAGTCAACGTATGATTGCCAGCGCGTGGCAAATAATACATTAATTAATTAACTACTAATGTTTTGAAAACCGGGTTCGAAATCGACTCGGTCAAGTCACCGGTTGCCTAGTTAATCCGGTTTTCAATTTATTATTTTTTTATTTTTTTGATCGGGTCGACCCGGGTTTCAAAACACTGTAAACTACTGTAGGGGTGCTCACGGTCCAAAAACTGGACCGGACCGAGACCAAATCCGGCAAAAATTCTAGACCGAGACCGGACCGAATGTGGTCGGTCCGGTCTCGGTCCGGTCCGGTCCGGTCTCGGTCCAAATAGGCAAAATGTCCGGTTTTTAAGCCGGACCGAGACCGAAATTATAAAAATCCCTAGACCAAGACCGGACCGAATGTGGTCAGGGTTGTAAATATCGGTCTTGGCGGCCGATATATCAGTGATATATCGCTTATCGGCGGTCGACCGATACGATATTTTACTTATCGGTCAAATTTATCGGTTTGGTCAAAATCGGTCAAATATCGGTCATATCGGTCAAATATCGGTCATATCGGTCATATCAGTCAAATTTATCGGTCAAATATCGGTCAAATCGGTCAAATTTATCGGTCCAGGTTCTTTCCAATCAATCAGTCATATATTGGAGTTTAATTGGAGCACTTTGGTAGTATACCGGTTCTCTCTTATAAGTTATAAATATAATTTATGTTTTGTTTTGTATTACATATGTTGCATTTCAAATATATACATAAATTTCTTTACAATTTATGGTCTCCGATATATCACTGATATATCGCCGCCATATCGGTCTTGGCGCTTGGCGGTGGTCGACCGCCGAGGTACCGCCGAGCGATATTTACAACACTGAATGTGGTCGGTCCGGTCTGGTCAGTTTTGTCGGTCGGTCCGGTCCGGTCCATCCGATCCGTTTGCTCACCCTTAAACTACTGTATTTGTTTGTGGGGATTTTCTAACATGGTAGGCCATGGTAGTACAAGCTTTTAATCATTCAATAATCAATAAACTAAAATTACTATATTTCCATGTTAGATGATCAATAAACTAAAATTACTATATTAAATTTGTGATGTTTACCAAACTTATTACTATTTTATATGGAAATAAAAATATTTAAGTAAGTAAATGTATTTATTTAATGCTTTAAACTTGTGCCACTATAGCAGGGCCGTCACATGAATTTATAAAATTTTTGAAGGCCCTAGACGAAAATAAATAATGAGGCATTTCGATAAGAAATATTGTATATAAAGTGTTACCGTTTATAAGATATAATGCAATTAGTTATCTAAATATTCTGCTCCCTCCTTCCCAAAATAATTGTCCCAAAAAAAAAAAAAAAAAAAAAAAAAAAAGTTTAAGAAAAAATGCATTTATTACAACTTTCTTTTTCTTACTTTTTAACAGAATGACAGTTTTACCTTTAGCTAATTAATTAAGTTATTCTTTAAAGTTTGTGATAATAATTTCAAGTAAGGGCAATATGATAAATTCGATTAAACTTTCCTATCTATATTTAGTAGTGGATAATTAAAATGGTACATCTAAAAAAGGAAAGGTGGACTACTAATTTGGGACGAAGGGAGTAACATATTACTCATTTAAGATACTTTTTCATCTAAATATTTTTTTCTTTGTGAAAAATATGTGTACACATTCATATAATTACTAACGAGTCAAATTTTGAGGCCCTTAAAAAGTGCAAGAAATCACTAAAAGAAGGCGTCACTCATTTAAGATATTTTCTCATCTAAATATTTTTTTCTTTGAGAAAAATATGTGTACACATTCATATAATTGCTAACGAGTCAAATTTTGAGGCCCTTCAAAATTTTAGGACCCTAAGCAGTCGCTCACCTTGCACACCCTCAAAGACGGCCCTGCACCATGGCATAAGTTTGAAAAACCCTTGTTTATAAGTTCTTTGTTTTTCTTATTTTCTATCCATGACTCATTAATTTCTTGCAAAAATAAACATAACCGCTCAAAAAGTTGATCAATTTGGGAGACTTACAAGTGTCTAGCTTTTTCAATTAAGAGGTTAATTAAAATACTTCAAGCTAAACTACTTAATTTAGCTTGAAGTATTAGAGCTTGTATTGTTGGTTTGTATTTAAGTTTGTAGACCAGATGCAGTGATGAATCATGGGGCTTGTCCATTGATTCTGTTTGATTGAATATTGTAAGCACTTATTAATTTTGTGTTAATATATATTCTACACATTTTCACAAAAAAAAAAAAAAAAAAAAAAAAAAAAAAAAGAACCCTTTACACCACTACTAAGGGCCCGTTTGGTTTGTAGACGAGTTTACGATTAGGGTTTGGTTTTGGTTTATAATTTCAATTTGGATTTGGATTAAAAAAGTTGTTTGTTTTATATATGTTGGGATACATATTAGGACAAAGGTTTATTATTATTTTAATATTAAAATATATGAGATAGTAGAAGTACCCAAGACCCGTACATAATTTTGTGGTAATAAAAGAGGAAAGAGAGAATTGCTAGTAGTGTGTGAGTTTAGGGTGTAGGATGCACTCTCATGAAATTCAAATGATAGGCTTTTGCTTAGCGGGAAACCCAATTCAATGTATACGACAAAGATGAAAAAGTCTCCCTAACGGGAGTAGAGTCTCGCATAAAAAACATGCATAACCAATAAAAGAGAAATTATAGTTTACTTCTTTTGTGCATATGGTGCCAAAAAACATGCATAATCAATGAAAGATAAATTATATTTTATATCTTTTGTATATATGGCGTGTTGTTGTATACATTTGAAAAAGAAATTATATTTTATATCTTTTGTGTATATGGTGTGTTTTTGTGTGTGTTTTAAAACATTTGAAAATGTCATTCGTTAAGAAATGAAAGCGTTACATGTAATATTGAAAAAACAATAATTATTTCCTATAAAATGATATAATGAGCCATAATAAATAGTTACCCCAATCCATCATCACTCTAAACAAAAAATTAATTTCAGTTCAAAGTGAACTTGATTGTATTTTCTTAGTTAAAATATTTGGTAAATGATATGATAATTAAATTTAAGTATAAGTTATACTTTGTGTAAATATGGTCCTACTATTTGCCTTTATTTTTTGATTATGTTTAGCTTTGGTCCATAGATTTTAGATCCCAAAAAATGCATTTACCTCTCTGTGTTATATATATTTTGTTTTACACATAACTTCATATAATTTATTTAAATTTCAACCACTAAAGTTTTTTTTAATTACCCAATTTTTTTAAGTTGTTATATTCACAAATTTTACACTTATATTTTTATGTTTTTTTTCTCCACTAAATTTATCAAAGTTTGATCAAGTTCTTTTCTAATTTTGTCTTTCAACTGACCAATAAGAATGCTCGATTTTGCCACATGTCAAAATAGGGCAACCTAATTGGCCTAATTTTTTTCTTAATAAGGTTGTTTTAGCAAAAAAAAAAAAAAAAAAAAAAAAAAAAAAAAAAAAAAAAAAAAAAAACTTCATAAATGTTATACTCCTAAGTCTTTTATTGTGTAAAAGATAGCATAAACCACAATACAATCTCACAAACCCACAACTTTATGGTTGATGTGCACAATCACATACCAGTAAGTTAAAAACTTTGGGTTCTATTCATATTATGTTTTTCGATTGTGTAACATAATTTTCATCAACTAATGGCATACAAAATGGGTATTAAACCAGGGTAGTTACACCGGCACTTATTGTCAAATACTAACAAGTCATAAACATCAAAAGCAATCTCAAATCCATATCCTAACAAACTGACCAACAAAATCTCAGAAACCTTAATCCAATCCAAATCCTAATCCTATATAAAAAAACATCCAAACACAAAATCTCAAAACCGAAAAGCTAAACATCATAACTCAACAATTCAAGCTAATCCCGGTTCATATCCTAAATTCGTACCACATTTTCTCAAAACCCCAAAATTCACCCCATTTTCAACACACAACATACAAATCCAACGAGGGTAGTTAAACCGTCACTTATCGTCAAATAATAACAAGCAGTAAGCATCAAAAGCAACATTAAATCTATATAAAAACAATTCAAATCTTAAAAAACATTCATAGACTTGGCAAAATCTCAAAAACCAAAACCCGAAAAATCAGTCAGTTAACAATTAAAGCTAATAAAGCTAAGCTTTCAATAACAATGATAAGAACCTTTTCATCAAACATCTTCAACTTTAAGCTATGATTTTTCAAGTATGTATATATGTCAAGAACACACATACTTGAAAAACCATCGATTGGTTGAAATGCTAAGAAACTTTATGTGAATATGAGGTGGGGTATGGATGAAAGTTTGCAACTTTAAGCTATCCAAAAAGCTATTGAAAAGCTAGTTGAAAAGCTTGATTAGAACCTAAGTTTAAGCTATTGGAGTGGGGGTGTTCAGGGGCGGATCTATATTGAACACAGGGTATGCACGTGCATACCCTGTGTAGAAACTCTGTAGTGCAAAAAATTTTGAATTTTTCGAGTGTTAGGGCAAAATACACTACAATTTTATGAGTGCCCACCCTCTAATCTGATGGTAAAATATCAGTGCATACCATGGATTTCAAAGAAGAGAAAAAGAAAAGAAGGGAAAAAAGTACAAGCCTTTCAAAAAAAGGGAAAAAATGAGCTTATGAGATATAAGCTAAAAGCCCAAACATAAGCTTAAACAAATCCAATTATAAGCACATAAGCTAAACTATCACAACTAATTACAAGGGGATGTTTGTTTAAGCTTATTTTTAGGCTTATGAGCTTATTTGACTATGGTTATATCTCATACGCCCATATTTTCAGACTTGTGAGCTTATTATGACTTAAAGATGGGAAAAAAATGAGCTTATGAGATATAAGTTGAAAGCCCAAACATAAGCTTAAACAAATCCAATTATAAGCACATAAGGTAAAGTGGTAAACAATCACAACCATTTATATGGGATGTTTGTTTAAGCTTACTTTTGGGCTTATGGGCTTATTTGACTATGCTTAAATCTCATACGCCCATATTTTCCAACTTATTTTTAGGCTTGTGAGCTTATTATGACTTAAAGATGGAAGATAAGCTCATAAGGTAGAAAAAAGGCAGATAAAGATGAGCTTATGAGATATAAGCCGAATCAAATAAAATCATAAGCCAGAAATAAGATTAAACAAATGCCCCTGAGTTCAAAATTTCACCTGAGTAACCTCCAATAGACCGATTGATGTAAGACTAATAATATGAGTAAAGATTAATAAATTATCACAACCAATTAATTAGAGCCTAATTAAACGTTAAATTAAGTCTTGTCAACTTCTAAAACCTCTATCTCTAATCTAATCATTTTGATCGATATCTTCATTTTTGGTTCTGACACGTTTGACGGCAGAGGAGTTTCTGTTTACTCGACCATCGCTTTGATCGATATCAATCAAATCCGCTGCTAAAACTGGAGAGTGAGGTGATGGTGCGGATTGGAAATGTGAGTCGTTGATTTTGAAAGAGTGGCATTGGACGGTGGGTATTAAAGTCAACTGTTTGACTGATAACTAGTAAAAGAGTAATATTTGTTGGTTTGGTACATTTTTTTTAGTAAACTGCAAAAAATGTTTTTAAATTTTGCCAAAAATGCAAATAATGTCTACCTTACAAAAAAATTTGCAAATCATGTTCGTGACAGATCCACTCTTTGCAAATAATGTCCTTGGGTGTTACTGTTCATGCAAAAATGATTTTTTTTTGTTAAAATTAGCCTTGTGAAATAACTATTTTACCCTCGCCTATTAGAGAGAACTTTTTGCAACAACAACACTTTTTTAAAGTTTACTATTCATTTTCTTTATCACTTCCCACCACCACCACATACCCATCACCACCACCCTCTGTGGATACGCAACACCCCATTTTCAATTAACCAACATCCGGTTTAGATGTGCAATAGAAGATTCAGTATCAAAAGTCAACAGCTTTAGAACAGATCATTCACCCCGGCTACACAAATGCAATAAATTAAAGATTAAAGGATAAGATATTATAAAGATATTTTAACTTTATATAACAAATGGAAACTATTTTATTGGCACTATTATCATCAACTTGATTGTTGTGAATCTTTTAGTCCATCATCAGATATATCAAATCATAATCAAACAAAATAAAATTAAACCAATTTAAAAAAATAAAGATTAACAAATTATGACAACCAATTAGACCCTAAACGTTAAATTAAATCAAGTCAACCTCTAAAATTACACAAAAAAAAAATAAATGAAGCACAAGAATGAGAACGCACTATCGGTTTTGGTGTGAAATGAATGAAACAAACAAAAAATGGAGAGGAGAGTGATGGATGGTTTTGGTAAATGGGGGAGATTAGAGTTGATTGAGAGTGTTTGGATGGGATTGTCACCGTGGCAACTACTCTATTTGTTTGTAAAAAGTTCATTCTTTTTCTTTTTTGCGATCAATAATTGACACATTAATTTCTTGTAAAAATGTACATAGCTGCTCAAAAAGTTGATCAACTATACTTAAGAAGTGTTTATTTTTCTCTTCGCTTAACTACATATAATACAAGAAGTAACTTTTATTGAAAGTGAAATAGTAATGATTTTTAAAGGGTGGAAGGATTGGATGGCGGAGATTAATCAGACTCAAGTGTTTTTGTTTGGATGGGATTGCCAGCGTGGCAAATATAAAAGAAAATACATCAATTATTTGTTTGTAAGTTCAATGTTTTTCTTATGAAAAATTATTCTTATGATGGCTAACTAGTAAGCTTGCTAATATGTCTAATTAATGATTTAATAGGTGAATTTGAAAAAATTATTGGTGGAAATTTATAGAGAGAATATTTAGAATACATGTGTCTAATGTTAAGTGAATTAGGCATGTAATTAGGATTGCATTTTAGGCCTAAATAGCATTACTCTTTTCTTATTTTATATCTGTGATACATTAATTTGTTGCAAAAATGAACATAGATGCTCAAAAAGTTGATCAACTACATTTAGAATGTGTTTACTTTTCTCTTACTCTCTCTTAATTTGAGATAGATGTGAGCCCAAAACACATTTTTTTTTTCTGAGAGACTCACAAATGTCTCTCTTTCTTCCAATTAGGAGGCTTATTAAGACACTCAAGGCTAAACCACTTAATTTAAGAAACAACCCCTTACTCCATTACTAAATATTGGAAATAATTGGTGGCATGACTTAGCTCCTAAAGTGAACTGGGGCTAAATAGAGACTAAACTGGTGCTAAATAAGGGGATGTTTGTTTAAGCTTATTTTTAGGCTTATGAGCTTATTTGACTATGCTTAAATCTCATACGCCCATATTCTCCGGCTTATTAAGACTTAAAGATGAAGGATAAGCTCATAAGCTAGAAAAAGGGCCGGATAAAGATGAGCTTATGAGATATAACCCGAACCAAATAAGATCATAACGACTGCTAAGTTCAAAGTTTTCACCTGAGTAACCTCCAATTAATATATAATTGGAAAACCCCAATTATTCCATAGTTCTAATCACCATCCCGATTCATGTAAGACTAATAATATGAGTAAAGATTAATAAATTATGACAACCAATTAGAGCCTAATTAACGATAAATTAAATCATGTCAGCCTCTAAAACCTCTATCATTTTCATATAATCAAATTACACAAGAAAAGGAAGTGGTTGTTTCTCCTCTAATGAAGCACAAGAAAGAGAACATACCATCATTTATCAATCTAAAATCACAAAATTAACATAAAAGAACTTGATACGTCTCTTTACTAATGCATAGTAACAACTCGACCATCGCTGCTGAATGATACAATGAACGGCTGTTCAAAATTAACGGAAATTGGTCAAAGACCGTTTAATTTGATGGGGAAAAAAGAAAAAAAAAATACAAACCAGCCCCCCCAAAAGTATGTAACAAGTTGTGAAAACTACCCCTGAATCTTTTGCTATTTACATTTTTTTATATATATAACAAACTTTATTTACCAAATATCAAACAAAAACCCTGTAATTTTATCTATTTATATTTTTTTATAACAAATTTTATTTATCAAATATTTGATAAATATTTAGCAATTTGCTTATAGAAAACATACCGTTGAAAAAGTGTTAAATTTGCGAAAAAAATGAGCCCAATATTGCAAGGTTTTTAACTTACTTACTGAATTTCTTTTTTATTTACTATAAATATAAACTTCGTGATTACGCACGTTTGTAAATTGTAAACATAGTATATTTTATAGTGCCTGATGGCAATTGAAAAAATATGACGTCTAAAGTGACCTAATCGGTTGAGGTTTTTCAGTCACGCATTTAATCAAAAACAAACAAAACAACTTAATTAGCGAACTATTGTTTCTTTGGTAAGTTTCTTCCATTGTCTAATAAGCGAGAGTTAGTTCATACATTGAAAGAGCTGCTCGTCATTATAAAATGCATGATTGAATGTTTACAAGTTGCTTACATTTTGGACCATTATAGGTGATGCTAGTGGAGCTATCGTTGGCATGATTAAATTTATAATGCAACTATAAGTCTAGTCTTCCCACTCCCAAGTCTTCTTAAAGTCATTCCTGATATGATTATATGTAGAAATTAGTTATTACAAATCACATTGTGTTGCTCAACCCAACTATAAATATCCAAAAATGAAGTCACCACAAGCAATGATATGCTTGTCAGCTTCCTCTCCTATATAAGTGATGCTAGTGTTATTGGATGGCATAATTAAAGTTATAATGCACTATAAGTCTAGTCTTCCACTCCCAAGTCTTCTTAAAGTCATATGTGATTATACATAGAAAATCAGTTATTGTTTGTCAAGGAATTAGTGGATGATAGACAATAGATGTTGCTAGTCGAGCTAGAATACAATATAAGTGCAGTCTTCCCTATTCCAACTGTTCTTTAAAGTCATTCGTGATATGATTATCAGATTAAACATAAAAATTAGTTATTATCCATTAAATTATAGGTTATGCTAGTCTTCTTAAAGTCTTCTGTGATTATACATAGAAAATAGTTATTACTAGTCAAGGAATTAGTGGATGATAGACAATGGGTGACGCTAGTCATGCTATTTGGATGGCATGATTAAAGTTATAATGCAGGAATATAAGTCTAGTCTTCCCTCTCCCAAGTTTTCTTCAAAGTCTTTTATGATATGATTATACATAGAAATCAGTTACTATTAGTCTAGGAATTAGTGGATGATAGAATATAGGTGTTGCTAGTAAAATGGTTGTTAGTAAAACTGTAGGCTTGTAGGACCACAATTTTTTGTCTAAAATAAAAAATTATTACTATTGTTTAAATTTACCTGATGATGCCAATGATGAGCTTTCAACCATTTATGATAGAATACATGTCCTTCCTTTTGATACTTCCATCCCCAACTGCTTTACCCTTTACACACCTAGTGTGAACAAGGGCTTACTGTAATACATGTAAAACTCAATTAAATTAACAGTGATGATACTTTGTTTTGTCAGTGACTTGTAGACTCAATTATATTACCTTCTCTAAATAGATCATGTCTCTGAAATATTACTTCCTTATTTCTGAGTTCTGGACTTCAAACCTTGTTTAGGTCTGAAACAAAATTTTAATTTTGAAAATTCAAAATAAGCGTATGTAAGAGTGTAAAACAACGGTAAAATAAGTATGACTAATGACAGACCTATGCAAAATCTCAAGTTCACAAAGTTTATAATCATAAGAGCAGAAGTTAGCACATCATACTCGGCTAACAACTAACTTTAATAACAACTAGCGTTTCCTCCTAAGACCTAACAATGGTAAAATAAATATGACTAATGACAGACCTATGCAAAATCTCAAGTTCGCGAAATTTATAATCATATGAGCCTACATAGATAGCAAATCATACACTTCATTCCATATAACTCTGCTAACAACTAACTTTAATAACTAGCGTTTCCTCCTAAGACCTAACAACCCAGTTTGACAAAAAAATCTATCAAACATGAACCTACATAGATAGGATAGGACTCAACAAAGTGAGTAAGTGACAACAAAGGGCTTTACCTTTCCAAAACCCAAGGTATTAGCAATTCATAGATGCAATGAGTATGTGCTCACAAGTATCAAACATTAGTCATATATACCTGATTGGTTTCAGCCAGTGGTTTCATCAATATACATAGGCTCAAAAGTGGGCTGTTCAGCCTGTTCATGATCTCGAATCTGTCGAAAATAAGAACAGAAATATGTAAACCAAAGATCAAGGAGCATTTTAACATCACATAAAGTACATTAATTATACATAACATTCTCATATGAGATAATGAGAATATCCATCTCAAAGACTTATGTTAATTCCTTGGCCGATTACAATCTCAATTTTCTGAATATTTACATACTTTCGAGGGAAAGCTAAAACGTACAACCACATGGTCAAAACAACGCTCCAAATCATATGTAGCAATGTTTCCTTTGCCCATTAATTATGTTAGACATTTCATCAAACACCTTAGGTGCAGCCAATTTAACATTGAGAAGTGTAACAAAACCTAAGGCTATTCGTTATCACATAAGAAAATTGAAATTAGTTATCTCAATTAAAGCTTATATTAAAGTTATAATGCAATATAAACTTAGTCTTCCCACTCCTAAGAAATTAGTGGAGGATAGAAAATAGGTGCAGTCTTCCCTACCCCAACTCTTCTTTAAAGTCATTCCGGATATGATTATAGGTAGAAATTGTCTTGCTCAACCCAACTATAAAAAGCCAATACTCGTTCTTATGAAATCAAGTAAATTTCCAAAAATGAAGTCACCACAAGCAATAATTCACTTATCACCTTCCTCTCTTATTTCTTTTCTCTTTTACGGTCTCGCGATAACATGTCTCACTTCCGCCACCATCTCTGCTTCCTATGGCGGTAATGAGACTGATTATCTCGCATTGTTGTCATTCAAGTCAAAGATCACCCATGATCCATACAAAGTTCTAACCTCGTGGAACCATTCCTTTCATTTCTGTGACTGGAGTGGTATTTCATGTGGAAAGCGGCACAAACGAGTGACTGTTTTATGGCTGCGTTCGCAAGGCCTAGAAGGCTCGTTGTCTCCTCATGTAGGAAACCTCAGCTTCCTCCGTAAGCTTGATCTCGGGAACAACAGCATTCAAGGAACCATTCCTCATGAACTTGGTCGTCTATCTAGGCTACGTCGTCTTTATCTCGGTGGAAACAAATTCAGTGGAGTCATTCCAACAAACTTGTCAGGTTGTTCTAACCTCGAAGACCTTTGGCTCTATCAAAATGAGCTAACTGGAAGCATACCCAAGGAGATGAGTTTACTCTCTAAACTTGTCTATCTTGGAATTTACGACAATAAGTTAACAGGTGGAATCCCACCTTTCTTGGGGAATATCACATCAATGGAAGAGTTCTCTGCTGTTGGGAACCCGTTTGGTGGGAGCATTCCAGATACCTTGGGTCTTTGGAAAAGCTTGACGAGATTTGATTCTGGTGAGTGCAACTTATATGGAAGCATCCCTCATTCCATTTTCAACCTCTCACTCCTAGTTAATTTTTCCTTAGCTGATAATCACCTCACTGGTAGTCTTCCTTCAGAAACTGGTAATCAGCTCCCAAATCTTGAGTGGTTTCAGTTATGGGGTAACGAACTGACCGGAGTTCTTCCACCTTCTCTTTCTAATTGTTCTAAATTACGATTTCTTGAAATGGGCAACAACAGTTTCAGTGGGAAGTTGACAATAGATTTTTCAAAACTACGAGATATTTATACAATTAATTTAGTTAATAACAACTTCCATGGACACGGAGAAGCTGATGACATGAGGTTTATTGATTCTTTGAAAAACTGCACCAGATTAGTATATTTGCTGCTTTATAATTGCAACCTTATAGGAATGCTTCCAATATCTATAGGTAATCTCTCTAATCAACTCAGCTTTTTAAGTTTAGGAGACAATCAATTATTTGGAAGCCTACCTTCAAGTATAGGTAGTCTAGTTGGTTTGACCACTTTATATTTACAAAATAATAGATTCAAAGGAAACATCCCCACTACCATTGGTAAACTACAAAAGCTACAACGTCTTTCTCTATCTAGAAATCACTTTTCAGGGCCTATCCCTGATGCAATTGGGAACCTATCATTGTTGACTAAACTTTATTTATATTCCAACAAATTAGAAGGCCATATTCCATCAAGCCTTGGGAATTGTAAAGAACTTAATTTGTTAAACCTTAGAAACAATAGACTCGGTGGTAAAATACCCAAGGAACTTCTTCAACTCCCATCACTAACTGTTGGTTTAGATCTTTCATACAACAACCTGTCTGGTTCCATTCCATCAGAGATTAAAGATCTCAAGATGTTGAACATTCTCGATTTATCTTATAATAATTTATCAGGTACCATTACTAGTAGCCTTGGTGAGTGTATTAGCCTTGTAGAGTTGTACCTTAGTGGCAACATATTTGAAGGCATAATACCACCTTCATTCAGTTCCTTGAGAGGATTGATGGTACTCGACATTTCTCAAAATAATTTATCAGGTAAAATTCCTCAATTCTTAGGCAAATGGAATTCTTTAGAATTTTTGAACCTATCCTTTAATGATTTTGAGGGTGAAGTGCCGGTTGTTGGAGTGTTTGCCAATGAAAGTGAATTTTCAGTTTTGGGGAACAATAAGCTTTGTGGTGGTTTGGTTACACTTAAGTTACCCAAATGCAAGGAGGCGGGTAGTAAGAAAAAAAGGTTTCCTTTCTTCATATTAGTCATTGTGATTGCATCGACGTTGCTCATCGTATTATGTTGTGTGTATCTTTTGTGTACGAAGAAACGTAATAGTCAACAATCTCAGTCATCACGGAGTGAACGGTTTATGCAAGTTTCATACAGTCAACTTCTCAAGGCTACTGATGGCTTCTCTGCAGCACATTTGATTGGAGAAGGTGCGTTCAGCTGTGTTTATAAAGGGATCCTCGATTCCGATGATGACAAATTTGTTGCAATCAAAGTTCTACGTCTTCAAAATCGAGGAGCTCACAAAAGTTTTCTAGCAGAATGTGAAGCTTGGCGAAATATTCGACACCGTAATCTGTTGAAAATCATAACTTCATGTTCAAGTGTTGATTTTCAAGGCAATGACTTTAAAGCTTTGGTTTACGAGTTTATGCCGAATGGAAGTGTACACGATTGGCTTCATTCAAGTGCAAATACATCGAAACTGAACCTTCTTCAACGAATAAACATTCTCAGAGATGTTGCAACTGCACTTGAATATCTTCACAATCGCTGCCAAACAACGATTGTTCACGGTGATTTGAAGCCTAGCAACATTCTACTTGACGCTGATATGGTGGCTCATGTTGGAGACTTTGGTTTATCTCGGCTACTTGGTACAGAGTTAAACCAAAATAGCTCAACTCGGGTTAAAGGAACAATTGGTTATGCACCTCCAGGTAGTATTCCATGATGCTTATATTTACTTAAAAATTACAGTTTGTAGATTAACTAATTGTTTTTAATTCGCAGAGTATGGTCTCAGTAGCGAGATGACAATTACTGGGGATGTCTACAGTTTTGGGATATTATTACTAGAGGTGATGACCGGGAAAAAACCGACAGATGACATGTTCAACGATGGTCTTAGCCTTCATAAATTTGCTTACATGGCATTACCGGATCATGTAATCGATGTTATTGATGATGATGCAATTGTGTTGCAAAGTACGGAAGCGAATGCAAAGAAAGTGGAAGAATGTTTGGTTGCCATTATCAAGATTGGAGTGTTGTGCTCTGTGGATTCCCCACCAGAACGGATGAAAATTGAAATTGTTGTCAACGAGTTGCAGCGCATTCTCGATGTGCTTCAAAATATATAAGGTACTCTGTTCTCCCATTTTGTAGAATCTGATTTTACTTGAGTTTGTTAATAAATCATCACTAACTTGGTTTTATTTTTGAATGCTTTCAGGTCTAATACCAAGCTTTCTTGGTGAAGTTTGAAAGTAACTGAAGCAAGGAGCAGTGCATGTCGTAGTTATATAAATGTTACTTTGTCAAATATGTTTGTAAGTGTGTTTTAGTTTTCTTGTTGCATAAGTACCGTAAGAGATGTAAGAGTGCATTTACACTCCTGATGACTTATCATATGTATCAAACATGTTTATGATTAAGTGTTTCGAGGAGAGTTTGATTCAATTTCATAAAAAGTTATATCACTGGATGAAAACTAAGCAAAAGAGTTGGGATAACCAATGGCAGGACATACTATAATCTTCTTTTTTTTTATTGATATTTTTCTTAGTCATTTGTCAAACATGTACTTGGAGATCATGGGTGTTTCGTTACGCGTTCATGTTTAAACTGTTTTTATAAACAAAGTTCAATTAGAACTGACCCTTGACATCTTAGTACAACACCATGGTGTATCTGCATAATGAATTTTGTTGAAAGTTGTAATCAGATTACACTAACTTAGGAAGACAATTTACTTGATATCGAGTTCATAGACCCGCCACCTAAACTTAACATTCTTAACTACATGTATCAACTAAAAATGACTGATATTGGGAGCATTAAACAACAAAGGGAGTCTGACTGATATTGGGCTAAAGATGATTGAGTTCCCATTGGACCCACAGCTCGCTAAACTGCTTTTAACATGTGAAGAATTTAGTTGTGTAAATGAAGTTTTAACGATTGTATCTATGCTCTGAGTCCTGTCTGTATTCTTTAGTCCATAAGCCCAGATAGAAAAAACCGATGATGCATATGGAAAGTTAACAAATACTGTGGAGATCGACTTGTGTACCACTCACTTACAAGTGAAAGCTCTACGAAAGACTCAGGAAGTGAGTTCTCAGTTACTCAACATTTTGAAAAAGCTCATGATCCGGCTGACATTATGTGGGTCGAATTGGGGCGTCATCAGAAAAGTGATATGCTCAGTTTACTTCCATAAACTGCAAAACCTAAAGGGATTAGGAATACATAAGTATTAGGAACGGGATGCCGTGCCATTTGCACCAGACCTCAGCTTTATGTTGCAACATCTTGGATTGGTACGGCTGCTCTTTGAAGAAATATTTGTAAGGGTGGGAAAATGAGCGGGTCTAGCAGCTTGTGTAACAGGTCAAAACGAGAACATTTTTGGTATGGATCAGCTTTATGTTTCCCAGTTTTATTAGAATCCCCAACAGATATTAGCGTGCTAAATATGATTACAAAAGTTATGCTTTAGTTTTTTGAATAAAACTATTTAGGAGCTTATAAGCATTTGTTATTCATTTTTGCCACGTAGGACCCATTGAGATAGTTATTATGCCTTTAACTATATTAGTCTGGTATTCGTGTTAGCTTGCCATATGGCGAATATTGGCAAGAAATCATTCATCTGGCTACCGGAAGGACTCCAACAAATAGACTGTAGTAACCAAAGCTACAAGTCTTCTTGAAGAGTTATTTGATCAACATCTTATGTTGCAAGTTGCAACATCTTGGATGGTATTGCTGCTCTTTGAATATATATTTGTAAGGGTGGGAAAATGGGCATGTTTGGCGGCTTGTGTAACGGGTCAAAAAGAGAACATTTTTTGTAAGGATCAGGTTGGCCCGGAATGCTTTTTGCCCAGGTTTATAATAATCCCCCATAGATGTTATCATGCTAAATATGATTACAAAAGTAATGTTTTGGTCTTTGCTATAAGCATGTGTGATATCATAAGTTGTTTTGGTCACACATTCAAACTTGAAAAATCATCTCCCACACAACTCAACGATTAGACAAAGACCATAATAGGCTCAAAAAACATTCTTCATGTGGCCATCGGACATGATTAGCTGTTTCTACTGTTCTACATTGTAAATTCACACCATAATAGGCTCAAAAAACAACCACACTTGAAACTGCAACTAATAAAAAGGAATTACAAGCACGTCATTGTCAAACTATCATGTTGTATATAGAACATGTACTGGCTTTGATACTCGATCAAGTACTGTGTAGATCTTCACACATCCCAGAACAGCTCATAAACTCGGCTCACGTCTTCCATTTCCACAACCTTCCCTTTCCTCTTCTGGCAAGCCAATGCAGCTGATGTGATCAAGTGTATGGCGTATCTCAGAGATGTTTCAACCTCAATTTTTGTCAACAAAACCTATGCATCATCATATACGTCCACATCTTCCTCTTGACACCTTATATCAAGAATCTTGTGAATGTCATATTCAGTGTACGGTTGTGTGGAGATGATGAGAAGGCGGTCCAGGAAATCGATTGGAATCCCATGGGGGGATTTGTAGTTTGTGCTTGTGATTCCTTGGATGGTGGCAACAACAAGTATTGGTGCCATGTCTTTTTCTAAGGCGCTGTTTAGGAATGAAAAACACTCGATATCAAGCATGTGGACTTCATCTATGAACAGAGCACCGGAATTATCTCTGCCTTTCCTTCCTCTCGCCACTCTGCAACCTTTGTATCAATCTGTTCCCTCACTTCAACTCGTATTTCTCCAGTATCACCGGTGAAAAGAGCAAGAAAACCTTGTGTTCTGCATTTCATAACAAAAATAATTAAGTTTTCAGAAAGATCAAGTACCATAATTACTTTTTTTTTCTCAAGATAATCCAAGTTATTTCATCATGCAAAAGTTCACTGACTCCCCCTGCCACATAGACAACAGAATTTACCACAGACAATTGCACAAAAAGACCATCTTTGTTCTATTATCAGAAAGTGTAACATAAAAAAACAACACTACTTCAGTTATTCATGCTAGTCTAACAACAGTTGTTTCAGCCATGACCATCAAAAGTTCCACCTAATGAGGCATCTAACTTCAAAGCATCCTAACTGTAAAGGAATTAATCCAAAATTCCTAATTTCAATCAAACCTTATGTACCTTTGCGAATGGGCTATGCTCTTATCAGTTATATTACAGTTATTAGCATTAAACACCAACATACATTTTGTAAGCAATGCACAATCAACAAAGGGAAGCATTAGTCATGACTTTGAGAAAATGGCACTTTTGTTCCTAGCAAAGAAGAGTCCTTTTAGATTTCAAATCAGTTTAAATTTTAAGGCATCATACCAAATTAATGAAAACAGAGTCATATATACCATGATAAATAGGAACATTAATAATCAACACAGTTATAACCTTAATACACTACTTAAAGAAGAGACCGTGTAGACAAAAAACGTAAGTAACGAATCTAGATGTCACACCTCCTGTATTAACTAGGCAACTAGCAAGATACCACAATCACCAAATCAATCTCTTTTCCTTCATAGGGATCTAGAGTATCTGATCTATCGTTATTTGTACATCAATATATCAATGAATCCAAAATTCTTTAATTTTTTATAGTATTTAATAAGACTATTTTCAGACCATATATCTGCTATAAATATTTGAATGATCAAACTTTAAAATATAACTAATTTACATGTTGACATGAAAACAGAGTTGTATACAAGCTTTCTTTCTTATCAGCTAGTAGTCTGTGCAACAAGCTAAATACCCTAACATATGAAAACATTACATATGGTTCCAAGCAAACTAGCATAAGATCATACACAGTCTCCATCTCAGTCGTTTTCAATGTCAGCTTCACCATTTTTGAAACACCCTAATCACCAAACACCCTAATTACCAAACAATTGCAAAATCTAGCGAGACATGGAGCTCGAGTACACATCACATTATGTATCAGTGCATGCATAGAATCCATGGGGTCATGATCACCATTCACATGTACATTGTAAAAGCATAATAGTCCGTATCAAGACTATGGTTTATCGGCAGTGATGAGTGACCCCTATCATTTTCGCATTCAACTTATTATGCAATGTGGAAATGTAGTAGTCCTTCAGTCTATGGGATGGCAACGGGGTCAGGTATGTCAGGGATTGCATTTCCTATCCCCGTCCCCAATCCCAAGTCCACACCCCCATCCCCATTGGGGAATAGTTTTGCTTCCCCATCCCCATCAGGTATCGGGGATCCACATCGGATATTGGGGATTTTTAAGTTTCTTAAAAATCGACTGATATGTTCTCTTTCACATGTCTACGTACATATAAGCTTAAATCAAATGAGCTCATAAGCACACATATAAGCCTACACAAACACCCCCTAAGATTAGCCCCGTGTATCCCTGACCAAGAATTTGAAGGTACCTCAACACTAGCATTAACTGTAAACACGCAGCTAATTTGAAACAGTAAACCATAACTTTATAAATGCATAGCAGTTACTATAAATTAAAAGTGATATCAAAAGGAGAGATGTTAACGACTTAACACATACAAACACACACATATACATTAGCTTAATTTGTATAAACATGCATACAAACATGCATCCTTACCCAGTTGCTCTTTCCACCATCCTCAAATCCTTCTTCCTTTATCATATCACCCACAATAAACTCCATAGACACACCCTTATTTCCATTCCTCTGAACACTTTTCTTCACAAAGTTTTCCATACCTCCAATAGCTCTTAGTTGAGTGTCATAACCACCAACAATTACTTCATCCCATCTGTCATCGGAACTATCAAACACCTCACTGAATTTTGGCTCATCAATAATCACTACAAGATTGTTATCATTTGCTTCTATAACCTCATCCTCTTCAATATTCTTACTAATGTCTTCATTCTGCTTCCTTTTATAAAACCAAGTAACCATACTATCATCACTAACACTACAATCTTGATTATCCAAAATCTCATTTCCTTCATCTTCTTTTGAATTCTTTGGTTGATTTCCTTTAACTTCAACATCTTCTTTACATATTTCACTAAGAACCTTCAACTCAAAACTGTTAGTGATCACTCCACTTCATTCCTTTTCACCATCTTTCCATCCTCTCTCTCCTTGTCAACTTCAACAACACGTATTTCGTGTTCATCAATAAAAGGCCTCTCACTGTTTTTATTCATTTCAAATCCATTAGCACCATCACGAATCTCAACACCACCAAGAATTTAATTTACTCAAATCTCCTCCCCTGTCGTTATCTTTAACCTCACCATCTTTTTTATCCTGATCACCTAAAGTGCCATCTGTTATCCACTTATCCCTAATTTCTAAATTTGTAATTTGTGAATTCTCAGGCTCTTATGCTTCTCTTATGCTTCTAAAAGACTAAGATTAGCCCCTTGTATCCCTGACCAAGAATTTGCAGGTATCACCACACTAGCATCAACTGTAAACATGTAGCTATTTTGAAACAGTAAACCATAACTTAAAAAATGCAGAGCAATTTCTCTAAATTAAAAACGATACCCGAGGAAGAGATGTTAACGACTTAACGCATACAAACATACACATATACGTTAGTTTTAGAATTGGCAAAACGGGAGGGTCAGTGTAATAATGGGTCGAAACATGTTCGGGTCAAAAGGGTAAGTTTGGGTACGGGTCGTGTTGAATATGCACTTTAGTCGCCTTTTGACCCGTCTGACCCATTCGACCCCTTTCCTTTTTAAAACTTTTGACCCAAGCCAACCAATTCACAACAAAATGGGTCGAAATTGCCATCTCTAGTTAGCTTAATTTGTACAAACATGAATCTTTATACAAACACGCACCATAGATATCATTCTCTTCTAGAGACGTAATTAATGTTAAAAGTTGTAGCTGTAATGTAACATCTAAATCCAAAATTAATTCATGTTATTTTAAAAGACCAAAATTCACATCACTTGAGCAGACAAAACGGGTATTAAACCAGGGTAGTTACACCGTCACTTATTGTCAAATACTAACAAGCCACAAGCATCAAAAGCAATCTCAAATCCATATCCTAACAACTGACCAACAAAATCTCAGAAACCGAAAACCTAAACATCTTAACTCAACAATCCAAGCTAAACCCGGTTCATATCCTAAATTCATACCACATTTTCGCAACACCAAAATTCACCCCATTTCAACACACAACATACGCATCCAACAAGGGTAGTTACACCATCACTTATCGTCAAATACTAACAAGCAGTAAACATCAAAAGCAATGTTAAATCCATATAAAAACAACTCAAATCTTAAAAAGCATCCATAGGCTTAGCAAAATCTCGAAAAACAAAACCTGAAAATTAGTCGGTTAACAATTAAAGCTAATAAATCTAAGCTTGCAAGAACATCAACAAATCTAACGATTATCTAAACATCATTTACAGCAAAATCTAAAAAATAATCAACTTAAAAATAAATTATAGCTTTTTCTTCTACAAACAATAAATTATCAACTTAATATTCAAACATTTGGTGAACACTCAGTGTAAAATGAGTTAATCTATGGTTTTTCAACTATGTATACCTGTCAAGAACACACACTTAAAGAACGCTGATTTTACACATAATTTCGGCTCAACTTGAAAAGCTTGAAACTTTATGTGAATTTGAGATAAGCTATCCAAAAAGCAATTGAAAAGCTAGTTGAACAGCTATTCAAGTTTATGTGAATTTGGAGTGGGGTGTGTTAGTTTGGACTGGAGTGATGGGAGGCGTTGGATAGAAAGGGATTGGATTGGATGGTTGAAATTGGGAGAAATGGGTTGGGATCCGTGTGAGGTGATTTGCACTAATATGATGTGTACACCAATTATTATTATTATTATTTTTTTTTTTCCAAACCTTTTATGATGTGTTTTCACTTTTCACCAAATTTTTTTTATTATTTTTTAATTTTTTAGCAAAATTTTTACCAATTTTTGCTTCTTTCAAAAAGATTAAATGAAATGGTATTTTTAGATACAAAAAAGTTAAAATAAATAAATAAATAAATAAAAAACATGTTTAAGTATTTTGGGTTTTTAAGAAAGCTATACGAGTACTCATGCATAATAATGAGATTTTATGGTAGCAACAGTTATACTTACGCTATTATGTTTTTCACACAACCTTTTGCTTACTTTTTTTTTTTTTTTTTTTTTTTTTTTTTTTTCAAAATGATTAAATGAATTGTTAATTTTAGACACAAAAAAGTTATAAATAAACATGTTTAACTATTTATCGTTTTTAAGAAAATACTTTATACTTGAAATGGTCAAAAGTACAATAAACAATTAGGCTTAAAAAAGTGTTTGTTTTAAAGTTTGTTTATTGCTAACAAGCTAATTAGACTTTGTCTTATATTTTATAAGCTAGATTTTCCGGTTTATTTTGATGTCTATTTACTTACAGTATATTTTAATCTTAGGCTGTGACATTTCCACCATCTCCACTTCAGTGGCATATCAGTTTAACCCATCACCTAACAGCTATAGTGGTAATTACTCAACCAAATACATAAAAATATCTCACTTTATGTAACATATATACTCTACAATATACCTTGCACACTCGTTAGAAAAAAGGTAGTGCATGCTCCACGTTAGGTGGTCTACACTACCGAACCAACCATAAAAGGCACCTTTGTGTGCGGTGGATGAGAGGTTGTAGTGATTAATGGCGCGTTGTAGAGGCTCACCATAGGTGGTGGATGCCTCCGTTTGGTCTGGTCTTAAAATTTTCAAAATCTCACTTGAAGGCTTCAACTAAATAAAAGAAGAGTAATGATAGATATGACTAAAAATTGTGCCTAATTTTATGCATACTCTATTTGATAGTTGACACATATTATACACAATTTATCCTCATAATTTCCACTTTTAGATTTGACACATGTTACAATCTTGTTCTTAGGCATGCTTTTATTCATGCAATTTAGGCATAAGAATCATTTTCCATAAAAGAATTGTCTTCCTTTTTTATGAAAAACATAGATTTAGGATTTTTCTTTTACTTTTTTATTATTTATTTATTTATTATATATTATTTTTTTAGCCGATGTTATGAGTTGTTGAAATGTCTTGCAGGTACGGGGTGTTCGCTTAAGCTTATTTTTTAGCAATTGAGCTTAAATGCATTTGGTTTTTTAATTAGCTTACTTTTATCGACTTATTTTAAATTTTATAGGCTGATATAAGTCTATAGCTCCTAAAGTAAGCTAGAAAAGTAACTTGTCAAACATAAGCCGAAACCACGTGAACTCGTTAGCTTAAAAGTAATTAAGATTATACAAAACCTCTTAGTATGAACCATGAAAAACTTTGTTAATGGACATGTCCCCTTATGGCAGATTAAGATAGATAACTTTAAGAAAAATAGAAATTGTATGGATAATGACTTTGGGACGGATAGAGTTTTGTATTCTTCGCAAAAAATAATACATTGCTTATTTGCACAATTAGCCAAAACAAAAACACTAGCAAAACCTACATAAGCTGATTTTCATATTCCTTAAACTAGAGTGATTACCAGTTACTTTTCTTCGCTCAACATCGACTATTTGTTTGTAAGTTTATTGTTTTTTTCTCTCAAACTTTGCCAAGAACGTTAACACGTTAGCTAGTAGCAAAAATGAATAGTGTTGTTCAAAAAGTAATCAACTATACTTCATCGACTACTAAATATTGGGAATAAGTGAAGGCATGGCTTAGCTCCTAACTGGAATGAACGATGTAGCCGCAGGCTCTATTTAGTTTTTACTAAAGTAGTAGCGATCTTGCCATCTTAGTAAATTCATTTTTTTTAGATGGTTATAGCTCAAACTTGATAACTTCATAATCCAAAAAAAGGTGGGCTTGTGATCTTTTCAAAAGTCATATAAGCTCATAAGCTTACTTTTCAAGGTAAAACAAAAATTCCGATATGTCTTATGAATGTTTTATATTAACCGAGTAATGCATGTTCTTGTAATAGAAAGCGGGCTTATGATCATTTATAAAGTTACACAAGCTCATTAATCTACTAAATTATATAAAACAAAAGCTATGTGTGGTGAATGTTTTTTTCTAACCGAGTAATGGATTTGTATATTGTATTTTTCAAATTATCTCTAATATATAGCTTTTCTAAGCCACTCGCGAAACCCGCGGGTCTATAGTCTATATAGATAATATATACATACCAAGCCTTTTCACAACCAAATACCTTTTCTGAATTTTTGGCCGAGATTCAAGAACGTTGATGTGCATAGTGTGAAACTGTGAACTACTAATCTATATTTATTTAACTACCCACTGCCTAAAAAAATTCATTTTAGAAAACTATTATAATTAGTTGTGAATCAGGTTGTGATTAGTTTACAATTGAATGTAAATGTTTTTTTTTTTTTTTTTCCTAAAAACTGAATCATATTTAATTATATGTTGCAAGTTTTGTTCAAAAAAAAATATTATGAGAAGATCATCAACAATGAAACACACAAAATGCTAAATATATGACACTGATTAATCAATAACATACTTTTTCTATTCGTTTTCACCATCTTTCCATCCTCTCTCTCCTTGTCAACTTCAACAACACGTGTTTTGTGTTCATCAATAAAAGGCCTCTCACTGTTTTTATTCATTTCAAATCCATTAGCACCATCACGAATCTCAACACCACCAAGAATATAATTCACTCAAATCTCCTCCCCTGTCGTTATCTTTAACCTCATCATCTTTTTTATCCTGATTACCTAAAGTGCCATCTGTTATCCACTTATCCCTAATTTCTAAATTTGTAATTTGTGAATTCTCAGGCTCTTATGCTTCTAAAAGACTAAGATGTAGCTATTTTGAAACAGTAAACCATAACTTAAAAAATGCAGAGCAATTTCTCTAAATTAAAAGTGATACCCGAGGAAGAGATGTTAACGACTTAACGCATACAAACATACACATATACGTTAGCTTTAGAATTGGCAAAATGGGAGGGTCAGTGTAATAATGGGTCAAAACATGTTCGGTTCAAAAGGGTAAGTTTGGGTACGGGTCGTGTTGAATAAGCACTTTAGTCGCCTTTTGGCCCGTCTGACCCATTCGACCCCTTTCCTTTTTAACACTTTTGACCCAAGCCAACCAATTCACAAGCAAATGGGTCGAAATTGCCATCTCTAGTTAGCTTAATTTGTACAAACATGAATCTTTATACAAACACGCATCATAGATATCATTTTCTTCTAGAGACATAATTAATGTTTAAAGTTGTAGCTGTAACATCTAAATCCAAAATTAATTCATGTTATTTTAAAAAAACCAAAATTCACATCATTTGAACACACAAAACGGGCATTAAACCATGATAGTTGCACTGTCATTTATTGTCAAATACTAACAACCTACAAACATCAAAAGCAATTTCAAATCCATATCCTAACAACTGACCAACAAGATCTCAAAAACCTGAATCCAAACTCAAAATCACGAAAACCAAAAACCTAAACATCATAACTCAACAACCCAAGCTAAACCCTGTTCATATCCTAAATTCATACCACATTTTCCCAAAACACCAACATTCACCCCATTTCAACACACAACATACACATCCAACGAGGGTGGTTACACCATCATTTATCGTCAAATAATAACAAGCAGTAAACATCATGTTAAATCCATATAAAAACAACTCAAATCTTAAAAACATTCATAGACTTTGCAAATCTCAAAACCCAAAACCCGAAAAATGAATCAGTTAACAATTAAAGCTAATAAATCTAAGCTCGCAAGAACTTCAACAAATCTCATCATTATCTTTATATGAATTTGAGATAAGCTATCCAAAAAGCTATCGAAAAGCTAGTTACCAATTTTTGTTTCTTTCAAAAAGATTCAAATGAAATGGTATTTTTAGATTTAAAAAAAAAAAAAAAAAAAAAAAAAAAAAAAAAAAAAAAGTTTTAAAAAAACATGTTTAAGTATTTTGGTTTTTTAAGATGGGATAATTCCATATTTACCCAACTTAAATATTAAAATTTCATATTTACTCAAAACATAAGTTTTTAGTACTGTTTAAGTTGGGTATATATGAAATTGCCTTTTTTAAGAATGTTAAACGAGTACTCATGCATAATAATGAGATTTTTTTAGTAGCAAATAGTTATAGGTGCGCCATTATAGTCTTCACACAACTCTTTTTTTTTTTTCAAAATTTTAATGAATTGTTAATTTAAGACAAAAAAAAAAAAAAAAAAAAAAAAAAAAAAAAAAAAAAAAACATGTTTATGTATTTTTCGTTTTTAAGAAAATACTTTATAATTTGAAATGGTCAAAAGTACAATAAGCGATTAAGCTTAAAAAGGTGTTTGTTTTAAAGTTTGTTTGTTGCTAACAAGCTAATTAGACTTTGTCTTATATTTTATTTTGACGCCTATTTACTTATATTTTAATCTTAGGTTGTGTCTAATGGTCACATTTCAAACATCTCCACCTCAGCGGCACATCAGTTTAACCCATCACCTAATAGCCGTAGTGATAATCACTCAACCAAATACATAAAAATATCTCACTTTATGTAACATATATACCCTACACACTCGTTAAAAAAAGGTAGTGCACCACGTTAGGTGGTCTGTACTACCAAACCAACCCTAAAAGGCACCTTTGTGTATGGTGGATAAGAGGTTGTAGTGGCTAATGGTGCATTGCATAGGCTCACCAGGGGTGGTGGATGCCTTCATTAGGTCTGGTCTAAAAAATTTTAAAATCTCACTTGAAGGCTTCAACTTAATAAAAGAATTGTCTTCCCTTTTTATGAAAAACATAGATTTAGGAAAAAAAAAATTTATCTATTTATTTATTTTATTTTTAATTTTTTTTAGCCGATGTAGAGTTGTTGAAATGTCTTGCATGTACGTGGTGTTCACTTAAGCTTATTTTTGAGCTATTAAGCTTAAATGAATTCGGTATACGTTTAATAAGCTTACTTTTATCGGCCTATTTTAAATTTTGTAGGTTGATATAAGTCTATTGGTCCAAAAATAAGCTAGAAAAGTAACTTATCAAACATAAGCTGAAATCACCTGAACTCGTTAGCTTAAAAGTAAGATTAAACAAAACCTCTTAGTATGAACCGTGAAAAACTTTGTTAATGGACATGTGTTAAATGTTACGTATAACATTAATAGATAAATGTCTAGTATCGAACCCGAGACCTCGGGATTGCACACATTACAAACAAGAATAAAGTATAATAAATATATATATGATATATGTATCGTGTATATATATTTATATAAACACTTGAGGGACTAAATGATCGTTAAATATTAAATGTAAGTATTAACTATCATTAGTAAAGAAAGAACGAGGACTAGAATGTAATTCGGAAGACAAGAAGGATCCGGAATCCCCTTGGAGGGGGTGTGGCCGGTCGACCCAACCCAATAGGGTCGATCCACCCTTGCTTGTTCTCCAAGATTTTCATCTAGTATAAATACAAGGCCAAGGGTTTGACATTCACATCTTTTGTGCACACACACAAACCCTAAAACCTTTTCTCCTCTTCTTTCTTTTCTTGGCCGATCGGCACACAACCCTACTAGGGTTTTGGGTCGATTTTGGTTCTACCAAAATCAAGTGTTTTCGTTTACTTGCATAAACCTTTATTTGTTGGTAGTTTGTGTGTACAGGAACGAGGTAATTACTCACTATAGTAATTATCAAGAGATCGATAAACAAAACGGTAAGGGGTTTATCATTGATCTATTTTACACAAGTTCAAGGTTTATTGAAGTGCATCGGGTACGTTACTATTTATGTTTTAGTTATCTTTATACGTGTTATTCTTGATCCTAGCTTCCGCAATATGTGTACTTTGATTGTATAATTCTAACAGTGGCATCACGAGCCATGGATAACATGTAATTGATTACTAAAACTAAATAAAAATTGGATCTTTAATTGTTTTAGATACATGTTTGATCTAGGGTTTTTCTTTTTAATTTTTTTAAAAAATTTTGAAACCCTAACCCTAATTTATGGGGGGGGGGGTCGATTTCCACTTAAAACCCTAATTAGGGTTTGTGGTTTAATTGATTAATTGGTAATCACTAGAAACCCTAGGTCTTTAACCGGTTATGTGATCGTACCTTGCGACCTATGTGCTAATTGTTAGGTTTTATCCGTGACGAAACATGCATGTTAGTCATGGGTCTTGTTTGTTTTAATTGTCACATGTTTTAGATAGATCTTTAATTGGGGAAGACCCCATGATTATATATTAAAATCAATTTATATGCTATGTGGTGTGTATATTAGCTTTGGCCTACGCAATTGATTCGTCAATGTATGTGGCTCCACTTCCATTAAGAAGGGAAGGCCTTAGTTGATTACATGCATTAATATACATAGACTTGATTTTATTAGGATCTTTTCTAAAAAGGATTGCATGTGGCTAATTGTTTCACTTTATTAATTATTGGTTGTTTTGTTTTCTTTGAATACATATTTTATTGTTATTTGTGTGACATGATGTAAGCAATAAAAGGGTGTTTTTCATAAAGAAAATAATAAGGACTAATAATGGTGAAACCCTAAGTGATAAAGATTGAATCTTGCGGAGTCTTATGTGCCAACAACGGTTCGCTTCGCACGGTAATTCGCTCCAAGGCGAGACTAGCAAGATTCATACTTTATTACATGTTATGAGATTGAATCCATAGAATTTTGCTTGATTGATGTTTTGTACAAACATGCTTTTAAAATTAACTCTTTTAAGACAAGATTCATAATCGTGATTTGAAGGCTTAGCAAAGAGCCCTAGAGTCTGCCTTGGTTATCACAATCTTGAATACGTCTTAAAAGATTTTCTTTTAAAATCATTCTTGTAGAAAGTCATCTTAGGGTTTTTAAACCTCAAGTAAAACTTTGTCTATTAATCTCACGAATTGGTTATAAAAAGGTTTTGAAAATCTATGCTATAAAGATGAGTGCATGCATCTTTATACATATTTTGATTGACACATCAAAATTGAATACCCTAAAATTTAAGTTACATGCCATCTATCTATAAGGAACACTTGAAATTCTAATTTAGTAAACGTGAGACCTAGGCTAAATTATTATGACAAGGTAAAATTCTTTTAGCGCGTGAGACCATAATTGTAATTTTACATGTTTCTAAGGTAGACGACTTAATTAAGTTGTGCGTGAGACCTAGAACTTAAGGCATGAGATGGGATGAAACATGCTTACAAGGCAAATTGATGAATCAATTTGTAGTAAATCCCATAATGGTCTAGGAATTGGAAATTTTGTTTGCCAATTATTGTTCGACAGATTACCATCTTTTGTATTTTCACCACTAGCAGATCAACTGATGTGGTGGAACTATGTAATGTTGGATCCTAGATTTTCAAGAAAATTAGTTGGTTATATGAATATAGCCTTTGGGTATTATATTTTCTTGAAGATATTATTATCGAAAATACTAATGTTTGAACTTTTATCTGTAGATATGGCTCAACCCGATAACCCATCTGTGATTTCTGCTTTCAAGAGTCATCTTGAAAGAGAAAAATTGACTGGAAAGAACTTCAATGATTGGTACCGATCGCTTAGAATTGTCTTGAGAGCGACCGGAAAACTCGATTATGTGAAGAATGATTGCCCTGCAGAGCCTGCTACTACTGAACCAGCAGCAGTGAAAGAGGCTTGGACACTTGAGCATAATAAATTTAATGAGGTTTCTTGTTTAATGCTCACTAGTATGAATGCTCAATTGCAAAAGAAGTACGAGTATTTCTATCCCAAGGATATGCTTGATGAACTTCGAAAGTCCTATGAAAAGCCTCTTGCAGTTGAATTGGACGAGTCTCTTGACAAACTACACAGCTGCAAACATGGTGATGGTAAACCAGTTGAAGATTTTGTGATTGAGATGAGAGAATACTTTGATCAACTTCACAGAATTGGATTTGGTTACCCCGAAAATGTGCAAGTGCACTTAATCAATAGGTCCCTTAACAAGGACTTTGCTGGTTTTGTGCAGAACTTCAACATGCATTGCTCGGGGAAGACAGTCTCAGAATTACTCGCATTGCGAGTTGATTATGAGAAAAGTCTACTAGCCAAGGGCAAGGCTCCTACCCCGCAAGTGTTGGCGATTCAAGGGGGAGAATCAAGAAGAAATTGCATGTGAACAAAGGCATTGGGAAGGGTGGAAAAGGCAAGCAGGTCATGGCCTATCAACCACAGCCCAAGATGAATCAGCATCAGCCTAAGCAGAAGAAAGCAAATCCTCCAAACATGAAGGATCAGGCTTGTCACCACTGTCATGAAAAGGGCCATTGGAGGCGTAATTGTCCACTCTACATTCATGACTTGCGACAAAAGAAGCAGAATAATGAGGCTGGTAACCCCAGTACTTCAGGTGCGTTCTTTATGATTGAATTATTCACTCTTACTCCGAAAATGAATTCATGGGTATATGATACGGGATGTGGCATTCATATTTGCAATACCTTGCAGGGGTTTAGAGTTGAGAGAAAGCTGGCCTATGGACAACAATTCTTGCACGTGGGTAACGGAGCACATGCAGAAGTTGAAGCTATAGGCGTATTTAATTTAGTGTTGCCTTCGGGCCTTGAACTATATTTAAATAATTGTCATTATGCACCGTCAATTGTTAGAGGTGTAATTTCATTTTCATGTTTGTTGAACCTTGGTTTTCATCATACTGTTTCTAGCAATGGAATTTCTGTTTCTTATAATGATGTTTTTTATATTAATGCTATTGCTGTGAATGGTATTTTTGAAATTGATATGAATGATAATGATAATGCTTTTGTTAATAATAATTCAATGTATAGCATCAATAATAAGAGAATCAAGAAAAGTCTGGATTCGTCTTATCTTTGGCATTGTCGACTTGCTCACATTGGCAAGGCTCGCATGAAAAAGCTGCAACATGATGGGCTTTTAGATAAGATCAATGATGAATCATTTGATAAGTGCGAATCTTGTATTGCTGGGAAGATGACAAAGAAACCCTTTAAAAATAGGATTGAAAGGGCGACTGATCTACTTGGTCTTATTCACACAGATGTGTGTGGACCACTTAGACATGTGTCAAGGAGAGGTGCTAGCTACTTCTTAACATTTACGGATGATTATAGTCGTTATGGTTATGTTTATTTACTTAAACATAAACATGAGGTATTTGAAACATTCAAAGTGTTTAAAGCAGAAGTAGATTTGCAACTTGGAAAGAAGATTAAAGCTCTTCGATCCGATAGAGGTGGTGAATACCTGAGTCAAGAGTTTATAGATTACTTAGCTAAGGAGGGAATTTTCCAGCACCTTACTTCTCCATATACTCCACAACAAAATGGTGTATCTGAGAGAAGGAATCGTACATTGCAAGATATGATACGATCTATGTTTAATCTAACAACTCTTCTTATTCGTTTTGGGATTATGCTTTAGAATCTGCGGTTCGCATTCTTAATATGGTTCCAACAAAGAAGGTGGATAAGACTCCATATGAGTTATGGACTGGAAAAGCTCCTAACTTGTCTTATCTAAAGGTCTGGGGTTGTGAGGCGTATGCTAAACGTGACTCAGCAGACAAACTCCAACAAAGATCTGTGAAGTGCATCTTCGTAGGATACCCTAAGGAAACTATGGGTTACTACTTTTATTACCCACCTGAAAACAAAGTTTTTGTTGCAAGGTATGGAGACTTCTTGGAAAAGGAGCTCATATCTCAAGAATTCAGTGGGAGAGTATATGATCTGGAAGATGATCATGAAGATGCAACACCTTCTGAAAACACTAGCCAACTTCCTGTGGAAACTGAAAGTTTAGGTCCTCCACCTGAAGTTGAAGTGGTTCCCATTCGAAGGTCAACTAGACCTGTGAAAGCTCCTACACGTCTATGTCTTAATGTAGAGTATGATGATAACTTACTAAGGGATCTTGATGAACCTACAAGTTATAAGGCTGCCATGAATAGTCCTGAAAAGGAAAAATGGCAGGTTGCTATGAATGGGGAAATGCAATCCATGAAAGACAATGAAGTCTGGGAAGAAGTAGACCTACCTCCGGGTGCCAAATTAGTTGGGAGTTAATGGCTCTACAAGAAAAAGACTGATATGGATGGCATTGTATACACCTATAAGGCCCGTTTGGTAGCTAAAGGCTATACTCAAACTTTTGGTGTTGACTATGAGGAGACCTTTTCTCCTGTAGCTGACATTAGGGCTATTAGGATTCTTATAGCCATAGCCGCCTACTATGACTATGAGATTTGGCAAATGGATGTCAAAACCGCCTTCTTGAATGGTCGCCTAGATGAAGACATCTATATGGTGCAGCCTGAGGGGTTTGTGAATCCTGAATTCCCAAATCGTGTATGCAAACTTCAAAGATCCATTTATGGATTGAAGCAAGCATTACGACAATGGAATAAGAGATTTGATAGTGAGATTAAAAACTATGGATTCACTCAAAATCTCGATGAGCCATGTGTATATCACAAAGCTAGTGGGAGTCATGTAATTTTCCTTATTTTATATGTTGATGACATATTGATCATGGGAAACGACATTCCAAGTTTGCAAAAGGTTAAGGCATATCTTGGAAATTGTTTTTCTATGAAAGATTTAGGGGAAGCTGCATTTATTCTGGGAATCAAGATATATAGAGATAGATCTCAGCGATTAATTGGATTAAGCCAGAGTACTTACATTGATAAAATATTGAAGAGATTCAATATGCAAAATTCCAAGAAGGGATATTTGCCAATGCAAGAACAACATGGCTTGAGCAATAAAGTTTGTGCTTCAACACCTGAAGAGGTGCAACGCATGAAGAGAGTCCCTTATGCTTCGGCTGTGGGATCTATTATGTATGCGGTGAAAAGCACAAGGCCTGATGTGGCATTTGCTCAGAATTTAACCAGTCGATATCAGCAGAATCCAGGTGAAGCTCACTGGACTGCTGTTAAGAATATTCTTAAGTACCTTAGGGCTACTAAAGAGACGTTCTTAGTTTATGGGGGTACTCCATCTGCAGAACTTGATGTTACAGGTTACTGCGATGCTTCTTGGAAAGGTGATAAAGATGATACGAAGTCTGAGACGGGTTATGTCTTTGTCATTAATGGAGGAGCTGTGGATTGGAGGAGCAGAAAGCAGAGTGTACTAGCGATGTCTACTACAGAAAGTGAGTATATAGCTGCTTCAGAAGCTGCAATGGAAGCTGTTTGGATTAGGAAGTTTGTTTCAGGGCTTGGGGTTATGCCTTCGATTCGACGACCTATAAAAATGTATTGCGACAACTCAGCTGCAATTACATTTGCCAATGAGCCTGGAATCATGAGAGGCACCAGACATTTCCCGATTAAGCATCACTATGTTCGAGAACAAGTCGAAATAGGTGAAATCGAAATGCTCAAAGTTCACACAGATGAAAACTTAGCAGATCAATTGACAAAGCCTCTACCTGGCACCAAGCTTTATAAGCATGCTGAAGGCATAGGGCTTAGATTAGCTGAAAGTTTCATGCCCATTTGTGATTAGTATTTGGATAAGGGATGTAATGTACAATTATTATTTTAATGAAATAAAGTATTTGTTATGTTTATTTATTCATTGTCTTAATAATATATCCTATATTTGCATGTTTAAATCCGTGAATAATTTATTATTCTAAATTGTCCGTTGTCGATTAATGATATGGGAATATCATTAAAATAAGAAAATATTTGAGTATTGGTTAAGGATATACTTGAAAGTATATTGATGCGTAGTCATACCAATTTCACATGATATTCGATGAATTGAATATTGGACTGATCCCAACAATATGATTTAATATTTAATGTGAGAATCATATTTAAAGTTATCCTCAGACTTGAGATACCAGATAACTGTTGTGGATGTAGTGCATTTTTGTGAAGCAATCTACCGCTCACCGTAACAGGGAGTCATAAGGGTTGTTTTCAGAAGTGTTGCAAAGTTCATGGGTTATGCTTGTAGTCAAGAGAGAATTTGTTCCTTCTGATTTGTTCAGAAGTTTAATACTGATGGGCCCCTCGTAGGGTTGACAAAATGTTTGCGTGGTCACGCCCAAAGTCTATCTGGAATATGTTCAGATGTTTTGGTAATTTTGGTCAATCATGAAGAAACGGGAAACAGAAATTTAATAAAGAATCTCACATCTTTATTAATGAAGTATTAGAAACAAAAGGATAATTATAATGTTGAATCATTATGGGTTTTTCCAGGAAACCTAGCTCGGATCGAACTGGGGGCATTGGAGTGTTGCAAGACGCCAACCAATGTCATTTTACTATTAATGGATATACGAGTGGGAGCTGTTAAATGTTACGTATAACATTAATAGATAAATGTCTAGTATCGAACCCGAGACCTCGGGATTGCACACATTACAAACAAGAATAAAGTATAATAAATATATATATGATATATGTATCGTGTATATATATTTATATAAACACTTGAGGGACTAAATGATCGTTAAATATTAAATGTAAGTATTAACTATCATTAGTAAAGAAAGAACGAGGACTAGAATGTAATTTGGACGACAAGACGGATCCGGAATCCCCTTGGAGGTGGTGTGGCCGGTCGACCCAACCCAATAGGGTTGATCCACCCTTGCTTGTTCTCCAAGATTTTCATCTAGTATAAATACAAGACCAAGGGTTTGACATTCACATCTTTTGTGCACAAACACAAACCCTAAAACCTTTTCTCCTCTTCTTTCTTTTCTTGGCCGATCGGCACACAACCCTACTAGGGTTTTGGGTCGATTTTGGTTCTACCAAAATCAAGTGTTTTCGTTTACTTGCATAAACCTTTATTCGTTGGTAGTTTGTGTGTACAAGAACGAGGTAATTACTCACTATACTAATTATCAAGAGATCGATAAACAAAACGGTAAGGGGTTTATCATTGATCTATTTTACACAAGTTCAAGGTTTATTGAAGTGCATCCGGTACGTTACTATTTATGTTTTAGTTATCTTTATACGTGTTATTCTTGATCCTAGCTTCCGCAATATGTGTACTTTGATTGTATAATTCTAACAACATGTCCCTTTATGGCAAATTAAGATAGATAACTTTAAAAAAAAATAGAAAATGGATGGATAATGACTTTGGGATGGATAGATTTTGTATTCTTCGCAAAAAATAATACATTGCTTATTTGCACAATTAGCCAAAACAAAAACACTAACAAAACCTGCATAAGCTGATTTTCATATTCCTTAAACAAGAATGTTAACACAAAATATTGGTAATGAGTGGAGGCATGGCTTAGCTCCTAACTGGAATGAACAATGCCGCAAGCTCTGTTTAGTTTTTACTAAAGTAGTAGCGTTTTTTTTTTTTTTTTTTTTTTTTTTTTTTTTTTTTTTTTTTTGTGTGTGTGTGAAAGGAGAATTTATATATTAATAAAAAAAGAGTACATTTATTTTTTTCTACTTAGCCATGGACATGCCCATGCTAGAGTAAAAAAAAACACAGAACTATTAAGAATAGCCCACTCTAATCAAGACATTCTCAACCACTATACCACACTATACTATTCTCTATACACTTAGACTATTCTTTACAGTATTTGCAGACAAAACTAAAACCCTCAATCATCTTCTAGTCAATTTTACATTCCGAACCTCTTCCACTCTTCTAACAGCAGCAGATTCTTTAACAATTATACTCATCATTCTGAGTCTAACTATCTCTTTGATATTCTGCACTAGAGCTTCTTCATTTCTGTGATTATGCTTGAATACTCTTGTGTTTCTTTCCTGCCATATGAAGTAAACTGCAGATCCAAAGACCAATCTTCTCACAACACTATCAATACTGTTCATCATATTCATTTTTGCCAATTTCTCAACGATAGTATGCCAGTCATAACTCACTGTCATGTTTAACAATTTTTGCATTTCAGACCAGATAGCAATGTTGTAAAAATCATGAATCAGTAGTCGGGCGATCGACCACCCTGCAGCGATTAATCGGCCAAGGCGGGATTAATAGGTGATTAATTGGATTGGCATTTTCTACATGTTTTGGGTATTTCTGGAGAGCAAACTAAAGATCTTAACTGATTCCAAGCCTATTATGTTTCCAAACCTGAATAAAAGGCTCCAATTCTAATTATGAGGCCCATTGTGCGTTATAAGTGAAATAAACGATCCCCAAATTAAGTAGAATGCCTAAATTTTTATTTTTATAAATTTGACCGATTCGGCCGATTTTTGACTGATTCGGCCGATTTTTGACCCATTTTTTCTGATTTTTTTATCTAGGCCGATTTTTTCACCGTCTTTTAAAAATCAACAAGGTGTATGACCGATTAACGATTAATCGGCCGATTCGGCTGATTTTTGCAACATTGCTAGATAGTATAAGAATAAGAGTAGGAGAAGAATAAATGCTCATGTGAGTCAGGGCAATGACTGCACAGAGCACATTTCATAGGTTCATTAGGCCTCCAAATAGCTAATCTGTCTTGAGTCATTTGTCTGTTTAATCACAAACTTGAGTATTGTATGGATACGGTAATTAGTGCTCTTTGAGTATAACGTCTCATGTTCTTTATCGTATTTGCATAATCTCGAAACTGAAAAGCTAAACATCATAACTCAACAACCCAAGCTAAACCCAGTTCATATCCTAAATTCATACCACATTTTCTCAAAACACCAAAATTCACCCCAATTACACACAACATACGCACCCAACGAGGGTAGTTACACCATCACTTATCATCAAATACTAACAAGCAGTAAACATCAAAAGCAATGTTAAATCCATATAAAAACAATTCAAATCTTAAAAAACATTCATAGACTTGGCAAAATCTCGAAACCGAAACCCGGAAAATCAATCAGTTAACAATTAAAGCTAATAAATCTATGCTTGCAAGAACATCAACAAATGTCACCATTATCTAAACATCATTTACAGCAAAATCTAAAAAATAATTAGCCTAAAAATAAATTATAAGTTTTTCTTGTACAAACAATGATAAAAACCTTTTCATCAAAAATCTGGTGAATACTGAGTGTAAAATGAGCTAATATATGGTTTTTCAAGATGGACTATGGATGAAAGTTTATGTGAATTTGAGGTGGGTTATGGATGAAAGTTTGCAACTTTAAACTATCCAAAAAGCTATTGAAAAACTAGTTGAAAAGCTTGATTATGTGAATTTGGAGTGATGAGAGGCGTTGGATTGAAAAGGGTTGGATTGGATGGTTGAAATCAGGAGAAAGGGAGTCGGATCCGTGTGAGGTGATTTGCACCAATAAGATGTTTACACCTGTCTATTACTACCATTTACATACCTGTGTTTTTCACCAATTTTTGCTTCTTTCAAAAAGATTAAATGGATTGGTATTTTTAGATACAAAAATGTTTGAAGAAAAGCTTGTTGAAGTAATTTGGGTTTTTAAGAAAGTTAAATTAGTACTCATGTATAACAATGAGATTTCATTGTAGCAAATGGTTATAGTTGCGCTATTATGGTCTTCACACAACTTTTTGCTTACTTTTTTTTTCCCAAAAAGATTAAATGAATTGTTAATTTTAGACACAAAAAAGTTTTAAAAACATATGTTTAAGTATTTTTTGGTTTTTAAGAAAATACTTTATAATTTGAAATGGTCAAAAGTACAATAAACGATTAAGCCTTAAAAAGTGTTTGTTTTAAAGTTTGGTTGTTGCTAACAAGCTAATTAGACTTTGTCTTATATTTTATAGGAAAATTATAGGTGGCAAAACGGGCGGGCCGGGTGGGCACGGGCCACGGGTCAAACGGGCTACGGGCTAAACGGGCACGGGGCTAAACGGCCACGGGCCAAACGGACGCATGTTATACGAATCGTTTTAGAAAATACCCAAAATGACGAAATAAATTCCTCAAACTTAACACCTCATTTATATCTAAAAAATTAAATATATTTTATCTACAATTTTTACTTTAAAAACAATTGTAATGTTATCCAATTGAGAGAAAATATGTGCCCATTTAACTTTTAAATGATCAATATATGCCCATTTCAAAAAAAGGAGGGGGACCAAATGTGCCAAAATCTTTTAAAAGTTTGCCCATTTAGTCCATTTGTTTATTTTTGGCACAAATTGCCACCTCTATAGAAAATAATTGAGATGCCTAAAAATGTGAATAATTATGTGCCTAAAATGAAGTGGCAATAAAATATTAGATTGTGATGAAGTGGGTCCCTCTTCGGTTTCCAATAATATAGTGACACATAGGTTTAGGCATGTAATTAGGCACACCATTTAGGCATGCCAATTAATGCTCTATTTTATAAGCTGGATTTTTCGGATTTTTTTTATGCCTATTTACTTATATTTTAATCTTAGGTTGTGTCTAATGGTCACATTTTCATCATCTCCACTCCACCTCAGCGGTACATCAGTTTAATCTATCATCTAAGAGCCGTAGTGGTAATCACTCAACCAAATACATAAAAATATCTCACTTTATACAACATATATACCCTATGATATACCCGACACACTCATTTAAAAAAAGGTAATGCACCACGTTAGGTGGTCTGCACCCCCGAACCAACCCTAAAAGGCACCTTTGTGTGCGGTGGATGAGAGGTTGTAGTGGTTGATGGCATGTTGTAGAGGCTCACCACGGGTGGTGGATGCCTCCATTAGGCCCAGTCTTAAAATTTTCAAAATCTCACTTGAAGGCTTTAACCAAATAAAAAAATTGACTTCCTTTTGTATGAAAAAACATAGATTTAGGATTATTATTATTATTATTATTATTATTATTATTATTATTATTTAGCCAATGTAATGAGTTTGTTGAAATGTGTTCTCTTAAGCTTATTTTTGAGCTATTGAGCTTAAATGATTTCGGTTTACGTTTAATAAGGTTACTTCAACCTACTTATTTTAAATTTTATAGGCTGATATAAGTATATAGGTCTTAGAATAAGCTAGAAAAGTAACTTATCAAACATAAGCTGAAACCACGTGAACTCGTTAGCTTAAAAGTAAGATTAAACAAAACCTCTTAGTATGAACCATGAAAAACTTTGCCAATGGACATGTCCACTTATGGAAGATTAAGAGATAACTTTAAGAAAAATAGAAAATGGATGGATAATGACTTTGGGATTGATAGAGTTTTGTATTTTTCGCAAAAAATAATACATTGCTTATTTGCACAGTTAGCCAAAACAAAAACACTAACAAAACCTACATAAGCTATTTTTCACATTCCTTAAACACGAGTGATTACCAATTACTTCTCTTCGCTTAACATCAACTATTTGTTTGTAAGTTTATTATTTTTTCCTCTCAAACTTTGGCAAGAACATTGACACGTTAGTAGCAAAAATGAACATTGTTGTTCAAAAAGTTAATCAACTATACTTCATCCACTACTAAATATTGGGAATAAGTGGAGGCATGGCTTAGCTCCTAAGAGCATGAGGTACCATGGTGCCATGGCTCGTGACATGGCCACCAGCCCAAAATATGCGACGGCGCACCACACCACGACTGGCGCCATGACCACTCGCGCCGTGGTGGCTAGCCCACGCCATGGCAATTTTTCCTTTTTTTTCCTTTTTGATGGGTTTATTTGTGTGTGTGTTTGTGTTTTTATGTTGTGTTTGTGTTTGTACGTTGTGTTTGTGCTTGGATTTTTTCTTGTTTTAATTTTTTGTGTTTGCAGGCGCCTGGAAGCAAGGAGGAAGAAGAAGTAGGTTTTTTTATATATTTTTTTACTTTTTCAGTTTATAGCCTTTTGTTTTAAGTATTTGCATTTTAAGTCCATTTGACATTTTTTTACATCGCTAGTCCTTAATATGTTTGCAATGTTAGTCCCTAAGTTATTTTTTCATTTTTTTTATTAGTTAATCTAATGTGTTTTAGTTAATATTATGTATGTTTTATTTCATGTAAAAGAAAAAAAATTGAACGACGACACCACATTTTCTGGTGCCAAGGGTTACGGCCAGAATGTGGTGCCGTGGGATTTCTGGTGTCGTGGAAATTTTTGTAGGCGTGGCAGTACTTTTTGGCCACGGCACCAAGGTTACCAATGCTCTAATCGGAATGAACGAATATGTAGCCGCCGACTCTGTTAGTTTTTACTAGAGTAGTAGCAATCTTGCCATCTTACTGTAAATTCATTTACTTACATGGTTTTGATTAATCACAAATTTGAGTATTGTATGGATACGATAATTAGTGCTCTTTGAGTATAACGTCTCATGTTCTTTAGCGTATTTGCATAATGTTGGTGTAATCTGAATCATGTATTAGTATTGTTGTCTTATGATTTATATGATTATCACACATTTGATATGAATATACATGCTGTATAACAAATTGTTCGTGTCACGGTTGGCGTTTACAATTTAGTACTACATGTCTACATCTTTTATAAAATAAAAGAATTGCATTATTTCGGGGTGATTTTGGTAAAACAATTTTATTAAAAAAAATAGACCAATAAGGCTTTTTGATTTTGACACGTGTAAAATCAAGCAATGTGATTTGTTAATAAAAGGATTAATTCTATATATCCCAATTTAACCCTTAAAGAGGTCATATTTACCCAATCAAAACCCATAATACCATATATACCAATTTAAAAATAAAATTTATCATACACTAACTTATAGACCCGAGGAATCGTCGGGTTTTTAAAGAAATTATGCATCAAGAAATTAAGTGTGTGAATAAAGTAAGAAAGAACAACGAATGCAAACATGTTGAATTATTATTTTTTTTTGAACGAAATGATAAGTAATAAGTCAATGATACCATAAACTACTATGCTTGTAACTATTGATGTAATAAACGTCAATGCATCGTGTCCTCCAATTTTGATGGTTTTGAAAAACAAATAGGATGTTGTCTCCACAATTGGTATTCTTCTTGTGAGCATGACTGTTGGTTTTTCATCGTGTCCTCCAATTTGATTCTTTTGCTAAAAACTTTCAAAACAACTTCCTCCACAATTGGTATTCTTCTTGTGAGCATGACTATTGTTCATAGGATGTTGTCTATTGTAATGTTTAAAGAGATTGTGTTGTCACGTCATGTATACCCAGTCGAGCCTCCATGCTTTCATCCCTTGTTCTCTTTTAAATCTCACCTCTCACTTTCCTCAATCTTTCTTGCACCAAACTCCTCTTCAACTCGAATGACTTGAGCTACAATAGGCTTTCTAAAAGTTCAGTCCAAAAAGAAACAATAATTTTGCCAATCACTTTAATGGCACAATTGATATATTTGGATACATAGAGTCAACTTTTTATATGATTATTTAAAGTAAATAATCATATTTGGGTTACTTCATAGTAGCTAAAAACATAACTGATTAAATACTACGCATTACTCTAATCTCATTACATAGCTCCCCAATGTTTTTTTTCACATTAATATTTTCAGAATGCACATCCAAACATTATTTATTACTAGCAGGGTACCCGCGCGATGCGGCGGCGGGTACCCTGTGATTATCTTTTTTGACAATGTGATGTTATGCGACTATAATTTTATTAAACAATTAATTTACAAATAACAATAACTTTAGTTAAGGCACTGGTATTATTCTATCTCATGTTAATTGAAGATACCACAAACAAAATCTTGATTCTTTCCTTCAGCACAATTACCCTTCGTCAATTTTGGAGCTGACCGACCCAGTTCGACCCTCATTCGTCGGTCGGTGCAGCGGCGGCCAAAACATTCGACCGACCACTACGGGCAGCCTAATGGTTTTATTTTTAAGTGCTTGGCTTAGTAGCTTGATTAGATTGTACATTGTGGTTAAATGATTGTATATTTTGATAAATGGGTGAATTAGATAGTATATTAATTGTATGTATTGAATAGTGTTTTATTAGTCGTATATGTGTTTTATATATTTTGTACATTGTGTTTTATTAATTAAACATTTTATCAAATGGGTGTTTTAAATATGACATTAATTAAAAATATTGATCAATCAATATGTGTAGATGTTTATACATATATTAATTGTACATATAGCTTGATTAGTTGTATTTACTTAAAATCTATATATGAAAATCTTAAAAAATTAGAAGAGAGATGGTGCTAAATAATTTATAAGTAGTATAGATACTATTAATCTGAAAAATTCTCAAATGGTTTATAATACGGTAGAGATAAATGATTAAAAAATAAAATTATTAAAGTATTCAATAAATAAAAGCAATAAAATCCAATAAATAGATTGATGAATTGGGGCGTTGAGGAATCCTTTTCATATAATTGTTTTTCTGATGACATGTTTGCATAGCGGCAACGATGTATAGCCTTTAGTAAAATTGATAATGTTAATCTTTGTGTGTGAAAGTGTTACTGATGGCAATACTTTCAATTGCAATGGCCATTGTAATAATATCTAACTGAAAGGTTGTAACTAATATGGTTAAAATATGAACTGAAAATAGAATATATTTTAATTGTCAATCACCATGGCAACAAGTGTGTTTACCGTCTATAATGTTAGGGCGTGCTTGGTAGAAAGTTTTGGGGGTGAAATATGGGTAAGGTAATAAAGATGTGCTTGTTTGACTATAATGTAATGATTTAATACGGGTAATGAATCATTACCCAATAAATTGAGGGAATGGATTCTTTTCCTTTTCCTTAGCATTAACATTGCCTTTCCCTTTCCCATTGCCAAGTTTGAACCAAGCACACCCTTAGTCTGTTTGTGTGCGGGAATTTTTTTTTTCCATTTTTAGCCCAACCATTATGGTTTCGGATAACAAACCTAAGAATTAAAATCATATTAGAATACAAATAAAAATCAAAATCAAGCCTTTTTTACTTATAAGATGGAAAAGCAATATTCATTAGTGGATCCGTAACCTATCATCTTATGATATCGTTTTAAGTTTGAAATCTAGAGAATCTTCTAAACCGTTTTTACTTTCAAAATTTAGCAAAATTTTCTAACCTTTTATCTTTCTTTAATTGTTTGATTGTCATCCTTTTCCATGTCTTGTAACTTTTTAGTTTTTTGAGTTTAAGAACTTGCAATTTTGACCGACCAAAAAGAACAAATTTGAATTGGTTTCCACAATCATGTCTTGAAACTCATATTTTTTTCAGCTCATAAATTAATGTCCCCGAACATATTTTCTTTGTTCGTTTACTCTAGTCAACAACTACAAAAGTTGAATTTTGCTCCTTTTTCCACAAAAACATTTTCACGATCTTGATCCGGTATTCGATTTAATTCTTAACACTACCTAAATCAACAACCACTCAAAATTTAATATATCGAATAAATCTTATACCGAAAACCAGTAAAACACAACCGAGGCTCAGATCTTTTTGTTAAATAATTGAAGT
Organism: Artemisia argyi; assembly: GCA_030686995.1. Lineage (NCBI taxonomy): Eukaryota > Viridiplantae > Streptophyta > Magnoliopsida > Asterales > Asteraceae > Artemisia > Artemisia argyi. The sequence continues at coordinate 226,442,757 of CM060680.1, read as the reverse complement.
TGTAAAGAAAATCTCAAAAGAACCCAAATTTAACAATAAGCTAAGATATTTGCAAATAATAAGAGGTATTCATGCTATGGCGACAAAAATATAATAAAAGACATTTACACTCAAGTGTCCTTTATATTGCCTAGCCATGCAACATATATCCGTATTTTATTTTACCTTAGCATCATCATCATCGATTCCAAATTTTCATCTCTTTAACAACATCAGCAAACTCGAGGCCAAGCCAAAAAGAAATATATTATCATTCATGGTAGTAAATGTTGTTAACTGTCCAAAATTAGCATTAATGCCAAGTTATGATATGGAAGAACGGATGACATACTGCTCCATCAACTCATGCTCCATGAGCAACACTATTCAGTATTCACCACCACAAGTTTAAAACTCACACTCCAAGTGTGGTCTACCACTCTACCCTATCAAACTGCAACAGCATGAACTAACCTAAAGCAAAGACCAATGCAACTCAAAATAATATAAATTCTTAAAACAATTGGCCCGCATAAAAACACATTACTTGGCAGTTGGCAACTCCCAAAGAGAACTAACCTACACATCTCAACAACAATCTTTAAGATAATAACTTAATAAGCAAACTACAGAGCGCATTAAAAGCTAAAAATCAAAAAGAATATTCAAACTAAAGCAGCCATCTTTATCCGGCATCTAAAAAAAAACTCGTAAATCTAACAGAACTCGTAACCCCGGCGACAAACGGATGCAGTTTTTTCCAGCGACTCAAAGGCAGCGGCGGCGGTGGTTGTAGAAAACGTTATAAATCAAAAACACTTTATCCAAACCACATAAGCCAACAACAAAAACATCAAGCAAAGTCACCTAGCCCACCGAAACAGCCTGAACCATCGAGCGATGGTAGCTATTTGGTGGACGGCGGCGGTGATGGTGGTTGTCGGGTGGTGGTTTAGAGAGTGTATTTTGGGTTGTCTGTGTTTTTAGGTTTTTGTGTGGGTGTATCCGTGTATGTATGTTCTTAAGATTGATGGGCTGTTACGAAATGGGCTTTTAAAAGTGTTTTAATGGAGTAATGGACTGTTACAATATTAGTTGTTACGAATTGGGCTTTTAAGACACTTAAATTTTCAGTTGTAACTTTTAATCATATGTATGTATTGATTTAATAGACTTTGTATTGATTTAATAGCAAAATTAATACAATTATTTCCATTATAAGTAAGTGTTGAATCTGAATTTTAAGCCTTCTATTTATAGCATGTCCCAAATGCTTTATAAAGTAGTATAGATAGCAGCTAAATGAAACAATCAATATTATTCTAAAATAAGGTAATATTCTACCTTTTGGTGGAATATACTACAGTGGAAAAGTTTTAGTCTCTTAGGTGTTGCACCACTAATTTTCATTCTAAGATAAATAAATCATGACCCTCTCGAATTAACTTTTCGAAAGCATATGCACATATAATAACTAATAACTGTCAGAGATCAAGGATGATCAGAACTTACGAAATGACGCATCCTATGTTAGACACAAATAAACTAAAATTTGGAACCTTACTTTCGAAATCTCAGTTGGATACGGCTTCAAAACAAAGATGGTTGGGTTCAAGACTAACTCATAAAATTAATATAGTTTTGGTACAAAACAATACATAAACATCCATTATCAAATCAAATAATTTTATCAAACTTGTTTAGGATTATTACCTAATTCCATTTATCTACTTGTTGATTTTTAAAATAAATAGTTTAAATAAGCAACTCCATATGGTTGTTTGGGTTTACTAACAATAACATATCATATTGATCCTAGAACCACTCACTTTTCCATACCAAGCCATTCATCACATGGTATTTCCAGTAGTTTAAACATCGTCTCATTTCTTCATCACTTAAGTTGAGCCACATTTGTTACACTCTAGCTGATTAAATACTACGTATTACTCTAATCTCATTACATAGCTCCCCAATGAACAACAAAGGCAAGCAACTTTAGTCATATTTGTGTTATGTGTGATAAACCTTTTTTCTGCTAGTAAAAACAATGTATTAGTATTAGATTAACTAATTATGTAAAACTTTACAAATTATGTGTTGGTGGTTATGAGCCCAGAACAGGGTGAAGATAATCAATAGCCCAACTACGTACCAATTATGGTTACCGGATATCACTTGGAATCGTGTTATCACTTTCCAAAGTAAACTATTCGACCCTAATGCCTGGGTATCACGAATATCTACTTGGGATAAGAGCAAATGTTTGTTATTGAATTAGGTACAAATCAATAACCCTTTGCGTTTAAGTGTTATGTGTTTTCTGTCTCTCCTTCATGCATGATTGATGTGTGCTTATTCACACATCATTTTTAGACCTTAAATCAGACCAAAAATAACAAATACTAACCAAATATGCCAAGAAATAGTGTATTTTTTGTATTTGTGTATGTGTAGGTACGGATATGTGAAAAATGGACAAAAACAAAGCAAAATCGACAAAAACGAGCACAAGAATGGAAAAAGGTCAAAAGCCGGAGCCGGGGAAGCTTAATGATCAAACAGAGCTCATAAAGACAAAAGAAGTCCTCAAAGATACATAAAGTTTCATAGTTGGTTCCTAGTCAAAGTTTGAAGAAAAGTGCAAGTTCAGTCCTCCAAGTTTTACAAATTGGAAAAATTGGTCCCTTAATGAAAATATTTGAAGAAAAGTCAATATGCATCCTCCAAGAATTAAAGATTGACAATAAAAGCCCTTGAAAGTTAATTATGAAGATTTACAGATTTGGTCCTTGTTGTTTGCATAATTACATAATTGGTCCTTATATTTTTACTAGTCCTAAACCAAAATATTACAACCGGATCCAAAGTTTAATCCAACAACAACCCTTTAAAACCCAAGCCCAATACCAAAGCCAAGCCCAATCCACCACTTAAATAATACCCGATCCTACTCCTTAACCCGGTCAACAGACCCGGTCAAAACAACTAATAAAACCCCCTTTTTCAATTTACCCGCCTCCCAATTCCTTTTTAACCCAGAAAAACAACTGTAGCCATGAACCCTAGAAATACTTTTAACCCAGAAATACCCACCTCCAAAGCTTATTTTTTAGTTTTTAAATTTTTATTAGGTTTTATATAATATTTTAGATTTTTCCTGAATTTTTCAGATTTTTTTGAATTTATTTGCTATTTTTCTTATTAAATATTAGTTTTTATTCAATTTTAAATATTTAAAGCATAAAAAAATCCAAAAATATTTTAGAAAATAGTTTTTAGTTATTTTAGAATTTTCAAAATTAATTTTGTATTTTTCTCACTTTATTTTCATTTTCTTTTAATTTTTAATTAGTTAAAATAGTTTTTAATTCATAAAAATTAAATAAAAAGTCAAAAAAATATTTTTCTTTTTCTCAAAATTTTCTTTTATCATTTTTAACTTAGGAAAATTATTTTCAAACCCGTAGGATTAGTATAGCTTCAAATTCCCTTTTTATGTCGCGCGTTTACGTTTATTTTACGTTTTTGATTCTACGTTGCGTTTTAGGTTTCCTTATTTACCTTACTTGCTTAAGTGATTAATTGTGCTGCATTTTCATATTCATTAGTGTAAATCTCATTGATATCACTTTTTCTCACTTTCACGACACGTTTTACGAACCGGGAATTTGAAATTCCATTCACACCTTCACACGGAATACGACCTCGGGTTATCCGTATTTCTTACGGATTTCTTTGAGTAATAGTATACTATATACTATATTTGAGCTAATCAAATTTTGACGCCGCTGCCGGGGAAGATTGAAGTGAATTTTTGATTTTCGTTTTCGAATCGTGTTTTGAAAACCTTCCTCTTTTCTTGTATATATTTTCTATAAAAATATAAAAAGTAAAAAATCAAAAACACTTTTACTAAAGTGTTTTCAAAAATACAAAAAGAAAATTATAGCCTCGACTCCCTCGTGGTAGAGGGGGCGTTGTAAACCAAATAAGCATAACAACAAAAGAAACCGTGAAATTATACGTTATCGGACTACTCTTTTACTACAACCAACTAAACGGGGAATACGGAGGTCTTGACATTAAATTGCAGACCGAAGAGAGAAACACTCTTCTCTCCCGCTCCGCTGCGCGTAGTATAGAGGAAACGGTTACGAATAACATAACGGTCACAAAAAGAGAATAAAAGTTTTAAGTTTTGTGTTTTGTGTTTTGTCCAATATATTAAAAAAATAAAGCCAAAAATAATTCCCAATCAAAAACACAAAAAGATTTTCCTTTTCCATTTTGATTTTCTTTTATTTTTGATTTTTGTGGTGTATGAACACCCGCTCATCTTCTGAACGTCTTATTTCTCCACTTTCGAATCCAGAAAGTTTATTTCGTCACACACACCGAGTTCTTTTCCCAACCGTTGAGGAAATGAACCAGAACGAACAACACTTGGGACCCCTGCCGATGGGTGGTGCTCAAAACAACGGGATCCCTCCGATGGGACCCCAACCGGCTTACGATTTATGTCCGATGGAGGAACAACTCCAATCACCTTTCAATGGTGTTCGGAGGGCCATCGTGATTCCCGATATTACCGCAAATCAATTTGAGATTAATCACGGGTTACTCAATATCATCACGAATATCTCTTTTCATGGTTTAGAAAGTGAGGATCCTTATGCTCACATTAGGAATTTCACCGATATCACTAAGACTATAAAGTTGAATCAAGTTCCGTATGATGTGGTTAAGATGAAATTGTTTCCTTTCTCCCTCAAGGGAGCAGCCCGGAATTGGCTTGAAAAGGAACCACCGAACTCGATTCATACTTGGAATGATCTAGCTTCTAAGTTCGTATTCTATCCTCCTTCTAAAACGTCTAATCTCCGAACTCAAATCTTTCGATTTCAACAAGCTTTCGATGAATCGTTCAGCGAAGCTTGGGATAGATTTAAGGAGTTGTTGGAAAAATGTCCAAATCACGGGTTTTCACCTTTGCATCAGATTGATACTTTCTACAATGGGCTATGTCTTGCCAATCAAGACTCACTCAACTCTGCTGCGGGTGGAAACTTGTTGACCCGAAATATTCAAGATGCCTTCACAATTATCGAGAATAAAGCTAAAGTGAGGATGGCTAGAAACAAACTTTAAGCTTCAACCGCTAGTGGCAAATCAAATGATGAAGTTATGAATGCTATAGCTGCCCTCACTAAAAAAGTTGAATCAATGGCTATTGAAAATTCGTCTCATCAAGTCAATGCAATTAATCGAAGTTGTGAGACTTGTGGTGGTCCTCACTCATATTATGAATGTCCGGCCACCGGTGCCTCTTCTCATGAGAATGTGTATGCTACTTCGGGAACCTACAATATGGGCGGTAATGCTTACCAACCACAGGGGAACCGTAATCTTCTTAGCTACCGTTCCAACAATTATCATGGACCACCCGGTTTCAATCAACCAAATAAAGTCAATCAAGTTAATCAAGTGAATCAAGTGCAAAACCAGAACAATCAATTTAACTAGAATCAAAATCAAAACTGGATGAACAATGGTTTTCAAAATCAAAATCAAGGTTTTCATCAGAGTCAAAATCGGGGGAATTATAATCAAGGCCCGAATTAAGGGAATTTTCAAAATTATGGAAATAACGGGAATTTTCAAAATACTAATTATGGAAATTACGATTAGGGAAATCAAAATTATGGAAATTTTCAAAATCAAGGTTACAACAACAATAACCGTGGACAAAATTTTCAGAATCAAAATCTTGTGAATCAGAATCAGTCACCTTCAGATGAATTGATTAAACAATTGATGCTTCAAAATCAGAATTTAATGAAAAATCAAGAGTTACTGACTAAGGAAATCACTGAAATTAAAAAGTCTTTAAATGATCGACCCTCGGGTTCGGGTACTACTTCTCTTCCAAGCAACACGATCGCTAACCCGATGGGCGATATCAAAGCGATCACAACTAGGAGTGGTGTTTCATATGATGGACCAACGGCTCCGAATACCTCTTCTTCTCTTCCTCCTAAGGTAGTCGCCCGTGAAACCGAGGTGACAACGGATACGAAAATTCCTATTAATAATGGAAGGACCGAAAACATCCAACCTCCGGTGGTCCAAACGTCAAAAGGAAAAGAAAAAGTCGTTTACGAAGCTGAGAATGAAATTCTCGTCAAAACAAAGTTGCCTTATCCGTCACGCTTAAATGAACAAAAGCACCGTGAGAAAGATAAAAATCAGATGGAAAAGTTTTATCAGATCTTTCAACAATTGCATTTTGATATAAATCTTGCGGATGCTATACTTTTGATGCCAAAATTTGCTTCAATGTTAAAAGGTCTTTTGAGTAACAAATAAAAATTATTTGAAATGTCAAAAACCAAGATGAATGAGAATTGCTCAGCGGTTATCCTCAAAAAGCTTCCTGAAAAGCTTGAAGACCCCGGTCGATTTCTCATTCCTTGCAATTTTCCGGGTATGGTTCAAGGATTTACCTCCTCATCTTGAATACGCTTTTTTAGAAGGAACCGATAAACTTCCCATCATAATTTCAAAAGACCTTAAAGATGAGGAGAAGACCCGACTCATAGATGTGTGATTGGCCTGAAATGGTCAACTAAAGTCAACCATGGATGTGGTCAATATAGTCAAACAGCTTAGGGCCAATGCTTCCGTGGAATACAGTGTTTTCCCGGGTCGTTATGTCCCGACGAGGTGTGGATGGTATCAAAACGGGTTTGTGATCGGGTGAATTTGGACAGAAAAGGGTTATGATGATTATACTACTGATTTTTAGCTAAAAATGATACAAATACTTAAGATGGACAAAAACTGAGAAACCAGATAAGTGAAAACGTTTTAAAACTAAAAATGTACGTTTAAGTTCAAATTAACGTCAACGTACCAAATAAAAAGTGAAAACTAAAATCTGATAAACCTCAGGGGGTGAAAATGACTTTTTTACAAACATAAGGATGAAAGAAAATTTTTAGAAAAAGAAAATTAATTTTTACACTATTTAATTATTTATTATTAATTAATTACTAATTACTTATTAATTAACTAATTAAACTAATTTAAATTACTAAAAATACTAAAATGTCTTAGATAATTATGAAATTCTTTTATAAAACTAACTAGCCATCACAGTAATCCTAAAAAAATATAAAAATTTTATTTTATATGTTTTTAGACTATTTTACTAATTATTAAACTAAATATTAATTAATTACTACTTAAACTAATTAAATTATAAAAAATAGAAGATGAACAGTAAAAATTATGAAAAAATTCCTAAATTATTTTATAACATATAAAAGCTAGGAAAATTATAAAAACTAGGGTGTGCTTAATAAAAACTAATTATGCTATTTAATACTTAAATATTAATTAATAATTAATAAAACTAATATTAAATCTAATAAATACTAAATGACAATATAAAATTCTGGAAAAATTACTAAAAATACTTTAATATAAAAGAAAATTAAGAAAAATATAAAAATGCAAATTACTTAATAAAAAGCTAAAAAGGAAAATTAAAAAGATAAATAATATTAATTAGAAACTATCACTTAAATTTATTTTGGATTTTTCTGGTTTTTCTTTTGGAAAACTATTTTATACCTAAAAACAAAGAACTTTTGTGAAAACAACTTTTCCCAAGCTAAAAAGTAAGCAAAATGGACACATAAATGCTTAATAGTTGACTTTTGTTGACTTTTGCTAGAAATAAGCTTCTGTGGGGTCCACAGAGGTGGATTATGGTTTAGACTAGCTAAGTGGACTGAAACAAACAAGAAACAACAAGAGAGTACCACTGATAAGCAATTAAGCACAAAAATAAGCACTTGGAATATTGTTTGCACACAGAAAATGGGACAAACTTGGAGGGGGAAAACAGGTAGGGGCAAGAGAGCATAAGCTCAAAACTTTGCTTGAAATTAGTAGAGGAGCAGCTAGGGAGTCTAAAGAACCAAGAATTACAAAGTGGGGCCCACTGTGGTGGTCTATGGGACCCACAGAAGGTGAGTCAGTAGGGTGGCGCTGCTGGTGCAGCAGGGGTCTGCAGCCCTGTTCTAGGGGTTGCACAGCCTTCCAAAAAAATCAAAAAATTAAGTCCATGGTGGGATTCTAAAGATTAGGTGGGGGGCCTCAACATGTAAAAAGCACAAGTCCTGAATCTCAACATAAAAATCAAAACAATTCTCACAAAAAGTGGATTTTCTACACAAAGGCAAAATTTGACTTTTTATATAAACTTGAAACTTTGACTATTTTGAGTTTTGATCTTAACCTAATGACTGAGATTGATATATTAAGTGACAATGAAGCTAAATTAACCTATCCTAATTACTTATGAATGGAAATGAGGGGATTACCACACCAGAACCTTAACAGTTAACAAGTTAAGGGGATCAAATGGTGATTTTTGACTTTTGTTATAAGAAACTTATATTTTATGACCAATATGCAGTAAATACACCTAAAGTAATCTGGCTAAACTAAAATCTACAACAAAAGCAGGCTAGAACTCATGGAATACAACTAAACCAAACACTCCTCAAAATCTAATCCAATGATTACGGCACGTCATAAGCCAACTAAAAAAAATTCATAAAAATAAGCCAAAGGTGGATTCCTGTAGTTAAGCTGGTATATTTCAACATCAAGAAATTTCAAATCCTAATTTGATACACAAAAATCATGAAAATTCTTGTAAGATTTGTAAAAAACTGAGTAACATGCAACTTTGACTTTTTTATTTAACTACTAGTTTGACTTTTATGAGTTTTGGATGATCACTACTGATTATATATGATATACTATGATGTTATAAAAACTTAATTAAGCTCATTTAAGAACTTATGAATTGATATGGAAGGTTAAGGATTCAAAAATCAATAACAGTTAACTGTTATTATAATTAGAATGCCATTTTGACTTTTTACTTTTAAACTTACTTATTTTATGACTCACATGACTCAACTAGACCTAATGAAGACTGCATAAACCAAAATTATCCTAAGAAACCTATCACACCACTCTTAACTGTGATATACCAAACACCCCTATATTGAGCAATTTACACTACAACTATGAGTTTATCACTACAATTACTGGATTTTAAACTTCAAACAGATTCAATACACTAACTAGAGAGTAACTGAACACTAAATTACCACAAATAACAATAATAACAAGATTATGCAAAAATCAGATTTATAACTTACAAATGGTAATAGACTGAGAACCAAGGACCTGGAGCTGAAACTTATCTTAATAGTCTCCCATAAGACAACTAACCCAAGACCATTCATTCATTGCCATGCTCCATTGTTCTTCAATCTTCTTCACTAAATTTTTATTTTTCTACTATTTTTCTTGATTTTTTTTTTATATTTTTGATTTTTGATTCTATACTGCTTTTGAAGGTTTCTAAAAGCTTTTAGAAGCTTAATGGAAGCTTATATGATCCTAAAAGGTCCAGAACAACAACTAATAACAACATTACACAAATCATGAGATTTTAAGGAAAAATTGCATTGAAACTGAATAAAGCTTGAAACTTGAAATTGATTATGAAAATAGTCAAGATTACACTTGAGAACACTGATTACAATCTCTAAAAGCTGAAAGTTACACTAGAATTTAAGAAATTAACTATTCGACACTAAACTAACCTAAACTACTCTAATATTTCAACTCCTCTGCTTCTTTCCATCTTTATAGATATTTTTGAGACTCTCCACTTGATTCTGGTCAAATCCCACTTTAATTCCAGGCCATTGGATTCTCTGATTTCATCCTAGCCATCAAAATGCAAATTGGCGCCAAAAAAGTCTTGCTCACTGATGGGGTTGAGTAAAGCAGTTTAAGGGCATTAAATGGGTCTAACCATTATCTTTTTATCTACGACGTAACACATCACCTATGCACATTATGGATTAATCATGACTAATAATAAATGTTCGCAATAAAACGAGACTTAAAAACTGAAACTTGCCATATCTTATAGGTTGTGTGTGAAGCCGTTGCCTTACATTGGTGAGATTTCGATTATTCGACTATACTACTAAGGTGAGCTCATAGCCCACATTTAACTTGTTTTTGTGGGGGGGGGGGGGGGGGGGGGATACATGCTCAAAAACTGAACACAAGTCTTTTCCTTATATTATTATTGCTTAAGTAGCTATTGCCGAAAGTGTCTCGATCATGAACCTTAATCACTTGAAGGGTGAACACAAATAATTGTGAATAGATCTATTAGGGATTGACAATCCCCATTTGGTTGCTAGAGGAAAGTCACCAAATGCACTTTATTTAAATATCATAGGTTACTGGCAAATACCTATCTTGGGGGCAACTTATTTCACATCATTATTATGGATAATTTTGATGTCTGTTGAATCGTTGAGTGTCATGAGCTTAAGGCAATAATGAATGTGATTTCAAACTTGTTTATTTGTATCGATATTACAATAAACATCTACCTCTTGTGTTCAAACTATTAATTATAAACCTATGAATTTCACTCAACTTTTGTTGACTTTTAGCATGTTTATCTCAGGTAACTAAATGGAATGGATGGCAAAGGCACGAAGTGGGCAAATAAAGAAACGTTTATTTCTCTTTGAATAAAAACTTGTTATTAAATAATGAAACCTCTTGGTAACATGAATATTTGGTATTTTGAATAAAGACTTAAAACGTCTCATTTGAGTCATTTTCTATAATTGTGACAAAGATCCACGATATAATACCCCAAAAGTCTTCCGCTGTCAATGAAAGTCTTCCGCTGTATTGTTCGTTTTTGGGGTTGTTATATTTGGCCTCCATTGCCCATATTGAAACTCGGCTGAGCAATCTGCTTGTTGCGAGTGTTCGATGAAATCCTTTGGTTGTTGTTTGTTGGTGTAGAATAACGTCCTTGGAATGCCTTTGTCAGAAAAGCAAATGCTTGTGTCAAGGCTGCAGTAGCTTCATCATTGTCAGTGAATTCTGGTTTTTGGAATTATGGGTATTGCTGTTGTGGAATAACATGTTCTTGTTGATGTGGGTAGAAGTGTTGTTGGTAGACCGGTTTTGGTTGTTGAATGCATAATGGTTGCATGTAGTTGTGAGTGGAAGATGATGATGGTTGGTGTGTGTTCACTGGTAACGGTGTTGGTGTTGTAGCAATTAATGCAAGAGGATCATGATTCTTTGCCAATCTTTCTTTCCTTACTTCATTTGCCTCAGCTTGGTTTTGCTTCAGAAAGTCATAGAGTTGATCATAATTCACCTTATGTAAATCCTTTGTTTGGTTGACAATTGTAACATAACGATCCCATTCTTCTGGAAGGTTATTGATGAATTTGATGTTTGTTGCAATTGTTCGTGGTGTCAACTTTTTTCTGATTAACTCATTCATTAAAGTGCAAAACCTTGTGTAGTATGATTCAATCTGTTCACCTTTAGTAGATGTAAAGTTCTCCCATTCAGTTAGAAGTTTGTTTTCAACGTCTTGTTGTCCAATCTCTCTTCCATGACATATCCTTCTAACGCATTCCCACATATCATGAGCAGTTTGAAAGCTGTCGACCACATCAAAGATCTTGCGTGGTAATCCAAGTTGGATTAAATGCATTGCCATATCATCAGCGGCGATCTGTTTCCTGTCTGCATCTGTATAATCTTCTTCAGTTTGGTCACGCATGAATGGTTGAGTAGGAGGTGTGTTATTCAGATTGCCTTCAACTTGAATTTGTCTTGGCTTAAATGGACCATTTTCAATGGATTTGATCATTAGTTTACCATCAACCTTTGTTTTGATGTAACGAAGCATGCGGCTTATCCAAGGAAGATAGCCACCTTTTTCAAGCAATGGAGGTCGGTTTTCCGCACCGGCTACATGAATGTCTTGCTGAGTTGCCATTAATGAAGTGTCGATGGATAGAGTTGATTCTTGGATCGTTCCAATGAAATAGGAGGTGTGTTTAGAAACTTTTAAGTGTTTTAGAAACTTTTAAGTGTTCTAGAAACTTTTCAGTATTTTAGAAACTTTTCAGTGTTCTAGAAACTTTTCAGTGTTTTAGAAACTTTTCAGTGTTCTAGAAACTTTTCAGTGTTCTCGAAACTTTTCAGTGTTCTCAAAACTTTTCAGTGTTTTAGAAACTTTTCAGTGTTCTAGAAACATTTTAGTGTTTTAGAAACTTTTCAGTGTTCTAGAAACTTAGCACCAAAACTTTCTAAATTGTACAATTTAGAGAGTATACCATGAGTCGAAGTGTTTTCTCACTTATACAAGCAAGGGAAACACCGAGTAAGCAACGGTAGCACTTAAGGATCAACGAGGTGTAATCTCGAAACTTGGTACAAATGTATTCTCGAAACTTTTGAGTTCTAGAAAGATGGTACAATTGTGTTCTAGAAAGTTTGCCAGAATTTTGAATTTGCTAAAAGCTCACCCAAATGAAGTTTGTATTCCAAGATTCTTGTACTTCTAGTTATAAAAACACCAAAACTTAAAGAAAGTTGCAAACTTGGTGATTTTTATGGAAATTTTTTGTGTTCTAGAAATCAAGTACAAAAATAAAGTCGAAAATTTTTTAAGCTTTGAAACTTCAAAAAGATTGAAACTTTCTTGTTGGAAAAGGTTTATAACACTAGTTTGTAATCAAAAAAGTGTTAAAGACCAAGAAAAGTAATGAACTTTTTGGATAAAAAAACGTGTAATAAGCTAAAAAAACTCGAAACAAACAAACTCCCAACACTCCTAAATAATTGTTTGGCGATTGATACCACTTGTAGGACCTTAGATATCACAACTTTATCACATATATAGAAGCAAAGATGAAGTAAAGATGGTGACTTGATGTTATAAACAGAAATTCTGGAAATCCAGTTGGAGCCCAAGAGCTTTAGCAAAAAATAAATTTTGGAAATCACTTTTAGGGACAAAAGCATAAACAGAACATTAATTCTAGAAATCCAGTTAGAGGACAAGAGCCTCAACAAAAAATTAATTCTGGAAATCAAGTTAAAGCCTAAGAGCCATAACAAAATATTAATTCTGCAAATCCAGTTTGAACCCATGAGCCTTAACAATACATTAAATCTGGAAATCCAGTTTGAACCCAAGAGACTTAACAAAACATTAATTTTTAAAATCCAGTTTGTGCCCAATAGCCTAAACAAAACATTAATTCTGGAAATCCAGTTTGAGCCCAAGAGACTTATTAAAAAATTAATTTTGGAAATCGAGTTAGAGCCCAAAATCTTTGAGAAAAAAATAATTCTAGAAATCCAGTTAGAGCCCAGTAGCCTTAACCAAAAATTAATTTTGGAAATCTAGTTTGAGCCCAAGAGCCTTAACAAAACATTAATTCTGGAAATCTAGTTAGAGCCAAAGAGCCTTAACAAAAAAGTAATTCTGGAAATCCAGTTAGAGCTTGAGAGCCTTAACAAAAAATTAATTCTAGAAATCCAGTTTGAGCCCAAGAGCCTTAACAAAACGTTAATTCTGGAAATCCAGTTTGAGACCAAGAGCCTTAACAAAACATTAATTATGGAAATCCAGTTTGAGCCCAAGAGCCTTAACAAAACATTCATTCTGAAATCCAGCTTGAGCCCAATAGCCTTGACAAAATATTAATTCTGGAAATCTAGTTTGAGCCCAAGAGCCTTAACAAAACATTAATTCTAGAAATCCAGTTTAAGCTCATGAACTTTAACAAACATTAGTTCGGGAAATCCAGTTAGAGCCTAAGAACCTTAACAAAAAATTAATTCTAGAAATCGAGCTAGAACCCAAAATCCTTAAGAAAAAAAGAATTATGGAAATCCAGTTAGATCCCATCAGCCTTAACAAAAAATTAATTCTTGAATCCAGTTAGAGCCCAAGAGCCTTAACAAAAAAGTAATTCTGGAAATCCAGTTAGAGCTTGAGAGCCTTAACAAATAATTAATTTTGAAAATTTAATTTGACCTCTTGAGCCTTAACAAATCATTAATTCTGGAATTCGAGTTAAAGCCCAAGAGCCTTAACCAAAAATTAATTATGGAAATCCAGTTAGAGCCTAAGAGCCATAACAAAACATTAATTATGGAAATCCAGTTAGATCCTAATAACCTTAATAAAAAATTAATTTGGGATATTGAGTTACAGCTCAAAATCATTAAGAAAAAAGTAATTCTGGAAATCCTGTTAGAGCCCAATAGCCTAAACAAAAAATTAATTCTGGAGATCAAGTTTGAGGCCAAAAGCCTCAACAAAACTTTAATTCTCGAAATCCAGTTAGAGCCCAAGAGCCTCAACAAAAAAGTAATTATGGAAATCTAGGTAGAACTTGAGAGCCTTAACAAAAAATTAATTCTGGAAACTAATTTGAGCCCAAGAACATTAACAAAACATTAATTCTGGAAATCCAGATAGAGCCCAAGAGCATTAACAAAAAAGTAATTCTGGAAATCCAGTTAGAGATTTAGAGCCTTAATAAAAAAATTAATTCTGGAAATCTAGTTTGAGCCCAAGAGCCTTAAAAAAACATTAATTCTGGAAAACCAGTTTGAGCCCAAGAGACTTAACCAAACATTAATTTTAGAAATTCAGTTTAAGCCCAAGAGCCTTAACAAAACATTAATTATGGAAACCTAGTTAAAGCCTAACAACATTAACAAAATATTAATTATATAAATCGTGTTAGAGCCCAAAATCCTTAAATAAAATTAATCTGGAAATCCTGTTAGAGTCCAATTGCCTTAATAAAAAATTAATTTTGGAATTCCAGTTTGATCCCAAGAGCCTTAACAAAACATTAATGCTAGAAATTCGGTTAGAATCCAAGAGCCTTAACAAAAAAGGAATTCTGGAAATCCAGTTGGAGCTTGAGAGCCTTAACAAAAAATTAATTCTGGAAATCTAGTTTGAGCCCAAGAGCCATAACAAAACATTAATTCTGGAAATCCAGTTAGAGCTTAAGAGACTTAACAAAAAATTAATTCAGGAAATCCAGTTAGAGCCTAAGAACCTTACCAATATATTAATTCTAGAAATCCAGTTAGAGCCTAAGAACTATAACAAAAAATTAATTCTGGAAATCGAGTTAGTGCCAAAAATCCGTAAGAAAAAAATAATTATGGAAATCCAGTTAGAGCCCAATAGCCTTAACAAAAAATAAATTCTGGAGATCCAGTTTAAACCCAAGAGCCTTAACAAAACATTAATTCTGGAAATCCAGTTAGAGCCCAAGCACCTTAAGAAAAAAATTAATTTTGGGAATCCAGTTTGAGCCCTTGAGCCTTAACAATACATTAATTTTGGAAATCCAATTTGAGCCCAGGAGACTTAACAAAACATTAATTTTTTAAAACCTGTTTGTGCCCAAGAGCTTGAACAAAACATTAATTCTGGAAATCCAGTTAGAGCCTAAGAACCTTAAAAAAAATTAATTTTGGAAATCGAGTTAGAGCCCAAAATCTTTGAGAAAAAAAAATTCTGAAAATCCAGTTAGAGCCCAGTAGCCTTAACCAAAAATGAATTTTGGAAATCTAGTTTGAGCCTAAGAGCCTTAACAAAACATTAATTCTGGAAATCTAGTTAGAGCCAAAGAGCCTTAACAAAAAAGTAATTATGTAAATCAAGTTAGAGCTTGTGAGCCTTAACAAAAAATTTATCCTGGAAATCCAGTTTGAGCCTAAGAGCCTTAACAAAACGTTAATTCTGGAAAACCAGTTTGAGACTAAGAGCCTTAACAAAACATTAATTATGGAAATCCAGTTTGAGCCCAAGAGCCTTAACAAAACATTCATTTTGAAATCCAGCTTGAGCCCAATAGCCTAGACAAAACATTAATTCTGAAATCCAGTTTGAGCCCAAGAGCCTTAACAAAACATTAATTCTATAAATCCAGTTTAAGCTCATGAGCCTTAACAAACATTAGTTCGGGAAATCCAGTTAGAGCCTAAGAACCTTAATAAAAAAATTAATTCAAGAAATCGAGCTAGAACCCAAAATCCTTAAGAAAAAAAGAATTCTGGATATCGAGTTAGATCCCAACAACCTTAACAAAAAATTAATTCTTGAAATCCAGTTAGAGCCCAAAAGCCTTTACAAAAAAGTAATTCTTGAAATCCAGTTAGAGCTTGAGAGCCTTAACAAATAATTAATTTTGAAAATTTAATTTGAGCGCTTGAGCCTTAACAAATCATAAATTCTGGAATTCCAGTTAGAGCCAAGAGCCTTAACAAAAAATTAATTATGGAAATCCAGTTAGAGCCTAAGAGCCGTAACAAAACATTAATTATGGAAATCCAGTTAGATCCTAATAACCTTAATAAAAAATTAATTTGGGAAATTGAGTTAGAGCTCAAAATCATTAAGAAAAAAGTAATTCTGGAAATCCTGTTAGAGCCCAATAGCCTAAACAAAAAATTAATTCTGGAGATCCAGTTTGAGGCCAAGAGCCTTAACAAAACTTTAATTCTGGAAACCCAGTTAGAGCCCAAGAGTCTTAACTAAAAAGTAATTCTGGAAATCTAGATAGAGCTTGAGAGCCTTAACACAAAATTAATTCTGGAAACTAGTTTGAGCCCAAGAACATTAACAAAACATTAATTCTGGATATCCAGTTAGAGCCCAAGAGCATTAACAAAAATGTAATTCTGGAAATCCAGTTAGAGCTTTAGAGCCTTAATAAAAAATTATTTATGGAAATCTAGTTTGAGCCCAAGAGCCTTAAAAAACATTAATTCTGGAAAACCAGTTTGAGCCCAAGAGACTTAACCAAACATTAATTCTTGAAATTCAGTTTGAGTCTACGAGCCTTAACAAAACATTAATTCTGGAAATCTAGTTAAAGCCTAACAACCTTAACAAAAAATTAATTATATAAATCGTGTTAGAGCCCAAAATCCTTAAATAAAATTAATCTGGAAATCCTGTTATAGTCCAATAGCCTTAATAAAAAATTAATTTTGGAATTCCAGTTTGAGCCCAAGAGCCTTAACAAAACATTAATTCTAGAAATTCGGTTAGAATCCAAGAGCCTTAACAAAAAAGGAATTCTGGAAATCCAGTTGGAGCTTGAGAGCCTTAACAAAAAATTAATTCTGGAAATCTAGTTTGAGCCCAAGAGCCTTAACAAAACATTAATTCTGGAAATCCAGTTAGAGCCCAAGAGACTTAACGAAAAATTAATTCTGGAAATCCAGTTAGAGCCTCAGAGCCTTACCAATATATTAATTCTAGAAATCCAGTTAGAGACTAAGAACTATAACAAAAAATTAATTCTGGAAATCGAGTTAGTGCCAAAAATCCGTAAGAAAAAAATAATTATGGAAATCCAGTTAGAGCCTAATAGCGTTAACAAAAAATAAATTCTGGAGATCCAGTTTGAACCCAAGAGCCTTAACAAAAATTTAATTCTGGAAATCCAGTTAGAGCTCAGGAACCTTAACAAAATAGTAATTCTGGAAATACAGATAGAGCTTGAGAGGCTTAATAAAAAATTAATTCTGGAAATTAGTTTGTGCCCAAGAGCATTAACAAAACATTAATTCTGGAAATCCAGTTAGAGTCCAAAAGCCATAAAAAAGTAATTCTGGAAATCCAGTTAGAGCTTGAGAGCCTTAAAAATATTAATTCTAGAAATCCAGTTTGAGCCCAAGAGACTTAACGATACATTAATTCTGGAAATCTAGTTTGAGCCGAAAAGCCTTAACAAAACATTAATTCTGGAAATCTAGTTTGAGCCCAAGATCCTTTACAAAACATTAATTCTTTGCCTAAGAACCTTTACAAAAAATAAATTCTAGAAATTGAGTTAGAGCCCAAAATCCTTAAGAAAAACTTAATTCTGAAAATCCAGTTAGTGACCAATAAACTTAACAAAAATTTATTTATGGAAATCCAGTTTGAGCCCAAGAGCCTTAACAAAACATTACATCTGGAAATCCAGTTGGAGCCGAAGTGCCTTAAAAAAAAGCAATTCTGGAAATCCAGTTAGAGCTTGAGAGCCTTAACAAAATATTAATTCTGGAAATCTAGTTTGAGTCCAAGAGCCTTAAGAAAACATTAATTCTCGAAATTCAGTTAGAACCTAAGAGCCTTAATAAAAATTAATTAATTATGGAAATCCAGTTAGAGCTTATGAGCCTTAACAAAAAATTAATTCTAGAAATTGAGTTAGAGCCCAAAATCCTTAAGAAAAAAATAATTCTGGAAATCCAGTTAGAGCCCAAGAGCCTTAACAAAAAATTAATTCTGGAAATCTAGTTTGAGCCCAAGAGTCATAACAAAACATTAATTCTGGTAATCCAGTTTGAGCTCAAGAGGGTTAACAAAACAATAATTTTGGAAATCCAGTTAGAGCTAAGAACTTTTAGAAAAAATTAATTCTAGAAATCGAGTTACAGCCCAAAATCCTTAAGAAAAAATGATTCTGGAAATCCAGTTAGAGCTCAATAGCCTTAAAAAAATTAATACTTGAAATCCAGTTAGAGCCCAAGAGCCTTAACAAAAATGAAATTCTGGAAATCCAGTTAGAGCTTGAGAGCCTTAACAAAAAATTAATTCTGGAAATCCAGTTTGATCCCAAGAGCATTAACAAAACATTAATTCTAGAAATCCAGTTAGAGCCCAAGAGCCTTAACAAAAAATTAATTCTGGAAATCCAGTTAGAGCCTAAGAGTTTTAACAAAAAATCAATTCTGGAAATCAAGTTTGAACCGAAGAGTCTTAGAAATAACCACAATTCTAGAAATCCAGTTAGAGCCCAAAACTCTTAACAAAAAATTAATTCTGGAAATCCAGTTAGAGCCGAAGAGCCTTATAAATAAATTAATTCGAGAAATCGAGTTAGAGCCCAAAATCCTTAAGAAAAAAAAAGAAATTATGGAAATCCAGTTGGAGCCCAAGAGCTTTAGCAAAAAAATTAATTCTGGAAATCACGTTTAGGGCCAAAAGCATAAACGGAACATTAATTCTAGAAATCCAGTTAGAGGACAAGAGCCTCAACAAAAAATTAATTCTGGAAATCCAGTTAAAGCCTAAGAGCCATAACAAAATATTAATTCTGCAAATCCAGTTTGAACCCAAGAGCCTTAACAAAACATTAATTCTGGAAATCCAGTTAGAGCCCAAGCACCTTAAGAAAAAAATTAATTCTGGAAATCCAGTTTGAGCCCAAGAGCCTTAACAATACATTAATTCGGGAAATCCAGGTTGAGCCCAAGAGACTTAACAAAACATTAATTTTTGAAATCCAGTTTGTGCCCAAGAGCCTGAACAAAACATTAATTCTGGAAATCCAGTTAGAGCCTAAGAACCTTAATAAAAAATTAATTTTGGAAATCAAGTTAGAGCCCAAAATCTTTGAGAAAAAAATAATTCTGGCAATCCAGTTAGAGCCCAATAGCCTTAACAAAAAATTAATTTTGGAAACCTAGTTTGAGCCCAAGAGCCTTAACAAAACATTAATTCTGGAAATCTAGTTAGAGCTAAAGAGCCTTAACAAAAAAGTAATTATGGAAATCCAGTTAGAGCTTGAGAGCCTTAACAAAAAATTAATTCTGGAAATTCAGTTTGAGCCTAAGAGCCCTAACAAAATGTTAATTCTAGAAATCCAGTTTGAGACCACGAGCCTTAACAAAACATTAATTATGGAAATCCAGTTTGAGCCAAAGAGCCTTAACAAAACATTCATTCTGGCTTTAGCCCAAGAGCCTTGACAAAACATTAATTCTTGAAATCTAGTTTAAGCCCAAGAGCCTTAACAAAACATTAATTCTAGAAATCCAGTTTAAGCTCGTGAGCCTTGTAGAGATCGTTTAACAAAACATTAATTTCTTCTGCCTTGGATATAGTGCAAGCTTCCTTTCTCATCTTCTTGGATTCATCCTTTCCACCATACCTTGCTTTGATTGCATTCCATATATCACTTGCCTCATCCATATAATGGAAATCTGCTACATGATCAGCAGGAATAGATTTAAGCAAGGTAGTTCTTGCCTTTGATTCCCTTTGTACAGCAATGTGTTCTTCAGCAATCGTTGGAGGAAGAATAATGACATTTCTATCTTGATCTCTTCTATGCCTTTTCAAGCTATTGCCATTTTGAATCACCTTCCAGATATTCATATCATTTTTCATGATCCAGTGTTCCATCTTCGTAGCCCAGACCTCATACTCATCATTCATCAAATAAGGAAAAATTGCATGATCCCTTTCATTATTAAATCCTGCCATATTAAAATGGACAAAATGGTGTACCAGTTCAAACCAAAAAAAATAAAGGTGTCAGCAGGAATGAGTAAAACGAATCAGCAGTAATAGGGTTTCCTCTGATCCATGTTTAATGCAGTACGAGGTAATAAATGACAGCAGCAACAATAAATTATATTTGATAACTGACATTAAATCTCAGTATATATGTGACAAACCAGTCCCACACCCTCGTATTATTCAAACCACATGCGACAAACTTTCATTGAGTAACCTTTGTCAGTCAACACATGCATATTCAGAAGATGACAAGAACCTCGATCAATTTAATATCCCAATGACTGATCAGTCCACACGATTATTTTGCAATAAACAATATCCCCTTAGCAAAATAAGTCAATGTTATTTGCACGAGATTTGAATGAATCAACAATATTACACCACTGACCATGCACTAGGCGACAATAAAATTAATGAAGCCAATCAAAACAAGTACCTGCTATGCAACGCACCACACTGAATCCCAACTTGATAAATTAATAATCTTTGACAACATTAATCAATTTCATTGAAGTCGAATCTTTCACCGAATGACCAGTAATTTAATATAACTTAATCATTCGAGGATACCTTTGTTGCCAATCAAATATCACAGCAGCAGCCCATGTGAACCAGATCAGCCCCACAATCAATTATTTAACAATAATGATGTTTACTTTAAATTAATCGAACAACAATAAGAACTGACCCCACGACTGCAATAGATGGAGTGATTATTTAACTTTTATTGAATCACCTTCTTGAATCCGTAAACCCCACACGACAACTAATTTAATAAACCGAGCAATAAAACCTTGAAACCCTAGATCTCACGAGCCCTGAGCTCTGATACCAATTGTAGAGATCGTTTAAGCCCAATCTAGGATAATAGAAATAATGATTTGCACAGCGGAATAATGATAATAACAATCAAAGTTTCACAAGGTTTTTCTAATAACGAACAATGATCCTCTATGGATCTCTATTGCTTCACCTCAAAAATGTTTTTCCTGGAGTTTTTATTCAAGAAGCGTATCTAAAATAAAAGCCTATATGTTCCTTTTATACACAAGGAACCCTAATACAATAATAATAATAAATAAAAATATCAATGCATATCACTATCTAAAATAGCTCATGCATATACTAACAAACAAATACTAAATATACGGATTCATTATATCCGTAGAAATAAGTCTTCAACAGGAACACTATGTCAGCAGAAACCATCTATAGCTTCAGCAGAATCCTGTCAGTAGAACTTCATCAGTAGGAACTTCCAAAATTACCAACAAGCCTTAACAAACATTAGATCGGGAAATTCAGTTAGAGCCTAAGAACCTTAACAAAAAATTAATTCTAGAAATCGAGCTAGAGCCCAAAATCCTTAAGAAAAAAATATTTCTAGAAATGTAGTTAGATCCCAACAGCCTTAACAAAAAATTAACTCTTGAAATCCAGCTTGAGCCAAAGAGCCTTAACAAAACATTAATTCTCGAAATCCAGTTAGAGCCCAAGAGCCTTAACAAAAATGTAATTCTGGAAATCCAGTTAGAGCTTGAGAGCCTTAACAAAAAATTAATTTTGAAAATTTAATTTGAGCGCTTGAGCCTTAACAAATCATTAATTCTGGAATTCCAGTTAGAGCCCAAGAGCCTTAACAAAAAATTAATTTTGGAAATCCAGTTAGAGCCTAAGAGCCGTAACAAAAACATTAATTATGGAAATCCAGTTAGAGCCTAATAACCTTAATAAAAAATTAATTTGGGAAATTGAGTTAGAGCTCAAAATCATTAAGAAAAAAGTAATTCTGGAAATCCAGTTAGAGCCCAATAGCATAAACAAAAAATTAATTCTGGAGATCCTGTTTGAGGCCAAGAGCCTTAACAAAACTTTAATTCTGGAAATCCAGTTAGACCCCAAGAGCCTTAACAAAAAACTAATTATGGAAATCTAGATAGTGCTTGAGAGCCTTAACAAAAAATTAATTCTGGAAACTAGTTTGAGCCCGAGAACATTAACAAAACATTAATTCTGGAAATCCAGTTAGAGCCC
The DNA here is from genome assembly GCA_030686995.1 of Artemisia argyi. NCBI lineage: Eukaryota > Viridiplantae > Streptophyta > Magnoliopsida > Asterales > Asteraceae > Artemisia > Artemisia argyi. Next base: position 226,420,469 of record CM060680.1, on the reverse strand, counting down.
AAGAGCCTTAACAAAAAAGTAATTCTGGAAATCCATTAGAGCTTGAGAGCCTTAAAAAATTAATTCTGGAAATCAAGTTTGAGCCCAAGAGCCTTAACGAAACATTAATTCTGGAAATCCAGTTTGAGCCCAAAAGCCTTAACAAAACATTAAATCTAGAAATCTATTTTTAGCCCAAGATCCTTAACAAAACATTGGTAGGGGCTGATTATGACGATGGCACAAGAATCTACGACAATAATGATGCAAGAATCTACGACGGCAATGGCGATGCAAGGATATACGACGATGATGCAAGAATCTATGATGACGATGGGGATGCAAGGATTGATGAAGACGATGATGCAAGAATCGTCGACGACAATGGCGATGCAAGAAATAAAGATGATGACAGTTTTTGCATCTTATTCTTCAAATAATAATCTTTAAATTAAATATAAAAAATTGGTAGGGGCTGATTAACAAAAAAGGAGGGATGAATAAAACAAAATACAAAGTCATAAATGCCCTTCATGGCCTGGACACGTGTAAAAGTTTGGTGGTATCTTAGCTATTTTAGTTTAAGATGCTCTTTTGCAAGAACTCTTCCCTGGTCATATGAGCAAGGCTGGCGTTAGATCTGTTAAACAAAAAGACCAATAACCCATAATTGAACTATCAATAGTTGGAATTTTATGATTAAATGGATGTCAGAGAAAGATTGCATAACAGGTTGTTGAAGATTTTTGAACTCAAGAAGTCAATTGGAAACATGTAGAAAGTGATTTAAGGGAAAAGAAATAATAAAGCAAAGTCAAAAAAAGATGGGGGAGAAATCCCGCTGAAAAGGGAAAAGTTAAAACAAATAAAGTCGGGTTTTTATTTATAAAACAGGGCTCTCTATTTTGTGGCCAAATTAGACATCTTTTTTCATTTCATAACCGGGCTTTATGTCTTTGTTTTTTACGGGCTCTATTTTGTAGTAGTGTGCGAAAAGAGAGTTTATGAGTCAAAGAATTTCAGTACCAAGGTGTATAGCCATCTGACCAATCTTCAAACCCAAACACTCCTTTTAAAGATAACTGCTATCGAATAACCAGAGATTTCCAAATCTAACTAGTTAATCACTCGAGGCAGATTATTCTAGCAGACAAGTTCATGACATTTTCCAGCCTGCAAGCCTTTTTGTTAGCCTCGCTATTTTATAAAGATAACGTCACACAAGTGAAATGGACTAGATATGTAGTAAGTTGTGTCCATAGGGACTACTTATGTACATTAGGCAAACATGTAGTGTGATGAGCCTATCAATACCCCTCATGACTCTTCATGAGGGGTGTGGTTAAGTGTTAGGTTTGTATTGTATTTGTTTCATCTTAGTAAAAGTATCTTTCCTTTCCACCCTCTCTCTACTTTCTCTCACTAGAACTAAACATGGATATCATCAATTTTGATCAACCTCGACCTCCCGAACCACATGAATCATACATATTATCGGTCCTACAATTGGCATCAGAGCCTCGTTGTGCTATCTAATGATTTTCTGTGGTTCGTTTGTTTTATTGAAGCTGTTTTACCTCTTTTTTCGGATCTGGGAAAATTTTTTCCTCTTAACTTCTGGTAACAGTTTTAATAAATCTTTTATGTATCCAATGTAGTCAAACTTTTCAGATCTAGCAGATCTAGTATTACTTCTGGTCAAACCGGTCAAAAATGTGTAATATTGGTCTCATTTATTTTTCTAGGTGTATCTGGAAAATCTTGAAGATTATCAAGTTAGAGTTTGAAGATTATCGAGTTAGCATGCTACTTATCGGGTAAGAGTCACTTTTATCGAGTAAGCTCATTTTTTTTGGCGAGTTAGCCATTTATCCTTATCGTATATCGAGTAAGGACACTACTAGGGTACTTCTTAAACAAAACTATACTTGGTTCATTTCTTGTTATCGAGTAAGCATACCCTAAGTGATCACACCTGATCTAGTTTAGAACTTACCTTTTTTACCTCAGATCTGTTTCTTCATTGGTCAATAAAAGTGATAATAAAAAGAAAGAAGTAAGATAAAGAGAGGACGAAGACCACAAAACAAAATACCAAACGTGACCTTAGTTTTACACATCATCAATCCACAATATTTAAAGGAAAAAGAAATGAAATCAAAAGTGCATACGAATAACTTTCATTTCACCATATCTACAACCCAACAACATCACTGTCAAATCCATCCCTACCTAAACCCATCGACGACAACAATCAACATCAAATCCATCATCACAGATACAAAATTAAAAATACAAAATATCTCAGATTTGTGCAACTTTGCCTTCAATCTTTTCAAGATTTTTTTGAGTTGTACAATAATCATCACAGAATCATGTTGAAGCTTTGCTTCTAATTCATATCCGAAACAAATAAGAAAAGAAATCTAACAAGTTTGTTAGTTTCCTTCTTATGTTCGTTTAATCCAAACCACAACAACACAAATTAACACCTACCTGAGACATCTGTGAGAGATCTTGAAGCCAATTTACATCATAGGCTCGTGGTGCTTAGTCTTCACAGCAACAAGAGAACAATTATAAGAAGTTCTGATGCGCTCCATCGAAGCTTTAAATTTATAAACAAGAATTACCGGTTAACTAGGAACACATTCGGGCAAGTATACCCTAGTCAATTGTAGTATAGTAGTGGTAAGTCAAGGTCGTCCCAAGAGACTTGGTTACACTCAAGTATTGTTTGTTTGTTTAAGCAAGTAACAAGTTAGTGGTTATGATTGTCACGGATCAAACCACAAGAAAAGCAATATGAGAACAAGAACACAAAGAACATACATGTTTGGACAAATGATTACATGGATATTAGGATGTTTAGTTTGGAAAACATATTATCAAAGGTAGTCCTTATGACCTCTAGAACCAATAATAATTTAGTGTTTTATAAATCAAATATGCATAAGCCTCAATCAAATGGTTATATCATGAACCTTATATCTAAACAACAACAAAGAATCCTTTCGTCCAAGACTTTGATGCCATTAATTTGTTAAGTTTCATTTACTTGGAAAATGATTAGAACACATATTCAAAAGATGCCTTTCGACCTTTAATCCAAATTAAACCTTTATTTGTTATGTTTATTAAGTTCCTTATACAATCGTCACAAAGTACAAGACCAAAACCATTCGTCGACTAATGAATTGAAATCAACCACTTTTGAGAATCCTTTCGACTATAGACTCAACAATGATTAATCAAAATAATAAACAAGACAAGTTCCAATTTAACCAAATATGATGTCTTTCATCATAAACCAAACAAACACTAATTGTATCCAAACATCCATTTATCACAAGTTATCATATGTACCAAACAAGCATTAAGAGATTATCATTATCAAAACACATCACATGAAACACATAGAACCAAACATGAGATATAACATTCAACATCTTAAAAGTAACAAGAGTTTACCCAAAGTATGGATTACAATAGGCAAAGGTGAAAGATTTATAGCAACCTTCAAGCCTCCAATCAACTACAACTTCTAACCAAGCCGAAAAATAATACCCAAACACTTTCTTGAGCACTTGAGCACCACTTCTAGAAATCGCAGAGGGTTGTGGCCTTTTGGGTGAGATAATAGTGGTGACAATTCGTCCTTAAGGGTGGAGGAAAAGATTGCACTTGGTAAGGTGGTGACAAATCTTCCTTTAGGGTGGAGGCTAGAATTGCACACACACTTACACCCTTAGAACCAAGGAAAAATGGTCCTATTTATAGTAGAAATCAAGCCTAGGATCTTAAATGCAGCAACTTGGCCTCCAAGGTGAATAGAAGGTCTTAGAATACCAGAAAGAATGGCCTAGAATGAAATAGAATAAAGTGTGCAAAAATTATACGAGCTGACCAACCGATCGGTTTTGGGGCATTACCGATCGGTTGGATGAGACATCTGGGTCTAACCGGTCGGTAATCCATCTAACCGATCGGTAACTCGGAACATTTTCATCTAAACATTCGGTAATCCATCTAACCGTTCGGTTGGATACATTTTGGTAGAAAATGGTAAACTTCAAAGTTGTAGATCTTTCTCTTAGCTTTCCGTGGCCGCAAATGGGGGGTTAAACGGAGTCCGTATGCTCAAGATATGGCCAAAATGGTGAAGGTGTTTCGGGAACAACGAGTCTTCCAATAATTCTTCGTTTTAGCTTCTTTCCTTCATTTCTTTTCTCATTTTCCATCTTGTACTTTATTCTTGAGTCTTTGGAGTGAAAACTTCATGACTTTTATCTTCTCGAATATACTCCAAGAAACTTTCATTTGTCAGGAATTCTTCATACATGCATAAATCTTCGTTTATTGATCATTTCTTCGTCTTTTTCATCATTTTCCTTCCATGAACCTAAAATATGAATTATACTCAATTAAGTACCATAAGTTCATAAAAGTGACCATAAAATCCACAATAACGCTCATAAAAACATGTACAATTTGAGTGTTATCAAGTTCACTTCTTGGATTTAGGTAAGGATATTTGTTGTTGATTATTGATGGATATTTGGATTCGGATTGAAGTTGTTTTGATGAGTATGAGATGTGACTGAGTTTGAAGTGGTCCATTTGATGTGAGAGAAAAAGTAGATGAAAGTTATATGATGGGGGCGGATGAATATAAGTTGTGTGTTTTAGGGTTGTGTTGAAATGAAATATATTAGGGTTATTGCAAGTTATAAATACCAGGTTTAATCATTTCATGTCGGATATGGGTTTTACATTGTGGTGGGCTGGACTCGTATACGCAAAGATGTGAGCTAGGATTAAATGGACTTGGCTATGATATATTTTGGGCTGAAATGATTGTTAATGCAAAACGAGAATTGAGTTTGTATTCATTATTCGAAATTATTACTTAGGCTACCAAAGTGTTATTCTAGTTTATTTGGATACATAAGGTCTATTAATTATTCGTCATGATGAGTGGTATTTTGGTATACAAATTTCATGGGGATACATTATTTCACGGCTAGAATTGTTACATTTTATCAACAAAATGATCACGGGGTTTTTGTACGATATTATTGATTTGACTTTGAAGTGGCATTTCAAAAGTGTACTTATTTATCTCAAAGTCTAGGGGTGGTTGGATGCGCGATTTTTGAAGATAACTTGTCTGCGCAAATTAAAAAATTTAGTCTTGACAATCTAGTTATTACTGATGTAAGGAGTTACGTTGTAGTGCTCACAGTATAGCTATCACTTAAAGGAGTTACGTTGTAGTACTCAGTGTCACACGAAGTAGTGGATTGTTCAAGCGGCGAATATTTCGTGCGACCTCATACTTAAAGGAGTTACGTTGTTGTGCTCAGTATAGGTATTAAGTCACATCTATCGTACAAGCATTAAGTCACAAGATGGGATGTTTACTTCGTTTTCAAGTTGGTCATATCGGGTTTTCTCCATTTGTGGTCATTTACTAGTAGCCTGTGAATTCAAAGGAGGTTTGATTACAAGTTGATTTGAGAGAAAAGTATTGAGAGTATTTTTGCGACATATACTCACAAAATATGCTTCAACAAGCTGTTATGGCTTTTAAATTGCATCAAGTACAAGGTGATTATACGGCATGTACACTACATTATGATGATTCCGATACCTCGCAACCATCAGGAGGGAGAAGAACATGCCAAAAGAAGTAGTGTTTCATCTTCAGCGATTGGATTGACCGAGAGAATTGTGCTTAACATCATGAATGGAGAAGTAGTGTGTGTACATCAGGGCTTATTACCAAATTGGATGCAATGTTATGTGAGTTACATTGTTGTGTTGCTCCCTAAACGACAACCATGTTCCTACACTTTTGAATCTACTTTATCCGCTGCGTGATGAAAAGAGATTTGTCAATTCAGGAGGGACCAGGAAAAAGAAATAAAGGCTCACTAGTTATGAGGGAGTAATAACCTAACTAGACGATTACAGTTGAAGTTCAGAACTACAAAGACCTTTGCCGTCAGTACGCCGAGATCATCGGAAGAGAGAACTTCAAGTCTGCCTCAGTATCTAAACTACAGAGACTCTGCGCTTCAACAACGTCAACATAGTTTACTATTGTTGTAATTTACTTACTTTATGTATTTATAGGTCTCATTGTAACCATTCACATGTGACGATATCTTGGAGGGAGATTGTTAGCCTAGCTATTTTATAAAGATAACGTCACACAAGTGAAATAGACTAGATATGTAGTAAGTTGTGTCCATAGGGACTACTTATGTACATTAGGCAAACATGTAGTGTGATGAGCCTATAAATACCCCTCATGACTCTCCATGAGGGGTGTGGTTAAGTATTAGGTTTGTATAGTATTTGTTTCATCTTAATAAAAGTATCTTTCCTTTCCACCCTCTCTCTACTTTCTCTCACTAGAACTAAACATGGATAACATCTATTTTGATCAACCTTGACCTCCCGAACCACATGAATCATACATATTATCGGTCCTACACTTTTATCCATAACCATCCAAATTAATGATCATTTCATTTACTACCAAACAGGAAACTATCCTTATAATTTCTACTAGCCAAAGACATCAGAAGACAATACAGTTACAAACCTGATATAACATTCATATTTGATTGCCAGTTGCAGATACAAAAGTTTCATCATTTCAACAAGATCAGAAACATTATCTCAAACAGCCAAGTTACCTCTGAATGTGAGGTAGAAGCATATCTAGCAGATCGTTCTTCTTCAGTGTTACTTTCTGCAACATTAGAAAACATCTCACAATTAGATCAAACTGTACAGGTTACATTACATTAGAACAATGACTTGAAGTAACCAACTTTTACCTGAATCAAACGTTTTGCTTCCACTTGAATCACGATACTTTCAGCTTTTATTTTGTCCACTACTGGATACACCACTTCCAACGTCATCTTGATCAACGAGTGAGGATTTTTCCACATCTTCGTCTATAGATGCCATCATAGAAGAAACTTTTGGTCTAGGAACTTTAAATGATCCTTCAACTCATTAAGCACTTGCAAGAACATCTAATCCTGAAACGTAGTAAACTTTGTGTTATTAAAGTAACTGAAAATGAATGACTCCTCAAAACATTAACACTCAAACAAGATACATGCATGAGCCTGATTACAAATGAGGTGCGGAACTTAAGATAGGATATAAGTAGAGTGTACACCAGAAAAACTAATAAACCTTGCAACTTTTATGACCAAACTTCATAAAGATAAATCTTGATGCAGAACAAGGCAACGTACACTATATTAGCTTCAATCATGTCTAAAAGATACTAAGACATACTGTATATAGATAACCATATGCTTAATTTATTCATTATCGAAAAACCCCTTATTCCCCCAAATAACTAATAAGCACTTTGGCATAAGCTTACCCAGCCTGTAAGTTCTTTATAGAAGCTTACCCAAACACCCCCTAAATCCCATATTCCCATGACAGGTATCCCTCTCACAAACGCACGCTGCTTTACACATGATAATTAGGGAAAAAAGAAATACATTCCAATGTATAACGCACTTTGACATAAGCATACCCAAAACACCTTCAATAAGCATTTTAACTTTTTTTAAACCCAATAACTTACTAAACTCTTCAAATAAGCCTACATAGAGTAGGAAAACTCGGATCACAAAGTGATCCACGATTAATAGCTACAAGGCCAGTGACCGGGGCGAGTTGAGAAGAATCGGCCAAAAAGATTCAATTTGGTCACAAGTTGGTCAGCTCGGTGCTAACTTGTAAAAAAATGCGGCTTGATGTATTTTAACAAGTGTGTTAAAGTTTCTAAACATATACTTCTAGGATCCATGAACATTTATATAGTCCTATAAACATGTCATACTCTTACACATGGCTTCGAAACTTATATATAAAAATTCCTATCTAAGACAATGAGTACTCCCCGCCTAGGCCGATAAGTCACTACAAGCAAAACAACATACAGTATTTGCCTTCAATCATGCCCACAATTTACTAGGGAGACGTTTAGGTAAGGTAAGAGTTAATAAAACTTATGCATTCTCGAAATACCCCAAACTAATGGAATCAGCTTATTAGCTTAACCCTCCCCTAAAAAACACATAAGCACTTTAAAATAAGCAAAAATTCAATAAGCTTTTTATCTTTATTAAAACACAACAAACTACAAAGCTCTTTCACCGAAACACCCCCTAAATCCCAATGATTCCCATGGCAGCTATCTCTAACAAAAAATCGAATTGCTCTAAATAATTATGATTGGATAACAAGGCTACACATGTCCAAAGGATACTAAGATGAAGTAATGTCTTTATTCACTATCAAAAAAACACCTTATTCCCCCAAATAACTAATAAGCACTTTGGCATAAGCTTGCCCAGCCTATATAAGTTGTTTATATAAGCTTAACCAAACACCCCCTAAATCCCATATTCCCATGATAGTTATCTCTCTCACAAAATCACGCTGCTCTACACTTGATAATTAGGGAAAAATACAAATACATCCCAATGTATAAAGCACTTTGACATGAGTATACCCAAACAACTTCAATAAGCTTTGTACCTGTTTTTATTCCCAATAGCTTATTAACCTCTTAAAATAAGCCTACCCAGTGTTGTAAATCTCGGACTACAAAGTAATCGCCGATTACAAGCAACAAGGTCAGTGATCAGAATCGGCCAAAAGATTCAATTTGGTGAAAACTTGATCAGTTCGGTGCTAATTCGTACAAAACTCGATTTGAAGTCTTTTAACATTCGTGTTAATGTTTCGAAACATAGTTTTTGGTTCTATGAACAATATTATGGTCCTATAAACATATCATACATATAATTTTCAAACTTGTACATAAAAATTCCAATACCCCCACGTACTCATCGCCTAGGCCAATTACTTGCTGCCGCCTAGCAAAATTTGCAACCATAATTTTAGCTTTTTTAGAACCGAATAACGTATTAAGGTATTTAAATAAGCTTACCCAAACACCCCCTAAATCCCATATGATGACACTATTATAACACATAATAGTCCAAGAAAAAAAAAAGGCAAATACATCATCCCAATGTAATAAACATAAGTCCTCACCCGACAACGATTTCCTCTCAGACGGTCCGAAGACGACTCGATCTTTCCCCGGCTCCAGCGTGTCCGTCATCTTCTTAATATCCATCGGATCCGGATCCTGTCATAACCAAAATCAAACACATTAACACCTAACAACAAAGAAAAACCTTTACACTTAGGCTATGTTTGACAAAACTACAAAAGTAGAAGTAATTAATTGTTTGTTTCATAAAAGTGTAAAACAACGTAAAACCTCAACGCGTCTTTTATTAGCATTTTAAATAGAAGCGTTTAAACAAAATCTATAAAATGAATGCATCTAGTTGCCAAATAATAAGCATTATATTCTAGACAGTAAGGCTATGTTTGGTAACACAGTTGTGTAAAATAACGTAATTATAAAGTGTAAAATAAAGTAAAACCAAAACGCGTGTGTTTCAAATAAAGAAAATCCAAAAGCTACATTAGTTGTTTGTTTTATTTGACCATCCTTAATTATATCACATGAGCCCATATTTTCTGGATTATTTTCAGACCTGTGAGGTTATTATGACTTAGAGATGGAAGATAAGCTCATAAACTAGAAAAAAGGCGGATAAAGAAGAGCATATGAGATATAAGCCGAGCCAAATAAGATCATAAGCACAAATATAAGCCTAAAACACAACCCCTGAGTTCAACATTTCACCTGAGTAACCTCCAGTAAAGTTACAAAGCCCCTCGAAAATCCATACTTCTAATCAGCATTTCGATTTAATAAGAGGGAGGTTTGTTTAAGCTTATTTTTAGGCTTATGAGCTTATTTGACTATGCTTACATCTCATACGCCCATATTTTCCGCCTTATTTTCAGACTATTGAGCTTATTATGACTTAAAGATGAAAGATAAGCTCACAAGCTAGAAAAAAGACGGATAAAGATGAGCTTATGATATATATATATATATATATATATATATATATATATATATATATATATATATATATATATATATATATATAGTGAAGCGTTCAAATGAGAACTCTTATTTTTGTAAGACGTGAGAAGCAATCCTAGCCACTCATTTGATAATACTTTAACTATGATCTAATAGCTAATATTAATTAACAAATTTTTTTTGAAATTTCCAAAAAAAATTCAAAAAAATTTCGAAAATTTTTCAAAAAATTTTTAAAAATATCGAAATTTTTTTGAAAAATTTCTAAAAATATCGAAATTTTTTAGAAAAATTTAAAAAAAAAATTCAAAAAACTTTCGAAAAATTTTTGAAAATTTTTTTCAAAATTTTTTTTTTGAAATATTTTTTTTTGAAAAACTTTTTCGAAATTTTTTTTTTCGAATTTCCTTTTTTGAAAATTTTTTCGAAATTTATTTTTTTTTTAATTTTTTCGAAAAAATTTTTTGAAATTTTTCTTCGGTTTTTTTTTTGAAAATTTTTTTCGAAAAATTTTCTTTTGAAAAAATTTTTTCGCAAATTTTTTTTTCACACGTGACAAAAACAAATTTCGCATGTTACGAAAAAAGCTTTTTCACATGTGACGAAAAAAATATTTCACATGTGACGAAATTTTTTTTCGCACCGAATTTTTTCACACGTTACAAAGAAAATTTTCACATGTGATTTTTTTTTCACATGTGTCGAAAAAAAATTTCGCGAAAATTTTCAAAATTCACTTGTGAAGATTTTTTTTTCACTTGTGACGATCTTTTTTTTAACATGTGAAGAGTTTTTTTTTTTCACGTGACGATTTTTTTTACATGTGACGAAAAATAAATTTTTCACACGTGATGAAAAAAATTTCGCGAAAAGTTTCAATTTTTTTTTTTCATATGTGATGAAAATAAAATTTCGAAACAAAATTCTAAAAAAAAATTTCAGAAAAAAAAATTCGGAAAAAAAAAACTTTTCGAAAACTTTTTTTGAATTTTTTTTTCTAAAAAATTTCCGAAAATCTTTTTTCTACGAAATTTTTTTTCAAAAATTTTTGGAAAGTTTTTCGAATTTTTTTTGAAAAATTTTCGACATTTTTTTGAAAATTTTCCGAGATTTTTTTGAAAATTTTCGAAATATTTTTGAAAATTTTTCGAAACTTTTTTGAAAATTTTTCAAAGTGTTTGTTAACTAATATTAACCATTAGATGAAAGCTAAAGAATGATAAAATGAGTGGTAGGATTAGTTCTCGCATTCCCACAAAAATTATATTTCTCACATGAATTGCTATATATATATATATATATATATATATATATATATATATATATATATATATATATATATATATATATATATATATATATATATATATATATATATATATAAATTTTTTTAAAAGAAAATTTCAAAATGTACCATTGGCGTATCAAATAACTATAAAAACGACCTTAAAGTTTATTTAAAAAGAATTTTAATTAAAAAATAGGATAAATACCCTGTAATTTTAGCTATTTATGTTTTTTATAACAAAATATATTTATCAAATATCTGATAAATATTTAGCAATTTGCTTATAAAAAACATACCGTTGAAAAGGTGTTAAATTGTGAAAAAAAAAGAGCCCAATATTGCAAGGTTTTTAACTTAATTACTGAATTTCTTTTTTATTTACTATAAATATTAGCTTTGTGATCACGCACATTTGTAAATTGCAAACACTATATATATTATACTGTAGTGCCTAACGGCAATTGGAAAAAGACATCGTCTAAAGTGACCTAATCGGTTGAGGTTTCTTTGGTAAGTTTCTTCCATTGTCTAGTAAGTGAGAGTTAGTTCATATATTGAAAGAGTTGCTCGTAATTATTAAATGCATGATTGAATGTTTACAAGTTGCTTACATTTTGGACCATTAAAGGTGATGCTAGTGGTGCTATATATTGTTGGCATGATTAAATTTTTAATGCAACTATAAGTCTGTCTTCCCACTCCCAAGTCTTCTAAAGTCATTCTTGATATGATTATACGTAGAAATTAGTTATTACAAATCACAGTCTTGCTCAACCCAACTATAAATATCCAAAAATGAAGTGACCACAAGCAATGGTATGCTTATCAGCTTCCTCTCGTATATAAGTGATGCTAATTAAGTCGTGTAATTGGATGGCAAAATTAAAGTTATAATGCAATATGAGTCTAGTCTTCCCACGCCCAAGTCTTCTTAAAGTCTTCTATGATTATACATAGAAAATAGTTATTGTTTGTCAAGGAATTAGTGGATGATAGAATATAGGTGCTTCTACTAAAATTGTACTACGTAGTAAAATGGTTCATCCCCAACTACTTTATCCTTTACACATGTGGTGTGAATAAGGGCTTATTGTAAATACATGTAAAATTCAAATAAATAAATAAACATTGATGATTTTTGTCAGTGACTTGTAGACTCGATTATATTACCTTCTCTAAATAGATTATGTCTCTGAAATACTTCCTTATTTCTGAGTTCTGGACTTCAAAACCTGTTTAGGTCTGAAACAAAATTTAATTTTGAAAACTCCAAATAACCGTATGTAAGATTGTAAAACAACGGTAAAATAAATCTCACGTTTACAGAATTTACAATCATATGAGCCTATGTAGATAGCAAATCATACACTTCATTCCATATAACTCTGCTAACAACTAACTTTAATAACAACTAGCGTTTCCTCCTAAGACCTAACAACCCAGTTTGACCAAAAATATATCAAGCATGAACCTACATAGACAGGACTCAACAAAGTGAGTAAGTGACAACAAAGGGCTTTACCTTTCCAAAACCCAAGGTATTAGCAGTTCATAGATGCAACCTGTATGTGATCACAAGTATCAAACCTTAGTCATCCATACCTTATTGGTTTCAGCCAGTGGTTTCATCAATATACATAGGCTCAAAGTTGGGCTGTTCCACCTGTTTGTGATCTTGAATCTGTCAAAAATAAGAATACAGAAATATGTAAGCCAAAGATCAAGGAGCATATAACATCACATAAAGCACATTTATACATAACATTCTCATATGAGATAACGAGAATATCCATCTCAAAGACTTATGTTAACTCCTTGGCCGATTACAAACTCATTTTTCTGGATTTTTACATACTTTCGAGGTAAAAGCTAAAACGTACTATCACACAGTCAAAACAACGCTCCAAATCATATGTAGCAACGTTACCTTTGCCCATTAATTATGCTAGACATTTCATCAAACACGTTAGATGCAGCCAATTTAACATAGAGAAGTGTAACAAAACCTAAGGCTATTCGTTATCACATAAGAAAATTGAAATTAGTTAGCTCAATAGATGATGACTGAAATTAGAACCCTAACACACGATAAAATCTGAACCACAATTAATGCTTATGTTAGTGGATGGCATGATTAAACTTATAATGCAATATAAACTTAGTGGAGTATAGAAAATATAAGTGCAGTCTTCCCTACCCCAACTCTTCTTTAAAGTCATTCTTGATATGATTATACATAGCAATTGTCTTACTCAACTCGACTATAAAAAGCCTATACTTAATCTTATGAAATCAAGTAAATTTCCAAAAATGAAGTCACCACAAGCAATAATTCACTTATCATCTTCCTCTCTTATTTCTTTTCTCTTTTACGGTCTCGCGATAACATGTCTCACTTCCGCCGCAATATCTGCTTCCTATGGCGGTAATGAGACTGATTATCACGCTTTGTTGTCTTTTAAGTCAATGATCACCCATGATCCGTACAAAGTTCTAACCTCGTGGAACCATTCCTTTCATTTCTGTGACTGGAGTGGTATTTCATGTGGAAAGCGACACAAACGAGTGACTGTTTTATGGCTGGATTCGCAAGGCATAGAAGGCTTGTTGTCTCCTCATGTAGAAAACCTTAGCTTCCTACGTGTGCTTTCTCTTTCTAACAACAGCTTTCAAGGAACCATTCCTCATGAACTTGGTCGTCTATCCAGGTTACATCGTCTTTATCTCGATGAAAACAACTTCAATGGAGACATTCCAACAAACTTGTCTGGTTGTTCTAACCTCGAAGACCTTTGGCTTGCTTCTAATAAACTAGCTGGAAGCATACCCAAGGAGATGGGTTTCCTCTCCAAACTTGCTGCTCTTGTAATTCAAGACAATAAGTTAACAGGTGGAATCCCACCTTTCTTGGGGAATATTACATCAATGGAAATGTTCTCTGCTCGTGGGAACCCGTTTGGTGGTAGCATTCCAGATGCCTTAGGTCTATGGAAAAGCTTAACGGCATTTGGCTGTGGTTCGTGCAACTTATATGGAAGCATCCCTCGTTCCATTTTCAACCTCTCACTTCTAGTTAATTTTTCCTTAGCTGAAAATCACCTCACTGGTAGTCTTCCTTACGAAATTGGTGACATGCTCCCAAATCTTGAGTTGCTTCAGTTAAATGAAAACGAACTGACCAGAGTTCTTCCACCTTCTCTTTCTAATTGCTCTAAATTCCGAAATCTTGAAATGGGTTACAACAATTTTAGTGGGAAGTTGACAATTGATTTTTCAAAACTAAGAGACATTTATAAAATTCACTTAGCTTATAACAACTTCCATGGACGCGGAGAAGCTGATGACATGAGGTTTATTGATTCTTTGAATAACTGCACCAGATTAGTAGTTTTGGGACTTGAAAGTTGCAACTTAACAGGAGTGCTTCCGATATCAATAGGTAATCTTTCTGATCAACTCAACTTTCTATGTTTAGGAGACAATCACTTATTTGGAAGCCTCCCTTCAAGTATAGGTAGTCTAGTTGGTTTGACCACTTTATATTTAGAAGATAATCGATTCAATGGAAAAATGCCCACTACCATTGGTAAACTTCAAAACCTACAACGTCTTGGTCTATCTAGAAATCACTTTTCAGGGCCTATCCCTGATGCCATTGGGAACTTATCGCTGTTGACACTACTTTACTTAAATTACAATGAATTAGAAGGCCATATTCCATCAAGCCTTGGGAATTTTAAAGAAATTAACGGGATAAACCTTGCAGACAATAGACTCACTGGAAACATACCCAAACAACTTCTTCAACTTCCATCACTAACTAACTTTTTAGATCTTTCACACAACCGCCTGTCTGGTTCCATTCCCTCGGAGATTAGAGACCTCAAGATGTTGAGCTATCTCGATTTATCTTATAATAAATTATCAGGTACCATTACTAGTAGCCTTGGTGAGTGTATTAGCCTTGTAGAGTTGTACCTTAGTGGCAATAGACTAGAAGGCATAATGCCATCTTCATTAAGTTCGTTAGGAGGATTGGGGGTACTAGACATTTCTCAAAATAAATTATCAGGCAAAATTCCTCGATTCTTAGAGAAATGGAATTCCTTAGAGTTTTTGAACCTATCCTTTAATGATTTTGAGGGTGAAGTGCCGGTTGTAGGAGTGTTTGCCAATGAAAGTGAATTTTCAGTTTTGGGGAACAATAAGCTTTGTGGTGGTTTGGTTACACTTGAGTTCCCCAAGTGCAAGGAGACGGGTAGTAAGAAAAAATGGCTTCCTTTCTTCATATTAGTCATTGTGACTGCACCGACGTTGCTCATCGTATTATGTTGTGTGTATCTTTTGTGTAAGAAGAAACGCAATAGTCAACCGTCTCAATCTCCAGGGAATGAGAGGTTCTTGAAAGTTTCATACAATCAGCTTATCAAGGCTACTGATGGGTTCTCTACAACAAATTTGATTGGTGAGGGTGGGCACAGCTCTGTTTATAAGGGAATCCTCAATTCTGTTGATGATAAATCTGTTGCAGTTAAAGTTCTACATCTTCAAAGTCGAGGAGCGCACAAAAGCTTTATAGCAGAATGTGAAGCATGGCGTAATATTAGACACCGTAATCTGTTGAAGATAATAACTTCTTGTTCGAGTACTGATTTCCATGGCAATGATTTTAAAGCGCTAGTTTACGAGTTTATGCCCAATGGAAGTGTACATGATTGGCTTCATTCAAGTGCATATACATCGAAACTGAACCTTCTTCAAAGAATACATATTCTTAGAGATGTTGCCACTGCACTCGATTATCTTCACAATCGCTGCCAAACAACGATTGTTCACGGTGACTTGAAGCCAAGTAACATTCTACTTGATGATGATATGGTGGCTCATGTTGGAGACTTTGGTTTAGCTCGAGTACTTGATACAGACTTAAACCAAAACAGCTCATCCGGGGTTAAAGGAACAATTGGTTATGCACCTCCAGGTAATTCCACTTTTATTCCATGATGCTTATATTTATTGTTAAAGTTTGTAAATTAATTAATTGTTATTCATTTGTAGAGTATGGTATCGGGAGCGAGATGACAAGTTGTGGGGACGTCTACAGTTTTGGAATATTATTACTAGAGGTGATGACTGGGAAAAAGCCGACAGACGGCATGTTTAACGGTGGTCTTAGCCTTCATAAATTTGCTTACGTGGCATTACCAGATCAAGTAATTGATGTTATTGATAATGATGCAATTGTGTTACAAAGTACAGAAGCAAATGCAAAGAAAGTGGAAGAATGTTTGGTTGCAATTATCAAGATTGGAGTATCGTGCTCTGTGGATTCCCCACCACAACGGATGAAAATTGAAATTGTTGTCAACGAGTTGCAGCGCATTCTTGATGTGCTTCAAAATATATAAGGTACTCTGTTCTCCCATTTTGTAGAATCTGATTTTACATGAGTTGTTAATTAATAAATCATCACTAACTTGGTTTTATTTTTGAACGCTTTCAGGTCTAAATTTACACTCCTTATGACTTATCATATAAAATATATAAGGTTTCTTGGTGAAATTTGAAATAACTGCAGCAAGGAGCAGTGCATGTCGTAGTTATATAAATGTCACTTTGTCAAATATGTTTGTAAGTGTGTTTTAGTTTTCTTGTTGCATAAGTACCGTAAGAGATGTAAGAGTGCATTTACACTCCTTATGACTTATCATATGTATCAAACATGTTTATGATTAAGTGTTTCGAGGAGAGTTTGATTCAATTTCATAAAAAGTTATATCATTGGATGAAAACTAAGCAAAAGAGTTGGGATAACCATTGGCAGGACATACTATAATCTTGTATCCTTTCATGGCTCTATATGTTAATTTCCATTGTAATTGATATTTAATGGAAATTATTTAAAAAAAATATTATTGCAAGTACACTTCATTTTTTGATTTTATTGATATTTTTGTAAGTCATTTTGGAGATCATGCGTGTTTCGTTACGCGTTCATGTTTAAACTGTTTTTAAAAACAAAGTTCAATTAGAACTGACCCTTGACATCTTAGTACAACACCATGGTGTATCTGCATAATGAATTTTGTTGAAGTTGTAATCAGATTACGCTAACTTAGGAAAATCGATAATTTACTTGATTTTGAGTTCATGGACCCGCCACCTAAACTTAACATTCTTAACTACATGTATTGGGCTAAAGTTGACTGAGTTCCTGTTGGACCCACAGCTCGCTAAACTGCTTTTAACATGTGAAGAATTTAGTTGTGTAAACAAAGTTTTAACGATTGTATCTATGCTCTCAGTCCTGTCTGTATTCTTTAGTCCATAAGCCCAGATAGAAAAAAGCGATGATGCACATGGAAAGTTAACAAATACTGTGGAGTCGTGGAGACTTGTGTAGCACTCATCACTTACAAGTGAAAGCTGTACAAAAGGCTCAGGAAGTGAGTTTTCAGTTACTCAGCATCTTGAAAAATCTCATGATCCGGTTGACATCATGTGGGTCGAATTGGGACGTCATCAGAAAAGCGATATGCTCAGTTTACTTACATAACGCTGCAAAACCTAAAGGGAACAGGAATACATAAGTATTAGGAACCGGATGCCGTGCCATTTGCACTGGACCTCAGCTTTATGTTGCAACATCTTGGATGGGTATGGCTGCTCTTTGAGTAAATATTTGTATGGGTTGGAAAATGGGCGTGTCTGGCGGCTTGTGTAACGGGTCAAAACGAGAACATTTTTGTAAGGACCAAGTTGGCCCGGAATGTTTTTTGCCCAGTTTTATAATAATCTCCTATAGATGTTATCGTGCTAAATGTGATTACAAAAGTAATGTTTTGGTTTTTGGAATAAAACAATTTAGGAGCTTATATGCATTACATATTCATTTTTACCACATAGGACCCATTAAGATAGTTATTTTTCCGTTAACTTTATTAATCTGATATTCATGTTAGCTTCATACTTCATAAGCTGAGAGCAATTCACATGTTGAATTTGGACTGTCCTATAGTTTGAAATTTTGCTTCATTTGGCCCAAATGGGTGCAAAAGAGACGGAAGATTAAATTTCTTTGTGCAATAACTTAATGGTTTGTATAAAAAGGTAACTCAAGTTCATGCAAATTATATGACGTACGAGAAAGATACTGATATCGTACATAGAAAAGGTTTGTACGACATAATGTATCGAAACATGGACGGGTTGGGAAATGGGTCAAAACAGGATCAGGCTGAAATGTATCACTTTTAATAGTGGTTGAAACGACACTCAAGAATATGGTGCATGTTGATTTCTTACTGTAGGTTCATCATTGTGAGTAACGAAATCAGTTTGTTTTGGTTTCTTACTATACATATTTCTACCGTCCATTTTTCCACTACATTTTTTTGTTGTTATAGTGGAAAATGTTGCAAACATAGGAAAAGATTCATTCGTATACAACCAAATACATGCTAAAACCAGTTGCATATAAGAAAAGTTATACCGCACCCGGTCAGGGTTCGTTCATGTGTTTTAGGTGTATAGGACTATAATCCATTCAAAACAAGACCATGCCATGAATTTACCACAAACTTTAGACTACTCATCAAAGAAACGTGTATGGCTTAAATGAGCATGGTTCACTGGACTATACCAAAACACATACGCACTGAACCAAATGGATTTACCAGTTTTGCACTCTCATAGTATCACTATTAGTCGATAAATAGCAAAAAGAAAGTCGCCTACTTGGGAGTGAGTCTCCAATCTATTTTAAAAGACTGCCAAGTAAAAAAGTAGAAACCATAAATGGGGACTGCTGATGAATTCAAGAAATTGTTGCAGGATCTCATCCCGGTCCAACAAGCACACACAAACAAACAACACCTATTTAAGATAGGCAATTGACTTCAAATTATATTAATACAATCCTATTTGTTTTATTCTTCTGTAGGGGAATTCTGGGATTCTAATGGTTTGTCTGCACCGCAGTTCTATCGGTTACATTTGTCACACTTCCAGCTCCCTTCTGGCATATCCGCTTCTGAAACAAAATAAGATACATATATATGTTTCAGACTCGAATGTCACTAACAGGTAACCAAATATATACATGAAGTACTTACTGGAACTCTTGGCTGGCTTTGCAACCTGCATATTAGCGTCATAAAAATAAATTAGAATGACACGTTATATAAAACATAGCTAAAAGCTTCAATGTGTCAAAAATAAAGCTGGTGTAAAGATGGCATCTCACCTGAGATCCTGGTTTTGGTGTGTTGCATTTCCTCATGTTACAGACTGTTCTGAAGGAGAAATTGACATTTCCACATTTTGGGCATTCCCAGTCATCGGTAAGAAGCAAGTGAAACAATGAAAAACAGATCGTACATTACAATCATCTCCTAGTCTGTGTAACAATATATGAATAAGTTAGATATAACATACCTTTCTTTTGAGATGTCTCTTCTGGAAAGAATCCAGGCCGTGGTCCTTATAAAAATTCAAAAAACAAATGATCGATCAATATATCATCAAATTTACTCGTTGCAATTAGTTGATTGATATAACAAAACTCAAGACATACCATGGCAGCCTGAGCAATGGGCAATCGCAAACCAAATTGTTCCATCAGCTGAGGTAAACCATACAATGCACCTGCACAAAAGATGTAATCCCAGTTTCAGCAAGATGTCATAAAGTAGCAGGCAATGCAAATCATCATAATGAGATATAAAAACCGATAGTGCATTTCTTTTACATTGAAGGTGAACAAAATAAGTCTCAGAATACCAGAACTTCTGAGCAACACACAGCAAACTAGGGGTGAGCAAAACCGCCCGAGTCCCGACAACCGACACGATCCCGACATAAACCGATAGTCCCAAAACCGAATAATAGCTTCTTGGGTCGGGAGTCGGGATGGATTTTTAGCATTTTCGGGGATTCAGGACGGGTCGGGACGGGCCAAAAACCAACAAAATACAAGTAAAAACCGACTACTTTCTGGACGGGTCGGGACGGGCCAAAAACCCGACTACTTTCGGGTCGGTATTCGGTTTACGATTTAGGTGACTTTCGGGATCGGGATTAGTCGGGTCGGGTCGGGATCCGGCCCGATGCTCAGCCCTACAGTAAACAATAAAATGGACAAAATCAACCAAAATACACATACGAGTTCCTATCATAGGCCCACCTGAATAAGCAGTGTGGCAGAGAGTTGAAGAGGACGATAAGGGTTCCCTCATAAGGAGTAAAGGAGGCATAGATGTTCCATTAAAGGGAGAAGCAGCATAAGGTGTTACACCAATATACATTGAAGAAGGTGCACCGGAACCAGCATCAGGAGACGACGAGGAGTAGCCTTGTGGGGTCGGCATTTGCCTTGGAACATTTCGTTGAAAGAGTCATTAATAAAGAGTCATTAATAAAGATAACTATAGGACAAAGAAAACATCAGCAAACTGATGCAGCATAACCAAATATTTTAAATTTGAGTACACTCATCGTAGGACTAAAATCCTGTATACATTCAACTATTAGTTATCAAAACTATCAATATGCTTTGATGATCAATCAGTTTTGTTACTGATCCTGTTAAATGACTATTCTCTTATGGCCAAAAAATGATGACTACTACAATATGTGTAATAAACGGATTGTGTAACTTTAATCTCATATAGAGAAACTAAAACTAGGGCTAAGTAAGGGGGTGTAAGTTTAAGCTTCTTTTTAGGCTTTTGAGCTTATTTGACTTTGCTTAAATCTCATACGCCCATATTTTCCGGATTATTTTCAGACTTGTGAGCTTATTATGACTTAAAGATGGAAGATAAGCTCATAAGCTAGAAAAAAGACGGATAAAGATGAGGTTATGAGATATAAGCCAAGCCAGATAAGATCATAAGCCCAAAATAAGCTTAAAACACGACCCCCTAAGTTGAACGTTTCACCTAAGTAACCTCCAATTAATATAATTGGCAAACCCCAAAGTCCATAGTTCTAATCACCATCCGTATTCATGTAACACTAATATGAGTAAAGATTAATAAATTATCACAACCAATTAGAGCCTAAAACCTGTCAACCTCTAAAACCTCTCTCTTAAAGCCAAAAAACGATAGCTACTGCGATATGTGTAATAAACGGATTGTGTAACTTACTGAGTCATGATCAGCTGGTCTTGGCTGTATTTTGAAAAATGTAAAGCTTTATGGTGTATTTTGGAGCTGAAACAAAAAGAAACTAAACTGGGGCTAAATAAGGGGATGTTTGTTTAAGCTAATTTTTAGGCTTATGAGCTTATTTGAGTATGCTTATATCTCATATGTCCATATTTTCCAGCTTATTTTCAGACTTGTGAGCTTATTATGACTTAAAGATGGAAGTTAAGCTCACAAGCAAGAAAAAAGACGGATAAAGATGAGCTTATGAGATATAAGCCGAGCCAAATAAGAGCATTACTTTAGGCTGTTTAATAGGGTCGAATATACATGATTATTTATTCTTAGGTGCTAGAACAACTGAAGAGATGCAAATTAGATAATTCCAATCTCTCCCACTAGCAATTACAAAATGTTACTACGGCTACTAATTCCAGCAGTACTAACATAAAGGCATGTTATAATCATAGTCGGTAATGCAATCATGGCTTCTGATGTTTTATAATGCACTATTGATAACAGAAAAACAATGTTAACTAGTATGACTAAAAAGGCTTTTGACGCAATCGTATTACTCTTCTAGTAATCACTAATCAAATGTTAATGATCCAAATTTGCTTACTAAAGGCCTATTTATATACAATAACAACAAGAAAGACAGCATGACCAAATCTTACAAATCACTTATTTCAACATGTTACTCTATGTGTTTGACCTAATAAAGTGACTAACGAATAGAGTGACTACTAGTCAATTATAGACGCTTAGCCTAACAATAAAATAACTAAGGGCCACCCAACATGATTTGCTTGTATAGACCATGGAAATTACTAGTTAATTAGAAGGAGCATACAATTTTCAGCTTATAACATCATAAGCACGACAACTATGAAACACACAAAACAGAATCACAGTATACAATTATATAGGTCGGTTGTTCTTAGTAAGTGGTATGGGATTATTTTGTTTATAACTACTTACGGGCTTAAAAACCATTTCAAATAATCAAACCCGGACATGTTTTAATAACTCAATGTGTAGGAGTGTATACTTAAGTGTTATACAAGCAGATAGCAAATTAGCAAACACTTACTTGTTAGCAAAATACACATCAGCAAAAGAATATATGATAACCAAATAACTTAAACTTAATTATACTCATCATAGAACAAAAATCTAGTATAAATACAACTGTTGGTTACCAAAACTACCAAGAGCAATCAGTTTCTTTAGTGCATTGGTTCTATGAAATCTGTTGGAACTCAATTAGAGGAATATAAAGCACACTTCCAAACAAAAATTCAATCGTTAGATATATCTATCTCCTAACAGGAGTGAGAGACTGGTCTTCTAAACGCCTATTTTCTTAAAGCCAAAAAACGATAGCTACTGCCATATAGAAACTAAACTGGGGCTAAATAAGGGGATGTTTGTTTAAGCTTATTTTTAGGCTTATGAGCTTATATCTCATACACCGATATTTTCCAGCTTATTTAAAGATTTGTGAGCTTATTATGACTTAAAGATGGAAGATAAGCTCATATACTAAACTATAAGACCGAAAAAAATGAGCTTATGAGATATACGCTGAAAGCCCAAACTTAAACTTGAACAAATCCAAATTATAGGGGAATGTTTGTTAAAGCTAATTTTTAGGCTTATGAGCTTATTTGACTATGCTTATATCTCATACACCCATATTTTCCGGCTTATTTTCAGACTTGTAAGCTTATTATGACTTAAAGATGGAAGATAAGCTCATAAGGTAGAAAAAAGGCGGATGAAGATGAGCTTATGAGATATAGGCCGAACCAAATAAGATCATAAGCCCAAATTAAGCTTAAACAAAGAGCCCTAAGTTCAACGTTTGACCTGAGTAACCTCCAATTAATAAAATTGGCAAACCCCAATTAGTCCATACTTCTATTCAACACCCCGATTCATGTAACACTAATATGACAACCAATTAGACCCTAATTAAACATTAAATTAAATCATTTCAACCTCTAAAACCTCTCTAATCAAATTACACAAGAAAAGGAAGTGGTCGATCCATGTACCGTCGGTTCTGGCAATGAGAGTGAAACAAAACAAAAAAATGGAGAGTCATGGTTTTGGCGAATGGTGGAGATTAGACTTGAGTGTGTTTGGATGGGATTTCCAGTGTGGCAACTACATATATAGAAACTAAAACTATGAGCCTATTTGACTATGCTTATATCACATATGCCCATATTTTCAGACTTGTGAGCTTATTATGACTTAGGGGGTGTTTGTTTCGGCTTATATAGTGGGCTTATGACTTATTTGGTTTTCGGCTTATGTTTCATAAGCTCACTGTTTGTGGCTTATTTTGAAACTTTTCGGATTATATAAGCTTATTATGACATGGCAAGCTTATATAAGCTGAAAAGTTTCAAAAGAAGCCACAAAAAGTGAGCTTACAAAACATAACCGAAATCCAAATAAGATATAAGCCACTATATAAGCCGAAACAAACACCCCCTTAAAGATGGAAGATAAGTTCAACGTTTCACCTGAGTAATCACCAAATAAGATCATAAGCACAAAATAGGCTTAAACAAATCCCCCTAAGTTCAAAGTTTGACCTGAGTAACCTCCAATCATAAGCCCAAAATAGGCATAAGTATTTAAAGGCTTAAAAAAACATAAAGCTTTAGGGTGTTTTGGAGCTGAAACAAATAGAAACGAAACTAGGGCCTAAATAAGGGGATGTTTGTTTAACCTTACTTTTGGGCTTACAGGCTTAGTTGACTATGCTTAAATCTCATACGCCCATATTCTCTGGCTTATTGTAACACCCCCAATTCATGGTTGCAGCGGAATTCAAACTGGGTGTTACTCGACGGCACAATAGTCACAATGATAGAAAACGAACTCCAATTGAGTCGTTTTAAAAGATTTATCATTCAAATTGTATAAATATCAGAGATTACAAAATGAGGTCCCAATTGGTTCCATGTTTACAATGTATAATAAATGAGTTTTGAATGATAATAAAATTTATAGCCCTCTTTAGTATCCGTGCCCTTCCGTGCCATCCTTGATCGTCATGAACCTGAAATACATGCTTGAGAGGTCAACACAAAGGTTGAGTGATATTCATAGAGTTTGTTTAATGTTTGAACACAATATGTTGGTAGTGTGAGTTATAGGCTCACACCAATGTTTGGAAAGCAAAATAGGTAGGCTATGTTGTTATACGCCCATAAAATGTATTATACACTAAGCTTATGACACCATAACGTTAACGTGTACCAATATCGATCGGCAGATTTATCCCGGTAGGTACTTTGCTAACATACCTAAATCTCAAATATTAGTGCATTTGTTTGAACTTAGTCAATACAAATGGGATTCGTCAATCCCAATAGGCCTATTCACAATATTTGCGCTCACTATTGCTAGTGATTAAATGGTTCATAATAAGGGATCTCGGTTTAGCAAGGCTGGTACTTAGTGATAATAAAACAATCAGGCAAGCATACAATTTAAAAACATTGTGCTCGGTTAAAAATAGCATGTATTCCCCCCAAGGGTTTGTAAAACATTGAAGTAATGTAAAGTGGGGCTATGAACTCACCTTAAGTTAAGATAGCAAGTAATGAATGTAACGGTTGAATCGTGAAGGTTTCTACGAGCAACCTATAATAGAATGTTGCGACTTAGGATCGGAGTAAAGAATATGAAGTAGTGCCTATATAAATATCTTGCATTTAGTCCATGATGTGGTATGATGTATAATGTAAGTCTTTGAAAGAAAAGATTCATGAAACATGTATGTTTTGTATATCGTTTACTACCGTTCGGGCCGACATAATTCAGAAGTCATGTTAGTAAGCGTTCGAGGAGCCAGGACACTTTAACTCGTAAATCCACAACTCAACTCGACGACTTACATAATGAACTCCTCACATGAGGCTCCCTACTATTGTAGTAGTTGATGAAATATATAGATATAAGTTTTGATCCGAAAAGTTACATGTCCGATACTTGAATAAACTTAGGAAAGTTTATTTGTACATGAAGATTGTTATTAGGGGTAGTTTCATAAGTCTTGAATGACCATTTTCTCTTGGTAAAATCTCATGGTTTCCTTTTAAGTGAAGTAGATCCAAATTGCTTGTTCAAGTTATCGCCTAATTCATTGTTTCATGTTTACGCCTATGTAAGTTGGTATGGTCACTTCGTCATGGCCTAGCCATGACCTTTGGTCCTTGTTCCAAGGTCATGAGACACAACCTTGGCTCTAGCCATGGTTGTGGTCTTGATTATAGGTCATAAGACCTCTTGTTCCATTTAAAGTATAACCATAATCTAGTGACTTTCGCCTAAAAATGGGCTGTTTAGAATTTGAAGAATTTTATCACTCAGAAAGCGTTTTTAGGGCTCGAGCTTCTTTGTTCCTGAACGAAAACGTCGTTCCGGACAACTTTCATGTTTTAACTTTTTGATGAATCGGACCAGAAGTGTGACTTTCAAAACTCAAATTTGATCAGAATGGTATTTGGCAGTTTTGCCGGAAATCTTTGGTAACTTCAAATGGGCGTAACTTTTGACTCGTATACTCGTTTTGGGTGATTCAAATTGCTATGTTTTCCTTGTTAGGTCCTCTACTGTAATATGTAATGATCCAACATCATATTTTTACCATTTTGATCAGGTCATACCAAGAAAGTCACTAGTTTACTTGTTTTAGTAACTTGTTGTAACAATCAATAACAATAACTTGTTTTAATCATTTTTATACATCATGGACATTACTACAAGACATAATATAGCAAGAATAACATGTAAATAACATGAACATGATTATTTAACAAGAATCAAGTTGGGGTTTGGCTCACAACTTTTGGCTTTCAAAGATGAAAGGAAGTTAACATGTAAGGATAGGACTTTGATAGACTTGCTTCAACCCACTTCACTTCATGCAATCTTTCTACTCTTGTAATCTTGAAAGAG
Organism: Artemisia argyi; assembly: GCA_030686995.1. NCBI lineage: Eukaryota > Viridiplantae > Streptophyta > Magnoliopsida > Asterales > Asteraceae > Artemisia > Artemisia argyi. The sequence goes on along the minus strand of CM060680.1, from coordinate 226,394,044 downwards.
AGATGATGAAAATTGAGGTGACTTGAGTGGATTCAAACTCAAGAGAAATCACCAAAGTTTCTAAGGATTTGAAGTAGTTTTGATGAATCAAAACTAAACTAGGGTTTATGTGTGGATATTGCACTTGATTTCTTGGATGGAACTTGAAGTAAATGAGCTAAGGATGAGATGATGGTGTATTTTTATGTGTGTGGGTCGTTTGAATGGCCAAGGAGGGGAAGGAGAGGCATTTATATGCAAATGAGGAGGTTACATTGTTGACTAGTCAACACTTGGAGGCCAAGTTGAACACATGTTCACATCTTAAGGCTCCTAGCATGAGATTAAGACACACAAGGCTGAATTCCCCCCCCCCTAGGTCGTTTCCTAAGCTTGGGGAACAAGGTGTGGACTTTGCTTGGTATTATCCTAAGTATTAGGAAGAGTTTTGACTCCGGGAAATGACAACCGTAAATGATTAGGCCTCAAAACGTAAAACCGGGTGTCGTAAAATTATGGAACTTTAAAGTATTGTTAGACATGTCCATATGTCCCATAATAAAATATAAAATGAGTGGTAGGTTTCATTTGGGTGGTAAAACCCTGCTAAAAACTGGAAACACGGGTCTAAAACGCGTAATACGTAAAACGTACGAATATTGCGTAAAATTGAGAAAAGTAAAATATTACTTTTCTAATAGGTTATAAATGATTTAAAATGACTTATAATGTCTAGACTGGGCTCAGTCTAGTGTCGGTTGGTATTAAATGTCTTTTAGACATCAAACCGTAAGCCTAAAAATCAAGGAATGACTTATAACATCAAGGGATGATTTTTGGTCAATGGAGGAGGGAAAAAATATGTTGACTTTTTCTAATAAGTTGAAAACTCAAATTGTCTTAGAAAAACGTTTTGTGATCTAACGGTTAATCGCCCATACGGTTAAGCGTGCTTATGCGAGAGTAGTACAGGCTTGGGTGACCTGCCGGGAAGTCTTTGGTCATATTTTTCTCAGTCACGATTAATTCTCAAATAAATCATGAGTGTGTCAAACATTTTTCTGATGCGGGGTCACTTAACGCGGTCGAGTTTCGTTGTACGTAGAATTTCTGAATGACGTTTTACCCTAAAACGTGTAATTCCGTGTAATTCCTTAATAACTTTCACGAAAATGATCTGACGAATGTCAAACATTTAATTTGCCATGGAAATGATTTATCACTTGAGAATATCAAATAAAAATCAACTTTCGGGAAAATTTTTGGGAAAAATGAATAGTAAAAGTGAATAGTGAAATTTTCCGGGAATAGTAATTATCCTGAAAATGCGAATTGTTACACTTATCTTCATACTTGTGGGCTTATTAAAACTTAAAGATGGAAGATAAGCTCATAAGGTAGAAAAAAGGCGGATAAAGATGAGCTTGTGAGATATAAGCCGAACCAAATAAGATCATAAGCCCAAAATAAGATTAAACAAGGGCCCCTAAGTTCAATGTTTAACCTGAGTAACCTCCAATTAATAAAATTGGCAAAACCCAATTAGTCCATACTTCTAATCACCATCCCGATTCATGCAACACTAATAATAATATGAGTAGGTATTAATAAATTATGACAAGCAATTACACCCTAAAGGTTACATTAAATCAAGTCAACCTCTAAAACCTCTCTAATCTACCATTTTCATATAATCAAATTACATAAAAGAAAAATAAATAAATAAATAAATGAAGCAAAAGAAAGATGGAAGATAAGCCCATAAGCTAAACCATAAGATGGAAAAGAAATGAACTTTTAGGCTTATGAGCTTATTTGCCTATGCTTATATCTCATAAGCCCATATTTTCCAGCTTATTTTCAGACTTGCGAACTTATTATGACTTAAAGATGGAAGATAAACTCATAAACTAAACCAAAAGACGAAAAGAAATGAGCTTATGAGATATAAGCTTAAAAAAATCCAATTATAAGCACATAAGCTAAAGTATCACAACCAATTATAAGGGGATGTTTGTTTAAGCTAATTTTTAGGCTTATGAGCTTATTTGACTATGCTTAAATCTCATACGCCCATATTTTCCGGCTTATCTTCAGACTTGTGAGCTTATTATGACTTAAAGATGGAAGATAAGCTCATAAGCTAAACTATAAGACGGGAAAAAAATGAGCTTATGAGATATGAGCTTATTTTCGGACTTGTGAGGTTATAATGACTTAAAGATGGAAGATAAGGTCATAAGGTAGAAAAAAGACGGATAAAGATGAGCTTATGAGATATAAGCCGAACAAAATAAGATCATAAGCCCAAAATAAGCTGAAACAAATGCCCCTAAGTTAAAAGGATTTTTTTTTGGGTAAAAGGGATAACACACCCTGGTAAAATACATTACACCAAAAAGCGTTGAAGTACAAAGGATGAGGGCGTACACCCCTCATCTCAGTCCGTTAGGACACTTACAGACTCTAATATAAGAATGACAAACCATCCTTATAACTTACAATAAAGTGAAACCAACCAATAATGACGAAAGTACATAAAATAAGGTACATAAACATGACAATACTACTCAAGAAAAGCACTTGAGCCTTCTAAATCACTATGGCGTTCCACCTTAACCTCCATGAAGAATCCACGAATAAACATCCATGCGATCTTCAACCAATAATGTGTTGTAGTGAACCTGAACCACCACAAACACAACTTCTAATATTCCATCATATAACAGCCTGTAGGACCTTAGATATATCAACTTTAATACCAATATAAGAACAAGATGAAGTAAAGATGGTGACTTGGTATAGTATGTGTGGCGTTAACTAGTATGAAATAGAGATAAGAGATGAAGAGAACTTTTATTAAAAACACACACAATACACACACAAGCACACACCTCAAATGAGCCTTTGAGGTGTTTAAATAGTAAGATACATGAGATGCCCTATGGGCTTTCTATGGGCTTGGGCTTGGACTTGGTTACATGGTTGGTTAACTAGGCTTATCAAAACATAGCATATAACATATTAGCTTGCCAAGTCCAAAGCCCAATGACTAAACTATTACTAATCTTAACACACGACACAAAGTTACAATATGAGAATGACCATCACTTCATAATACATATTTTTAATGCTAACAATCTCCCCCTAAGGGGTGGTCATTCGAATGATGCTCCACGTGAGTGGGTCTTCCGTGTTCTTTGTCTTTAACTTTGTGTGTCGTTGTAGAATAGTCTTTAGTCTTTGTTCCTTCATGCTTTGTGATCTTTGATAACTGATTTATCATCGTTCTTTGTTCCTTTGTGATGTGGAGTTATCTGCCTTACGTCACTTCTGCGTCTGTGGTGGTTGTTTGCCATTCCAACATGCTCATACATCTTTGGATTTTGATATTCATATGCACGTAGTTCCCTTTCTTACACTTTGATCTTTAGTCTTTATACTTTGTAGATTCTTCTTATTGGCGTAGAATCTTCCTTTGAACTTTGTGTTGAATAGATCTTTGAGGGAGCTTTCTTTAACTTCCAGATGTATGTATGAGCACGTGGAATCTGTCGCCATGGAGATGAAGTGTCCCTGCATATAAACAGTTAGCAATAAAACAACCGGTACTTACAGATAAGAATTAGAGATCGTCAACAGCATAGTGTGAAGACTCCTTCTAACCCTTACCAAGGCCGTTCCCATGTCAGATACTCTCGAGAGAGCTTACAAGACCTACTTAGTAGCTCAATGACTGGGTGAGTCGCTGGGGATCACTCCACGACTGTAGACCGTTTGAAACCACCGCGAACACTAAGCGTAACCCATAAAGAATTACCGAAGTGACCTGCTGTCAGGGCTGCTTGATGTTGACCCTGGCAGGATTTCCATTCAATCATTGAGAATCACAAAAGTGAATCCTCTCATAAATGTTCTGGCAGATTGCTAAGATCTGCGTAGGACTCTAAAGTTTACATCTGGCGTCCTTAATGATGAACAACCATTGTAGAAATATCATGTGTTCCTATGAGATCTTTTGATGAATCTCGGGGCTCTAGACTCGATAAGTGCACATTTGGTTTCCTATGCGGAGATTAGGGAGAGGTCTCCTGCTTCAATATCAATCATCTCTAAGAGACAGATCGATAGATTACACCGGTTCCCCGTGAGAATGAAACAAGCTCTTTTAAGAGAACTTGAGTGGTTAAGAAGGTTTAGTGCAGTGCGTCACTGGGTCCATGACGTCTTTGTCTTCAATACCGGTGTCACCTTAGTAACAACCAGTAGCATATGAATTGTACCCGGTGTCTGCCCTAAGGTTGAACATTTGGAGGGCTATTTCTTTTCACCCTTTTTCATAACTTTTCTTTTTAATTCTTCAACCCCTTCTTTCTCCTTTCTCATTTTCTCCTTTTTTCAATCACACCTAAGGACTTCTAATTCTAATCTATTGGAATTGTCCTTGGGTAGATCCCTCCGGCTCTGGCGGATCATAGGACGGTTTTTCCTAACCTTAGTCACCTTATAACTCCATGACTATCCTATCATTGCCATAAAACCATTCATATGAAAATCTCTCAAAGTGTTTATGATAATAAAACACATTGTTGACACTTCGAGAGTTTTGCATTTCTTTTGAAGGACTCCCCCTTCACATGTGCTCATGAATATTTAAAAATTTGCACATGCGTGAGGAGTTTGCACTTTTTGAATTGATCCACTTTCAGCGAACATGACCGATTCGAGACACGCTTACATCACTAGTTAGACTAGCTTGAAATTATTACCCGTCCTGGTCAAGTCCAAAGAAGGTCTCTCGATACGGTACATTCTACTCAGACAAGTCCTATTCGAGACACGCTTACATCACTAGTTAGACTAGCTTGAAATTATTACCCGTCCAGGACAAGTCTTTTTGATTACTGACATTTTAAGCTTCGTCAATTCATTGGTACTTTCTGAGTCGAGCTCTTCTGAGATTCAGTCACAAACTTTAAACATCTTTCATCACATTTTTAATCATGTCTTCTCCCCCTCAAAAATAGCATATCGTGATATTTTTGATATCAACTGATTAATAAAAAGCTTTTTGGAGAGAAAGACAGATTTTGCATGAATTTGGAACATTTTGAGTTTGTACTCCCCCTTAATGATAGCATATTTAAAATTACTGAAGGGTTTTGAGGGAATTATCTTGAGCACTAATTTTGAGAGATTTTGAAAAAATCTTTTGAACAATCTTGAAAAAGTGCTCAAGAATTTTGTTTGAAAACGAGTTTATGCTTGAAATCTTTTTCGTTTGTTTAGACTCGAACTTTTTGAAAAAGAGTTCATCATTGAACGTACGAGTCCTTGATTTGAAATATAATCAGAAGTCATCTTTGAACGTACGGGTTTCGTACTGATGTATACGAAAGCCATTGTGAAGAAACTTTTGAGAAACGACATGTTTTAGAAAAATATTATAAGGAACTCCCGCTCAAGCATCTGTACATGTCCGTATCATTGTTGAATGACATTTCTAGAGACGTACAAAATATTGATTTATACGAGAGACATGTCGTGAGAAGAATATTTTTGGATTTTTTGATTTTATATTGTTTTTGTATTTTTTTTTTTTTTTGTTTTTTTCAAAAATATTTACAGCGAAGCAATTTTGAAAACATTTTTCAAGAAGATTCGAGAAGACGTTCTAGCTCCTCAGGAGTTAGGCTTCGCATGCCAATTCGTCGAACTAAATAGTCAAACCTTTCTTTTGGAAGGGCTTTAGTAAATAGATCGGCGAGTTGATAATCAGTCTTAACGAAAAATAATTCAACAGTACCCTCTTCCACGTGTTCTTTGATGAAATGGTAGCGGACTTTGATATGCTTCGTCTTAGAGTGATGTACGGGATTGCACGAGATGGCTATGGCACTTTTTGAGTCACAATACATAGGTATTCTGTCAAAAGTAAAGCCATAATCTGTGAGCTGTGTCCGCATCCATAGAACTTGGGCACAACACGCAGATAGAGACACATACTCGGCTTCGGCGGTTGATAGTGCAGTACAATCCTGTTTCTTAGAAGACCAGCTTACAAGCTTTTCACCCAAAAATTGTGCTCCACCTGATGTACTCTTTGCTGTAACTTGATCACCAGCATGGTCTGCATCTGAAAATGCTGTTAGATTAAACTCCGAATCCTTCGGATACCAAAGTCCCATGTTAATGGTGCTTCGTAGGTACCGAAAGATCCGTTTAACCTCTTTGAGGTGAAGTTCGGTAGGCTTTGCCTGAAACCGTGCTAACAAACAAACAGCAAATTGAATATCTGGTCGACTAGCGGTTAGGTACATGAGAGAACCGATCATGCTCCGATATTTCTTCGGATCGATGGGTTTCCCAAATAAATCAGCACCTATTTTTGGTGAAGTGACCATTGGTGTACCAACAGAATCACAATTTTCCATTCCATGTTTTTTCAAAATCTCTATTGTATATTTAGCTTGATTGATAAAAATACCACGTGGGGATTGATGTATTTGTAAACCAAGAAAGAATTTTAGTTCCCCCATCATGGACATTTCAAATTTACTTTTCATGAGATTTTCAAAATGTTTTGAATGGTTAGGATTGGTTGATCCAAAAATAATGTCGTCCACGTAAATTTGAACGATCAAAATGTCATCTTTGAATTTTTTGATAAACAAGGTGTCATCAACCGTTCCTTTTGTGAAATTGTTATTAAGCAAGAAAGATGATAGTTCGTCATACCACGCTCTTGGAGCTTGTTTTAGACCATAAATTGCTTTCTTAAGCTTGTAGACGTAGTCTGGATGATCTTTGTCGACGAATCCCTCTGGCTGACTCACATACACTTCTTCTTTCAGAGTTCCATTCAAGAAAGCTGTCTTAATGTCCATCTGATAGACTGTGATGTTTTTGTGAGCGGCATAAGCTAAGAAAATCCGGACTGCTTCAAGTCTAGCTACAGGCGCGAATGATTCTTCGAAATCTATCCCTTCTTCTTGTGGATAACCTTTAGCCACGAGACGAGCTTTGTTGCGAATAACAGTCATTTCCTCATCCAGTTTGTTCTTCCACAACCACTTGAGATCAAGAACTCGTTTATCAAGTGGTCGTTCAACAAGTTCCCAACTATCATGTAACAGGTATTGAAGAAATTCCTCCTGCATCGCTTCAATCCAAGGGTTTTCTGCCATTGCTTCTCGAATGTTCTTTGGTACTTTGGTGCTTATTGAGCAAATGTAAATGCACAATTCGAGATCGGTGGCAAGTTGTCTCCTCGTCTGAACTGGCATTGAAGGATCACCAATAACATGTACTAACGGATGGTCTTTTGTCCATTGAAACGTAGAAGGGTACCTTTGGTTGAACGAATGTGTGTTAGATGGTTCTTGTAACCTTGAAGAAGATTCAGCAGAGTCTGATGCAAACGGGTTTTCAAATACTTCTTCTTCTTCTTCTAACGCAACATCGTTTGAATTATTTGTTGGTTCTTCTTGAAGATTTGTGTTTTGGTTTTGCTCATCAACGCTTGGTAGAACAGTTGCAAGTACTGGAGGTGCTTGAGTAGATGTAGATGACGTTGATGTAGTTGGTGCTTCAGCTTCGATTGTTGTGGATGCATCTTGTGGTGGTGGTGGTTGATGGTTTTGAGCGGGTGCAGCGGAATGTTGTGGAGATGCATTTGTCGAAGTTCCACCATAGTATTCATCAAACATTAACTCGAAGAAATTTTCCAGTTCTTGTTCTGAAGGTTTATCCGTGTTTGTTGACTGAGCTCCTTGAGGCACGAGTCCTGATCTGATGTGTCCAGAAGTCTGACTGTTTGGTGCGGGTCCTAATCTGGTTTGATTAGAAGCCATCGGATTAAGCGCGGGTTCTAGAGCGTATCTCTCAGAAGCCATTTGTGAAATCTCATCAAACTTCACATTCATCGTCTCCATTATCCTTTTTGTTCTTCGATTATACACCCTGAATGCCCTCGAGTTTTCTGAATATCCAATGAAGATGCCAATATCACCCTTAGCTTTTAACTTCCCTAGATCTTCTCTGTCATTCGTCGGATAGCACAAAGCGCCAAACACGTGAAGGTAAGAGATGTCAGGTTTACGGTTGTTCACTAGCTCATATGGGGTTTTATTGAATCTTGGATGTACTAGGGATCGGTTCTGAGTGAAACAAGCAGTGGCAACAGCATCAGCCCATAAGAATAGTGGTGCACTAGAAAAGATCAGCATTGTGCGAGCAGCTTCCACAAGAGTTCTGTTTCTTCTTTCAACTACCCCATTTTGCTGTGGAGTTCGAACAGCTGATGTTTGGTGTGTTATTCCAACATCTTCCAAGTAGGTTCTTAACTCCTGATTAGTGAATTCTGTGCCATTATCTGTTCTTACAATCCTTACTGGAGCTTGAAGTAGAACTTGGATACGCTTCAGAAAGGTGATGATGGTACCTGGTGCTTCGTCTTTTGATCTCAAAAACTTTACCCAAGTGTATCTTGAATAATCATCAACAATAACAAGAATATACTTCTTTCCATTAATGCTTTCAACTCTCATTGGGCCACATAAGTCCATGTGCAACATATGTAACCTTGCTTCCGAACTAGGTACGGTTTTGGGTTTATATGATGCTCTTTTGCTTTTTCCTTGTTCACATGATGGACATAGGTGTTCCTTGGTGTATTTGAACTTAGGAAGTCCGATGACGATGTTGTCTTTGGCTAACTTGTTGATCGTGTCGAAATTGAGATGGGATAAACGTCTATGCCACAGCCAGGACTTAGTTTCGGTTGCCCTTGTCATAAGACAAATTGGTGATGTAGAAGCCATTTGGTTGATGTCGATGGCATACAAGTTTGTACCACGATTACCAGTTAAGAGATCATCACCAACCAAATTTCTGATAAAAACCGTGTTTCTCCTGAATGCAACTTCTAAATCTGCATCACAAAACTGCCCAACTGAAAACAAATTGTGTCCCAACCCTTCGACGTAGTAAACTCGAGTGATTAAAAAATTCCCAAACTGAAGATCTCCATAACCCTGAATAGCTGCTACATGATCATTTCCAAAGCGTACAGTTCCCATGAATTTCCAGATGAAATTGATCAGCAGCTTTAAATTCCCGGTCATGTGCTTGGAGCAACCCGAGTCGACGATCCAAAGACATATTTCGATAACCTGCCAAGAACAGAAGAGTTTGTATTTGGAAACCGTTTTGAATTTGGTTCCATGGGGTTAGGAGTAAAAGCAGAATCACACACATGGACAGTTGCTACTTGTTTAGCTTGAGTTATTTCTAATTTGCCGTCCTTAAGAGTGAACTCTCTACCCGTTGGTATCCACATACAAAACTTAAGGTAGTTCCTAGGCATTTGACTACTAGTGGTAGACCTAAAGCGTGCAACTAATCTCTCTATAGATCTTGATCTGGCACTAGTTCCCTTTGGAACATACTTCTGTTTAGGCATAACATTCACATTCTTAGAAACACATTCATCATGAACATCATTAATTAAACATTTCTTGCATATTAAACAAACTGAGTCATTACATGCATTAGAACCAGTACTTTCGACATTACATTCAGATGAATCATGTTTCTTATAACAAAGCGATAAATTCCTAGGGTGTTCTTCTACTTCTTCAACTTTATTCTTGCTACTACTCGTAGAAACAGGCGAGACTCTATTGTTCATTGTATTGCTCCTAGGCTTTAGTCTGCTGCTCCTAGAGGTGCTTTCTAATCCTGTAGAAGGTAAGGCACACGCGTTAGGATTTATATTGTTGTCCTTTTTAGCATCACTAGACTCTTTAGAATTATCCTTTTTGCACGCATTTGTCTTAGAAGTGGAGGCAGACGCATTAGTGGGACTAATCCTAAAAAGGCCAGGTGCTATCACTTTTGGTGTTTCGACAACCGCTTTTCCTTTATCAACAATCTTTTCATTTTCACTTTTCTTGGGTAAGGATGTTGGAGTGACTGGTTTTGTCAAATCTTTTTTCTCATTGACTTTTGGAGCAAACCTTGAAATTGACATCTTTGGTTTTTGAACCGTGTTTGAAACAGTTGGTTTCTCCGAAGTCAATGGTTTTGCAAACTTAGTTTCCTCACCCTTTCCTTTTTGACTTTCAAGCTGAGCCCTGAAAAGATCATTTTGCTCTTTCATGTTCTTTAAGGCACGCTCATACGACAATTTGTCATACTTGCATTCCTCCTTTTTTCGATCAAGTTGTTTAAAATATGACACATTTTCTTTTTCAAGCTTTATAAGAGCATTTTCATATTTTGAAACAATTTCGGAGGTCTCAGCTCTCAGTCTTTCATCGTCTTGAACAGAATATGTTTGTAAAATGATGGACATAATGTCAGTGGTCATAACAGCTTCGAAGAGAGAATCATTTAGGTTTTCCAAAACATTCATGTTTTCACGAGTTTCGTTAGTTTTGTTTACCAGGGATTTGTGTTCCTTGACAAAGTCGGCCGTTTCTTTTAAGAAAGCACGTTCAAAATGGATTACCCTCGCACTGATGTTATTCAGTGGGATAGTAATTTCGTTTTCAAAAACCTTTTTCTGCTCAATATGAAAACTGGAATGCCAGTTGTTAATATCGATTGTAGTTTTAGAAGCAACAATATTTTGAAGTTCTTGAATTCTCTTTTTAACGTCATCCAAAATTTCTCTAGCCTCACTTGTATTAAAAGTGTTGTTAGAAGAAATTTGTTCCATTTTTGAAAGAGATTTGGAAACAATTACTTTCTTAGAAAACATTTTTGAGAATGGTCATTTTATGGAAAACACAGATGGTTCTTTTTGTGGAACAAAAGTAATTCCCGAAAGTTTGTTCAATTTGTTGTAATCAATGGGTTTCAAATCCTTTTGTTTCATTTTAGTAATGCTCTCTTCGATATGTTCTATCGTTTGCACAGAATCCCGAACGACGGGAGGATCATGTTTAGTGTAAATCACATTACCATTGTACAAAACATTCTGTTCTTGCTGAGCTTTCTTGAGATTACTGGGGGTGTTGTTACCGAGAGCCACTTTATGTTTCGTATGGTAAACCGGATTAGTTTGATTTGAAATCATTTTCATTGTTTGACTTGACTGACCCGACTTAACCACCAATTCTTCTAAGTGAGCAATCATGTGTTCTGACTCTACGATTTCTGCCAAAAGTTTGTCTTCTTTCTTAGCAAAGTCCTTTTTCAGCTCGTCCCTTTCTTTTTCAAGATTGGTATAAGCTGATTTTTGTTTAGAAAGTTGGTTTTGTAAATCAGAAATTTCCGCGTTTAAAGATTTTATCTTTTTGAAAGAATTAACATCAAGTGTATCAAACTTGAGTTGCAATTGTTTTTCTTTTGAAATGGAATTTTGATAACCAGTTTCTAATTCAGACAATCTTTTGTGATGAAACTCAAAAGCTTTAGCGTTTTCCTTGTAACTCTCAAGCTCAGCGGTCAATTTAACATTCGCGGCCTTAACATCGCGATTGACCTTTTTCACATTCTCAATTTCAATACGACAATTATTCAATAATGATTCAAACAAAGCACGTGTTTCCTCATCATTCTCAGCATGCTGTGAAACGAAGCCTCCATTATGATTCACATCTGGAGTTGCTGAAGGAGTATTGCTACTACTTGGCGTGTCCAGGTATGTATCATAAGTGGGTGCTAGCTTCTCAGAATGCTGTTCCTCATGAGGAGACATATCAAATATATCATTATTGTGACATGTGTTGAAGTTTGATACCTCAGATGGTGCATTGGTGTCATAAACAGGAAGTGTGTCAGAATCCGTGTCATACTTAGCTTCCTGAAGATTCGCCATGAATATGCAGTTCGCATCGATATCCTCTCTATCTTCCATGTCATCCATAAGAGCCATAAAATCATTCTCCTCTGCGTTCAACTGAAATCCTGCCTCTGCCTTTTGTGCCAACATCACTGCTTTCAGCAAGTACGCTAGATCTTTCTTGTTCGGCTTAGTAGGACAGTTCCTTGCCATATGACCTACACCCTGACAGTTGAAACACTTAACCGGATTACCCTGATTCACATTTCCCAAATTCCCAACAACTGGAGCTGCAACATTTCTATTCTGATTACCCATTGCCTGATTACCAACATTCTGACCCCTCTGATTTCCAACAAACTGACCCAACTGATTCCCTGCATACTGACCATAATGATTTCCTGCATTTTGATTCCCTGCATTCAGCATATTCTGATTCCCCATGTTAATTCCAGTAGCGTATCCTTGCTGATTCCCATAAACTCCAACCATTTGGCCTCCGTTGCCCATATTGAAACTCGGCTGAGCAATCTGCTTATTGCGAGTGTTCGATGAAATCCTTTGGTTGTTGTTTGTTGGTGTAGAATAACGTCCTTGGAATGCCTTTGACAGAAAAGCAAACGCTTGGGTCAATGCTGCAGTAGCTTCATCATTTTCAGTGAATTCTGGTTCTTGGAATTGTTGGTATTGCTGTTGTGGAATAACATGTTGTTGCTGTGGGTAGAACTGTTGTTGGTAGACCGGTGTTGGTTGTAGAATGCATGATGGTTGCATGTAGTTGTGAGTGGAAGATGATGATGGTTGTTGAGTGTTCACTGGTAAAGGTGTTGGTGTAGTAGCAATTAATGCAAGAGGATCATGATTCTTTGCCAATCTTTCTTTCCTTACTTCATTAGCCTCAGCTTGGTTTTGCTTCAAAAAGTCATAGAGTTGATCATAATTCACCTTATGTAAATCCTTTGTTTGATTGACAATTGTAACATAACGACCCCATTCTTCTGGAAGGTTATTGATGAATTTGATGTTTGTTGCAATTGTTCGAGGTGTCAACTTGTTTCTGATTAACTCATTCATCAAAGTGCAAAACCTTGTGTAGTAAGATTCAATCTGTTCACCTTTAGTGGATGTGAAATTCTCCCATTCAGTAAGAAGTTTGTTCTCAACGTCCTATTGTCCAATCTCTGTTCCATGACATATCCTTCTGACTCGTTCCCACATAGCATAAGCAGTTTCACAATTGTCGACTGCAGCAAAGATCTCCCGTGGTAATCCAAGTTGGATTAAATGCATTGCCATATCATCAGCGGCGATCTGCTTCTTGTCTTCCTCTGTGTAATCTACTTCTGTTTGTTCACGCACGAATGGTTGAGTAGGAGGTGTTGCATTTGGATTACCTTCAATTTGAACTTGTCGTGGCTTGAATGGACCATTTGTAATGGAGTTGATCATTAATTTACCATCAGGCTTTGTTTGGATGTAACGAAGCATGCGGCTTGTCCATGGGAGATATCCACCTTTTTCAAGCATCGGAGGTCGGTTTTCCGCACCGGCTGCATGAATATCTTGCTGAGTAGCCATTGATGAAGTCTAGATTGATAAAGTTGATTCTTGGATCGTTCCAACGAAGTAGGAGTTGTGTTTAGTGTAAGTTGATGCAAGTTTTTATGGTGAAAATTTGATCTGAAACCTTAAAACCTCAATAACTTCCGTTCAGAGTGGATTTGGGCCTCGAAGCTGGGCTTGAATGATCTTTAGATTATTCAACGTGTCCTTCTTCTCAGTCTCGCGGTCGTTTTGACAGCTGATTCATCGAAAACGGAGTTACGGTTCAAAAGTTATGGCCGTTTGAAGTTTGGTTGTCAAAAAGTCAAAATCTTACGCGTAAACCTTGAATCTTACGCGTAAACTTTGAATAATCTTACGCGTAAGATGTTATGCGTAACCTTTAAGTTATGCGTAAGATCTAAGTTATGCGTAAACAATAATGTTTATGCGTAGACTTTGATTTTACGCGTAAACTTAGAGTTTATGCATAAGAATTGTTACGCGTAAGGTTTTTTCAACCAATTTGATCTCTCAAACTTATCCAAGCTTGAAAGATATCCCGTGTCGAAGTATTCCACAAACTTATCCAAGTCAGGGAAGTACTGAGTCACCGTAGCACAAAGAGAAGACCTTTGATGAAGTTATGCGTAGAATTCTGAAACTTATGCGTAAGATTAAATCTTATGCGTAAGATCTGACTTATGCGTAGAAATGGAACTTACGCGTAGGATTTAACGCGTAGACTTACAAGTTAAGCGTAGGAACAGGGTTTTGACCAATGTTACGCGTAAGAAAAGGGTTTTGACCTTAGTTTATGCGTAAAAAGGACAGAAAGTACTGTTCACAGCTGTAGATTCGTACTATTCACCCAAGTTACGCGTAAAGTGACCAGAAAGCTTGAAAAATACGATTTTTTCACTCAAAAACTCCTTTTTCACTTGTTTCTAATGATCAAATCTTTCCCAAAACACTTAGAATCACTAAAGCTTCAAGAAAAACAACAACTTTAACACTAAAACACTTAAAGATCAAGACTTTTTGCAAGAAAAGTACACGTTAAATATGAAAAACGCAACTTTAGACACAAAAAACTTGATACAAACGATTTCCACACACTCCTAAATCATTGTTAGGCGATTGATACCACTTGTAGGACCTTAGATATATCAACTTTAATACCAATATAAGAACAAGATGAAGTAAAGATGGTGACTTGGTATAGTATGTGTGGCGTTAACTAGTATGAAATAGAGATAAGAGATGAAGAGAACTTTTATTAAAAACACACACAATACACACACAAGCACACACCTCAAATGAGCCTTTGAGGTGTTTAAATAGTAAGATACATGAGATGCCCTATGGGCTTTCTATGGGCTTGGGCTTGGACTTGGTTACATGGTTGGTTAACTAGGCTTATCAAAACATAGCATATAACATATTAGCTTGCCAAGTCCAAAGCCCAATGACTAAACTATTACTAATCTTAACACACGACACAAAGTTACAATATGAGAATGACCATCACTTCACCCCACAAAAACAGCAAGACCAAAATACAATGCAAAAGTCGACCAATGGGAAAAAGTAGAGAATCATGCACTTGCATAACATTACCCAATCCCAACATGAAGTTCCAAAAGAGGTCGTTGCAGCAATAAGCATTAAGTAAGGACCCATTAGGAACATGAATACTAGGGTTTAATAAAACCCTAACCTGCAAAAACGACCTAACCAAGGCTGATGGACATGAACCCACCAACATCAGATCGTACCACCGCAGCATCGATCCAGCACAGAATATAAAACCCAAGTAAATAGATCGATCCACCAATAAACGATCAATAGAAATAATGAAACATTCCTATTGAACGAGTCAAGGATTTTTGAATAAGTTACCCTAGAAACTTAACTTACATATACTATCAATTAGATCAGCAAAACCAGCAGAATCCAATTGAAACCAACAGTAGGTATAACCCTACACCTTCAATAACATGCCATACATCTCTTCCAGAAAAATTTGAGTACATATAAACACGAAGTCAGCAAGATGCCAACAGCAGCAAGAGAATGCGTAGCAAAAAAACCAATCCAGCTTTGTCTCATCACCATAGCAACAAAAAAGTAGAATAATGTAATCATTATGCATGACAATCAACGACAAAGCATGACCTCCATAGGGTGACAATACCCTAATATGCACACTGAATTTAAATCGACCAAGACCTGAGTAACCTCCAATTAATATAATTGCCAAACCTCAATTAGTCCATACTTCTAATATGAGTAAAGATTAATAAATAATTCACAGCCAATTTAGACCCTAAGCTTTAAATTAAATCATTTGACAACCAATTATAGCCAAACAAGATTTTGCAAATAAATCCATAATAATTAATTGAAGCACGAGAAAGAGAAGGTACCATCGGTGTCTGGTGTGAAATGATACAATGAATGGAGAGTGAGTGATGTGAAATGATACAATGAATGGAGAGTGAGTGATGATGGTGTTTGGTGAATGGTGGGATTGGAAATGTTTGGAAAGGTTGTGTTTGTGATAGGGATTGCCAACGTGGCACCCTCATTTGTTTTTTTACACATTAATTAATTTGTTGCAAAAATTACCATAGCTTTTCAAAAAGTTAACCACCTATACTTGCTCCATTAGACTATTTTAATCAACAAGCCAACAAACTATCATAACCCAATTTCTTATCAAAATATTATTTTCTTTTTTTTCCGTCTATACAACCAATACATACAATTAATCCATATTTTTTTTTATCATTTATCAACAACCCAACCTAAAATAATATTGACATGTGGCAGATTGGGGTTGTGATCTTTGGCTGACATGTGATCTTGGGTTTCCAATCAAATCTTCTTTTTTTGTTCACTCCCAATATAATATATATATTTTTTTTTGTTTTTTCCCATCCAACCCGGTTGGCAATCTATTGATAAAAGGTAGTCTTAGGGGTGTCAGAATACCCGACCCGAACCCGACTAAGACTATTCAGGTCGCATTATTTGGGTCAAAAACTGAATTCAGATTATTTGGGTCAACCCGAGTAACCCGAATACAAAATAGGGTCGGGTATCGGGTTGAAATTGTTTGGCTAAATCGGGTTCGGGTCTACCCGTTTGACCTGAATAAGGATTTTTTTTTTAATATATTATTTTATATTATTTTTGTTATTTTCGTTCTCGTTTACGAAAATATGGAAATCCCCCCCCCCCCCCCCCCCCCCATTACTTAGTTTACTGGATATGTGGTTCTTATCTGGAGGCTGAACAAGGCTACATACATTATATTGGCTTCAATCATGCCTAAAAGGATACTAAGATGATGTAATGTATCAAGATAACCTTATGCATTTACTCATTATCGAAAAACACCTTATTCCCCCAAATAACTACTAAGCACTTTGGCATAAGCTTACCCAACCAATATAAGTACTTTATATAAGCTTAACCAAACACCCCCTAAATCCTATATTCCCATGACACGTATCCCTCTCACAAACACACGCTGCTTTACACATGATAAATAAGGAAAAAAGAAATACATTCCAATGTATAATGCACTTCGACATAAGCTTACCCAAACACCTTCAATAAGCTTTGTACCTTTTTTTTATACCCAAATACCCAATAGCTTATTAACCGCTAAAAATAAGCCTACCCAGTGTTGTAAATCTCGGACTACAAAGTAATCGGTGATTACAAGCCACAAGGCTAGTGACCAGGGCGAGTTGAGTAGAATCGGCCAAAAGATTCAATATGGTCAAAACATGGTAAGCTCGGTGCTAATTCGTACAAAAACTCAGTTTGAAGTGTCTTAATAATTATGTTAACGTTTTCAAACATAATTTTTGGTTCTTCTGAACAATACTATGGTCCTATAAACATATAATTTCAAAACGTGTACCTAAAAATTCCAATACCCCCACGTACTCGCTGCCTAGGCCAATTACTCGCTGCCGCCTAGCGAAATTTGCAACATTAATTATAGCTTCTTTAGAACCCAATAACCTATTAAGGTATATAAATAAGCTTACCCAAACACCCCCTAAACCCCATATGATCACACTACTATAACACAAATAATAGTCCAAAAAAAGTCATCCCAATGTCATAAACATAAGTCCTCACCTAATAATGATTTCCAAATACATCATCCCAATGTAAAATAACATAAAACCTTCAAATAAACAAAATCCAAAAGCTACAAGTTGGAAGTAGTTGTTTGTTTTATAAAATGATGCGCATATTTTATTAGCGTGTTTCAAATACTTAAACAAAATCCTAACATACACAAAATTTAAATAAGCACAAATTAATTAAAAAATTACACAACAAATATAAAAATTAAAATAAATAAATAAATAAAGTGTAATTCAAAGAATTTTAATTTGGTTAGGGTTATGAGCTTATTTGACTATGCTTAAATCTCATACGCCCATATTTTCCGGCTTATTTTCAGACTTGTGGGCTTATTATGATTAAAGATGAAAGATAAGCTCATAAGGTAGAAAAAAGACGGATAAAGATGAGCTTATGAGATCATAAGCCCAAAATAAGATTAAACAACGACCCCTAAGTTCAAAGTTTTCACCTGAATAACCTCCAATTAGTCCATACATCTAATCACCATCCCGATTCATGTAATAACACTAATAATATGAGTAAAGATCAATAAATTATCACAACCAATTAGACCCTAATTAACGATAAATTAAATCATGTAAACCTCTAAAACCTCTATCTAATCTACCATTTTCATATAATCAAATTACACATATAGCCAAGCACAATTTTAAAAATAAAAGAGAATGTACCATCACTTTTATCAATATCACTATAAAAGCACTTGATACTTCTCTTTACTAACGCATAGAAACAACTCGACCATCGCTGCTGAATGATACAGTGAACGACTGTTCAAAATTAACGGCAATTGGTCAAAGGCCGTTTAATTTGACGGAAAAAAAGAAAAAAAAAATACAAACCCGCCCCCCCCCCCCCCCCCCCCCCCCCCCCCCCCCCCCCCCGCAAAGTATGTAACAAGTTGTGAAAAGTACCCCTGAATCTTTTGCTATTTACAATTTTTTTTATATAACAAACTTTGTTTACCAAATATCTACCGATTTTGTTAATAAAAAATAAACTGTTGAAAAGTCCTCTTGATTACGAATAAAACGAGCCTAATATTGATATGCTTTTGACATACGTATGATTATATAAAAAATGTTGAAGTTTAATAGTATATATTTAATTTTTTTTAAAAGAAAATTTCAAAATGCAACATTATCGTATCAAATAACTTTAAAAACGACCTTAAAGTTTATTTAAAAAGAATTTTAATTTAAAAAAAATAGAATAATTACCCTGTAATTTTAGTTGTTTATGTTTTTTTATAACAAATTTTATTTATTAAATATCTGATAAATATTTAGCAATTTGCTTATAAAATACATACTGTTGAAAAGGTGGTAAAACTGCGAACAAAACGAGCCCAATATTGCAACATTTTTATCTTAATTACAGACTTGTGAGCTTATTATGACTTAAAGATGAAATATAAGCTCATAAGCTAGAAAAAAGCCGGATAAAGAAGAGCTTATGGGATATAACCCAAACCAAATAAGATCATAACGACTGCTGAGTTTAAAGTTTTACATGAGTAACCTCCAATTAATATAATCGGCAAACCCCAAAGTCCATATTTCTAATCACCATCGCGATGTATGTAACACTAATAATATGAGTAAAGATTAATAAATTATGACAAGAAATTAGACCCTAAACGTTAAATTAAATCATGTCAACCTCTAAAAGTTTAATTTAAAACTAGTTTAAGCATTAAATAAGCACAAGAAAGAGAACGGACCATCGGTTCTGGCATCTTTGATGGCGGAGGAGTTTCTGTTATCAAAATCTAAAATCAAAAAACAAACATAATAATAAGAAAGTAGAGTACTTTTCGGTTTTTGGAATTCACATAATATAACTATTTACAAGGGGCCAAAGTGTAAATTTTTTTTATTCAAACAAGCAGCTTAACGTTGTGCCAAGTATTTAACTTCCACGTTAACGTGGCTATAAAACACAAGGACGGTATGGTTTAACGCAGGTTAACACACGAAAGTGAAGCAATAACGTGGGTGCATGGTTATTATACCTCGTGCTCTAAGGGAAAATGTTGATAAATGATAGTTGATGTGAAATGAGTGTGAAACAAACAAAAAATGGAGAGTGACTAATGGTTTTGGTAATGTGGGGCATTGTGTTTGGACGGTGGAGATTAATTACAGTCAAAAGTGTTTTTGTTTGGATGGGATTGCCACCGTACTGGCAACTAAAAAAGGAAATACGTCGACTATTGTATTTGTTTGTAAGTTCTTTGTTATTCTATCTTTGACACATTAATTTGTTGCAAAAATGAATATAGCTGCTCCAAAAGTTGACCAACAAGATTTAGGAGATGTTTAATTTTCTCTTAATTGAGATAAATGTGAGCCCAAAACACATATTCTCTATAATCGGAAGACTCACAAATGTCTCGCTTCCAATTAAGACACTTAAAGCTATGGCTAACAAAATTCACCCGAAAACTGACCGAAACCAAACCGACCTTATTCGATTTGGTTCCGATATTGTAAATTATTTTGGTTTTTTCCGATTTTGGTTCGGTTTGGTTTTTTCAGTTCGAAATAGCTAAACCACTTAGGGCCCGTTTGGTTTAAGGTGTTTGACAACAGGTTTAGGATGATAGTAAATTTTAGTTGTTTGGTACACTCGTGTGGGCCCTTAAATTGGGGATCAAAGCCAAAAATTCGGTCTCTACAAAAGTGAGGCAATTGTCAGGATTACAAAAATATTGTCATGTCACATGTACTTATTCATCTTATGTGGGGTCTTCATTCATATCTATCACTCATTTCAATTTAATTTTTTTTCTTTTTCAATTTTATAATAATAAATTTTAGTTTTAAATTCTATTTTTATTTATCTAACAAAAAATATATAAATCAAATTCAAATTCTAAAACCATCTATAAACCAAACAGGCCCTTAATTTAATAAACGACCTCTTACACCACTATATTGCGAATAAGTGGTGGCACGACTTAGCTCCTGGAATGAACAAATGTGTACCTGCGTGCACTCTTTAGTTTTTATTACTAGACTAATACCAATCTTGCCATCTTAATGTAAATTCATTTACTTACACCGTTCTGATTAATCAGAAACTTGAGTTTTGTATGGGTACGGTAATGTTGGGTTATGATCTATAGTTAATTTTATTTTATTTTATTTATTTTATTTTATTTATTTTTTTAAGATTTGCATAATGTTGTGTTAAACCGGATCATATATTAGTATTGTTGTCTTATGATCTATAGGATTATCGCACATTTGATACAATCTACATGTTGTATAACAATATGTTTGCCTCAGAGTTGGTGTTTAAAGTATGGTACTACATCTTTGCATTCTTATTATATAAGATCACAGTATCATACTCTCTGGATTCCCCACCACGACATATGAAAATAGAAATTTTTGATAATGAGTTGCTGCGTATTCTCGATGTGCTTCAAAATATATAAGGTACTATGTTATCTCCTTTTGCAAAATGTGATTTTACATAAGTTTGTCTCTAAATCATCACTAACATGGTTTTATTTTTAAACACTTTCAGGTCTAATTACAAGCTTGCATGGTGAAGTTGAAGGAAACTGCAACAAGACTGGTGCATGTCGTAGTTAAATAAACGTTTTGTTGTTAATGATGTTTTCAAGTGAATTTTAATTTTCTTGTTGCATAATTACTCTAAGAGTGTAAGAGACGTAAGAGTGCATTTACATTCCTAATGACTTATCATATGTATCAAACATGTTTATGATTAAGTGTGTTTATTTTTCCTTAATCCAAATTGTGGTATTGAAATTTACTCAAGTTTTCCCTCAATCCAATTTCTGAAAGAGACCTTTTTAATTTCATAAAATTAACTTTTTTTTAACAACAACCATCTATCTCACAATATATTTACAACAAAAATCAATCTCACATATCATAAGCAGTTTTTGTATTCACAACTATTTGGTTGGAGAGCATCTCACACAAGTAGGGGTATTTGCTTAAATAGTGATACCTACAACAATTGCTATTTCCTCGATAGACCAAAATCAAATTTAAACAAAAATAGTTTTGAATTTTGGAGTTTGGCTTAGCATTATTGTATAACTTCACATCGGGTCTAAGATTAGGAGTATGTTTAATAGCTTTGATAGTAATTGACTTTAATTTGAGGTGCTATTAGTACTCGTGTTTGATTTGGTGTGTGTTCATGATGATTGGTAGTGGTGGTTGTGGATGGGTATTCTATAGTATTTTTGTTTCATAGGAGATAGAAGACTTATGACCGATGAGTCTTTGTGTTCAACAAAAAGAGATAACACAATGTGGTGGGCCCCACATGGCCTACTTTTATAGTTTCTAGAATTTGGTTGAAGAATAATTGACCAATATTAAATCCTCTTACAATATCTTCCTACTTATTATTCTACCCACATCAAATTATAACATTTGTAATGTACAAATTCTCTTCCTTAATTTAATTCATTGATCAATCTACATGTATTGATTATACAAGTAGCATATCAAGTAGGAAGATATATCATTTTTTGAAATAATTAGATAATAAAATGAAGAAGACATGGGCATTTGCGTCATTTTACACTCATTTAACAGTAATATTTAACGCCTTTAGAAATTTGGATCAGATTCGTAAAAGATCAATACCACGAGGATATGACCTGGCGAAAAAAGTACATGGACTATATATGAGAAACCCGTCAAACAATAAAGACAATTTATGTTAGATTCATTTCTCTCTACCTCAAGTTTATGTTTATGTTAATACTAATGACCACAATTTAAAGGAAATACCATTAACTCTTCAACCTTTTTATCAAAATCAGATGAACAAAACAATAGTAAAATCAATTATTAATCCCAAGAATACAGAGACTAACAGTTCATGTACATCCGGAAATGTTTCAGTATGCTTAAAAAAGATAAACAACCTTATGGCTAATCATCCAATAACATCTATTCATATTTAAAAAAAAAACAAAAAAAAAACAAAAAACAAAACAATAGTCCCCATGCTGCCAGATTTCATGTTCAGTCTAAATTCGAAAAAAAATTCACCGTTGCTCCCTATTGTTGCCAAAATTGCTCGCTGCTAGTCCAATTTCTTAATGACGTTAGTGTCATATCATTATCTTCAGTCACATGCTTGACACACGGGGTAGGTTGGTCTTTTCACTTTTTTGTCATTTCATGCTTTCTTTTAGGGGCTATGCTATACCCACACAATTTTTACACAAAAAAATTCACAAAATGATGTGTCATGCCTCTTGGCCACTCAATACTCTCACTTGGCCAACTAATGCTCTCAAATGAGTGGCCAAGAGGCATGCCACATCATTTTATGGATTTCTTTTGTGTAAAACTTTTGTGGTTGTAGCAAAACTCTTCTTTTAGTGTCTTTTTTGTCCATTAATACATTTTTTTTATTTTTTATTTTTTGTCTTCAAATTCATTTTGTAATTGTTTATTTATTTTGTCCCACACTCATCCTATAACTGCAAAGACTAATAACCTCGCCAAGAGCCAGTTTCAAGAATTTTAGCTATTTGATCGTTATTATTCCAACCCAACGGATGGGATTTTGAATCCTCTTTGACTTCCAAAAATTTTAGGTAAGCAAGTTCTTACATTTGTTGTTCCCACTTACTAAGTAACTTAACTATCAACTAGTTAAATAACTAAGTAATCATGTCTAAGATATGAGTTTACAATTAACACTTTGTTATATGTAGGAACTTTAATAATAACTAAACAAGCATATAAGTGCGCCTATACATAAGCTAACAAACAAAAACAATAGCTAGAAAACCCAAAACATTGGCTATAAATTAAATGGTTATAAAACTTCAAAATGTCTTTAGTCTTCCAGCCAGGAATAGGATATGTCCAGCACACAATATTCTCTAGTCCAGTCCATGAAAAATCAATACAGATCTTCCCATCTGGCCTGTCCAAACTATAATAAACGACCCATTACCTTTTGACCCAGGCCACCCACGATCTAACAGGATAAAAGAGACAAACAACCACTTCCCTCCAAAATTAATACCAAACCGACCCATATCACTATATATCCTGCACAAATAATTACCCTGTAGACGTATGGTCTGGACTGGACCCTACATGGGCCAGGCCCGGCAGACAGCGGCCCACTCTACGCCTAAACCCTAATCCATGCCTTATAAATACAGGGCTGGGATTCCATTCAAAACACAATACAACAGGTTACCCTAAACCTAACTATTATATGCTACCGCGCATCTATACTAACTTGACCGTCGGAGGTGGATCCCGGGGCTACGGCCTCGGGTCCACTCCTAACGGGTTCTCTTTGTTGATAGGTCTACTCAGGGCTCGAGAAGACGACGAACGGCCCAGGGAGAGTCGTCAAATCCAGCCCGCGCCAGATTATGCATCAACAAGTTGGCGCCATCCGTGGGACCACGAATAAACTATGTTTCGTGTTCTCCTATTACCGAAAAGCATAAATCAGTTTCTAAAGTCGGTAACTCTAAAACCTATGCGTTTTTGTTTTTCACTCATGGCATTCTGCCATGGTACGCACATGTGATTTTTAATATCACTTTAAAATATATCCCAATATTATCAAACAACGATAAGCCATACATTGACTTTACTTTATGCATTGACTTTAGAGTCTCCTATTTTCATACGTACCAATATTTAAGTGATAATACGTAACAATATCTTTTTTAAAATATTAAAAAGATTTTAAGTAAATCTTTTTGTATTTGATAAAATTAAAAAGATGTCTCCATATTTTTTGTGCATATCTTTTAAGATATGTTATCTTTTAAATATTCATAAGATTTTATGTAAATCTTTTAAACTTGGTAAACACGATTTTACCTAAGTCGCATTAAGTCCGCACGATCGGACCTACTTTATCTTTTAGCCGCGAACAACGCAGTCACGATAAATCTACCCGCGTTAGGCCATGCATTCGGACATCTTCGCAGATTGGCGCCATGAGCGCACTGTCACGTACAGACACCACGATGCTAGTCAATCGCCATGAGCGAACTAGACGAAAGCCGTGGTCCTCTGCGATCATCCACAAAACGTTAGAGTCTATGCGGTAACGATAAATCTATCTGCGTCTGTGCGTGCGAAACTATTAGTCGCGGTCATGGTACGTCCATCCGCGCCATTGTTTTTATTATAATGAAAAAAAAAAAGATCAATCAATCGCCATGAGCGTACTGCGTTCGCAGATTAGCTACGTGTTACTTCTCTTATATAGTTTGTAAAACCTCACGATAGGTGTAATTCACACTACTACTTCTCTTATGTGTTAATTATATATGCTATGTGCTATATATTGCTTCGCGCTTATTTTTTACTTCATTAGGTTTTATATGTTGCGATTCGCGGCATATACTTCTAATATTTGCATTAAGTGTTTTTCAGGATTTGAATAACTAAGTTTAAATGCTCCTACACGAGTAGCACCATCAAACTTGGGGGGCTACCAGGGTATATAGTACCACTGTTTCCGTACAAGTCACGCAGGCATATTTGGAAGCAGATCGTACGTAAGAGGTATTGCAAGCCCGGTACAAAGACGGATTTAAATATTCGCACCATCTTGCCGCAGGGGAGACGTCCTCTGTCGGTTGTAAAGACGAATGTAATGTTCGCGCACAGCGCGCATCTTTGTCGCGCGCAGCGCGCATCTTTGTCGCGCATAGCGCGCATCCTTGTCGCGCACAGCGCGCATCCTTGTTGCGCACAGCGCGCATCCTTTTCGCGCACAGTGCGCACTTCTGCCACAGAAGCACGTCTTCTGTCGCACCATGCTACATCGCTACTGGTACAAAAGGTACGCCTTTATCCAGGATGCAGCATACGAGATCCACCTTCACCATTGTGAGACAATCACAATCGCAATCCCAGTGCGCACTGTCGCATGTGGGCTGCGCAGTATGGTCCCTCCCATGTGCACACAAGTTGCGCACACATGGGTCATGCCGTCATGGTTGATTGGGCCTACGCGGCCATGAAAAGAACTTAAGTCTAGCCTAACATAGCCATGCACTATGTCACACTAGACTTGGGGGGCTTGTGGACGTATGGTCCGGACTGGACCCTACATGGGCCAGGCCCGGCAGACAGCGGCCCACTCTACGCCTAAACCCTAATCCATGCCTTATAAATAGAGGGCTGGGATTCCATTCAAAACACAATATAACAGGTTACCCTAAACCTAACTATTATATGCTACCGCGCATCTATACTAACTTGACCGTCGGAGGTGGATCCCGGGGCTACGGCCTCGGGTCCACTCCTAACGGGTTCTCTTTGTTGACAGGTCTACTCAGGGCTCGAGAAGACGACGAACGGCCCAGGGAGAGTCGTCAAATCCAGCCCGCGCCAGATTATGCATCAACATACCCATTAAGCAAAACTTATAATCTTACCACCATTACAGAAGAGGAATCTAACCCAATATCATTCCTTATAACATCATTTTTGAGCCAATGCAAATACTCTTCAAACAGTCATCAACCAACCAAATCCCCAAGCACTGAATTTGACCTTCCACTCATAAATACCAACCAGCTAAGATAAAGTGCCAAGACCAAAAACCACACCAAGACAGTAACCAAAATTACAGTAGTACCCAAGACCATAAGCAGATTTCTATCCCACAAAGAACACATAGTAGAACATATCCAATTCCATATAACCTTATTCATTTGACAGGATTAAGGTAAAGTATTGTTCATATGTTCTGGCAAACACGGTCGTGCCATCGCCATCACACCATAAGTATTATTTTAAATAATTTTTCTCCGTAACCTTTTAAAATATACTCGTATACAATAAACTTAAGCAAACTAAGCAACGTACTGTCATTTATACTATTTTACAAAATATGAAAAGATCCCATACTCTTCATTTATATATATATATATATATATATATATATATATATATATATATATATATATATATATATATATATATATATATATATATATATTAATTCTTCTTCATAAAATGTTTTAGTGTTTTGAGTGTTATTTGATGATGTTATACGATCTATTTCACTTAGTATTACTTTCTCCGATATAAGTTTAGTCTTCCATATCCCAAGTCTTCCTAAAAGTCCCATGTGATTATACATGGAAAAATTAGTGTCATTAATTATACATGGAAAATAGTTGTTATAAGTCAAATTGTGTTGGTCAAGCAGAGATGGAGTGTGCGGACCGCAGGTAGCAAAATTAGTGTTATAAGTCTTCTTAAAAGTCCCGTGTCATTAATTATACATGAAAAATAGTTGTTATCTCTCAAATTGTGTTGGCCAAGCTGAGAAGGAATGTGTGGATGATAGACCAACTCTTCTTAAAAGTCCCGTGTCATTAATTATACATGGAAAATAGTTGTTATAAGTCAAATTGTGTTGGCCAAGTTGAAAAGTAATGAGTGTATGATAGACATCCTCTTCACAATTTGCGTGTCACAAACGTAACGTTGCATAAAGTCTTCCCTGTCCCAAGTCTTCTTAAGGAATTTGTGTAAGCCATTCATTCACCTACTGTTTGTCATGAACGTTAACATGCAAAACCTAAGTATAAAAAGCCTATACCTGTTCTCATCATTTTAAGTAAATTTCCAAAAATGAAGTCACCACAAGCAATAATTCACTTATCATGTTCCTCTCTTATTTCTTTCCTCTTTTACATTCTCACGATAATATGTTTTACTTCCACCACTGTCTCTGCTTCCTATGGCGATAATGAGACTGATTATCACGCTTTGTTGTCATTTAAGTCAAAGATCACCCATGATCCATACAATGTTCTAACCTCGTGGAACCATTCCTTTCATTTCTGTGACTGGAGTGGTATTTCATGTGGAAAGCGGCACAAACGAGTGACTGCTTTACGACTATTTTCGCAAGGCTTAGAAGGCTCATTGTCTCCTCATGTAGGAAACCTCAGCTTCCTCCGCAAGCTTGATCTCGGGAACAACAGCTTTCAAGGAACCATTCCTCATGAACTTGGTCGTCTATCTAGGCTACGTCGTCTTTATCTTGATGAAAACAAGTTCAGTGGAGTCATTCCAACAAACTTGTCTGGTTGTTCTAACCTCGAAGTGCTTTGGCTCGCTCAAAATAAGCTAGTTGGATGCATACCCAAGGAGATGAGTTTACTCTTGAAACTTACTCATCTTGGAATTGATGAAAATAAGTTAACAGGTGGAATCCCACCTTTCTTGGGGAATATTACATCAATGGAATATTTCTCTGCTACAGAGAACCCGTTGGGTGGGAGAATTCCAGATACCTTAGGTCTTTGGAAAAGCTTGACGGCATTTCACTCTGGTGGCTGCAACTTATATGGAAGCATCCCTCATTCCATTTTCAACCTCTCACTCCTAGTTAATTTTTCCTTATCTGAAAATCACCTCACTGGTAGTCTTCCTTCAGATTTTGGTAATCAGCTCCCAAATCTTGAGGGGCTTCAGTTATGGGGCAATGAACTGACCGGAGTTCTTCCACCTTCTCTTTCTAATTGTTCTAAGTTAGGACATCTTGAAATAAATTTCAACAATTTTAGTGGGAAGTTGACAATTGATTTTTCAAAACTAAGAGATATTTATAGAATTCTATTAAATGATAACAACTTCCATGAACGTGGAGAAGCTGATGACATGAGGTTTGTTGATTCTTTGAAAAACTGCACCAGATTAGTATATTTGGAGCTTGCTAGTTGCAACCTTATAGGAGAGCTTCCGATATCAATAGGTAATCTTTCTGATCAACTCAGCTATCTAGGTTTAGGAGAAAATCAATTATTCGGAAGCCTACCTACAAGTATAGGTAGTCTAGTTGGTTTGACCCGTTTAGATTTAGTTTCAAATCGTTTCAAAGGAAAGATCCCCAATACCATTGGCAAACTACAAAAGCTACAGTATTTTAATCTATATAACAATCAATTTTCAGGGCCTATCCCTGATGCCATAGGGAACCTATCAATATTGACTCAACTTTATTTACATTCTAACAATTTAGAAGGCCATATTCCATCAAGCCTTGGGAATTGTTCAAAACTCAACAATTTAGACCTTTCATACAATAGACTTAGGGGTAAAATACCCAAGCAACTTTTTCAACTTCCATCACTAACTAATTTTTTAAATCTTTCTCACAACAGCCTGTATGGTTCCATTCCATCAGAGATTAAAGACCTTAATATGTTGAGCGGTCTTGATTTATCTTACAATAATTTATCAGGCAACATTACTAGCCTTAGTGAGTGCATTAGCCTTACAAAGTTAAACCTAAGAGGCAACAGATTTCAAGGCGTAATACCATCTTCATTCAGTTCCTTGGGAGGATTGGGGGTACTAGACATTTCTCAAAATAAATTATCAGGCAAAATTCCTCAATTCTTAGAGAAATGGAATTCCTTAGAGTTTTTGAACCTATCCTATAATGATTTTGAGGGTGAAGTACCGGTTGTAGGAGTGTTTGCCAATGCACGTGCATTTTCAGTTTTGGGGAACAATAGGCTTTGTGGTGGTTTGGTTACACTTAAGTTACCCAAATGCAAGGAGACGGGTAGCAAGAAAAAAAGGTTTCCTTTCTTCATATTGGTCATTGTGATTGCAACGACGTTGCTCATTGTATTATGTTGTGTGTATCTTTTGTGTAAGAAGAAACGCAATAGTCAACCATCTCAATCTTCAGGGAATGAAAGGTTCTTGAAAGTTTCATACAATCAGCTTATCAAGGCTACTGACGGGTTCTCTACAGCAAATTTGATTGGCGAGGGTGGGCACAGCTCTGTTTATAAGGGAATCCTCGATTCTGTTGATGATAAATCTGTTGCAGTTAAAGTTCTACATCTTCAAAGTCGAGGAGCGCACAAAAGCTTTATAGCAGAATGTGAAGCATGGCGTAATATTAGACACCGTAATCTGTTGAAGATAATAACTTCATGTTCGAGTACTGATTTCCAAGGCAATGATTTTAAAGCGCTAGTTTACGAGTTTATGCCCAATGGAAGTGTACATGATTGGCTTCATTCAAGTGCATATACATCGAAACTGAACCTTCTTCAAAGAATAAATATTCTTAGAGATGTTGCCACTGCACTCGATTATCTTCACAATCGCTGCCAAACAACGATTGTTCACGGTGACTTGAAGCCAAGTAACATTCTACTTGATGATGATATGGTGGCTCATGTTGGAGACTTTGGTTTAGCTCGAGTACTTGATATAGGCTTAAATCAAAACAGCTCATCCGGGGTTAAAGGAACAATTGGTTATGCACCTCCAGGTAATTCCACTTTTATTCCATGATGCTTATATTTATTTCCAGGTTAAAGTTTGTAAATTAATTAATTGTTATTCATATGTAGAGTATGGTATCGGGAGCGAGATGACAAGTTGTGGGGACATCTACAGTTTTGGAATATTATTACTAGAGGTGATGACCGGGAAAAATCCGACAGACGGCATGTTTAACGATGGTCTTAGCCTTCATAAATTTGCTTACATGGCATTACCAGATCAAGTAATCGATGTTATTGATAATGATGCAATTGTGTTGCAAAGTACGGAAGCGAATGCTAAGAAAGTGGAAGAATGTTTGGCTGCAACTATCAAGATTGGAGTATCGTGCTCTGTGGATTCCCCACCACAACGGATGAAAATTGAAATTGTTGTCAACGAGTTGCAGCGCATTCTTGATGTGCTTCAAAATATATAAGGTACTCTGTTCTCCCATTTTGTAGAATTTGATTTTACATGAGTTTGTTAATAAATCATCACTAACTTGGTTCTATTTTTGAACGCTTTCAGGTCTAATACCAAGCTTTCTTGGTGAAATTTGAAAGTAACTGCAGCAGTGCATGTCTTAGTTATATAAATGTTACTTTGTCAAATATGTTTTTAAGTGTGTTTTAGTTTTCTTGTTGCATAAGTACCGCAAGAGATGTAAGAGTGCATTTACACTCCTGATGACTTATCATATGTATTAAACATGTTTATGATTAAGTGTGCTTATTTTTCCTCAATCCAATTTCTGTAAAATAGAAAAATTGGGGGAAAAGTATGCTTGTTACATCTGTCAAACATGTACTTGGAGATTATGGGTGTTCACTGTTTCGTTAGGCGTATCTATGAATTTTGTTGAAAGTTTTAGTCAGATTATTTGGTATTTGTAGTTTGTTTACTATTAGGCCTGGTACCTGTTACCGTCCTTTTGCAAAAAACGCATACAAAAAAGAAATGATTCGACAACCCCATCCTAGAAATCCAGAGGGCGAATCTGGGAACGTACTTTTGCTTCTGAAGTCGTCAAAAATCGACAATTTACATGTCTACCTGTATCAACTATGGATATTGGGAGCATTGAACAA
The DNA here is from genome assembly GCA_030686995.1 of Artemisia argyi. NCBI lineage: Eukaryota > Viridiplantae > Streptophyta > Magnoliopsida > Asterales > Asteraceae > Artemisia > Artemisia argyi. The sequence goes on along the minus strand of CM060680.1, from coordinate 226,363,163 downwards.
CACAGAGAGTCTGACTTATATTGGGCTAAAAATGACTGAGTTTCCATTGGACCCACTGCTCGCTAAACTGCTTTTAACATGTGAAGAATTAATTTATGTAAACGAAGTTTTAATGATTGTATTTATGATCTCAGTCCCGTCTGTATTCTTTAGTTCGTAAGCCTAGACAAAAAAAAAAAGTGATAATGCACATGGAAAGTTAACAAATACTGTGGAGACTCGTGTAGCACTCATTACTTACAAGTGAAAGCTCTACAAAAGACTCGGGAAGTAAGTTCTCAGTTACTCGACATCCTGAAATAGCTCATGATCCGGTTGACATCATGTGGGTCGAATTGGGACGTCATCAGAAAAGTAATATGCTCATGATAGTTTACTTCCATAACGCTGAAAAACCTAAAGAGAACAGGAATACATAATTATTAGGAGCTGGATGTCGTGCCATTTGCACCTGACCTCAGCTTTATGTTGCAACATCTTGGATGGGTATGGCTGCTGTTTGAATAAATATTCGTAAGGGTGGGAAAATGGGTGTGTCTGACGGCTTTTGTAACGGGTCAAAACGAGAACATTTTTTGTAAGGATCAGGTTGGCCCAGAATGCTTTTTGCCCAGTTTTATAATAATCCCCTATAGATGTTATCGTGCTAAATATGATTGCAATTTAGGAGCTTATATGCATTACGTATTCATTTTTACCACACAGGACCCATTAAGATAGTTATTTTGCTGTTAACTTTATTAATTTGATATTCATGTTAGCTTCATACTTCATATGTTGAATCTGGACTGTCCTATAGTTTGAAATATTGCTTCATTTTGCCCAAATGGGCGCAAAAGAGACGGAAGATTAAATTTCTTTGTGCAATAATTAATGTTTAGTATAAAAAGGTAACTCGAGTTCATGCAAATTATATGATGTATGAGAAAGATACAAATATCGTACAGCGAAAAGGTTTGTAGTTTGTACAACATAGTGTATGGAAACATGGATGGGTTGGGAAATGGGTCAAAACAGGATCAGGCTGAAATGTATCACTTTTAATAGTGGTTGAAACGAGACACTCAAGAATATGGTGCATGTGGATTTCTTACTGTAGGTTCATCATTGTGGAAAATGTTGCAAATATAGGAAAAGATTCATTCGTATATAGCCAAATACATGCTAAAACCAGTTGCATATAAGAAAAGTTATACCGCACCCGGTCAAGGTTCGTTCATGTGTTTTGGGTATATAGGACTGTAATCCATTCAAAAACAAGACCATGCCAAATAAACGACACCAACTTAAGATAGAAACCATAAATGGGGACCGCTGATGAATTCAAGACTAGTCAATTGTTGCAGGATCTCATCCTGGTCCAACAAGCACACACAAAGAAATGACAATCCTATTTGTTCATGCAACATACTTGGAACCATATGCAACTCAATGATAAGTATCTACAATAAGACAACACACAGTTGAAAAGTTACAGCACCCTCTACAATGTGAAGGTAAAAAATCTCTTAAGACCACTAATCGCCAATTTTATATGCTACAATATGACAACACAAATCACAAATAACCGCAGCAACAGGAAGACGAAGAAGGAGACGATATGACTGACTTTCAGACCCATACTGAGCAACTGCTGGACAACCCTGGACCTTCTTAAACATGTCCTAGTACTCACTGGAACAGTAGATACATAAACACATATTAATAAAAAAATAGACGGATGACCAGGTGCTTCATTATAGCATAATTGACTAGAAAGTATTTCCGCTTTACATTCATAGGGACTGTAAGACAAAAACAATACAGACCTGATCATTGTTTTCTTCTTCTGTAGTTTTGGCGGTTACATTTGGTCCTAAAAGGATAGTTTATGTTGTTACATTTGTCACACTTCCAGCTCCCTTCTGGCATATCCGCTTCTGAAACAAAATAAGATACATATATATGATTCAGACTCGAACGTCACTAACAGGTAACTAAATATATACATGAAGTACTTACTGGAACTCTTGGCTGGTTTTGCAACCTGCATTAGTACCGTAAAAACAAATTAGAATGACATGTTATATTAAAGATAGCTAAAAAGCTTTTCAATGTGTCAAAAATAGAGCTGGTATAAAGGTGGCGTCTCAGACCTGAGATCTTGGTTTAGGTGTGTTGCATTTCCTCATGTTACAGACTGTTATGAAGGAGAAATTGACATTTCCACATTTTGGGCATTCCCAGTCATTTTCTCGTGTTCCATCTGTAAGAAGAAAGTGAAACAATGAAAAACAGATCATAAATTACAATCATCTGCTAGTCTGTTTAGCAGTATATGAACAAGTTAGATATAACATACCTTTCTTTTGAGATGGCTCTTCTGGGAAAAATCCAGGTCGAGGTCCCTACAAAAATTCAAAAACCAAATGATTGATCAATATAGCACCACATGTTTATTATATGCATGCTGTTAAGATAGGGAGTAGGTGAACGAATAATCAAATTTACTAGCTGCAATTAGGGGGTGTTTGTTGCGGCTTAATTGCCGGATTCTAGCTTATTTGGTTTTAGGCATATATTTCATAAGCTCACTTTTTGTGGATTATATAAGTGAAAAAAGTGAGCTTATGAAATATATGCCTAAAACCAAATAAGGCATAAGCCGGCTATATAAGCCGAAACAAACACCCCCTTAGTTTATTGATATAACAAAATTCAGACATACCATGGCAGCCTGAGCATGGGCAACCGCAAACCGAATTGTTCCATCAGCTAAGGAAAACCATACAACGCACCTGCAAAAAAGATGTAATTCCGGTTTCAGCAAGATGTCACATAGTAGCAGGTAGCGGTGTTAATCGGGTCTGGTTTGGGTCGGGTCAAACCGGGTCGAAGCTAAAAGTAACATACCCGAACCCGACCCGATTTGAACTCGGTTAATTAGGCTCGGGTCCACTCGGGTTGATGCTATTCGGGTTTGGGCCAACCCGAATATGAGTAAAATGGTTATAAAATTGCCTATTTGTTCTAATTTAGATAGATTACCTATAAAAAACAATATTAAAAAAAAAAAAAAAAAAAAAAAAAAAGTCAAACGGGTCAACCCAAACCCAAGTTAGCCAAAAATATAACCCGATTCCCAACCCTATTTAGCATCCGGGTTGACCCAAACAACCTGAATAAGATTATTGAACAAAATAAGTATCAGAATACCATAACTTCTAAACAACACACGCTAAACAATAAAATGGCCAAAATCAACCAAAAAACACATACCAGTTCCTATCATGGGCCCACCTGAATAGGCAGGTGTGGCAGAAAGTTGCAGAGGACGATAAGGGTTCCCTCCAGGCAGACGGCTGTTGTAGTTGTAACGATAAGCAGAACCATAATAAGGAGGCATAGATGTTCCATTGAAAGGAGAAGCAGCATAAGGTGTTACACCCATATACATTGAAGAGGGTGCACCGGAACCCGCATAAGAAGAAGACGAGGAGTAGCCTTGTGGGGTCGGCATTTGCCTTGGAGCAGATTTCTGTAAAACAAACATTTCGTTGAAATACTAATTACAGTAATAAATACACTTCAGCAAAAGAATAAATACAACTGTTCATTACCAAAACTACCAAGAGCAATCAGTTTCTTTAGTGCTTTGGTTATATGAAATCTGTTGGAAATCAACTAGATGAATATCTAGCTCATAACAAGAGTGAGAGACTGGTCTTGTAGGCGATAGCTACTGCGAGATGTGTAATAAACAGAATGTGCAACTTACTGAGTTATGATCAGCTGGTCTAGACTCTGTCCAGTTGCAAGTTGTCCGGAAAGAAAAGTTGACATTCCCACAGCTAGGACAGGTCCAGTCGTCTTCTCTATGACCACCTAAATCATAATCACCAGAAATTAATACCACAGAATACAAGAATAAATACGACTAAGGAGTAAGTGTCATCTCATACAAAATAAATTATGGGTCCCTGTCTAAACTCACAAGAGAACAAATTTTATGCACAAGTATTTACAGGCTTTAAAAAAATTGTAAAGCTTTAGGGTGTATTTTGGAGCTCAAACAAATAGAAACTAAACTGGGGCTAAATAAGGGTATGTTTGTTTAAGCTAATTTTTAGGCTTATGAGCTTAATTGACTATGCTTAAATCTCATACGCCCATATTTTCCGGCTTATTTACAGACTTGTGAGCTTATTATGACTTAAAGATGGAAGATAAGCTCATAAGGTAGAAAAAAGACGGATAAGATGAGCTTATGGGATGTTTGTTTAAGCTTATTTTTAGGCATGTGAGCTTATTATGACTGTACTTATATCTCATACGCCCATATTTTCCAGCTTATTTTCAGACTTGTGAACTTATTATGACTTAAAGATGGAAGATAAGCTCATAAGCTAAACTATAAGACAGGAAAAAATTGAGCTTATGAGATATAAGCTGAAAGCCCAAACATAAGATTAAACAAATCCAATTATAAGCACATAAGCTAAACTATCACCACCAATTATAAGAGGATGTTTGGTTAAGCTTACTTTTGGGCTTATGAGCTTATTTGACCATGCTTAAATCTCATACGCCCATATTTTCCGGCTTATTTTCAGACTTGTGAGCTTATTATGACTTAAAGATGAATGATAAGCTCATAAGGTAGAAAAAAGCCGGATAAAGATGAGCATATGAGATATAAGCCGAGCCAAATAAGACCATAAGCCCAAAATAGGCTTAAACGACAACCACTAAGTTCAAAGTTTCACCTGAGTAACCTCCAGTAAAATTACAAAGCCCGAAAATCCATACTTGTAATCAGCATTTCGATTTATATAACACTAATAATATGAGTTATGATTAACAAATATATTATCACAACTAATTACACACCAAGAGTAAAATTAAATGCTCTCAACCTCTAAAACACTACTCCAATCAACCAATTTCATAACATATAGGCGGCATAAACACATTATAAAAAGAAAACGTACCATCGGTTCTGGTCAATGTCGGTCAAATCCGCTGCTAAATGATAGTTGCTGTGAATGGTGGAGTGGTGGGTTTGGACGGCGGATTGCCAGCAAAAGGATATACATCTCAACTATTTGTTAAATCACACAATTGGTCCCTTGACATCCAAAAACGCGAAATCTTGCTTTTTTAGTCCAGGATTTTAAAAACATTACGCCGATGGTCCAATTTTCTAACGATTCTTATTGTTTCTCGTTATCTTCAGTCACATACAAGACACATGAGGATGCACATAAGGGTAGGTTAGTCTTTTCATTATTTTTGTTCTTTAATGCCTTTTTTTTGGTCTTTTTATTAATTTTGTTTTAATTTTTTTTGTTTGTCTTATTTATAAATAGGTCCACCACTAACACACAATATTCTTCTTTTTCTACCTCACTACTCTTCTTGAACCTCCATTTCTCCTCACCACCGTCACCTACCACCACCATCTCTGTCACCATTAAGTATTCATTTAACCTAGAAACCGTATTTTTTTACCACTGTCACAACCGTAAGTGATCAAATAATACTGTCTTTTTCAGTTCGTCATTATATACTCATTATAAATGTCTGGTTTTATGTTGCATTTATAAGGAACCTATATGTTAAAGATGTTTGGTCTTAGAAAAGTCAAACACAAATATTAAAGTTTAGTAATTATTAATTAGCATGACTATAAACAATTTGATATTACAAGTATAAGAAAAAAAAAACATTATTAGCAACAAACATATAAACAATTTAATCAGATCGCAATATTAAACAAGCTCATCAGTTTCACCACCATTAAACATATAAACAATTTAATCAATGTATTTTGAAACAAGCTATCAGCTTCACCACCATTAAACAAGGCCTGATCAGATCGTAAAATTAAATGTTGTCAACCTCTAAATCCCCACTCCATATAAGCAGTAAGAAAACGTACCATCGGTTCTGTTATCTATGTCAGTCAAATCCGCTGCTAAAAAAATGGAGAGTGATGGTTTTGGTGTATGGATTGGAAGTGTGGGGCATTGTGTATAGACGGTGGAGATTAATTATTAGAGTCAACTGTTTTTGTTTTGATGGGATTGCCACCGTGGCAACTACAAAATGGAATACTACACCAACTGTTGTATTTTGAGAGGAAAAACAACGAATGAAAAAAACTTTTTTATTTTTTTTTTCTTTAAGAGTAAATTACAAAAATTGTCCTTTGGTTTGTATTTTGAGGGGAAAAACAAAAATCACAATATTATACCCTCACATTATGCATCTATATCGCGTTACTCCTTTTTAAACAACCGTTTAAACGTCGTTAGTAAATTGGACATGACCCGCAAAAAAAAACATAGGGATAATATATATGAAACTTGGTAAACCTTAAGGACCAATTAAGTAATTCACTCATTTAGTTAATTACAATTTTACTCTTACACATAAATGGTTGGAACATTTAATAATGTAGTATTTTATGCCTTCGAATCCAAATTCTGTTAAACAAATTTTTTATGTTATTTTAATTATGTTCACTTTCAATATATTGTAGCTTAAAAATCGAGTTACTGAGCTAGTGCTAAGTTATTTTTACTTTAGTTTTATCATGGTAATAGTTTTTGATAAAATTCATTCTTTTTTAATGGCAAGATATTGATAAAATTCATTGTTAGATAGATATTTATGTTCAATTTGATCATACCGATTAAAGGTAAATAATTTAGCATTTAACCATTGATTTTATTGGATTAACACAAAAACCAAAACAATTTAATTAATATACTCAAATCAAAAGAACTAAGGGCCCATTTGGTTTGAGGTGGTCGGTTCAGGATTTGGGACTAAGAGTAGAAACCTTTGTTTGGTTAGTGAATTCATGTGGGCCCCTTAGGCATGAATGCTAAATTCATGGTGTTTCACAAATCCTAGCCCAAGTGGCGACTTTTCTCTCACTATCCACTAACTTGTTTTTTTCTTTTTTCTTTTTTATTTGTGTATGTGTCTTCCCATTGGTTAGTTTTACAATACTATGACACACCTAATTATATTTAATTATTTACTAATTATTTATATATTTTATGATATATTTTCTCTCTCCTATTTTAAAACCAAATTCAAATCCAAATCCAAATCATAAACCCATCTACAAACCAAACGGGCGCTAATTAAATCTCAAATAACCCAATTCAGTGAACAAAATATATGGCCTCTTTGAGCCTCTAATGAAACTACAAGTCAGTTGTGTGTCCCTTATTGTTCATGCACACTTATGGCTTCAAAGCATTTCACAACTATCTTACCTCATAAGTATCTTACCTCTTAAGGATACTTAGGGTCCGTTTGGTATCCATTTTTTAATCACTATCGATATAAGAATGATACGAGTGCAATGAAGGTAATATGGGTTTGTTTGGTAGGACGAAATACAATGTCAAATGAATGAAATAACCAACGTAATGGAATAAGTGATGTAATGTAATGATTAATTACTGTTATTAATCATGTTTGGTTGATATGATAGGACAAAATGTAATTGATAAGAAAAAGACTAAAATACCCATTGATGATAGGAAGTTTATTAATGTAATTAGTTAATGATGGAGTTTTATGTAATTTTGATTCCATTACAAGATGAAAAAAAAAAAAAAAAAAAAAAAAAAAAAAAAAAAAAAAAAAAGGGGGGGACCCCTAAGGAATGAATTTGGTGTAATGGTTCACTCCTTGTAACGAACCATTACATTGTAAAATTGTGAACAAACAAGACTTTTTCATTCCATTGTAATAATTATTTCCATTCCCTCTTTGATTACAATATACTAAACACTACTATAGTATCATTGGTAAGGGCTTAGCCTCTTAGGATGAAAGTGCCTAAAGGTCTTGGGTTCGAATCCCGAGGAGAAAATTAATCCCCCATTGGCCACGGAGGTTCACCTGTGCTGACCCCGGGCTATCAAAAGGGTAGTCGCTCTAGGATTAGTTGGCTCGCAATATCGAATCGGAAACCCAGGTATACCAAAAAAAAAAAGTAATAGGATCATATCTAATATTGTTGTTTGGTTTAGAATTTATGTTTTGGTATCAAATTTTATAAGATGAGACCATTCTCATACTAAATTAGTTTACCTTAGCTTTTTCAGTGACAAATAGTATGTGAGAATGTGTGAAACATTTGGAGGTCATATATTGAGAAGAAGAAATGAATGAACGGTGAGATTTAATTTAATGAAATAAGTGGGAGTGATCCGTGTAGTGGTCTGTGATTGGTGGCATTTGTGTCACACGGATCAAGAATGAGATGATCTCAGCCGTTGGATGGAGAGATGACGATTGCGATCATGGAGTAGATATTGTGGGAAGTTTTGTGTTTTTATTTTGTGAGTTTGTTGACTTGGTTTTGTTATTTTGGTTTTTGATTCTATTGATATTGTAATTTGGAAACGTTTTTTAAGGTAAATGTGAAATGTTTGTTATAAAAACAATGTGATAGTTTTGCAACATTTATAGAAATGTGTGTATATGTATAAAAAATAATCGATTTGGAATGTAGAGAAATACGAAAGTGCGATAATGTAAAACGCAAATGCGAGGTGAACCTCCGTAGCCACATTGGGATTTATTTTCTCGTGGCCACATGGGGATTTATTTTCTCTCCAAGGTTGGAACCTGAGACTTCTATTGACTTTAACCACTTAGGAGACCAAATCCAAACCAGTGGGTTACCCCATGTGGTTTTTGTTTTTCTCCCCAAGGTTTTTGTTATTTGTTTTGGGCCAACACATAACCGAAAGCATTGATTGTGATATATAGGGCCGAGTTTGGTTTAGTATAAAATTTTATTGGTCAATATTTTTGGATTTAATTGGTTTTGCACTACAAACAAGTTTTTGAGTTAAATTTTTGGGTTCATTGAATAAGCTACCGAGTAGGGCAGTCCTTGAATTTTTGAAACTTTTAAGAACCCTGGATAAAATTACATAATGAGGCATTTCGAGAATGAATGTTATATATAAAGTGTCATCCTTTATAAGATACTAGACGAGTACCCTTGCCTAACAATAGATTTTCTAATGGGACATAGTTGTAGGTGTCGTATTGTGTTTTACTGATATTGGTTTCGAGATTTGGAATGAATCGGTAGTAAAAGATATATTTAGATTGGTAAGTTTTTGCAAAACTCAGTTACAACCAGCGAAAGGGTGGAGTGGCCCGAAATTTATGAGGCTTGCCTCATAAGTTTAGTTATTTTCTTGTTTAGTTTATAATTCAAACTGTATCTTTAAATTCGGGTGTTTCCAAATATAACTTACCACAATATCAAAGTAAGGTGTATGGTATTTGCTTAAACACATATATTTTATTTACCAAATTAAGACCAAAACGACCAAAAACTAACCATAAATGCCAAAGATATTGTGTTTTTGTGTTTGTGATCATGCAGGAACGGATATTATAGAAATTGGACAAAACTCAAGCTAAAAAGACAAAAACGAGCACGAGATTTGAAAAGTGTCAAAAGCCGAAGCCGGGGAAGCTAATTACAGTTTTTGATCAAAGATATGTTTAAATCAACCTTGAAGGTTCAAGAAATTACAAGATTAACCCTTGGGTGAACTTTGAAGATTTTTACAAGATTGGTCCCTCAAGAATCAGATAATGACAAAAATGGCCCTTGATGAATTTTTAAAGATTATGAAAATAGTGGTCCTACAAGAATTGAAGATTGTCAACTAAAGCCCTTGGATTATATTTTGGAAGAGTGGCATATTTGGTTGCTATAGTTTGCAAAGTTTCAATTTTAGCCTAAACCTTAAATCTTAAAATCCTAAACCTATCTGTTACTATTCCTAAATCTGCCAAATACCCAATCCATAAACCCTCCAAGCCCATATCACACCATCATCCCATTTCCCTTTTATACCAACCCAATCCACCACAAATCATAAACCCGTGACCCCCCCCCCCCCCCCCCCCCCCCCCCAGTCAACCCAGTCAAACGATAAAACAAATTTTCCCACCCTTTACTGTTCATCACCACTCACCTCTCATTTACCCTGTTCCCCAATTAATTACCGAATCATTTAAGTATTCTAGAAGCTGACACCTGAAAAGGCAAAGGGAATGTTGTCATTAGTGAGCCACGTTGGCAATCCTTTGCAATTCCATTGGTCAATTCGAGTTAGAGCATGATCCAAGGGCTGAAAATGGTGGGAATGATGACACAATGATGAAATCAGAGATCAAAGGCAGAGATTGAGCTTCCAAAGGCTTCAACAAACCCCTGGCTTCATCTATAAATACCCCTTGATAGTCACAGTTAGGGCAGTAGTTTTTTAGCTTAGTGTTACTCTGCCGATTTATTTCCTAATTACTTTTAGCTCTTGTACTCTTCATTTCAATGTAGTTCAGCTTTTAATATAATATAATTCAAGTTTATTTCTGTTTCAATTACTTCTAAATTTACTTATAAGCATTTACTTGTTTTCTCATTAATGATTGCTTAAGCTTATATAAACTTATTTACTATTGTACTAGCTTTCTAAAAGCCTCTGAAAGCTTGTTGGTCATTTACTATTTTATAAACCAAAAAAATAAAATAAAAGATAATAATAATAAAAAATTAAAAAAATTATGGTAGATTAGTTATCCAAGCTTCAATAAGCTTTGTTTTCTGTTTCTATAAGCTCAGAATAGATTAGTGTGAGCTTTTATTTAGATAATACTATTCTAATTTTAAGTTCTCATCAAAGTCAACAAAAGTCAAACTGCAGATTCAATAAGCACTTGAGCCTATTCATGAAGATGAAGACCCCTAGGACTTATAGATTTCTTTTCTGAGCTTCTTATGGTTTGAAATAAGCCCTTGTTTAGAGCAAAGGGTAATTGTAAGTCTCATTTCCATTTTCTAGTTTATTTACTCAAACTGCTTATTTGCTTATTACTGCTTAATTCTGTGCTTGTTTGTGATTTTTATGCTTATTTGGTCTATGTGAGTTCATTAGTTGCTTTTTCACTTGGTTACATTTACTAGTTCTCATAATTGTTGATTTTTGCATTTAACTGTCATATTTAGCATTCCCAGATTTAGCTTGTTAAACTGGTTATTTTTCAATCATTTTAGTCTTAATATAGTGCTTGTAGCTTAAGTAGTAAGTTTGGTTCATTATATTTACTTAAATCTCATTAAAACTTAAATATACCAATAACACTCTTGCATAAAGCGGTGTTTGGCATTGTTTGACTTTATAAGTCAAAGCTAGTTTAGGCCTCAATTTGAATTTGTAGTAGCTTTATTTTCATATAAGAAGCAGTTTTCTAGTGATTTCTATCATTTTTCAAATTATTTTGTAGGATTTGCATCAGTAGTTAAATTATAGGATCATATAACTGTGTTATTAGGATCATAGTGCATAATCTAGCTAGATTGTTTGCAATTAGTTGTTATTTTGAGCCATTTTCTAGTTCACTTAGTCCCACTTATAGTATTGCATAAGTCATTTTAGCATTCAATTCATTTTGTCTACTTTTCAAATCTGCATAACCTAAACCAAAAACAGTTTCCAACAAGGCTTTGCATCAGGCAAAATTTTAAGCTCAAATAAATTTGGAAAACTATAAAAAATGGTTTTCTGAGTTATTTAGTTGTTAAACTAGAGATACAAACTGATTTTCCACTCGTTGGAACATTTTTTACTTGTAAAAAATTGATCGAGATATAGCCTCAGTGGACTAGATTGTGCCCTGCACATTTGCATCAGTGTTCAAACTAGCTGGTGATTTTGATTTTTAATCATCTCAATATAAGGTCAATTAAGCTGTAACTTGGTAATAATAATCTCTGGTTGGTTATCTAGTTGGTTTATATTTTTATAATTTTATTTTTAGCTTTTGATTAGCATTAAGTTGCCACTTTGAACTGTTAGTACCCTCCTCATCTTCAATCTTAATCCATATCAACTGAAACTTGGTATATATAATATTTACCTGCTTATTTAGTTAATTAGTATTTTAATTTTAGTTTTAGCTTTAGCTTAGCTTTTGAATAGCTTATAGTAGCCTGTGGAGCCTGTTTTGATATAAGCTTGTGTCAGCTTTTAGTTCTCTCAATTTATAGCTTTTCAGCCTTATAAGCTTCTGATTTTGATTTATTTCAGTTAGCTAAGATAGATTATAGTTAGTTTTAGCTTCCAATTTAATAAAAATCATTTCTTGATTGGTTGTTTTTTCATTCAGGCATTTTATAATTAAACAAACATATGCATGGCGGAAAAAAACAAAACAGCTTAGGAGTCAACAAGGTACTGCTACCTGCTTTGGGTCGACTAATGATTTTTTGGTAAGTTTCTTCCATTGTTATATTATTTAAGGTTATCTAAATTAAATTTATAATGCAATATAAGTCAAGTCTTCCCACTCCCAAATTTTTTAAAACAAAGACACGCAATACCTTGATTTAATAAATTGAGTTATCACTTATCTTGTTAAGTATTTCATTGAGACATTTTATGTGCATATTACTGTAGAAATCAAGGAAATACTAAAAACACTTTATTATCATATTCACAAAATAATGAAGATTACGAAATATTAAATATACATTAAATAGAAAAGACTAATACGGAACCCTACTTATTAAACGGGGCTAAACAAGTTAGCCGGACCAATAGGCCTTAGTAGCTAACAATTACAACCGAATTGTTTGAACATATGCAAATGAACTCGAAAGAAGTCAAACCTTGATATAAAGAAATAAAGAAACACATTTATTTAATAAGAGAAAATTTCTAATAACATCAGTAATTAAGGGTAAGTTTCTTTCATTGTCCCAAAATGACGCAAATGATTCAAACATAATTGCTTTTATAGGTGATGCTAGTCTTGCTATAAGTCTAGTCTTCCCACTCCAAAGTCAGCTATATGTAGAAATTGTCTTGCTCAACCCGACTATAAAAAGCAGATACTTATTCTTATAATTTTAAGTTAATTTCCAAAAATGAAGTCACAAGTAATGATATGCTTATCAGCTTCCTCTCGTATTTCTTTTCTCTTTTATGGTCTTGCAATAACATGTCTAACTTTCGCCACCGTCTCTGCTTCCTATGGCGGTAATGAGACTGATTATCTCGCGCTGTTGTCATTTAAGTCAAAGATCACTCAAGATCCATACAAAGTTCTAACCTCGTGGAACCATTCCTTTCATTTCTGTGACTGGAGTGGTATTTCATGTGGAAAGCGGCACAAACGAGTGACTGCTTTACGACTGTATTCGAAAGGCTTAGAAGGCTCGTTGTCTCCTCATGTAGGAAACCTCAGCTTCCTCCGCACGTTTTCTCTCTGGAACAACAGTTTTCAAGGAACCATTCCTGATGAACTTGGTCGTCTATCTAGGCTACGTCGTCTTGGTCTTCATGTAAACAAATTCAGCGGAGTCATCCCGACAAACTTGTCTCGTTGTTCTAACCTCGAAGTCCTTTGGCTCTCTCGAAATAAGCTAGCTGGAAGCATACCCAAGGAGGTGAGTTTATTCTCGAAACTTACTCGTCTTGTAATTGAAGACAATAAGTTAGCAGGTGGAATCCCACCTTTCTTGGGGAATATCACATCAATTGAAGTGTTCTCTGCTCGTGGAAACCCATTGGGTGGGAGCATTCCAGATACCTTAGGTCTTTGGAAAAGCTTGACATTATTTTACTGTTCTGAGTGCAGCTTATATGGAAGCATCCCTCATTCCATTTTCAACGTCTCACTCCTAGTTAATATTTCCTTAGCTGATAATCACCTCACTGGTAGTCTTCCTTTAGAGATTGGTAATCAGCTCCCAAATCTTGAGCTCCTTCAGTTAAGGAATAACGAACTGACCGGAGTTCTTCCACCTTCTATTTCTAATTGTTCTAAATTACGATTTCTTGAAATGGGCAACAACAGTTTCAGTGGGAAGTTGACTATCGACTTTTCAAAACTAAGAGATATTAATATAATTAGATTACAGTATTACAACTTCCATGGACGCGGAGAAGCTGATGACATGAGGTTTATTGATTCTTTGAAAAACAGCACCAGATTAGTAACTTTGAATCTTTGTGATTGCAACCTTATAGGAGTGCTTCCCATATCAATAGGTAATCTTTCTGATCAACTCACCTTTCTAGATTTAGCAGAAAATCAATTATTTGGAAGCCTCCCTTCAAGTATAGGTAGTCTAGTAGGTTTGACCTTTTTAGATTTACAATCTAATCGTTTCAAAGGAAAGATCCCCAGTACCATTGGTAAACTACACAAGCTACAGTTTCTTGGTCTACATAGCAATCAATTTTCAGGGCCTATCCCTTATGCCATCGGAAACCTATCATTGTTGACTAAACTTTATTTATATTCCAACAAATTAGAAGGCCATATTCCATCAAGCTTTGGAAATTGTAAAGAACTAAATGGGTTAAACCTAGCAGGCAATAGACTTAGTGGTAAAATACCCAAGCAACTTCTTCAACTTCCATCACTAACAAATTTTTTAGATCTTTCATACAACAGCATGTCTGGTTCCATTCCATTGGAGATTAAAAACCTCAAGATGTTGAGCGGTCTAGATTTATCTTATAACAATTTGTCAGGCCCCATTACTAGTAGCCTTGGTGAGTGTATTAGCCTTACATATTTAGACCTTAGTGGCAACATATTTGAAGGCACAATACCACCTTCATTAAGTTCCTTAGGAGGATTGCAGGTACTCAACATTTCTCAAAATAATTTATCAGGCAAAATTCCCAAATTCTTTGACAAATGGGTCTCCTTAGAATTTTTGAACCTATCTTTTAATGATTTTGAGGGCGAAGTACCGGTTGTAGGCGTGTTTGCCAATGCAAGTTTATTTTCGGTTTTGGGGAACAATAGGCTTTGTGGTGGTTTGGTTACACTTGAGTTACCCAAATGCAAGGAGATGGGTAGTAAGAAAACCAGGTTTCCTTTCTTCATATTGGTCACTGTGATTGCACCGACATTGCTCATTGTATTATGCTGTGTGTATCTTTTGTGTAAGAAGAAACGTAATAATCAACCATCTCAGTCATCAGGGAGTGAACGGTTCATGCAAGTTTCATACAATCAACTTCTCAAGGCTACCAATGGCTTCTCTGAAGCAAATTTGATTGGAGAGGGTGGGTTCAGCTCAGTTTATAAAGGGAACCTCGATTCCAATGATGACAAAACTGTTGCAATCAAAGTTCTAAATCTTCAAAATCGAGGAGCTTACAAAAGTTTTCTAGCAGAATGTGAAGCTTGGCGGAGTATTCGACACCGTAATCTCTTGAAGATTATAACTTCATGTTCAAGTGTAGATTTCCAAGGAAATAACTTTAAAGCTTTGGTTTACGAGTTTATGCCCAATGGAAGTGTACACGATTGGCTTCATTCAAGTGCAAATACTTCGAAATGGAACCTTCTTCAAAGAATAAACATTCTCAGAGATGTTGCTACCGCACTTGATTATCTTCACAATCGCTGCCAAACAACGATTGTTCATGGTGACTTAAAGCCTAGTAATATTCTACTTGATGATGATATGGTGGCTCATGTTGGAGACTTTGGTTTAGCTCGACTAATTGGTACAGACTTAAACCAAAACAGCTCAACCGGGGTTAAAGGAACAATAGGTTATGCACCTCCAGGTAGTATTCCATGATGCGTATATTTACTTACAAATTACAGTTTGTAAATTAACTAACTGGTTTTAATTCGCAGAGTATGGTCTCGGGAGCAAGATGACAAGTACCGGGGATGTCTACAGTTTTGGAATATTATTACTAGAGGTGATGACCCGTAAAAAGCCGACAGATGACATGTTCAACGATGGTCTTAGCCTTCATAAATTTGCTTACATGGCATTACCGGATCATGTAATCGATGTTGTTGATGATGATGCAATTGTGTTGCAAAGTACGGAAGCGAATGCAAAGAAACTGGAAGAATGTTTGATTGCAATTATCAAGATTGGAGTATTGTGCTCTGTGGATTCCCCACCACAACGGATGAAAATTGAAATTGTTCTCAACGAGTTGCAGCTCATTCTTGAAGTGCTTCAAAATATATAAGGTACTCTGTTGTCCCATTTTGTAGAATCTGATTTTACATGAGTTGTTAATAAATCATCACTAACTTGGTTTTATTTTTGAACGCTTTCAGGTCTAATACCAAGCTTTCTTGGTGAAATTTGAAATAACTGCAGCAAGGAGCAGTGCATGTCGTAGTTATATAAATGTCACTTTGTCAAATATGTTTGTAAGTGTGCTTTAGTTTTCTTGTTGCATAAGTACCGTAAGAGATGTAAGAGTGCATTTACACTCCTTATGACTTATCGATCATATGTATCAAACATGTTTATGATTAAGTGTTTCGAGGAGAGTTTGATTCAATTTCATAAAAAGTTATATCATTGGATGAAAACTAAGCAAAAGAGTTGGGATAACCATTGGCAGGACATACTATAATCATGTATCCTTTCATGGCTCTATATTTTAATTTCCATTGTAATTGATATTTAATGGAAATTATTTAAAAAAACTATATATTATTGCAAGTACACTTCATTTTTTGATTTCAATTATATTTTTGTAAGTCATTTGTCAAATATGTACTTGGAGATCATGCGTGTTTCGTTACGCGTTCATGTTTAAACTGTTTTTAAAAACAAAGTTCAATTAGAGCTGACCCTTGACATCTTAGTACAACACCATGGTGTATCTTCATAATGAATTTTGTTGAAAGTTGTAATCAGATTACACTAACTTAGGAAAATCGACAATTTACTTGATTTCGAGTTCATGGACCGCCACCTAAACTTAACATTCTTAACTACATGTATTGGGCTAAAGTTGACTGAGTTCCTGTTGGACCCACAGCTCGCTAAACAATGTTTTAACGATTGTATCTATGCTCTCAATCCTGTCTGTATTCTTTAGTCCATAAGCCCAGATAGAAAAAAGCGATGATGCACATGGAAAGTTAACAAATACTGTGGAGACTTGTGTAGCACTCATCACTTACAAGTGAAAGCTGTACAAAAGGCTCAGGAAGTGAGTTTTTAGTTACTCAGCATCTTGAAAAATCTCATGATCCGGCTGACATCATGTGGGTCGAATTGGGACGTCATCAGAAAAGCGATATGCTCAATTTACTTACATAACGCTGCAAAACCTAAAGGGATCAGGAATACATAAGTATTAGGAACCGGATGCCATGCCATTTGCACCCGACCTCAGCTTTATGTTGCAACATCTTGGATGGGTATGGCTTCTTGGATGGGTATGGCTGCTCTTTGAGTAAATATTTGTATGGGTGGGAAAATGGGCGTGTCTGGCTGCTTGTGTAACGGGTCAAAACGAGAACATTTTTTGTAAGGATCAGGTTGGCCCGGAATGTTTTTTGCCCAGTTTTATAATAATCTCCTATAGATGTTATCATGCTAAATGTGATTACAAAAGTAATGTTTTGGTTTTTGGAATAAAACAATTTAGGAGCTTATATGCATTACATATTCATTTTTACCACATAGGACCCATTAAGATACTCCCTCCGTCCCAATTTATTTGTCCAGTTTTGACTTTTTGAGTCTCTTTTTGTCAACTTTGACCGTAAATATTATTATTTGTGTTATATAATATTTAATGAAAATTATACAAATTAAAAATACACTTAAAACTCAATCTATTCATATATTTTGCATCAAATATTAAATAACACAAACTAACATATTTAAGGTCAAAGTTGATAATGAAAGACTTTGAAAATCAAAAGTAGACAAATAAATTGGGACGGAGGGAGTAGTTATTTTGCCGTTAACTTTATTAATCTGAGTTAATTGCATTTTTGGTCCTTGTGGTTTGGCCAAATTGCAGGTTTAGTCCCTAAAACTTTGAAAGTGCAGTGATAGTCCCTATTTTGAAGTTTGAATTGCATTTTTGGTCCCTGTATAAAGTTAAATAACTTAAATACCCTTTGTCTTCTTCAGAAAAAGACAAGGATAATTTGGTCATTTCACACCAAAAAGGACCAAAAATGCAACGCAAACTTCAAAATGGGGACTATCGCTGCACTTTCAAAGTTTTGGGGATCAAACCTGCAATTTGGCCAAACCACAAGGACCAAAAATGCAATTAACTCTTAATCTGATATGCATGTTAGCTTCATACCTCATAAGCTGAGAACAATTCATATGTTGAATCTGGACTGTCCTATAGTTTGAACTATTGCTTCATTTGGCCCAAATGGGTGCAAAAGAGACTAGAAGATTAAATTTCTTTGTGCAATAACTTAATGGTTTATATAAAAAGGTAACTCGAGTTCATGCAAATTATGACATATGAGAAAGATACTGATATTTGTACAACATAATGTATGGAAACATGGACGGGTTGGGAAATGGGTCAAAACTGGACCAGGCTGAAATGTATCACTTTTAATAGTGGTTGAAACGAGACACTCAAGAATATGGTGCATATGGATTTCTTACTGTAGGTTCATCATTATGAGTAATGAAATCAGTTTGTTTTAGTTTCTTACTATACATATTTCTACTGTCCATTTTTCCACTTCATTTTTTTTTTTGTTATAGTGGAAAATGTTGCAAATAAAGGAAATGATTCATTCATATACAACCAAATACATGCTAAAACCAGTTGCATATAAGAAAAGTTATACCACACCCGGTCAGGGTTCGTTCATGTGTTTTGGGTGTATAGGACTGTAATCCATTCAAAAACAAGACCATGCCATGAATTTACCACAAACTTTAGACTACTCGTCAAAGACTCGTGTATGGCCTAAATGAGCATGGTTCACTGGACTATACCAAAACATATACGCACTGAACCAAATGGATTTACCAGTTTTGCACTCTCATAGTATGAGCATTAGTCGATAAATAGCAAAAAGAAAGTCGCCTACTTGGGAGTGAGTACTCCAATCTTTTTCAAAAGACCAAGTAAAAAATTAGAAACCATAAAATGGGGACTGCCAATTAATTCAAGACTAGTCAACTGTTGTAGGATCTCATCCTGGTACAACAAGCACACACAAATCATATTAATACAATCCTATTTGTTTTCTTCTTCAGTAGGGAAATTCTGGGATTCTAATGGTTTGTCTGCACCGCAGTTCTGTCGGTTACATTTGGTCCTAAAAGGATAGTTTATGTTGTTACATTTGTCACACTTCCAGCTCCCTTCTGGCATATCCGCTTCTGAAACAAAATAAGATACTTATATGATTCAGACTCGAACGTCACTAACAGGTAACCAAATATATACATGAAGTACTTACTAGAACTCTTGGCTGGCTTTGCAACCTGCATATTAGCGTCATAAAAATAAATTAGAATGACAAGTTATATAAAACATAGCTAAAAGCTTCAATGTGTCAAAAATAAACCTGGTATAAAGATGGCATCTCGCCTGAGATCCTGGTTTAGGTGTGTTGCATTTCCTCATGTTGACATTTCCACATTTTGGGCATTCCCAGTCATTTTCTCGTGTTCCATCTGTAAGAAGCAAGTGAATGAAAAACAGATCGTAAATTACAATCATCTGCTAGTCTGTGTTGCAGTATATGAATAAGTTAGATATAACATACCTTTCTTTTGAGATGGCTCTTCTGGGAAAAATCCAGGCCGAGGTCCCTATAAAAATTCAAAAACCAAATGATTGATCAATATAGCATCACATGTTTATTATATGCATGTTGTTAAGATAGGGAGTAGGTGAACGAATAATCAAATTTACTAGCTGCAATTAGGGGGTGTTTGTTGCGGCTTAATTGCCGGATTCTAGCTTATTTGGTTTTAGGCATATATTTCATAAGCTCACTTTTTGTGGATTATAAAAGTGAGCTTATGAAACATAAGCCCAAAACCAAATAAGCCATAAGCCGGCTATATAAGCCGAAACAAACACCCCCTTAGTTGATTGATATAACAAAATTCAGACATACCATGGCAGCCTGAGCATGGGCAACCGCAAACCGAATTGTTCCATCAGCTGAGGAAAACCATACAACGCACCTGCAAAAAATATGTAATTCCGGTTTCAGCAAGATGTCACATAGTAGCAGGTAGTGGTGTTAATCGGGTCGGGTTTGGATCGGGTCAAACCGGGTCGAGGCTAAAAATAACATACCCGAACCCGACCCAATTTGAACTCGGGTTAATTGGGTTCGGGTCCACTCGGGTCGATGCTATTCGGGTTTGGGCCAACCCGAATATGAGTAAAATGGTCATAAAATTGCCTGTTTGTTCTAATTTATAGATAGATTACCTATAAAAAACCATATTAGGAAAAAAAAAAAAAAGTCAAACGGGTCGACCCGAACCCAAGTTAGCCAAAAATATAACCCGATTCCCAACCCAATTTAGCATCCGGGTTGACCCAAATAACCTGAATAAGATTATTGAACAAAATAAGTATCAGAATACCATAACTTCTAAACAACACACGCAAAACAATAAAATGGCCAAAATCAACCAAAAAACACATACCAGTTCCTATCATGGTCCCAACTGAATAAGCAGTTGTGGCAGAGAGTTGCAGAGGACGATAAGGGTTCCCTTTAGGCAGATGGCTGTTGTAGTTGTAACGATAAGCAGAACCATCATAAGGAGGCATAGATGTTCCATTGAAGGGATAAGCAGCATAAGGTGTTACACCCATATACATTGAACAGGGCGCACCAGAACCTGCATAAGGAGAAGACGAGGAGTAGCCTTGTGGGGTCGGCATTTGCCTTGGAGCAGATTTCTGTAAAACAAACATTTCATTGAAAGACTAATTAATAAAGATAACTATAGAACAAAATACACATCAGCAAAAGAATATATGATAACCAAATAACTTAAACTTAATTTTACTCATCGTAGAACTAAAATCTAGTATAAACACAATTGTTCGTTACCAAAACTACCAAGACCAATCAGTTTCTGAAATCTGTTGGAACTCAACTAAAGGAACAAGAGTGAGAGACTGGTCCTGTAAACGCCTGTTTTCTTAAAGCCATTACCGACAGCTACTGCAAGTTATGATCAGCTGGTCTTGGCTGTGTACAGTTGCGCATATTGCAAGTTGTCTGAAAAGAAAAGTTGACATTCCCACAGCTAGGACAGGTCCTGTCATCTTCTCTACGACCACCTAATATCATAAGTACAACAAATAAATGTGTAATAAATGGATTGTGTAACTTACTGAGTTATGTATGGGTCAATGTATAAACTAACACGGGTATAAGTAAATGCTTACACTCCCAATGTGTTTCTAACCAGTAACCATGACGAAGCTAAGATTCTGTTTGACGCGGCATTCCTATGTTTTCAAAAGGCTGTGGACGAGGTATAATTCCTTTGCTTGTGCATATAAGGCTGAAAAGTTGAATGGTATTTCCGCATACTAATCAGTTGTAAGTTGTGAATGTTTAAGCTGAAATAAATTGTTTCAGAGTCCAACCTTTGGTTGCCTCTGCTAAGGTATATTTGACCCGTGTGGGTTGTTTTTAGTTGTAGTTTCTTACTAGTCGCTCTAGGTCATCCTGTGCCATGTTATTTGTTTTAAATTAGTCACTCGTTTTTTGTTGCAGTTAATTTATTTCGGGTAAATTGTGAAATATAAAAATTAGTCAAACTATGGGTTGTGATGGACAAGTCCCATGGCCACAATAAAAATTAGTAACATTCAATCTAAGCTAGAGGATACTGTCTATACTATAAACCAAGCTAAAACACATAACCAGCCCACATAGCACGACTTATTATCCAAGTCAAGAAGAAGCATCATCGAAATACGAATACCACACATCAGCATATAGAGAAACTAAAACCAGGGCTAAGTAAGGGGGTGTAAGTTTAAGCTTATTTTAAGGCTTATGAGCTTATTTGACTTTGCTTATATCTCATACGCCCATATTTTCCGGCTTATTTTGAGACTTGTGAGCTTATTACGACTTAAAGATGGAAGATAAGCTCATAAGCTAAACTATAAGACGGAAAAAAATGAGCTTATAAGTTGAAAGCCCAAACATAAACTTAAACAAATCCAATTATAAGCACATAAGCTAAACTATCACAACCAATTACAAGGGGATGTTTGTTTAAGCCTATTTTTAGGCTTGTGAGCTTATTTGACTGTACTTATATCTCATACACCCATATTTTCCAGCTTATCTTCAGACTTGTGAGGTTATTATGAGTTAAAGATGGAAGATAAGGTCATAAGGTAGAAAAAAGGCGGATAAAGATGAGCTTATGAGATTAAAGAAATGCCCCTAAGTTAAAAGTTTGACCAGAGTAACCTCCAATGAATAAAATTGGCAAACCCCAATTAGTCCATACTTGTAATCACCATCCCAATTCATGTAAGACTAATAATATGAGTAAAGAGATTAATAAATTATGAAAAGCAATTAGAGGCTAATTAATTAAACGATAAATCAAAATCATGACAACCTCTAAAACCTCTCTATCTAATCTACCATTTTCAAAATAATAAAATTACACAAGAAAAGGAAGTGGTCGTTTCTCCATCTAAGCATTACTGACACATATAGCCAAACACAATTTTGCATAATAAAAGAATTAAATGAAGCACAAGAAATAAACGTACCATCGGTGTTTGGTGTAAAATGAAACAAAAAATGGAGAGTGATGGTGTTTGGTGAATGGTGGAGAGGTTGATTCTGAATGGGTGGGTGGGGAGGATCGGAGGGTGGAGATTCATTAGAGTCAACTATGTTTCAATGGGATTGCCAGCGTGTCACCTACAAAACCGAAATTATACATTAACTACTCCTCTATTTGTTTGTAACTTTTTTTTTTTTTTTTTTTTCTTTTCTTTTTTTCTATTATGGCATATTAATTTGTTGGAAAAAAAAAACGTAGCTGCCCAAAAGTTGATCAACTAGAAATAGGAAGTCTTTATTTTTCCCTTCTCTTAACTATATAATATGTAAAAACTAACTTTTATTTAAAGTAACAAAAAATAAAAACCGGATTTATCTATACTATTTATAAAACAAAAATGGCTAAAGTAAAAAGTCAATAAAATGAACTGAAAAAAACATAAAAATGAAATGTTTAAACAAATAATTATGAGCAATTTCAACTATTAATACACATATGTTTCAAAATGAAACTATTAATATACATCGAAAACCGAGTTAACCCGAGACGCTTCAAACCCGACGGGTTGACCCGTTCTTTCAATCCAACCCGTCGGGTTGACTCGGTTTAAATTGACCGTTCTTTCGATCCAACCCGTCGGGTTGACTCGGTTTAAATTGACCGTTTTTCGACCGGAACGGTTCAACCAGTTGAATCACTCAGGTCGAACCGGGTTTCAAAACATTATGTTTAATCATCAAATCCTCAAACTATTATTATTTTTCGTTTATAACTCATAAACTTTTTTTTATCACGAAAATTATATGCCGCTATAAAATCTCGGTGCTATGCACGGGTACTCATCTAGTATTAAGAATGTTTTGAATGAATCTTGCAAAAGGCTGACTTCTTTGTAGTCATTAAATGTACAGTTGAAACTTACGCTCACATATATGGCAAGTTGTAAATTTCAAAAATAATTGCTTATTAGGTGTTATAAATATGTTGTGATAAACTCAGTTTGGTCTAACTCAAGTTTTGCTAATTACAAACTTTGATCAAGTTATAAATTTAAATTAAACTAAAAAAGTAGTGACCAGTTTCTAAACTCTTTTTCGAATCACTAAAAAATGTGTATTGTATATCATCTCCATTAAATTAAACTAAAAAAGTACCCCCCCCCCCCTTTTTTTTTTGTTTTTTTCCCTAAATTCAGATAGTTATAAATATATGTGGGTCCATGTGGGTCTAAGTCCACGAATGCCTCTAAATGGGGAGGAGCAAGCATATATATGTCGTTAGCAGAGGTTCTAACAAAATTGTGTGGACCCCAACCAAAAAAAAACATTAATATATATGAGGGACCCACTCATGTTACCACGTAGATGTTCTAAGAGAAAAAAGAAACAGGCCCTTAGTCTGGTTTTCATGTTAGCTTGCCATATGCCCATATGGCGAATATTGGCAAGAAATCATTCATCTGCTACCGGAAGGACTCCGACAAATAGACTGTAGCAACCAAACCTACAAGTCTTCTTGAAAAGTTATTTGATCTACATCTTATGTTGCAAGTTGCAACATCTTGGATGGTATGGCTGCTCTTTGAATATATATTCGTAAGGGTGGGAAAATGGGCGTGTTTGGCGGCTTGTGTAACGGGTCAAAAAGATAACATTTTTTGTAAGGATCAGGTTGGCCCGGAATGTATTTTGCCCAGTTTTATAATAATCCCCTATAGATGTTATTGTGCTAAATACGATTACAAAATCAATGTTTTGGTTTTTGCTATAAGCATGCATGATATTATATAAGTTGTGTTGGTCACACATTCAAACTCGAAAAATCATCTCGCACACAACTCAACGATTAGACATAGACCAAAAATCACTAGCTGGATGAAAAAGTAGCACATTCTGCATGTGGCCTTTGGACATGATTAGCTGTTTCTACTGTTCTACATTGTAAATTCACACCATAAATAGGTTCAAAAAACAACCAGACATGAATTGAAACTAATAAAAAGGAATTACAAGCACACTGTCAAACGATCATGTTGGATTCATCTTCCTCCCCTGTTGCTGCTTCATTGAACATGTACTAGCTTTGATACTCGATCAAGTACTGTGTAGATCTTTTCACATCCCGAAACAGCTCATAAACTTGGTCACATCTTCCATTTCCACAACCTTCCCTTTCCTCTTCTGGCAAGCCAATGCAGCTGATGTGATCAAGTTTATGGCGTATCTCAGAGATGTTTCAACCCCATTTTTTGTCAAAAAAACCTATGCATCATCAGATAATTGTGATTCCTATAGGTGATGTATGAATATAAAACATATATGAAACAAATAAACGCAGCGGAAAAACATCACCAACAACGGATCCATATAGCCATATGATCAATCAAATAATAAACAACAACATGTTATACCTTTGTAGCGTGATCGGTAGAATCATATGGAGACCATCACCAACACCATGAACCACCTATGAAACCAAGTGACCAAAATAGATTACCTCTATGATGGAAACACACTATACGTCATAGATCACCACCAGATGCTAGTCTTGACCTCGTAACATGCGATCTAGCCTTGAACTACACTAGAATAAGGTTAGATGAGATCAAAAACACCAAACCCTAATATGGGTGTGTGTTATTTCGTGGCTCTAGGGTAGAGGAAGGAGGAGAAACATATGGTAAGTTGTTATTATGATTGATAACCTTAATTGACCAAATCAATAGGAGGTTATACCAAATAATGTTACACTTAACCCCTTGCTCTTTTTCCTCTTGTTTCCCACCATGTCCGGCCATATGGGGGCCTTAAATGGGCTTTCCCATTTGTTGGTCCAATCCAATAAACTAAGTACTAGCTTAGTTATTAGTAGCCCGTTATTGATCCCGAGTTAAGTAGTCGTATATATAGTGTAAATACGATAAATACGATATATATAATGGTGTCTCTGTGTATAAGTGTGTGACCCCATAGGCTCACATATGTCTAGCCATATAATTATTTATTATGACACGAGCATACTCCAACAACTCCTACTTGCGACGTCATAATAATCAAGTAATTATACAAGCAAAGGTTAGCGTCTAGCAACACGCCAATGCCCCTAGAAATATGTGAGGGAAGTTTCTAAAACATCTCATTTAAATGGTTTATATGCCATCTTTCCTTTTGTTACAGATACTATGTTGAACACTAGACATGGATCAAAGTCATTCCAATTGTTCAGCTATTATGTTTCTCGATCTAGATATTGAACAAGATTACCAAGTGAATTAAGATTCATCTTAATCTCATTTGGGTACGGCCATACAAACATCCGTTCAATCCATCGAGGGGCCCAATAGTATCTAACTCCATGACATGTGGAGGAACAAATCCTATTTTGACTACACGTGTCTTCATGTGTTTCAAATCACTCCTGAAAATGGTTTTTATAACTACCTTATTCAGGACAGCGTTTAACCATATCAAAGAATAAAATTCCACACATGCAAGACCTACTTGCATCTCAAGTCTAAGGATAAGAGACATAACCATTTGCGAGATTCACTATTGACGCCGATCCATGCAGTGAAATCTCGAAGGTTGGGTCAGTCCAATGTTCATCACAATGAAAAACATATGAGTTTGGCAAATAAATCACCAACACGCTCACATTTGCCTTAATTCGATGATACTCCCATATCGTCAACTGGCAATGGACAATTTTAGAATAAATAAATTATTCATGGATTAAACATACAAATATAGAACACAGTAGTATAAATGAAGACGATTATACCCGGTATATCAATTCATTATATAATACGACTGCTACAGTTCCATTATCCAAATACTAAATCAGATATGCACAGGACTACCTATAGATAGGAATCCGATGTTTCCACCATGATCAATTTTGTTGTACAAGACAACAAGTAGTCATCTGAGTAAACTTTGAGAATACTTATTTCAAAATTCAAAAATGTTTTGAATGATGATTGTCCTTTTGTATGTATGCAATCAAGTACAATACGAGTATTGCAACAATACATTTCATGGTGTGTTTGAAGCTGGCAAAACACTTACTTTAGACAGTGATAATAACAGTTTCCCAAACTGTAAAGTATTCTTATTCTTTTAATGTATAATGCATTAATGCTCTCAATCGAGCACATCTAGTTAGAGGTATCATCATTCATGATGTCATCCTACTACGACTAGGGTTGAGCATCATCTCAGTTATATAAGCATCAATGAATGAAAACATAACTAAGATCCTCAAATATCCGTAAACATTTTAACAAATCTTTGGTCCTTTGCAGGTCCATTAGGTTGTCCATT
The DNA here is from genome assembly GCA_030686995.1 of Artemisia argyi. Classification (NCBI taxonomy): domain Eukaryota; kingdom Viridiplantae; phylum Streptophyta; class Magnoliopsida; order Asterales; family Asteraceae; genus Artemisia; species Artemisia argyi. Next base: position 226,336,223 of record CM060680.1, on the reverse strand, counting down.
TAAGAATTATCTAGTGACTTTCACTTAGATATTTGTTGTTATCAACTCATCTTTGCATTCATGCAAATGATATAAACAATCCAATACATAATACGACTTACATAATGAATCCTTTAGTTAAACTTAAGGTTTCCATTCATGCATTCAATCTCATCATATAAGATTGATCATTGAGACACCCCTCAATGACATGTCATATTATGTTTAGATTATTAACCGCTTATGTTTATCCTAATAAACACATGCAACAAGGTTTTATGTTTTATTTCCTAAATTCCTTAAGTGAAACTTCATTCCAGGCTAAGGATTAAAGTCTAGCTTAGATGGAATATTGTTTCTTATATGTTAACAACATATGAAATTTAAGGAAATAAATGCATTGCTCCTACTTGCTCTTAGAGTACTCAGGAGTAATCTTATTTAATCAAAATCAAATTAATGATTTCGTAATTAACTTAAGATCTCTGCTCCTAGATGCATGATTTAATCCACACTTGGATTCTTATATCTTGTATACATAAATAAAGATTATATAGATTCATAAAATCTTTTGATTACTTATCGTCCTCGCAAAAGTAATCAAAAGTGTTTTGAAATCCTATTGTCATATTTCATTTACATGAAAACAAGTATGACAATTAATCATCTTTATACATTTAATGTTTGTAGGTAGGAAGATTTAATCATAATCACTTTCTTGAGTACGAGTAAACTCCTTCTACTACGCATGTATTAAATGTGTGTACAAGTTTGTCCTTTTGAGTATTCTCATCAAGAAACTCATTTTAAACCTCACAGTCTAACTGATTTGGTAAGAGATCAATCAAGCTCCATGAGTGATTGTCTTTCAAGGACTGCATCTTATCATTCATAGTTTTGAGCTATTCATCAGATTCAAGATCTGATAATGCATCTCTTTAGTTAGCAGGTTCACTATGATCCTCCAACTTATGTCCCTTAACATTGATATAAAATATATCATTCAGGTGTTAGGGGTATCCTTGCGGATTTATGAATGAGAGATATCAATCTATGGTTTAACATATGTATGTTCAACCTTAGAATGACATTAGCAAGTGTACTCAGAAGGTTGTGTATTTAGCTCTTGAATGACTTCAAGATCTAAAGGTGCTCCCACTTGCTTTTGTAAGTGGAGACTAATCTCCAAGTACTCAACATCTTGATAACAATAAATTGTTTTCAAGTGGGACATCCAAAATACATCGTTAGTTCTTGATTCTAGTTTGTTAATTACTTACTCTTAGGTATTTAACAAATTCAGAACTTCAATCAAGACATAATGGGATTTATCCCATTCCATAATACAATGGTGTCTTAAATTCCTTCTGGGTTGGAACCATATTAGGTGTACGCATGGCACATCCAATTTTCTAACCTTGATTGCTTTTGAGGTAAAAGAGTTTAAGTCATCAAAGATCAAACAATATCCATGATGGACATACCATAAAGTTGTGGTATTCCACGTAGAAAGATGTTGTGAGACTATCACACAATTCATTAGATGAACTTATACTCTTTGGCTTACGTATATGCCAACCAAGTCATACCAGATGGCATCAATAGTATTTTTAGCCTACTGCATACTTTATATTTAAAGTCTTTGACCAAGTCAATGACTTCATGCGTATGTTTTAACTAGAAACATAAACATTAAATATTTTATTATACGTCGTAAGTGTACATGTCTTTAACAAGAAGACATAACAAATTAACGTCTTTACTTTACGTTATAAGTCTTTCAACAATTAACGGAATTGATGTTTATGTCTTTACAAGAGACCTAAACATATTCAACTAAAGTTATTATGAGTGCCAACAATTGGCCTTAATAGTAATTTCAAGTTAATTACATACTTCATGATTATGAATTTATAAGAAGACATAATCATATTTACTAAACAATTCAGCAAATATGTTGAAGTAGCTTTTCATGTTATCTTGACATTTTTTCTAATTAGGGCAACATACATTTTATGTGTATAAGTCCTAGTAGAACCTTATTTTTCTTACCTTGCAGTCAAGAAAAAAACATTAGTCATATTGTTATATGTTGTACCTTGCACACAATTAAGATTTCTCCCACCTGTGCATGGCACAACATTATGCAAGCAAATATGACAATGTCATAGATAACATATGATTTTAGTCAAAATCAAAATATAGATGTGTAGAACTTTATCGCTTTTATAATGAATCATGCATAACAATTTTATTGATAACATTTCAGGAAGCAACATCACGAGCGCGACAAGTTATCTAATAAAATTCATGCAATGGTTCTCATAAAAACTATGATGCTTCATATGTGGAAAGTAATGTATTATTTCAAGACAATCTAGAAATAAGATGGGCAACTTGTAAATTAATAGAGCTTACAACTCCCACTGGATTATAGAACATTACATGTGTTTCATCACCAGTAATACAATCATGTAGCTCCCACTAGATTAGACAACATTAAAAGTGTTACATCACCAGTGGAAAGTGAGTGATGATTGGATACTTTCCTGCTTTCTTTGAATATATACACATTATTGCTAATGTGAGCCACTATGACTAGTAACATGTACTTAGGTATTCAAGGAAGTGCATCAAGTTCTAATATATAGATGATGGGCTAGCTATCATTTTAAACTTGAAAATTAGGCATGCAGTTCCTCCATGTTTATTGGGTTAAGACACATTGCTAGGTAATCATGCTAGTAATTGCCTTTACCACTTTGCGATTTATTGATATTTCCTTTTACTAATTACTTAAACTCATTTTAGTTTGGTAGCTATAGAAAGCGTGTTCTCTAGTTACCCAAATATCTTATATTTCTTCAAGGTCTTAAAACCGGAACTAGGGTTATAAAACAAACTTGATGGAATAAGATGTGCAACCATACTTAACCGTTTTGATTTTACAAGACATCACGATTTCTAAAGTATGTGTGCTTTGAGTTTGATTAGAATCAGGACAATTCAAATATTCCTATTATGGCTTTTCCTTATAAAGGAAAAGAATAGGAACGAGTCTCTTTCTTACAAGGATAGGAAGACTTAGTTTGATCATTTTAACAAGAAAAAAAAAACTTTTGTTTACGTTTTGTGTTGCATTAATTCATTAATTGAATTCTCAAAGTTCATATTTAGTATTTTCGATAAGTATCCTTTTATGAATTAATTACCCATGTTTACAATTTAAAACAATTAATTTACGTAAAAGGCTAAGATCCACATTGTGCTAAGATCACCAATTGCATTACAAGTGCAACTCTTAGATCCTTATGGGACTCATGGCATCTAATGTCAAACAACTAGTGTCATGTAGGCATGTTTAGTCCCATCTTTGCCTCGGGTCAAGGTCTCACCGCTTAACTCGATTAAGTCATCCAATTTGAGAACGTGTGAGAATATATCTAGGTCCCACGCATAGAGAATAGTCACCTTGGGTTACAATTCAACCTAGGTCCCACGCATAGACAAAAAGTAATTGCAAGTGTTCTCAAAATTGGACGGCATAACTTAAATTTTGATGGGTAAAAGTTTTGATGTGAATCAAAAGGTGTACGAAAGGAGCATGCATTCATCCTTCGTAGCACAAGTTAAAAACATTTCTTAACTTAAGTCTAATCATTGTTTTAATTTATGTGTGTCAAGTTGTCCATTTTCATGACTAATATACATCCTACGTGGATAATAAAGTTTGGACAATACATAACTTGGAATAACATACACAAGAAATTTAGGTGTTATTTAAAAAACAATGATTTCAAGTTTTAAAAACTATGTAAAACTAAATCAAAAGACTTAGTTTTGAAAATGGTTTGTGTTTCATTTTGAGTTTATAGAAAACTATTTGCAATTTTACATATGATAACAAGATATATAAAAAGCAAAAACACAAACACACAACCACAATATGCAAAGCCTCAACAAATGAAAAAACCTATGCTTAATCTCGTGAGCCATCACGAGAACCAAGAGTAAACTAGGGACAAACCACACAACCACATGGAGGACTCCCACTTGCTCCAAGACAATCAAGAGCAAGTAGAAAGCCCATAATGCACATGAAAAGTAGTTGTTGTCCTTCCAGAATTTCTGTGTTCGGGGGCCCAAAAGTCCATGAATGAAGCTTCCCCGGGCTTGGCTCAAAACTAGAAACTTGTAGGCCCATATCTTGAATACATGCAAAAAAAAAAAATTCAGCCAAAAAAACCTTACCAATCACCGGGAAACTCCTTTTTACCAACTGGTGTTCCAGCAGTCATTTTTTCGGCAAAAATGTCTTTAACTCTTTCGCCTTTCACCACCAAGCCACGATTACATGATATTGAAAGTAAAATACAATTAATCTACTGTAAAAGTTCCCAAACAATGGCTACAACCAAAAGAATATAATTACATAAATGCCGAAACAATGGCAAAAACCCCAAAACACGAAATTAAACAACATTCACAACCATTCAATGTACAAGTGGTCTAGGTTTTCATCGGCTTTGCATATAAATATAATAATACCATAATATTATGATTAAAACATGGTGTTGGCTAACTCCATTGACAAACATGCATGTATTTGCCATGGAACCAAATTAAATAACAAGAAATAAATTGTTAGCCAATGAAAACGAATAAATAATTGACAAGAATTAAAACTCCGTTAGGTACGTGTTTCCAATGACTTAAGGGTAAAAACCCACTGATATTAGGACCTTACAAATACCATTTAACCACAGAAAATATGGCCTTAGGGGCTGAATTAAAACCGTTTCGAAAACCGATCAAAAACACGCGTTTTAGGCCATTTTTCACGTACCCGACAAGTAACCAATTAACGTATGCATAAGAAATGGCCATGGGACCAAAAAGTGCAGATCATAAGACCCCTAAAGGGTCTTTCTCTGAGAAAAAAATTGGAGCCCTATGGCTGTTTTAACCATGACTTCAAAAATCATCAAAAAAACACCCGTTTTAGCCATTTTTATGCATACCCGATAATCATATAGCACATATGATGGCTCTGATACCACTATAGGTGATGTATGAATATAAAACATATATGAAACAAATAAACGCAACGGAAAAACATCACCAACAACGGATCCATATAGCCATATGATCAATCAAATAATAAACAACAACATGTTATACCTTTGTAGCGTGATCGGTAGAATCATATGGAGACCATCACCAACACCATGAACCACCTATGAAACCAAGTGACCAAAATAGATCACCTCTATGATGGAAACACACTACACGTCATAGATCACCACCCGATGCTAGTCTTGACCTCGTAACACGCGATCTAGCCTTGAACTACACTAGAATAAGGTTAGATGAGATCAAAAACACCAAACCCTAATATGGGTGTGTGTTATTTCATGGCTCTAGGGTAGAGGAAGGAGGAGAAACATATAGTAAGTTGTTATTATGATTGATAACCTTAATTGACCAAATCAATAGGAGGTTATATCAAATAATGTTACATTTAACCCCTTGCTCTTTTTCCTCTTGTTTCCAACCATGTCCGGCCATATGGGGGCCTTAAATGGGCTTGCCCATTTGTTGGTCCAATCCAATAAAGTAAGTACTAGCTTAGTTATTAGTAGCCCGTTATTGATCCCGAGTTACGTAGTCGTATATATAGTGTAAATACGATAAATATGATATATATAATGGTGTCTCTGTGTATAAGTGTGTGACCCCATAGGCTCACATATGTCTAGCCATATAATTATTTATTATGACACGAGCATACTCCAACAATTCCTAGGTTGGTGGCAACAGGTATTGGTGTCATGTCGTTTTCCATGGCACGGTTTAGGAATGAAAAACACTCGATATCAAGCATGTGGACTTCATCTATGAACAGAACACCAGGAATGATCTCTGCCTTTCCTTCCTCTTGCCACTCTGCAACCTTTGTACCCATCTGTTCCCTCACTTCGGCGTGTATTTATCAGGTATCGCCGGTGAAAAGAGCAAGAAAACCCTATGTTCTGCATTTCATAATATATATATATATATATATATATATATATATATATATATATATATATATATATATATATATATATATATATATATATATATATATATATATATATATATATATATATATATACTACCTTATAATGTATTTAGGACATCTAAATTTAGAAGTCTTAAAAAAATAAGACCAAAAACATTTTCACAAAAAGAAAGTTAGATATAAAGAGGTTTCATCCCAAAGTTAATTGTATTAATTTTGCTATTAAAAAATCAGAATTGTAACATCCTGGAAATTAAATGTATTTAAGTGTCGACTTGTAACTACCTTCGAATATTTATAATGTCTATTTCAACCAAACTTGTAATAACCAAACCTCAATCGTATATAAGCAAACCTAAAAATACCAATACTAAACACACAGGGTAAATGTTTTTAAGTTATATTTCAAGTTTTATTTGTAATATTTTTAAATGTATTTGAATTATTATGTAATGGTTGGGAAAAAATTGTATTTTGCCATAAAAATGGTCACAGGGTACCCGCCGCTGCATTGCGTGGGTACCCTTCTAGTATATATATATATATATATATATATATATATATATATATATATATATATATATATATATATAGGGTAGGGTTCTAGAGAAAAGTGTATTTGAGTAGAAAAGTGGGAGAAAAAGTTATAAGGGTCGAATTTAACAATAGTCGAAAGTTTAGGGGGGAAAACGCAAAAATTTCTACCTAACAATCCACACACACACAAAAACACGCTTTTTTCTCACATACCACCACAAACCACACACACACAAAACGCGTTTCTCTCTCATTTCTTACAATAACTCCGATCTAATTTCCGATCAAATAAATCCGATATTTCCGATCAAACAAACCGTTATTTTTGTAGTTTCCGATCTAATTTCCGATAAAAAAACACAATAAATCCGATCATTTAACATCGTTTTTTTTTCCGATCATCATAAAAATGGCGAAAAAAAGACATAAGAACCGTAAGTGCACTAATTTTATGTTTTCCGATCATGATTTTTTTATTTTTAATTTTCATTTTTTAATAAATATCTTAATTTAATTTAATTTTTTTGTTTTTTTTTCACTTACAGCTACTCGTATAAGCCCCCGAACAACGGAGAAGATAAGAAGAATAGAACAAAATCAGGAAGAAAGTAAGAATTATACGTCTGAATCAGTTATATTGTTTTATTTTTAGTGCATCTGAGTCAGTTATAGTTATGTTTATTTTTAGTGCATCTGATTAATTTATATTTTAGTAAATGTAAAATTTTAATGAATGCTAAAATTATTTATAATATGTTAGTGCATCTGTATGTATTAGTTTAGGGCATATTTATGGAATAAATTAGTTAATCATTGTATATATTTGTATGTAAAATTTTAGGGAAAATGTATCTAAAATTTTAGGACACATGTATGTTAAATTTTGGGGCATATGTATGGAATAAATTAGTTTATAATTGTATATAATTGTTAGTACAATTTTAGGGCACCAGTATGTACAATTTTAGTGCATATGTATGTAAAATTTTAGGGCACCAGTATGTACAATTTTAGTGCATATGTATGTAAAATTTTAGGGCATCAGTATGTTAAATTGTAGTGCATATGTATGTAACATTTTTAGGGCATATGTATGTAGCATATTAGGGCACCTGAATGTAAAATTGTAGTGCATCAGTATGTAACATTTTTAGGGCATATGTATGTAACATTTTAGGGCACCTTAATGTAACATTTTTAGGGCATCTGAATGTAATATTGTAGGGCATCTGAATGTAATATTTTAGGGCATATGCAATATTAGTATATTGGATAAACAAGGCATTTTTATGTAATACTGAATCAGTTTTACGATTGTATTAATTATTTTTCAATCATAATTTCAGCACCCGAACCAGATACCGAAACTTATTCTGAAAATGAAGCCGGGAGGTCCCAAAACAGTAAGTCAAATGATCACATTTGAGAATTGTACTTTATATTTGAGTAATGCTATTTACATTTGAGTAATGCAATTTCAAGTTTTACTTAAACTCATTGTCATTTGAATTTCAATATATTTATCGGTTTAAAACTTACAATTTCTATTTTCACAAACTCATATCAGGTTATCGTACCTTTTGTGAGCTTGTGATAGTTTACATTATGTTTTAATCTCAAATTTTATCAAAATTCAAACTTATTCAAAATCAAACGTCAAACGTTTATGATGGTTTTCTTATTTTGAAACATGCTTTTTCTGTTTTTCTAAACTAGTTCATGCTTATTTGTCACAAATTTTTAACGAAATCCATCTCTTGTAACGAAAAATTAATTTAGTTTACCCATTAGGGGGTGTTTGGCACAATTAGTTTTTATTAGCTAAAATCTGTTTTGTCATAAATATAAACTTGAATCAGTTTTAAATTGTTGTATTATGCAGTTTTTAACCATTTCAAACTAGTTTCAAGTACTCTATAAGTTGCTTATTGTGTATTCTAAAATTTTTATTTTCTAACTATGTTTAGAAAGTCACTAGTGTATAATCAGTTTTAGCCCTTGTTTGTTGTTTACTTAGCTTTAATTTAGATGCAAATAGGATATTGTTTGTGGTTTTACGATGTTTAGATTGCATGTGTGAAGCTGCAAATGGCCAAATGATGATTACTGCTGAATCTTAGTAAGCTAGATATCGTACCTTAGTGCATCTGTATGTATTACTTTTAGGGCATCTGTATGTAACATTTTAGGGCATCTGAGTGTAATATTTGAGTCAGTCAGTTATAATTTGTTTATTGAACATGTATTAAATATTTTAGTGCACATGTATGGATTATTTTAGTGCATTTGTTATAATTTTGTTATATAACTTTAGTTCATAAGTCGTTATATATGCCGCATCACTAATTATGAATGCGTTCTTGGGCAGGTACCGACTCTAATAAGAGTCAACGCATAAAGAAAACAATCGCCACCAAAAAAAGGAAGATACGAGAAGAAAAGGTAAAAAAGAATGCAAAAATTACAAAGAAACAGAAAGTCATAGAAGATGATAGAAACAATAAACCGACGGTGGTTTTTCCAGCAATCAAAACTAGGTCCTCACCAAGAGACATAGCGAAAATCTTGAAAGGGTTGACAGATAATCAGAAGCATGATGTGAAAGAAATGGGTTTTGAATCATTGCTGGATGATAACTTTAATATAAACACAACACCGACAAAATTGGGATATTGGGTGGTTCAACAATTTGATCCTAAGACGTGCACAATCAATATGGGAGATGGAAGGGCAATTCTGATTACTGCAAAGATGATAAAAGAAATGCTGGGAATTCCAATGGGCGATACTGCAGTAACGCAAGTACGTTTTGCAACAACCGAGTACCCATTGATTGTTAGATGGAGGCATACGTACGACTATCCAGATGATAGATTCTACTTGTCAACAGTGGTCGAGAAGCTACTGACTGAACATCATACTGGATTAGAATTCAAGCTTAATTTCCTTGTTGCGGTTATTTCAATTCTTGGAGCTTGTACGAAAAATGGACTGGTGAACTAGAAGTTTATTCAATGCATCGAGAACGAAGAAGATATAAAGAATATGGACTGGTGTACCTACTTGCTGGAAATAATGAAGAAATCAAAATCTGAATACACAAAAACAACTGGTTTCGGAGGGCCGCTTCTGTTAATGGTGGTAAGAACAAAGTGAATCAAAATTTTATTAATATATATATATATATATATATATATATATATATATATATATATATATATATATTTTTACATATGTGTGACAATTTTTAGTGCATCAGTATTGAAAAAAAAACCGCATATGCATATAATATTATATAAATTATTGTGCATTTTGATTTGTATAGTTACGCTTATTTATGAATTTAATTACTTTACAGCTTTTGTATCTAAATGCAACCGTATCAGAGGAAGTTGAGATTGCTGAAGAAAGCCCAGCCATAAAGGCATGGGACACACAAAAATTGAAGAGAAGGGAGAAACAGGAGATTGCCATGGGTGGTTTTGGAATGTTGCCGATTAAAGAAGGGTTGCAATACATTGAGCAAACGAATAAAATGAAGATGACAAGGAAAAAATTACAGGTAATCAGTTTTATCCCTTGTTTGTTGATTACTTTGCTTTAATTTAGATGCAAATAGGATATTGTGTCTTTGCATTTCTGTTGTTACAAGCTTAATTAGGTTGATTAACTTCGTATAGTGTTTTGCAAGTAGTGGTAACTGTAGCTTAGAGATTTGTGGAGTTTAGCAAATTTGTCATAGTGTAACTGATAGGTTAATGACTGTTTGGATTTGCATGATTTCAGTAGTTTTAGATGTTGTTTTGCTATAATTTTGGTACCAATAGTTTGCTTTAGGATAATGATCGCCAAATCAGTAATAATACTCATAGGTTTAAAAGTCAAAATTTAGATTTAGATTTCATTTCTGCTAGTGAAAATTGAAAAGTATAATCTGCCATTTGGAGAATTGATGTATTTAGTGTTTGGCTGTGTGATTTTTATAGTTAAACATCTCCACATAACACCTATGGTCAGATTTGATTGGCTGAAAATCAACAAAGCCAAACTTTAGTTGTATTGACCATAGTCAACTGGAACTCTTTAATTACTAGTTTTCATTACCTGATCCAAGCATCAACACCAGTTAGCATTTTGAGCTTAAGTTAGCATTTTGAGCTTAAATCATGTTGGAATTCTTTAAAATTGGATTTAAATGATTATTGGTTACTTGTTTTCTGTGATCAAAAGAGTTTTAAGTGTTTGGAATAGTTTTGACGGGTAAAGAGTAGTTATGAAAGGTCCAATTTGGACAGTTGTATGCCCTGCACCAGCAGCCTGCCTACATGACCTCTTTTCTTAGCATCGTTTATCCTTCTGTAGTATAAGCTTATTGCATAATCCTTTTTCCTTTTGATAGCTCATTATGATATCTTGCTATAACTGTGTTTTATTTGGTCTTAAGTGCTTAATTGATAGCTTAGTTATAGTTAGCAAGTAAGGGGTTCGCTGACTGTTTCTGTCTTATTAGTTGGTAACTGATTGATTATTTTTTAGCTTATACCAAGTACTTTACTGCTTGATTTTAGTTGTTCTGAGCATACATAAGTGCTTGTGCCTGACTTAGATTTTGTTAGCTTTTGATGCATGAGTGCTTATGCTTACTGCTTATTCATTGGTTTATGATATATCGCTTTTAGGGCATCTGTATGTAACATTTTAGGGCATCTGTATATAACATTTTAGGGCATCTGAGTGTAATATTTTAGTCAGTCAATTATAATTTGTTTATTGCACATGTATTAAATATTTTCAATAAAGATGATAATTAAAAAATTACAGGAGATGAAGAAAATCACAGTGTTGGGTGACAAACAACCAGGTAATATATCATATATTACAATATTAATTGATTTACAGTAACACGTATCCGATAATCATATAAAGGTAGTTGAATAACTTTATCTAACACCCCCAAAATTTGATACAGCGGAAGACTCAACAAGCTTTCGGGGTGCTACGGGGATTGGTATCCAACACAAGACAATATAGAACGAGATAAAGTAAACATAATAGAAACACAACCAAAACGGGGTTTTAACGTTTACATTTATCCCAACATCATTCAGAGTCAGACCCAAAATAAAATAACAATAGGTCCAAATTTAATTATCAGAGTTTAGAAAAATAGATCCATAAACCGTATGCCTTGGCCGAGCCTTCCATTCCAAGCATGCATCTCAACACTTAATTACCTGAGAATACGTGCTAAAAGTCAGCTTTCGCTGGTGAGATCATAGGTTTAAATTCAACTAATAGTATAGTGGACATATACGCAAAACGTTTGCTAGCTAGACTAAGGATTCGCTAAAAGCCTGCGGATAACCTCCGCTCTCAACATAACACACGGATACCCTTCCGCAATAACAAAACACACGGATACCCTTCCGTACTATCATAGGTATTCGGGTAGCCCCCGCAATACCAATAATAACTCGGATAACCTCCGAAGTATAATAACCTATAGGTGCACACTATAGTATCTAAATAAGTCAACCTTGAATAGTACACACAACATATATGCGACTAAAACTGACAATTCCAAATAACCAAATAAGTCAACCTTGAATAGTACACACAACCTATATGTGACTAAAGCTGACAATTCACCAATAACCAAATAAGCCAACCTTGAATAGTACACACGACATGCGTGACTAAAGCTGACAATATATCCTAGTCCATACGCATAGCAAGTTTAGAAACAATATAAAAGCGATAATAGTCCACGTAAAATGATTTGCACGTTTCTCACCCCAATCATTGAAAACACAGTTCAAAAGTAAAAAGTGGGGCTATGACTCACCTCAAGTCCAGAAAAATAGCAAGACGAGGTAGGTAGAAATAAGATGTATGATAACTCACGAAACAGCAACTACGGACTTGGCACGACCTAACAATATTAACTCTTTCAGAAATCATTTCCTCAAATATATAATATTCCCAAACCCGGACGAGAATCCGTTTTATTTCCGAAAATCCATTTCGTATTAGTTTGGTGTATTTGCGTTTGGTATCCATACGGGTGGTGGGTCGACTCAAAACAAACCAAAGAGAGATCACATATAGAAAGATAAATAAACTATAGATCTAATATTAGCCCAATATATCATTTAAATAAATCGCTAAAGTTTACCAAATCCGTCGATTTGATAATCCTCATATTTATTTACGTAACATACCGTTCCAAGATTACACCCAATCTAAAGCACATAGCACATAATTACTATATAGTATATATCATAGTTTAATAAATTCCTCTTATATATCGTCAAATTGGCCAGGTTTCCCGATATATACACTCGCAATTTATCACACTTTACATATACTACACCTATGGGCGTCGTAGGATACGATGCCCATTAATATATTCATTTCATATAACCAAATAACCCGGTTCAACCTTACGGTTAAGTGGTTATTTAGTTATAGAAAACGTTTATATTAATCGTCATATATCCGTGACAACACGAACGTCACAAATAATAACTTACCTAGACCCGAGTGACAACGATTCCACATAACTCGATAAGTTTATCCGTTATATATCCAAAATGACATTTTATTAAACGTTTAATAATTGTCGGGAGTTTTCCGTTTTATAACACAATTTTATAATAATAATACGTTCAATAATATTACGCCACTTTCGTAGCCTAATATATATCTAATTGTATTATTTATAATACGACTCGTGATTATTATTATTATTAATATACGCGCCTATATAATTATATATACGTTATTCACGTCTATATATTCATATAAACGTTCATATTATCAATAATTGTTATTACGAGTTTTATTATTTACATTTCAATTTTTAATAGTTATCGAGTCATACGAAATGGTCACATGTCCGAGTCATGACTCTCGGCTCATTGTCCAAGTCCAAAGTAAATAACAAAAGTCATAAATAACAAAATCTCCGTCCAATCACAATCTCAAACCACGGGCTACAACAATAAGGTCCGACTACGGCACCCGACTAACCTATCTCCGTCAATCTAACGACCGTCTCACAATCGGTCCCCAATCACTTCGTCAACAACTCCTCAATTACCAATAATTATATCCCATGTCGAGACCACAATGGTCTCGACTCAACCAAAGCATTCGGCCGATAAAGAAATACCACAACAATATATCAAATAATTCACAATTTTTCAAGAATATAACATCAACCAAGTTAATGTGTGGGTCGGTTTACCAAGCCGACCCGAGCCCTCGACTCACTTGAGTCTCGGCTCCGAACCGCGAGTCACTAGGACTCGAGCCAAACACACAAGTATCATATAGCTAACAAGAGCTTAACCAAGAAATCATATAACCCATTCGACCCAAATGGTCAAATCGGCAACAAGAAATTATACACGGCTCAAGGCCGCGACCCACAAGGGTCGAACCACAAAAACCATACGAGCTGAAGGCTCGAACCACACTCAACGAGAACCCCATGAGGGTCTCGGCATGGCCAAAGAGCACAAAAGAAACCCCGAGACCACATGGTCTCGGCTAGCTCGGATCGAGGTACAAAACACCCTCGACAAACCAAACAACCAATCAATCAATCACCAAGAACCAAAGCCATACGAGGCTTTGAACCAAATATAATAAGCCGAGAGCTTGCTCTCGGTTCCGAGTCAACCACGACCCAAACCATGAAAACCCGGATACCAAACCAACTTTTAATCTTTAAAACACCATTTCCATTCAAAAATTAGTTCGATTCTCCACAAAGTTATCCGTGTAGCCACGGATAAAAGCCAATCCGTGGCTCCCAAAACCCATGAATAGCTTCCTTCTCACCTTCTTAATCTTCCAAAAGCACGGATCTAGAAAACTACAACAAATTCGGATGGATAAATAGAGATTTGGTGGTGTTAATGATGGTTCTAGGGTGAGTTTCTTATACCAAAAGAAAGAGGGGAATAAAATGGTGGTGTTAGTTTTGTTGGGTGGTCGGTAAAACGACGGTGGTGGCCGGATTTATGGTCGGCGGCGGCTAGGGTTAGGGTTGGGGAAGAGATGAGATGAAAGAGAGAGATGGAAATTTTTGTGTTGGTGTTGTGTGTGTGTGTAGAACCGGACCCAACACACCCTTATTAACTTTTATTATTATTATTTTTTTTTTATAAATGATAATAATAATAATAATAATAATAATAATAATAATAATAATAATAATAATAATAATAGTAATAATAATAATATTATTACGGTGGAGCGGGTAACGCGGGAAACTGTAAAAACATGTGGCCCGAACCCGAACTCATTTTAAAACTTCAATATCACTCGAGAACATCTCGTAAATAATTAAAAATATATCGGACTCGTTAAGACGAATCATAAAATTGTCGTTAGGTAATCCTAGTGCCAAAGTCAACGTAGTACCAAGTGAGAATTCAAATATACATCACTGATCATATAATCAAAAATGAATTATGAACATAATTCACGAATTCCATAACGTCATTAAATAAAATATCCATAAAATAGGTCTTACAAGTTCGTTGTGAAATGAAAATTTCAAATAAAAATTAATAACGAACTTAAATTGTAATGCGGGTTTTAAAAATAGCTCCCTAAACTGCCGGTTGTCACATCCTCCCCGTCTCAAAAGGAAACCCGTCCCGGGTTTCACTCGGAAAAATTCATCTACGAAGTGAAAAGCTTCGGATATCTTTTCCTGAACTCGTCCTCACGTTCCCACATAAACTCTGGTCCATGTCGGGAATTCCAACGAACCTTGACGAGCGGAATGCGACTTCTCTTGAGTCGTTTAACCTCACGATCTAAAATCTCAATCGGTTCCTCCGCGAAATTCAGTTTCTCATCAACACGAATATCCCTCATTGGAATGACGGGCATTTCTTCAGAAAGACATTTCTTCAAATTACTCACGTGAAACACGTCGTGAACTTTGCTCAGTTCGAACGGTAATTCCAACCTATAAGCCACGGGCCCAATCCTTTCTAAGATCAAGAATGGTCCAATGTAGCGTGGGTTGAGTTTACCACGTTTCCCGAAACGTATTACACCTTTCCAAGGCGAGACTTTCAGCATTACTTTGTCTCCAACCTGGAACTCTAAAGGTTTACGTCTCTGATCGGCATAGCTCTTCTGCCTATCTCTAGCCGCTTGCAACCGATCACGAATCTGAGTTACTTTCTCGGTAGTTTCTAAAATAAGCTCAGGGCCTGTAAGTTGACTATCTCCAACTTCTGCCCAACCAATAGGTGAACGACACTTTCTGCCATACAAAGCTTCGTATGGTGCAGCTTTAAGACTGGTGTGGTAGCTGTTATTATAGGAGAACTCCGCAAGGGGTAAATACTTCTCCCAGCCTTTACCAAAGTCTATGATGCATGCACAAAGCATATCCTCTAACGTCTGAATGGTCCTCTCACTTTGACCATCGGTTTGGGGATGATATGCAGTACTCATATCAAGCCTCGTCCCCAAAGCCGTTTGAAGTGATCACCACAAAGCTGACGTAAAACGACTATCACGATCCGAAATAATAGATATCGGGACCCCATGACACGAAATAATTTCCTTCACATATAACCTCGCAAGCTTATCCACACTATCATCTTCACTAATAGCTAAGAAATGAGCAGACTTTGTCAGACGATCCACAATTACCCAGATAGCGTCACAACCGCTAGCTGTCCTCGGTAATTTGGTAATGAAGTCCATAGTAATCCGCTCCCATTTCCAGACTGGAAGTTCTGGTTGCGTTAGTAGTCCTGACGGTCTCTGGTGTTCAGCCTTAACCTTGGCGCATGTCAAACACTTACTAACGTACGATGCTATACCTGCCTTCATATTTGGCCACCAATAGAACTTCTTAAGATCCTGGTACATTTTATCGGAACCAGGGTGAATGGAGTACTTTGACTTATGCGACTCATGCATAATCAGTTCTCGAATTTCTCCATATAAAGGTACCCAAATCTGATTTCCAAAACATAATAATCCATCAGAACGCTTAACAAATCCTTTCTCATTATTAGCCATCCCAAATATATTCTTGGCAGATCTATTTTCTGCTTTCAACGCTTCCGTTTGAGCTTCGAGTATTTGAGACGGTAATGGCGATACGATAGTCATTCCCAATGACCTAACTCGTAACGGTGGTACTCTTTCCTTTCGACTAAGAGCATCAGCAACAACGTTTGCTTTACCAGGGTGGTAGCGAATTTCACAATCATAATCGCTTAGCAACTCGATCCAACGTCGCTGCCTCATGTTGAGCTCTTTTTTATTCAAGATGTGTTGTAGACTTTTGTGGTCAGTAAATACAACACACTTGGTTCCGTACAAGTAATGTCTCCATATTCTTAAAGCAAAAACCACAGCACCTAGCTCCAAATCATGGGTAGTGTAGTTTTTCTCATGCTTTTTGAGTTGTCGGGAAGCATAAGCTATCACTTTCTCCCGTTGCATTAACACGGCTCCTAAACCTTTATGTGAGGCGTCACAATAGACGACGAAATCCTCGTTACCTTCCGGTAACGCTAAGATAGGAGCACTACACAACATTTTCTTAAGCAATTGAAACGCTTCCTCTTCTTTATCTCCCCATTCATACGTAACACTCTTTTGAGTCAATTTGGTCAATGGTTTAGCTATCTTCGAAAATCCCTCGATGAATCTTCGGTAATAACCAGCTAAACCCAAAAATTGACGAACTTCGGTTGGGGTTGTAGGTGCAGCCCAATCTTTTATCGCCTCAATTTTTGCAGGATCCACGTGGACTCCTTGTCTATCAATCACATGGCCCAAAAATTGTACCGTCGGAATCCAAAATTCGCATTTCGAAAACTTGGCATAGAGTTTCTCCTTCCTGAGCAATTCCAAAATGAGTCTTAAATGCTCCTCATGCTCTTCCTCACTCTTTGAATAAATCAGAATGCCATCGATGAATACAATCACAAACTTATCTAAGTAAGGCTTACACACACGATTCATGAGATCATGAATATTGCTGGTGCGTTAGTCAACCCAAACGGCATCACCTGAAACTCGTAATGCCCATAACGGGTTCTGAAAGCCGTTTTCGGAATATCTTCCTCGCGAACTCGAAGTTGATGATATCCCGATCTCAAATCGATCTTCGAATACACACTCGATCCTTGAAGTTGATCGAACAAGTCGTCGATCCTAGGTAACGGGTATCGATTCTTCACCGTTAACTTATTCAACTCTCTATAATCAATACACATACGAAACGATCCATCCTTCTTCTTCACGAATAAGACTGGGGCTCCCCAAGGTGAAGAACTTGGTCTTATGAATCCTTTTTCGGCTAACTCCGCCAATTGTTTCGACAACTCTTCCAGTTCGGTAGGTGCAAGACGATAAGGTGCTCGTGCTACAGGTGCAGCTCCAGGTATCAACTCAATCTGAAACTCCACTTGTCTAGTCGGCGGGATTCCCGGCAAGTCATCGGGAAACACATCAGGAAAATCACGAACTATAGGCACATCTCCAATGCACCTTTCCTTTTTCTTCGTCTCTCCCTTCTCAGAAATTTGAGCTAAGAAAAGGTAACATCCCTTCTCCATTAGCTTCGGTAACTTTGTGCAAGATATAACTGCTAATCGGGATGGGCTCCTAGAATCCTTTCGGTCTCCTAATATATTTAGGACTTCCTTTCCGTATGGTACGCGCACGATCTTCTCGTCGCAAAGTATGTGAGCACGATACTTCGACAACCAATCCATACCAATGATGACATCAAAACTTCCTAACGTGACGGGTAGAAGATCTATGTTGAAAGGGTGGTTCAAGAAATTTAACGTACAACCGCGAATGATGGTATTAATCCTTTCTAGGTTTCCATTTGCTAACTCAATATCATATCCAATTCCTAAGGCCATCGGGGTTTTCTCTAGTAATGGTGCAAACGTAGTGGACACAAAACTCCTATCGGCACCAGTATCAAATAGTATGGAAGCATAACGATTATTGAGAAGGAACGTACCAGTAACGACGTTCGGATCTTCTCCTCTCTCGTTCCCGAGTGCATACACTCTTCCCTGAGCAGCTCCAGCTTCCACACGTTGGTCCCCATTATCTTGTCGTCCACGGTTTCCTCCAGCTCCACGGTTTCCATAATTGTACCCATTACCACCCGAGCCTTGATTTCCACGGTTCCGCGATTCTCTACACTCATTCCTATAGTGTCCCTTCTTTCCACACCCATAACAAGTAACATCTGCCTTATTTCTCATCTCAGGAGCAGCTTGAACCGTAGCAAGAGGTCGAGCTCTACAGTCCCTAGCTGTGTGTCCTTTCCTTGAGCAATTCTGGCATTTCACACTACACCATCCATTATGATGTTGGTGGCAACGATCACACTTGGGTGCATCACCGTTCTGATTCTTCTTATCTCCATTCCCAATAGCATAAGCCTTAGCTTGTCTCTTGCTTCGGTGATCATTATTCTTAGAGTGACGGTCCCTCTTTCTCTTTCCATTCTTTTCCTTATCAGCTTCTTCTAATTCTAACGAATCCATAAGTTGTTGAGCAATTGTGATTGCCTCATGGATGTTTGTATGCCTAGCAGAAATTACATCATTCCTCGTAGCTACAGGCAATCCAT
Organism: Artemisia argyi; assembly: GCA_030686995.1. NCBI lineage: Eukaryota > Viridiplantae > Streptophyta > Magnoliopsida > Asterales > Asteraceae > Artemisia > Artemisia argyi. Next base: position 226,316,991 of record CM060680.1, on the reverse strand, counting down.
CAGTATACCTTTCAATCTTTTGAGTCTCAGTTTTCACCATATCAGGGCACAACAAGGCTAACTCTTGGTAACGACGATTGTAAGTCGCCATATCATTACCTTTCACCTTGTGGTTCCAAAACTCAATCTCTAGCTTCTTGACCTCATTCCTCGGGCAATAAGTCTGAATCAGCAAGGACTTAAATTGCTCCCAGGTCATAGCATAAGCTACATCACTCCCAACTGCATTTCGATAGTTGTTCCACCAAGTCAAAGCTTCATCCTTGAAAGTAAAAGAAGCAAACTTTACCTTCGCATTCTCCGCACAACCACTGACATTAAACACTGACTCAGTCTTCTCAATCCATCTGACTAAGTAAACCACTCCTTCAGTTCCACCAAACTCAATGGGTCCACAAATCTTGAATTCCTTGTATTGACATCCATTAGCACGAACAGGTGGAAAAGTTCCAGCAGAATTGTTGGAATGATTTGACTCAGCTAGTAGTTCAGCAACTCTTTGCTCCACGAGTTGGTTGATCATTGCTTGATCCACAGTAGGTGCATTAAGTGGAACATGATCATTGTCTCCCTGAACATCAACATTTTGATTCCTGTTGTTACGGTTAGTGGTGTCCAGGTTGTCAGGAGTAGGGGTTTCAACATTTCGAGTAGGTCGACGACCTCGACGAGCAGGAGTAGTCACAGCAGGACCAGTCCTGGTAGACCTAACAGGGTTTCGACGTGGTGCCATTGATCTGTAACATCATACAAGTTCATGAGTCTCCAATAGAACTTATCAATATGCTCAACAAAACATCTCAACGAAATTAAGTCATGGAAAGAATAGCAACAACACGCCACGTAACAACAAATAAGCGAATAAGGACTCAACTTCCATAACACCCAAAATCACATAATACCATATACTAATAACCATCAACCATACAACAGCGGTCTATATCGTTCCAACTAACGGATAACACAAAACATACTAATCGTTCCAAAAGAGACGAATACCAAACAAAATACATCAAAATATGATAAATAGCCTTTCTAACCGAACACTCCTCGGCTAAGAAAGCAACAAGATAATATAACTCAAACAACTAGCCACGTGGCTGACGGATAATCCTCAACTCCTGCCTCAAGCCATCAAGATCCCTCCATAACGATCCTAACTCCACGCTATGGGTGTCTCGGTCTCTCTTGAGGCAGCCACCTCCTTCTCTAGCTCGGCATTCCTTTGCCAAAGCTTGCGGTCGGCCTCACGAGCAGTAACAAATCCTCGCTGCAAACTATCGATATGCTCGTGGACATCCATCATAACTCTCCTCAGCTCAGTAGCCCTGCCCACAGCGACAGTCAAATCAACTCTCAAATCTGCTAAAAACTCTCCAATAACTCTCTCAAGTCGATCAGATACACGTGCAACTCTGTCACTAAGCTCAGTAATCCGCGCCCACAACCTGCCAACCTCACCCAACTCTGCATGCTCAGCAGAAACCTCAGAAGATGCATCCGACTCAACGGGACTACCCGGTGGCAACTCAAACAAAAACGGATGATCAGGTGAATCAGGCTCAATCGGGTGTACAGGTGAATCAGGCTCCTCAGCCTGAGCTGGTGGTGCTAACTCATCATCATCATCATCAGGCATCTCATCCTCCTGAGGGTCATCCTCCTCCTCAGGGTCATCATCATCACCATGCTCAGCCTCCTGAGGGTCATCCTCCCACTCAGGGTCATCAGCCTCATCCTCACCCTCGTACTCCTCTTCCTCATCGGAAGAGTACCTCATCACTCGTCGTCTCCTACTAGGTGAACCATGTGAAGATGTAGTAGGTGATCTAGGACGACGACGCAGTGATGTGGGCGGCGCCTCAGACAGAAGAGAATGAGCATCAATCTGTAAAGGTGATGGAGTAGGGCGTACCGACATGCGTGCCGTAGCTCGGTGGGCAAAGCGTGGTGCCACACGAGCCAAAGCCTGATGAAGAGTAAGCTGCCTCGATGTACCAGGGAGCCCTAGAGAAGATGAGGGTCCCTGCGTAGATGCAGCAGGTAGTGCTGAAGTAGAAGCTGCCTGTGACACAATAGCTGAAGACATGGCCATCTGGTAAGGGTCATCAGATGCCATAGTGAACTGTGCAGGTAAAACTGGTGCAGTAAGAATGTCCTCGACGACATCAGGCATATGGGAGGCCATAGTCTGTGACAACGGCGTAGGGTAGGTGTAAGTGTTTCAAAATAACTTAAATCGCAACTCATAATACCATACCAAACATACTCATCAAATAATTCCATATATAATCTCAATAAAAGAATTTCAAACACCGCATTACTAAAATGTTTATAAAACATATAGACCATATAAATCCTCGAGAACGCCATCTTATTACTAAAATCCATAAACCTCAAATCATCTCAAATATCTCATAATACCTCAAATAATAGAAGATGCTTCGGCTTGGCGGGCTGGCGGGCGGTGGTCAAGGATCATTTTCTATAAAAATACGGTTATAGTTTAGGCGTTTATTTACCTAGTTCTCTATAACCTTGGCTCTGATACCAATCTGTAACACCCCCAAAATTTGATACAGCGGAAGACTCAACAAGCTTTCGGGGTGCTACGGGGATTGGTATCCAACACAAGACAATATAGAACGAGATAAAGTAAACATAATAGAAACACAACCAAAACGGGGTTTTAACGTTTACATTTATCCCAACATCATTCAGAGTCAGGCCCAAAATAAAATAACAATAGGTCCAAATTTAATTATCAGAGTTTAGAAAAATAGATCCATAAACCGTATGCCTTGGCCGAGCCTTCCATTCCAAGCATGCATCTCAACACTTAATTACCTGAGAATACGTGCTAAAAGTCAGCTTTCACTGGTGAGATCATAGGTTTAAATTCAACTAATAGTATAGTGGACATATACGCAAAACGCTTGCTAGCTAGACTAAGGATTCGCTAAAAGCCTGCGGATAACCTCCGCTCTCAACATAACACACGGATACCCTTCCGCAATAACAAAACACACGGATACCCTTCCGTACTATCATAGGTATTCGGGTAGCCCCCGCAATACCAATAATAACTCGGATAACCTCCGAAGTATAATAACCTATAGGTGCACACTATAGTATCTAAATAAGTCAACCTTGAATAGTACACACAACATATATGCGACTAAAGCTGACAATTCCAAATAACCAAATAAGTCAACCTTGAATAGTACACACAACCTATATGTGACTAAAGCTGACAATTCACCAATAACCAAATAAGCCAACCTTGAATAGTACACACGACATGCGTGACTAAAGCTGACAATATATCCTAGTCCATACGCATAGCAAGTTTAGAAACAATATAAAAGCGATAATAGTCCACGTAAAATGATTTGCACGTTTCTCACCCCAATCATTGAAAACATAGTTCAAGAGTAAAAAGTGGGGCTATGACTCACCTCAAGTCCAGAAAAATAGCAAGACGAGGTAGGTAGAAATAAGATGTATGATAACTCACGAAACAGCAACTACGGACTTGGCACGACCTAACAATATTAACTCTTTCAGAAATCATTTCCTCAAATATATAATATTCCCAAACCCGGACGAGAATCCGTTTTATTTCTGAAAATCCATTTCGTATTAGTTTGGTGTATTTGCGTTTGGTATCCATACGGGTGGTGGGTCGACTCAAAACAAACCAAAGAGAGATCACATATAGAAAGATAAATAAACTATAGATCTAATATTAGCCCAATATATCATTTAAATAAATCGCTAAAGTTTACCAAATCCGTCGATTTGATAATCCTCATATTTATTTACGTAACATACCGTTCCAAGATTACACCCAATCTAAAGCACATAGCACATAATTACTATATAGTATATATCATAGTTTGATAAATTCCTCTTATATATCGTCAAATTGGCCAGGTTTCCCGATATATACACTCGCAATTTATCACACTTTACATATACTACACCTATGGGCGTCGTAGGATACGATGCCCATTAATATATTCATTTCATATAACCAAATAACCCGGTTCAACCTTACGGTTAAGTGGTTATTTAGTTATAGAAAACGTTTATATTAATCGTCATATATCCGTGACAACACGAACGTCACAAATAATAACTTACCTGGACCCGAGTGACAACGATTCCGCATAACTCGATAAGTTTATCCGTTATATATCGAAAATGACATTTTATTAAACGTTTAATAATTGTCGGGAGTTTCCCGTTTTATAACACAATTTTATAATAATAATACGTTCAATAATATTACGCCACTTTCGTAGCCTAATATATATCTAATTGTATTATTTATAATACGACTCGTGATTATTATTATTATTAATATACGCGCCTATATAATTATATATACGTTATTCACGTCTATATATTCATATAAACGTTCATATTATCAATAATTGTTATTACGAGTTTTATTATTTACATTTCAATTTTTAATAGTTATCGAGTCATACGAAATGGTCACATGTCCGAGTCATGACTCTCGGCTCATTGTCCAAGTCCAAAGTAAATAACAAAAGTCATAAATAACAAAATCTCCGTCCAATCACAATCTCAAACCACGGGCTACAACAATAAGGTCCGACTACGGCAACCGACTAACCTATCTCCGTCAATCTAACGACCGTCTCACAATCGGTCCCCAATCACTTCGTCAACAACTCCTCAATTACCAATAATTATATCCCATGTCGAGACCACAATGGTCTCGACTCAACCAAAGCATTCGGCCGATAAAGAAATACCACAACAATATATCAAATAGTTCACAATTTTTTAAGAATATAACATCAACCAAGTTAATGTGTGGGTCGGTTTACCAAGCCGACCCGAGCCCTCGACTCACTTGAGTCTCGGCTCCGAACCGCGAGTCACTAGGACTCGAGCCAAACACACAAGTATCATATAGCTCACAAGAGCTTAACCAAGAAATCATATAACCCATTCGACCCAAATGGTCAAATCGGCAACAAGAAATTATACACGGCTCAAGGCCGCGACCCACAAGGGTCGAACCACAAAAACCATACGAGCCGAAGGCTCGAACCACACTCAACGAGAACCCCATGAGGGTCTCGGCATGGCCAAAGAGCACAAAAGAAACCCCGAGACCACATGGTCTCGGCTAGCTCGGATCGAGGTACAAAACACCCTCGACAAACCAAACAACCAATCAATCAATCACCAAGAACCAAACCATACGAGGCTTCGAACCAAATATAATAAGCCGAGAGCTTGCTCTCGGTTCCGAGTCAACCACGACCCAAACCATGAAAACCCGGATACCAAACCAACTTTTAATCATTAAAACACCATTTCCATTCAAATATTAGTTCGATTCTCCACAAAGTTATCCGTGTAGCCACGGATAAAAGCCAATCCGTGGCTCCCAAAACCCATGAATAGCTTCCTTCTCACCTTCTTAATCTTCCAAAATCACGGATCTAGAAAACTACAACAAATTCGGATGGATAAATAGAGATTTGGTGGTGTTAATGATGGTTCTAGGGTGAGTTTCTTATACCAAAAGAAAGAGGGGAAAGAGGGGAAGAAAATGGTGGTGTTAGTTTTGTTGGGTGGTCGGTAAAACGGCGGTGGTGGCCGGATTTATGGTCGGCGGCGGCTAGGGTTAGGGTTGGGGAAGAGATGAGATGAAAGAGAGAGATGGAAATTTTTGTGTTGGTGTTGTGTGTGTGTGTAGAACCGGACCCAACACACCCTTATTAACTTTTATTATTTATTTATTTTTTTTTATAAATGATAATAATAATAATAATAATAATAATAGTAATAATAATAATATTATTACGGTGGAGCGGGTAACACGGGAAATTGTAAAAACATGTGGCCCGAACCCGAACTCATTTTAAAACTTCAATATCACTCGAGAACATCTCGTAAATAATTAAAAATATATCGGACTCGTTAAGACGAATCATAAAATTGTCGTTAGGTAATCCTAGTGCCAAAGTCAACGTAGTACCAAGTGAGAATTCAAATATACATCACCGATCATATAATCAAAAATGAATTATGAACATAATTCACGAATTCCATAACGTCATTAAATAAAATATCCATAAAATAGGTCTTACAAGTTCGTTGTGAAATGAAAATTTCAAATAAAAATTAATAACGAACTTAAATTGTAATGCGGGTTTTAAAAATAGCTCCCTAAACTGCCGGTTGTCACACTTTATTAATCGATTTACAGTAAAACAATTGGAGTATGCTCAACAAGAGATAGTACGTCAGGTTTATACACCAAGAGTTGATTTGGAAGATGGAATTTGCGGCATTGGTGAAAGTTCAGAGAGGATTGAAGCAATTAAAAACTTTCAAAAGAAACCAGCCGAGGTAATCTGATATATCAACACAACTGCGGGGAGGTGTTGGGATGGAAGTAGTTGAAAGAATTTCATGATTAGCAAAGAATTAAAATTGGAATATATGTCATTGGGAAAGCCAGGATGATGTTTCAATTAATATCAATGGTCCCGATGACGATGTTGTTTTGTATAAATAACGACTTCCCGAATTAGCATTAACTATTAGCATATTAGGTGTTAGGTTTATATTTAGTATCATTTGTATGTAAGAACGAATCAATGTAAATATTGTTTAATTATAATGAAGATGTATAATTAGTAATAATTGATGTTAGAGTACATGAACGATCACGTGTTAGAAATAAAATGATATATGTTAATGCATCTGTTATTTATAATTAGGGCATCTGTTAGTTATACTTAGTGCATCTGTTATTTATATATCATATGCATTATATGTATAGTACGTCAATAATATACTAATACATTGTTACTGGAAAAAACAAAAATATTTCAGGACATGAAGATAGAGATAAAAAAGGCGTTGTCAATAACAAGAAATATACAAAGCATTGTTGATGAAATGCTGGAAATGGCTGCAATTTCTTACCCTGAAGATGAAGAAGTCAAATCACTAATTGAGTCGAGAAACGAGAAGATTAGGAAAGCGTTCAAACCAGGAAAAATCGCCGCTGCACTTGAATCGGAAAACGATATAAATGATGAACCTATGAATGATGCGCATATATCACAAGAAGAAAATGATATAATCACAGATGATTTTTTCGGAGGGGGACCAGATATAGAAACAGTTATGGAAACACCAGAAGATTGTTTGGAAACGAATGGGGGAAATAAAGTAAATGAGGAATCTAATGGTATAAATAAAGGAGGACAGGTTAATGGCGATATTGAAAAAGAAGCGAATGAAGGTGTAGACGCAGTGTTGGTTAAACAGATTGGAGAATCACCAAAAACTGATGGAAATGTTGGTATAAATGAAGGTGGAAACGCTAATGAATATCTAGTTTTAAATGAGGTTAATCAAGGTGGAAAAAGTGCAGACGTATACGTGGGGTTAAATGAAGTTGAAAAGGAGGCCGAAAAAGAAGTTGTGAATGAAATAGTTGAAGACGCAAATGTAAGGTTTATTGGAGAATCACCGGTTGAAGAATCGTCGATACATTATACGAGGAAAAATAAAATTAAAGTTGGCGAGAGGACTGTAAGCCAAATTATGGAAAGACTCGCAAAGAAAGGGGAATCAACTAGATTACCAAAACTTTCAATCCCGGTCGCAACTGAAAATGATTTAGAAGATACAGGAACCGGTAAAGTTTCAAAGAGGCAATACATTGATTTCACACCACCAAGTTTCAATCTGTTTTCGCAAGATGATGAAATGAACAATATAGAAACAGATTTAAACGTTGTAATGAAACTTCCACTGACACAACCTTCAGAAATGGAAACCGGAGACAAGCATAAAAGTGGAGTGGTGAAATCAAAAACTGACAAATTGGTTAACCCTTCAAAGGATAATTCTATGAACGAAAAGGACGGTGTGACAAGGACTGAAGCAACAACACCGATGGATGATGTTGATAACGTTCAAGAAAGTGTAGGGAAAGCAGGTGAAAAACCCAGGTCTGAGCATGTGATTGTCGATACGATACTTCAAAACAAAACAAACACGCACCAAACATTTATAAAAAGACCTAAGGTGACAATAAAGATATCAGAAGGGTTGAAAAAACCAGGTGATTTAACAATTCATAAAACTGGTGCGGATAAAGGTAAGCAAGTGCTTACGTCTGATGAGGGTAATCTTTCGACCACTGGAGCAATTAGTGCGGTGCCAATAAGCTTTATGAGGCCAATGGAACAAGGAAATGAAGTATTAGGGAAAAGAGTGAGCAATCCTACTGAAGTACTATTGTCTCCATATGTCAAAAGAAAGGTCAGCATAACCACAAATTTGCAGAGTGATGAGAAAACAATAGCTGATTACATGTTCAGCGGGATGCTTCCTCCTATGTGAGTAAAAATATAAATGTTAATTTTATAAAAAATAAATTTAGTGCATCATAGAATTATAGTTAATGCATACATGTTTTGAAGTAATACATTTACGTGTGACCAGGGACATTGTGTTCAAAACATTCGACATGGAGATACCGAGGGTAGTATTTGAAAGTTTGTATGGAAACTTGCCGGTAAGAAGCGCTGCAATTGACGTGTGGAGCATAATTCAAAACAATGATGAGAAGTTGAAAAACAAGGTGGCATCGCGATCTGTTTTATGCAAAACTGGCATGCTGGTAAGGAAAACACGTTTACTATAATATTTGCATACTAATGATCATTAATGCGCAATATGTTGTTAGTATGATTAGATAAACACTTATATCACCTATATGATTCTTGGTTTTATTTTTATTTTTTTTGTTAAAATATGATGATTGATATAAAAAAATCGTGTGACATAGTGGTATTAGTGAATCGTGCGATATATTAAGGCATAATATTGAGTATGATTATGCAATACGATAAATATGTGGAACGATGGAACTGGTTGAAATATTGAGTATGATTACTATATTAAGGCATAATATTAGTAATCATAATATTGAGTATGATACATTGCGTACTTGATAGTGTATTGAAATATTGAGACATATGTATGACATATTTTAGTGCATCTGTATGATATATTTTAGGGCACCTGTATGAATATTTTGATGCATATGTATTAAAATAATTAGATAAACAACTTAACAACATATATGATTACTAATTTAATTTTAGTGCATATTTGTTAACAATTTGTTGAAATAGTGATCGTGTTTTGTGTTTTAAAGATAACACGGAAGGCAGACGACTTCAAAAGAAGGATGGATGGCGTGCTTGAATATTCAAAACGAAAAAAAATCTTGACAAAGTTGAAATGGTAAGTTATTTTTAAATAAAAATGAATGAAAAATTGATAAAAAATGTATATATATATATATATATATATATATATATATATATATATATATATATATATATATATATATATATATATATATATATATATATATATATATATATATGTATTTATATATGGTGTTTAACAATATGAATATGAACCAGGTTTTCTTTCCAATAACAATGGCAAGAGAAAATTATAGTCACTATTATCTCGTCGTGTACAATTTGAAGACATGTAAATCGTATATAATCGACAACGTGCGAGAGCAAAGTCAAGATGTCATTAGGCGATATGGGGATACTCCAAAAGCACTGGTATGTTTTAAAATTATAGCATCAAAGATAAAAAAAATAGTGCATCAAAGTTTTATTATATTCAAATCTGAATTTTGGTTTGAAGATAGTTGTTATTATAAACTTCACATATTGCGTATATTTATGTTTAAAATGAATTAACCACATGTATTTTTTTTATTTTTTATTTTTTTTATTTATGACAGACAAAGATCTTTGCAAATTATTTGCAATCAGAAGATCATCCAAACGCAACAAAGATAGCAGCAACGAAAATCAAGATATTGAAGTTGGATTGGGAAACAAGCACGAACCGTTTTGGATCTGCAATTTTCCTAATGAGGCACATGGAGACATTCTGTGGAACAGAAAAAGATTTCAAATCTGGAATTAAAAAAGAAGGTTCGGCGCAACACACCCAACTCACAAGCCTTCGTAAAAAGTATGTGGTAAAGATGTTGATGACTCTTATCAACGAAATAAGAGAGCAGGTAGAACAAGAATCTAAGAAATACGACAACTTCAACGATGCTCAGAAACAAAATTTCAAGAAATGCGCATTCCCAAAGCTTCAAAAAAGAGTAGCAAATTATTTTGAGGATCATGAAGAGAAAATAAGGAAAAGATGGAGCTTCTTAGGGAACAAGTCTATTAATGAAAACAATATGATGTAATAAGATTGATATTCGAACTAGAATTAGGAATTCTCAAATCATTAGATACACAAGTTTAACGTAGCATAAAACTAGTATGTTTATGCAAAGTGTGATACGCTATGTTTACGCAAAATATTTTATGCAGCAACTATTGTGTTTATGCAAATGTGTTGATAACGTTTGTTGATGTATAAATTCTTATTGCATTTATATATATTAAATATGAAAAAATGCACTAATGAAATGTGTGTATAACATTTAAACATTTGTTCAGATATAATACGATGCGTATGTGAGTGGTAAAAAGTGCATCAAGGTTAGGATAAAAGGTGCATATATGTGGTAAAAAATTCAATAAATCAAAATCAAAATTAAAAATAAAATTCACACAAAATATGTTTATGGATAATATACTAGTAACAATATAAATGTGTAGATAATAATAAAACAAACATATGATAAAAAGTGCATCAAGGTTATGATGATTGGTGCATCTGTGTAATGTTAAAAAAAAATAAAAAAAAATACAATATACAAATTACACATCAGACAATATGAGAATCCAAAAATAAACTTCAAAGTACAATTATACAGAATCTAAATCAAATTCAAAGTAATCATCGTACAAAATGAGATTTATTTTTGTTGCAGAAGTTCATTATTCAATCACAAATCCTAAAAAAATAAAAGGGATAGATTTTTTTTGAGAACAAGTACATAAAACCCGCATGTGAGAAACATACTGGTCCATTACTCCTGGTAATCCACATCAACAGAACGAGTAGAACGGGTTGATCTTTTGCAAGTACCACTGATGCTGTTCTTGTACGGGCAGGTTCTAGAGTTGTGACCTTCAGCCTTTCCACAGGTAAAACATGTTCTTCTCTTCTTTGATGCTTCAGCCTCTTTGCTTAAAATTTCATCCATGTTCTTCCATCTTGAGTGGGAACCGGTCCCTTTGTTCTTCGATTGCTTGGGAACTTTAATCTCAACTCCAGCTGGTTCAGTGACACCAAGCACCGAACAGAAATTGTCAGCCTTGTTATTGGAAAGAGAAACAGGAACCTCATCTTCAGCTAAAGACAGCAAATCCAACAATTGCAAACGGTACATCTCAAGTTTTTCTTTGAACGGCATCAACCTATCAACTGTAGCTTCAATAATCTGGCGAATTGCGCGATGAGCAGAACAAGAACTTGACTCAGCAGCATTCACAACATTCACAGATACATCAAAAGAAATACTATCCGGAGTCTTCGACCATCTATCAAGAACATACTCTTTTGGAAAATCTTGAACATTGTTCATCCTCAAAACGTAAAAAATGTGACGGCATAGAAGACCAAAAAGATCAAAACGCTTGCAAGAGCACGTCACGGTCATATCAGATGAACAATACAACACCTGAAAAAAATAAACAACAAATTAATGCATCTGTGTATAGAATAAAGGTGCATCCATTTATTATCAATTTGATTATATACATAAAAAAACAAAAAAAAAATAAAAGAAAAAAAAAGAAAAGAAAAAAAATATATATATATATATATATATATATATATATATATATATATATATATAAGTAAATAAAAAATAAAATAAAAATAAACAATAAAAAATATATATATATGTAATCAGACATACCTCATACACTTCAGACGTATTCTTGTCCTTCCACTTTTTAACCTCATTATCACGAATAAAGTATTTTATAAACAACCCAATTTCCTCAATGTTGAGAGATAAGCAATGGACAATAGAAGAAACAAGCTCATCTTGAACATCAAAAAACACACTCAACGAGTACAGCTCAGCAACATCCCTCTCCAATTTCAACTCAGTACGGTATTCAGGTGTATTGTAACGAGATTCATGATCATTCTTCCGCTGAATGTACCGCTGCGAATCCATAGCACTTTCAAAATGGCTAAGAAACTCAACCAACGTAAGGTGTGGATTAGTAAACCTTCCAAAGAAATGATTTTCAGATTCAGATCTTGAAGTAGTACGCATAAGTCCAGACATGTCTTCGTCTCTCAGAAAAGCTGGAATCCATCTAACCCTCATTTCAAAAATATCAGACAACCATTTGTTTTCACTCAGATCAAAATCCGCAATAATATTCGCCCATTCCTCTTCAAATACACTAGGTGAAATTTGGTCATTCCAAACTATCCCACAAAGCCTTCGTTTGAAATCTGAATTCTTACAAATAGCAGAACCAACCTGTAATTAAAAAAATTAAAAAAAGTGCATCAGTGTTACATATTAGTGCATCAGTATTATAAAATTAATACAACATTAAAACAAAAATCAATGATGTACAAAAACAACAATGATGTACAAAATCAACATGATGTACATTTGTAACATGAATAGAAACCACCAATGTTTTTTTTTAAAAACAATTGTTTTGTTAGAATGTTGATATTTTTTTATGTTATTATAAAAGTGCATCAGTGATACATATTAGTGCATCAGTATTATAAAATTAATGCAACAAAATTAAAAAATAAAAAATAAAAAATGTAACAATTATTATAAATATACCTTAGTAGTGACCTTCTGCATAATGTGCCACATGCACAAACGATGGCGAGCATTCGGAAAAACATCAGCAATCGCTTGCTTCATAGACGGGTCCTGGTCAGTAACGACAACTTGTGGGTCAGAACCAAAAGCCTTTTGGAACGACTGAAGAAGCCACTTGTATGAAGATATCGTTTCATCATATAGAAGTCCAGCTCCAAATGTAACCGAATGGTTGTGGTTATCTATACCAGTGAACGGTACAAAAACCATCTTGTACCTGTAAAAAAAGGTGCATCAGTAAGTAAGAAAGTGCATCAGTATTGAACAAAAAAGGTGCATCAGTGAGTATATATATATAAAAAATTGTATATGTAAAAAAAAGGTGCATCAGTAAGTAAGAAAGTGCATCAGTATTGAACAAAAAAGATGCATCAGTGAGTATATATATATAAAAAAGGTAAAAAAACATTACTTGTTAGATCTAAATGTGGCATCAAAAGACAAGATATCTCCAAAACGCTTATAGTTTAACTTTGCAGCATTGTCTGCCCAGAATAATCCACTCAACGCATCCCCTTCACCCACGTAATAATCCATAGAAAAACCTTCACAATGCTTCTCCAAATTCTGCAACTTCTCAACCGCCATTTGAGCATCATGATCTCCAATGAACAAATTCATATCACGGCGAAAGTTTTTGCAATCTACAACCGTCACTCCAACATTCTCAATTCCACCATTCATCTCCTTCATCAGCTTAAATGCTTTCACAGGTCCAACATTTGCGTTTGAAACTTCCATAATAAATCGCTGTTTTGAGAATCCCAAGTCTCTTGAATTCATCAAAAATTGCATATCATGTTGAGACACAAGAGGATGGTTATGTTCTGCCACAAACCAATAAACCTCATAAACGTCTCCCTCAACCTTCCTAATCCTCATTGAAGCAGGACAGTCGGTCTTACACGAAGTGTTTTTCCTGAATGGTTTTTTAACAAAAGAGTCGCCAACTTGAGACAAATCAACAGATTTCCCTTTGTCAACAGAATTACCTTTACCACTAACACGTTTTTCACCCTCGTAATCGGACTTATGCTTATCATACTTCGATTCTCTCTTCTTTCCACTTTTCCTACAACTGAAATACTTAATGATTGGTATACCACTTAAATCATCCCTACATTCGGTTCCTAACTTGATGTCAAAACCAGATATCTTCGCATATTGTCTATAGAAATTGTACGCCTGAGAAACCGAACCAAATATAGTCCCTTTGGTAGGTGTATCAGCAACACCTACACTAGGAATCCATGTTCTCTAATTGCCTAAACTAACACCCACGTCACCAATGCTATCAACACTAGATGAACTACAACTACGATTCGGAGTAAAACTAGAACTAGCAATGAAACCTGTAAAATAAAAATAAAAAACGTATATTAAAATATAATTAAGTGAATCAAAATAATAAACATAGCATCAAGTATAATAATATTGCATCAACATACATAATATACATTATAATAATGTATAACAGAAAAACATAATGTTATAAAATAGTGCAACAACGTACATAATATACAGAATACATAATATAACAAACAGATATCATAGTAAATTCAATTAGTGCATCAATATATAAAATTAGTGCATCAGCATATATATTTATATCAATATATTTTTAACATATGATAATAGTAAAATAGAAAATTAGTGCATCAGTATAATCACAAATTATTATTATTATTATTATTATTATTATTATTATTATTATTATTATTATTATTATTATTATTATTATTATTTTATTATTTTCTTCATCAAATTCATTCATCACATAAACAGTATGTAAAATCAGATAGAATATTAAATAAAATTATTGAATCAGTATACAAAATTAGAGCATCAGTATATAAATTTATATATATATGTATATTTGACATATGAAAATAATAAACTAAACAATTGGTGCATCAGTATAATCACACATTTTTTTTCATTATTTTGTTCGTCATAATTATCCACATAAACAGCATACAAAATCAGATATCATATTAAATTAAATTATGCATTATGTATGAAATATAATCACATAAACATACTATAAAATTAGTGCATCAGCATAGATTTTTTTTTTTTTTTTATTTTTATTTTAACATCTGATAACAATAAACTTTAAAATTAGTGCATCAGTAATAACACAAAAATTTTCATTATCTCATTCATCAAATTTATTCATCACATAAATCACACTAATCGGTTCTGAAATCACATAACCACAATAATCACTATAAATCACACTAATATGTTCTGAAATAACATAAACAATAATGAACCAGAAAAAAACTGGTACAAATCATATAAACGTTTATAAAATCACATAAATTGAACGTTTAATGAAAGTTGACCGAAAAAAAAAATCAATTAACGATGCGTATAACAGCTAAAATACGATTAATCAAACTGTTTGAGATCGGATTTTTGTGTTATTACTGATGCACTAATTTTAAAGTTTATTGAGATCGATTAACGATGCGTATAAAAAGAAACAGTTAAAAAACCTTACAATTGAGATCGGATTGAGGCATCTTATTGAAATCGACTGCACGATCATAAAGAAAAAATGTGAATGCGAGTAAAATAAGAGAATTATTGTTTGGATTTTATAGAGAGATGTAGAGAGAAAAAAAGTAGCGATTGATTAAAAAAAGTGAAGAAGAATAGGGATAATATATGATGCAATCAGTGATATTACAAAAAATTATTAATCAGTCCTTATAAAATTGTAAAAGTTACAATTAGACCCTTGTAGTTGGGTGGAAAAAAGGGGTGGGAGATGGAGGGTGAGATTTGTACATTTTTCCAACTTTTCCACCAAGGGGGGGTTTTTTCATGAACCCACCTCTCTCTCTCTCTCTCTCTCTCTCTATATATATATATATATATATATATATATATATATATATATATATATATATATATATATATATATATATATATATATATATATATATATATATATTAAGCTTTCAGAAAGATCAAGTAGCATCGTCACTTTGACATTTCATCATAATCCAAGTTATTTCATCATGCAAAAGTTCACCGACTCCCCCTGCCCCATAGACAAAAGAAACTACCACTGACAATTGCAGAGTGTAACTTCAAAAAACAACACTACTTCAGTTATTCCCCAATGCCCCCTAGTCTAACAACAGCTGTTTCAGCCATAACCATCAAAAGTTCCAACTAATGCATATTCCCCAATGCCGAAATGAGGCATCTAACTTCAAACTTCAAAGCATCCTAACTGTAAAGGAATTAATCCAAATTTCTAATTTCAACCAGACAATAATATGTACCTTTGCGAATGGGCATCTATGCTCTTATCAGTTATATTACAATTATTAGCATGAAACACCAACCTACATTTTCATTTGTCCCATTTTCATTATTGTACTTTTTTGTTCTTCTGGGTCAAACAAATCTTATAAAAACCAAGACAAGGATTTTGACAAAAATGATGCAGTAATTCTTAAGAAAATGTCAATATCGATCAGAGGTTACAAAATAACCAAAAATCAATATTACAGGTCGCAAAAGTCATCATTTTAACGACACACATGTTTGTATTTTGTACGCAAAAAAACACTATATTTACCAAAAAAACACGTGAGCCTCTACAAAACAAGTTAAAGAACAGAAACACCATAATGCAATGCACAATCAAGAAACAGAAGCATCAGTCATGACTTAGAGAAAATGGCTCTTTTGTTCATAGCAAAGAAGAGTCCTTTTAGATTTCTAATCAGTTGAATTATAAATTTTAAGTCACATGTGTTGAAGGCGTCATACCAAATTAATGAACAATGTGTCATATAATCAACACAGTTGTAACCTTAATACACTACTCATGAACCCCAAACATAGATAACACCTCTGTAGGCAGAATTTTAAGAGAGCGCACAATTGACAACAAAATTGTATACAAGCTTTCATTCTTATCAGCTAATAGTCAATTGCAACAAGCTAAATACCCTAACATATGAAAACGTTACATATGGTTCCAAGCATACTAGCACCAAAATCATAAAGAGTCTCCAACTCAGTCGTTTTCAATGTCAGCTTCCCTGTTTTCAAAACACCCTAATTACCAAACAATTGCACAATCTAGTGAGACATGGAGCTCGAGTGCTAACTACAGTATGAATCAATACAAGCATACAACCGGAAGCCAATGGGTCATTATCACCATTCACATGTTCATTATAAAAGCATAATAGTCAGTATCAAGGCTATGGTTTATTGGCAGTGACGACTATCATTGTCGCATTCAACTTATTATGGAATGTGGGCATGTAGTGGTCCTTTAGTCTAGGGATGGCAACGGGGTTGGGTATGTCGGGGATTGCATTTTCCATCCCCGTCCCTGATCCCAAGACCACATACCCATCACCGCCCCCATCCCCGTTGGGGAATAGTTTTGCTTCCCCATCCCCATCAGGTATCGGGGATCCTCATCGGATATTGGGCATTTTTAAGTTTCTTAAAAATCAACTGATATGTTATCTTTTACATATCTACATACAAATTTGATACAAAATAAGACTTCACCTTAGATAAAAACCATAAAATTTTCCAAGAAAAAGGAACGAAAACAGAAACAAAAGAACAAGAAAAAGAATCAGATCTACACAAAATGAAATCTGACGAAGAAGAACAAATTTTAGTTTTTCTTCTACAAACATCTTGTATTATAGTATTTTATCTGCAATCAATCGATAATAACATTAAGAGTTGAGCATACTTACTAGTTAAGTTTACTTCATGACAGTTAGACAAACAAACTTAGACAAACATTTTTAGCGGTGCATATAAGCCAAAATTAAATGAGCTCATAAGCATACATATAAGCCTACACAAACACCCTGAAGATTAGCCGTGTGTATCCCTGACCAAGAATTTGCATGTACCTCAACACTAGCATCAACTGTAAACACGCAGCTAATTTAAAACAGTAAACCATAACTTTAAAAATGCAGAGCAGTTTCTATAAATTAAAAGTGATACCCGTGGGAGAGATCTTAACGCATACAAATACACATATACTTTAGCTTAATTTGTATAAACACGCATACAAACATGAATCTTTATACAAAACACGCACCGTAGATATCATTCTCTTCTTGAGACATAATTAATGTTTAAAGTTGTAGCTGTAACATCTATAAAACCAAAACTTACATCATTTGAGCAGACAAAACATGTATTAAACCAGCATAGTTGGACTGTCACTTATTGTCAAATGCTAACAAGCCACAAACATCAAAAGCAATCTCAAATCCATATCCTAACAACTGACCAACAAAATCTCAGAAACCTGAATCCAATCTCAAAATCTCAAAAACCGAAAACCTAACCATCTTAACTCAACGATCCAAGCTAAACCTGGTTCATATCCTAAATTCATACCACATTTCCTCAAAAAACACCAAAATTCACCCCATTTACACTCACAACATAAAAATCCAACCAACAAAGGTAGTTAAATCGTCACTTATCAGCAAATACTAACAAGCAGTAAACATCAAAAGCAATGTTAAATCCATAAAAAAAAAACAATTCAAATCTTAAAAAACATCCATAGACTTTGCAAAATCTCAAAACCAAAACCCAAAAAATGAATCAGTTAACAATTAAAGCTAAGAAATCTAAGCTCGCAAGAACATCAACAAATGTCACCATTATCTAAACATCATTTACAACTATAAAAATTATAGGTTTTTCTTGTACAAACAATAAATTATAGCTCAGTGTAAAATGAGCTAATCTATGGGTTTTCAAGTCTGTATACATGTCTAGAACACACATACTTGAAAAACCATCGATTGGTTGATTTTACACATACTTTACATAATCTTTGACTAAACTTGAAAAGCTTGAAACTTTATGTGAATTTGAGATAAGCTATCCAAAAAGCTATTGAAAAGCTTGATTAGAATATAAGTTTAAGTGAATCTGGAGTGATGGGAGGCGTTAGATAGAAAGGGATTGGATTGGATGGTTGAAATTAGGAGAAAGGGGGTGGGATCCTTGTGAGGTGATTTGCACCAATAATATATTTACACGTGTCTATTACTAGCATTTACATACCCTAATTTTTCATCCGTGTGAGGGGATTTGAATCCATATAAAATGGGAGGTGATTCGCTCACCAAAGTTTTTGATTATTTCACCACTTCATACAACACTGTAATGCACATAGAACATACAGTACAACCCTTTAATGCACAAAATGTGGTGAAATGATCAAAAACTTTAGTGTACTAATCACCTCCCATATAAAATTGATACGTATCATGATATTTCAGCTTTCAATTTTACGTTTTAACCCGGTTTTTTATGTTTTATTCCATTTTTTTACGTTTTCGCGTGTTTTTTATGTTTTCGTCTATTTTTTTTACGTTTACACCTGTTTTTTTACGTTTTCGCCTGGTTTTTACGTTCTCTTCCGTTTTTTTATGTTTACGCCCGTTTTTTTTAACGTTTTCACCCGGTTTCTTAAGTTTTTGCATGTCTTTTTACGTTTTCGCCTATTTTTTTTACATTTTCACCCGGTTTTTTACGTTTTCTTCTGTTTTTTTACGTTTTCACTCGGTTTTTTACGTTTTCTTCTATTTTTCAAACCGGGTGAAAACGTAAAAAAAGGGTGAAAACGAAAAAAACCGGGTGAAAACGTAAAAAAAAGGGTGTAAACGTAAAAAAAACGGACGAAAACAAAAAAAACCGGGTGAAAACAAAAAAACCGGGTGAAAACGTAAAAAAAATGGGCGTAAATGTAAAAAAACGGACGAAAACGAAAAAAACCAGGTGAAAACGAAAAAAACCCAGTGAGAACATAAAAAAACGGGCGAAAACGTAAAAAACCGGTTGAAATCGTAAAAAAATGGACGAAAACGTAAAAAAACGGACGAAAACCTTAAAAAATGGGGAAAAAACGTAAAAAAAACGAATGAAAACGTAAAAAACCGGGTGAAAACGTAAAAAAACAGGCGTAAACGTAAAAAAACGGACGAAAACAAAAAAAAGCGAAAGAAAACATGTAAAATAGGACAAAAACGTAAGAAAACGGATGAAAACCTGTAAAATCGGAAGAAAACGGAATTTCAGGTTATTTACTAACGACCGTTAGTGTAAAGGACTAACGTTGCGACGCTTAGTGCATACAATAACAAAAAATGTCAAGTTTTGTGTTACAATAAAAAAGAAAATAGTTGGCAACATATAATGGTAAAAAGTGTCAAGTTCAATGTATTTTTTTTTATCATTTTCCCTATAAAATATATTTGTTTTAAAGATTATTATATCTTTTTCATTTCTATCATTTTCTTCAATCCAATACATTTTCTTTCATACCTTGATTGAAATTATCTCTAACACACGAAAGCTTGTAGGAAATTACCAACACCACACCTTAAGGATTTCTTGTGATAATTTTGCGATTCTTGGATAATGAAGTAGTAAACGAGTTATTTTCCTCCTAATTGTTCCCTGAAAAGCCACGTATGGGACAACACACCATCATACGTGTGTTTATTTAATGAATTCCTCCTAACAAGTTGAAGTATTTTGGATTTTTAAGAAAGCTAAACGAGTACTCATGCATAATAACGAGATTTTTTTTTAACAAAAAGTTATATTTGTGCTATTATGGTCTTCACACAACTTTTTGCTCTTTTTTCTTTCAAAATGATTAAATGAATTGTTAATTTTAGACAAAAAAAAGAAATTTTTATTTATTTATTTATTTATTTTTTAAGAAAATACTTTATAATTTGAAATGGTCAAAAGTACAATAAACGATTACAAAAAAAGCATATGTGTCAAAAATATGAAAAAACAAAATTACAAAAAAGCGGCCCTTGTTTTAGAAAACTTGAAGGGTCAAAAAGCAATCCCCTCTTTATCCACACAACAACCAATCCACTTAAATCAATTCCTTCCTAGAACCCCAAAACCAAATACCCTTAATTCAATTGTTTTCAAAGACTGTTTAAAGATATGAAATTAGATGAAGAAGAATGATATGAAGTTGTTGGCTGTTGTTTTACATTTCAGTAGAATCAAATACCCCTTGAGATTCTTATAAGGTAAATAAAATTTTATAAATAATTATTAGTGTTTTACAACTTATATAATCGATATTGGTTTGTTTAAAATTGTGATTGTTCATATGGGTTTTTGATTTGGTTAGTTTAGTTGATGAATTAAGGTGTTCATTACTGGTTTATATATGTATGCACACTAAGTGTTTGTTTTTTTTGCCATTGAAATTCTTGTGTATCATTTTAGCCCAACTGGAAATCTTTATGGTGAAATCTCCCATTGCTATGTTTGTTTGTTTGTTTGTTTGTTGTAGAATAGATATACAGATTATTTCTTTACTTCTATAGAAGTATGCTGCAAGTGTTTGGTATTTTATTTATTTTTATAGGTTAAATAGGCTATAAGGATAGTCTGTAAGTTAACTGCAATTGCCCTCATTGGTTTCCATTGGCCCTATGGACCTGTAAGAATCCCTACGTTACAAGCTTAAGTTTTGAGTTTCCTAATTACTTTTTCAATGTATATGAGAATGTTAAGACAGGGTCCTTATTTCTGAATGATACCCGTAAGTTATGAAATCATCCAGTGTCCTGTAATATTGCGGCAATATTGGCATGTTACTTCTCAGAACCTAATGAAAACCACATTTGAGTGAACTTTAGTGGCTTCACTTATGTGTGGGCTTAATTTGACATGTATGGTTTACTGGCTTGGTTAATTATTTGTGGTTTTGGAAAGGGTTAGTTCGGTTTGGACTTTTTTAGGTTGAATGCATGACG
Source organism: Artemisia argyi (assembly GCA_030686995.1). Classification (NCBI taxonomy): domain Eukaryota; kingdom Viridiplantae; phylum Streptophyta; class Magnoliopsida; order Asterales; family Asteraceae; genus Artemisia; species Artemisia argyi. Next base: position 226,295,283 of record CM060680.1, on the reverse strand, counting down.
TTTGCATTAGCATACCCTTATGAATATACGCACTTCCAAATATTTAGTGGATGTCTTCAAAAAAGAAGAACAAATTCTTTGATTGAACAGATAATGCAATTTAACAGTCAACCTCTAAGCGTCATTTAACATCCAGCACTAATGTTATTTCCAACGGATCAATAGCATCTTATTGACTATCAAATGAGTCATTGGTTTAACATCACTGAACATCTTTTGTCATTTTTCATTGATTTTTATACTGTATGTAATTTTATACCTATTCTAATCATCCAAACTGCTCCAGTTTCGAATGAATGTTTAATGTTTACCCATTTTACAGGCTAAAGGTTAAAGGTAAAAATAACCTGAATCGAACAACTTTCTTGATGGCATAACTTTAATGTATACTAACTTTGTCCATGTTCATGTGGAAGGAAAAGCTAAGCGTGATTAATTTATGTTGTAAGTATTTGCGTTGTGATAAAGTATTTGTTTGTTGTATAGTCAGATTCGCATTTAGGTTTTTCAGTTATCATCCGTTTTCACTTTTCAAAGTTTCACTTGATGCAGGTTTAATGTCACTTGAGATAGAGTTTTTGAGGTACAATAAAAGAACTCACTCAAGTTTTAAATCCTTCAAAAGTGTGAAAATGCCACGGAAAGGTTTAATGACACAAGATTTGAGTAAGTTGGATGTAAAGAAACAACATCCACTCTTTCCAGAGTTATATCTCGAAAGTTGTTCGTAAAATGTGCATCAGTGCATGTATTTAGTCCATATTGCATTTGTACTGACAGTTTTGTTGTCCGTCTTAACAGATAGTCCTCTTTGTGACGTGCCCGAGTTTGAAAAGAGTAAGATGACACTCATAAGACGTGTGCCATTTGCTGAGTGAAAGTAAGTAACCAGATCTTCCAAACATGCTGTCAGAAAATTTATTATTTTTGGGACAATTTACATGAAACGGGTCACTTTTGGTTAGATTTTATATATAATAGGTCAAATGGGAAATATTTTACTATGTTTGGATTCTCCTATAATTTACTATGGTTTTACTTCTGTGAGAAATCATTCTATGAATACTTTATGCATGTGCGTTATGCTTAATCTATCAACTTTGTATATCTGTATCAGGTTTGAGAATCGCGATCAAAAGTAGTAGCTTGGTTAAGCATTAGCTCGGGCCAGAATATTGCCTAATCTTCACGTTTACTTGAAACTATGAATGTAGTAGCATTATTAAGGAAGTCGTGAAGTAGATTAACTGCTTACTACGTGAACCGTGAAGGATGGAATGCCATAAGGATGAAGCGACAAGGGTGAAAGAAATTGTTGAATGTAAAGGGTGCCAAGAAATTTCCCAACTATTAGCAGTTCTGGATGTGCATGTTGGTGCCGAAAACAAAGTAAGCGGTGAATCGGATTATTATGGGATACTTGGTGTGAACCCGTTAGCAGATGATGATACTGTGAAGAAACGTTATAGGAAACAAGTCTATAGGTGCAGAAGGGGCATTCCAGCTCGTTTCTCAAGCATGGAATCTGTTAATCCGATAAAGATAAAAGATCAGCGTATGATCATAAAAGGCATGCTCAGTTTTTGAAGCAGAGGGTTCCTCAGAACGTGTTTTCACGTGTGCATATACTTCCAACTCAGAACAGTTTTCACAATCTCACAAAGAGTACAGCCCGGATAGCTGGAGCAGATGCGCAGACAAAGGTTACAACTTCTCAAAAAAAGGTTAAGTCTACTACTCAGGCAAAGAAGAAAAACAAGAGTTAAAAGGACAAGACTAATGGGACTACCAAGACGGTTCCCACTTCTGTTCCTTCATCCTCCAGTGAACAGATAGCTCCTGAGACGTCAAAGGTCAAAGGTTCTCGAAAAAAGAATAAAGTTAACGGGACTACAAAGACGGCTCCCACTTCTGCTCCTGCATCTTCCAGTGAACAGATAGCGCCTGAGACGATGCCCGAGCCTTGTTTAACAGAGGTTAAAACTTCTCAAGAAAAGGATAAAGTTAATGGGACGACCAAGACGGGTCCCACTTCTATTCCTTTACCGGTTACTAAACAGATGAAGACTAAGACATTTTGGACCGTATGCATGAGATGCAAATTGCAGTATGAATTCTTGAGAAAGTATTTAAATCGAAATATGCTATGCGCCACTTGTTATGGACCGTTTCATGCGACCGAGATTCCGCCACCAACTGTCAATGCTTCTTCAGAAGTTGCGGGAATTTCACAAGGAACAGGAAATATCATTTCTGCCCCAGAAACATGCAAGATAACGGGTGTTGAGGCTGGTAATGGTACAAGCTCCCAGCGAGGTCCACTAAAAAGGGATCGAGAAGAAGCTGGACTAGACACTAATATAGAGGAAGCTTTGAGAAATAAGATCGCTAAAAAGGAAGCTAAATCCGCATCTAAGAAAGTCAAATCTGTTAAAGCAAAGCAAGACATTAACGGGTTTGATGCAATTAAGGAAACAGGGCCTATCAAGAATCAACTTATAAAGAAGGCAACTACGGAAATAAAGAAGAAGCTGGACGAATGGAGTTCAGAAGCCGAAAAAGTTGTTGACATGGCAAACGGCTTCTCAAAGAGTAATGAGGCTGACGTCCCAGATCCAGATTTTCATGATTTCGATATACAAAGAAGCGAAAAGTGTTTCAAAGAAGGTCAACTCTGGGCTGCTTATGATGATCGTGACGGGATGCCTCGGAACTATGCCATAGTTAACAAAGTAATCTCTTTGAACCCGTTTAAGATGAAAGTATGTTGGCTTAGCTCAAAACCTAACAAGAAACCACTTCCGTTTCCCGGGTTCCTGGAAGCATTCGGCGAGTTTCAACCAGGAAAACATGAAATCGTTACCTCCCCAAACTATTTTTCTCATAAAGCTAGCTTTACAAAGCAGAGAAACGGTAACATTCGTGTTTTCCCTAAAAAGGGAAGTGTTTGTGCTGTGTACAAATACGATAAAACATCAGATACTGTAACAATTCGCAATTTCAGGTTAATTACTATTCCCAGAAAATTTTACTATTCATTTTACTATTCATTTTTCCCGAAATATTCCCGAAAGTTGATTTTTATTTCATATTCTCGAGTGATAAATCATTTCCATGGCAAAATAAATGTTTGACATTCGTCAGATCATTTTCGTGAAAGTTATTAAGGAATTACACGTTTTAGGGTAAAACGTCATTCAGAAATTCTACGCACAACGAAATTCGACCCCGTCAGGTGACCCCACATCAAAAAAATGTTTTGACACACTCATGATTTATTTGAGAATAAATCACGACTGAGAAAAATATGACCAGAATAAACCTCGGCCGTGGAAAACTGGAATTTTCAGTTTTAAGCATTTTTACTTAGCCGTAACCTTAGCCTATACCTGCACCGCGTTTCTAAGATGATTTGAGTTTTCAACTTATTATAATAAGTCAACATATTTTTCCCTCCTCCATTGACCAAAAATCATCCCTTGATTTTATAAGTCATTCCTTGATTTTTAGGCTTACGGTTTGATGTCTAAAAGACATTTAATACCAACCGACACTAGACTGAGCCCAGTCTAGACATTATAAATCATTTTAAATCATTTATATCATATTAGAAAAGTAACATTTTACTTTTCTCAATTTTATGCAATATTCGTACATTTTACGTATTACGCGTTTTAGACCCGTGTTTCCAGTTTTAGCAGGGTTTTACCACCCAAATGGAACCTATCACCCATTTTATATTTTATTATGGAACATATGGACATGTCTAACAATACTTTAAAGTTCCATAATTTTACGACACCCGGTTTTACGTTTTGAGGCCTAATCATTTACGGTTGGCATTTCCCGGAGTCAAAACTAACCAAATACTTAGGATAATATCTAACCAAGCACACCTCACCCCTCCTAGGCTTGTGAACCGCCAATAGGGGGGGGGGAGTCACCCTTGGTGTGGCTTGATCCTAGGCAATGTGGTCTTGGATGAGTTACATGTGTTGAAGCTTGTTAGGAAAGCTTTGACTAGTCTCATTTTGTAACCTCCTCATGGACCTATAAAAGCCCCCTCCCCCCTTCTTGTTGCCGTCCATACCACACCCCAAAACACTCCACACTTAGCTTTATTTCTTCCAAATTCAAGCAAGGTTCAAGAGCTAGTTCAAGATAGAAACCCTAGTGTGATCTTAGGTTACCAAAACACTTCCAAACCCTAATATACTTGGTGATTTCTCTTGAGTTTGAATCCACTCAAGTCACCTCAACCTTCATCATCCATCTTTCAAGATTACAAAGGTAGAAAGATTGCATGAAGTGAAGTGGGTTGAAGCAAGTCTATCAAAGTCCTTTTCCTTACTTGCTACTTTCCTTTCATCTTTGAAAGCCAAAAGTTGTAAGCCAAACCCTAACATGCTTCTTGTTAATTTATCATGTTCATATCATTTACATGTTATTTTTGCTATATTATGTCTTGTATGAATGTCCATGATGTATAAAAATGACTAAAACATGTTGTTGTAATTGATTGTTAAGATAAGTTACTAAAACAAGCAAACTAGTGACTTTCTTGGTAAGACCTAATCAAAATGGTAAAAATTTGATATTGGTTCATAATATATTACAGTAGAGGACTTAACAAGGAAACCATAGCAATTTGAACCACCTAAAACGAGTATACGAGTCAAAAGTTACGTCCATTTGACGTTACCAAAGATTTCCGGCAAAACTGCCTAAACCATACTGTTTTGCATTTTGACTTTTTGAAAGTCACCCTTCTGGTCCGATTCATCAAAAAGTTAAAACACGAAAGTTGTCCGGAACGCCATTTTCGTTTAGGTATAAAGAAGCTCGAGCCCTGAAAACGCTTTCCGAGTGATAAAATTATTCAAATTCTAAACAGCCCATTTTAGGCCAAAGTCATTATATATAGGTTATGGTTTAAAAGGAACAAGAGGTCTTATGACCTATAATCAAGACCACCACCATGGCTAGAGCCAAGGTTGTGTCTCATGACCTTGGAACAAGGACCAAAGGTCATGGCTAGGCCATGACGAAATGACCATGTAAGCTTACTTAGGCGTAAACATGAAACAAGGAATTAGGCGATAACTTGAACAAGCAATTTGGATCTACTTCACTTAAAAAGGAACCATGAGATATTACAAAGAGAAAATGGTCATACAAGACTTATGAAACTACCCCTAATAACAATCTTCATGTACTAATAAACTTTCCTAAGTTTATTCAAATATCGGACATGTAACTTTTCGGATCAAAACTTATATCTATATATTTTATCAACTACTACAATAGTAGGGAGCCTCATGTGAGGAGTTCATTATGTAAGCCGTCGAGATAAGTTGTGGATTTACGAATTAAAGTGTCCTGGCTCCTCGAACGCTTACTAACATGACTTCCGAATTATGTCAGCCCGAACGGTAGTAAACGATATACAAAACATACATGTTCATGAATCTTTTCTTTCAAAGACTTACAATATACATCATACCACATCATGGACTAAATGCAAGATATATATATATATATATATATATATATATATATATATACTCCGTTATATTCTTTTCACAAATCCTAAGCCGCAACATTCTATTATAGGTTGTTCGTAGAAACCTACACGATCCAACCATCACCTTCATTACTTGCTATCCTACTTAAGGTGAGTTCATAGCCCCACTTTACATTACTTCAATGTTTTACAAACTCTTGGGGGGAATACATGCTACTTTTAAACCGAACACAATGCTTTGAAACTGTATGCTACCTGATTGTTTTATTATTACTAAGTACCTACCTTGCCAATCCTAGGCCCCTATCATGAACCATTTAATCACTAGAATTAGTGAGCGCGAGTATTGTGAATAGGCCTATTGGGATTGACGAATCCTATTTGTTTGAGCAGATTAGTTCAAACGAATGCACTATATTTGAACATTAAGTATGACGGCAAAGTACTTACCGGGGCAACAAAACCGCCGATTGATATTGGTACCCGTTAACGTATTGGTTGCATGAGCTTAGTATATAATAATAACTGTTTTGTTTTCTAACATAAGTATGAGTCTAATTAACTCATTACTACCAACACATTGTGTTCAAACCGTTAAACAAACTCTATGAATTTCACTCAACCTTTGTGTTGACCTTTTAAGCATGTATTTCAGGTCCATGATAATCAAGAATGGAGCGGAAGGGCACGTACCGAAAGAAGAAGGCTATAAACTATTATGTCATTCGATAAAAACATCAAAGACTTTATATTGATGTATTTTGAAACATGGAACCTTTTTGGGACCTTACTATGTAAACTCTGATATATTTGAATAATATGAATGACAACTCTTTTTATTACGACTCGGTTAGAGATCGTTTTCTATTATTATGACTGTTGTGCCGTCGAGTAACACCCAAGTTGAATTCCGCTGCATCATGAATTGGGGGTGTTACAGATTGGTATCAGAGACATGGTTATAGAGAAACGGGTCTAAGTGAGACCTAAACAATAACTACAATAACAAGCAAAAACATTTTTATAGCCTTCCGCTCTTCGTGCCTTCCATCCTCCAGAAGATTATGGACTTATTACACATGTTATGCTACATGAACATATTTGTATATTGTCATATGCAAATTTCCTTAGTTTGAGCATTTTCCATAAGCATTTGATTTATTTTTGACGTCATAATACTAATTGTAGACATCATGTACGCACCTCCATCTCCCGATCATCTTCCTGCTATGCCTGAATATTTACCAATTCTTCTCGGACCCGGTGATCCTTACTTTGAAGCAATTGACTACGACGATGAGGAAGAACCTTATGAGGATCTAGACAACGAAATAGATTCGGACGAAGATCCTGAAATGGATATGGACATAAACATCGATGATTACGAAGAGGATCCTAAAATGGATGTTGACATCGAAGGCATCGATGAGGAAGCGGAGGAACAAATAGTGGTGCCACATCTATCACCATTAACATCCCCACCTCCTATTTCACCAATTTCATCCGAATCTAACCGTACCACTCCAGCTCAAGTTCCGAATTCTACTCACCAAACCGGCGGAACATCTACATCTACACATATGTTCGTGAACTCAGCTCAATACGAAATCTACTCTTTGAAACAAGCTCTCAACCTAACCCAACTCAAAGTTCAAAGTATGGCAAGTCAAATGAATGACTATATATCCAAGGTAAATTCTGCCAGAATGGATGCCATGAATGCTCGAGACGACCTATATTGGTTTAAGCTTGACATGAGCTACGTGAAGAGTGACTCGACTCATGTTGGGGAAGTAGTCTTAAATCCTTTGACTGGCTTGGATAATGTCAAGGATAGACTCACATTGGTTGAGAGGGCCCAAGAACAAGATGCGGTGCAAATTCACAAACTACTTAACCGCCTAAATACCGCAGAAATCCGGTTAGATGTTGCAAACTTTGACAGGTATCAACTTAAGAATGATTTGTGTGGAATGCAAACTCAAATGAGTGCCATACAACAAAGGCTACACCAAAAGGATGTCAAAGAATACCGTCCAAATGAAAGTGTAGACGTGTTAGCAACACGCATAAATAATAATCCGACTGGACTACAACAACCTCCCAACCGACGTTAGACTAGTGTTATAGTACTAGTTATCTTTAGTACAACGTTGTAATTACTAACTGAAAGTATCAGTTAGTAAGTTTTGAAGGAACTTGTAATAGGTTCGATTTTGTAAATCAACCAACGTTATATGAATAAAACTCTTGTTTTATATACTATCATGTGTTATGCTTTTAAGTTTCAAACATTATTATCCTATCATCCTTATCAAATTGTGCTCATCTCACAACTCTCTAATTACAACGTATCTTTTGAACAATAGAATCATGGCGCCAATGAAAAAGACACCACCAACAATGACGCAAGCTGCCATCCGCAAACTGGTAAAGGACAGTGTCAATGCCGCACTTATCACGGAACGAGCAGCCGTAGCTGCAGCAGCTGCCGAAGCCGCCACAGCTGCTGGTGCTGCTGATGCTGCAGCAGCCGCTGATGCTGCAACAACTGATGATGCTGCAGCAGCAGCTGAAGCCGCCACTGCTGCGGAAGCTGCTATAGCTGCAGAAGCTGCCAGAATTGCCAGCCTTAACCTTGGAGGACCAAACTCAACTACCCCTCCGGTGACCAATGTTGCTACAGTACCAAAGGGTTGCTTGTTCATTTCCTACTTGAAATGTGAACCCATCAAATTCAAGGGTACTGAAGGAGCTGTAGGTTTAACCCGCTGGTTTGAAAAAGCGGAGTCGGTATTCTTGGTCAGTAAATGTACTGAGGGTGATAAAGTTCAGTATGCCACGAGTACTGTCACACCCCCAAAATACCTGAATGGCAGCGGAATGGAATACCTGAGGGTGTAACGGATCATAGCACACAACCAGGATATATTGAACGACCTAAAGTGTCGTTTAGAAAATACATCGTTTGATTCATTCAAAATATTCAGAGTTATAAAACATAGGTCCCAAAAGTTGGAAAAGGTTTAAGGAAACAATTTAGTACAATCAAACGATAGTTCAAAAGTGCATGAAATCCAAAAGAGACGCGTCATCCTTGATACACAAAATGACTCCATGCATGCCATGAGAATATGCCTTAGTTACCTGAGAAATACATTGCGAAAACGGTCAACATAAAGTTGGTGAATAATCATAGGTTTATAAGTAAATCGTATGTACATAAGCCACAAGTAATAAGTAAACCGACAAGAATGTCAAAAATGCTACATTGGCTCTTAAGCTCATGACCCCGAAGCTAGACTTAGTAATGGCCCCACCAGAGTGTTTACCAGACACTCAATTATGTTAAGACATGAAATGCATTCATCCCGTTGGAGCAACCCAAACACGAATGGAGGCGTCACCCTCGATAGATCTATCCACTCACTCTCGCTTGGCAATATAATTAACGGTCCATGATATATAAGGGGACTTAACTTGGTAGTAAGGCAACTTAAGCAATGTTTGGAATTTGTAATACTTGGGCATGTACAAAAATAATTGTGCAATGTATTCTCCCCCGTGGGATTTGAAATCAAATAAGTAATTAAAACGGGGCTATGAGAACTCACCTCAAAAGGATGGTACAACGATGGTACAATGATGTAAAAGTAGTCGGGACAATGAGGCGCGTACACTAGCCGCAACCTAAATGAATAATCGCGATCTAATTAAGATCAAGCCGTAATGTAATGAATGCACATGCACATGATACTCATACCACTCGTAATTTGGAAATACTAGTTATCGTCATGGTAAAATAGTTTCCATACTTAGGAAAAATAAGTCCATATATAGGAGTATATAACTTGTCGTATTATCTCGTATGAAAAATGTTAGCGTTAAATTCCTTGTATCGAAAACCTTGAAATAACGTCGTTAAGTCGTACAAGTATTCTCTTGAGTCATACGTATTCATTTGATAAGAAAATAGTCCTTAGTAACATTTCTAGAAAATATACCGTTTAGCGCGTAAGTTATTATTTTTATTTGTGACCATATATATATATATATATATATATATATATATATAGTTTGACAATGTTAAAACGGGTATAACTTGGTCGTTTTAAGCTCGTTTTCCTTGTTCTTTATGTCCACGGATTCGTTTTTGTATATACTAATATATTTTTGATAACTCGGCTCCTCTAGGTTACGTTTAACACCTCTTTTTACCCGTCGAATTCTGCCAAACAGCAAGCAGTTTTTATAAAAATAGTTTTCGTCGTTAAATTTGCAAAAATCATATCTCCTTCGTTATAAGCTCGTTTTAATCCATTCTTTCGCCCAAAGTTTCGTTTTTGAATGTATTTTCTAAATCTTTGGTCAAAACTTAACCACCATCTACTGATTTTCCCACGAAATGAAAATAGGGACAGTAGGTATTTTTATTGTTTCAAAAACCATTTCTAGGGTTCTAATCTAGTTTCATCTTCAATCAAACCACTTTCAATCACCACAAAGCTAGTCTAATTCTACCATACACCTTCTTAGGGTGTCATGGGTCCTTAAACATCATCAATCCACTAGGTCTAACAAGGGTTTCTCATGTGTTCATTTCTAGGGCTCAAAGTTAAATATATACAAAATAGAGTGGTATAAACCATTATATGCATGAGTTCTTGTAAGAAAAATATATAAACATAGTAATAACTTGTAAAAATCATAAAAATGAGTTTGTTAACTTACTTGAAGGTTTAGGGAGTTTAGATGATAAAAAACCTACTAATCCTTGAGTTTTTATTTCAAAACTCCAACAAGGATGACTAAATGAACAAGTTAACACCTAGATCTTGTAAAATTTGTTGTTCTTGCTCCATGATCACCCTAGATCGATTCTACCTTAAGAGAAAATGAGAGAAATTAGTTTACTTGAGCTAGTAAAAAATGATTTGTGATAATAATGGATGAAAAGGTTTATTATATACTTAGGGGACAAATGTTTGGTAAGCATTTAATTTGGTTGGTGAGATTAGCTCATTAGGACCAGGGGGGGGGGTTGTCTTAGGTTTAATTAGAAAAAGTTAGTGGTATTATGTTGTAATGTTAGTTTTAGGTTTTATCGAGTACCGGGTTTGTTAGAAATAAATTTTATTGAAGTTATTCGGGACGTAATAAAGTCGTAAAAATTGTAAAAATATGTCGGGTACAAGTACGGAGAGTTCGGGTGATTATTGTTTAATTTTTGTGAAAACCGTCGTTATTAAGTTAGACGTACGATACGTAATAAATAAATTTCCAAAATACCGGGTAAATTATTATTATAATTTTTATATTAAAAAAAAATGAGTATACAAATATATTGGGATAATAGTCGGGAGTGTCGGACACGTTAGTCACATTTATAGTTCGCGTATTAGTGTTTATTTAAAATAAACGTACGTAAATCGTTAATTGTACCAAAAGTATAAATTTAATTATCCTACGAGTGGAATAGCATGCAAGTGCCCTACTGATGATGTGCAGACTATTTCTAGTCCGTATGAAATGTCCCTGATAATAATGCATGAATTCGCTCCTGAACCAATACGGTTACGCGAATTTGAACACTCGTAAACTAAATTTACGACGACATGAGTAATGCACGTGAATAGTAGTTTTCTCTCGGAAATGAATAGTGTCAAGTGAATAGTAAAATTTCTGAATGTGTCTCGGAATGTCAAATTGACCTAAAAAATGATGAATAGTAAAACGATGAATAGTGATCGATGAATAGTAATTTGTGAATAGTAGAATGTCGAAGTTTGGAAAAATGACCTGAAATTGTGGGTTGTGACAGTCGCCCATCCAAAAAGGAATTCAGTCCCTGAATTCAGTTAGTGTTGGTCTCGGTAGTTGGCTCGGTGAAAAGTTGTGGATACTTGCGTGTCATTTGGTCTTCTCGTTCCCAAGTAAACTCGGGTCCTCTTCGAGAATTCCAGCGAACTTTCACGATCGGAATTCGACTTTGTTTCAATTGTTTGATTTCGCGATTCATTATTTCAACTGGTTCTTCCACAAAGTTAAGCTTGTCATCGAGTTGTATTTCTTCTAATGGTATAATGGCAGACTCGTCCGAAAGACATTTCTTGAGGTTCGAAACATGAAACGTGTTGTGTACGTTGCTAAGTTCTGATGGAAGTTCAAGTTTGTAAGCTACTGGACCAATCCTTTCCAGTATCTTAAACGGACCAATGTATCTCGGGTTCAACTTGCCGCGTTTTCTAAATCGTATCACGCCCTTCCAAGGCGAGACTTTCAACATGACTTTGTCTCCGACCTGAAATTCCAATGGTTTGCGTCGAACATCTGCGTAGCTTTTCTGTCGACTTCTAGCAGTTTCGAGTCTCTCTCGAATCTGAATTATCTTTTCTGTTGTCTCTTGCACCATCTCCGGGCCAGTACATTGTACTTCACCGACTTCGGCCCAACAAACTGGAGATCGACACTTACGACCATAAAGTGCCTCGAATGGTGCTGCCTTTATGCTTGAATGGTAGCTGTTGTTATAGGAAAACTCGATCAACGGCAAATGGTTAGCCCAACCATTTCCAAAGTCAATCACACATGCTCTAAGCATGTCTTCAAGTGTCTGAATAGTTCTCTCGCTCTGACCATCGGTCTGAGGATGGTAAGCAGTGCTCATGTCTAACTTAGATCCAAAAGAATCTTGCAATGACCGCCAAAAATTTGAAGTAAAACGACTATCTCTGTCGGAAATGATGGAAACTGGTGCACCGTGTCTTGAGACGATTTCCTTAACATAAAGTCTAGCAAGTTGTTCCATAGAATAAGTCTCTCTAATGGGTATGAAATGTGCTGATTTGGTAAGACGATCAACAATTACCCAAATAGCATCGTAACCTCCTGACGTCTTAGGAAGTTTAGTGACAAAGTCCATAGTAATACGTTCCCACTTCCATTGTGGAATCTCTAGTTGTTGAAGTAACCCTGACGGTTTCTGGTACTCGGCTTTCACTTTAGCACAAGTAAGACATTTGCTGACATATGTAGCTATTTCTGCCTTCATGTTCGGCCACCAATAAAGCTTTTTGAGATCCTGATACATCTTATCAGAACCTGGATGAATAGAGTACTTCGACTTGTGTGATTCATGCATAATCAATTCTCATACTCCACCATAGAGTGGTATCCAACTTCGGTCCTTGAAGCATAACACTCCATCTGATCTCTTTACAAAGCCATTTTCGCTTTCTGGCATACCATAAATTTTCTCGTGTGGTCGGTTTTCTTCCTTGAGAGCCTCAATCTGAGCTTCTAGAATTTTTGATGGTAGTGGCGAAATGATAGTCATTCCCAATGACCTAACTTTCAAAGGTTTGAGTCGTTCTTTTCGGCTAAGTGCATCTGCTACAACATTTGCTTTTCCTGGGTGATATCGGATTTCACAATCGTAATCACTCAACAATTCTAGCCAACGACGTTGTCTCATGTTGAGTTCCTTCTGATCAAGTATATGCTGTAAGCTCTTGTGGTCGGTAAAAATTACGCACTTGGTACCATAAAGGTAGTGTCTCCAAATCTTGAGTGCAAAAACTACCGCACCTAACTCCAAGTCGTGCGTAGTGTAATTCTTCTCGTGTATCTTAAGTTGTCTAGATGCATAAGCTATCACCTTCTCGTTTTGCATTAGCACAGCTCCAAGTCCTTGATGCGAAGCATCGCAATATACCACAAAGTTCTCAATACCTTCAGGTAGTGACAAAATCGGTGCGCTACAAAGCTTTTGTTTCAATAATTGAAATGCGGACTCTTGTTTTTCTCCCCACTCGTACTTCTCATTCTTTTGTGTCAGCTTTGTCAACGACTTCGCTATCTTAGAAAACCCCTCAATAAACCTTCTGTAATATCCAGCAAGTCCTAGGAATTGACGAATTTCCGTAGGAGACTTGGGCGTAGCCCAATCCTTAACTGTCTCGATCTTTGCTGGGTCGACTTGTAATCCTTGGCTATCAATGACATGGCCAAGAAATTGAACTCTTCGTATCCAAAAATCACACTTAGAAAATTTGGCATACAATTGCTCCTTCTTGAGTAGTTCCAGGATTGTTCTGAGGTGTTCTTCGTGATCTTCCTTACTCTTGGAATAAATCAAGATATCGTCAATGAATACGATCACAAACTTATCAAGATACGGTTTGCACACCCTATTCATGAGATCCATAAATACCGCAGGTGCGTTGGTTAATCCAAAAGGCATCACTTGAAACTCATAATGACCATAGCGTGTTCTAAATGCCGTCTTCGAGATATCCTCTTCCCGAACTTTAAGTTGATGGTAACCGGATCTTAAATCAATCTTGGAATAAAAACTAGAACCTTGTAACTGGTCGAACAAGTCGTCGATTCTGGGGAGTGGATAACGGTTCTTCACCGTTACCTTGTTCAGCTCACGATAGTCGATGCACATTCTGAAAGTTCCATCCTTCTTCTTCACAAACAAAACCGGCGCTCCCCAATGCGAGGAACTCGGTCTAATGAATCCTTTGTCCAAAAGTTCTTGTAGTTGATTCGACAATTCTTGCATCTCCGAAGGTGCAAGTCTATACGGTGCTCGCGCAATTGGTGCAGCTCCTGGCACTAATTCGATTTGAAACTCAACTTGGCGTGTAGGCGGAAGTCCTGGCAATTCTTCCGGAAAAACTTCTGGAAATTCCTTAACAATTGGCACATCTTCAAGTCGTTTCTCATCCGACTTCTTCTCCGTGATGTGAGCCAAGAATGCATAACAACCCTTCTTTATGTACTTCTCGGTTTTGATGCATGATATGATACTGAGTCTAGTTCCACTTCGCTCTCCACGAACAACTAAAGTTTCACCGTTATAAGGAAGGTGAACAACTTTCTCATCGCAAATAATCCTCGCTTGATGCCGAGATAACCAATCCATACCGATAACAACGTCGAAACTTCCAAGTTCTACGGGCATAAGGTCTATATTGAATGGGTGGTTTAGGAAATTTATAGTGCAACCACGAACAATGGTGTTAACTAAAGACCCATCGGCTAGTTCAACGATAAAGGAAATGTCTAATGGGGTTGGTTCTATGTTAAGTAAAGGTGTAAATGCAATAGAAACAAAACTTCTATCTGCTCCTGAATCAAATAAAATGGATGCATAACGATTATTAACAAGGAACGTACCCGCAACAACATTCGGGTCTTCTTTGACATCTTCTCCTCCCATAACATAAGCTCTTCCTCGAGCCATTTCATTTTGGTTTCCAGTTCCTTGATTCTTCTTCTTTGGGCACTCATTCCTAAAGTGTCCAAGTTCTCCACAGCCAAAACATGTTACCGGTGGTTTCTGATTGCCACCAAAGTTTGGACTCTTGCAATCTTTGGTGTAGTGACCAACCTTCTTGCAGTTGCCACATAGATCTGGGCAACGTCCTGGGTTATGATGCTTCTGACACCTTTCGCACTTGGGTAAATTACCCTCATATCCTTTCCTTTCAGTCGGTCCTGCAGCATAAGCCCTTGCCACTTCTTGCCTCTTAGGTGGCGCCTGAACAGCGTTTCCACCTTGGTTGTAATCAAACCTTCTCTTGTTGTTGTTGTTATTGTTGTTTGGATTGTTGTTTCGGTTATTGGGATAGTTGCGGTTTCGATTGTTGTTATAGTTGTTGTTGTTTCGAGTGTTGTTGTAGTTGGTGTTGTTTGAACGGTTATTGTTGTTGACAGCAGATTTTCCTTTTACCACTTGGACCATGAGTTTCTGAGTTATACGAATAGCCTCTTCCATTGATTGAGGATCAAAAGAAATTACATCTCCTCGAACACTTTCAGGCAATCCACCAACAAAGTTTTCCATCTTTTTCTCATCGTCGGGAACCATAGTTGGACATAGTGCAGCCAACTCCTGAAACCTCCTGAAGTAGGTCTCGATGTCATCACCTTTAGTCACAAGCTCATAAAATTCTGTTTCCAACTTTTGCACCTCGGTACGAGGGCAAAACTTCTTAGACATCAGTTTCTTGAATTCCTCCCAAGTGAGCTTGTAAGCATTCTCCATACCAATCGGCTGAGCATACGAATTCCACCAAGACATAGCTTCATCAAGAAGCATACCTGTAGCAAATTTTACCTTGCTGACGTCCGGGCATCCGCACATGAGAAATACATTCTCAGTCTTTTCAAACCAGCGGATCAAAGCAACCGCTCCTTCAGTGCCCTTAAACTTGATAGGATCACTAATCTTGAAATCTTTCCATGTACATTCACGCCTAGTAGCAGTTGGTTCAACTGCCCCTGTATTAGAAGCAGTCTCGGCAGCCCTAGCAGCAACCTCAGCTCTCTCAATCTCCAGAGCTTCTGCAATACTATCCCTGACCAACTTGCGGATAGCGGCTTGTGTCATAGCTGGTGTTTCTGGTGCAGTCTTACTTTTCCTTGGTGCCATACTTCTGATAAATCACAATGGAAATAACCATGAGAAAAATCATAATAGAAATAGTCATCGAACCAAAGATATACACCCACAACATGTATAAATGTATACAACCACAACAAGTATAAATACAACCACGACATGTACGAATACAACCACAATCTGTCTAGATACATCCACGACATGTATATATACAACCACAACCTGTATAAATACGATAATAATAAAGAGCAACCACGAAACATCATAAATATAATCACAACACATGAATATAATACATGAAAATTTCGGCCTACATGGACCGATATAATATATAGCACAACATTTCCAACATAGTAGAGTCGCACTTGATATATTTGTTTGTACAACAACCAAAAGACTACAAGTTCTTGAACTATGTCCCACATCCCGGGACTAGGAAAATAATAAAAGCTAATATAATACCAGTCTACGTCTAGGCTCCTCCAGGTGCTCTAGATGGTCCAGGCTCTCCCCTCAAGCGGCGAATCTCACGATCCATCGCAACCACGATCTCCTCAAGATGCTGGACTCGTAACTGAAAAGAAGCATCTCTGCGCTCCAATACAACTAACCTCTCTCGGATCAATGTCAACTGGTCTACCTGCTCCCACTGAGTCTCCTGTGTCGCCTGAGCTCTATCTCGAATCTCAGGTAGCTCATCTCTAAGTAGATCAATCTGCTCCTGGTGACTCAACTGTCGTGCCTCGAGTCCATGGTAAGACACATCAATACCAACTCTGCCCTGAATCAAATCCTCAACCTGCTCCTCGACAGCCTCAAGTCGAGTGGTAATAATCTCATCACCTCTATACCCCAACCTATCAACTTGCTCCTGCTGAGCACCTAACTGATCATCTAGTGTAACGGCTGTAGGATCCCTAGCTGCAGCCGCCCTCGAACTCTCACCTATGTGGTATACTGGTGGTGGTGAAAGGTCAGTAGTCTCGGTATTAGGTGAATCTGGGGTGGTAAGCCTTGCACGCTTCCTGAGCGGCAAGAGTGAGGTAGGTATAGGAGTGGTAGTGGGTATGGCTGGTGGTGGTGTAGGCACAGTAGGACTAGGGAGAGTCCTATAAGTAGATGTAGCTGGGCGAACCCTCTTCCTAGCAACCTGAATAGTCTTACTCCTAGGAAACATAAGTCTCGGTTCTGAAGAAGTAGTAGTAGTAGGTGATGGTATGTCAGTGGGTACAGTAGGATGGACATGGGGAGTAGGAGCCGTCTCCTCCTCCTCGAAAGGCTCGGTATCATCATCTGACGCCAAAAGTGGCAACTCAGGTGTAGGGGAAACAAATGGTGAAACAGCAGTGGAGGACACAGAGCCCTCATCATCAGAGTCTGATATAGTGTAAAGTATGACAGTGTTTGGATTCGAAGACATGTCTCTGTGATAATCAAGGTGAAATAAAAATAAATAACTCGTAAAATGGAATCACCAAAATAAGTAAATATGCACTTATGATGAAATGATGATATGCTATGATGGTGTGGTTATAGTCTAGGGTCCATGATGCAACCTAGTTCGCTATAACCTTGGCTCTGGTACCAATCTGTCACACCCCCAAAATACCTGAATGGCAGCGGAATGGAATACCTGAGGGTGTAACGAATCATAGCACACAACCAGGATATATTGAACGACCTAAAGTGTCGTTTATAAAATACATCGTTTGATTCATTCAAAATATTCAGAGTTATAAAACATAGGTCCCAAAAGTTGGAAAAGGTTTAAGGAAACAATTTAGTACAATCAAACGATAGTTCAAAAGTGCATGAAATCCAAAAGAGACGCGTCATCCTTGATACACAAAATGACTCCATGCATGCCATGAGAATATGCCTTAGTTACCTGAGAAATACATTGCGAAAACGGTCAACATAAAGTTGGTGAATAATCATAGGTTTATAAGTAAATCGTATGTACATAAGCCACAAGTAATAAGTAAACCGACAAGAATGTCAAAAATGCTACATTGGTTCTTAAGCTCATGACCCCGAAGCTAGACTTAGTAATGGCCCCACCAGAGTGTTTACCAGACACTCAATTATGTTAAGACATGAAATGCATTCGTCCCGTTGGAGCAACCCAAACACAAATGGAGGCGTCACCCTCGATAGATCTATCCACTCACTCTCGCTTGGAAATATAATTAACGGTCCATGATATATAAGGGGACTTAACTTGGTAGTAAGGCAACTTAAGCAATGTATGGAATTTGTAATACTTGGGCATGTACAAAAATAATTGTGCAATGTATTCTCCCCCGTGGGATTTGAAATCAAATAAGTAATTAAAACGGGGCTATGAGAACTCACCTCAAAAGGATGGTACAACGATGGTACAATGATGTAAAAGTAGTCGGGACAATGAGGCGCGTACACTAGCCGCAACCTAAATGAATAATCGCGATCTAATTAAGATCAAGCCGTAATGTAATGAATGCACATGCACATGATACTCATATCACTCGTAATTTGGAAATACTAGTTATCGTCATGGTAAAATAGTTTCCATACTTAGGAAAAATAAGTCCATATATAGGAGTATATAACTTGTCGTATTATCTCGTATGAAAAATGTTAGCGTTAAATTCCTTGTATCGAAAACCTTGAAATAACGTCGTTAAGTC
This sequence comes from Artemisia argyi, assembly GCA_030686995.1. Lineage (NCBI taxonomy): Eukaryota > Viridiplantae > Streptophyta > Magnoliopsida > Asterales > Asteraceae > Artemisia > Artemisia argyi. Next base: position 226,276,676 of record CM060680.1, on the reverse strand, counting down.
GTATAAGTATTCTCTTGAGTCATACATATTCATTTGATAAGAAAATAGTCCTTAGTAACATTTCTAGAAAATATACCGTTTAGCGCGTAAGTTATTATTTTTATTTGTGACCATATATATATATATAGTTTGACAATGTTAAAACGGGTATAACTTGGTCGTTTTAAGCTCGTTTTCCTTGTTCTTTATGTCCACGGATTCGTTTTTGTATATACTAATATATTTTTGATAACTCGGCTCCTCTAGGTTACATTTAACACCTCTTTTTACCCGTCGAATTCTGCCAAACAGCAAGCAGTTTTTATAAAAATAGTTTTCGTCGTTAAATTTGCAAAAATCATATCTCCTTCGTTATAAGCTCGTTTTAATCCATTCTTTCGCCCAAAGTTTCGTTTTTGAATGTATTTTCTAAATATTTGGTCAAAACTTAACCACCATCTACTGATTTTCCCACGAAATGAAAATAGGGACAGTAGGTATTTTTATTGTTTCAAAAACCATTTCTAGGGTTCTAATCTAGTTTCATCTTCAATCAAACCACTTTCAATCACCACAAAGCTAGTCTAATCCTACCATACACCTTCTTAGGGTGTCATGGGTCCTTAAACATCATCAATCCACTAGGTCTAACAAGGGTTTCTCATGTGTTCATTTCTAGGGCTCAAAGTTAAATATATACAAAATAGAGTGGTATAAACCATTATATGCATGAGTTCTTGTAAGAAAAATATATAAACATAGTAATAACTTGTAAAAATCATAAAAATGAGTTTGTTAACTTACTTGAAGGTTTAGGGAGTTTAGATGATGAAAAACCTACTAATCCTTGAGTTTTTATTTCAAAACTCCAACAAGGATGACTAAATGAACAAGTTAACACCTAGATCTTGTAAAATTTGTTGTTCTTGCTCCTTGATCACCCTAGATCGATTCTACCTTAAGAGAAAATGAGAGAAATTAGTTTACTTGAGCTAGTACAAAATGATTTGTGATAATAATGGATGAAAAGGTTTATTATATACTTAGGGGACAAATGTTTGGTAAGCATTTAATTTGGTTGGTGAGATTAGCTCATTAGGACCAAGGGAGGGGGGGGGGGGGGGGGGTTGGCTGGCCCAAAAAGGAGGGAAAGGGGGGGGGGGGTTGTCTTGGGTTTAATTAGAAAAAGTTAGTGGTATTATGTTGTAATGTTAGTTTTAGGTTTTATCGGGTACCGGGTTTGTTAGAAATAAATTTTATTGAAGTTATTCGGGACGTAATAAAGTCGTAAAAATTGTAAAAATATGTCGGGTACAAGTACGGAGAGTTCGGGTGATTATTGTTTAATTTTTGTGAAAACCGTCGTTATTAAGTTAGACGTACGATACGTAATAAATAAATTTCCAAAATACCGGGTAAATTATTATTATAATTTTTATATTAAAAAAAAATGAGTATAAAAATATATTGGGATAATAGTCGGGAGTGTCGGACACGTTAGTCACATTTATAGTTCGCATATTAGTGTTTATTTAAAATAAACGTACGTAAATCGTTAATTGTACCAAAAGTATAAATTTAATTATCCTACGAGTGGAATAGCATGCAAGTGCCCTACTGATGATGTGCAGACTATTTCTAGTCCGTATGAAATGTCCCTGATAATAATGCATGAATTCGCTCCTGAACCAATACGGTTACGCGAATTTGAACACTCGTAAACTAAATTTATGACGACATGAGTAATGCACGTGAATAGTGGTTTTCTCTCGGAAATGAATAGTGTCAAGTGAATAGTAAAATTTCTGAATGTGTCTCGGAATGTCAAATCGACCTCAAAAATGATGAATAGTAAAATGATGAATAGTGATCGATGAATAGTAATTTGTGAATAGTAGAATGTCGAAGTTTGGAAAAATGACCTGAAATTGTGGGTTGTGACAAGTACTCTGTTGAATGAGGCGTTGTCATGGTGGAACTCAATTGCTCAACCCATGGGCATTGAGAATGCCTATAAGATTTCATTGGATAACCTGAAGAAGATGATGATCAAGGAGTACTGCCCTCGCAGTGAAATGCAGAAGTTGGAGGTTGAATTATGGGATCATACGGTTAGGGGAAATGATATCATAACCTACAACCGTCGATTCCAAGAATTGAGGATACTTTGTCCAACAATGGTTTCCACAAAGGAAAAATTGTTGGAAAGGTATATCTGGGGACTTCCATCAAGCATACAAGGGAATGTGACTTCGGAAAATCCCAAGGAACTTGATGACGCTATGCGGATGTCCCGCAGCCTCATGGACCAAGTGGTACGTATGACAGAAACTCGAAAGCAAAACAACCCCAACAACACCAACAACGCCAGCAATACCAATAACCCCAACAACTCCAACTACCGTAACAACAAGAACAACAACAACAAGCGACCATGGGATGGTAACCGTGGGAGTAACAACAACAACAACAACAACAACAACAACAACAACAACAACCAAACCCGAAACAACAACCATCACAATCAGCAGAACAAAAGACAGGAAGCCGCGACGGCTTATGTTGCTGCACCAGCCGGTGGTAAATATGTTGGTACTCTACCACAATGTACCAATTGCAACTACCATCATGAAGGTCCCTGCCCGGCCAAATGCAACAAGTGCCAAAAGCCCGGACATCTTGCCAAAGATTGTAGAGGCAAGGGTGTAGCTACTGGGGCTAACACACAGCCCATAGTTACATGTTTTGGGTGCGGTGAAAAGGAACACTACAAGAACAACTGTCCTCAAAACCAAGGACCCCAAGGCGGAGGTGCTCGCGGTAGAGCCTATGTCATGGGAAATGGAGAACCACACCAAGAACCGAACGTGGTTACCGGTACGTTCTTACTCAATAACATTCCTGTTAAAGTCTTATTCGATTCTGGTGCTGATATGAGCTTTATATCTACTAGAATTGCGCCTTTACTTGATATTCCATCAATTACTTTAACCACTAGTTATAGTATTGAACTAGCTACCGGTGACTTAGTAAATACCAATACCATAATCCCAAACTGTACCCTTAATCTCTTAGACCACCCCTTTAACATCAATCTTATGCAATCGAACTCGGAAGTTTTGATGTTGTTATTGGCATGGATTGGTTGTCTAAACATCAAGCTAACATTATCTGTAGTGAAAGAGTTGTGCACATTCCATGTGACAATGAAACTTTGATCATTCGTGGTGATCAAAGTGGAACTCGAATAAACATCATCTCATGTATCAAAACCATGAAGTACATTGAGAAAGGATGTTATGCTTTCTTAGCCCACGTAACCGAAAAGAAATCCGATGAAAAACGTCTCGAAGATGTTCCTATTGCCCGTGAGTTTCCTGAAGTCTTTCCGGAAGATTTACCTGGACTACCACCAAATCGTCAAATAGAGTTCAGAATTGATTTAATACCAGGAGCGGCGCCAGTTGCCCGCGCACCATACCGGCTAGCACCTTCAGAGATGCGAGAGCTATCAAATCAATTACAAGAACTTTCGGACAAGGGATTTATTCGACCCAGTTCCTCACCTTGGGGAGCTCCAGTTTTGTTAGTGAAATAGAAAGATGGGTCATTACGAATGTGTATTGACTATCGTGAGCTAAACAAATTAACCATAAAGAACCGATACCCACTACCAAGAATTGATGACTTATTCGATCAATTGCAAGGTTCAACCTATTACTCAAAAATTGACCTACGATCAGGTTACCATCAAGTTAGAGTTCGTGATGAAGACATTCCAAAAACAGCCTTTAGGACACGATATGGTCACCATGAATTCCAAGTGATGCCATTTGGGTTAACAAATGCACCGGCAGTATTCATGGATCTCATGAATCGGGTGTGTAAACCATATTTGGACAAATTCGTGATAGACGACATTCTCATATATTCCAAAAACGAAGAGGAACACAAAGAACACCTGAGAACAATTTTAGGACTACTCAAGGAAGAGAAATTGTATGCAAAGTTTTCCAAATGTGAATTTTGGATTCAATCAGTACAATTCCTTGGGCACGTGATTGACAAGACCGGTTTACATGTCGATCCCGCTAAAATTGAAGCTATCAAAAATTGGCCAATACCTACCACACCTACAGAAATTCGTCAATTTCTGGGTTTAGCCGAAGGTTTATTGAAGGATTTTCCTCAATAGCACAGTCTTTGACTAAGCTAACTCAGAAAGACAAGAAATACGTGTGGAATGAAGACGAAGAAAAAGCTTTCCAAACCCTCAAACAGAAACTTTGTAGTGCTCCTATCCTAGCATTGCCAGATGGGATCGAAGATTTTGTAGTCTATTGTGATGCATCTCACCAAGGGTTAGGTTCCGTGTTGATGCAACGCGATAAGGTCATGGCTTATGCATCAAGACAACTCAAGGTTCATGAGGAAAATTACACCACTCATGACTTAGAGTTAGGAGCTGTGGTCTTTGCACTAAAAATCTGGAGACACTATCTATACGGTACTAGATGTACTGTGTACACCGATCATAAAAGTCTACAACACATTTTGAACCAAAAAGAACTAAACATGAGACAACGTCGTTGGTTGGAATTACTAAGTGATTATGACTGCGACATTCGTTACCACCCAGGAAAGGCAAACGTAGTAGCTGACGCCCTGATCCGAAAGGAACGGGTTAAACCACTACAAGTCCGAGCCTTAGTTTTAACCATAAATTCAAACTTTCCTACTCAAATCCTTCACGCTCAAGCTGAGGCGGTGAAACAAGAAGACATCCAAAAGGAAAAGTTGGATGGCATGATATAGAAGAAATTCGAAACCCATTCAGATGGAACTCTATGCTTCCAAGGTCGAAGTTGGTTACCACTTTATGGTGGCCTACGAGACTTGATCATGCATGAATCACACAAGTCTAAATACTCCATACATCCAGGATCTGATAAGATGTATCATGATCTTAAGTTACTCTATTGGTGGCCGAACATGAAAGCCGACATTGCAACATACGTTAGCAAATGTCTTACATGCTCCAAAGTAAAAGCCGAACATCAAAAACCATCCGGTCCATTGCAACAACCAGAGATTCCTATGTGGAAATGGGAAAGAATTACTATGGACTTCATTATCAAGCTCCCAAAGACATCAAGCGGTTATGACTCCATCTGGGTCATAGTTGATCGTCTCACAAAATCCACACACTTTATACCAATCAAAGAGACTTACAAAATGGAACAACTAACCCGACTGTACGTCAAAGAAATAGTCTCAAGACATGGTGCACCAATATCCATCATATCCGACAGAGATGGTAGATTTACTTCCAATTTCTGGCAGTCACTCCAAGACGCCTTTGGAACAAATCTAGACATGAGTACAGCATACCACCCTCAGACCGATGGTCAGAGTGAACGAACCATTCAAACACTTGAAGACATGCTTCGAGCTTGTATAATAGACTTTGGAAAAGGATGGGATACTCATCTACCATTAGTCGAATTTTCCTACAACAACAGCTATCATACAAGTATTAAGGCAGCTCCATTTGAAGCACTTTATGGTCGAAAGTGTCGTTCACCTGCTTGTTGGGCTGAAGTGGGAGAAGTTCAACTCACTAGACCAGAACTCATCCGTGAAACAACGGATAAGATTGTACAAATCAAAAATCGACTACAAGCCGCAAGAGATCGACAGAAAAGTTATGCCGACACACGACGCAGACCCCTAGAATTCCAAGTCGGAGATAGGGTTATGCTAAAAGTATCGCCTTGGAAAGGTTTGATACGATTCGGTAAACGAGGAAAATTAAACCCAAGATACATCGGACCATTCAAAATCCTAGCCAGGGTTGGCCCTGTGGCGTACAGACTTGAGCTTCCATCAGAACTCAGTAGTGTACATCCCACTTTCCATGTATCCAACCTAAAGAAATGCTTGTCGGATGAATCACTCGTGATTCCACTCGATGAAATTCAACTCAATGACGATCTTCAATTTATTGAGGAACCCGTAGAAATCATGGACCGAGAGGTCAAACAACTCAAGTAAAGCCGTATTCCAATTGTCAAAGTTCGTTGGAACTCACGACGTGGTTCAGAATACACATGGGAACGAGAGGACCAGATACGTAAGAAATACCCACATCTTTTTACCAACGAAGCTTCTACTCCTAACGCAAATTGATCTCCGGGACGGAGCTCTCATATGGGGTGGAGACTGTAACAATTCGCAATTTCAGGTTAATTACTATTCTCGGAAAATTTTACTATTCATTTTACTATTCATTTTTCCCGAAATATTCCCGAAAGTTGATTTTTATTTCATATTCTCGAGTGATAAATCATTTCCATGGCAAAATAAATGTTTGACATTCGTCAGATCATTTTCGTGAAAGTTATTAAGGAATTACACGTTTTAGGGTAAAACGTCATTCAGAAATTCTACGCACAACGAAATTCGACCCTGCCAGGTGACCCCACATCAGAAAAATGTTTGACACACTCATGATTTATTTGAGAATAAATCATGACTGAGAAAAATATGACCAGAATAAACCTCGGCCGTGAAAAACTGGAATTTTCAGTTTTAAGCGTTTTTACTCAGCCGTAACCTTAGCCAATACCTGCACCGCGTTTCTAAGATGATTTGCGTTTTCAACTTATTATAATAAGTCAACATATTTTTCCCTCCTCCATTGACCAAAAATCATCCCTTGATTTTATAAGTCATTCCTTGATTTTTAGGCTTACAGTTTGATGTCTAAAAGACATTTAATACCAACCGACACTAGACTGAGCCCAGTCTAGACATTATAAATCATTTTAAATCATTTATATCATATTAGAAAAGTAACATTTTACTTTTCTCAATTTTATGCAATATTCGTACATTTTACGTATTACGCGTTTTAGACCCGTGTTTCCAGTTTTAGCAGGGTTTTACCACCCAAATGGAACCTATCACCCATTTTATATTTTATTATGGAACATATGGACATGTCTAACTATACTTTAAAGTTCCATAATTTTACGACACCCGGTTTTACGTTTTGAGGCCTAATCATTTACGGTTGGCATTTCCCGGAGTCAAAACTAACCAAATACTTAGGATAATATCTAACCAAGCATACCTCACCCCTCCTAGGCTTGTGAACCGCCAATAGGGGGGGGAGTCACCCTTGGTGTGGCTTGATCCTAGGCAATGTGGTCTTGGATGAGTTACATGTGTTGAAGCTTGTTAGGAAAGCTTTGACTAGTCTCATTTTGTAACCTCCTCATGGACCTATAAAAGCCCCCTCCCCCCTTCTTGTTGCCGTCCATACCACACCCCAAAACACTCCACACTTAGCTTTATTTCTTCCAAATTCAAGCAAGGTTCAAGAGCTAGTTCAAGATAGAAACCCTAGTGTGATCTTAGGTTACCAAAACACTTCCAAACCCTAATATACTTGGTGATTTCTCTTGAGTTTGAATCCACTCAAGTCACCTCAACCTTCATCATCCATCTTTCAAGATTACAAAGGTAGAAAGATTGCATGAAGTGAAGTGGGTTGAAGCAAGTCTATCAAAGTCCTTTTCCTTACTTGCTACTTTCCTTTCATCTTTGAAAGCCAAAAGTTGTAAGCCAAACCCTAACATGCTTCTTGTTAATTTATCATGTTCATATCATTTACATGTTATTTTTGCTATATTATGTCTTGTATGAATGTCCATGATGTATAAAAATGACTAAAACATGTTGTTGTAATTGATTGTTAAGATAAGTTACTAAAACAAGCAAACTAGTGACTTTCTTGGTAAGACCTAATCAAAATGGTAAAAATTTGATATTGGTTCATAATATATTACAGTAGAGGACTTAACAAGGAAACCATAGCAATTTGAACCACCTAAAACGAGTATACGAGTCAAAAGTTACGTCCATTTGACGTTACCAAAGATTTCCGGCAAAACTGCCTAAACCATACTGTTTTGCATTCTGACTTTTTGAAAGTCACCCTTCTTGTCCGATTCATCAAAAAGTTAAAACACGAAAGTTGTCCGGAACGCCATTTTCGTTTAGGTATAAAGAAGCTCGAGCCCTGAAAACGCTTTCCGAGTGATAAAATTATTCAAATTCTAAACAGCCCATTTTAGGCCAAAGTCATTATATATAGGTTATGGTTTAAAAGGAACAAGAGGTCTTATGACCTATAATCAAGACCACCACCATGGCTAGAGCCAAGGTTGTGTCTCATGACCTTGGAACAAGGACCAAAGGTCATGGCTAGGCCATGACGAAATGACCATGTAAGCTTACTTAGGCGTAAACATGAAACAAGGAATTAGGCGATAACTTGAACAAGCAATTTGGATCTACTTCACTTAAAAAGGAACCATGAGATATTACAAAGAGAAAATGGTCATACAAGACTTATGAAACTACCCCTAATAACAATCTTCATGTACTAATAAACTTTCCTAAGTTTATTCAAATATCGGACATGTAACTTTTCGGATCAAAACTTATATCTATATATTTTATCAACTACTACAATAGTAGGGAGCCTCATGTGAGGAGTTCATTATGTAAGCCGTCGAGATAAGTTGTGGATTTACGAATTAAAGTGTCCTGGCTCCTCGAACGCTTACTAACATGACTTCCGAATTATGTCAGCCCGAACGGTAGTAAACGATATACAAAACATACATGTTCATGAATCTTTTCTTTCAAAGACTTACAATATACATCATACCACATCATGGACTAAATGCAAGATATATATATATATATATATATATATATATATATATATATATATATATATATATATATATATATATATATATATATATATATATATATATATATATATATATATATATATAGGCACTCCGTTATATTCTTTTCACAAATCCTAAGCCGCAACATTCTATTATAGGTTGCTCGTAGAAACCTACACGATCCAACCATCACCTTCATTACTTGCTATCCTACTTAAGGTGAGTTCATAGCCCCACTTTACATTACTTCAATGTTTTACAAACTCTTGGGGGGAATACATGCTACTTTTAAACCGAACACAATGCTTTGAAACTGTATGCTGCCTGATTGTTTTATTATTACTAAGTACCTACCTTGCCAATCCTAGGCCCCTATCATGAACCATTTAATCACTAGAATTAGTGAGCGCGAGTATTGTGAATAGGCCTATTGGGATTGACGAATCCCATTTGTTTGAGCAGATTAGTTCAAACGAATGCACTATATTTGAACATTAAGTATGACGGCAAAGTACTTACCGGGGCAACAAAACCGCCGATTGATATTGGTACCCGTTAACGTATTGGTTGCATGAGCTTAGTATATAATAATAACTGTTTTGTTTTCTAACATAAGTATGAGTCTAATTAACTCATTACTACCAACACATTGTGTTCAAACCGTTAAACAAACTCTATGAATTTCACTCAACCTTTGTGTTGACCTTTTAAGCATGTATTTCAGGTCCATGATAATCAAGAATGGAGCGGAAGGGCACGTACCGAAAGAAGAAGGCTATAAACTATTATGTCATTCGATAAAAACATCAAAGACTTTATATTGATGTATTTTGAAACATGGAACCTTTTTGGGACCTTACTATGTAAACTCTGATATATTTGAATAATATGAATGACAACTCTTTTTATTACGACTCGGTTAGAGATTGTTTTCTATTATTATGACTGTTGTGCCGTCGAGTAACACCCAAGTTGAATTCTGCTGCATCATGAATTGGGGGTGTTACAGATACCATCAAACGTACTTACGAAATTGTGGAAGTTGACGAGTGCAGTGAAGAAACAGGAGTTACCGTCACACCACTAGTCAAAGTTGCAGGATTTAAAACAGTGTTTCACCGACATCTTGACAGCAAAGAAACAAAAGTCATCCCGGAAAAAGACTTTCTTAAAATATCTCACCAAATTCCTTCGTACTTGCTCACGGGTCAAGAAACTGCAAAAGCTCCAAAGGGTTGTCTAGTCCTCGACCCTGCAGCTATTCCTCCCGAGTTTCTTCATGTTTTAACAGATGTTAAGGAAGCCGATACAATGGATATCGACAATGTTCCAAGTGCTGATGGTGTTTGTTCCATTTAGGTACAAATTTCCTGAACTTGGTTTGGTTTTTTGGGTTGTTTGGATGGGAAAATAGGTAACATGTAGTGTGCATTATGCAGTTGTAACTTGTCCTTAAAAGGGTTGTACAACTCAGTTTTTGTTAGATGCTGCTGTTATATCTTGACTTTATTTAGAAATGTTTCTTTTGTACTTTTGGAATCCAGATAATGACAGTTACTAGGAATGTTTTGGTACTTGTTTTTTGTGTGCTTATATTATAGTCAGTAAAATTTTGCAGCATGTACTTTATAGAGACACTTTATTTTGCATACTCTAGTTTTGGTGTATATCATTGGACAAATCCCCATCTAAAATCTAGTTTGATCTAATGGTGAGGATTAACCTAAGATTAAATGGGAAACATAAGTCCATGTTTTTTTTCCCTTTTTTTCTTTCTCGTTTTGTCTTTTTTTTTTTTTTTTTTTTTTTTTTTTTTTTTTTTTTTTTTTTTTTTGTTCTTTCATGTAGCCTTTTTTGTTTTCTTTTATTATTCTTTCTTTTTTGTTCATTCAATTCACGTAATTTTTTTTTTTAATTTTTTTTAATTCACTTTTTTTAGTTCACGTTTTTTTCGCTTTAATACGTTGTTTTTACTGTTTTCATACGTTTTTGTCCATTTTTGTCCGTTTTCACCCGTTTTCTTACATTTTCGTCATTTTTCATACATTTTGTTCGTTTTCATACGTTTTCATCCGTTTTCTTATGTTTTCACCCATTTTCGCACGTTTTCGTCTTATTTCTTACGTTTTCATACGTTTTCGTTTGTTTTTATACGTTTTCGTCAATTTTCATACGTTTTCATTCGTTTTAATCCTTTTTCTTTCGTTTTCGTCCATTTTTCATACATTTTCATCCGTTTTTAGACGTGTTTTTACGCTTTCATACGTTTTTGTCCGTTTCATACTTTTTCATCCGTTTTCTTGCGTTTTCATCCGTTTTATTGCGTTTTCGTCCTATTTTTCATACATTTTCTTCCTTTTTCATACGTGTTTTTATGCTTTCATATGTTTTCGTCCGTTTTCATACATATTCTTTCGTTTTCTTACATTTTCATCGTTTTCATTCGTTTCCGTCCGTTTTTCAATGTTTTTAGCCATTCTCAGACGTTTTCATACGTTTTAGAATGTCACAAGTGATATTTTATGATATTCAGAATATCACTGGGGTGACATTCTGAATATCACAAGGGATATTCGGAATATCACAAGTGATTATCTGAATATCACATGTGATATTTTGTGATTTTCTGAATATCACAAGTGATATTCTGAGTACCACAAATGATATTCTGTGCTTTTGGCCATTCTCAGACGTTTTCATATGTTTCGGAATATCACTTGTGACATTCTGTGATATTCAGAATATCACTTGTGTATCACAAGTGATATTCTGAATATCAATTGTGATCCAAAAACGTATGAAAACGGATAAAATGTAAGAAAGTGAAAGATTATGTATGAAAACGGACGAAAAAAAAAAAAGAAAATCACAAGTGATATTTTGAATATCACTTTTCATATTCAGAAACATAAGAAAACGGACGAAAACGTAAGAAAACGGGCGAATATGTATGAAAATGTACAAAAACGTATGAAAGCGTAAAAACACATAGGAAAATGGACGAAAACGTATGAAAACAAACGAAAACATAAGTAAACAGACAATTGTGGTACTCAGAATATCACAATTGATATTCAGAATATCAGTTGTGATTTTCTGAATATCACTGGTAATATTCTGAATATCACTTGTGATTTTCTGAATATCTATCATTTGTGTTTTTTTGAATATCACAGAATATCACTTATAATATTCACAATATCATTTGTGATATTCAGAAAATCACAAAATATCACATATGATATTCAGAAAATCAGCTATTATATTCTGAATATCACATAATATCACTTGTGATATTCTGTGATATTCAAAATATCGCTTGTGATATTCACAAGTGATAGATATTCAGAAAATCACAAGTGATATTCAGAATATACCAGTGATATTCAGAATATTACCAGTGATATTCAGAAAATCACAAGTGATATTCTTAATATCAATTGTGATATTCAAAAATGTATGAAAACGGACGACAACGTACCAAAATGGACGATTACGTATGAAACGAACTAAAACACAAGAAAATCACAAGTGATATTCAGAATATCACTTGTCATATTCAGAAACATAAGAAAACGAACGAAAACGTAAGAAAACGAGCGAATACGTACAAAAACGTATGAAAGCATAAAAACACATATGAAATAGACAAAAACATATGAAAATGGACTAAAAAGTATAAAAACGAACAAAAACATAAGTAAACAGACAATTGTGGTACTCAGAATATCACAATTGATATTCAGAATATCACTTGTGATTTTCTGAATTTCACTGGTAATATTCTGAATATCACTTGTGATTTTTTGAATATTACAGAATATCACTTATGATATTCAGAATATCATTTGTAGTACTCAGAATATCACTTGTGATATTCAGAAAATCACAAAATATCATAAGTGATATTCAAAATATCCCTTGTGATATTCAGAATATCACTTGGGTGATATTCAGAATATCTCTTGTGATATTCAGAATATCTCTTGTGATATTCAGAATATCACTTGGGTGATATTCTAAATATCACAGAATATCACTTGTGATATTCTAAAACATATGAAAATGACCGAGAATGGCCAAATACATTGAAAAACGGACGAAAACGATGAAAATGTAAGAAAACAGAAGAATATGTATGAAAACGGATGAAAACGTATGAAAGCGTAAAAACATGTATGAAAAAGGAAGAAACCGTATGAAAAATAGGACGAAAACGCAAGAAAACGGATGAATAAGTATGAAACGGACAAAAACGTATGAAAGCATAAAAACACGCCTAAAAACGGATGAAAATGGACGAAAACGAAAGAAAACGGATGAAAACGTATTAAAACCTCTGAAAACGGACAAAAACAGACAAAAACGGATGAAAACATAAAAAAGTGAAAAAAAACATGAATTTTTCAAATAAAATACGCATGAATTAAAAAAAACGTTATTTTTTAAAAAAAGAAAAAGAAAAAAAGTGAATTAAAAAAAGCTTAAAAAAAAAAAAAAAAAAAAAAACGTGAATTGGAAAGGAGGGATTAGGAAAAAAGAAAAAGAAAAGAAAGAAAAAAAAAGCAAAGCGTGAATAAAAAGACATGTGAATAGAAAAAAAAAAAAAAAAAAAGGTAAAAAAGAAGTGAATAAAAAGAAAGAGAAAACGACAAGAAAAAAAATGAACTTATGTTGTATATTAAATCTTAGGTTAATCCCCACCATTAGATCAAATTAGTTGGATGATGGGGATTTATCCATTGGTATGCATCAAAATAAGGATATGCATTTGAATTTTCCTCGGACTTTATATTATAAAGTGAATCAACTTGACTTAAATCTTAGGCCGGGTGTAATGGTCATATTTTTAACCCATCACTTTCACCTCAACATCACATTAGTTTTTCAGCACATCATTTAACCCACTGCCTAAAACAACTGCTGTGGTTACTATTTAGTCAAACGTATTAAAAATCTCACTTTATACCACATACCTCACAATTATACCTGACAATGGCACCGGGTCAACCGGTTCGACCACCGCCGGGTCAACCTGGTTTTCAATTTATTATTTTTTAATTTTTTCGACCGGGTCAATCGGTTCGACCGCCGGGTCAACCGGTTCGACCACCGCGTCAACCCGGGTTTTTATTAAAAAAAATTTTAAAAATGAATCCCGGGCGGGTTTCAAGAACCGGGTTGACCCGGGTCACTCAAAATCAGCCGGGTCTAACCGGTTAACCCGGGTTTTTTTGACCTGTTTTTTTGGCCGGAACCGGTCAAACAGGTTAACATGGCCGGGTCGACCCGGATTTCAAAACATTGCCTGACACATTAAAATTGGGTAGTGTACCACACTAGATGGTCTGCACCACCAAACCAACCCCAAAAGGCACCTTGGCGCACGGTGGATGGCAGGTCGTAGAGGCGGATGGCGCGTGATAGAGTCTCACAACGGGTGGTGGAGGCCTCCATTGCACCCGGTCTTAAAATTTTTAAAATCACTCGAAGGCTTCAACCCAATAAAAAAATGTGACATCTCCCGTTTAAATAATTGGGGTATTTATTCAGGTTCTTGCTTAGTTGAAACAAGGTGAAAACGCCCGCCACGTTGCGGCAGATTTGTGCCTTTTGTTACTTTCGTTCGATGGGTGATTATGAGACGCTTTGTCGAGTAAAAGTTATCGTCGTTTATTTAAGAAAAATTCACGGCATCAGATATTGCGAATCTATCATTTAAGTTGATAACTATAAAATAAAATGTATGGGATGGAAATAGATATAGGACTAAGTTTGATATAACAAGGAAACCGGCACCCGCCGCGTTGCGGCGGGGCTTCTGGTTGTGAGATCGTGATATTTTTTTTGCCGACACATGTTATATTTGTTTGTAATAAGTGTTGTGTCAAGCTATATTTGTAATTGTCGTTGTATTTGTTTGTAATAAATGTTGTGTCAAGCTATATTTGTAATTGTCGTATGACGTTCTTTTTTGAATGAATGTTGTGACGGGCACCAATGTGTTGCGGCGAGACTAATTTTTTTTTTCTAATTTCAACTTGTTTTGTTTATAACACGGAGGCGTTTTTAGCGGTATAAATCGTTAGATATTTTGTAAATAAACTTTGCTATATAAACAAAAGAATTATATATAAACTTTTATAGAGCTGTGTGTTTTTGGCTTTTATAGTTTTAAAAAAATTTAAAATATATATATATATATATATATATATATATATATATATATATATATATATATATATATATATTAAACTTCAACATTTTTTATAAAACCGTACGTATGCCAAAAACATATCAATATTGGGCTTGTTTTGTTCGTTATCGAGAGGCGTTTTTGCCAGTATTTTTTTTATTCAAAAAATCGCTAAATATCTGTTAGATATTTGGCAAATAAAGTTCGTTATATAAAAAAGTTGTAAATATTAAAAAGTTGAGGGTGTATTTTGTAAGTTTTCTATTTTTTTTACTATTAATACTAATACTTTAATACTACATATTTGTTTTACCAACAAAAAGTGATGTACTGTATTGGACCAAAATGTGGCCTGTGAAAGCTCAATAAAATAACGGAATATTGTATTGGGTCGGTGCAGACGTTTGTTGGGCCAAAAAAAACTCAGCAGCCCATATGACGTAACCTTGCGTCATTTGATGCCACATTAGTATATATAGTAATGTACGTTGTCAAAGTTTTATAAGTACATAATAACTTTTTTTTGTACCCTTGAGTTGTAAAAATTTACTTTACACATACCATGGATAACATCTATATCATCATCGAAAGGGAAAAAGCAGCGAGAAGGAAAAAAAAAAAAAAAAATTAACGGCCAACCAAATTTTTAGTGGACAATAAGTTAGCCCAACAAAGTTTATTACTATTTTAATGATTGTTGAATATTTTATGCTTGTGCTTGAGTATATACAAGGTATTCGCGTCTGCCGCGTTGCGGCATGTACTTTTGATCAATCGAATATAGATTAATCTGATTCTTGACATTACTGGAAAAGAACTTGAGCTGTAAGCATCAAGGTCAAACCTCCAGGAGGAGAGTGTGAACGGATGTCTTTGTGTGGTGGTGTTGACCCTTATAGTTTTAAAAAAATTTAGGATAATTTTTAAAGTTATTTGATAGGTTAAGGGCACATTTTGAAAGTTCTTTTTACTTAAAAACTATATATACTAAACTTCAACATTTTTTATAAAACCGTACATACGTAAAAAAAACATATCCATATTGTGCTTGTTCTGTTCGTTAGCAAGAGTGCTTTTTGACAATATTTTTTTTTATTCAAGAAACCGTCAGATATCATTTGGTAAATAAAGTTTGTTATATAAAAAAGTCATAAATATTAAGAAGTCCAGGATATGTTTTGTAAGTTTTCTTTTTTTACTAATATATATATATATATATATATATATATATATATATATATATATATATATATATATATATATATATATATATATATATATATATATATATATATTTTATTTAGAAATAATATTAAATGTTCTTCCTTTAGTATTATGTATAATGTCTTCCTTTTTTATGAAAAACTAATGAGTTGTTGAAATGTCTTGCATAATGGCGCTTTGCTTTAGCTTATTTTTGAGCTACTAAGCTTAAATGATTTTGTTTACATTTAATAAGCTTACTTTTTTTGGCTTATTTTAAATTTTATTGGCTTATCAAACATAAACTGAAACCACATGAACTCGTAAGCTTAAACAAAACCCCTTAGTATGAACTATGAAGAACTTTGTTACTTATGGCAGATTACGATGGATAACTTTAAGAAAACAATTATACTTAATCCGATAATATTAAATATTAGGAATAAGTGTAAGCATGGCTTAGTTCCAAAACACAATGAACGAATATGAGCAATCTTGCCATCTTAGTGTAAAAAGTAAAAACATTTAATTACATTACTTATTTCGGGCCAGTGCTCTTCGAGTATAACGTGTCATGTTCTCTTGTGTATTTGCATTATGCAGGTGCAAACTGGATCATGCGTTGGCTTTGGCAGTGTTGTTATTATATGATCTATATGATAATCACACATGTGATATAATATGCATCTAGAACAGCGAATTATTTGCGTCACGGTTAATGTTTACTGTATAGTACCACATCTCTGCATTCTTCTTATATAAGATCACAAGTGTCATTTGATCAACAAATGAAAGCCGACTACCGTAACTACGTTAGTTATATGTAACATAGAATAAAGAATAAACCTTATATGTTTCCTGACAGAACAAATAGTTGAGCCAATCCATCATAACTCAAAAAAAAGTTTTTGTATAAGCCCAAAGGTGAACTTGATTGTATTTTTCTAAGGGTAAATGATATGAATATTAAATTTAAGTATAAGTTATACTTTTTGTAAATAAGCTCTTACTTTTTGCATTTACATACTGAGAATGTAAAGTATTGTTCATATGTTATGGCGAACACGGTCGTGCCGTCATCATCAAACTACAAGTTTTTTTTTTACCCTTCTAAAATATATATACTAAAATTAAGCAAGTATTGTTCATATGTTATATGCCAAACATGGTCGTGCCGTCATCATAAAATCACAAGTTTTTTTTTTTTTTTTTTTTTTTTTTTTTTTTTTTTTTTTTTTTTTTTTTTTACCTTCTAAAATATATATACTAAAATTAAGCAAGTATTGTTCATATGTTATACAGGGCCGGTCCTGAGCTTATCGATGCCCTGGGCGAGACATAAAAATATGCCCCTAGTAAGTAAGGTAACCAAAGTAACAAGATTGTGTATGCATACAAAACTCGCATATCAAGTTAATAAAATTTGGATAACTTTCTTGTTTTATATAAGGGTTTTGTTAAACACAACCCATAGGGTTGTGTATAAGCATTCTATAAATACATAATTAACATTTAATTAACATTTAAAGAACACTAAACATTCCATAGTTAACATCACTTACCTCTTTTATAATGATTAAAATTATATAAAAAAGGTAAGTGATGTTAAATATTATCATCAAAACAATCACTACGATGATTATTATTTTTTGAAATGCGGCAATTACGTATCTTACATGTTACAATGTTACAAAGATGGACACAAATTAGTCTATCTCAAAATTATTTTGCAGTTTAAATTTACGAAAGAATCATAAAAATGGCTGATAAAATATCATAAAAAGATATAAAACATTTATATAGTCAAACCAAATTATATAACTTACTATTTTTATTTTATTTATTTATTTATTATTATTATTATTATTATTTTTTTCAGTCACATACCATTTTGTTGGCATCTAAACATAGTTAATTTGGTAGGAAAATGTGTAGTGGGCTCATGTTATTGGGCCTATCAAGAGTTTAAGTCTACAACTTAATAGGGTCAATATTACATACAGTATTTATTTTACCCTATTTTTGACCGTCTTTAACCTCCAGTTTCACCTTTTCTCCATGTATCTAATTCTTTTTTGTTTTCTTTTTTCTATTTTTAACAGAAGGCCATCACTATCGCCACAAATACCTGTAGCATCCAAGCATAATACCTGTAATTGGACCAAACTAATCTTTTTTGAGAATTTTTTCACTTAGTAGTCGTACACGAACGAATGAATGAATGAATGATGATGCCACCTATTTCTTTGATGCCTTGGGCCTTCGCCCACCCCTAGGGCCGGCCCTGATGTTATATGGCAAAAATGGTCGTGCCGTCATCATCAAACCACAAGTTGTTTTTTTTTTTTTTTTTTTTTTTTTTTTTTTTTTTTTTTACTTTTCTCCTTAACCTTCTAAAATATGTATACTAAAATTAAGCAAACTAAGAAACTGTTATTTATACTTTCTTACAAAATATGAAAATTTTCCATATTCTTCATTTAAATATATTAATTCTTCTTCCTAAAATGTTTAGAATTTTGAGTGTTATTTTATGATGTTATGAGTTATATTTCACTTACAATTACTTGTCTACGATATATGCAATATAAGTGTACGTAGTCTTCTATATCCCAAGTCTTCTTAAAAGTCTTCTTTGAGTACACCTAGAAACTAGTTATTTATCAGTCAAATTGTCTTGGTCAAGCTGGAGAAAGAATGTGTGGAAGATATATAGACCATAGGTGATGCTAGTCGCGTGCTACTTGGGTTGCATGATTGATAATGAAATCTTAATGTCGTATTCCCAATCCCAAGATTATGATCAATCAATTATTGTTTTGCTCAAGCCGATAATTACGGAATTTGCGGATGTCATTCTCTTCTCAATTTACGTGTCGCGAACGTTAAACATTAATATTTGAAAATATCATAATCTCTAAAAAGTCTTGGTCAAGATGATAAGGAATTTGTGGAAGCCATTCATTTCACCATTTGCATGTGGATCACAGGATCACAAACTGTTAACATTCAAAACTAAATATAGAAAGCCAATACTTATTGTTATGATTTTAATTAAATATAGAAAGCCAATACTTATTGCATGTGGATCACAAACTGTTAACATTAAGTTACTGATCATCTTCCTCTCATATTTCAATTCACTTACAATTACTTGTCTACGATAGACCATTTGCATGTCGATCCCAAGTCTTTTTAAAAGTCCCATGTGATTATACATGGAAAATAGTTATTAATGTGATGAGCTTCCCTATCCCAAGTCTTGGTCAAGCTGAGAAGGAATGTGTGGATGATAGACATACGTTGAATAATTAATGTGATAAGCTTCCATATCCCAAGTCTTCTTAAAAGTCTTGCTCTAAATGATAAGAAATTTGTGGAAGCCATTCATTTCACCATTTGCATGCACGAACATTAACATGCAAAAACTAAGTATAAAAAACCCAACGCTTGTTCTTATAATTTTAAGTAAACTTTCAAATATGAAGTCACCACAAGCAATAATTCACTTATCATCTTCCTATCTTATTTCTTTTCTCTTTTTCGCTCTCGCGATAACATGTCTCACTTCCACCACCGTCTCTGCTTCATATGACGGTAATGAGACTGATTATCACGCATTGTTGTCATTTAAATCAAAGATCACCCATGATCCGTACAATGTTCTAACCTCGTGGAACCATTCCTTTCATTTCTGTGACTGGAGTGGTATTTCATGTGGAAAGCGGCACAAACGAGTGACTGTTTTACGGCTGGGTTCGCAAGGCTTAGAAGGCTCGTTGTCTCCTCATGTAGGAAACCTCAGCTTCCTTCGTGTGCTTTATCTCAGGAACAACAGCTTTAAAGGAACCATTCCTCATGAACTTGGTCGTCTGTCTAGGCTACGTGGTCTTCATCTTTATATTAACAAATTCAATGGAGTCATTCCAACAAACTTGTCTGGTTGTTCTAACCTCGAAGTGCTTTCTCTCGGTGAAAATAAGTTAACCGGAAGCATACCCAAGGAGATGAGTTTACTCTCTAAACTTACTCGTCTTGGAATATTTGACAATAAGTTAACAGGTGGAATCCCACCTTTCTTGGGGAATATTACATCAATGGAAGTGTTCTCTGCTGGCGGGAACCCGTTTGGTGGGAGCATTCCAGATACCTTGGGTCTTTGGAAAAGGTTGACGGGATTTTACTCTGGTGAGTGCAACTTATATGGAAGCATCCCTCATTCCATTTTCAACCTCTCACTCCTAGTTAATTTTTCCTTAGTTGTTAATCACCTCACTGGTAATCTTCCTTCAGAAATTGGTAATCAGCTCCCAAACCTTGAGTGGCTTCAGTTATGGGGTAACGAACTGACTGGAGTTCTTCCACCTTCTCTTTCTAATTGTTCTAAATTAGGACATTTTGAAATGAGTAACAACAGTTTTAGTGGGAAGTTGACTATCGACTTTTCAAAACTAAGAGATATTAATATAATTAAATTACAGAATAACAACTTCCATGGACGCGGAGAAGCTGATGACCTGATGTTTATTGATTCTTTGAAAAACTGCACCAGGTTAGTAAATCTGGAAGTTGATAATTGCAACCTTGTAGGAGTGCTTCCTATATCAATAGCCAATCTTTCTGATCAACTCAACTCTCTAGATTTAGGAGACAATCAATTATTTGGAAGCCTACCTTCAAGTATAGGTAGTCTAGTTGGTTTGACCACTTTATATTTATATAATAATATATTCAAAGGAAACATCCCCACTAGCGTTGGTAAACTTCAAAAGCTACAAGCTCTTAGTCTATCTAGAAACCAATTTTCAGGGCCTATCCCTGATGCCATTGGGAACTTATCAATGTTGACTGAACTTTATTTAGAAACCAACAAATTAGAAGGCCATATTCCATCAAGCCTTGGGAATTGTAAAGAACTTATTGGGTTAAACCTAGCAGACAATAGACTCACTAGTAAAATACCCAAGCAGCTTCTTCAGCTTCCAAAACTAACTAATTTTTTACAGCTTTCATACAACCATTTGTCTGGTTCCATTCCGTCAGAGATTAAAAACCTCAAGATGTTGAGCAGTCTTGATTTATCTTATAACAATTTGTCAGGTACCATTACTAGTAGCCTTGGTGAGTGTATCAGCCTTGTAGAGTTGGACCTTAGTGGCAACATATTTGAAGGCATAATACCACCTTCATTCAGTTCCTTGGGAGGATTGGGGGTACTCGACATTTCTCAAAATAACTTATCAGGCAGAATTCCACAATTTTTAGGCAAATGGAAATCCTTAGAGTATTTGAACATGTCCTTTAATGATTTTGAGGGTGAAGTACCGGTTGTTGGAGTGTTTGCCAATGTAAGTGCATTTTCGGTTCGGGGGAACAATAGGCTTTGTGGTGGTTTGGTTACACTTGAGTTACCCAAGTGCAAGGAGACGTGTAGTAACAAAAAAAGGTTTCCTTTCTTCATATTAGTCATTGTGATTGCACCGACATTACTCATCGTATTTTGTTGTGTGTATCTTTTGTGTAAGAAGAAACGCAATAGTCAACCGTCTCAATCTTCAGGGAATGAAAGGTTCTTGAAAGTTTCATACAATCAGCTACTCAAGGCTACTGATGGGTTCTCTACAGCAAATTTGATTGGCGAGGGTGGCCACAGCTCTGTTTATAAGGGAATCCTCGATTCTATTGATGATAAATCTGTTGCAGTTAATGTTCTACATTTTCAAAGTCGAGGAGCGCACAAAAGCTTTATAGCAGAATGTGAAGCATGGCGTAATCTGTTGAAGATAATAACTTCATGTTCGAGTACTGATTTCCATGGCAATGATTTTAAAGCGCTAGTTTACGAGTTTATGCCCAATGGAAGTGTACATGATTGGCTTCATTCAAGTGCATATACATCGAAACTGAACCTTCTTCAAAGAATAAATATTCTTAGAGATGTTGCCACTGCATTCGATTATCTTCACAATCGCTGCCAAACAGCGATTGTTCACGGTGACTTGAGGCCAAGTAACATTCTACTTGATGATGATATGGTGGCTCATGTTGGAGACTTTGGCTTTGCTCGACTACTTGGTACAGACTTAAACCAAAACAGCTCAACTGGGGTTAAAGGAACAATTGGTTATGCACCTCCAGGTAATTCCACTTATATTCCATTATGCTTATATTACAGGTTAAAGTTTGTAAATTAATTAATTGTTATTCATTTGTAGAGTATGGTATCGGGAGCGAGATGACAAGTTGTGGGGACGTCTACAGTTTTGGAATATTATTACTAGAGGTGATGACTGGGAAAAGGCCGACAGATGACATGTTTAAGGAAGGTCATAGCCTTCATAAATTTGCTTACATGGCATTACCAGATCATGTAGTCGATGTTATTGATAATGATGCAATTGTGTTGCAAAGTACGGAAGCGAATGCAATGAAAGTGGAAGAATGTTTGGTTGCGGTTATCAAGATTGGAGTATCATGCTGTGTGGATTCCCCACCCCGACGAATGAAAGTAGAAATTGTTGCCAATGAGTTGCAACGTATTCTCGATGTGCTTCAAAATATATAAGGTACCGTGTTCTCCCATTTTGTAAAATCTGATTTTACATGAGTTTTTTAAAAATCATTACTAAAATGGTTTTATTTTTCAACTCTTTCAGGTTTATCATCAAGCTTGTATGGTGATGTTGTAGGAAACTGCAACAAGGAGCAGTGATGTTGTTGCATAAATGTACGGGACATAAGAGTATGTTTACATTCCTTGTGGCGTATCATATGTATCAAGCATGCTTGTAAGTGTGGTTTAATTTCCATCAGTCCAATTTGTGATATTGAATTCTACTTAAGTTCTACTTGGTGTTCGATTCCTTAATGAATAGCCTAATCTTATCAGTGTTCTTTGACTTTCAATTTTATAAATTTGACTTTTTCTTGAATATCTGAGTGAGAAAGCTCAAGACTTCCCCCTCTTCTGGTTTCAAGCAGTGTATGGTTCAATTTTATAGAAAGTTAACCTCATGTATACTATATTAAAAATGGGTCAATAATGACCAAGTGTATTTCTGGTACATAAATCAGCTCGAATACTTTGATACTTTTAGTATTCCTTACACAGTTAGTACAATTCTATTTTCGTCGGATAAGCGTTTGGATAAGCAATCCCAAACTCAATACTGCGTTTAGTCTAAGCAAGCCCAAACAGCCCTTCAGCAGTTAATGTGCAGCTTTATGGTCATCATTGTTGTTTTAACCATATTTCTAGAGCATAAATGAAAATAAAACATACACCATAAACAACACATCTAAAAACACCTCTTTATCGTCACTGCCTTTGAATAACTCGAGAAAAAATAGATGGGGTTTGATGAAGTTGATGTCGTCTCCAATCTGCCTTTAGAATTGATAAACAGACCATATGATGAATACATAATAAATCTTGACTTTACCCATCCAACTACAAGCTCCAACTACTAGTAATAACTAGCAATACACCACATTGACCACCTGCGCAAACTAAAAAAAAAAAAAAAAAAAAAAAAAAAAAAAAACACTTATCATTCTTTCATGCTTTAAACATATGAACGGCAGTAAATGTTAAGCCTTGGCATTGGTGATATCACTGAGTCCATTCCAGTAATTTGTTGATCTTTCAAAGGGAAGAAAATATTTACGTTGTTAAGAAACTAACTGTCGAATACAGAGGTCGCAATTGCAACATTTTACATATAAATGGATCAATTTACGTTATGTTATATTTAGTGGGTTCAACAGGCTGAAAACATTCATTAATCATTATTTTTAAACAAGTTTAAGAAAAGGACAGACCACATTTGCAGGTCAACCTGATCCAGTCCAGACCAAAATTACCAGTTTGACTTGTTTCCCAACCTGACTTGCTGCCCATTATGGAACACCTCTAGTTTAGATCATGTGTTACCTGTAAGGCTCCCAAGCCTGCATCAGCCAATGCTTTTCTGCAATACAAAGAAATGGGAATACCAACGGGTTAGGACTGAAGTCTCATATATATGGTTCACAATGTTAACGAGTCTATGTCAAAAACAACCATTTACATGGGATCTTGCAACAAAAGTCTAACATATCAATAATGTTTTAATCACATAATTTTCTTGTGGAGCTGAAGTTATAACTTCTGAAATGGGCTCAGTTATATTACCAATGCCAAGGCTTATCATTTGTTCATGTATCTATGTCTCATGTCGAAATGAAAAATAAGAAGTTTCTATATCAATGCCTTTATTTATAAGAAACATGTGACAGTGATACCGATGTAAACCTGAATCTATAGTGACAAAAATCAAGCCGTAATTTGACAAGTACCCTTGTATTCAGTGTATATATAGGCCCTCATGTACTGTGATATCAATGAAAATGGCAAGCAAGTGGAGAGATGAAATGCCTACAATGCGAAATTTACTCCACTAGCAAATCTAAACATCAAACAATATATATACAATTGAAATTTACAATTAAACCCTAAGTTTCAATAAACTGCTAGTTTGAGGTCATATGAACAAGGCTGGCAAGGATTCTGTGTGGAATCGAGCTTCAAACAAACACTAACGGAGGCGTCAATTGTTACAAAAAGAACCAATAACCCGTAATTAAACCATCAACAGTTGGAATTTTATGATTACATGGATATCAGAGAAAGATTGCATACCTGGTTGTTGAAGATTTTCGAACCCAAGCCGTCAACTGGAAACATGTAAAAAGTTATTTAAGGGTTTATGTGGTCAAGGTGAAAAGAAATAAGAAAGCAAAGTGAAAAGTTAAAACAGATAAATCCAGTTTTTTATTTACAAAACAGGGCTCTATTTTGTGGCCGAATTAGACCCCGGTTTTTTCATTTCATAACCGGGCTTTATGCCTTTGTTTTTGATGGACACCTTTATAGAGCCCTTTTTTCCTATTAACAGGGCTCTATTAGGGGGGATTTATTTCAGATTTTGTAGTAGTGTGAGAAAAGAAAGTTTATGAGTCAATGAATTTCAGTACCAAGGATTTAATAACCAGAGATTTCCAAATCTTCAAACCCAAACACTCCTTTTAAAGATAACTGCCATTTAATAACCAGAGATTTCCAAATCTAACCAGTATTAGGTATGGGCGCAAACCAGATATAACATTCATACGCAAAATACAACTTTGATTGCTAGTTGCACATACAAAAGTTTGATTATTTCAAACAGCCAAGTTACCTCTGAATATGAGGTTGAAGCATATCTAGCAGATCGTTCTTCTTCAGTGATACTTTCTGCAACATCAAAAAGCATCTCACAATTAGATCAAACTGTACAGGTTACATTACATTAAAACCATGACTTGAAGTAACCAACTCTTACCTGAATCAAATGATTTGCTTCCACTTGAATCACAGTACTTTCTGCTCTTATTTTGTCCACTGCTGGATACACCACTTCCAACGTCATCTTGATCAGCGAGTGAGGATTTTTCCACATCTTCGTCTATAGATGCCATCATAGAAGAAACTTTTGGTCTGGGAACTATGGAACTTTAAATGAGCCTTCAACTCGTTTTGCACTTGCAAGAACATCTAAACCTAAAACATTGTAAACTTTGTGTTATAAAAGAAACTGAAAATGAATGACTATTCAAAATGTTAACACTCAAACAAGTTACAAGTAGAGTGTAAACCAGAGAAACTTGTTAATACAAATATCGCCTAAAAACGTTATTTATATTTTACGATCTTTGCTAAGTTTTGTTAATGACAAAGTATGAAGTTTAGCTATAAGTAAATCATCACTTTAAGTGTTTAAGTCTTGTTTAACTAAGGTTAACATTTTCTTTTAAACAAAATATTGTGTTTATTTCTTGAACTAAAATGAGTCTTGTCACATCATATTTATTTCTTTATATAGTAAGGTCACATCACATTTGTCATGATGCATTTATGGAAAGAAATGTGTTTGACTAACTTTGTTGTTGCTTGCAAGCTTTGTATTTGACTTGTTTTTAAGTGATGTGACATTGTTTGGTTGCTAAGAGTTATGAGACAAGACCTTGTTTGGTTTGAAGAGTTATTGCAAAAACCTACTGCAGACCCGGCGGTACTCTGGGGGTACACGGGCGGAACCCATCTGAGGGTTCCGCCTGATCCGCCAAGCATGCAGTGTGGTGTGCTATAAATACCAAGCCATAACTTGATTTTTGGCTAACCCTTTCAGGAGATATATTCACATACTCTCTCAACTAACTCAGTAACCTTTTGATTTGTGATTCTCTTATGTAGCAAGGGACTTCACAAGATCATTCAAGAAGTTACAAGCTTCAACTCTAAAGTTGCAAGTCTTGATAGCTTGGTCATGTATGAGCTTTGATAGTTTGTACTTCATATGTGTCATGTATATAGAAGTAAGTGGTTAGTATTTTAGGCCTCAAAATACGTAGTGTGTCGGGAGTTGTTGTACCCTTGTAAAAGAACTAACGGGAGTGGTTGTACCCTTGGAAAAGAACTCGACATCTAGCTTTGTGTCGGTAAAAGTGTAAGCAACGTACGGGAGTGGTTGAACCCATGTAAAAGAACTCGACATCTAGCTTAGTGTCGGTAAAAGTGTAAGCGACGAATGGGAGTGGTTGTACCCTTGTAAAAGAACTCGACATCTAGCTTAGTGTCAGTAAAAGTGTAAGCGACGTTGTAAAGGTTTTCTCCGCCGGTGAAAGGAGCTTGTTGATTAGTGCTTATAACTCTCGAGTTGGAAACTCGGGGCGTGGATGTAGGGCAAGGAAAAAGAGTCCTTGTAGCCGAACCACGATAAACAATCGTGTTGTGGTTTGATCGTTTCTTTCTTTATCTTTGCTTATTACATGTTGTCTTTTAGTTATAATTGCTAATCACATATAAAGCTTTCCAAAAGAATTAAAACAAGTAAAGTTGTATTTATATCTTGAAACAAATGTAAAGCTTTTCAAAGAACTAAAACAAGCAAAGTTAGGATCATCACAAGTAAAGCTTTTCAAAGTATGAAACAAGTAAAGTTAGAATTGTTATTCACATGAAAAGCTTTTCTAAGAATCAAACATATAAAGTTGTGTTTATATCTTTAAGCGAACGTAAAGTTTCTAAAAGGATATTTAAGCTAAATAAGAATAAAAAAAAGCGGTAAACTATTCAACCCCCCTTCTAGTTTTCCACAATTGGTATCAGAGCTACGTTACTCAAGATCTTTAAAATAGAATGTATTTTAAAACTTGGATCGATCCATGGATTTTGAAAATCTCAAAGAAGGGCAACCTATTTAAAACTAACCGCTATTTGAAAAAGAAAACTTCCTTGAATGGAAAAGTAATTTTGAAAACTATGTGAAGTCAATTGATCAAGATCTTTGGTATAGTATTTCTTTTGGTAATTTCAAACCAAAGAAAACAAGTTTTTGAAAACCAAGATGACTATCTTAAACTTGATAAAAATACTAAAACTAAAACAATGCTTTACAAAGCTTTAGTACCAAATATGAAAGAATGTATTTTTGTCAAAAGGCTAATGATGTTTGGAAAAATATGGTAAACTTTCATCAAGGAATATGTCAAGTCAAAGATGATCAATTTGATCTTACATATGAATTAGAAGTTTTAGAAAAACTAATTGATAGACACTTAGTAGAAGTTAATACATGTGCTACTAGTTTAAATGTTTTAAATGAAGGTACAAGTGAAGATGAGTACGTTTGTTTTGATGAACCTGCTTGCGTATCTTGGAATGATATGGATGTTGACGAAAACAATGATCCGGTAGTTGATTGTCAATTTATTGAAATAACAAGCAAGGTGTAAGTAAAGGTGATTACTCGTGTCAAGCTAGTAATAGTCTTGCTTGCGATTCATGGAATTACTCGGATGAAGATGAAGTCAATCATCCTGTTCGTGATTCTAAACTAGATAAAACATCAAGCAAGGTACACTTTGAAACTAAACTCTTTTGCTTTGATTAATTTATCCTAGAGTTTTCTAAACTAGAAAATGAGTCTAAATGTTTATGCAACATGGACCTAAAGACTATCTTCAAGAATGAGTCTTCAAAATCTCTTAAGGATAACTTTGAAAAGGGAATCTTATTAGAAGATAAAATGTCTAGAATTGAGAGTAATGTTGAAATTAATCTAGAATGTAAATTATGTCTAGATTACAAACATGAGATTAAAATGCAAAATGAGAAAGGAAAAATTATTAGTTAAATTTGATGAAAGCTCAAAATCTTTTGAAAGATTGTTGAGGAGTCAAAGGTTGTTTAAAGATAAAACCGGATTAGGATTTAACTCATAAGCATCATCAACTAATAAAGCAAAGCTTGTAAAATTTGTCAAACCTAGAAGAGAAATTTAGAGATAATTCAATCTCTAATAGAAACTCATGATAAAAGGATTAAGACCATCATTCTCTATGCCTTTATATGATTATCTAACCTTCTTAGATACATGAGTTATTGAGTTTCAAAGCGTGTCGTCAAACCAAGTTTTTACGCGTAATGCTTATCCGCTTGATAGCATCTCTATGCAATTTAAAAGGTACACATTACTTCAACTCGGATTTTATTGTCTCTTGTTTGTAGCATTATGTGTAGGATTATGTGTTATTAGTAATACTCTAAAAGTGTTTACTTGCTATTAGTAATAACTAAGATTTGACTCTATGTAAAAGGGAATTTCGTCATTAGTACTAGTAGGAGATATAAGGTGTTTTGGTTCTTTAACCATCTAGAGATAAACACGAAAAACTCTTGAGTGAGTCTCACTCAACTCTTGATTACAAGTAAGCTAACTAAGAATTTCCTAAGTGTTAAAATGTCTAACACTTTTGTGTTGCTTGCAAAACAAACCCTTGTTAAACAACTTTCTCAAACATCATACTTTGAGTCTTTAATTGTGTCTTTCTTCAATCACTCATTTATGATAATCTCACATAAAACGCACAAGGTGAAATAAATCACTTTAGCATATATTAGGATGTGTGAAAGAAAATAAGTTTTCAACATCTAGGATTTACACATCAAATGTGACACATAGTCTAATGATGTTGTACCTCTTGGACTTTTTAAAAATAAATAGAGTTCATAGTGTCTTAATTAAGAAAACCCAAAGAGTCGAGGAGTCGTTGAATATGACATTTAACGAGTAATCTCCTCCTTCTATGATATCATCTTTGGTAGATGATAACTTAGTCGAAAGTCCAATGATGGCAAGATAAGCATGGAGTAAAAGTACAAAACAACATCTTCTCACCTTGAGTTAAACATTGAATCAAGTAAAATTGACACAAGTTATAAAACTTGATTTATTGGTCATTAGTTGTATCTAAACAAATTCAACAAAAACAATTTTTGGAATTTAGAATAAAACACTAGTGAAACGAAATTGATATTTCAAAGTAATCAAGTGAGTATAGTGTCAATATTTGAAAGACTTTTTGATAATAAAAGCAAGCCACAAAAGCAAGGGATTTTAACTTAAAGACATTCCTAGTTGCTCTCTTGTTCTCAATGGTTAAGTTATTGATAACTTATCAAGAATGAGATTAGTAAATCCGTAGGTAAAACTAAACATAGAGAAATGTTTGGAAGACTAATTGTTCTCATAACATTTAGATTCAACATTATGTTTAGCTTTTGTCTATGTGCTCGTGTTAACGAAGATCCTAAGACAACTCTTTAGTTGAGCCTATTTGGATACATCATAAGGTACTACACAACTAGGATTATGGTATCCCAAAAGAACGGGAATAGAAACCATAGTGTGTGACAAATGGAATTATGTCGGTAATAAGTTGATAAGAAAAGCACAAGTGGTACTTGCACTTTTATACTTACTTACCCAATGATTCTCCAAAACACGTAAGATTCTCAAATTAGTATCAGATGGAGAAGCACATTAACAAGCTCCGCTTGAACAAGCAAACTCGCATCAACAACGAAATTCATCTTATCAACATTGCTATACCTTCAACAAAGGAAGCATCGACTTCAGCGACAATTCAATCCATTATGTTCTTAATTGACATATTGTGATCCATCATCATCGTCTTGGTAAAAATGTTCATTGAGGAACATCTTAACTAAGAAAGTCTTATACGTTAACCATTCTATCAACGTTTTCACAAAACCTCTTGAATGAGAAGCATTCATCATCCCTAGGCTTAGTCAAGGACTCATAAGACCTAAAACCTTAGTTTTGAACATTAGGATAAAACCACAAAAATCAAGACAATTCCTTTTGAGTTTTCCCTGCAGATCCCACGGCACCCTCAGACCATACGGGCGGAATCCATTTTTTGGTTCCGCCTGGTCCGCCAAAGCCACAAAATATTTTATTTAAGTTCAAAACTAAACACCTCTTTACTCACAACTCCAACTTACCATCAGCCCATAAGATTCACAAAATGAGGAAAACTTCAAGCATATTCCTCATAACCTTTCATCACTTAAACCTCTTCAAACAACCAATGTGAAATGAGAAACCGAGTTATCCTTTGTCCTATCAATATCGAGTCATTCACCATCTTCATGCCCTCAAAGAAACCAAGAGTCAATATCATCTTCACCAATAACTCCACCTAGTCATCTTCACAAGAAGATTCCACAATGTAACCAAACAAGTGTGTCATCCCCACTATAACCTAACCTATCAAGATTAAACCACCTTTCATGATACATAAACCTATGTTCACGTTTGTGTCGCTCTTTGAAACAAAAGGCAATTGTCATATCCATACTCTCATTAACATATTTGTCTATGTCGTCAAAAGTCAAGTGAATTTCATTATGAAATGCGTCTCTTCCACTTTCTAGCAAGTGAAGAACACAAAGAAGATATCCAAGCTTTAAGTATTGTCAAGCAATCACCACCTCATTTCACATATCCACTCTCGGCCGTCAACCATACTTTACCACCGTTCACCACATTGTTAAAACAAATGAAAAACGTCATTGAAACATCACTTGCATTACAAAACATTTTTAAGCATCATAATGAGTCAAGTCAACCGCACCTCCACATTGTTTTCATATAGGCACACACTAGAACATACACATTACAATAGTCATTTACTTTAATGTGAAATTTTGAATTTCTAGGAATCATCATGCCTCCTCTAACTCACTACGACCACAAGGACACCATCAAGTACCTACCCAAACACCACAAAACCAAAGGTCTCACTCAAACTCAAATTGTTGTCTTCAAAGCCTTAGAAAAACGATATGTCCCTAAGGGTAGAACCATTGATCCATCCTTCTTAGAAGGTACAAACCTATACACGGAATTTGCCACAATCAACTTTGAGTATCTCTTAGAAATCGACGAGCCTATTTGTTCTAGGTTCATTTTAGAATTATATGCTTCCGTCACCCTCTCCAAGGATGAGTATGGTCGCATGTCTATTAACTTTAGGGCTAGTAGTCATTAATACTCCTTCACTCTCGAGGAGTTTGCTCAAATCCTAGGTGTCTCAAACCATGGTACTTGCAGCTACTCCTACTTGCATTCCCTCTCAACTCTTGACACACTCTTTGACCGCATCTATCCCTATGATACCCCTCTTGTGTCCAAAAATGAACTACATGACCACCTCTTCATTAGGACCACCAACACTAGGAGAACTAGAACCGGAAATGAGGTCATCTAGGACCCATATGGTATGGAATTCAATGAACTCAAGCCCCAATTAAAGGAATGGGAAGAACTCCTTAGAACCAATGAAATTAGCACCATAGGAAACCGGGATCACATCAATGTTTGTCTTAGCTACATGCTCTATAGCATTTCCACCGGTCAACCTTTTAACTTAGCCTATTACCTCGCCAAAAGAATGACCGACATACCTTTGGTAGGAACAACCGCTCTTCCTTATGGAATGCTTCTCACCCGCCTTCGTAGAACAATCTCACCCATTCCTCCTAACGATAATGGAATGTGCCTTGACTATTCTCTCATTCCTCACATCTTCGTTCCTCTAAGTGATAAACAAGTTTTCAAAGGTAAGGGCAAACGTACTCGCTCACCTACACCATCATCATCATCATCTGACATGAGAAAGGATGATTAACTTCCTAACTCTAAGTTACCTCCTTTAGACTACCTTCTAGAACTCCCCGTCATTGAAAATATATCCGAAGAGTTCAAGCAAACCAAAGGAATTTTCAAGTGCTTTGGAAGGTACATAAGCAAGCTCAATAAGAGGATAGACCGGTTATGAGACGATTAAGGAGTGTTTGGCTTAAGAATGCTTTAGAATCGTCATTGTGTTAAAACTACGTGAATTATGTGTTTTTCACTTTCATGGTTTATTATGTTTGTTGGATTACGTTTGTATGAACTTTTATGCATAATGACAATGTTTAAGGTGTTTGTCATTTTTTTTTCTATGCTTATGGCAATTCTTACTAAGTATAGTAAAATCCTCGACCTCAAGGTCAAAGTCCCATGATATGTATGTTTACATGTCTAATTTTTGCATTGCCTAACCAGAAATACCTTATCTCTTTGATTTTAGGAGTTTTCAAAAATTTTGAAAATCGTCTCGCGGGTCAAAAACGCGGACTGCCTAATTTTTTACCCCTGGCGGATCTGGCGGTACCCAAAATTGGGGTCCGCCAGTGTAATTTCTAGGAAACCCAGAAATGGCCCAACGGACCAGATGGAACCCAAAACAGGGTTCCGCCTGTGTATTGTGAGGGTTCCGCCAGTCAGTTGCAGAAAATTTTTGTTATTTTTCTTAAGTCCAAAACTTGTAAAGTGTCAAACCATTATCCTAAGTCAGAAACATCTTCCATTAACTCCAATAACCATATTAGAACAACTCTCACTCACTAAAACAATTAGGAAACCACTTCCCTCCAAAAATTCAAATTTAAACATAACTAACCCAAGGAACCCTTTTAAAGGATCCTTCAAACCATTGAAACATTTTCAACCAAATCACATCCAATGATCACAAAGCATTGAGTGCATATGTTGATCTTTCACTCCACCCTATTCCATTGAATTAACATCAAATGATGTGACATGGTCATGAAAATCATTTGAAACCTCATTCTTTGAATGGTAGAACATCAAATCCAAACACCCATTTCAACACCTTTTCAACCTTATAAATTTGAAAGTGTTGCAACAATTCAAATCACACCATAACCATCAAAATCCTTCTAAAAAACCACTAGGATTAGGGTCAAACCTTGTTGCTTCAACAAAACCGTCAAGTCAAGCTCATCATCTTCAAATGATGCTTCGCTTAACATTTCTTCACCTATCGAAGATCTCCTTAACCTCACTACCTCAACACCATCCTCAACACATTTCAATACCAATGTGATCACTATTCAAGATTTGTTTAATCTTGCTACTTCAACACTTACACCAATGGAACTTTTCCATACACCACCAACATCACCACATCCACTATTGGAAACTTTTGAAAACCTATCACCTAAACCATCAAGCCCTCCATCATTGTCACTTTTTAACACCATTGCCGAAATGGAAACCCAACAACAACCAACATTTCAACCAAATGAGTCATTGGATGATGCACCTCATCCACCGTCATTGCTTGAGAGTTTGGCCTACCGTTATGCTAAATCCTCAATTTTTCCAAATGATCAAGGTCATACACACCTACAATCATTTGTGTTTCAACCCATTCACAAAAACCTTCATGGTAACCATTTACAAATAACCAAGCCTACACCATTTTGTTCAAACAACAACCACCACAACAACAATAATCTTCCACCAAGACCAACAACAACCACCACCCAAAACCATTGTTGTTTCACCCTATCCAATAAAATGAGGTTTATCCTAAACCACATTGTGGAACGTCTCAAGTTTAGAGTCTCCAAAATGAAACAAAACCGTTTCTTTTGGAAAATGTTGCTCATTAAAACCAACAAACCAAGTTTAGAGTACCAACACCACCTCAAGTTTAAAGTCTCCAAAATGAAACAAAACCGTTTCTTTTGGAAAATGTTTCCCATTTAAACCAACAAACCAAAACCTGTGTCACCCTCTCAACCTTCAAAATAAAGCCCGCTACAACCCTCAACACACATTTTCATCCTTAAACAACCTTAGCCTTGTTTTTGGAAAATGTTTCTAATTAAGGAAAATGATGATTTCCTTGTAGCTTTTTATGCTCTTAGTTTATTTTTAGTTTTTCTTTATTTTTAAAAGTAGGATGTTGTCATTCAAATTTCTTGTCTTTTTAAGAGTCAAATTTTACATGAAATGAATTTCATTCTACTACAAGGTTTTCTTTGTTTGTTGACCATTTAGGTATGATGTGTGAACTATACCTTGTTATGGTACCATACATAAATCTTGTGCTTTATAAACTAACCTCTCTTTTTGTAGGTTCATTATCCATGTTTTCCTTCCTTGATACTCCATTTAGGGGAGTAATATTCAAGGGGGAGCATGAGTGTTGTACTATTTCACTTCACAACTCTTAGTTGTGTTTAAACATGAAATACTTTCATGACTTTTCTTGTGAAACAACTAACCTTTTTCTTGTAGGTTCAAAATCCATGTCTCCTCTCTTGGCACTCCATTTAGGGGGAGTATCGTCCAAGGGGGAGCAAGTCTTAATTCCGCTTCGCTACTCTTCTTTTTGTTTCGACAAAAAGGGGGAGAATTTATATAAACTTGTGCATATCAACCTCATATTTGCAAAAACATTTTTTTTGGTGCTTATCATCTCATCTTTGCAAAAACAAGTTTTTATACTAACTTTATAAGACCTAACACTAAAACTAGTGACTTACTTATAAATAAAGTTTATGTTTTGTCATTAACAAAAAGGGGGAGATTGTTAATACAAATATTGCCTAAAAACATTATTTATATTTTACGATCTTTGCTAAGTTTTGTTAATGACAAAGTATGAAGTTTAGCTATAAGTAAACCATCACTTTAAGTGTTTAAGTCTTGTTTAACTAAGGTTAACATTTTCTTTTAAACAAAACATTGTGTTTATTTCTTGAACTAAAATGAGTCTTGTCACATCATATTTATTTCTTTATATAGTAAGGTCACATCACATTTTTCATGATGCATTTATGGAAAGAAGTATGTTTGACTAACTTTGTTGTTGCTTGCAAGCTTTGTATTTGACTTGTTTTTAAGTGATGTGACATTGTTTGGTTGCTAAGAGTTATGAGACAAGACCTTGTTTGGTTTGAAGAGTTATTGCAAAAACCTACTGCAGACCCGGCGGTACCCTGGGGGTACACGGGCGGAACCCATCTGAGGGTTCCGCCTGATCCGCCAAGCATGCAGTGTGGTGTGCTATAAATACCAAGCCATAACTTGATTTTTGGCTAACCCTTTCAGGACATATATTCACATACTCTCTCAACTAACTCAGTAACATTTTGATTTGTGATTCTCTTATGTAGCAAGGGACTTCACAAGATCATTCAAGAAGTTACAAGCTTCAACTCTAAAGTTGCAAGTCTTGATAGCTTGGTCATGTATGAGCTTTGATAGTTTGTACTTCATATGTGTCATGTATATAGAAGTAAGTGGTTAGTATTTTAGGCCTCAAAAATACGTAGTGTGTCAGGAGTTGTTGTACCCTTGTAAAAGAACTAACGGGAGTGGTTGTACCCTTGGAAAAGAACTCGACATCTAGCTTTGTGTCGGTAAAAGTGTAAGCGACGTACGGGAGTGGTTGAACCCATGTAAAAGAACTCGACATCTAAAGTTGTATTTATATCTTGAAACAAATGTAAAGCTTTTCAAAGAACTAAAACAAGCAAAGTTAGGATCATCACAAGTAAAGCTTTTCAAAGTATGAAACAAGTAAAGTTAGAATTGTTATTCACATGAAAAGCTTTTCAAAGAATCAAACATATAAAGTTGTGTTTATATCTTTAAGCAAACGTAAAGTTTCTAAAAGGATATTTAAGCTAAATAAGAATCAAAAAAAGCGGTAAACTATTCAACCCCCCTTCTAGTTTTCCACAAAACTAATCCTTATAGCTTTTATAACCAAACTTAACAAAGATAACACCTTTAGATATGTGGTTCTTATCTCAAGGCAGAACAAGGCTACATACATTATGTTGGCTTCAATCATGCCCAAAGGATACTAAGATGATGCATGATGAGTGTGTAAATACTCATCATTTCTGTTACATTTAAACTGCAAAAACATATAAAAACACACAGGAATGCCTTAAAATACATAAAATTATCCATGGATTGTGTTTTTATGCAAAAGGATTGAAAAACTGATGAAAAACAAAACATTTCACATAATTTACAGTTTCAGTCCCTGAACTTTGGAAAATTCGCAAAACTAGTCCCTGGTAAATCAAAACATGCAAAAAATCATCAAAGGTCCTTAGGGATTCATAAGTTGTCAAGAAAAGTCCTTTAAAGTTTAAAAATTGCAAAATGACAACTTTAGTCCCTCAAGTTTGGAAAATGTCAAAATTAGTCCCTAAGGTTTTAAAAATAAGAAAATAATAAAAATAAACCTTATACTATTCTAAATTGACAAAATTGGTCCTTATGATAACTTTTGAGAAGATACAAAATAAACCCTTCAAAATTCAGAAAATTACAAGTTAGGTCCCTGGAGTTTGTGGAATTGGCAGAAAAGGTCCTCGGGAATTTTGAAAAATGGTAAAATGTGAATTTGGTCCTTGTGTTATTGGTTCTTGGCAAATT
Source organism: Artemisia argyi (assembly GCA_030686995.1). Lineage (NCBI taxonomy): Eukaryota > Viridiplantae > Streptophyta > Magnoliopsida > Asterales > Asteraceae > Artemisia > Artemisia argyi. Next base: position 226,239,825 of record CM060680.1, on the reverse strand, counting down.
ACACCCTTATGAGTGTTTGGGAAATATTACATTTGCAACCCTTCAATTTTGCAAAAATTACACAATTGGTCCTTGTTAGTTACACATACCAAACCGGACCCTTTATTTAATTAAATCCAAATCCAAACACAACTAAACACAACCCACCCTTCCAAGCCCAAAACCCCTCAGCCCAGTCCACTTTTTTTTATTTAAAACGGGCGTTGACCCCGGTCAAACCCAGACACTGTTCACCATCCCTTCCAATACCACCACCACCACACAGACCACCATACCAGGGTGGTATTTGGCCACCTTGCACCTCCACCTCACCAATACAGCTCACCCCCCAGCTGGCCTAACACCTCACACCCCTCATCATTTCAAACCACTCCCAATTAATGCTTCTCCACCATTTTCACTCAACCTTCCTAACAGACCTCTGTCTTCAACCTAAGCCACCCACTAGCTCAACCCTAATATCTCAATTGTCCCTTCCACCTCATATGTCATTCCAAGAATCTTTAATTGCAATGAAACTACCTCAATCAGCCTATGAGACTTTTGGCGCCAAAAGTGTTTTTAAAGGTCAGGATCATGTCAGACAAATCCAAGGGTCAATATGAAGTGGGAAATGCTCAGAGGTCGACAAAGAGTCTAAAGAGTCTATAAATAAGAGAAGAAAAGCATTGTGGAACATTATCTAGTTTAATTTTTAGTAATGTATGTCGATTAACTAAGTTTTTCATTTTCCAGTGTATCTTTAAGCTTTCAAAGTGTATTTCCAGTATTCTAAATGTATTTCAAACCATTTTCAATAATCAATTTCAGTTTATGTACTTGAATTCAGTTTATGCTTATTTCAAATTCAAAAATCTCAATTTGAATTAAATGTGTTTATGGTTGTTATGATGGACTGATTAGCTCATATAGGTTCCCTTATAGCTTCTATAAGCTAGTAGAAACTATTTAAAATCAGTTGAAGTCTAAAAACAAAAAAAAAAAAAAAAAAAAAAAAAAAAAAAAAAAAAAAAAACAAAACAAAAATAGAATTAAATAAGAGAAAAATAAAAAATTCCAGAAGATGAAGAAAGAAGGTGCAAGCTGAGCAATTTTGGATCAAATATGGTTTAGTGGGTCTGTGGAGACCTGTTAGGATTGGTCACTTGTTCTTGGTTCATCATATCTCAGTCAATTCTATTTTGTAAGCATTTTTATCAATTTTGGCATTTTATTGTTCTTGTACTTTATTTCCTTTGATCTTTGTGTTTTAATGTTTAAATAGTATTGTTAAGTTATAAGATTAACTAAAATCAGTGTTGTGTTCATTAGGATTAGATTGTACTAAAAATCAAAATTACACAGTGTAGAACTCATATTTGACTAATCTGAGATATAAGCTTGTGGTAAGGTTGATTCATGTTCATTTGATTTTAATTAATCATATTACAGTATTTGGAATCAGTTTTATGGATTAGAACTTGGTTTTACTTTGAAAATCATCAATATATAACTTTTAAAGAGTGTTTGGATCAAGCTGCCTATCTGATAAAGTGCATGTTATCTTTGCTGATTCTTGTTTCTGCATATTTCTCTAAGTTGTGTTAGCTCATATCAGTTATAATAAGTAGGTCTTATTAGAGTAAAAGTCAAAATTAGTTTGTGATTGATCTATCTGTTTAACTGTTAGTGAAATCAATCTCATATTCCACATATTAGTTTAAAATCTGATAACTTAGCTAGATTTCACCATATTATAGCTTAACTTAACAATATTAATCAGATAATCTAGATTCAAGCTCACTTTAGTCAACATATTGGTTTAATATAAAAAGTCAAATTGCAGTCACATAATTTTTGAATAAACTTTGGAATTTTATTGTGATCTTGTTATTTGATACTAGGATCTGAGCTTGTAGGAATAGTTAGTTTTGTTGCTAATCTGCATGTTACTATTTTTGTTAAATTTTATTAAAGTGGTTTAATTGCTTAATTAGTGCTTAATTTTAAGTGGTTCTTCACAAACCTCCCCTGTATACAGATTCATAAGCTAACTTTGGAAGCTTTCACAAGCTTCATTAGTGCTTGAGACCCTGTGTATTTTGGATCTTTGTGATGCCCTTGTGGCTAGTTGCTTGAATTAATTGCTTATTTGCTTGTTACTGCTTATCTAAACTGCTTATCTTGTGCTACCAAACAAAACAATACACTGAGCATTCAGTGTAAACAAGCAACAATCATAAGCCAATCAAAAGCTCATTACTGAGCTTTAGCTTGTGATCTTTGGCTCTTTTAGAAGCTAAGCAACCAATATTTAAAGTTCTAAGCTTATTTCTCATTTTCAAAGCCTTTTAATAGGGCTGCATCAAGTTTAAACTTTGTCCCATCTTTGTGTTTACTAAGCACTCAATGGATCAACCCTACTTTGCCAGCTTCTCATAAGTTTAATAGTGGGTCCCACAGATTGATTCTTGGCTTTTTGGAAAGCCAAGCTACCACTCTTGTTTCCCTTGTGCTTATTTTCCAGTTTAGTGCTTATTTACTAGGCCTGCTAGAAGCTTTTACCTGTGCACTCAGACCCCATCTCAGCAGACCATAGCTCACCCACCACCTTTAGTGGTGTTTTGTGGTTAACCCAATGGGTCCCACACCCCATAAATAGGTTCTTATAACCCCCCTTCTACCCAGGTTCAATACTTGACCCTTTGGCTGACCTGTACATCAGTGGACCCCACTTAATTTGGCCTCCTAAATCTGTCCCAAATCTGCCTCAGAATTGAAATAAGCAAGTGCTTATTTTGGATTCCTAGCTTATTTGGTCAACTTATTTAAGTGATTCTTGCTTAATATCATCCACACAACTCATTTGTATCAGGTTTTACTTTGTGGACCCCACACAAGCTCAATTGAGCTTATTTCTTAGCAAAGTCAATAAAAGTCAACTGTTTGGATAATAAGCACTCATAGTGCTTATTCTGAGTCTATAAATTATTTCCCTTTATAAAAGTTTCTTATTTTAAGTATTTTATTAGTTTTATAAAAGAAAAACCAGAAAAAGACAAACTTAATTATAGTGATAGCTTCTATTTAATAGAAATTATCTATTTAATTTCCTTTTTAGCTTATTTATAAGCACTTCTGCTATTTTATATTTTTATTAAATCTTTTATGTATTAAAGTAATTTTATAAATTTTTCCAGATTTTTCTTTTGTCATCTAGTGTTATTTAGAATTAATATTAGTTTATTTAATAATTAAATAATAAATAAGAATTAAATAGCATAATTAATTTTTATAAGGTAACACTTATATTTTATATTTTTCCTAGCTTCTATAAGTCATAAAATAATTTTAGAAATTTTCTTGTGATTTATACTGTTCATTTACTAGTTTTCATAATTTAATTATTTTAATTAGATATTAATTAATAAATAGAATAATAATTAGTAAATTAAATAAAAAATACATAAAATAAAGTTTTTATAATTTTTTAGGATTCCCATGATGGTTAATTAGATATATAAAAATTTTCATAATTATCTAAGTCTTTTTAGTATTTATAATAATTTAAATCAATATAATTAGTTAAATAATAATTAATTAATAATAAATAGATAAATAGTGTGAAAAATATAATTTTAATTTTAAAATAAGTTTTATAATATTTTAGATTTTTAGAAATATTAATTCTAATTTTCTAGACTTATTTTACATTTTCCTAATTATTAGTTAATTATTAAATAATTAATATTAGTTATTAAATAAAAATAATTAATTAAATAGTTTTTAATTATAAAATAAGTATTTTAAATTTATTTAATTTGCATTTAAGCCCCTAAGGCTTGCAAAATCCTACTATTGTTAAATTTGTTTTTGTTTACGTTTAATTAGTAAACGTTTACGTTTTTCAGTCCCTTTTTCACTTGTACGTATCTGATTTCACGTATTGATTGATATAGCTTATTAAAGCTATTCACTCTTATTTTTCAGTAGTACAATCACTTAAACCCTTTTCCTGTTCAATTCACTTGATCTCGAAGTCGTTTTATTTCAGATTTCACATCTCGTTGGGATCTAACGATCTGGGGAAACACTAAACTCACCGGAGTATTGGTTTAGGCTGTCTGACTTGTTGACCATAACTTGGTTGATATTATCTGACTGTTTGAGGCCAATCAAAATTTGGCGCCGCTGCCGGGGAGGTGTGCTGCGTATTACGACTTTTTGAAATATCTGTGAGTTTGAATTTTCACACTTTGTTATATATCATCTTTTTGTTCATATTTTATTTTCTATTTGTAATTTCCCGTCACTCTAAGTATTCTTAGAGTCGTCTCTAGTGCATGCGCACTCGTTCTTCTAGGTCAACAAGCCCTTTACGTGAGCTTGTCAGAATTCCTCGAAGACGCCGTAGACGTTCTGCCCCAACAGCCGTATCTGAGGAACGTGCTGTTTCACCTAAGAAAGTTATCATGGCAGATGACCGTCCGATGAATGAACTTATCCAAGCACCCATTGAGGGTTACGGAGACGCTATTGTAGTCCCAGCCATTGTGGCTGAATACTTTGAGCTCAAAACCGGGTTACTAAATCTAGTAACCTCAAGCCAATTTTATGGTTTTGAGAGGGATGATCCCCATGCTCATATTCGATGGTTTAATAAAATTACTTCTACCATCAAATACAAGAACGTCCCTTCCGAAGCAGTCAAACTTCTTCTTTTCCCGTTTTCTCTTGAGGGGGCAGCCCGGATTTGGCTGGAAAAACAACCTCCTCATTCAATAAACTCATGGGAAAATTTAGTTACCAAATTTGTAAACGAATTTTTTCCCCCGTCCAGAACGACAAGTCTTAAAAATGAAATCATCAAATTTACTCAAAGGTTTGATGAATCGTTTGGTGACGCATGGGATCGTTTCAAAGAATTACTTCGTCGATGTCCTCATCATGGTTTCACTGAATTGATGCAAATTGACACGTTTTATAATGGTGTGAGTCAATCTGACCAAGATTCTCTCAATGCCTTCTCGGGAGGTAATTTTTTGAGCAAAACCACAAAAGAAGCTTTAGAAATCATTGAAAATAAGTCCAAGGTCCGCACTACATGTACAAAACCATATCACTCCCAAGTGAGTGCTGGTCCTTCCTCTTCATCACCCGTGAGTACTTCTAGCACCGATGCTAAAATAGATAAACTCACGGACGCCATTCAAGCTTTGGTTCTCTCAAGCCAGAAAAAAGTCACTTTCACACAAAACCCTTCACATGCTAAAGTTAAAAAAGTGGAAGTTTGTATCACTTGTGGTGGCCCACATGCTTACTACAATTGTACTGCCACCGATGGTAGTCCTTTTGAAGCCAATGCCTTAGCCGGTACTACAAATCAGGGGGGGTAATCAATACCGTCCTCAAATGGAACCAAGTTACCGTGCTAACACACATATGGGACCACCCGGGTTTAATCAAAACCCAAATTTGCAAAACAGAAACCAGAACCAACCCCGAATGAACCAAGGTTATCAAAACCAAGGGAATTTCAATCCTGGACAGAATCAAGGTTTCCACAATCAAGGAAACTTTAACAGAAACAATTTCAACCCCGGAAATCATTTTCAGGGAAATGGTAACCCAAATCAGGGAAATTTTCAGCCACAACAAGGTTATAATCAAAACAACCGTGTCCAAAATTTTCCCAACCAAACACAAGCCATTCTCCCAGCTCCACAATCATCATCTGATGAGTTGTTGAAGCAGTTCATGAAAACTCAAGAAGAGACAAACAGGTTGTTGGTCAGCCAGATTTCTGAAATTAAGAAATCTTTAAATGAACAACCCTCGGGCTCTGGAAAACTTCCGAGCAAAACGATCGCAAACCCGAGGGGCGATGCAAAGGCGATCACGACCAGGAGCGGAGTTTCATATGATGGACCTACTGTTCCCACTACCCCTTCTTCTTCTTCTCCTAAGGTAGTGGAAAATAACACCGAGGTAAATAAGGACGAAGTACTTCCTACTCATAAGGGAGACACCCAAGACGTCCCACCTCATGTTGTCCCGAAACCCAAACCAAAACCTAGAGTTGTTTTTGAACAAAATGATATTCCAGTTGAAACACCTCAGTCCAAACCTTCTACCTCTTCTATTCCTTACCCTTCACGCTTGAGTGAACAAAAGCTCCGTGAAAAAGTGACTCCTCCCAAACCAACCAGTCAGCCGTGTGCAGCTGTTAGGCCCACCTGGGAGAAAGTGCAAGTTAATATTGACCGTGGAAGTATAGGGAAATCCCCGGGTCGTTAAGTCCCAACGAGATTGAAATTGTATTTGTAAACGAGTATGAGAGTGAGTGATACTGAGGACAGTAACAAAGATGATTTGAGGGTTGATTACACTACTGATTGCATGATATTTGGAAAATATGAAATTATAACAGAAATACAGATATAAGCACAAAATCAAATAATCAGATAACAGACAAAGAAAAGTGGTATTTAACAAGTTACAAACTACAGGGGTAAAAAGCAATGTTGCAAAAATCGTGAATCGGTACTGAGGCGGTCGGAGGCCTTATAGCGTTTTTTAGCCGATTAATCGGCCCAAAACCTTGTAATCGCCGATTAATCGGCCGATTACCTTGTAAAACTCACCAAGTTCCAGGGCCTTGTAGCTTGTAATCGCCGATTAATCGGCCTTGTTTTGCAACATTGGTAAAAAGTGAAACTTTTGAAAACTTAAAATTAAAGAAAATGGAAAATGAAATTGAAATTATGAAAATGATTATTATAATATTTAATTACTATTTAATTAATAAAACTAATTAAAATCTAATTTAAAACTTAATTTAATTTAACTAAAAAAAATTACAACTCTTACAAATTAACCTAAAAACTTAAATAAATAATTTCTAAACCTAAATAAGAACTTGAAGAAAGTATAAAAAATGAAAATAAATATTTTTGTCTTTTTATGAGTATTTTATTAATTATAAACTATTTAACTTAATTAAACTATTTTAACTATTTTAAATTACTATTAATACTAAATTAGCTTAGAAAATTATGATAAAATTTATAAAACTAATTAACCATCACAGGAATCCTATAAAATTATAAAAACTACTAAAAATTATATTTAAGGTTATTCCACTAATTAATTACCTATTAATTATTTTAAATCTGATTTAATTAAATTAAATAAGAAAATTAGAAAATGAACAGTGGAAATTATGAAACTATTTTTTAAAAGTCTTAACTACATTATAAAACTCAGGAAAAATATAAAATTCTACTTTAGTTGATTAAAATTAAAGAAATCTATTTAATTACTAATATTACCTATTTAATTATTTAAACTAGTTTTAAATCTAATAAATAGTAAACTGCTTAGGAAAATTCTAAGAAAATTATTTTAACTACTTTAAGGTACTAGGTAATTTATAAAATTATAAAATTGGACAAGTGCTTATTAATAAGCTAAGATGAAAATTAATTAGATAATTTCTATTAAATAGAAGCTATCACTATTTTTATGTTTGCTTTTTCTGGTTTTTCTTTTATAAAACTACTTAAATACTTAAATAATGAAACTTTAACAAAGACAACTACTTTGGAAATCAAGAATAAGCACTATAAGTGCTTATTAGCTTATACAGTTGACTATAGTTGACCAAATTAAGAAATAAGCTAAGTTGAGGTTATGTGGGGTCCACTATGGTGAAATCTGGTTTACCTAAGTTACTTATACCTAATTAAGCTAGATGTGGTGAGATAAGCTCCTAGGATAAGCTGGAAAGCTCAAATAAGCAATTGCTTATTTGGTTTCTGACTCAGAAGTGGGACAGACTTTAGGGACAAGTTTAGGTGGGGTCCACTGATCTATAGGTCAAACTAAGGGTCAAGTTTTGAACCTGGGTAGGAGGGGGGTTGTAAGAATCTAAGTTTGAGGTGTGGGACCTACTGGTGTGGGCTGCAGCCACCACTAAAGTTGGTGGTGTGGTGGTGGTAAGCTGGTGCAAAGGGTATTGGTTTGCCCTGCAGTCCACTTTCAATGAGTGTGGGGTCCACAAAAGTAAAAGAGGGTTCAAACTAAACCTTGGGGTTCAAAGATGGGTTGATAAGCTACAAATTAAACCAAGAAGCTAGGCTTTTGGCTCACTAATAAGCTCTGTGTGAGCCTTTGAATTGGTGATCATATACTGAGTGCTCAGTATAGCTTTTTGAAATAAGTTACAAACTAGGGTCCTAAAAGCTATGCTACAATAAGCTAAAGGCTAGACTAAACCTAGATGTGAAAAACTGATGTATTAAGCTATAATTAAGCTGAATCCTAGGATGTGGGGTCCACTGAGTTGGTCAGAAATCACCACCAAAGTGGTGGTGATGGACTGGGTCTGAATGAGCAGGGCACACCTTTGCCCTGCAAGTGAGTTTGAGGGTCTGTGGGGCCCAGGGTAAAATTCCTAAAAATACAACAACAATGGAAAATCAAAGATGAACTGGTAGGCTAATACTATAAAAAGTTTCAAGTCCTAGATCAAATTCCTAAATTCTAAACAATTCTTTGAAGTTTGGTAAAAACCTGAGAATGGATAATTTGACTTTTTAGTGAAACTTGCTAGTTTGACTTATATGAGATTCTAAGCTATCTAACTGATTTAATAAACTATATTAAGCTATGATTACCCTAATTTAAGCTAAATCTATAAGATATAAGCTAATGTGGTGGGTATGAGATACCAAATCTCACACAGTGAACTGTGGGGATGTTGAGACTATGATTTTGACTTTTTCTTTAATAAGCCTAGGTTTTTATGGTTTACTTAGGCTAATAGGATCTTAAGTTACTTGTATAAACACAGAACAACAACAATAACCAAGCACAATACTTAGGAATTCACTGATCCAAACACACCTTTAGCTAACTGATTTTGTGATTATCAAAGCAAAACAATGATTTGACCTACAAATCTGTTTCTAAACCTTAGACTAACATTAACAGAGATCAAGTAAATATGAATCAACAATATCCTAAGTGTTAAACCATGATATGGCTCAAATGGATACTTCACTGTGAGATTTTTAGAAAATGAGTAACAAGTAATTTTTCTTAACAGCCTAGCAATCTCAAACCATAAATACACTTGAATACACTAATCAAACATAAGAAACACAGAAAATGGCAATGATAATTAAGATCAATAAATATGCAATACAAAGACAGTTATGAGATTTTTTAAAAACTTACAATATTGCTTTCCTGCTCAAACCATTAACCAAGAACAACCTATTCCCTCCCCTGAGGATCTAAACCAATACTCCAAAGCTGCTTCCTTTCCAAATTACCTCTGAATCCCAGAAATCAAGTATAAATTGCAACAGTTGACTTTAGTTGACCAATTTGATAGTTATTGAATTTTTTTATATTAAACTGATTAGTAGGTTACTAAAAGCTTTATTGAGCTTATGGGAGCTTATATGAGCTTACTCAATCCATGAAACCATATAGTAACAACAACACAGCTTATTGAGATTTTTGATATGAAATTGAAAATGGCACAACTTGAGATAACAACACAAACTTGAATTTTATTAACTAAAAAGATTACTAGTACATTGAGGATACTTAAACTGAAATTTGAAAGCTTAGATTACACTTGAACTTCTAAAATAAATTATACGACATACACTTTTTAAAATTAAACTAGATAGCATACTCCTCTGCTTCTCTTTCCTTTTATAAGCTTCCATTAGGTTTAGGAACACCTTCTGAGCTTTTCCCACTTCATCTGAGCCATCCATTTCTCTGAATTGATCAAGACCGTTTAAATGAAAAATGGCGCCAAAGTCCTCCACGTTAACTTGGGGCCAAAGGTCTTCAATTAAGAATCATTGGAGTGTTGTGGAGGTGTCAGGAGGCAAATGAGAGTGTTTTAAGGACAAGTTGGAGTATTATGATGAAAACAGAGGTTTAGGAGTGGTTTGGAGTATGAATTGCATTAAATGGGGTGTGGGTTTGTCTGTGAGGTGGAAAGGTGAGGTTAGGGGAGTAGGTGGTGAGCTGGGGAGGTGAGGTGGAGGTGGAATACCACCTGGTTTTGGTGGTTTCAGGTAGTGGTGAGGGCGATGAACAGTGCGTGTGGTTTTGGGCGGTATTGGATGGGTCAAACGGGGTCAAACCGTTTTAAATAATCAAAGGGGTGTTGGACTGGGCTTATGTTGGGCTAGGGGTGTGTTTGGGTTGGGTAGTTTAGGTGGGTTGGGTTTGTGGATTTTGTTAAATAAATAAAAGGGTCCGGTTTGGTTGTGGTGTACACAAGGACCAATTATGTAATTTGGGTAAAATAGAGGGACTGAATTTATGATTTTCCCAAAGTATTTTCAAGTGCTATTTTTGCCAAATATTATAAACCAAGGACCAATTTATTTATTTTTTTCATTTAAAAATATCCAGGGACCTTTTCTGTAATTTCTCAAACTCCAGGGACCATTATTGTAAATTTGGATTTTTCAGGGACTATGGTTGTAATTTCTCAAAAGTTTATCAAAATTGTTCCATTTTGTCATTCATGCATAGTATAAGGGTATTATTTGTAAATTTCCAAGTTTTGAATACCCAGGGACCATTTTTGCCAATTTTGTAACTTGAGGGGTAAAAGTTGCCAGTTTGTGTAAACTTTCATCCAGGGATCATTTGTGAATATTTTTGGTTTCCCAAGGACTTAAGTTGACTTTTCATTTATTTTAAACCTTTAGGGACTAGTTTTGATAATATTTGAAACTTGAGGGACTGAATCTGCCAATTATGCAAACTTTGTACGTTTTTTATCTGTTTTTGCATATTTTGCATTTGAAACATATAAAACACACTTTTAAGATATTTTAAGTATTATGATGCATATTTGAGTGTTTTTGTATGTTTTGGCAGCTCAGATTAGTATAAAATGATGAATATTTAGACACTCATCAAAAAGCTAGTCACCAGATGGATAAATTCTTTCAAATCTTCCAAGATTTGCATTTTGACATTAGCTTTGCGGATGCTATTATTCTGATGCCCAAATTTTCATCGACAATCAAACACTTGTTAAGCAACAAGGAGAAACTGTTTGAAATGGCAAAGACTCCCTTGAATGAGAACTGCTCAGCAGTTCTTTTAAAGAAGCTTCCCGAGATCCTGGAAAATTTCTAATACCATGTGTATTTCCGGGAATGGTTGATTGCTATGCCTTGGCCGATCTTGGTGCAAGTATCAACCTAATGCCATACTCAGTTTGGAAGAAACTTTCTCTTCCTGATCTTACTCCTACCTGCATGACTTTAGAGCTTGCAGACCGATCGATATCTCGTCCTCTCGGCATTGCCGAGGACGTGTTTGTAAAGGTAGGAGAATTTCATCTCCCCGCTGACTTTGTAGTGGTTAATTTCGATGCTGATCAAAGGGTCCCTCTCATTGTTGGGAGGGGTTTCCTTAGAACGGGCCGTGCTCTTATCGATGTATTAATTTGAGCAAGAAATCACTCTTCGTGTGGGTAATGAAGCTGTTACATTTAACCTCGATCAAACATCGAGGTACTCCTCCAATTATGATTCTGAAGCAGTTAATCAAATAGATATCATAGACATTGCTTCGGAGGAGTATTCTCAAGAGTTTCTTGGTTATTCTCATAATTCTGTGAGTGGGGATGCCACTCCATCATCTGAACCTATCATTTCCGACTCTTCCCCTTCTCTCACTCCGTTTGAGGGAAGTGATTTTCTTTTGGAAGAGGTCGAGGCTTTTCTCAAAAGTGATTCAGTTCCATTGGGAATTGATAACACTGAGATTGATCTGGAGGGAGATATTCTTCTCCTTGAGAGATTGCTAAACCAAGACAATTCTCCTCCACTCCCTCCCGTACAACTTCATAATCAGGAAATCAAATATGTTGAGGAAACTGATGATTTTCCTGAGGTCGAACTCAAGGACTTACCTCCTCATCTTGAATACGCATTCTTGGAGGGTGATGATAAATTACCCGTCATTATTGCTAAAGGTTTAAGTGTTGAGGAGAAAGTTGCTCTCATAAAGGTCTTGAAGTCAAATAAGCAAGCAATTGCTTGGAAACTCTCCGATATTAAGGGTATTAACCCAGATTTTTGTACACACAAAATCTTGATAGAGGATGACTTCAAGCCTGCAGTGCAGCATCAAAGAAGGGTGAATCCAAAAATCCATGATGTGATTAAACAAGAGGTCCTTAAACTTCTTGATGCAGGATTGATTTATCCTATCTCTGACAGTCCATGGGTTAGTCCCATTCATTGCGTCCCAAAAAAGGGTGGCATTACTGTTGTCACTAATGACGAAAATGAGTTGATTCCAACTCGGCTGGTTACCGGATGGCGTGTTTGCATTGACTATCGTAAGTTAAATGACGCCACCCGCAAAGACCACTTTCCGCTGCCCTTTATGGACTAGATGCTTGAGAGATTAGCTGGAAACGAGTACTATTGTTTCCTTGATGGTTTCTCAGGATACTTCCAAATTCCCATTGATCCATCGGATCAAGAAAAAACTACCTTTACATGCCCTTATGGAACCTTTGCTTATAAACGTATGCCTTTTGGCTTATGTAATGCTCCAGGTACGTTCTAGAGGTGCATGATGGCCATATTTACCGACATGATCGGTAAAACCATGGAGGTCTTTATGGATGACTTCTCGGTCATTGGGGATTCATTCCAAACATGTCTCACCAATTTAGAAACGATGTTGAAAAGGTGTAAAGACACCAATCTATGTCTAAATTGGGAAAAGAGTCACTTTATGGTCAAAGAGGCATTGTCCTCGGCCATAAGATTTCCAAGAATGGGATTGAGGTTGACAGAGCTAAGGTTGATGTCATTGCAAAACTGCCTCATCCTACTACCGTCAAAGGTATTAGGAGTTTCTTGGGTCATGCCGGTTTCTATCGTCGATTTATACAAGATTTTTCTAAAATCTCACGGCCTATGACTCATCTCCTTGAAAAGGATACTCCTTTTATCTTCTCACCAGAGTGCATCGAAGCTTTTGAAACATTAAAGAAAAAGCTTACTGAGGTACCCATTCTTGTTGCCCCCGACTGGGATTTACCCTTCGAGCTTATGTGCGATGCAAGTGATTTTGCTATCGGTGCAGTCTTGGGGCAACGCAAAACGAAACACTTTCAGCCTATCCACTACGCAAGCAAAACTATGAACGAAGCTCAAACTCATTACACCACTACAGAAAAAGAATTATTGGCTGTGGTGTATGCTTTTGAGAAATTTCGGACATACTTAATCTTGACTAAAAGCGTAGTGTATACGGATCACTCGGCTCTTAAATATCTATTTGCAAAACAAGATGCAAAGCCGAGATTGCTCCGTTGGGTTCTCCTCCTCCAAGAATTTGATATCACTATTCGTGATAAAAAAGTAGCTGAGAACCTGGCTGCTGATCATTTGTCCCGATTAGAGAACCCTCATCAAGATGTGTATGAGAAAAAGGAAATAAATGAAACATTTCCTCTCGAAACACTCAATGCGGTTGCTTTTCGCGGAGATTCTACTACCCCATGGTTTGCCGATTTCGCAAACTACCATGCGGGTAACTTTGTTGTGAAAGGGATGTCAACCCAACAGAAGAATAAATTCTTTAAGGATGTTAAACATTACTTCTGGGATGACCCCTACTTATTCAAAATCTGTGCGGATCAAGTCATCCGACGGTGTGTATATGGACAGGAAGCCACTGAAATTCTCAAGGCTTGCCATGCTGGACCCACTGGGGGACATCATAGTCCTAATTACACCGCCAAAAAGGTGTTTGATTCCGGATTCTTCTGGCCCACAATTTATAAAGATGCCCAGGATCTCATTAAAACCTGTGACGCTTGTCAGCGTCATGGAAACATTTCACAAAGAAATGAGATGCCACAAAATGCTATTCAAGTATGTAAAATATTTGATATCTGGGGCATTGACTTTATGGGGTCATTTCCATCATCCAGAGGAAACAAGTACATACTTGTGGCAATTGATTATTTATCAAAGTGGGTTGAAGCAAAAGCTTTACCCATAAATGATGCCCGAGTTGTAGTGAAATTCCTGAAATCTCTTTTTGCCCGTTTTGGAACCCCACGTGCTATTATAAGTGATCGTGGTACGCATTTCTGCAATGACAAATTTGATAAAGTCATGCAAAAGTATGGTGTAACCCACCGTCTTTCTACCGCGTATCACCCACAAACAAGTGGGCAAGTGGAGGTTTCAAATCGTGGTATCAAAAGGATACTTGAGAGGACTGTTGGTGAAAACCGTGCTGCCTGGTTGGATAAATTAGATGACGCACTATGGGCCTTTCGTACAGCTTATAAAACACCCATAGGGTGTACACCTTACAAGCTTGTGTATGGAAAGACATGTCATCTACCGATGGAACTTGAGCACAAAGCCTACTGGGCTTTGAAACATGCCAACTTTGACCTCAAAACTGCGGGTGATCACAGAAAAGTTCAAATGAATGAATTAAATGAACTACGTGATCAGGCTTACGAGAACTCTTTAATCTATAAAGAAAAAACAAAGAGAATACATGACTCAAAAATAAAGAACCGCGTTTTTAACGTTGGTGATCGAGTACTTCTCTTTAATTCTAGATTAAAGATCTTCTCGGGTAAATTAAAAACCCGTTGGACTGGTCCATTTACTATCACTAAGGTTTATCCATATGGTACCGTTGAGTTATCTCAAAATGACGGTCCATGTTTTAAAGTAAATGGCCATCGTGTGAAACACTACTTTGGAGAGGACATCCCAAACATGGTTGTCCCGGATCTCCAAACTTTCCCCAAGGACAATTAAATTCGGGGTCGAGTCAAGCTAGTGACTCGGGAATCAAAAACAAGCTACCTCATGGACAAATCAATTCGAGGTCGAGTCAAGCTAGTGACTCGGTAATCAAAAGCGTAGCAATATGGGTTTTCACTCATATTTCTGATTTCTTTCTCTTTTCTACCACCTAGTGTGGGGGAGATGCCCCACATGTTGTATATATGTATATATCTTCAAAAAAAAAAAAAAAAAAAAAAAAAAAAAAAAAAGTTCAAAACCAAAGAAAAAAGTGAGTTTGTATGTAAATAGCCTAAAATAAAGGTTATTAATATTTCCTTCTTACGTTCTAAGTATCGGTTTAACACCCGGTGTTTTGAATATTGAGGGCAATATTCATTTCTAAGTGTGGGGGGGGGGGGGGGGGGGATTCTCACGAATTCAAACACATGTTCCATCAAGCACCCTCACTTGATCAAAATTTAAAGTTTTTTCACACTTAGAAATGCAATAAATGGTTTCAATCGTCCATGTCTAACCCACAACAGGATTGGCTAGTCCAGGAGCAAACGGCTCTTGGTAAAGACATCTCAAAACCGTTGATGGCTTGCAATTTGCCAAAAATTGTATGGTTCCTCAACTCCCCATTATCCTCAAAAGCTAATGAGTTGGCTAGCCCGCAAGATTATGGCTTGTGGTAAAGGCCGTAGAAAATCCATAATTGGTATTCAGCTCACCAAGATGTTGACTATTCCATCAAGAGTTGGCTAGTCCAGAAGCAAACGGCTTCTGGTAAAGACTAATCAAATCCGTTGACAGCTGGTGGTTTGCTAAAAATCACACGGTTATCAGGTGTGCCACAGTTCTTACACCTGGCTACTCCAGAAGTGATGGCTTTTGGTAAAGAGTAAAAATCCATTAATTTTTTCTCAAATAGATTGCTAGGGACTAGCAATAGTTTAGTGTGGGAGATTGATGAGTGTGTAAATACTCATCATTTCTGTTACATTTAAACTGCAAAAACATATAAAAACACACAGGAATGCCTTAAAATATATAAAATTATCCCTGAATTGTGTTTTTATGCAAAAGGATTGAAAAACTGATGAAAAACAAAACATTTCACATAATTTACAGTTTCAGTCCCTGAACTTTGGAAAATTGGCAAAACTAGTCCCTGGTAAATTGAAACATGCAAAAAATCATCAAAGGTCCTTAGGGATTCATAAGTTGTCAAGAAAAGTCGTTTAAAGTTTAAAAATTGCAAAATGACAACTTTAGTCCCTCAAGTTTGGAAAATGTTAAAATTAGTCCCTAAGGTTTTAAAAATAAGAAAATAATAAAAATAAACCTTATACTATTCTAAATTGACAAAATTGGTCCTTATGATAACTTTTGAGAAGATACAAAATAAACCCTTCAAAATTCAGAAAATTACAAGTTAGGTCCCTGGAGTTTGTGGAATTGGCAGAAAAGGTCCCCGGGAATTTTGAAAAATGGTAAAATGTGAATTTGGTCCTTGTGTTATTGGTTCTTGGCAAATTACACCCTTATGAGTGTTTGGGAAATATTACATTTGCAGCCCTTCAATTTTGCAAAAATTACACAATTGGTCCTTGTTAGTTACACATACCAAACCGGACCCTTTATTTAATTAAATCCAAATCCAAACACAACTAAACACAGCCCACCCTTCCAAGCCCAAAACCCCTCAGCCCAGTCCACTTTTTTTTATTTAAAACGGGCGTTGACCCCGGTCAAACCCAGACACTGTTCACCATCCCTTCCAATACCACCACCACCACACAGACCACCATACCAGGGTGGTATTTGGCCACCTTGCACCTCCACCTCACCAATACAGCTCACCCCCCAGCTGGCCTAACACCTCACACCCCTCATCATTTCAAACCACTCCCAATTAATGCTTCTCCACCATTTTCACTCAACCTTCCTAACAGACCTCTGTTTTCAACCTAAGCCACCCACTAGCTCAACCCTAATATCTCAATTGTCCCTTCCACCTCATATGTCATTCCAAGAATCTTTAATTGCAATGAAACTACCTCAATCAGCCTATGAGACTTTTGGCGCCAAAAGTGTTTTTAAAGGTCAGGATCATGTCAGACAAATCCAAGGGTCAATATGAAGTGGGAAATGCTCAGAGGTCGACAAAGAGTCTAAAGAGTCTATAAAGAAGAGAAGAAAAGCATTGTGGAACATTATCTAGTTTAATTTTTAGTAATGTATGTCGATTAACTAAGTTTTTCATTTTCCAGTGTATCTTTAAGCTTTCAAAGTGTATTTCCAGTATTCTAAATGTATTTCAAACCATTTTCAATAATCAATTTCAGTTTATGTACTTGAATTCAGTTTATGCTTATTTCAAATTCAAAAATCTCAATTTGAATTAAATGTGTTTATGGTTGTTATGATGGACTGATTAGCTCATATAGGTTCCCTTATAGCTTCTATAAGCTAGTAGAAACTATTTAAAATTAGTTTAAGTCTAAAAAAAAAACAAAAAAAAAAAACAAAAATAGAATTAAATAAGAGAAAAATAAAAAATTCCAGAAGATGAAGAAAGAAGGTGCAAGCTGAGCAATTTTGGATCAAATATGGTTTAGTGGGTCTGTGGAGACCTGTTAGGATTGGTCACTTGTTCTTGGTTCATCATATCTCAGTCAATTCTATTTTGTAAGCATTTTTATCAATTTTGGCATTTTATTGTTCTTGTACTTTATTTCCTTTGATCTTTGTGTTTTAATGTTTAAATAGTATTGTTAAGTTATAAGATTAACTAAAATCAGTGTTGTGTTCATTAGGATTAGATTGTACTAAAAATCAAAATTACACAGTGTAGAACTCATATTTGACTAATCTGAGATATAAGCTTGTGGTAAGGTTGATTCATGTTCATTTGATTTTAATTAATCATATTACAGTATTTGGAATCATTTTTATGGATTATAACTTGGTTTTACTTTGAAAATCATCAATATATAACTTTTAAAGTGTGTTTGGATCAAGCTGCCTATCTGATAAAGTGCATGTTATCTTTGCTGATTCTTGTTTCTGCATATTTCTCTAAGTTGTGTTAGCTCATATCAGTTATAATAAGTAGGTCTTATTAGAGTAAAAGTCAAAATTAGTTTGTGATTGATCTATCTGTTTAACTGTTAGTGAAATCAATCTCATATTCCACATATTAGTTTAAAATCTGATAACTTAGCTAGATTTCACCATATTATAGCTTAACTTAACAATATTAATCAGATAATCTAGATTCAAGCTCACTTTAGTCAACATATTGGTTTAATATAAAAAGTCAAATTGCAGTCACATAATTTTTGAATAAACTTTGGAATTTTATTGTGATCTTGTTATTTGATACTAGGATCTGAGCTTGTAGGAATAGTTAGTTTTGTTGCTAATCTGCATGTTACTATTTTTGTTAAATTTTATTAAAGTGGTTTAATTGCTTAATTAGTGCTTAATTTTAAGTGGTTCTTCACAAACCTCCCCTGTACACAGATTCATAAGCTAACTTTGGAAGCTTTCACAAGCTTCATTAGTGCTTGAGACCCTGTGTATTTTGGATCTTTGTGATGCCCTTGTGGCTAGTTGCTTGAATTAATTGCTTATTTGCTTGTTACTGCTTATCTAAACTGCTTATCTTGTGCTACCAAACAAAACAATACACTGAGCATTCAGTGTAAACAAGCAACAATCATAAGCCAATCAAAAGCTCATTACTGAGCTTTAGCTTGTGATCTTTGGCTCTTTTAGAAGCTAAGCAACCAATATTTAAAGTTCTAAGCTTATTTCTCATTTTCAAAGCCTTTTAATAGGGTTGCATCAAGTTTAAACTTTGTCCCATCTTTGTGTTTACTAAGCACTCAATGGATCAACCCTACTTTGCCAGCTTCTCATAAGTTTAATAGTGGGTCCCACAGATTGATTCTTGGCTTTTTGGAAAGCCAAGCTACCACTCTTGTTTCCCTTGTGCTTATTTTCCATTTTAGTGCTTATTTACTAGGCCTGCTAGAAGCTTTTACCTGTGCACTCAGACCCCATCTCAGCAGACCATAGCTCACCCACCACCTTTAGTGGTGTTTTGTGGTTAACCCAATGGGTCCCACACCCCATAAATAGGTTCTTACAACCCCCCTCCTACCCAGGTTCAATACTTGACCCTTTGGCTGACCTGTACATTAGTGGACCCCACTTAATTTGGCCTCCTAAATCTGTCCCAAGTCTGCCTCAGAATTGAAATAAGCAAGTGCTTATTTTGGATTCCTAGCTTATTTGGTCAACTTATTTAAGTGATTCTTGCTTAATATCATCCACACAACTCATTTGTATCAGGTTTTACTTTGTGGACCCCACACAAGCTCAGTTGAGCTTATTTCTTAGCAAAGTCAATAAAAGTCAACTGTTTGGATAATAAGCACTCATAGTGCTTATTCTGAGTCTATAAATTATTTCCCTTTATAAAAGTTTCTTATTTTAAGTATTTTATTAGTTTTATAAAAGAAAAACCAGAAAAAGACAAACTTAATTATAGTGATAGCTTCTATTTAATAGAAATTATCTATTTAATTTCCTTTTTAGCTTATTTATAAGCACTTCTGCTATTTTATATTTTTATTAAATCTTTTATATATTAAAGTAATTTTATAAATTTTTCCAGATTTTTCTTTTGTCATCTAGTGTTATTTAGAATTAATATTAGTTTATTTAATAATTAAATAATAAATAAGAATTAAATAGCATAATTAATTTTTATAAGGTAACACTTATATTTTATATTTTTCCTAGCTTCTATAAGTCATAAAATAATTTTAGAAATTTTATTGTGATTTATACTGTTCATTTACTAGTTTTCATAATTTAATTATTTTAATTAGATATTAATTAATAAATAGAATAATAATTAGTAAATTAAATAAAAAATACATAAAATAAAGTTTTTATAATTTTTTAGGATTCCCATGATGGTTAATTAGATATATAAAAAATTTCATAATTATCTAAGTCTTTTTAGTATTTATAATAATTTAAATCAATATAATTAGTTAAATAATAATTAAATAATAATTAATTAATAATAAATAGATAAATAGTGTGAAAAATATAATTTTAATTTTAAAATAAGTTTTATAATATTTTAGATTTTTAGAAATTTTAATTCTAATTTTCTAGACTTATTTTACATTTTCCTAATTATTAGTTAATTATTAAATAATTAATATTAGTTATTAAATAAAAATAATTAATTAAATAGTTTTTAATTATAAAATAAGTGTTTTAAATTTATTTAATTTGCATTTAAGCCCCTAAGGCTTGCAAAATCCTACTATTGTTAAATTTGTTTTTGTTTACGTTTAATTAGTAAACGTTTACGTTTTTCAGTCCCTTTTTCACTTGTATGTATCTGATTTCACGTATTGATTGATATAGCTTATTAAAGCTATTCACTCTTATTTTTCAGTAGTACAATCACTTAAACCCTTTTCCTGTTCAATTCACCTGATCTCGAAGTCGTTTTATTTCAGATTTCACATCTCGTTGGGATCTAACGATCCGGGGAAACACTAAACTCACCGGAGTATTGGTTTAGGCTGTCTGACTTGTTGACCATAACTTGGTTGATATTATCTGACTTGTTGACCATAACTTGGTTGATATTATCTGACTGTTTGATCCGGGGAAACACTTTGTTATATATCATCTTTTTGTTCATATTTTATTTTCTATTTGGTCAAAACATGGTCAGCACGGTGCTAATTCGTAGAAAACTCGATTTGAAGTGTTTAAACAATTGTGTTAATGTCACCAAACATACTTTGTGGTTCTATGAACAACACTATGGTCCTATAAACATATCATACATATAATTCCAAAACTTGTAGTACATAAAAATTCCAATACCCCACGTACTCCCCGCCTAGGACAATTACTAGCTGCCGCCTAGCGAGATTTGCAACCTTAATTATAGCTTCTTTAGATCCCAATAACCTATTAAGGTATTTAAATAAGCTTACCCAAACACCCCCTATATCCGATATGATCACACTACTATATCACATAATAGTCCAAAAAGAGTCAAATACATCATCCCAATGTAATAAACATAAGTCCTCACCTGATAACGATTTCCTCTTAGACGGATGGTCTGAAGACGACTCAATCTTTCCCCAGCAACTACAATCCACCAACACCGCTTTCCTCCGGCTCCATCGTGTCCATCATCTTATTAATATCCATGGGATCCTGTTATAACCAAAATCAAACACGTTAACACCTAACAACAAACAAAAACCTTTACACTTAGGCTATGTTTGGCAAAGCTAGCAGTAAGTAGTTGTTTGTTTTATAAAAGTGTAAAACAACGTAAAACCTCAACGCGTCGTTTATTAGCATTTTAAAAAGAAGTGCTTAAACAAAATCCAAAAGGTAAACGCGTCTATACTATAAACGAAGCTAAAACACATAACCAGCCCACATAACACGAGTTATTATCCAAGTCAAGAAGAAGCATCATCGAAATACGAATACCACACATCAGCATATAGAGAATCTAAAACTAGGGCTAAGTAAGGGGGCGTAAGTTTAAGCTTAATTTTAGGCTTATGAGCTTATTTGACTATGCTTAAATCTCATATGCCCATATTCTCCGGCTTATTTACAGACTTGTGAGCTTATTATGACTTAAAGATGGAAGATAAGCTCATAAGCTAAACTATAAGACGGAAAAAAAATGAGCTTATGAGATATAAGATGAAAGCCCAAACATAAGCTTAAACAAATCCAACTATAAGCACATAAGGTAAACTATCACAACCAATTATAAGGGGATGTTTGGTTAAGCTTACTTTTGGGCTTATGAGCTTATTTGACTATGCTTAAATCTCAAATACGCCCATATTTTCCGGCTTATTTATAGACTTGTGAGGTTATTATGAGTTAAAGATGGAAGATAAGCTCATAAGGTAGAAAAAAGCCGGATAAAGAAGAGCTTATGAGATATAAGCCGATCCAAATAAGATGATAAGCCCAAAATAAGATTAAACAAATCCCCGATTGATGTAAGACTAATAATAATATGAGTAAAGAGATTAATAAATTATGACAAGCAATTAGAGCCTAATTAAACGTTAAATTAAAAAATGCCAACCTCTAAAAGTTTAATTTAAAATTAGTTTAAGAATTAAAGAAAGAGAACGAACCATCAGTGAAATCCGCTGCTAATAAATCATAGTTGCTGTGAATGGTGGATTGCCAGCAAAAGGAAATACCATCTCAACTATTTGTTAAATCACACAATTGGTCCCTTGACATCCAAAAACGCGAAATCTTGCTTTTTTAGTCCAGGATTTTAAAAACATTACGCCGATGGTCCAATTTTCTAACGATTGTTATTTTTCTCGTTATCTTCAGTCACATACAAGGCACAAGAGGATGCACATAAGGGTAGGTTGGTCTTTTCATTATTTTTGTTCTTTAATGCCTTTTTTTTTTCTTTTTTATTAATTTTGTTTTAATTTTTTTTGTTTGTCTTATTTATAAATAGGTCCACCAGCAACACACAATATTCTTTTTTTTCTACCTCACTACTATTTTTCAACCTCCATCCCTCATCACCACCGTCACCTACCACCACCATCTCTGTCATTATTCTATATTCTTTTACCCTAGAACCGTCTTTTTTACCACTGTCACAACCGTAAATGATCAAATAATACTATCTTTTTCAGTTCGTCATTATATACTCATTATAAATGTCTATTGCATTTATAAGGAACCTATATGCTAAAGATGTCTAGTCTTAGAAATAGTCAAACACAAATATTAAAGTTTAGTAATTATTAATTAGCATAACTATAAACAATTTGATATTACAAGTATAAGAAAATTAAAAAAAAAAATCGTTATTAGCAATAAAAATATATACAATTTAATCAGATCACACCATTAAACAAGCTCATCAGTTTCACCACCATTAAACATATAAACAATTTAATCAATGTATTTTGAAACAAGCTATCAACTTCACCACCATTAAACAAGGCTTCATCAGATCGTAAAATTAAATGTTATCAACCTCTAAAACCCCACTCCATATAAGCAGTAAGAAAACGTACCATCGGTTCTGTTATCGATGTTAGTCAAATCCGATGCTAAAAAAATGGAGAGTGATGGTTTTGGTGAATGGATTGGAAGTGTGGGGCATTGTGTATAGACGGTGGAGATTAATTATTAGAGTCAACTGTTTTTGTTATGATGGGATTGCCACTGTGGCAACTACAAAATGGAATACTACACCAACTGCTGTATTTTGAGGGGAAAAACAACGGATGAAAAAAACTTTTTTATATTTTTTCTTTAAGAGTAAATTACAAAAATCGTCCTTTAATTTGTATTTTGAGGGGAAAAACAAAAATCACAATTTTATACCCTCAAGTTATGCATTTATATCACGTTACTCCTTTTTTAACGACCGTTTAAACGTCGTTTGTAAATTGGACATGACCGGCCGAAAAAAAAATAGGGACAATATATATGAAACCTGGTAAACCTTAAGGACCAATTAAGTAATTCACTCATTTAGTTAATTACAATTTTACTCTTACACATAAATGGTTGGAGTAGTATTTTATGCCTTCGAATCCAAATTCTGTGAAACAAATTTTTTATGTTATTTTAATTATGTTCACTTTCGATATATTGTAGCTTAAAAATCGAGTTACTGAGCAAGTGCTAAGTTAGTTTTACTTTAGTTTTATCATGGTAATAGTTTTTGATAAAATTCATGCTTTTTAATGGCAAGATATTGGTAAAATCCATCGTTAGACAGATATTTATGTTTAATTTGATCATAACGATTAAAGGTCAATAATTTAGCATTTTACCTTTGCTTATATTAGATTAACACAAAAACAAAAACAATTTAATTAATATACTCGGATCAAAATAACTAATTTAAATCTCTAATAACCCAATTTGATAAACTAATTAAGTGAACGGTGAACGGAGATATAGTCTCTTTGAGTCTCTAGTGAAACTACAAGTCAATTTTGTGTCCCTTATTGTTCATACACACTTATGGCTTCAAAGCATCGATCGTAAGTATCTTACCTCTTAAGGATACTTAGGGTGCGTTTGGTATACACTTTTTATCACTATCGGTATAAGAATGATAAGAGCGCAACGAAAGTAATAGTATCATATCTAATATTGTTGTTTGGTTTGGTATTTATGTTTTGGCATCAAATCTTATAAGATGGGATCATTCTCATACTAAGTTAGTTTACTTTAATTTTTTCAGTAACGAAGAGTGTGTGAGAATGAGTGAAACTTTTGGAGGTTATATATTAAGAAGATGAAATGAATGAATGGTTGAGATTTAATGTGATGAAATAAGTGGGACTGATCCGTGTAGTGGTCTGTGATTGGTGGCATTTGTGTCACTTCGGATCAAGAATGAGATGGATCTCAGCCGTTGGATGGAGAGGTGAGGATTGTGATTATGGAATAGATATTGTGGGAAGTTTTTGTTTTCTTTGTGAGTTTGTTGACTTGGTTTAGTTTTTATGGTTTTTGATTATGTTGATGTTGTAATTTGGAAACGTATTTGAAGGTAAATGTGAAATGTTTCGTATATAAACAATGTGATAGTTTTGCAACAATTATACAAATGTGTGTATATGTGTATAAAAGATAAGCAATTTGGGTGGGATGTAGAGAAATACGAAAGTGTGATAATGTAAAAATCAAATGCGCCGAGCTAGTTTTCAAACATTCAGTCTCCGAATAAACTAGTGTAGTTGGTTATAGATAGTCTATGGGCTGTAGTATTTTGTTACGGGTATTTGTTTTGGACCAACACATAACCGAAAGTTTTGATTGAGATATCTAGAGCCGAGTTTGGTTTAGTATAAATTTTCGTTGTTCAATATTTTTGGATTTAATTGGTTTTGGACTAAGATTAAGTTTTTGACTTAAATCTTTAGGTTCATTGAATAACCTACCGAGTAGGGCCGTCCATGAATTTTTGAAATTTTTTAGATCCCCGGACGAAATTATATAATGACACATTTCGAGTATGAATGTTATATATAAAATGTCACCATTTATAAGATACTAGACGAGTACCCCATGCATAGCAATTGATTTTCTAACGGGAAATAGTTATAGGTGTCGTATTGTGTTTTAGTGATAATGGTTTCGAGATTTGGAATGAATCGGTAGTATAAGATATGTTTAGATTGGTGAGTTTTTTTGCAAAGCTCCGTTACAACTGGTGAAAGAATTTAAAGTTTTTTGCAATCCCCCTGAGTAACATCCAATAAATATAACTGGCAAACCCCAATTAGTCCATACTTCTAATCACCATCCTGATTGATGTAACACTAATAATAATATGAGTAAAGAGATTAGGGCTGTAAACGAACCGGACGAACACGAACGGAGCCCTGTTCATGTTCGTTCATTTAATTTTAACCGAACAAATAAACGGACACGGACGCTTAAACGGACGAATTTTCTTGTTCATGTTCGTTTATTAAGAAAACGAATTGTTCATGTTCGTTTATGTCCGTTCATTAAGACACTAAACGAACGCTAAACGAGCATAAACGATCGAACATAAATGAAAATAGACAAACAAACATAAACTTTATTGAATTCTTCACAATATATTGTTTTATAAGTAGTTACTTTGTTTAAACAAACCAATTTTTAAATTATAAAATTAAAATATATGATATATGAACATAAATAGATAAATAAACATAAACGAACTTTAATGAACGCTTAATCGGACGTTCACGGACATAAATGAACGAACGAGACTTTTGTTCATGTTCGTTCATTTAACTAAACGAACGTAAAATATTGTTCATGTTCGTTCATTTAATAAACGAACAAACATAAACGAACTTTTTACCGAACGGTTCATGAAATGTTCACTGAACGTTCAGTTCGTTTACAGCCCTAAAAGAGATTAATAAATTATGACAAGCAATTAGAGCTAATTAATTAAACGTTAAATTAAAAAATGCCAACCTCTAAAAGTTTAATTTAAAATTAGTTTAAGAATTAAAGAAAGAGAACGAACCATCAGTTCTGGCAGAGGAGTTTCTGTGAATGGTGGATTGCCAGCAAAAGGAAATACCATCTCAACTACTATTTGTTAAATCACACAATTGGTCCCTTGACATCCAAAAACGCGAAATCTTGCTTTTTTAGTCTAGGATTTTAAAAACATTACGCCGATGGTCCAATTTTCTAACGATTGTTATTGTTTCTAGTTATCTTCAGTCACATACCAGGCACATGAGGATGCACATAAGGTTAGGTTGGTCTTTTCATTATTTTTGTTATTTAATGCCTTTTTTTTATTAATTTTGTTTTAATATGTTTTGTTTGTCATATTTATAAATGGGTCCCACCATCAACACACAATATTCTTCTGTTTCTACCTCACTACTCTTCTTCAACCTTCATCCCTTCTCACCACCGTCACCTACCAACACCATCTCTGTCACCATTAATATTTATTTAACCTAGAAACCGTATTTTTTTACCACTGTCACAACCGTAAATGATCAAATAATAATGTATTTTTCTGTTTGTCGTTATATACTCATTATAAATGTCTGGTCTTAAGTTGCATTTATAAGGAACATATACGTTAAAGATGTCTGGTCATAGAAATAGTCAAACGCAAATATTAAAGTTTAGTAATTATTAATTAACATGACTATAAACAATTTGATATTACAAGTATAAGAAAATTTAAAAAAAAAATCATTATTAGCAACAAACATATAAACAAATTAATCAGATCGCACCACTAAACAAGCTCATCAGTTTCACCACCATTAAACATATAAACAACTTAATCAATGTATTTTGAAACAAGCTATTAGCTTCACCACCATTAAACAAGGCCTGATCAGATCGTAAAATTAAATGTTGTCAACCTCTAAAACCCCACTCCATATAAGCAGTAAGAAAACGCACCATCGGTTCTGTTATCGATGTCAGTCAAATCCGCTGCTAAAAAAAATGGAGAGTGATGGTTTTGGTGAATGGATTGGAAATGTGGGGCATTGTGTATAAACGGTGGAGATTAATTATTAGAGTCAACTGTTTTTGTTTTGATGGGATTGCCACCGTGGCAACTACAAAAGTGTAGAAAACTAGAAGGGGGGGGGGGGGGGTTGAATAGTTTTGCGTCTTTTTCGTTTCAAAAAGATTTTGCTTACAAGTAATTAATGGTAGTTTGTAAAAACTCTTTAAAGCTAAAGTATAGATACAAGTTAATTCACATATGTCACATAAATACTTCTTATTTAAAGTGTTGAGTAGAAATTATAATTTCATATATCTCACTTAAGTATAAGTTTGTATTTATATATGTATATGTGTTTTAATGATTGTATATACTTTAATTTACTAATGTATAATTTATATTTTGAATGGAACCTAGTTTGATCTTTATGTGAAACCAATATATGCACAACACACAAGCAATTTTAACTATGAATGATATGCAAGTAAGTAATTAATCAAAGAGTTAGAGATGGAAAGATCAAACTGAGAGACAAAGGATTTATAGTGGTTCGGCTACAAGGACACCTTCCTTGCCCTACTCCACTCCCCGAGTCACCTACTCGAGAGTTTTCTTCACTAGATCAAAAACCTCCTTTATGGCGGAGAAAACCTTACACACCAATTTGCACACCACAATAATATCACACCACAATCACACCTTCAACACAACTTCTTCACACCAATCTTCTTCACACCTATCTTCTACACACCAATCTTCTACACTTCAAATTTCTTCACAACTTTCTACTTTGCTCCTAGCTTCTTCACAACTTAATACTTCCTAAACCTTTTTCTTCACGCCACTAGTTTCTTCACACCTTCACTACTAAGTCCTATCCACTACCCCAAGATATATACTACTTCACAACTTCTAGGCTTCAAGGTCTTTTCAACTTCAAAGCTTCAGCTTCTTTGTCTTCACAACTATCTCCACTTCAATGAACTATCACACCTTATTTCTTTTATCACTAATCCTATCCACCTCTACTTCTTCACTTCTATTACTACTTCACGCCTTCAATAGATCTAGATCCTATATCTAAATCTATCTAACCAATATATACAATATGTTCTCAAAGGAATAAATGATATACAAGATGAACTAAACAAACAACTTAGATAGCAAGATGATACTAAGTTGTAATACTTCTAGTAGAAGTATTCTTCTCTTTGCACTTGAGTGTTGAGGCTTGAATCACTTTGAAACAAAGATCAAAGTATATAAGATCAAAGGATTTTTAGAAGATGGAGAGGGATGTTTAGATCAGAAAGTTTTAGTGCAAAAAGGTGAGGAAAAAATCCAGATTTAAGGTGGTATTTATAGGCAACAGAATCTGACAGAGGAGCGTGGCCGGTCCCCTTAAACCATGGCCGGCCCCCTTAAAATTAAGGGGACCGCCCTTTATAATTAAGGGGGCCGCCCAGCTGAAACGGCCAGATTCTTTGTCTTTTAGTGGGGAAAGTTTATTTGGTAAAAAACTAACTGATTTTGGTTAAAAATTTGAATTCATATATTTAGTATGAATAAAACATTTTTCTTTATTACCAAAAGTGTTTTTCAAAAATATATAATATGTTTATATAATTAAGTAAACTTTGTAATACTTAATTAAACTTTCCTTTGATCTTATAATGCTTTAATCACTATGTTTATTCATACCTTAAGTGATTAGATGGTGAAAGTAATTATTACCTACTAAATACTTGTTTACGTCATTATCTTTGATTTAATGTGTTTTCGTTTTGTGATCATCAAAACATAGAGATATCGGTAGATATGAATAACATTTTTAGTCGTTTATTTATATCAACAATCTTCCCCTTTTTGATGATTACAAAACCTAAACTCATTAAATCTAAAAATTAATTTTTAGACAAGTATTTAGTGAGTTTACAATCACTTCTCCCCCTTTTTGTAGAATCAAAAAGGTTTAAGCCAATAAGGTAAAAACTCCCCCTTGATGTATGCTCCCTCTCGTTTGAGAGCACCAAGGGTTCGAGAAATGGGGTTCTTGCAAGAAAAATATTAGAAGCACAAGCATGGCACAAGCAAACACATATGGCATAGTACTAACTAATAATGAGCATGGCAAAAGAGAATTAGAAACATATATTAAATCGTTCATTAAATGAAAATGATTATGTCAACCCATAATCATTGTTACATAGGCTACAAAGATGAAATTCTAAGCTAAGTAATATGTCCTAATGTGCCAACAAGAAGTGTCACCAAACTTTCTTGAATTCCAAAATGGTTGAGGAGATTTATTTGAAAATGAAAAACATAAGCATGTAAAATGCTTGATGGTTTAGTGGAGGTAAACATTTGGTTGCATGGATGTTGTTGGGTTTGGAGATGTGGAGCTTGTAGGTGGTGAAATTGAAGATGGGTTTGTTGATTGAGGGTTTTGATGTTGTTCAAGTGATGGTGTTTGTTGAGATCTAGTAAGAAGATACTCAATCCAAGTAAAGTGCTCATTCAATGCAATGGTTTGTTGTTGGAGGAAGATGCAACAAGGGCAATTGTTAACATGCTTCTCAAGTTGGTTTTTGTTGTGTGGTGATGATGGTGAGCTTGATTGTGGTGGATCCAAATTGCGTTGAGCAAGATGTAATGCTAAAAGAGCACTAAGCTCATGTGCCTCTTTTAGCTCCTCAACGAACTTCAAGTGTTCGGAGGAAGGTGATGGTGGTGGAGCTTGATAGTTGTCTTGGGTGAAAGTTTGAACATGCAACATGGGAGTGGCATGTGAAGTTGTAGGATGTGGTGGTGGTATTCTTGGTGGTGGAGACATGGTTGAGCTTGGATAGTCATGAAAACATGAAATGTGTGGGAGAGGTTCTTCATGAGTGGGTGATGTTTTTGTTGAATGAGCAACATGTGAAATGTTGATTGAGAGATTGGGATTGATGTTTTGGGATGGAGCATGCTCATCATAAGAAGAGCCATGAATGAGGGAATGAGTGGGTGATGGGTTGTGAGATGAATCATTGTTGTGGTTTTGAGGTTTAGTAGTTGGTTGACTTGGAACAACATCACTTGAGTTTTGACAAGAATCAAGTTTCCTCCTCCAAACGGGTTTGACGGAGATCCTTGCGGTTCTTGAAATCTTAGGTTTTTGGTTGTTGGGAGATGACATTTTTGGGTGTGATGGCATTAATGATGGGAAGAGGGTATTTATAGTGTATGAGAAATGTGGTTTAGGAAGGTAAATTTTGAGGGATAGCATGGGACAAAATGTGTTTGTGAATTTTGGGAAGTATAGGCTGAAATGGGTCAAAAAGTGATAAAGAAAACAGTATCCCCGACCATCAGATGGCCGGTCCCCTTAATTAGGGGATGGTCCCCTTAATCATTAAGGGGGCCGCCTTATATAATTAAGGGGGGCGCCCATCTGGTGTTTCCTAGAATGCCAGAAATGGATTTTTGGCAGAAAATTTTCAAAAAGGTTGTGATGAGGAGAAAAATGATCCGTTTTTAGGGGGTCATTTAAGCCCGAATCCGAATTTATTTGAACAAATATTGCCCTAAATCGTTCCTTTTGTGATTTTAGGTACTTGGAGAGTGAATTCTGGAAAAGAAGCCATTTTGGACGTTTTTGGAGCATAAAAGTGAAGAAAACGGCGAAGTCTCAATTTTCCATGCTGGGAACAGTACATGAAGGCGTCAAGAGTAAACTCAGACGGCGTCAAACCCCAAGAATTAAAATCCGTAGTTGATGACGGCGTCACACACAGGGCGTCAAGAGTAATTTTTGTGACGGCCTAGGCCTTGACGGCGTCAGAAGTAGATCAAGGCTGTCACGTGTTAACTTGTCAAAACTTGCGCGCGAAATAGCTGATATTGTTTTGGTCATAACTTTTGCATACGAACTCGGATTGAGGTGATTCAAAAGCCCAGGCGAAGAGGACGAAGAGATCTACAATTTGGTGAAAAAATGGTTGTGACGGCGTCAAGAGTACGAGCTGACGCCGTCAAGCCTTGCCGACAGAATACATGCCTATAAATATAACATCATAACTTCACTTTTTGTAAGCCCTAAACCCTAAAGTCGATTCCTGGGTTTAGGTGGGTGTTTTTCCAGCAACTTAGAGGGTTTCAATCACTCCATAAACATCATGTACTGGTTTGATGATTCTATCTCAACTATATTTTTCATTATTCTTGTTGATTGTCCTTCTTTGATTATGATTTGCTAATTCACCTTGTGTCTACTTGTGATTATGTGAAACTTGTATATAATTGATTAGATCTCATTGATTTCTTGTTGATGTGTGTGTCTATCTCCATCAATTAAGGCGTGACAACTTCAATAGATCTAGTTGGTTTAGTTTATAATTCTTGTTTCCTATTGATTCTTGTTTTGATTGAATGATTTATATGTTAGGCTTAAGAAAACTGGCAGATCTCTAAATGGTAACATGCTTGAACGTCTTAAGAAACATGAACCGAGGCGTACTAGGTCTTTATTGGTTGTATTTAATGCATGAGCCACTGTTTACAATCCCTATAGTTGTGCTGGGCATGGTGTAGGAGGAGATAAGAGCTCATAGAATTGGGGAGTTATGTATGCCACCCCATGAATGGTATTAAGGAATACAACCCGTCAATTAAAACAAGGTTACAATTTAATAGGTAGGATTGGATAGCTAGCAAGGAGTAACATATCATAGGTAGACATGCTTCACTTATCTTGTAGAACCTTAGTTTATTTTTCTTGTTAATTAGTTTAAATAGTAGCTTTTGGGTTAGTTGATTAGCAACTAATTCCGCCCACTCTCCCAAAACCCGAGATTTTTACTTGCTTTTCATAAAATATAAAAACATAAAAAGAATCATTCTTCACCTTTAGACCTACTTAGATTAATTTCAATCCTAACGACACTATTCCTAGCTGAACGATCAATCCCCCGGTACTTGTCACTATACTATACTACAACGATCAGGTACACTGCCTGGTGGGGGTTGTAAGCTTCTCGAGATCCCTCGAGAGGTAAAGCCTGTTGCGATTCCCACGCATCAGGTTGTGTATTTGGATTTGGATTCAAGTAAGTTTAACTTTTTGAGGCAATATAGGGCATACTATTCATGAATGTAGAGAGTGATATAGAATTAATGGAAATAATCAATAAACTTCTAATAATCATGCAATTCATTTATTTATCAATTAAGTTATGCAATTAAGGAGGCAATAAAGTAGATAAGCTAAATAAGCAACTATATGAAAATGATAACACTTAGCCTAGAGCAAGCAAATTGATGATTGTTAACAAGTAACACATAGGTGGATATGATTATATGGACTTCAAGACTTGTTACAAACAAGATCCATATGGGCAAGTCATGATTCTCATGAAATGATTTGATTAAATTGTGAATGTCATTTCCAATAGAGGTGTATGACACATGTGAGAAGATTAAATGTGTTTTGAGCAAAACGTTTTTAGTTTTATTCAACAATGTTTTGAAGTGACTTCAAGTGTGCATAAAAAAAAATTTAATCTTGTTTTTTATTAAAATAATGGTTATGAAAGAAATCTTAGTTAAGTAAAGAGATATTTCATACAAAAAGATAGGAGTTTTAAATATGATGTTTTAATCATAATAGTCAAGAAGTTGCAAGTGAAGGATTTGAAATGGAAGCTTGTCATTGTCATGAGAATCAATTAAGCCCATTGTCACATATAATCATCTTTAATGACACCTAAAGATATTAAAGTGAAATAATAGATACTTATGATCTAAATGCAATGGGACAGGAGGAAACAAGATAAATAGTTCATGGATACAAGATAGACATATGTATATATATATATACAAAGAACATCATAATATCAAGTTGCAAGCAAGTATCAATGACAATGCATCTATTAAGGCAACTAGTAAGACATATAGCTTAAGTGGAAGGATTCTACTATAGATCATAGAAGATTTAATAAAAATGATACTAGACTAAACAACAATAAGGTTAATAATGCTAATATCATGTATGCACATATTAGTGTTGATAATCTAAGAGCATGGCAGCATATCAGTTAAATTTTATTCACACACTAATTAAAACATTCTAGAGTATAATATAACATTGACAAGTTTTAGAAAGGAGAAACTTATCTCAGGTCCAGCTTTTCAAAAAGGATGGGATGACGGTGAAAGAAGAAATTTAGGAGGCTTCATCATGAAAAAGTAACCGATACACCATGATACCAATACTCCAAGAGTGAAGAACAAAATTCCGATACATGAATAAATCCGAAACAACATCATAGGCGAGACAATTTGTAGAGAGTGAAACAATATGATAGAGACCAATATCCGTCAAAGGTAATAAAGTGAGATGAGTAGATTAACACGAAATAGGCTCTTCATTTATAAATTTCCTGAACAAGATAAACAGCTTGGTACCCAGATTCTCATGGGTCCTAGTTGGTTAGATGACAACCTCCATTGCATTTGAATGCACATGATGTAGATGTCGTCGATAAGTACAAGAATTCATCAATAGTTTGTTTTAATTAACAAACAATGACTTTCTTGACTAGAATGAAAAGTAATGAATGTTAATAGTATTAGTTCTAAATTTACTCACTAGATTTAACAAATTTTATTTGTTTTAATGCATTTGTTGAAGAATCATTTACGATAAATCCTAACCCGGTTTTATCATAGAATGGCTTTTGAATGTCAAGAAGATATTTTAAAGACTTAGAGCTATTTTCGAATTTTGCCAATGTTTTTGCTTTTTCATTTTCCATTTTAATTTCATGTTTGTAATCTCGACATTTTTTACATACAAGATCGATTTCAATATTACTTTTAAGTTTAGACATTTTATCTTCTAAAATGATTTCTTTTTCAAAGTTGTTTTCAGCAGATGTTGAAAATTTATTTTTAAAAATAATTTTTGAGTCAATGTTGCAGAAATGTTTGAAGTTGTTTTCCATTTTTAAAAATTCTAATATAAATTGATCATAACAAAAATGTTCAGTTTTGAATTGTACCTTCTTTGTAGTTGTACATTCCTCACATGCTATACGGTGATCAATTTCATTTTCCATGTCGCTCCATGTTTTGTTTGTAGTTTCACTTGGATCTAGGAACATGTAGTTCTTGCCATCAATACTCGTGTTCTCATTTGTTTGAATATTCTCATGAGCCGTATTATCATCGTCTTCTTTGCACTTGTTGCACCATAATTTATTCACGCTCTTTCTTTGGATTTGACTCATGTATTCTTCGTTGTATATACCTTCAATGATCACATTTGAACTAGTAGTACATGTATTTACATCAACTAAATATTTATTTACTAAATTTTCTAGATTAACTATTTCATGTGTAATATCAAGTTTATTATCTTTGGTTTTACATTTCTCTTGGTGAATCTTTAAAAGACATTTCCAAATATCATTTGCCGTTTTACAATGAAATAATCTTTCATATTTAACTTTTGGTAGAGTTTTGAAAATAAGTAATTTGGCTTTAGTGTTTTTATCAATATTAGTTTGAAGATTATTATATTGATTTTCAAAATCTATTTTGGTTGGTTTAAGATCACCAATTGAAATGATATGCCAAAGATCAAAATCTATTGATTTCACATAGTTTTCAAATTTGTTTTTCCATTCAAGAAAATGATCATTTTCAAATAAAGGTGGTTGTTGTGCAAATTTCCCTTCTACGTATTTTTCAAATTCCATTGATCGTTGCAAGTTTTAAAATACAATCTATTTTAAAAAATCTTGCTAGACGTGGCTCTTGATACCAATTGTAGAAAACTAGAAGGGGGGGTTGAATAGTTTTGCGTCTTTTTCGTTTCAAAAAGATTTTGCTTACAAGTAATTAATGGTAGTTTGTAAAAACTCTTTAAAGCTACAGTATAGATACAAGTTAATTCACATATGTCACATAAATACTTCTTATTTAAAGTGTTGAATAGAAATTATAATTTCATATATCTCACTTAAGTATAAGTTTGTATTTATATATGTATATGTGTTTTAATGATTGTATATACTTTAATTTACTAATGTATAATTTATATTTTGAATGAAACCTAGTTTGATCTTTATGTGAAACCAATATATGCACAACACACAAGCAATTTTAACTATGAATGATATGCAAGTAAGTAATTAATCAAAGAGTTAGAGATGGAAAGATCAAACCGAGAGACAAAGGATTTATAGTGGTTCGGCTACAAGGACACCTTCCTTGCCCTACTCCACTCCCCGAGTCACCTACTCGAGAGTTTTCTTCACTAGATCAAAAACCTCCTTTATGGCGGAGAAAACCTTACACACCAATTTGCACACCACAATAATATCACACCACAATCACACCTTCAACACAACTTCTTCACACCAATCTTCTTCACACCTATCTTCTACACACCAATCTTCTACACTTCAAATTTCTTCACAACTTTCTACTTTGCTCCTAGCTTCTTCACAACTTAATACTTCCTAAACCTTTTTCTTCACGCCACTAGTTTCTTCACACCTTCACTACTAAGTCCTATCCACTACCCTAAGATATATACTACTTCACAACTTCTAGGCTTCAAGGTCTTTTCAACTTCAAAGCTTCAGCTTCTTTGTCTTCACAACTATCTCCACTTCAATGAACTATCACACCTTATTTCTTTTATCACTAATCCTATCCACCTCTACTTCTTCACTTCTATTACTACTTCACGCCTTCAATAGATCTAGATCCTATATCTAAATCTATCTAACCAATATATACAATATGTTCTCAAAGGAATAAATGATATACAAGATGAACTAAACAAACAACTTAGATAGCAAGATGATACTAAGTTGTAATACTTCTAGTAGAAGTATTCTTCTCTTTGCACTTGAGTGTTGAGGCTTGAATCACTTTGAAACAAAGATCAAAGTATATAAGATCAAAGGATTTTTAGAAGATGGAGAGGGATGTTTAGATCAGAAAGTTTTAGTGCAAAAAGGTGAGGAAAAAATCCAGATTTAAGGTGGTATTTATAGGCAACAGAATCTGACAGAGGAGCGTGGTCGGTCCCCTTAAACCATGGCCGGCCCCCTTAAAATTAAGGGGGCCGCCCAGCTGAAACGGCCAGATTCTTTGTCTTTTAGTGAAGAAAGTTTATTTGGTGAAAAACTAACTGATTTTGGTTAAAAATTTGAATTCATATATTTAGTATGAATAAAACATTTTTCTTTATTACCAAAAGTGTTTTTCAAAAATATATAATATGTTTATATAATTAAGTAAACTTTGTAATACTTAATTAAACTTTCCTTTGATCTTATAATGCTTTAATCACTATGTTTATTCATACCTTAAGTGATTAGATGGTGAAAGTGATTATTAACTACTAAATACTTGTTTACGTCATTATCTTTGATTTAATGTGTTTTCGTTTTGTGATCATCAAAACATAGAGATATCGGAAGATATGAATAACGTTTTTAGTCGTTTATTTATATCAACAAAAAGAAATACGTCATCAGCCGATGTATTTTGAAGGGAAAAACAACGGATGAAATAATTTTTTTTAAGAGTAAATTACATAAACCATCCTTTTGGTATGTATTTTGACGGGAAAAACAAAAATTGCAATCTTATGCCCTCACGCTATGCATCTATATCACGTTACTCCCTTTTTAACGACCGTTTAAACGTCGTTAGTAAATTGGACATGACCCGCCGAAAAAAAACATAGGGACAATATATATGAAAATTCATTCTTTTTAATGGCAAGATATTGGTAAAATTCATCGTTAGACAGATATTTATGTTTAATTTGATCATAATGATTAAAGGTCAATAATTTAGCATTTTACCTTTGATTATATTGGATTAACACAAAAACCAAAATAGTTTAATTAATATACTCATATCAAAATAACTAATTAAAATCTCCAATAACCCAATTTGATAAACCAATTAAGTGAACGGTGAACGGAGATATGGCTTCTTTGAGTCTCTAGTGAAACTACAAGTCAATTTTGTGTCCCTTATTGTTCATACACACTTATAGCTTCAAATAATCGTAAGTATCTTACCTCTTAAGGATACTTAGGGTGCGTTTGGTATACACTTTTTATCACTATCGGTATAAGAATGATAAGAGTGTGACGAAAGTAATAGTATCATATCTAATATTGTTGTTTGGTTTGGTATCAAATGTTATAAGATGGGATCATTCTCATACTAAGTTTGCTTTAGTTTTTTCAGTAAAAAAGAGTGTGTGAGAATGAGTGAAACTTTTGGAGGTTATATATTAAGAAGAAGAAATGAATGAACGGTTGAGATTTAATGTGATGAAATAAGGGGGACTGATGCGTGTAGTGATCTGTGATTGGTGGCATTTGTGTCACTTCGTATCAAGAATGAGATGGATCTTAGCCATTGGATGGAGAGGTGAGGATTGTGATTATGGAATAGATATTGTGGGAAGTTTTTGTTTTCTTTGTGAGTTTGTTGACTTGGTTTGTTTTTATGGTTTTTGATTATGTTGATGTTGTAATTTGGAAACGTATTTGAAGGTAAATGTGAAATGTTTCGTATATAAACAATGTGATGTAGAGAAATACGAAAGTGTGATAATGTAAAACTTAAATGCGTCCAGTTTTCAAATATTCAGGGGGTGTTTGATAGTAGCTGAATGAAATGGCTCAGCAGTTGACACCTAGTCGGTAGGAGGAAATATTGTTTGGAGGGGTGATGGTGTTGGTGTTTAGTGAATGGTTGGATTGGAAATGTAGGACATTGATTCTCAAAGGGTGGGAGGATCGGAGAGTGTTTAATGTTTGGAAACGTTGTGCCACTTGTGTGTGTGATAGGGACTGCCAACGTGACACTCTCATATTGTTTATTGACACATTAATTTGTTGCAAAAATGAACATAGTTGCTCAAAAGTTTGATCAAGTATACTTACTCCAATACTAAATATTGGAAACGAGTATTTCAATTCACGCGTTATGGCAGAGTATTATCACTCGGTAAAATAATACGACACTAAATGCTATAAGAAAATATAGCGTATAAATACAATTTACAAAAATTCAAAACACACATGTTTCTTTATTAATATGTACTCATTTACTTTATAATCTAATCAATATGGTAAGTCTTTTTGATATGATATTTATCACGGAACTTCGATCACTAATAAGATGACAAAAAAAAAAAAAAAAAAAAAAAAAAGAAGGAAAAAAAAATAAAAAAAATGAGAGTTGTAACAATACCTACAATAGTGATCCAAGTTTAACTGGATAATAAAGTAAATGAAAACCTATTTATAAAAAAAACCTGTGTGTTTTGAATTTTTGTCAAGAAGTCTTTATAGAATATAACTTTTCGAGCATTCAGTGGCTTATTTTCTTGCTGATAATAAGTATTATTAGTCCATGAAGTGATGTTGCCATTGGCAGACCCAACTAGAAAACAAAAGTGTTTCATAGTTTTGTCAAAGTGAAAATTTTAACCAGTTACTTAGTTAACTAGTTTTATCACAGCCAATTACACAAGAAAGGAAGTGTTCGTTTCACTCCAAATCCTTATTACTACATATAGCCAAACACAATTTTGCAAGTAAACCACTAACATAACTAGTTTAAGAATTAAATGAAGCACAAGAATGAGAACATATCATTGGGTTTGGTGTGAAATGAAATGAGTGAAACAAACAAAATGTGGAGTGTGATGGTTTGGTGAATGGTGGAGGGGAGGAGGATTGGACGGTAGAGATTAATTAGAGTCAAGTGTTTTTGTTTGGATTGGATTGCCAGAGTGGCAAATACAAAATGGAATACATCAACTATTTGTTTGTAAGTTCAAACTTTTTTTTTTAAAATATTGTTTGTAAGTTTTACTTAATTTTTGGAGTAAATTGCAAAAATGGTCCTTGTGATTTGCTCAGATTGCATGATTAGTCCTTGGTCTTTCGAAATTGCAAGCGGCCTCCTTTTGGGGAATTTTTGGTTTCGTTTTAGTCCCTGGCCACGGACTAAACGTGTAATTCTGATCAAACCACAGGGACCATTTCTGAAATAGTCAGGACCATTAATAAGTTTCAGCTCTAAAAAAAAAAAAAAAAAAAAAAAAAAAAAAAAAAAAACTTTATTAAAATATATATATATATATATATATATATATATATATATATATATATATATATATATATATATATATATATATATCAACTTTAGCCCACGTCACCTCATTGCGTCAACACACCCCCAATGCCCCATGTGTCAAAAAAGCAATCCCCTTTTTATCCACTGAACTCAATTCCTTCCTAGAACCCAAAAACCAAATACCCCTTTATTCTATAGATATCAAATTAGATGAAGAAGAATGATATGAAGTTGTTTTACATTTCAGTAGAATCAAATACCCCTTGAGATTGTAATCAGGTACAGTATATAAAATTTTATAAATAATTGTTAGTGTTTTTACAATTTATATAATCGACATGGGTTTGTTTTAAAATTGTGATTGTTCATATGGGTGTTTGGTTTTGTTAGTTTAGTTGATGAATTAAGGTGTTCATTAGTGGTTTATATATGTATGCACACCAAGTGTTTGTTTTTATGCCTCAATGAAATAGATTGTTTGGTTAGTGCCCAAACTTTTTTTTGTCTGCAATTCTATTACGCGCGTAAGTACAATAGAACTCTGTATCTAAGAACCTATTAATGTAGTAGCCATTGAAATTCTTGTGTATCATTTTAGCCCAA
Source organism: Artemisia argyi (assembly GCA_030686995.1). NCBI lineage: Eukaryota > Viridiplantae > Streptophyta > Magnoliopsida > Asterales > Asteraceae > Artemisia > Artemisia argyi. Next base: position 226,200,165 of record CM060680.1, on the reverse strand, counting down.
CTGGAAATCTTTATGGTGAAATCTCCCATTGCTATTCTTTGTTTGTTGTAGAATAGATAAATGTGTTATACTGATTATTTCTTTACTTCTATAGAAGTATGCTGCAAGTGTTAGGTATTTTATTTTATTTTATAGATAGATTAAATAGACTATAAGGATAGTCGGTAAGTTAACTACAATTGCCCTCATTGGATCTGTAAGAATCCATTCGATTAATGGCCATTGAATATTTATAATGGTTATGCAACGCCGTCTGTTTTATGTAGTTTCCCACTTATCATTAGTTTACGTTACAAGCTTAAGCTTTGAAGTTCCTAATTACGTTTTGAATGATATCCATAAGTTATGAAATCATCCAGTGTCCTGTAATATTGCATATATTTATTTATGTATTTCAGGTGGCAGTGACCACCCCTTTCAATTTCTCTCCGCTCCAATTGATGGGAGCTCTTTATATGGGAAACAAGCTTGTCCTTAAGGTTGATAGCAAGGTGCGTTTTGAATGATACATTTTAGCACTTATGTAGGTATGTATTGTTAACCTAATCTGCTTGCCTTATCTCCTCTTTGGGTCAAATGTATCAAAATTCAACAAAACTTTTAGAAGCTCACTGAATTGGGGCAAAAGTCTTATCTCTATTAATACGTAAACATTTGTTTTACTTCACCCAAAGAAAAAGTATATCTCGATTAATATATAAACATAAACCCAAATTGACCCATTCCTAATTAAATGGGTCAAAGTTGCTACATTAATTATGTTTATAAAAGATGTGGTATTTAAAGCACTTAAATCATATAAGAATCATTGTTATGTAGGTACTCTGAAGTGAAACCATTAGTTTGAAATTCGTCCCGAGAATGTTTCTGAAGATGGGTCATTGGAATTGAAATATTAAGTGCACCCCATATATACATGAGGATACTTTCTTTGTATGCGGAAAAGAATGATAATTTGTTGTCTCCGAAGATTTGCAACTTAAGAATGCAGCTTATCTCCACACTATACTCCAAGCAACAGAAGGTTTGCCTTGAAATATGTTCAAGGTATGGCTTTTGTCTTTATGTTCTTTAGTTATTCACCAATTTTAGTTAGGATTCTAAAGGGTAGCAAAGGTTTGGGTAGAATTTCACCCATAAATTTCGAAGGGATTTTGCGGCGATATGTTGGCAAGTTACTTCTCAGAACCTAATGAAAACGACATTTGGGTGAACTTTAGTGGCTTCACTTATGTGTGGGCTTAATTTGACATGTATGGTTTACTGGCTTGGTTAATTATTTGTGGTTTTGGAAAGGGTTGTTCAGTTTGGACTTTTTTAGGTTGAATGAATGACGTTTGCATTAGCATACCCTTATGAATATACGCACTTCGAAATATTTAGTGGATGTCTTCAAAAAAGAAGAACAAATTCTTTTGATTGAACAGATAATGCAATTTAACAGTCAACCTCTAAGCTTGGATTTAACATCCAGCACTAATTTTATTTCCAATGAATCAATAGCATCTTATTGACTATCAAACGAGTCATTGGTTTAACATCGAAGTTGTGAACATCTTTTGTCATATTTCCTTGATTTTTATACTGCATGTAATTTTATACCTATTCTAATCATTCGAATTGTTCTAGTTTCGAATGAATGTTTAATGTTTACCCATTTTACAGGCTAAAGGTTAAAGGTAAAAATAACCTGAATCGAACAACTTTCTTGATGGCATAACTTTAGTATACAGTACTTTCCATGTTCATGTGGAAGGAAAAGCTAAGCGTGATTATTTTATGTTGCAAGTATTTGTGCTGCGTTAAAGTATTTGTTTGTTGTACAGTCAGATTCGCATTTGGGTTTTTCAGTTATTATCCTTTTTCACTTTTCTCAGATAGGAATGCTTGGAGAGCCAGGATTAGAGTTTGCGGGTAGTTTCGGGTTAGGTGGTAGCTGTAGGCCCTTTGCGTTTGTCTTAGCTGTAGGCCCCTTTTGCTTTGCCTTAGAGTTTGCGGGTAGTTTTGGGCTAGGTGATAGTTGTAGGCCCTTGCGTTTGCCCTACTTTTGTTCCTGTCTCTTTCCCTTAGCTGTAGGCCCTTTTTGCCTCTCCTTTTGCCCGCTTGCTTGTCCCTGCTCTGTGTGCTTTTTGCTTGTCTCGCCTCTTGTCTTTTGTTTGGTGTGCTGCTTTTCTTTGCTTTGTCCTTTTTCTTTGTTCCTTGTTTGTTGGTTTCTTGCGTTTATGCTTTTTTTGCCCGGCTCTTCCCTTTAGTCTTCTATGTGCTTTTCTTTCTTGTTCTTTGTACTTTTCTTTGTTTTCGTTCACTCGCACTTTTGCACTTGCCAGATGTCTCCTGGAAGCAGTCTCTCTACTCCCAGTTTTCTGGGGTAGGGGTAGGATCTGTCTACTTTCTACCTCCCCCATACCTCGCCCCTGCGGGATTGGGTATTGTTGTTGTTGTTGTTGTATCCTTTTTTCACTTTTCAAATTTTCACTTGATGCAGGTTTAATGTCACTTGAGATAGAGTTTTGAGGTACAATAAAAGAATTCACTCAAGTTTTAAATCCTTCAAAAGTAAGTTGGATGTAACGAAATGACATCCACTCTTTCCAGAGTTATATCTCAAAAATCTACAATAAATACAAGTAATAATTCTGAATTTCATAAAATTTGAATGTATTTAGACAAATTGCATATGTATTAACAGTTTTGTTGTCCGTCTTAACAGATAGTCCTCTTTATGACGTGCCCGAGTTTGAAAAGAGTAAGATGACACTCATAAGATGTGTGCCGTTTGCTGACTGAAAGTAAGTAACCGGATCTTCCAAACTTTCTCTCAGAAAATTTATTATTTTTGAGACAATTTACATGAAACGGGTCACTTTTGGTTAGTTTTTATACATAATAGGTCAAACGGGAAATAAATAAAATGAAAAGCAATAAGTAATTAGAAAACGGGTTGAAGAAGTCCAGTTGGTGGTTTGTGACTGGTGTATTTGGATACAGTAAAACTTTTAGTTCTGTGACAATGAGGAAAATAGGTTTTGGATTCTGGTATAGTTTACTATGGTTTTACTTCTGTGAGAAACCATTCTATGAACACTTTATACATGTGCATTATGCATAATCTATCAATTTTGTATGTCTGTATCAGGTTTGAGAATCGTGACGGGATGCCTCGGAACTATGCCATAGTTTACAAAGTAATTTCTTTGAACCCATTTAAGATGAAAGTATGTTGGCTTAGCTCAAAACCTAACAAGAAACCACTTCCTTTTCCCGGGTTCCTGGAAGCATTCGGTGAGTTTCAACCAGGAAAACATGAAACCGTTACCTCCCCAAACTATTTTTCTCACAAAGCTAGCTTTACAAAGCAGAAAAATTGTAACATTCGTGTTTTCCCTAAAAAGGGAAGTGCTTGTGCTCTGTACAAAAGGGATAAAACGCTGGATACAATAAAACATACTTACGAAATTGTGGCAGTTGACGAGTACATTGAAGAAACAGGAGTTACCGTCACACCACTAGTCAAAGTTGCAGGATTTAAAACAGTGTTCCACCGACATCTCAACAGTAAGGAAACAAAAGTTATCCCGGAAAAAGACTTTTTTAAAATATCTCACCAAATACCTTCATACCTGCTCACGGGTCAAGAATCTGCAAACGCTCCAAAGGGTTGTCTCGACCTCGACCCAGCAGCTATTCATCCCGAGTTTCTACATGTTTTAGCAGATGTTAAGGAAGCCGATACAATGGATATTGACAATGGTCCAAGTGCTGATGGTGTTTGTTCCATTTAGGTACAAATTTCCTGAACTTGGGAGTTTGGTTTTGGTTTTTTGGGTTGTTGGATGGGAAAATAGGTAACATGTAGTGTGCATTATGCAGTTGTAACTTGGGCTTAAAAGGGTTGTACAACTCAGTTTTTCTTAGATGCTGCTGTTATATCTTGACTTTATTTAGAAATGTTTCTTTTGTACTTTTGGAATCCAAACATTGACAGTTACTAAGGAAAATGGAGGAATGTTTTGGTACTTAATGTTGTTTTTTGTCCTTATTTCCTATCTTTTGTTAGGATATGAAGTCTAATAGTTTTAAACTTTTGTTGCATGTACTTTATATTATAAAGTGAATCAACTTAACTTAAATCATACTTTAGGCTGGGTGTAATGGTCATTTTGTCAGCATCTCAGCGAGTCAGCGTCACATCAGTTTTTCAGCATACCATTTAACTCAACTTAAAACATACTATTATGCTAGATGTAATGGTGACCACTTGATCAAACACATAAAAATATCCCACCTTATACAACATACTACACAATATACCCCATACACAGTTTATATATATATATATATATATATATATATATATATATATATATATATATATATATATATATATATATAAGTTAGTGCACCATATTAGGTGGTCTGTACCACCAAACCAACCCCAAAAGGCAACTTGGCGCACGGTGGATGGCAGGTCGTAGTGGCGGATGGTGTGTGGTAGAGGCTCACCACGGGTGGTGAAGGCCTCCATTACACCCGGTCTAAATAATTGGTTATTTATTCCCCCAATTATTTAATTATTTATTCCCCCGGTTTCAACAACTCATTACCGGTCTAAATAATTGGTTAGTTGAAATGTCTTCCATTTTTATGAAAAACACAGATTTAGGATTTTTGTAGCCGATGTAATGATTTGTTGAAATATCTTGCATGTATGAGGTGTTTGCTTAAGCTTATTTTTTGAACTACCAAGATTAAATGTCTTGCATGTAGGATTTTTGTAGCTGATGTAATGAGTTGTTGAAATGTCTTGCAGGGTATGTTTAATAAGCTTACTTTTTCCGGCTTATTTTACAATTTATAGGCTTATATAAGTCTACAGGTCATAAAATAAGTTAGAAAAGTATTATAAGTTGAAACCACGTGAACTCTGGTAAGATTAAAAATAAGCTTAAACAAAACCCTTTAGTATGAACTATGAAGAACTTTGTTAATGGACATGTCCACTTATGGCAGATTATGATTGATAACTTTAAGAAAAATAGAAAATGGATGAATAATGACTTTTCGATGGATAGAGTTTTGTATTTTTCGCAAAAAAATAATACATTGCTTATTTGCACAATTATCCTAAACAAAAACACTAACAAAACCTACATAAGCTGATTTTCATCTACATTCCTTAAAAGAAAGCCATTACCAATTGCTTTTCTTTGCTCAACATCAACTAAATATTGGGAATAAGTGGAGGCATGGCTTAGCACCTAACTTGAATGAACGAATATGTAGCCGCGAGCACTGAGAGTAGTGGCAATCTTGCCATCTTACTGTAAATTCATTTACTTACTCAGTTCTGGTTAATCACAAACTTGAGTTTTGTTGGGTACGGTAATTAGTGCTCTTTGAGTATAACGTCTCATGTTCTTTAGCGTATATGAATAGTGTTGGTGTAAACTGGATCATGTGTTGGCTTCAGTAGTATCATTTTCTTATGGTCTACGGAGTATATATGTAGCTAATTGTTTGCATCACGGTTGGTGTTTACAGCATAGTACTACGTACATGTTTGCATTTTTTCTTCTACAAGATTACAAATATTATTTGATCAACAAATGATAGCCGACTACTTTAACTATGTTACACTAGTATGTTACAAGAAAACCATAGATGTTTCCTATAGTTGACCTAACCAATCATGACTTCAAACAAAAATGTTTTTTTTTCAGCCCAAAAGTGAACTTGATAGTATTTGTTTGTTAAAATATTGGGTAAATGATACGATGATTAAATTTAAGTATAAGTTGTACTTTAGGTAAATATGCTCTTACTCTTTGCATTTACATACTGAAAATGTAAAGCATTGTTCATGTGTTATGGCGAGGTTGTGCCGTCATCATCACACCATAATTATTTGTTAAATAATTTTTCTCCATAACCTTTTAAAGTATGTATAATAAACTTAAGTACACTAAGCAACGTACTGTCATTTATACTTTCTTACAAAATATGAAAATTTTCCATACTCTTTATTTAAATATATTAATTCTTCTTCATAAAATGTTTAGAGTTTTGAGTGTTATTTGATGATGTTATATGATCTATTTCACTTGCAATTACGTAAACGAACATTAGAAGTACGCAATGAAGTGTGGCTACGAAAGACACATAAAAAATTGTGATTATTGATCAAATTGTCTTGGCCGAGCTAAGAAGGATTTGTGGATGATAGACCATGTACATGTTATGCTAGTTGTGCTACTTGGGTTGCATAATTAATGTTAATAGGCCATGTACAGGTGATGCTAGTTGTCTACTTGGGGTCCATAATTAATGTTATATTTCTTCACAATTTATGTGCACATGCGTTAGACATTAAAATTAGAAAATATCAGCATCTTGAGTTCGAAGTTTGTACTAGATGTCTGTCTCAATAATAAAATATAATAAAGGAATTTATGATAACCTTAGTTATATATTATTTATAATAAAGCTTTTGTTATATATTGTTATACATTTTATTTGCTAATATTGGCTAGTATCTTCTGAAGGAAATGTCTTGGTCAAGGTCAAGATGATAAGGAATTTATAGAAACCATTAATTTCACGACCAAGGTACGTGAGTTGTGCTACTTGGGTTCCATAATTACTGTTAATGGACCATGTACAGGTGATGCTAGTTGTTTACTTGGGTTGCATAATTAATGTTATAAGGAATTTGTGGAAGCCATTCATTTCACCGGTTGCATGCACGAACGTTAACATGCAAAAACTAAGTATAAAAACCCAATGCTTGTTCTTATAATTTTAAGTAAACTTTCAAATATGAAGTCACCACAAGCAATAATTCACTTTTCATCTTCCTCTCTTATTTCCTTTCTCTTTTACGGTCTCACGATAACATGTCTCACTTCCGCCACCGTCTCTGCTTCCTATGGTGGTAATGAGACTGATTATCTCGCATTGTTGTCATTCAAGTCAAAGATCACCCATGATCCATACAATGTTCTAACCTCTTGGAACCATTCCTTTCATTTCTGTGACTGGAGTGGTATTTCATGTGGAAAGCGGCACAAACGAGTGACTGCTTTACGATTGTTTTCGAAAGGCTTAGAAGGCTCGTTGTCTCCTCATGTAGGAAACCTCAGCTTCCTCCGTGCGCTTGATCTAGGGAACAACAGCTTTCAAGGAACCATTCCTCACGAACTTGGTCGTCTATCTAGGCTGCGCAGTCTTTCTCTTAGTATAAACAAATTCAGAGGAGTTATTCCAGCAAACTTGTCTGGTTGTTCTAACCTCGAAGTCCTTTGGCTCCATCAAAATGAGCTAATTGGAAGCATACCCAAGGAGATGAGTTTACTCTCGAAACTTGCTGTTCTTATAATTGAGAATAATAAGTTAACAGGTGGAATCCCACCTTTCTTGGGGAATATCACATCAATGGAGATATTCTCTGCTTACCATAACCCGCTTGGTGGGAGCATTCCAGATACCTTGGGTCTTTGGAAAAGCTTGACAGTATTTTACTCTGGTGAGTGCAACTTATATGGAAGCATCCCTCATTCCATTTTCAACCTCTCACTCCTAGTTAAATTCTCCTTAGAGGGTAATCACCTCACTGGTAGTCTTCCTTCAGAAATTGGTAACCAGCTCCCAACTCTTGAGTTGCTTCAGTTAAGGGATAACGAACTGGCTGGAGTTCTTCCAATTTCAAATTGCTCTAAATTAGGGCTTCTTGAAATGGGTGGCAACGATTTTAGTGGGAAGCTAAAAATCAATTTTTCAAAACTACGAGATATTTATTCAATTAGATTACAGCATAACAACTTCCATGGACTTGGAGAAGCCGATGGCATGACGTTTGTTGATTCTTTGAAAAACTGCACCAGATTAGTAGATTTGGGACTTCATAATTGCAACATCACAGGAGTGCTTCCGATATCAATTGGTAATCTTTCTGATCAACTCAACTATCTAATTTTAGGAGGCAATCAATTATTCGGAAGCCTCCCTTCAAGTATAGGTAATCTAGTTGGCTTGACCTTTTTAGGTTTAGGACCAAATCAATTCAAAGAAAATATCCCCACTACCATTGGTAAACTTCAAAAGCTACAATATCTCGATATATCTAGCAATCAATTTTCAGGTCATATCCCTGATTCAATTGGAAACTTATCATTGTTGACTCAACTTTATTTATATTCCAACAAATTAGAAGGCCATATTCCATCAAGCCTTGGGAATTGTAAAGAACTTATTGGGTTAAACCTAGCAGACAATAGATTCACTGGAAAAATACCCAAGCAACTTCTACAACTTCCATCACTAAATTATTTTTTAAATCTTTCTCACAACAACGTGTCTGGTTCAATTCCATCAGAGATTAAAGATCTCAAGAGGTTGAGCGAGCTCGATTTATCTCATAATAATTTCTCAGGTACCATTACTAGTAGCGTTGGTGAGTGCATTAGCCTTACAACGTTAAACCTAAGAGGCAACAAATTTCAAGGCGTGATACCATCTTCATTCAGTTCCTTGGGAGGATTGGGGGTACTCGACATTTCGGAAAATAATTTATCAGGTAGAATTCCACAATTTTTAGGCAAATGGAAATCCTTAGAGTATTTGAACCTCTCCTTTAATGATTTTGAGGGTGAAGTACCGGTTGAAGGAGCGTTTGCTAATGCAAGTTTATTTTCGGTTTGGGGGAACGATAGGCTTTGTGGTGGTTTGGTTACACTTAAGTTACCCAAATGCAACGAGACGGGTAGTAAGAAAAAAAGGTTTCCTTTTTTCATATTACTCATTGTGATTGCACCGACGTTGCTCATCGTATTATGTTGTGTGTATCTTTTGTGTACGAAGAAACGCAATAGTCAACAATCTCAGTTATCACGGAATGAACGGTTTATGCAAGTTTCATACAGTCAACTTCTCAAGGCTACTGATGGCTTCTCTGCAGCACATTTGATTTTAGAAGGTGCGTTCAGCTGTGTTTATAAAGGGATCCTCGATTCTGATGATGACAAATTTGTTGCAATCAAAGTTCTACGTCTTCAAAATCGAGGAGCTCACAAAAGTTTTCTAGCAGAATGTGAAGCTTGGCGGAATATTCGACACCGTAATCTGTTGAAAATCATAACTTCATGTTCAAGTGTTGATTTTCAAGGCAATGACTTTAAAGCTTTGGTTTACGAGTTTATGCCGAATGGAAGTGTACACGATTGGCTTCATTCAAGTGCAAATACATCGAAACTGAACCTTCTTCAACGAATAAACATTCTCAGAGATGTTGCAACCGCACTTGAATATCTTCACAACCGCTGCCAAACGACGATTGTTCACGGTGATTTGAAGCCTAGTAACATTCTACTTGATGCTGATATGGTGGCTCATGTTGGAGACTTTGGTCTATCTCGACTACTTGGTACAAACTTAAACCAAAACAGCTCAACCGGGGTTAAGGGAACAATTGGTTATGCACCTCCAGGTAGTATTCCATGATGCTTATATTTACTTATAAATTACAGTTTGTAAATTAACTGACCATTTTTAATTCGCAGAGTATGGTCTCGGGAGCGAGATGACAAGTACTGGGGATGTCTACAGCTTTGGAATATTATTACTAGAGGTGATGTCAGGGAAAAAGCCGACAGATGACATGTTCAACGATGGTCTTAGCCTTCATAAATTTTCTTACATGGCATTACCAGATCATGTAATCAATGTTATTGATGATGATGCAATTGTGTTGCAAAGTACGGAAGCGAATGCAAAGAAAGTGGAAGAATGTTTGGTTGCAACTATCAAGATCGGAGTATCATGCTCTGTGGATTCACCACCACAACGGATGAAAATAGAAATTGTAGTCAATGAGTTGCAGCGTATTCTCGATGTACTTCAAAATATATAAGGTACTCTGTTCTCCCTTATGTAAAATCTGATTTTACATGAGTTTGTTAACAGATCATCACTAACTTGGTTTTATTTTTGAACGAATTTAGGTCTAGTACCAAGCTTTCTTGGTGAAATTTGAAAGTAACTGCAGCAAGGAGTCGTGCATGTCATAGTTATATAAATGTTACTTTGTCAAATATGTTTGTAAGTGTGTTTTAGTTTTCTTGTTGCTTAAGTACCGTAAGAGATGTAAGAGTGCATTTACACTCTTGATGACTTATCATATGTATCAAACATGTTTATGATTAAGTGTGCTTGTTTTTCCTCAATCCATTTTCTGTAAAATTGAAAATTTGGGGGCAAAGTATGCTGGTTACATCTGTCAAACATGTACTTTGAGATTATGGGTGTTCACTATTTCGTTAGGCGTATCTATGAATTTTGTTGAAAGTTGTAGTTAGATTACTATTAGGTATTTGTAGTTTGTTTACTATTAGGCCCGGCACCTGTTACCGTCCTTTTACACAAAATGCGTACAAAAAAGAAATGCTTCGACAACCCCATCCTAGAAATCCAGAGGGCGAATCTGGGGAACGTACTTTTGTTTCTGAAGTCGTCAAAAATCGACAATTTACTTGATTTCGAGTTCATGGATCCGCCGCCTAAACTTAACATTCTTAACTACATGTCTACCTGCATCAACTATGGATATTGGGAGCATTGAACAACACAGAGTCTGACTGATATTGGGGTAAAAATGACCGAGTTTCCATTGGACCCACTGCTCGCTAAACTGCTTTTAACATGTGAAGAATTTAGTTGGGTAAACGAAGTTTTCACGATTGTATTTATGATCTCAGTCCTGTCTGTATTCTTTAGTTAGTAGGCCCAGACATTAAAAAAAAAAAAAAAAAAAAAAAAAAAAAAAAAAGCGATGATGCACATTGAAAGTTAACAAATGCTGTGGAGACTGGTGTAGCACTCATTACTTACAAGTGAAAGCTCTACGAAAGGCTCGTGAAGTGAGTTCTCAGTTACTCGACATCTTGAAAAAGCTCATGATCCGGCTGGCATGCATGAGGGTCGAATTGGGACGTCATCAGAAAAGCAATATGCTCATGACTGTTTACTTCCATAATGCTGAAAAACCTAAAGGGAACAGGAATACATAATTATTAGGAGCCAGATGTCGTGCCATTTGCACCCGACCTCAGCTTTATGCTGCAAATCTTGGATGGGTATGGCTGCTGTTTGAATAAATATTCGTAAGGGTGGGACAATGGGCGTCTGGCGGCTTATGTAACGGGTCAAAACGAGAACATTTTTTTGTAAGGATCAGGTTGGCCAGGAATGTTTCTTGCCCAGTTTTATAATAATACCCTATAGATGTTATCGTGCTAAATATGATTACAAAAGTAATGTTTTGTTTTTTGGAATAAAACAATTTAGGAGCTTATATGCATTACATATTCATTTTTACCACATAGGACCCATTAAGATAGTAATTTTGCCGTTAAATTTATTAAACTGATATTCATGTTAGCTTCATACTTCATAAGCTGAGAACAATTCATATGTCGAATCTGGACTGTCCTATAGTTTGAAATATTGCTTCATTTGGCCCAAATGGGCGCAAAAGAGACGGAAGATTAAATTTCTTTGTGCAATAACTTAAAGGTTTGTATAAAAAGGTAACTCGAGTTCATGCAAATTATATGACGTATGAGAAAGATACAGATATCGTACACCGAAAAGGTTTGTACAACATAATGTATGGAAACATGGACGGGTTGGGAAATGGGTCAAAACAGGATCAGGCTGAAATGTATCACTTTTAATAGTGGTTGAAACGAGACACTCAAGAATATGGTGCATGTGGATTTCTTACTGTAGGTTCATCATTGTGGAAAATGTTGCAAATATAGGAAAAGATTCATTCGTATACAGCCAAATACATGCTAAAACCAGTTGCATATAAGAAAAGTTATACCGCACCTGGTCAGGGTTCATTCATATGTTTTGGGTGTGTAGGACTGTAATCCATTCAAAAACAAGACCATGCCATGAATTTACCATAACTTAAGACTACTCGTCAAAGACTCGTGTATGGCCTATTGAGCATGGTTCACTGGACTCTATTCCAAAACACATACACACTGAACCAAATGGATTTGCCAGTTTTGCACTCTCATAGTATCAACAAGCACACACAAACAAGCACACACAAACAAACGACACCTATTTAAGATGGGCAATTGACTTCAAATCATATTAATACAATCCTATTTGTTTTCTTCTTCTGTAGGGGAATTCTGGGATTCTAATGGTTTGTCTGCAACGCACTTCTGGCGGTTACATTTGGTCCTAAAAGGATAGTTTATGTTACATTTGTCACACTTCCAGCTCCCTTCTGGCATATCCGCTTCTGAAACAAAATAAGATGCATATATATGATTCAGACTCGAACGTCACTAACAGGTAACCAAATATAGACGTGAAGTATGTAACACCCCCAAAATTTGATACATCGGAAGACTCAACAAGCTTTCGGGGTGCTACGGGGATTGGTATCCATTCAAAGTCATGAAAGAACGAGATAAAGTAAACATAAGAAAAACACAACCAAAATGGGTTTTAAAGTTTACATTTATCCCAAGAATTATCCAAAGTCAGGCCCAAAAGAAATAAATATAGGTCCCCAATAGTTATCAGAGTTTTAGAAAAATAGATCCATAACCGGTGCCATTGCCAAGCCTCCAATCCCAAGCATCCATGGAGCATCACTTAATTACCTGAGAAAACGTGCTAAAAGTCAGCTTTCGCTGGTGAGATCATAGGTTTAAATTCATAATTCAATATAGTGGACATATACGCAAAACGCTTGCTAGCTAGACTAGGCCTCAATCATCCAACCAAAATAATCCATCCAATATAATCCAACCAAAATCAAATCATCCCTATAGGTGCACGCTATAGCTCAAATCAATCCAATCAATAGCTTACCTAGCTCAAGTCTAGGCCTCGCTCTAAAATCAATCCAATACCTTACCTAGTTCGGGACTAGGCCTCGCTCAATAACCAAATCAATAGCTTACCTAGCTCATGTCTAGGCCTTGCTCAATAACCAAATCAATAGCTTACCTAGTTCGGGACTAGGCCTCGCTCAATAACCAAATCAATAGCTTACCTAGTTCGGGACTAGGCCTCGCTTAATCCTACCTAGTTCTATAAGCATAGCAAGTTTTAAAATAATAAATAAAGCGATAATAGTCCACATAAAACATTTGCACGTTTCTCACCCCAAGTATTGAAAACAAAGTTCAAGAGTAAAAGTGGGGCTATGACTCACCTCAAGTCCAGAAATCCTCAAAAGAAATCGATAGAAGAAAGACGTAAGCAAACTCAAGCAACTCACGTAACGGCGACTACAGACTCGGCACTTCCTAACAATATCAAACTCGTTCAGAAATCATTTCCTCAAAATCAAATATTCCCATTCCCGAACGTATTCCATTTTACTTTCCAAAAATATCCATTTCTCGAATTAACTTCATATTAATTTGAAATTCGACGTTTGGTATCCATATGGGTGGAGGGTCGACACAACTCAAACCAAGAAACCACAACGAAAAGAAATAATAAACCATCTATAGGTCTAATATTAGCTCAATGTATCATCTAAATAAATCATCGAAGTTTATCAAATCCGTCGATTTAATAATCTCCCATATTTATTTACATAATATACCGCTCCAAGATTATACCCATCCTAAAGCACATAGCACAAAGAATACTACATGGTATATATCGTAGTCCAATAAATTCCCTATATATATCGTCAAATTGGCCAAATTCGTCAATTTAGCCAACTCCACGAGATATATAGTAATTTATTATCCTAATACACGTACCACAACCTATGGGCGTCGTAGGATACGATGCCCATTAATATACTCATTTTATATAGCTAAATAACTCGATTTAACCCGTCGATTAAATAAGTCACGTAGTTATATAAGATGGATATATTGATCGTCATATATCCATGACAACACAAAAGTCACATAATAAAGCCCACTTTGACTTAAGTAACCACGACTCGTATAACTCGATAAGTTTTTCTAAATTTATAAAAAGTCATGTTTTTAATTATTACTTACCCGACGTATTAGTTCTCTATTATTTATAGTTATTATCTATAATAATAGTTCGACATTTATTACACTATTTGCATAGTATAATAATTATCGTTATATTATTATAACGTTTACTCGTGATCGTTTTATTACTAATATACGCATATATATATATATATATATATATATATATATATATATATATATATATATATATATATATATATATATATATATACGTTTATCACGTCTATATACGTATATAAACGATTATATTATCAATAATATTATTACGAGTATTATTATTAATGTTTGATTTTAAATATTTATCGAGTTATAAGAATTTGGTCACATGTCCGAGTCATCACTCTCGGCTCATAGTCCAAGTCCAAAAATAATAACCAAGTCAAAATAAAAATCAATCCCAATACCACGTGCAACAACATGAGGGTCCGACTACGACACCCGACTAATCCTATCTCCGTCATTCTAAGTGACCGTCTCACAATCGGTCCCCAAATCCACACTCGTCAACATAACTCCAAAAATCAAAACACAAGTATACCATATCGAGTCCACAAAGGGCCTCGACCCATCCAAATGCTTCAGTCCAAAAGATATGCCACAAAAATAATAATAACAACAATAAATCAACAAGAAACCATCAAATAAGCATATTATATGGTTTGGTTTACCACGTCAAACCCGAGCCAAACGACCCACTTGGGTCTCGGCTAGAACCACGAGTCACAAGGACTCAATACCAAGGCCACTAGGCCACGACATAGCTCACTTCGAGCCGATCCAAAACTGCCAAACGGACCCTATAGGGTCGCGGCATACCAAAACAACCATAACATCAAATCGGTCACCAAATACAACCAAGAATCAAACAATATAGGACCAAGAGTCCTCTTAGACTCCCCACGAGCCAAGAAGGTGGTCATACCGAGACCATAAGTCTCGGCCAAGCTCCATCGAGCCAACTACCAAAACCAAACGCGACCCATATAGCAAATCGAGCACCACTCGAGTCCAAAATCCACACCCAAGATACCAAACGGATTTTCATGACAAAAATATCATTTCCCATTAATATTATTTCGAAACCCAACAAAAACAACCTGTGTGGACACGGATTTAACCATGAATCAAGGCACACGACATGAAAGTCGTGGCCACTCACCTTCAAAAAGGCTCCAAACTTGATTTCTTTAAAAACCCAACAAGAAAATATAAGAAAAATGATGTAAAGGTGGTGGTATTAAATTCGTACGGGGTGGAGATGGTGGTTTTAGAGCGCGTGGTTTATACCAATAGATAGATCGGGATGAGATGGTGATGATGGTGGTGTTATTTTGTTTATTGGAATGGTGGTGGCGGCGTTAATGGGGGTTTAAGGGGTGGCGGTGGTGTTTGTAAAAGAAAGAGAGAGAGAGTATTGTGTTGGTGAGGGTGAAGGTGTGTTGTGTTTGCTTTCCGAGGTTCCACAAGGGACGATTTTGTATTTACTCTTATAACAAAAAGAAGATTTTTATTATTAATAATAATAATATGTTAATATTATTAAGGGTAGGATGGGTGAAGTAACCCGGTGTAAAATACACGGACCAAACCCGAAACCTTTAATAACAATTCAACTCTCTCGAACCGAACTCGTTCCAATTAATCAAAAATCTCGCGATACGTTCCAAAAATATAAATATCCGAACCAATATTTAAATAATTAAAAAAATTGTTAGGTTATCCTAGTGCCGGAGTCAATGTAGTGCCAAATAATGATCTCAAAATAAATCATCATGAATGATTCGAACCAAATCATTAATACATAATCAAATTCCATAAAATAACGTACGATTAAAATCACATTCCAACGTTCATAAAATCTCGTCACCATAAACTTTTCAAATATTCCAAAATTATAAATTTTAAAGTAATGCGGGTTTTCAAAATATCTCCCTAATTTGCCAGTTGTCACATCCTCACAGCCTCAGAAGAAACCCGTCCCGGGTTTCTCTCAGAACAAACCATCTACGAAGTAAAAAGCTTCGGATATCTCTTTCGAAACTCATCCTCACATTCCCACGTGAATTCCGGTCCGTGCCACGAATTCCAACGAACTTCGATGAGCGGAATACAACTTCTCTTAAGTCGTTTAATCTCTCTATCCAGTATCTCAATCGGCTCTTCCACAAAATTCAAACTTTCATCCACACGAATATCCTTAATTGGTATAACCGGCGTTTCATCCGAAAGACACTTCTTCAAATTGCTAACATGAAACACATCATGAACTATACTCAATTCCGGTGGTAATTCCAACCGATAAGCCACGGGCCCAATTCTTTCCAAAATGAGAAATGGTCCAATGTAGCGGGGATTAAGTTTCCCACGTTTCCCAAAACGTATCATGCCCTTCCAAGGCGAAACTTTCATCATCACTTTGTCTCCAACCTGGAATTCTAGGGGTTTACGTCTCTGATCGGCGTAACTTTTCTGCCTATCTCTAGCTGCTTGCAATCGATCTCGAATTTGCGTTACTTTCTCAGTAGTTTCCAAAATAAGTTCAGGGCCTGTGAGTTGGCTATCTCCAACTTCTGCCCAACCAATAGGTGAACGACATTTACGACCATATAAAGCTTCAAACGGTGCAGCTTTAAGACTTGTGTGGTAGCTATTGTTGTAGGAGAACTCCGCAAGGGGTAGATATTTCTCCCAGCCTTTACCAAAGTCTATAATGCATGCACGAAGTATATCCTCCAAAGTCTGAATAGTTCTCTCACTTTGACCATTGGTTTGGGGGTGATATGCAGTACTCATATCAAGTCTCGTCCCCAAAGCGGTTTGAAGTGATCGCCACAAAGCTGACGTAAAGCGGCTATCGCGATCAGAAATAATCGATATCGGGACTCCATGTCGAGATATAATTTCCTTCACATACAACCTCGCAAGTTTGTCGACACTATCATCTTCACTAATCGCCAGGAAATGAGCAGACTTAGTCAATCGATCCACAATTACCCAGATAGCGTCACAACCGCTAGTTGTCTTAGGTAATTTGGTAATAAAGTCCATTGTAATCCGCTCCCATTTCCAAACTAGGAGTTCTGGCTGCGTCAATAATCCTGACGGACTTTGATGTTCGGCTTTAACCTTAGAACATGTCAAACACTTACTAACATACAATGCTATATTTGCCTTCATACTTGGCCACCAATATAACTTTTCAAATCCTGGTACATCTTGTCAGACCCAGGATGAATAGAGTATCTTGACTTATGCGACTCATGCATAATCAACTCTTGAATTCCTCCATACAATGGTATCCAAGTTCGCTCTCCAAAACATAATACTCCATCAGAACGCTTAACAAATCCCTTCTCATTTTCTGCCATCCCAAATATGTTCCCAGCAGAACGATTTTCTACTTTCAACGCTTCCGTTTGAGCTTCTAATATTTGAGACGGTAATGGCGATACGATAGTCATTCCTAATGACCTAACTCGTAACGGTGGAATTCTCTCCTTTCGACTAAGAGCATCAGCAACAACGTTTGCTTTACCAGGATGGTAGCGAATTTCACAATCGTAATCGCTTAGCAACTCAATCCAACGTCGCTGTCTCATGTTGAGCTCTTTTTGATTCAAGATGTGTTGTAGACTTTTGTGGTCAGTAAACACTACACACTTGGTTCCATACAAGTAATGTCTCCATATCCTTAAAGCAAAAACCACAGCACCTAATTCCAAATCATGGATGGTGTAGTTCTTCTCGTGATTCTTGAGCTGTCGGGAAGCATAAGCTATCACTTTCTCTCGTTGCATCAGCACAGCTACTAAACCTTTATGAGAAGCGTCACAATAGACGACAAGGTCCTCGTTACCTTCAGGTAACGCTAAGATAGGAGCACTACACAACATCTCCTTAAGTAATTGAAATGTTTCCTCTTCCTTATCTCCCCATTCGTACTTAACACTCTTTTGTGTCAATTTGGTCAACGGTTTTGCTATCTTCGAAGATCCCTCAATGAATCTTGGGTAATAACCTGCTAATCCCAAAAATTGACGAACTCCTGTTGGGGTCGTAGGTGCAGCCCAATCTTTAATTGCTTCAATCTTAGCAGGATCTACATGAACTCCTTGTCTATCAACCACATGACCCAGAAATTGTACCGTCGGAATCCAAAACTCACATTTAGAAAACTTAGCATAAAGTTTCTCTTTCCTGAGCAATTCTAAGATAAGTCTTAGATGCTCCTCATGCTCCTTCTCACTCTTCGAATAAATTAGGATGTCATCGATGAACACAATCACGAATTTATCTAAGTAAGGCTTACACACCCGATTCATGAGGTCCCTGAATACCGCCGGTGCGTTGGTCAACCCAAACGGCATCACCTGAAACTCGTAATGCCCATAACGGGTTCTGAAAGCCGTTTTCGGAATATCTTCCTCGCGAACTCGAAGCTGATGATATCCTGATCTCAAATCGATCTTCGAATACATACTCGATCCTTGGAGCTGATCGAACAAATCGTCGATCCTCGGTAACGGGTATCTATTCTTCACCGTTAACTTGTTCAACTCTCAATAATCAATACACATGCGAAACGATCCATCCTTCTTCTTCACAAATAAGACCGGGGCTCCCCAAGGCGAAGAACTTGGTCTTATGAATCCCTTTTCGGCTAACTCCGCTAATTGTTTCGACAACTCTTCCAATTCAGTAGGTGCAAGACGATAAGGCGCTCGTGCTACAGGTGCAGCACCAGGTATCAACTCAATCTGAAATTCCACTTGTCTAGTAGGCGGAATTCCCGGCAAATCATCGGGAAACACATCCGAAAAATCACGAACTATAGGTACATCTCCAATGCACCCTTCCTTCTTCTCCTCCCCTCCTTTCTCATAAATTTGAGCTAAGAAAAGGCAACTTCCTTTTTCCATTAGCTTCGGCAACTTAGTGCAAGATACGACCGCTAATCTAGATGGGCCTCTCAAATCCTTTCTATCTCCTGGTATGCTCAAAATCTCCTTGCCGTATGACACACACACGATCTTCTCATCGCAAATTATATGAGCACGATATTTCGACAACCAATCCATACCAATAATAACATCAAAACTCCCTAATGTGACGGGTAGAAGATCTATGTTGAAAGGACGATTCAGAAAGTTTAACGTGCAACCGCGAATGATAGTCCTAATCCTCTCTATGTTCCCATTAGCTAATTCTACATCTTAACCAATTCCTAAGGCCGTCGGGGGTTTCTCTAGTAAGGGTGCAAACTTAGTGGACACAAAACTCTTATCGGCACCAGTATCAAATAGTATGGAAGCATAATGATTATTGAGAAGGAACGTACCAGTAACGACGTTCGGATCTTCTCCTCTCTCGTTCCCAAGTGCATACACTCTTCCATAACAGTTCCCGATTCCACACGTTGGTCCCCATTATTTTGTCGTCCACGATTTCCTCCAGCTCCACGGTTTCCATTATTGTACCCATTACCACCCGATCCTTGATTTCCTCGGTTCCACGATTCCCTACACTCATTCCGATAATGTCCCTTCTTTCCACATCCATAGCAAGTAACATTTGCCTTGCTCATAGTTTCAGGAGTAGCTTGAACCATAGCAAGTGGTCGAGCTCTACAATCCTTAGGTATATGTCCCATCCTAGAGCAATTCTTGCACATCACAGTACATCGACCAGAATGATGCTTATAACATCGATTACACTTGGGTGCATCTCCATTGTAGTTCTTCTTGTCTCCATCTCCCATAGCATAGGCTCTAGTAGTTGTTTGTCGCTTGTTTTGACGATCATTACCCTTAGAGTGATCATCCCTCTTTCTCTTTCCATTCTTGTCTTTCACAGCTTCTTCCAATGCCAAAGAGTCCATCAATTGTTGAGCGATAGTGATAGCCTCATGAATGTTTGCAGGCTTAGCAGAAATCACATTGTTCCTTGTAGCTACCGGCAACCCATCGGTATACCTCTCAATCCTTTGAGTCTCAGTCCTACCCATATCGGGACAAAGTAAGGCTAACTCTCGATAACGGCGATTGTAAGTTGCCATATCGGTACCTTTCACCTTATGGTTCCAGAACTCAATCTCCAGCTTCTTAATCTCATTCCTTGGGCAGTAAGTCTGAATCAACAAAGACTTAAATTGCTCCTAAGTCATAGCATAAGCCACATCACTCCCAACCGAGTTACGGTAATTGTTCCACCAAGTTAAAGCTTCATCCTTGAAAGTAAAAGAAACAAACTTTACCTTCGCATTCTCCGCACAACCACTGACATTAAACACTGACTCAGTCTTCTCAATCCACCTAACCAAGTAAACCACTCCTTCAGTTCCACCAAACTCAATAGGTCCACAAATCTTAAACTCCTTGTAGTGACATCCACCAGCACGAACAGGCGGAAAAGTTCTAGCAGAATTGTTGGAATGATTTGACTTAGCCAGTAGTTCAGCAACTCGTTGCTCCACAAGTTGATTGATCATTGCTTGCTCCACAGTAGGTGCATTAAGTGGAACATGATCATTGTCTCCCTGAACATCAACATTTTGATTCCTGTTGTTGCGGTTAGTAGTGTCCAGGTTATCAGGAGTAGGGGTTTCAACATTTCGAGTAGGACGGCGTCCTCGACGACCAGGGATAGTCGTTGCAGGACCAGTTCTGGTAGCTCTAACAGGGTTTCGTCGTACAGCCATTGATCGAAGTCACAATACAAGGTTCGTAAGTCTCCAATAACACATACCATAACGTCCAACAAGAATCCGATTGGTGAAAGTCGAAATACGAACATAATACCAACACAATATCAGCCACGCAAATAGGAACACAATTCTCCATGTACGCCAAAAACCGTAGAATATCATATGAAATCACCATGTCCATACAAGTAGCGATCGATACTTCGTTCCAAAACATCAAAAGACATAATAAATACTAATCGTTCCATACGAGACGAACATACAATCCGAATAACATGACTTAAGGGATAGAATAAACAGCTCTCCTAACCAAGCACTCCCTGGCTTAGGAAGCAACACAACGACATCACAAATCCAAATTGATCTAGCCATGAAGCTGGCGTAGACTCCTCAACTCTGATCTCAAACCATCAAAATCTCTCCATAACGATCCTAACTCGACACTGCGAGTATCATTATCTCTCTTAAAGTCTGCTACCTCCACCATACCTCTCCTAATCGCTGTCGTCCTTCCCATGATAGTAATCAAATCAACTCTCAACTCAGCAACAAACTCAGCAATAAACTCAGCCATAATCATCTCAAGTCGGTCAGACATCCGCGAGATCCTCTCGCCCTGTGCAGTAATCTGAGCCCACATCCTACCAGTCTCACCTAACTCTGCATGCTCAGCAGAAACCTCAGAAGGTGCATCCGACGCCACAGGACTACCAGGTGGTGTATCAAACAAAAACGGATGATCAGGTGAAACCGGCTCTAACGGATGTATCGGGGAATCGGGCTTCGCAGAATGAACTGAATGTGCTGGCGAACCATCATCATCAGGCATCTCCTCCTCCTGAGGATCATCCTCTTCCTCATCCTGAGGGTCATCATCCTCTTCATCATCTTGAGGGTTATCATTCTGCTCACCCACGTACTCCTCCTCATACTCCTCGTCGGAGGGGTACTCCATCAATTGTCATCTCTGAGCAGGTGAACCACGAGGCGATAAAATCGGTGACTTAGGGCGACAATGAGACGATAAAGTAGTGGCCGAACGCATGACCAACACGTATGGGTCATCAGGGGCCATAGTGATCTACGAGGGGCGACGCGTACTAGCAATAACAATTCTCAATAACAACACGTGCAAAGGAGGCTATGATTTATGACAACGGCGTAGGGTAGGTGTAAGTGTTTCAAAACAACTAAACCGCGAACTCAAAACACCATATCAAAAATCATCATATAATTCCCAATCATATATAATCAAGAAAGATTTAAAATACCGCATTACTAAAATCATTCGTAAAACAATTAAGCCATATAATTCCTCAAAACGCATATAATTCCTCAAAACGCCATCATATCACTAAATCAACAAACCTCAAATCCTCAAATCATCTCAAGAATCCCAAATCTAATAATCATCTCAATATACCTCAATAATAACAATGATGCTTCGGCTTGGCGGGCTGGCGGGCAATGGTCGAGGATCGTTTTCTATAAAAATCGGTTATAGTTTAGGTGTCTATTTACCTAGTTCTCTATAACCTTGGCTCTGATACCAATCTGTAACACCCCCAAAATTTGATACAGCGGAAGACTCAACAAGCTTTCGGGGTGCTACGGGGATTGGTATCCATTCAAAGTCATGAAAGAACGAGATAAAGTAAACATAAGAAAAACACAACCAAAATGGGTTTTAAAGTTTACATTTATCCCAAGAATTATCCAAAGTCAGGCCCAAAAGAATTAAATATAGGTCCCCAATAGTTATCAGAGTTTTAGAAAAATAGATCCATAACCGGTGCCATTGCCAAGCCTCCAATCCCAAGCATCCATGGAGCATCACTTAATTACCTGAGAAAACGTGCTAAAAGTCAGCTTTCGCTGGTGAGATCATAGGTTTAAATTCATAATTCAATATAGTGGACATATACGCAAAACGCTTGCTAGCTAGACTAGGCCTCAATCATCCAACCAAAATAATCCATCCAATATAATCCAACCAAAATCAAATCATCCCTATAGGTGCACGCTATAGCTCAAATCAATCCAATCAATAGCTTACCTAGCTCAAGTCTAGGCCTCGCTCTAAAATCAATCCAATACCTTACCTAGTTCGGGACTAGGCCTCGCTCAATAACCAAATCAATAGCTTACCTAGCTCATGTCTAGGCCTCGCTCAATAACCAAATCAATAGCTTACCTAGTTCGGGACTAGGCCTCGCTCAATAACTAAATCAATAGCTTACCTAGTTCGGGACTAGGCCTCGCTTAATCCTACCTAGTTCTATAAGCATAGCAAGTTTTAAAATAATAAATAAAGCGATAATAGTCCACATAAAACATTTGCACGTTTCTCACCCCAAGTATTGAAAACAAAGTTCAAGAGTAAAAGTGGGGCTATGACTCACCTCAAGTCCAGAAATCCTCAAAAGAAATCGATAGAAGAAAGACGTAAGCAAACTCAAGCAACTCACGTAACGGAGACTACAGACTCGGCACTTCCTAACAATATCAAACTCGTTCAGAAATCATTTCCTCAAAATCAAATATTCCCATTCCCGAACGTATTCCATTTTACTTTCCAAAAATATCCATTTCTCGAATTAACTTCATATTAATTTGAAATTCGACGTTTGGTATCCATATGGGTGGAAGGTCGACACAACTCAAACCAAGAAACCACAACGAAAAGAAATAATAAACCATCTATAGGTCTAATATTAGCTCAATGTATCATCTAAATAAATCATCGAAGTTTATCAAATCCGTCGATTTAATAATCTCCCATATTTATTTACAAAATATACCGCTCCAAGATTATACCCATCCTAAAGCACATAGCACAAAGAATACTACATGGTATATATCGTAGTCCAATAAATTCCCTATATATATCGTCAAATTGGCCAAATTCGTCAATTTAGCCAACTCCACGAGATATATAGTAATTTATTATCCTAATACACGTATCACAACCTATGGGCGTCGTAGGATACGATGCCCATTAATATACTCATTTTATATAGCTAAATAACTCGATTTAACCCGTCGATTAAATAAGTCACGTAGTTATATAAGATGGATATATTGATCGTCATATATCCGTGACAACACAAAAGTCACATAATAAAGCCCACTTGGACTTAAGTAAACACAACTCGTATAACTCGATAAGTTTTTCTAAATTTATAAAAAGTCATGTTTTTAATTATTACTTACCCGACGTATTAGTTCTCGACATTATTTATAGTTATTATCTATAATAATAGTTCGACATTTATTACACTATTTGCATAGTATAATAATTATAGTTATATTATTATAACGTTTACTCGTGATCGTTTTATTACTAATATACGCATTTATATATATATATATATATATATATATATATATATATATATATATATATATATATATATATATATATATATATATATATATATATATGTACGTTTATCACGTCTATATACGTATATAAACGATTATATTATCAATAATATTATTACGAGTATTATTATTAATGTTTGATTTTAAATATTTATCGAGTTATAAGAATTTGGTCACATGTCCGAGTCATCACTCTCGGCTCATAGTCCAAGTCCAAAAATAATAACCAAGTCAAAATAAATAAATCAACTCCGTCCAAATCAATCCCAATACCACGTGCAACAACATAAGGGTCCGACTACGGCACCCGACTAATCCTATCTCCGTCATTCTAAGTGACCGTCTCACAATCGGTCCCCAAATCCACACTCGTCAACACAACTCCAAAAATCAAAACACAAGTATACCATATCGAGTCCACAAAGGGCCTCGACCCATCCAAATGCTTTGGTCCAAAAGATATGCCACAAAAATAATAATAACAACAATAAATCAACAAGAAACCATAAAATAAGCATATTATATGGTTTGGTTTACCACGCCAAACCCGAGCCAAACTTTCCACTTGGGTCTCGGCTAGAACCACGAGTCACAAGGACTCAATACCAAGGCCACTAGGCCACGACATAGCTCACTTCGAGCCGATCCAAAACTGCCAAACGGACCCTATAGGGTCGCGGCATACCAAAACAACCATAACATCAAATCGGTCACCAAATACAACCAAGAATCAAACAATATAGGACCAAGAGTCCTCTTAGACTCCCCACGAGCCAAGAAGGTGGTCATACCGAGACCATAAGTCTCGGCCAAGCTCCATCGAGCCAACTACCAAAACCAAACGCGACCCATATAGCAAATCGAGCACCACTCGAGTCCAAAATCCACACCCAAGATACCAAACGGATTTTCATGACAAAAATATCATTTCCCATTAATATTATTTCGAAACCCAACAAAAACAACCCGTGTGGACACGGATTTAACCATGAATCGAGGCACACGACATGAAAGTCGTGGCCACTCACCTTCAAAAAGGCTCCAAACTTGATTTCTTTAAAAACCCAACAAGAAAATATAAGAAAAATGATGTTAAGGTGGTGGTATTAAATTCGTACGGGGTGGAGATGGTGGTTATAGAGCGCGTGGTTTATACCAATAGATAGATCGGGATGAGATGGTGATGATGGTGGTGTTATTTTGTTTATTGGAATGGTGGTGGCGGCGTTAATGGGGTTTAAGGGGTGGCGGTGGTGTTTGTAAAAGAAAGAGAGAGAGTATTGTGTTGGTGAGGGTGAAGGTGTGTTGTGTTTGCTTTCCGAGGTTCCACAAGGGACGATTTTGTATTTACTCTTATAACAAAAAGAAGATTTTTATTATTAATAATAATAATATGTTAATATTATTAAGGGTAGGATGGGTGAAGTAACCCGGTGTAAAATACACGAACCAAACCCGAAACCTTTAATAACAATTCAACTCTCTCGAACCGAACTCGTTCCAATTAATCAAAAATCTCGCGATACGTTCCAAAAATATAAATATCCGAACCAATATTTAAATAATTAAAAAAATTGTTAGGTTATCCTAGTGCCGGAGTCAATGTAGTGCCAAATAATGATCTCAAAATAAATCATCACGAATGATTCGAACCAAATCATTAATACATAATCAAATTCCATAAAATAACGTACGATTAAAATCACATTCCAACGTTCATAAAATCTCGTCACCATAAACTTTTCAAATATTCCAAAATTATAAATTTTAAAGTAATGCGGGTTTTCAAAATATCTCCCTAATTTGCCAGTTGTCACAAAGTACTTACTGGAACTCTTGGCTGGCTTTGCAACCTGCATATTAGCATCATAAAAATAAATTAGAATGCCACGTTATATAAAACATAGCTAAAAGCTTCAATGTGTCAAAAATAAAACTGGTATAAAGATGGCATCTCACCTGAGATCCTGGTTTAGGTGTGTTGCATTTCCTCATATGACTGATGTTTTGAAGGAGAAATTGACATTCCACATTTTGGGCATTCCCAGTCATTTTCTCGTGTTCCATCTGTAAGAAGGAAGTGAAATAATGAAAAACAGATGATAAATTACAGTCATCTGAGTCTGTGTAGCAGTATATGAATAAGTTAGATATAACATACCCTTTCTTTTGAGATGGCTCTTGAAATAATCCAGGCTATGATGGTCACTATAAAAAATCAAAAACCAAATGATTGATCAACATAGCATCATGTGTTTATATTTTAGGAACCTTTTTAGTAGTTGCAATTAGTTGATTGATATAACAAAATTCAGACGTACCATGGCAGCCTGAGCAATGGGCAGTCGCAAACCAAATTGTTCCATCAGCTGAGGTAAACGATACAAAGCACCTGTAAAAAGGTTCAATGCTGGTTTCAGCAAAATGTCACAAAGTAGAAGGTAGGGGTGTCAAAAAAGCCAACCCGACCCGAACACGATTAAGCCTGTTCAGGTCGGGTTACTCGGGGCAATAAACTTATTAAGGTTATTCAGGTCAACCCGAATGCTAAATAGAGTTGGGTATCGGGTAACATATTTTTGGCTACCTCGGGTATCTAAAATAGAACATATAGGCAATTGTATGACCATTTTACCCATATTTGGGCTGACCCGACCTGAGTGGACCCGAACCTGACTAACCGAAATGAACACCCCTAGTAGCAGGCAAGGCAAATCATCATAATGGGATACAAAAGGCAATCGTGCAATTTCTTTTACATTGAAAATGAGCAAAATAAGTATCAGAATACCAGAACTTCTGAACAACACACAGTAAACAATAAACCAGCCAAAATCAACCCAGCCAAAAAACACATACCAGTTCCTATCATGGGCCCACCGGAATAAGCAGGTGTGGGAGAGAGTTGCAGAGGACGATAAGGGTTCCCTCCAGGCAGACGGCTGTTGTAGTTGTAACAATAAGCACAACCATCATAAGGAGGCATAGATGTTCCATTGAAGGGAGAAGCAGCATAAGGTGTTACGCCCATATACATTGAAGAGGGTGCACCGGAACCCGCATAAGAAGAAGACGAGGAGTAGCCTTGTGGGGTCGGCATTTGCCTTGGAGCAAATTTCTGTAAAACAAACATTTCGTTGAAAGACTACTTAATAAAGATAACTATAGGACATAATGCACATCAGCAAAAGAATATATGATAACCAAATAACTTAAACTTAATTTTACTCATCGTAGAACTAAAATCTAGTATAAATACACTTGTTCGTTACGAAAACTACCAAAAGCAATCAGTTTCTGAAATCTGTTGGAACTCAACTAGAGGAACAAGAGTGAGAGACTGGTCTTGTAAACACCTATTTTCTTAAAGCCATTACCGACAGCTAATGCGATATGTGTAATAAACGGATAGTGTAACTTACTGAGTTATGATCATCTGATCTTGGCTGTGTCCAGTTGCGCATATTGCAAGTTGTCCGAAAAGAAAAGTTGACATTCCCACAGCTAGGACAGGTCCAGTCATCTTCTCTACGACCACCTAAATCATACTTTTTTGTGACGTCAGAGAAAAGATCATGAAAATAAATTTATAGGTCCCTGTATAAGCTCACAAGAGAACAAATTTTATGCACAAGTATTTAAAGGCTTTAAAAAAATGTAAAGCTTTAGGGTGTATTTTGGAGCTGAAACAAATAGAAACTAAACTGGGGCTAAAGGGGATGTTTGTTTAAGCTTATTTTAAGGCTTATGAACTTATTTGACTATGCTTATATCTCATAAGCCCATATTTTCCAGCTTATCTTCAGACTTGTGAACTTATTATGACTTAAAGATGGAAAATAAGCTCATAAGCTAAACTATAAGACGGAAAAAAAAAAATGAGCTTATGAGATATAAGCTGAAAACCCAAACATAAGCTTGAACAAATCCAATTATAAGCACATAAGCTAAACTATCACAACCAATTATAAGGGGATGTTTGTTTAAGCTTACTTTTGGGCTTATGAGCTTATTTGACTATGCTTATAAATCACATCCGCCCATATTCTCCTGCTTATTTACAGAATTGTGAGCTTATTATGACATAAAGATGAAAGATAAGCTCATAAGGTAGAAAAAAGGCGGATAAAGATGAGGTTATGAGATATAAGCCAAACCAAATAAGATCATAAGCCCAAAATAGGATTAAACAACAACCCCTAAGTTCAGAGTTTCACCAGAGTAACCTCCAATTAATATAATTGCCAAACCCCAATTAGTCCATACTTCTAATCAGCATTTCGATTTATATTATGACAACAAATTACACAGCAAGAGTAAAATTAAATGTTGTCAACCTCTAAAACACTAATCCAATCAACCAATTTCATAACATATGATAAAGAAGAAATAGTGAAAGTAGTAAGTGGCATAAATAAATTATAAAAAGAAAACGTACCATCAATCATCGGTTCTGTAAAATGAGCTAATCTATGGTTTTTCAAGTCCGCTGCTAAATGGAGAGTGATGGTTTTGGTGGATTGAGAATGTGGGACATTGATTCTCAAGGGTGGGATTGGACGGTTGAGATCAATTACAAGTGTTTTTGTTTGGAAAGGTTGTGTGTGTGATGGGATTGCCAACGTGGCACCCTCTTTCTTTATGATACAAGTAATGAAATGTAAAGTAATTTTCATTTTTTAGTTACATAAATGTTTGATTTGGATTTACCATTGATACCTTTAAATAAGGGCCTGTTTGGTTGCAGGTTTTGAATTTGGATTTGGGATTAATTGTTAAAATTGTTGTTTTTTATATGGTTTGGCATTTGAATAGTGAAAGTATAGAGGGATGATGAGTTTTCCCTCTCACAAATTCAATATATACCTTCTTTTATTTTTAAATAATATTTTAAAATTAAATTTTATTATTTAATTAATAAAAAAATATAATTTCTCTCTTTTAAACCTACACCAAAACTAATTCTTAAACCAAATCCAAATCCTATTCTAAATCCACTTATAAACCAAACGGACCCTAAGTGTTTTATGGATGCATGTTCTTTTTTACTTTCACACATCTTTCACTTTTCTTTTCTCTTACACGTAATATATGTCTTTTTTAAGCTTTTACTGTTTTACCTTTCTAAATGGGCCCTCATTCACGATGTGTTTGATTTGCAATTAGAAATCATTATTGGTGTCGGTTTGATAGCATGTTGTAATGGATACAGGAATAGATTTCAAAACCCACTATTATAGACATGTCTGAGGATACCCTTATTTGTGGGTTTCAATCCCAATGTCAAAACCCACATTTCTCAACCAAAACATCCTTTTAACATTATCATTTCCATTACCCCATTTCAAAACCCATGAACCAAACGCACCCTGAAATATTTTTTCTTATACCAATATAAAATATTTATAAATCTTAACCAAAATCCCCATTCCATGATATAAAACAAACAATATATTACTTTTCTTTTTCCTACTTCAAATACAAATCTAAATCCTAATCCAAATTCAAATCAAAATCAAAATCATAATCCTAAACCCATATTCAAATCAAATGGACCCTAATTTATTGCAAAAATGAACATACCTACAAAAAAGGTTAATCAACAATACTTGCTCCACTACTAAATATCATAAATAAGTGGAGACATGGCTTAGCTCCTAACTGTAATGAACGAATATGTAGTCGTGGGCACTGTTTAGCATTTACTAAAGTAGTATCACTATCAATCTTATCTTACTGTAAATTCATTTGCTTACTTGGTTCGGGTTAATCACAAACATGAGTATTGTATGTGTACGATAATTAGTGCTCTTTTAGTATAACGTCTCCTATTCTTTCTGTGGATTGGCATAATGTTGTGTTAATTGGATCATGTATTAGTATAGTTTACTTTATGGTCTTTATGATTATCACACATTTGATATAATGTACATGCATTGGCGTAGCTATTTAGGGGCGGGGAGGGGCGCCCGACCCCTCGAATTTTTTTTTTGCGATGTAGGGGTATATAGTTTTCGTGTAAAAAAAATTCGGTATATTCGGTTTCGACCCCATTTTAATTGTGAAATTTTTTTTATACATTAAGCAATAAAATTGATCAATTACATTTTACATAAGTATCTCCCCAAACTAAAATCAATTAACAAACCAAATCCCAAACTAAAATCCATTACTTAGCGCATTATTAAAAAAAAAAAAAAAAAAAAAAAATCCCTAACAATTAACAAACCAATTAACCAAATCCCAAACCCTCCCCCTTCGACCCTCAGAATCTAGCAAACAGTATGGTGATTTACATAGAAAAAGAAATTGCTAACAAGTTTGATGCGGAATCCATAATTGAATAATTCAAATATTTTAAAGGTCGAAAGGCTGAACTCTAATTTTTTCAATGAATCGAACCAGGTACCAACCGTTTGTCTCCTTTTTAATGTTTAGTTGTCTTGGACAAATGCTTAGTTTTTTAGTGATTGAATTTTTTTTTTATAATAATAGTATTTAATTTTTGACCCGACCAGCCGACCTGAATCGAATCACCGACCCGAACATATTACCCGAAAAATAGCGTTAGGAAAAAAAAATTTAGATCCCGACCCCCCACTAAAAAATTTCTAGCTTCGCCACTGTGTACATGTAGTATAGCATATTGTTTGCATCACGGTTGGTGTTTACACTATAGTACTACATCTCTGCATTCTTCTTATAGAAGATTACAAGTGTCATTTGATCAAGAAATTAAAGCGTTAGATGTAACATTAAAAAAAAAAAAAAAAAAAAACCATAGATGTTTCCTATAATATAATGGGCCAGAACAAATAGTTGACCCAATACATCATCACTCTAAAAAAAAAAAAAAAAAAAAAAAAAAAAAAAAAAAAAAAAAAAATCAATTCAAAGTGAACCTGATTAAATTATTTTGTTTAAAATATTTGGTAAATGATATGATCTTGCCTTAATTAATATGAATTATGTTTAGTTTATGTTTAGCTTTGGCTCGCTGATGTTTTGGGTCCATGATTCATTTACTTCTCTTTCTATTATATATTTTAACAATGTAATGCGACCGTCATTACCTAATAGCTTTATGCCATTCTAATTTTACGCTAGAAATATGAATTTGGTAGCCATAAATGCATTGTTGTCCATTTCAGAGGATAGAACATAACGTTTGACGATTGATCGTTGATAAAAAAGAAAACGTACCAAATACCTATCTCGTTAGATATGTCAATAGACATACGCAAACAGGTAGAAAAACCATCGTTAACAAGGGAACGAGCAACCAAAATGACATATTTCATCTTTAAGGATCATTGTTTCATCCAATAAACATTCACCAGTTTGTGAAAAAAGATACATTGCGATATTTGATTCTTTGAATTGTAGGCTCCTTAATGTGGATTCAAATATAAATGTATAGTCAAAGTTCAAAGTCTAACTCATACTTTTGTTCTTTGTATTTATGGATATTGTGTCACATTGTCACGTTGAACACGAAAGGTATGACATTTTGGGTTCTAGTCTAACTACCGGTCGATTTTGTGTTCCTTATTGGTACACTAGAATCCTTAAACTGTAAAAATATAATGTTTTCTTCAAACATGTCGTAACACGCAAGCATTTAAAAATCGTTGCTCATATAAATGAGTGATGGATTATAGTAATGTTAATGAGATATTGGATTTAAAATTAATCAAATGTATGTAGATTAATCATTAGATTATAAAGTGGTCCCAATCCAATCTTAAAACACATGGACATTAATAGTTGAACGTTATTAAACTTTTGAAAATACATTATTAACAACGTTATTTTATTGAAGCCAATGTGAATAACAACCGACAAAGTATGGCTACATATATCCCACTTGTGAATAATTATGATTTAAATATTCAATCACATCATCTCAAGTAAATAGATTAATGCTTTATTCGGATTTGGATATGTAAAGATATTCATATATTGTCTATCATAATTATTTATTATTGTATAAGTAAAATGTAGAGTAAACTACAAAAAACGATGGTGCGTGGTTTCGGTTAGCCAGATCTTGGACCTTTGAGGTGGTATTAACCGAAATTAGTGGTTCCAAGATATGACTTTGTTTGTTTAGGCTTATAAATTTGGTTTTTTGATATTTGTTATGAGGTTGTGGTTGAAAAAACATGGTGAATTGCCCTCACGTGATATGCGCGTTGGGTATTTAACGGGTAAAACTAACGACGTTAGTGGTGAGGGGTGTATTTCGCCGAACGTTTTGCCACTCAGGGATGATTAGTGCCAACAACATCGGCCAGGGATGATAAGTGCCAAAAACTACAAACCACATGAATGATTTTTGCAGTTTACTCTTAAATGTAAGTTATTAGTTTGAGATTTTTTAAGAGGTATAAGAAAAAGATGGTATAAGAAAAAGATGTTATAAAGTAACGTAAAAGTAATGGAGATCATTACGGCTATATAAAGTCTGAGGGTGTTTTATATAACTGTTATAAAAAAATCTCTCACCTAAATAATTATTAGATGAATACGGCCTAGGCCTATTTGTAGGTTTAGATTCTATTAGATTTAAGGTTAAATTAAAGACGAATAGTAGGCCCAAACATATTTGTGACAAACATATTTTTTGATAGATGTAAATAATCCTAAAATGTGCACCAACCTCCTAAGAAGGGAGGGTTTTACCAGTTTCAATGTATGTGGCGGTGAGTTCAAATCCTGTAAATTAGTCGCCAAAAAAGTTAAAAACTATGATTACAAAAGAAACCTGACACGAGTTGTAATAATACTTGGCTAAAGTAAAATAGAAAACCTAAAAAACTTAGTAACAATTCTTTTAAAAAAATACAAGTAAAATAAATTGACAAGGTCAAACAAATTCCACGTGATGTTGTTATACTCCCGAAACAAAAAATCACAAAACTCAACCCAACACAAACTTTACAGTACACTAATTCATCTTCTTCCTCTAATTTTCATTTCTGTTCCTCCTACTTGCATTCTAATTTTTTCTTCAAGATCGAACACCAACATTCTTCAACTCATTTTCTTGTTCATGTTATGCCCTGAGATGTGTAGCACCAAAAAAATAATAATAAACATTTTTTTTTTCACTTTTTTACACACCGAACCTCAAACGCGATTATGCCCACTATTTCTTTGATGCCCTGGAAGGCTAGAGCCGGCCCTGTCCCAAGTCTTCTTAAAAGTCTTCCCTATCTCAAGTCTTCCTAAAAGTCTTTGGTGATTATACAAAATTTTGTTGATGGCCGGCATCCTCTTCACAATTTGCATTTCATGAACCTTAAATATTAAAGTTAAGGAATTTTTTTGACGGCCGGCATCCTCTTCACAAACGTTAAACATTAAAGTTAAGGAACCTTTGTTATTTTAATGCATTCAGTTTTATTTGTTAAAATTGGTTCGCCTTATATATAAATGATTGTAGTCGTAAATTTTTTGCCAATTCATTTCACCAGTCGCATGTTATTAAAAGCGTTAACATTCAAAACAAAGGATAAAAAGCCAATACTGTAAATTTCCAAAAATGAAGTCACCACAATCATTAGGTTACTTATCATCTTCCTCTCATATTTCAATTCTCTTTTATGGTCTCGTGATTATATGTCTTATTTCTGCCACCGTCTCTGCTTCCTATAGCGGTAATGAGACTGATTATCTCGCGTTGTTGTCATTTAAGTCAATGATCACCCGTGATCCATACAAAATTCTAACCTCGTGGAACCATTCCTTTCATTTCTGTGACTGGACTGGTATTTCATGTGGAAAGCGGCACAAACGAGTGACTGTTTTATGGCTGCAATCGCAAGGTTTAGAAGGCTCGTTGTCTCCTCATGTAGGAAACCTCAGCTTCCTCCGTAAGCTTTCTCTATGGAACAACAGCTTTCAAGGAACTATTCCTCAGGAACTTGGTCGTCTATCTAGGCTGCGTGGTCTTTATCTTAGTATAAACAAATTTAGTGGAGTCATTCCAACAAACTTGTCTGGTTGTTCTAACCTCGAAGAGCTTCGGCTAGATCGAAATGAGCTAGCTGGAAGCATACCCAAGGAGATGAGTTTACTCTTGAAACTTGCTCTACTTGCAATTCAAGACAATAAGTTAACAGGTGGAATCCCACCTTTCTTGGGGAATATCACATCAATGGAAGTGTTCTCTGTTGCAGAGAACCCATTTGGTGGGGACATTCCAGATACCTTAGGTCTTTGGAAAAGCTTGACGTTCTTTGGGTCTGGTGACTGCAACTTATATGGAAGCATCCCTCAATCCATTTTCAACCTCTCACTCCTAGTTACTTTTTCCTTATCTGGTAATCACCTCACTCGTAGTATTCCTTCTGAAATTGGTAATCAACTCCCAAATCTTGAGTGGCTTCAGTTAAATGATAACGAACTGACTGGAGTTCTTCCACCATCTCTTTCTAATTGTTCTAAATTAAGACATCTTGAAATGGGTGGCAACAATTTTAGTGGGAAGTTGACTATCGACTTTTCAAAACTAAGAGATATTAATTCAATTAGATTATATGATAACAACTTCCATGGACGCGGAGAAGCTGATGACGTGAGATTTATTGATTCTTTGAAAAACTGCACCAAATTAGTAAGTTTGAATCTTGCGAATTGCAACTTAATAGGAGTGCTTCCGACATCAATAGGTAATCTTTCTGATCAACTCAACTATCTAAATTTAAGAGGCAATCAGTTATTTGGAGGCCTCCCTTCAAGTATAGGTAGTCTAGTTCGTTTGACCACTTTAGGTTTAGAAAATAATAGACTCAAAGGAAACATCCCCACTAGCGTTGGTAAACTTCAAAAGCTACAATATCTTAATCTCCATAGCAATCAATTTTCAGGGCCTATCCCTGATGCCATCGGGAACCTATCATTGTTGTCTAAACTTTTTTTATATTCCAACAAATTAGAAAGCCATATTCCATCAAGCCTTGGGAATTGTAAACAACTGAATGGGTTATACCTTGAAGACAATAGACTTAGTGGCAAAATACCCAAGCAACTTCTTCAACTCCCATCACTAACTATTGGTTTATATCTTTCATACAACAACCTGTCTGGTTCCATTCCTTCAGAGATTAAAGATCTCAAGATGTTGAGCGAGCTTGACTTATCTCATAATAACTTCTCAGGTACCATTACTAGTAGCCTTGGTGAGTGTATTAGCCTTGTAGAGTTGGACCTTAGTGGCAACATATTTGAAGGCATAATACCACATTCATTTAGTTCCTTGAGAGGATTGAAGGTACTCGACATTTCTCAAAATAATTTATCAGGTAAAATTCCTCAATTCTTAGACAAATGGAATTCCTTAGAATTTTTGAACCTATCCTTTAATGATTTTGAGGGTGAAGTACCAGTTGTAGGAGTGTTTGCCAATGCAAGTGCATTTTCAGTTTTGGGGAACAATAGGCTTTGTGGTGGTCTGGTTACACTTGAGTTACCCAAATGCAAGGACACGGGTAGTAAGAAAAAAAGGTTTCCTTTCTTCATATTAGTCATTGTGATTGCACCGACGTTGCTCATCGTATTATGTTGTGTGTACCTTTTGTGTAAGAAGAAACGCAATAGTCAACCATCTCAGTCATCAGAGAGTGAACGGTTCATGAAAGTTTCATACAACCAACTTCTCAAGGCTACTGATGGGTTCTCTACAGCAAATTTGATTGGTGAGGGTGGGCACAGCTCTGTTTATAAGGGAATCCTCGATTCTAATGATGATAAATCTGTTGCAGTTAAAGTTTTACATCTTCAAAGTCGAGGAGCGCACAAAAGCTTTATAGCAGAATGTGAAGCATGGCGTAATACTAGACACCGCAATCTGTTGAAGATAATAACTTCATGTTCGAGTACTGATTTCCATGGCAATGATTTTAAAGCGCTAGTTTACGAGTTTATGCCCAATGGAAGTGTACATGATTGGCTTCATTCAAGTGCATATACATCAAAACTGAACCTTCTTCAAAGAATAAATATTCTTAGAGATGTTGCCACTGCACTTGATTATCTTCACAATCGCTGCCAAACAACGATTGTTCACGGTGACTTGAAGCCAAGTAACATTCTACTTGATGATGATATGGTGGCTCATGTTGGAGACTTTGGTTTAGCTCGACTACTTGGTACAGACTTAAACCAGAATAGCTCATCCGGGGTTAAAGGAACAATTGGTTATGCACCTCCAGGTAATTCCACTTTTATTCCACGATGCTTATATTTATTTACAGGTTAAAGTTTGTAAATTAATCAATTGTTTTTAATTACTAGAGTATGGTATCGGGAGTGAGATGACAAGTTCTGGCGACGTCTACAGTTTTGGAATATTATTACTAGAGGTGATGACTGGGAAAAAGCCGACAAACAACATGTTTATTGAAGGTCTTAGCCTTCATAAATTTGCCTACATGGCATTACCAGATCATGTAGTTGATGTTATTGATGATGAAGCAATTGTGTTGCAAAGTACGGAAGCGAATGCAAAGAAAGTGGAAGAATGTTTGGTTGCAACTATCAAGATTGGAGTATCGTGCTCTATGGATTCACCACCACAAAGAATGAAAATAGAAATTGTTGTCAATGAGTTGCAGCGTATTATCGATGTGCTTCAAAATATATAAGGTACTCTATAAGGTACTCTGTTTTGCCTTTTTGTAAAATCTTATTTTACATGAGTTTGTTAAAAATCATCACTAAAATGGTTTTATTTTTCAACTCTTTCAGGCCTAAAGCTTGTATGGTGAAGTTGTAGGAAACTGCAGCAAGGAGGAGTGCATGTCATAGTTAAATAAATGTTAAGTTGTTAAAGATGTTCGTAATTGTGGTTTAATTTTCTTGTTGCATAAGTGTAGGAGACATAAGAGTACGTTTACATTCTTGGTGACGTATCATATGTATCAAGCATGTTTGTATGTGTGGTTCAATTTTCATCAATCGAATTTGTGGTATTGAATTGTACTTAAGTTCTACTAATTGGTGTTTGATTCCTTAATGAACAGCCTAATGTTATTCATGTTCTTTGACTTTCAATTTCATAAATTTGACTTTTTTATGAGAAAGCTCAAGGCTTCCCCCCTTCTGGTTTCGAGCATTGTATGGTTTGGTTATACACTTGTACCATGCATTCGGCAAGTACAAAATCATTATTATTACTCCAAGTATACTGTATTCAAAATGGGTCAATAATGACCCAAGTGTATTTCTGATACATAAATCAACTCGAATATTTTGATACGTTTGGTATTCCTTATAAAGTTGTACAACTCTATTTTCTTCATCGGATAAGCGTTTGGATAAGCAATCCCAAATAGCCCTTTAGCAGTTAATGTGTAGCTTTATGGTCATCATTGTTTAAAACTACCTGAACTGACCCCTTTTAAGCTATTTTTAATTTTTATATCTTTTTTACAAAGCCTGAACCGACATGTAGGACCTGAACTTTAAGCTATGAAAGACCAAATCCGACATGTTGGACCTGTTTTTTAAGCTATGTTTATATCTTTTTAACATAACCGGAACTGAACCATTTTATACGAGTCGATGTAGCCAGAACCTTTTTATACGGGTCGATGTAGCCAGAAAAACAGCTCCAATGGGCTTGTTGCAGCTCTGTAAAATAAAGAAACAAAAAATCTATAATTTTTTTTGATACTCTCCATTTATAAGTAGTCAGTATGTTAATTATGGGTACAAAAGCTCAATATATTTGATATCATTAAAATTATTTGATTTCGGGAGGTTCTATGTACTCTATTAGGATAAGCAGTAACTGGTTTCTGAGCTGAAGGCAGAGCTAATAGGGGTGGTTTTGCAACATAAGCTTGTGGCCTAGCAATCCCAGTTCCACTTGTCTGATATCTGTTAGTAGGCTGAAACATTCTCAAGGGAAAGGCTATTTCATTTAATTCCACCTTATTAAACAACTCCTCTTGCATTTTGCATTTTGATGTGTTATGGAACAATGGAATTATCACAAGCTAAAATGAAAAGTGAGAAGGTACAAATATTTATAGACATGTAAAAAGGAGGGAGAAATGGTGATGAGGTGTTCCAACCAATGGGAGAAGAGTATGACGACCAATAAAAGACTTTAAACTTTCTTTGACTTTTTGAGTTGACCACCCATCTTTGACTTCTGATTTCAACTCGTATCATATATTCTAATAAGGTAAATAAAATTTTATAAATAACTACTGTTTTACAATTTATATAATCGATATGGGTTTGTTTTAAAATTGTGATTGTTCATATTGGGTTTTGATTTTGTTAGTTTAGTTGAATTAAGGTGTTCATTACTGGTTTATATATGTATATGCACATCAAGTGTTTGTTTTTATGCCTCAATGAAAAATATTGTTTGGCTAGTGCCCAAACTTTTTTTCGTCTGCAATTCTATTACGCGCATAAGGACAAAATCAAGTACAATAGAAAATAAACAACGACCAACACCTGTATCTAAGAACCTATTAATGTAGTAGCCATTGAAATTCTTGTGCATCATTTTAGCCCAAGTGGAAATCTTTATGGTGAAATCTCCCATTGTGCTATTGTTTAATTGTTGTAGAATAGATAAATGTGTTATACAGATTATTTCATTACTTCTATAGAAGTATGCTGCAAGTTTTTGGTATTTTATTTGATTTTATAAATAGATTAAATAGGCTATAAGGATAGTCGGTAAGTTAACTGCAATTGCCCTCATTGGTTTCCACTGGCCCTATGGACCTGTAAGAATCCCTGCATTACAAGCTTAAGTTTTGAGTTTCCTAATTACTTTTTGAATGTATATGAGCATGTTAAGACAGGGTCCTTATTTCTGAATGATATCCGTAAGTTATGAAATCATCCGGTGTCCTGTAATATTGCATATATGTATTTATGTATTTCAGGTGGCAGTGACCAGTGACCACCCCTTTCAATTTCCCTCTAGAGATTCCCTCTGCTCCAATTGATGGGAGCTCTTTATATGGGAAATAAGCATGTCCTTAAGGTTGATAGCAAGGTGCGTTTTAGACATACAATATGATATATTTCAGAATGTGCATTGTTGGCCACTATTTCTTTGTATTTATTAAACCTACCATAAATTTTGAATGATACATTTTAGCACTTTTGTATGTATGTATTGTTAACCTAATCTGCTTGCCTTATCTTCTTTTTGGGTCAAATGTATCAAAATCCAGCAAAAGTCTATCTCTAAACATTTGTTTTACTTTACCCAAAGAAAAAGTATATCTCGATTAATATATAAACATAACCCCAAATTGACCCATTCCTAACTAAATGGGTCAAAGTTGCTACATTAATTATGTATATAAAAGATGTGGTATTTAAAGCACTTAAATCATGTAAGAGTCATTGTTAGTGTAGGTATTCTGAAGTAAAACCATTCGTTTGAAATTCGTCCTGAGAATGTTTCTGAAGATGGGTCATTGGAATTGAAATATTAAGTGCACCCCATATACATGAGGATACTTTCTTTGTATGCTGAAAAGAATGAATGATAATTTGTTGTCTCCGAAGGACTCATTGGAGTAGGAAGTATGAACGACCAACGACCTCCACGATATGCAACTTAAGAATGCAGCTTATCTCCACACTATATTCCAAGCAACAGAAGGTTTGCCTTGAAATATGTTCAAGGTATGGCTTTTGTCTTTATGTTCTTTAGTTATTCACCAATTTTAGTTAGGATTCTAAAGGGTAGCAAAGGTTGGGGTAGAATTTCACCCATAAATTTCGAAGGGATTTTGTGGCAATATGTTGGCAAGTTACTTCTCAGAACCTAATGAAAACCACATTTGAGTGAATTTTAGTGGCTTCGCTTATGTGTGGGCTTAATTTGACACGTATGGTTTACTGGCTTGGTTAATTATTTGTGTTTTTGGAAAGGGTTAGTTCTGTTTGGACTTTTTTAGGTTGAATGAATGACGTTTGCATTAGTATGCCCTTATGAATATACGCACTTCCAAATATTTAGTGGATGTCTAAAAAAGAAGGAACAAATTCTTTGATTGAACAGATAATGCAATTTAACAGTTGATTTAACATCCAGCACTAATGTTATTTCCAACGAATCAATAGCATCTTATTGACTATCAAACGAGTCATTGATTTAAGATCACTGGAAGTTGTGAACATCTTTTGTCAATTTTTCCTTGATTTTATGTAATTTTATACCTATTCTAATCATCCGAACTTCTCCAGTTTCGAATGAATGTTTACTAAAGTAACTCCCAATACCGTCTTCCACGGGTTATGGGTCCCAATACCGTCTTCCACGGTGTATGGGGGAGGTTGAGATGTAGACAGCCTTACACCTACCTAAGGTAGAGAGGCTGCTTCCAGTTCTACCTAAGGTAGAAAAGGACCTCCAGCCTTTTGTAGGGAGTGAGGATCGAACCCTTGACCTCTAGGTTGAGAGGCAAGGGGTTTTTCCAACTGATCCAACCCTACTTTACAGGCTAAGGTTAAAGGTAAAAATAACCTGGATCGAACAACTTTCTTGATGGCATACCTTTAGTATATACTAGCTTTGTCCATGTTCATGTGGAAGGAAAAGCTAAGCGTGATGATTTTATGTTGCAAGTATTTGTGTTGC
The DNA here is from genome assembly GCA_030686995.1 of Artemisia argyi. Lineage (NCBI taxonomy): Eukaryota > Viridiplantae > Streptophyta > Magnoliopsida > Asterales > Asteraceae > Artemisia > Artemisia argyi. The sequence continues at coordinate 226,159,400 of CM060680.1, read as the reverse complement.
GTTAAAGTATTTGTGTTGCGTTAAAGTATTTGTTTGTTGTACAGTCGGATTCGCATTTAGGTTTTTCAGTTATTATCCGTTTTGACTTTTCAAATTTTCACTTGATGCAGGTTTAATGTCACTTGAGATAGAGATTTTGAGGTGAAAATGCCACGGAAAGGTTTAATGTCACAAGATTTGAGTAAGTTGGATGTAACGAAACGACATCCACTCTTTCCATAGTTATATCTCGAAAATCTACAATAAATACTAGTAATAAAGGCAAATTATTCTGAATTTCATAAAATTTGAATGTATTTAGACAATATTGCATTTGTACTAACAGTTTTGTTGTCCGTCTTAACGGATAGTCCTCTTTGTGACGTGCCCGAGCTTGAAAAGAGTAAGATGACACTCATAAGACATGTGCCATTTGCTGACTGAAAGTAAGTAACCAGATCTTCCAAACTTGCTCTCAGAAAATTTATTATTTTTGGGACAATTTACATGAAACGGGTCACTTTTGGTTAGTTTTTATATATAATGGGTTAAGTGGGAAATAAATAAAATGAAAAGCAATAGATTACAAGAAAACGGGTTGAAGAAGTCCAGTTGGTGGTTTGTGACTGGTGCACAGGGTATTTGGATACAGTAAAACTTTTAGTTCTGTGACAATGAGGAAAATAGGTTTTTGGATTCTGATATAGTTTACTATGGTTTTACTTCTGCGAGAAATCACTCTATGAATAATTTATACATGTGCGTTATGCTTAATCTTCAACTTCGTATATCTGTATCAGGTTTGAGAATCGCGATCAAAAGTAGTAGCTTGGTTAAGCATTAACTCGGGCCAGAGTATTGCCTAATCTTCACATTTACTTGAAACTATGAATGTAGTAGCATTATTAAAGAAGTGGTGAAGTAGATTAACTGCTTACTACGTGAACTCGTGAAGGATGGAATGCAATAAGGTTGAAGCTACAAGGGCGAAAGAAATCATTGAATGTAAAGGGTGCCAAGAAATTTGCTTTAAAGGCCCAAAATTTGTTTCTGGAGGGTATTTCCCAACTATTAGCAGTTCTGGATGTGCATGTTGCTGCCGAAAACAAAGTAAGCGGGTGAATCGAATTATTATGGGATACTTGGTGTGAACCCGTTAGCAGATGATGATACTGTGAAGAAACATTATAGGAAACTAGCTTTATCACTTCATCCCGATAAGAACAAGTCCATAGGTGCAGAAGGGGCATTCCAGCTCGTTTCTCAAGCATGGAATCTGTTATCCGATAAAGATAAAAGATCAGCTTATGATCATAAAAGGCATGCTCAGTTTTTGAAGCAGAGGGTTCCTCAGAACGTGTTTTCACGAGTGCATATACCTCCAACTCAGAACGGTTTTCACAATCTCACAAAGAATACAGCCCTGACAGCTGGTGCAGGTGCGCAGACAAAGGTTACAACTTCTCAAAAGAAGGTTAAGTCTACTACTCAGGCAAAGAAAAAAACCAAGAGTCAAAAGGATGAGACTAATGGGACTACCAAGACGGTTCCCACTTCTGTTCCTTCATCCTCCAGTGAACAGATAGCTCCTGAGACGTCAAAGGTCAAAGGTTCTCGAAAAAAGAATAAAGTTAACGGGACTACAAAGACGGCTCCCACTTCTGCTCCTGCATCTTCCAGTGAACAGATAGCGCCTGAGACGATGCCCGGGCCTTGTTTAACAGAGTTTAAAACTTCTCAAGAAAAGGATAAAGTTAACGGGACGACCAAGACGGGTCCCACTTCTATTCCTTTACCGGTTACTAAACAGATGAAGACTAAGACATTTTGGACCGTATGCATGAGATGCAAATTGCAGTATGAATTCTTGAGAAAGTAATTAAATCGAAATATGCTATGCCCCACTTGTTATGGACCGTTTCATGCGACCGTGATTCCGCCACCAACTGTCAATGCTTCTTCAGAAGTTGCGGGAATTTCACAAGGAACGGGAAATAACATTTCAGCCCTAGAAACATGCAAGATAACGGGTGTTGAGGCTGGTAATGGTACAAGCTCCCAGCGAGGTCCACTAAAAAGGGATCGAGAAGAAGCTGGACTAGACACTAACGAAGTAACGAGGGGAGGAACCCGCGCGTTGCTGCGGAAATGTCGTGCTATTTATTTATTTATTTATTTTTTCACACCTGCGGAAATGAATTTTGTTAATGGATTTTCCAAATCTTGTAAAAAATGTATCCTCATGAAAATTTTTAATAATCAAAATATCATTATTTTTCGCCAAATATTATACAAAAATTTTTTTATTAAAAAAATAAATAAATAAATAAATAAATTTACTGCTACAGTGTTAGATAAAAAAATTACTGTTTCGTCCACTGTAGCAAGTACTATAGCTGCTACAGTGCTGCTACAGTAAACGATTCCCCCATTTACTATATATAATAATATAGATGAAGCTTTGAGAAATACGATCGCTAAAAAAGAATCTAAATCCGCATCTAAGAAAGTCAAATCTGTTAAAGCAAAGCAAGACATTAATGGGTTTGATGCAATTAAGGAAACAGGGCCTATCAAAAATCAACTTATAAAGAAGGCAACTACGGAAATAAAGAAGAAACTGGACGAATGGAGTTCAGAAGCCGAAAAAGTTGCTGACATGGCAAACGGCTACTCAAAGAGTAACGAGGCTGACGTCCCAGATCCAGATTTTCATGATTTCGATATACAAAGAAGTGAAAAGTGTTTCAAAGAAGATCAACTCTAGGCTGCTTATGATGATCGTGACGGGATGCCTCGGAACTATGCCATAGTTAACAAAGTAATCTCTTTGAACCCGTTTAAGATGAAAGTATGTTGGCTTAGCTCAAAACCTAACAAGAAACCACTTCCGTTTCCCGGGTTCCTGGAAGAATTCGGCGAGTTTCAACCAGGAAAACATGAAATCGTTACCTCCCCAAACTATTTTTCTCACAAAGCTAGCTTTACAAAGCAGAGAAACGGTAACATTCGTGTTTTCCCTAAAAAGGGAAGTATTTGTGCTCTGTACAAATACGATAAAACACCGGATACCATCAAACGTACTTACGAACTTATGGAAGTTGACGAGTCCAGTGAAGAAACAGGAGTTACCATCACACCACTAGTCAAAGTTGCAGGATTTAAAACAGTGTTTCACCGACATCTTGACAGCAAAGAAACAAAAGTCATCCCGGAAAAAGACTTTCTTAAAATATCTCACCAAATTCATTCGTACTTGCTCACGGGTCAAGAATCTGCAAAAGCTCCAAAGGGTTGTCTAGACCTCGACCCTGCAGCCATTCCTCCCGAGTTTCTTCATGTTTTAACAGATGTTAAGGAAGCCGATACAATGGATATCGAGAATGGTCCAAGTGCTGATGGTGTTTGTTCCATTTAGGTACAAAATTCCTGAACTTGGTTTTTTGGGTTGGATGGGAAAATAGGTAACATGTAGTGTGCATTATACAGTTGTAACTTGTGCTTAAAAGGGTTGTACAACTCAGTTTTTGTTAGATGCTGCTGTTAAATCTTGACTTTATTTAGACTAGTTGGATACCCGCGCACAGCGGCGGCGATAAATATAGTTATATTATAATATAGTAAACGAATTGATAGCCCAATTTTTTCTACAATTCCCTACCTACTTAATGAATTCGTTTCACAACACTCCGAATATATACGTTAGTTGTATTTATTTACTTAGGTTTCCCGTTGCTTTCCCGTGACATTATTATTCTCGCATATAAAAAGACCCTCGCATCTCTTACCCGTCAAACACTCCCCTCAAAAGTATATGATTTTGTCGAATCAAGATTGTATTGATTGAAATAAACGCTAAAGTGGTAAAAATTTGGATTAATAAAAATAAACCCACTAAAAATGTAAAAAACTAAAAACTCATAAAAATATATCAAAATGGATGTTGAATTAAAGAGCACAAAATTTTAGAAAATATGGTGAAATTAGATCATAAAAAGAACAAATAGATAAAAAGATATTTCAATTTGAAAATAAAGGTGAATTTTAAGTTGTGAAGTGACACATGTCATCTCATGATCGGAGCTCTTTATCTTAATTTTTGGTTAGGAGTTAGGATTGGAGTTAGTTGAGAAGTGACACATGTCACCTCATAATTGAAGCTCCTTATCTTAATTTTTGGTTATGAGTTAAGTTTGGAATTAGATGCATTATATAGTAGTATAGATATGCTTCTTTTGTACTTTTGGAATCCAAACATTGACAATTACTAAGGAATGTTTTGGTATTTAATTTTGTTTTTTTGTCTCGTTATTTACATCTTTTGCAAAGTGCTCCAGAAATCCAGTAGTACATGATAAACGGGTAAATCCGTAAATGGATGAGGTTTTCCTGTGGCCTGATTTCTCATGAAGCGGGTTTAATTTTTCCTAGTGATTATACGATGATAAGATATGGAATATTGAACCTTTTTTTTTTATTCATTTGAACCGGGGATGTTAAGATTTAAAATTGTTCTAGTTGAGAAATTTTATTTTTGAGCTATACATTCTTGAATGTAAGTAAATAGAAACCATGATTAGATGTTGAAGAAAAAAGGTAAATTTAAAGAAAAATGAAGAGTAAATGCGAAAGTTATGTTGAAAAAGTTATAACAGAAAAAATGGAAAAAGTCATAAGCATGAGGTGGAAAAAGATAATTCATTTTAAAATAAAATAAAAAATGACATGACATGTATTTTACCTAAAGAAAAGGTAACATATCAAGAAATGGGTAACTTTGAAGCAAATAAAGTTATATTGATGCATATATGGTGTTGTACTATGTGCATCACTTGTGTGATTTTGTGGTGTGCACGTCACTTTTGGTGGTATACATATCAACTCTTTTGTTTTTTTTGTTTTTTTTTTTTTTTTTTTCATAACATAATTAAATTTCAAGATATTAAATAATAGAACTTTGTGGCACACAACAACATTTTTCACATTATCTCTTTAATTCTTTCGATTTACATTGAGGTGCAAGGCAAGCGAGCACCGCTAACCCTTTTTGAATTGCAAAGTCAATTCTTTTAAAAAACTATGTTTGTAGATCTAAAGAGATAATGTCGAAAATGTTGTTACCTAGACGTGGTAATTTATGAGTCCGTTACCTAGACGTGGAAAATTAGGAAAATTCGTTGTCCATCTATCGACTTAACCCATAATATTATCCTAAAAGCTAGAATAATATGTGAATGTCACATTTTCTCAATTTGTTAATTCAAGACCCATAAGATATTGTCAAAAGACCATGACTGACTCAAATGAGTAGGTCATTTATTGATCAAAGTCAAATGAAGTTGTTAAACTTTGATGTGGACTGGTATTTGTGAAGTTAATATTTTGACCAAATCCGATCAAACATTGATATTTATAATTAAGGTAATGTTTATAATTGTGTAGAAAGTCAAATGAGGTTGTTAAACTTTGATTGTGGACTCGTATTTGTGAAGTTGATATTTTGAACAAATCCGATCAAACATTGATATGTAATTAAGTTAATGTTTATAATTGTATTTCCTGTTTGGATTTGTGAGTTGTATCAATAACCAAAAATATGTAGCTAACAACTGATTTTGGAAGTTAGTGTGTGCATCGTTTATATGGTCACCGGGTCTTAAATTAAACATCAGTTTGAAATTAGTGTGTGCTATATCGTTATCATTAGTATTGTTAGTATAAGTATTATTCTGACAACAGAGTTGAGAATTGAGATCGAGTATATAATTTAGCCACTTACGGAAAACAATTTGAACATAAATTGGCTCTGCCGCAACGCGTGACATCATAATTCCTCGTTTCACTTAACAATTACATAAACGAATATTTGAAGTACGCAACGAAGTGCGGCTAGGAACCACACTCGTTAGCTACTTGTCTACGATATATGCAACATAAGTGTAGTCTTCCATATCTATAACTCTTCTTAAACGTCCCGTGTGATTATACATGAAAAATAGTTGTTATAAGTCAAATTCCCTTGGTCTTCTTAAAAGTCCCTATCCCAATTCTTCTTAGAAGGAGTGTGACGACAGTAGGTTGCATATATATTTAGTGTTATAAGTCTTCTTAAAAAGCCAATACTTATTCTTATGATTTTAAGTAGATTTCCAAAAATGAAGTCACCACAAGCATTAATTTACTTATCATCTTCCTCTCGTATTTCTTTTCTCTTTTTTGGTCTCGCGATTATATTTCTTACCTCCACTACATTATCTGCTTCCAATGGCGGTAATGAGACTGATTATCTCGCACTATTGTCATTTAAGTCAAAGATCACCCATGATCCATACAAAGTTCTAACCTCGTGGAACCATTCCTTTCATTTCTGTGACTGGAGTGGTATTTCATGTGGAAAGCGGCACAAACGAGTGACTGGTTTACGACTAGATTCCCAAGGTTTAGAAGGCTCGTTGTCTCCTCATGCAGGAAACCTCAGCTTCCTCCGTGAGCTTTATCTCAGGAACAACAGCTTTCAAGGAACCATTCCTCATGAACTTGGTCGTCTATCCAGGCTACGTCATCTTAATCTCAATATAAACGAATTCAGTGGAGTCATTCCAACAAACTTGTCTGGTTGTTCTAACCTCGAAGTGCTTTTTCTCGGTCAAAATAATCTAGCTGGAAGCATACCCAAAGAGATAAGTTTACTCTTGAAACTTTCTCGTCTTGTTGTTAGCAAAAATAACTTAACAGGTGGAATCCCACCTTTCTTGGGGAATATTACATCAATGGGATTGTTCTATGCTGCCTGGAACCCGTTGGGTGGGAGCATTCCTGATACCTTGGGTCATTGGAAAAGCTTGAAGTCATTTGGCTCTGGCGAATGCAACTTATATGGAAGCATCCCTCATTCCATTTTCAACCTCTCACTCCTAGTTAACATTTCCTTAGCTGTTAATCACCTCACTGGTAGTCTTCCTTCAGAAATTGGTAATCAGCTACCAAATCTTGAGTTCCTTCAGATTTGGGGTAACGAACTAACCGGAGTTCTTCCACATTCTCTTTCTAATTGTTCTAAATTAGGATATTTTGAAATGGCCAATAACAATTTTAGTGGGGAGTTGACAATTGATTTTTCAAAACTAAGAGATATTAATATAATTAGATTACAGAATAACAACTTCCATGGACGCGGAGAAGCTGATGACCTTAGGTTTGTTGATTCTTTGAGAAACTGCACCAGATTAGTAGTTTTGCAGCTTTCTAATTGCAACCTTATAGGAATGCTTCCGATATCAATAGGTAATCTTTCTGATCAACTCAGTCTTCTAAGTTTAGGAGAGAATCAATTATTTGGAAGCCTCCCTTCAAGTATAGGTAATCTAGTTGGCTTGACCCTTTTAAATTTAGGACCGAATCTATTCAAAGGAGAAATCCCTACTACCATTGGTAAACTTCAAAAGCTACAAGCTCTTGGTCTAGATAGGAATCAATTTTCAGGGCATATCCCTGATGCCATCAGGAACCTATCACTCTTGAATAAACTTTTTTTATATTCCAACAAATTAGAAGGCCATATTCCATCAAGCCTTGGGAATTGTAAACAACTTAATGAGTTAGACCTTTCATACAACAGACTCAGTGGAAACATACCCAAGCAACTTCTTCAACTCCCATCACTAACTGTTGGTTTATATCTTTCATACAACAACCTTTCTGGTTCTATTCCATTAGAGATTAAAGATCTCAAGATGTTGAGCGAGCTTGATTTATCTCATAATAATTTATCAGGTACCATTACTAGTAGCCTTGGTGATTGTATTAGCCTTGTAGAGTTGTACCTTAGTGGCAACATATTTGAAGGCATAATACCACCTTCATTCAGTTCCTTGAGAGGATTGAAGGTACTCGACATTTCTCAAAATAATTTATCAGGTAAAATTCCTCAATTCTTAGACAAATGGAATTCCTTAGAATTTTTGAACCTATCCTTTAATGATTTTGAGGGTGAAGTGTCGGTTGTAGGAGTGTTTGCCAATGAAAGTGAATTTTCAGTTTTGGGGAACAATAAGCTTTGTGGTGGTTTGGTTACACTTGAGTTACCCAAATGTAAGGAGACGGGTAGTAAGAAAAAAAGGTTTTCTTTCTTCATATTTTTCATTGTGATTGCACCGACGTTGCTCGTCGTATTATGTTGTGTGTATCTTTTGTGTAAGAAGAAACACAATAGTCAACCATCTGAGTCATCAGGGAGTGAACGGTTCATGAAAGTTTCATACGGTCAACTTCTCAAGGCTACTGATGGCTTCTCTGGAGCAAATTTAATTGGAGAGGGTGGGTTCAGCTCTGTATATAGAGGGATCCTCGATTCCGATGATGACAAATCTGTTGCAATCAAAGTTCTACATCTTCAAACTCGAGGAGCTCACAAAAGTTTTCTAGCCGAATGTGAAGTTTGGCGGATTATTCGACACCGTAATCTGTTGAAGATTTTAACTTCATGTTCAAGTGTTGATTTTCGAGGAAATGATTTTAAAGCTTTGGTTTACGATTTTATGCCGAATGGAAGTGTATATGATTGGCTTCATTCAAGTGCAAATACATCAAAACTGAACCTTCTTCAAAGAATAAGCATTCTTAGAGATGTTGCAACCGCACTTGATTATCTTCACAATCGCTGCCAAACAACAATTGTTCACGGTGACTTGAAGCCTAGTAACATTTTACTTGATGATGATATGGTGGCTCATGTTGGAGACTTTGGTTTAGCTCGACTACTTGGTACTGACTTAAACCAAAACAGCTCAACCGGGGTTAAAGGAACAATTGGTTATGCACCTCCAGGTAGTATTCCATGATGCTTATATTTACTTACAAATTACAGTTTGTAAATTAACCAACTGTTTTTAATTCGCAGAGTATGGTCTCGGGAGCGAGATGACAAGTAATGGGGATGTCTACAGTTTTGGAATATTATTACTAGAGATGATGACCGGGAAAAAGCCGACAGATGACATGTTCAACGATGGTCTTAGCCTTCATAAATTTGCTTACAAGGCAATACCGGATCATGTAAACGATGTTATTTATGATGATGCAATTGTGTTGCAAAGCATGGAAGCGAATGCAAAGAAAGTGGAAGAATGTTTGGTTGCAACTATCAAGATTGGAGTAGCGTGCTCTGCGGATTCCCCACCACAACGGATGAAAATTGAAATTGTTGTCAATGAGTTGCAGCGTATTCTCAATGTGCTTCAAAATATATAAGGTACTGTGTTCTCCCTTTTTGTAAAATCTGATTTTACATGAGTTTGTTTAAAATCATCACTAACTTGGTTTTATTTTTGAACGCTCTCAGGTCTAGTACCAAGCTTTCTTTGTGAAATTTGAAAGTAACTGCAACAAGGAGCGGTGCATGTCATAGTTATATAAACGTTACTTTGTCAAATATGTTTGTAAGTGTGTTTTAATTTCTTGTTGCATTTACATTCCTGATGACTTATCATATGTATCAAACATGTTCTTGATTAAGTTTGTTGGTTACATCATTGGATGAAACTAAGCAAAAGAGTTGGGATAACTTTTGACATGACATACTATAATCTTGTATCATTTCATGGCTCTATATGTTTGTTTTATTACTGCAAGTACACTTTATTTTTTATTTTATTGGTATATTTTTACGTCATCTGTCAAACATGTACTTGGAGATTATGGGTTTTCGTTACGCGTTCATGTTTAAACTGTTTTTATAAACAAAGTTCAATTAGAAGTGACCCTTGACATCTTAACTACAGATTACACTCGACATCTGCATAATGAATTTTGTTGAAAGTTGTAATCAGATTACACCAACTTAGGAAAATCGACAATTTACTTGATTTCGAGTTCATAGACCCGCCACCTAAACTTAGCATTCTTAACTACATGTATCAACTAAAAATGACTGATATTGGGAGCATTAAACAACGCAGGGAGTCTGACTGATATTGGGCTAAAGTTGACTGAGTTCCCGAGTTCCCGTTGGACCCATAGCTCGCTAAACTGCTTTTAACATGTGAAGAATTTAGTTGTGTGAACGAAGTTTTAACGATTGTATCTATGCTCTCAGTCCTGTCTGTATTCTTTAGTCCATAAGCCCAGATAGAAAAAAACGATGATGCACATCGAAAGTTAACAAATACTGTGGAGACTTTGTGTAGCACTCATCACTTACAAGTGAAAGCTCTACGAAGGGCTCAGGAAGTGAGTTCTCAGTTACACGACATTTTGAAAAAGCAGAAAAGTGATATGCTCAATTTACTTCCATAACGCTGCAAAACCTAAAGGGATCAGGAACACATAAGTATTATGAACGGGATGCCGTGCCATTTGCACCCGACCTCAGCTTTATGTTGCAACATCTTGGATGGGTACGGCTGCTCTTTGAAAGTTTGAATAAATATTTGTAAGGGTGGGAAAATGAGCGGTCTAGCAACTTGTGTAACGGGTCAAAACGAGAACATTTTTGGTATGGATCAGGTTGGCCCGGAATGTATTTTTCCCAGTTTTATTAGAAACCCCAACAGATATTAGCATCCTAAATATGATTACAAAAGTTATGCTTTAGTTGTATTTATAGTGTTATTATGCCTTTAACTATATTAGTCTGGTATTCATGTTAGCTTGCCATATGGCGAAGATTGGCAAGAAATAATTCATCTGGCTACCGGAAGGACTTCGACAAATAGACTGTAGCAACCAAAGCTACAAGTCTTCTTGAAGAGTTATTTGATCAACATCTTATGTTGCAAGTTGCAATATCTTGGATGGTACGACTGCTCTTTGAATATATATTCGTATGGGTGGGAAAATGGGCATGTTTGGCAGCTTGTGAAACGGGTCAAAAAGAGAGCATTTTTTTGTAAGGATCAGTTTGGCCCGGAACGTTTCTGCCAAGTTTTATAATTATCCCCTATAGATGTTATCGTGCTAAATATGATTACAAAAGCAATGCTTTGGTTTTTGCTATAAGCATGCGTGATATTATATAAGTTGTTTTGGTCACACATTCAAACTCGAAAAATCATCTCCCACACAACTCAACGATTAGACATAGACCAACAATGGCTAACTGGATGAAAAAGTAGCACATTCTTCATGTGGCCATCCGACATGATTAGTTGTTTCTACTGTTCTACATTGTAAATTCACACAATAAATAGGCTCAAAAAACAACCAGACTTGAAACTACAACTAATAAAAAGGAATTACAAGCACATTGTCAAACCATCATGTTGGATTCATCTTCCACCCTGTTGCTGCTTTGATACTCGATCAAGTACTGTGTAAATCTTCACACATCCCAAAACAGCTCATAAACTCGGTTCACGTCTTCCATTTCCACAACCTTCGCTTTCCTCTTCTGGCAAGCCAATGCAGCTGATGTGATCAAGTTTATGGCGTATCTCAGAGATGTTTTAACCCCAATTTTTGTCAACAAAACCTATGCATCATCAGATATGTCCACATCTTCCTCTTTACACCTTTATATCAAGAATCTTACGAATGTCATCTTCAGTGTATTGGTGCCATGTCTTTTTCTAAGGCACGGTTTAGGAATGAAAAACACTCGACATCAAGCATGTGGACTTCTTCTATGAACAGAGCACCAGGAATGATCTCTGCCTTTCCTTCCTCTCGCCACTCTGCAACCTTTGTATCGATCTGTTCCCTCACTTCAGCTCGTATTTCTCTGATGTCACCAGTGAAAAGAGCAAGAAAACCATGTGTTCTGCATTTCATAACAAAAATAATTAAGTTTTCCGAAAGATCAAGTACCATAGTTACTTTGACATTTCCTAGTTTCTGCGGTTTTTCATCACGCAGAAGTTCACTGACTCCCCTGCCCCATAGACAACAGAAACTACCACTGACAGTTATACAAAAAGACCAACTTTGTTCTATTATCAGAAACTGCAACTTCAAAAAACAGAACTACTTCAGTTATTCATTTTAGTCTAACAATAGCTGTTTCAGCCATGACCATCAAAAGTTCCACCTAATGCATATTCCCCGAAGCCCAAATAAAATTAATCCAAAATTTCTAATTTCAATCATACATTATGGACCTTTGCGAATGGGCGTCTATGCTCTTATCAGTTATATTTCAGTTATTAGCATGAAACACCAACATACATATTCATTTGTCCCATTTTCGTCATTGTACACTTTTTGTGCTTCTGTGTCAAACAAATCTTATTAAACCAAGACAAGGATTTTACAGAAAATGATACTTCTTAAGAAAATGTCAATATCAGAGGTTACAAAATAACCAGAAATCAATATTACAGGTCGCAAAAGTCGTCATATTAACGACACACATGTTTGTATTTTGTACACAAAAAAACACTATTTACCCAAAAAAAACACGTGAGCCTCTACAAAACAAGTTAAAGAACAGAAACACCCTAATGCAATGCACAATCAAGAAATAGAAGCATCAGTCATGACTTAGAGAAAATGGCACTTTTGTTCATAGCAAAGAAGAGTCCTTTTAGATTTCAAATCAATTTAATCATAAATTTTAAGTCACATGTGTTGAAGGCGTCATACCAAATTAATGAACAATGTGTCATATAATCATCCCCAAACATAGATAACACCTCTGTAGGCAGAATTTTAAGAGCGCACAATTGACAACAAAATTGTATACAAGCTTTCTTTCTTATCAGCTAGTAGTCAATTGCAACAAGCTAAATACCCTAACATATGAAAACATTACATATAGTTCCAAGCATACTAGCACCAAAATCATACACAGTCTCCAACTGAGTCGTTTTCAATGTCAGCTTCCCTGTTTTCAAAACACCCTAATTACCAAGCAATTGCACAATCTAGTGAGACATGGAGCTCGAGTGCTAACTACAGTATGAATCAATACAAGCATACAACTAGAAGCCATGGGGTCATGATCACCATTCACATGTTCATTATAAAAGCATATTAGTCTGTATCAAGACTATGGTTTATTGACAGTGATGAGTGACCCCTATCATTTTCGCATTCAACTTATTATGCAATGTGGAAATGTAATGGTCCTTCAGTCTATGGGATGGCAACGGGGTAAGGTATGTCGGGGATTGCATTTCCCATCCCCGTCCCCAATCTCAAGTCCACATCCCCATCCCCATTGGGGAATAGTTTTGCTTCCCCATCCCCATCGGGTATCGGGGATCCACATCGGATATTGGGGATTTTTAAGTTTCTTAAAAATCAACTGACATGTTATCTTTCACATGTCTATGTACATATAAGTTGAAATCAAATGAGCTCATAAGCATACATATAAGCCTACACAAACACCCCCTAGGATTAGCCCTATGTATCCCTGACCAAGAATTTGCAGGTACCTCAACACGAAGCTAATTTGAAACAGTAAACCATAACTTTAGAAATGCAGAGCAGTTTCTATAAATTAAAAGTGATACCCGTGGGAGAGATGTTAACGACTTAACGCATACAAACATACACATACACGTTAGCTTAATTTGTATAAACACGCATACAAACATGAATCTTTATACAAACACGCGCCGTATATATCATTCCCTTCTGGAGACATAATTAATGTTTAAAGTTGTAGCTGTAACATCTAAATCCAAAATTAATTCATGTTATTTTAAAAAACCAAAATTCACATCAAAAGCAATCTCAAATCCATATCCTAACAACTGACCAACAAAATCTCATAAACCTGAATCCAATCCAGATCCTATATAAAAAAAGATCAAAACTCAAAATCTCGAAACCAAAAACCTAAACATCATAACTGACAATCCAAACCAAACCTGGTTCATATCCTAAATTCATACCACATTTTATCAAAACTCCATAATTCACCCCATTTCAACACACAACATACGCATCAAACGAGGGTAGTTACACCGTCACTTATCGGCAATTACTAACAAGCAGTAAACATCAAAAGCAATCTTAAATCTATATAAAAACAATTCAAATCTTAAAAAATCATTCATAGGCTTAGTAAAAGGCAAAAGCTCAAAAACCAAAACCCAAAAAATCAATCAGTTAACAATTAAGGCATAATCTAAGCTCCCAACAACATCAACAAATCTCACCTAAACATAAATTCTAAAAAATAATCAACCTAAACATAAATTCTAGCTTTTTCTTCTACAAACAATCAAGAGAACCTTTTCATCAAACATCTCGTCAATACTCAGTGTAAAATGAGCTAATCTATGGTTTTTCAAGTATGTATACAGGTCAAGAACACACATACTTAAAGAACCATAGATTGACTGATTTTACACATACTTTAATATAACAAATAGTAACAACTCAACCATCACTTTTATCTATAGCTGCAAGTCCCCTGCTAAATGATACAATTAAAGCTAAAGAAATTGACTAGAAAGTATTTCCGTTTTACATTTATAGAGACTGTAAGCATGCAAAAACATAACTTAATAAAACATTGGACAAAAACAATACAGACCTGATCATTGTTTTCTTCTTCTGTTGGGGAATTCTGGGATTCTAATGGTTTGTCAGCACCGCATTTTGTCGGTTACATTTGGTCCTAAAAGGATAGTTAATGTTGTTACATTTGTCACACTTCCAGCTCCCTTCTGGCATATCCGCTTCTGAAACAAAATAAGATACATATATAAGTTTTAGAATCGCACATTAAATATAGGTAACTAAATACATATACATGAAGTACTTACTGGAACTCTTGGCTGGTTTTGCAACCTGCATTAGTGCCGTAAAAACAAATTAGAATGACACGTTATATTAAAGATAGCTACAAAGCATTTCAATGTGTCAAAAATAGAGCTGGTATAAAGATGGCGCCTCAGACCTGTGGTTTAGGTGTGTTGCATTCCCTCATGTTACAGACTGTTCTGAAGGAGAAATTGACATTTCCACATTTTGAGCATTCCCAGTCATTTTCTCTTGTTCCATCTGTAAGAAGCAAGTGAAACAATGAAAAACGGATGGTAAATTACAATCATCTGCTAATCTGTGTAGCACTATATGAATAAGTTGGATATAATATACCTTTCTTTTGAGATGGCTCTTCTGGGGAAAATCCAGGCTGTGGTCCCTATAAAAATTCAAAAACCAAATGATCGATCAATATAGCATCACATATTTATATTTTACGAAACTATTTACTCGTCGAAATTAGTTGATTGATATAACATAATTCAGGCGTACCATGGCAGCCTGAGCAATGGGCAGTCGAACCAAATTGTTCCATTAGCTGAGGTAAACCATATAGGGATGGCAACGGGGCGGGGCGGTCATCTCCATCCCCAAACCCGATTAACAAAGTTCTCCCCAAACCCGCTCCGATCCCCATCGGGGATCTAATCGGGGTGCCCCGTTGGGGCGTGATGGTCACCCAAACCCGCCCAGTATTAATCGGGGATCTTATCGGGTGTCCTCTTTGGGTGCAATTCTCGACCAAAGCCGCACCATGTCACATTTATTATTATTTTTAGACCGTTAGCAATAACGAACATATTACTATTCAATTACAAACAAGTCTTATTAAGTTTTCAATGATAATATTATACTAATAATGATAAATTATACCACCAAAAATTAAAACTTAAAAATATGACGGTAAACGAGTTTCTATAATCACAATTTTGCATTCTTACAAATATATAAAAACTAACAATATTAGAGTATATTTTTATTACGTAAATACTATATAGGTATAGATATATTTGTATATGTGTATATATTAATCGGGTGGGTCGGGGTGGGGGCGAGGATTCCCCGCTCCCTGCCCCAAACCCGATTAAAATCCCCGTTTAATTCCCAAACCCGCCCCGTAACCCGATTAGCATGCCCTGCCCAGCCCAAATTAGGTCGGGTTTCGGGTTTTCCCGTCGGGTTCGGGTTTTTTTGGCATCCCTAACCATACAAAGCACCTGTAAAAAGGTTCAATGCTGGTTTCAGCAAACTGTCACAAAGTAGCAGGTAGGGGTGTCAAAAAAACTAACCCGACCCGAACACGATTAAGCCTATTCGGGTCGGGTTACTCGGATCAATAATCTTATTATGGTTATTCGGGTCAACCCGAATGCTAAATGGGGTCTGGTATCGGATAAAATATTTTTGGCTAACTCGGGTTTGGGTCAACCCGTTTGACCTGAATAAGTTTTTTATTTAATTTTTTTGATATGTTTTTTATAAATTATCTATCTAAAATAGAACAAATAGGCAATTTTATGACCCGTTTACTCATATTTGAGCTGACCGACCCGAGTTGACCCGACCCGAATTAACTCGAACTTCACTAACCCCAATTAACACTAGTAGCAGGCAAGGCAAATAATCATAATGAGATACAAAAGGCGATCATGCAATTTCTTTTACATACAAAATAAGTATCAGAATACCAGAACTTGTGAACAACACACGGTAAACAATAAAATGGCCAAAAATCAACCAAAAAACACATACCAGTTCCTATCATGGGCCCACCTGAATAAGCAGGTGTGGCAGGGAGTTGCAGAGGACAATAAGGGTTCCCTCCAGGCGGAACCATCATAAGGAGGCATAGATGTTCCATTGAAGGGAGAAGCAGCATAAGGTGTTTCACACTTACACCCATATACATTGTGGGGTCAGAATTTGCCTTGGAGCAGATTTCTGTTGAACAAACATTTGGTTGTAAGATTAAAATTAATATATATGACTGTAGCACAAAATACACATCAGCAAACAGATACAACATAACCAAATATTTTAAACTTGATTACACTCATCGTAGGACTAAAATCTAGTATAAGTTCAACTATTAGTTACCAAAATTACCAATATGTTTTGACGAGCAATATGTGTAATAAACGGATTGTGTAACTTACTGAGTTATGATCAGCTGGTCTTGGCTGTGTACAGTTGCACATATTGCAAGTCGTCCGAAAAGAAAAGTTGACATTCCCACAGCTAGGACAGGTCCAGTCGTCTTCACTACAACCACCTAATATCATAAGAACAACAGATAATAGATGTCATTTACACATAATAGATGTATGGGTCCATGTCTAAAGCTTTAGGGTGTATCTTGCAGCTCAAACTACATATATAGAAACTAAAACTAGGGCTAAATAAGGGGGTGTTAGTTTAAGCTACTTTTGGGCTTATGAGCTTATTTGACTATGCTTATATCTCATACGCTCATATTCTCTGGCTTATTTACAGACTTGTGAGCTTATTATGACTTAAAGATGAAAGATAAGCTCATAAGCTAGAAAAAAACCGGATAAAGAAGAGCTTATGAGATATAACCCGAACCAAATAAGATCATAACGACTGCTAAGTTTAAAGTTTCACCTGAGTAACCTCCAATTAATATAATTGGCAAACCCCAAAGTCCATACTTCAATCCTAATCACCACCCCGATGTATGTAAAAGTAGTTGACATTCCCACAGCTAGGACAGGTCCAGTAGTCTTCTCTACGACCACCTAAATCATAATCACGACAAATTAATACCATAGAATAAACTTATGGTTCCCTGTCTAAACTCACAAGACAAATTTTATGCATGAGTATTTATAGGCTTTAGAAAAAACGTAAAGCTTTATGGTGTATTTTGGAGCTGAAACAAAAAGAAAGTAAACTGGGGCTAAATAAGGGGATGTTTGTTTTAGCTAATTTTTAGGCTTATGAGCTTATTTGACTATGCTTATATCTCATATGTCCATATTTTCCAGCTTATTTTCAGACTTGTGAGCTTAAAATTAGCAAACACTTACTTGTTAGCAAAATACACATCAGGAAAAGAATAAATGATAACCAAATAACTTAAACTTAATTATACTCATCATAGAACAAAAATCTAGCATAAATACAACTGTTGGTTACCAAAAGTACAAAGAGCAATCAGTTTCTTTAGTGCGTTGGTTCTATGAAATCTGTTGGAACTCAATTAGAGGAATATAAAGCACACTTCCAAACAAAAACTCAATCGTTAGATATATCTATCTCCTAACAGGAGTGAGAGAGACTGGTCTTCTAAACGCCATATAGAAACTAAACTGGGGCTAAATAAGGGGATGTTTGTTTAAGCTAATTTTTAGGCTTATGAGCTTATATAACTCTACTTATATCTCATACGCCCATATTCTCCGGCTTATTTACAGACTTGTGAACTTATTATGACTTATAAAGATGGAAGATAAGGTCATAAGGTAGAAAAAAGGCGGATAAAGATGAGCTTATGAGATATAAGCCGAACCAAATAAGATCATAAGCCCAAATTAAGCTTAAACAAATCCCCCTAAGGCCAAAGTTTGACCAGAGTAACCTCCAATTAATACAATTGGTCCATACTTCTAATCGAGTAACTAACTCTTACCTGAATCAAACGTTTTGACAACCACATCTCTAATTTTCTTCAAACTTTGACTACCAAACAGTTTTGAAGTTAAATTAGAGGGTTTGGGTTTTTAATCATTATAAAATTTGGAGCTTTTGAAGTTAAATTAAAGGGTTAGAGCAGCAGGGTGGGTGGTGGTTGTTAGAAATTGTTTCAGAAAGTGAATAGTGAGGAAAGAGGTTCAAGGGCTGGCTGTATTTTGTTAGTATGAAAGTACCTTCTTAATTAACGGTCAAACATAAACTAAGGGATAGGGGTCCACTGTGGAGGCCTAAAATTTCCACTAATCCTTGTATATTCACAAGCTATAAAATATATGGGGCTCCACATGGTTCTTTAGCTAAGAAAAAAAAAACAACCCCTAACTGTGCCCATTAAAATTGGACCAAACTTGGAACGAATGTTTCACTTTCTGACTAAACCTTAAAAGTTTCACCGTTGCTCCATATCATTGCCAAATTGCTCACCGTTGGTCTAATTTTCTAATGACGTTAGTATCAAATCGTTATCTTCAGTCACATGCTTGACACACGAGGGTAACACTATTACAAAATAGTAACATCTTTGCACTTATTAAGTATGTTTACACACAGTGAAATGAATAAAAAAAGTTCACACTAGTATGTGGGTGAACAAATTGGATGTAAAAAATACTTTCACACTTTTATGTGGGAAGATTTATGAACAATTTTTACATTTTTAAAATATTTTACCGAGGAAGAGTCCCTTTTACCCAAAAAAACAATTTTTACACTTTTAAGAGTGATGGTTTTAATTCTTCACACTTTTAAGTGTGAAGATTTTGACTTTGAAATAATTTTTCTCACTTTTAAATATGATAATTCTGAATTGAAATTCTTCACACTTTTAAGTATGTGATTGAAGGATTTGCTCATTGAACAAAAAATAAAGAGCACCGGGGACGAAGTACTCTAGTGAAATGAAAGGTAAGGTCTAACTAAACCGTTTCACAATTTTAAGTGTGATGATTTTAAAACAATTATTCACATTCTTAAGTGTGATATCTTTAAAATATTTCACGGTTCATAAAAGTGCAAAGAAAAGACAAATTTGTTGTAGTACGTGTTGATTTGTCTTATAAATTTTTTTGTCCTTTCATATTCTTATTTAATATTTTTTTGTCTTTTCATGTATTTTTTTATTCTTTATTTTTTTATCTTTTAATTGTTTATTTATTTTGTCCTTTCTATTAGATATAGCTAATCATCAAAAGAAGGCGCATAAGCGGTCTTCTCCCTAATTATAACGTTCTTAAATTGAGATGTTGCATCATTTTTGCTATGTATTAGCTCTGATTTTGTGTATGGGTATTAGGGGTGTCAGTAGGGCCGGGTTGACCCGACCCGAACCTGATAAAACTTATCGGGTCGGGTTAAATCGGGTTAAAAATCTTGTCGGGTTGTTTTGACCCGAACCCGATAACCCGATAATGTTATCGGGTCGGGTTAGGGTTTGATAAATAATGTTATCGGGTCAACCAGATAAGACCCGAAAATCATTAATTATTTTTTTCTTACAATATTTCTACAAGCCCAATTACAGTTAATAGTTTGTTGTTGCCATTTGCCTACTGATTTTAGTAGTTTGCTGTTATTGAGTAGTATTGTAGTTGTTTGATGTTGCCATTTGCCATGGATGCCAACATATCAGCAACTTACTTGTTTGCTTTTGGCTCCTTTGTATTTTTATTTACGGCTAAATACTAGATGGCAACCAAAGATGAGTAATTTGGTTGTACTGTGCCACTTGTTCAAATCTATATATAATATATGTTAACATCCAATAAATTAAGTTACTAATTAACAACTGTTATCACAAGTAACTTGTTTATAATGTACTGTTAATTTGTAGACGTACTACTTGTTTCATTGTTTGTTTTGGTCTTCTGTTCATTTTCAGCCCACCTAAGTTCTTGCTTTTAGTCTCTCATGTAGCTTAGATATATGACATGTTTGTTAGAGTTTAACAATTAAATAGCACGTATTGCGGAAGCTAGGATCAAGTATAACACATAAATATTAACTAAAACATAAATAGTAAACGTACCCGATGCACTTCAAATTAACCTTGATTCTTGTACAAATAGATCAATGATAAACCCCTTACCGTTTTGTTTATCGATCTCTTGATAATTACTAAAGTAAGTAATTACCTCGTTCTTGTACACACAAACTACCAACGAATAATGGTTTGATGCAAGTAAACAAAACACTTAGTTTGGTTTAACCAAAATCGACCCAAGAACCCTAGGAGGGGGGTTGACGATCGGCCACAAAAGAAAACAAGGAGAAAAGATTTTAGGGTTTAGTGTGTGTGCACAAAAGATGTGAAACCCTAATCCTTGGCCTTGTATATATACTAGAGTAAACTTGGAGGACAAGACAAGCATGGGTTGGGCTTCCCCTCCCTATGATCGACCGGCCTAGGCACCCCCAAGGGGTGTTCTAGATCCTTCTTGACTCCTTGTTACACTTTAGTCCTTATCTTTCGTTACTAACGATAGTTAGTCCATACGGTTAATAACTAACGACCATTTAGTTCATTAAGTGTTTATAAATATATATATTCGATACATTTAATATATATATATATATATATATATATATATATATATATATATATATATATATATATATATATATATATATATATATATATATATATATATATATATATTACATTATTCTTGTTTGTAAAGTGTGCAATCCCGAGGTCTCGGGTTCGATACTAGACATTTACATATTAATGTTTATACGTAACATTTAACAGCTCCCACTCGTATATCCATTTATAGTAAAATGACATTGGTTAGCGTCTTGCAACACTCCAATGCCCCTAGTTCAATCCGAGCTAGGTTTCCTGAAAAACCTTTAATGATTCATCATTATAATTATCCTTTCATTACTAATACCACGTTAATAAAGATGTGAGGTTCTTTATTAAATTTCTGTTTCTCGTTTCTTTATGATTGAACAAAATTACCAAAACATCTGAACGTATTCCAGATAGACTTTGGGCATGGCCATGCAAACATTTTGTCAACCCTACGAGGGGCCCAGCAGTATTAAACTTCCAAACAAATCAGAAGGAATAAATTTTTTCTTGACTACAAGAATAACCCATGAACTTTGCAACACTTCTGAAAACAACCCTTATAACTCCCTGTTACGGTGAGCGGTAGATTGCTTCACAAAAATGCACTACATCCATGACACTTATCTGGTATCTCAAGTCTGAGGATAACTTTAAATATGATTCTCACATTAAATATTAAATCATATTATTGGGATAAGTCCAATATTCAATTCATCGAATATCATGTGAAATTGGTATGACTACGCATCAATATACTTTCAAGTATATCCTAAACCAATACTCAAATTTGTCTTAGTTTAATGATATTCCCATATCATTAATCGACAATGGACAATTTAGAATAATAACTTATTCATGGATCTTAAACATGCAAATATAGGATATATTATTAAGACAATGAATAAATAAACATAAAACATATTTTATTTTATTAAAATAATAATTGTACATTACATCCTTTATTCAAACACTAATCACAAATGGGCATGAAACTTTCAGCTAATCTAAGTCCTACACCTTCAGCATGCTTGTAAAGCTTGGTGCCAGGTAGAGGCTTTGTTAATTGATCTGCCAAGTTATCATCTGTGTGAACTTTGAGCATTTCGATTTCGCCTATTTCGACTTGTTCTCGAACATAGTGATGCTTAATCGGGAAATGTCTGGTGCCTTTCATGATTCCAGGCTCATTGGCAAATGTAATTGCAGCTGAGTTGTCACAATACATTTTAATAGGTCTTTGAATCGAAGGCATAACTCCTAGCCCTGAAACAAATTTCCTAATCCAAACAGCTTCCATTGCAGCTTCTGAAGCAGCTATATACTCACTTTCTGTAGCAGACATCGCTAGTACACTCTGCTTTCTGCTCCTCCAATCCACAGCTCCTCCATTAATGACAAAGACATAACCCGTCTGAGACTTCGTATCATCCTTATCACCTTTCCAAGAAGCATCGCAGTAACCTGTTACATCAAGTTCTGCTGATGGATTTCCCCCATAAACCAAGAACATATCTTTAGTTGCCCTAAGGTACTTAAGAATATTCTTAACAGCTGTCCAGTGAGCTTCACCTGGATTCTGCTGATATCGACTGGTTAAATTCTGAGCAAATGCTACATTAGGCCTTGTACTTTTCACCGCATACATTATAGATCCCACAACCGAAGCATAAGGGACTCTTTTCATGCGTTGCACCTCTGCAGGTGTTGAAGCACAAACCTTGTTGCTCAAGCCATGTTGTTCTTGCATTGGCAAATATCCTTTCTTGGAATTTTGCATATTGAATCTCTTTAATATTTTATCAATGTAAGCGCTTTGGCTTAATCCAATTAATCACTGAGATCTATCTCTATATATCTTGATTCCCAGAATAAATGCAGCTTCCCCTAAATCTTTCATAGAAAAACACTTTCCAAGATATGCCTTAACCTTTTGCAAACTTGGAATGTCGTTTCCCATGATCAATATGTCATCAACATATAATATAAGGAAAATTACATTACTCACACTAACTTTGTGATATACACATGGCTCATCAAGATTTTGAGTGAATCCATACTTTTTAATTTCACTATCAAATCTCTTATTCCATTGACGTGATGCTTGCTTCAATCCATAAATGGATCTTTTAAGCTTGCATACACGATTTGGGAATTCTGAATTTACATACCCCTCAGGCTGCACCATATAGATGTCTTCATCTAGGCGACCATTTAAGAAGGCGGTTTTTACATCCATTTGTCAAATCTCATAGTCATAGTAAGCGGCTATGGCTATAAGAATCCTAATTGCCCTTATGTCAGCTACAGGGGAAAAGGTCTCTGATGCGTGGGAATCGCACCTTGCTTTACCTCTCGAGGGATCTCGCGAGGCTTACAACCCCCACCAGGCAGTGTACCTGATCGTTGTAGTATAGTATAGTGACAAGTACCGGGGGATTGATCGTTCAGCTTAGGAATAGTGTCGCTAGGATTAGAAAGCCTAATTAATAGTTCTAGAGATGGAAGATGATTATTTTTGTGTTTTTATATTTTATGAAAGCAAGTAAAATCTCGGGTTTTGAAGGAGTGGGCGGAATTAGTTGCTAATCAACTAACCCAAAAACTACTTTATAACTAATTAACTAATGAAAATGAAATTAAACTAATATTAAACTAAGGTTGTGAGCAGTGGTTGGAGAAATTGTGTTTACTTAGACTTCATTACTCCCTAGATATCTTTTACATGTTAATTACTTGTTACACTTGTATGAATGACGGGTTGTATTCCTTAATACCATTCGTGGAGTGGCATACATAACTCCCCAACTCTATGAGCTCTTATCTCCTCCTACACCATGACCCAGCACAACTATAGGGATTGTAAACAGTGGCTCATGCATTAAATACAACCAATAAAGACCTAGTACGCCTCGGTTCATGTTTCTTAAGACGTTCAAGCATGTTACCATTTGGAGATCTGCCAGTTTTCTTAAGCCTAACATATAATATCATTCATTCAAAACAAGAATAGACAAGTAATCAACACATAATCAACATCTAGGTTTCATTAGATCTAAGCAAACACAAAGGAAATTTAGCCTAGCATAGTAGAATTAAGATAAGAACAAAAGATAGACAACCAACACATAGACATATTGATTGAATTAAGAGTATACTTATCTCAATTACAATGCAAGGTCTCAAGGGTTTGGAACCCTTGAAAAACCTGTAAAAGAGGCACCAAAATCGTCTTTAGGGTTTCACCAAAACTTCTCTCCTTTAATGAAAAAACTAGAAAACTATATATAGGAAAATCGTCCTGACGGCGTCAAGAGTAAAATCTGACGCCGTCAACTCGCCGCCATATACTTCCTCGGACGCCCTAGATCCAATCGTGACGGCCTATGTGACGCCGTCACCACCCTCGGTAAATTAATCTTGGTCATTTTGACGCCGTCATCTCTTCATCTGACGCCTTCACAACCTTCGGTAAAATATTCATCCTTTCTGACGCCGTCAAGAGTAAATTCTTGACGCCGTCACCTTGTAATTCCAGCTTGGATTTGGTACTTTGTTGTTTTCTTCACTTTATGCTCCAAAAACGTCCAAAATAGCCTCTTTTCCAGAATTCACTCTCCAAACACCTAAAATCACAAAAGGAACGATTTAGGGCAATATTTGATCAAATAAATTCGGATTCGGGCTTAAATGACCCCCTAAAAACGGATCATTTTTCGCCTCATCATATACCCTTACACTTGAGATTTGCTTGTCCTCAAGCAAATGAGCTTTTATTCTACTCAAAAGACAAGTTAGGGGTCATTTAACACTAATATAAAAGTAATTACAACAAATAATCGTTCCACTAAAGACCAATAGACAAGCACGGAGGTCATACACACAAGCACCTCACAAATAGTGTTTAGATACTCACATCTCTCGGGTGTAATAAAGTAATATAACATTATGGAAATGGAAGATATCTCTCACTACCTGTCATAGCAAAATAGATTACCATAGGCTTGGGAAAGGATCAAACCTCCACCACATGGCGTAAGCACCTAGGATAAACTATCAAAGAGGTCTTTTTAAAGGGTTATAACGTTAGGTGTAGGGATATGAATTACACGGTTTTGTTGGATAAAGGGGATTTCACTGGTGGCGAGTTAACAATCTTAGTTAATTACATGTACAAGATGGCGTTGCTAAGCCAAGACTAGACTCGACTTAAGCTAATAAATGAAAAATAACTAAAAACATAAAATGAACATAGAATGAAAACGGGATGGTAGTCCGTATGTTTTTTCTCTCTTTCTTTTCTATTTTTTTTTTTTTCTTTTTCTTGATTTTTTCGATTTTTTTTTTTTTTTTTTTTTTTTTTTTTTTTTTTTTTTTTTTTATACACTCTTACCCTACCATCCAAAATAATACATCATAGGGGTTTGAGCATTCCCCTTACACTTGAATCTTTACATACTTTACATTAAACTATTCTAATGACTCGAATTAAGAAAATCAAAACACTTGGAGCACTTTTAAGATTAACGTACATATGGGGGTAATAAGTGTTGTTCTTCCCCATTACTCCATAAAATAAGTACTTACCCATGAGTCCCAATCGTCCCAAAACAATATGTACAAGGATATGACTCGACTTAGCAACCATGTAATCAATTAGAAAGTTAACTTAGGGTTTAACAAATAACAATAATGCACTAAAAATGAGCGCATACACGGAAGGCTAAGGCGATTTGGGTGTACATTTAAGTGGGGTGTAACAAATTCTTCCTTTAAGTAAGATGCTTAAAGTTAGAAACGAAAAGATAGGCTCGGAGGGGTGTACTAGGGGTATCGTGTACTAAAAATGAGTACAACGCTAAGGGTGTGGGAAAAATTAGTTGACTTAACTAGCCAAGTAATATGACCTAAATGGTCAAGTAATCGTAATACGGGTTTAACACAAGGGTGATCCTAATGCCTCTTATCATGTAGTAAATCCTACTACACGAATGTAGTCTCACTAGCGGTCTCGGGATGCATCACTAACGCAAGTTCTAGAATCTAAATGCTACCGGTACACTCATAAGCACCAATAATGAATGCTTTTCCTATCAAATCTAAAGGCGAACCTCACATTTTTGGGTGGAAAATTTTTCTGAATATACGGTTATGTGCTAGTCATACAACCTCCTATCCATGAGACGCTTGCTATAGCTAAAGTTTCACTCCTAAATGTTGTAAAAAATTTTAAATTTGGCGCTAAAATTGCACTAACAAGTATTTCTCATAGTTTTATTACTCATCTACTATCAAACAAAACAAACTCAAGCGAAAGTGCATATGTAAGGTATCATCTTTTTACCCTCCCCTTACACTTAAGATGAACATTGTCCCCAATGTTCAAGTAAAGAATGTAAAAGTTAAAAGTAAAGAGAATGAATTCAAATACTCCCCTGATTCGCTCGGTATGGATTTTAGGTTGGCCAGGTTAAATCTTCCTCCAAGAAAACGAACAATCAAAGCTTCCCTTCCAGAATATAAATCATCTTCTTGTCTCAAATAACCTGTAAATCCTGACAAAAGTAGACAAGGCAACCTCGCGTAAAATCGGCGGCATCCTATATAAGTTACTAAATCCTAGAAAACAAAATAAGATATAATGCTTGTGGAATGAAGTTTGCAGATTTCCTGGAGATTATAAAACTTAATAATTCACAAAAACTTATAAGACTCCGTTAGAAAAACAAAACTGGTAAAATTTCCAGATTTTTGACTCCTGACGCCGTCAAGAGCAATTGCCTGACGCCGTCAGAATGAACCTGTAGAAATCTTTATGTTAAGTTTCCGGAAAATTTCTGGAAAAACTTTGTCCTACTTCCTGGAAAATCCTGCAAAACTACATCATGACTCAATACAAGCATTTGACTCTAACAATACGAATACACATGTTCATTAAATATTGTGGAGAATCATGATCGGTTTGTTTCTTAAAAAACATATTTGGGGTTTCCCCTTACACTTATCTTTTGCAAAAATACCTTTAGGTTGAAGTTAAGACTAGGCTAAACAACATAATAAAGTATTTCACATTTTAATTGAGAAACATGATCAACCAACAATAAAAATAAAACATGCATACGGAAGCAAATAACAATCAAACAAATAAAAATCACACAAAACATGGGTTTGCAAAGATAAATAATCAAAAATTAAAAGCTAATCATTCAAACATTAATTAAAAGAACAGAAATGGAAATTGTTCAAAGCCAACAAAGGCCGGATCCTAGACTATTACAACCAAATGTTTTAAATTATTCAACCAAAAATAAATTGTTCAAGAATTACAGACATCAAGATGGATCACTGAGGGGGAGGACCAAAACGATAATCATAGCCAGGTGGGAGATGTCCAGTGTACCCATAGGGAGGGTAGTCAGTCTCTCGGCCTGGGAAGGGGTCAATCTGCAGGTGAGGCTCAAGCTGATCTCGGGTGGAGAGGTGCTGCATCTGGCGGACGGTATGATCATACATCCAGTCAAAGCGCTGGTCGGTAGCTGCTTGCCACGCGTCCATCTGACCCATCCAGACACCCTGGTGTGCCTGCCAGTCTCCCCGACTCATATGTCGGTAGTAATCAGCCGTCCCTGCCTCATACTGATGCTGCTGGGGCACTCCCTCATCATCACCATCATCATCCTCATTATCATCCCCTATGTACCATATATAGGTACCGTCCCCCACCTGCATCACAATCCTCATCTGCCTAAGGGATTTAGCCCTTACTACCCTGCATTTCCCACATTCGCTCAAGTACCCCATGATCTGAGGAGTAAGAAGATCATAGGAACGAGCCAACCGTGTGATGAACATCCCCCCATAAACCTTGTCGATATCCCTCTCACCCACACTGCTCTTCAAGTAACTGGCCACCCAAAACGGGATGTTGCAGTAGACATCCTCAGCAAAGATGGTGTACAAGTAGAATAAGTCCGAAGCAGTGATACGGTGAGTGGTGCCCTGACGTGCAGACAAACCATATGTGAGGCACCTGTGAACTAGCCTAACAATGGGGTCCCTGATCGATGCAGCCCCAGTAGTCGACGTGTAGGCCCCATTCCCAATGGTGGGCCAGAAGGTAAGACACCTCATCTCATTCCGCTGAGTCTCTCCATGTAACAGATTCAGCAGAAAAGCCCCATCAACCTCCTCACTGGTATATAGCCCCAGCCTCCAACCAAACTCAGCCACAGAACAAGACCTCAACTCACCCCCTAGCCTAAAGTATATCGTGGTGCCCCCCATATCTCCCCTAGCCTCAGCTTGGTCAAACCGGAAAGTCGCAAAGAACTCTCGTACCAACTCACTAAACACCGTCTCCCTTATTCTAAACAATCTCTCCCATTGCGGACCCGCGAATCCATCTGTGCGGATCCTCCCTACAAACTCACCCTCCAACCCACTAGCTCTCAGAAAATCCCAGTCAACCACCGCCCCAACATCGATGTGGTGGTTACACAACTCCTCATACTTAGTACTAGTGCCGACATCACCAAACTCACTCCAACTATGCACTAATTCCCCATAAGTAACTCCTTGAGATCTAGAAGAACTACCCCTATGTTGGCGAGTTCGTTTGCTCATTTTCCTGAAAAAAATGTGGTGAGCGGAAACGATTAGAACGCGAGATTTATATGAATTTTTATGCAGTCAGACACATCTGACGCCGTCAAGAGTATTTTATGACGCCGTCAGATGGACCAGAAATCAAGCCATGCAAAAGCGAGGGAAAAATCAATTTTCAAACTCTTAACCCATTACCCAAACGCTCCTTAAATCAGGAAACAGGGGTGGGGGGTCAAAAAATCCGAGGCATGATGGGTTCTCCCTAAATTAATGCATGATTCGGATGAGACAACATCATCAAATGGTAACCCCATGATTACAAATCACCAATTGGATGGCATTACGATTTGCTAATGGTGGGTCAAGAATGGGGTTTCGGGGGAAAGGGGTTTTTCAAATTGACGGGTCCTAAGGATAATTAACCGAGAAAGGATGAAGAAAACTTACTTACAAAGGAGAGATCGAAGGCGGAAGATGTCGAATTGGAGGTTTGAGAGTCGGAGTAGCAGCAACACTATGGGTGAGATTTGTGGGGTATGGGTTGAAAGTGATTGGTTCTTGGGTTAATATTGCTGATTCGTCGAGCTGACGGCGTCAAGGGTTAAATTTGACGCCGTCAGATGCCCGTGTAGGGTGAGGTTTGGAGTAGTTTCAAGTTTAGTCCCTGCTCTTTGCGTGAATAACTAAACACAAGTAAAACCCATGAGTAGCTATTCCGTTAACGAGGTCCACCAGGGTCGAACGTCTCATTACTATCGCGGGAAGAGGTGAGGTAGTAGCTGGGGTCGGGTGGTGTCTTGGCAAAGTTGATCCTTATGCACGAATTATTGGCCTGAGAGAAAAGATGTTGTTCAATGGGAGGTTTCAAATCAATGATGTTTATGAGGTGTGGCCTCTTTACACCGGGTTTGAAACCAACAGAACGTTTTGTGGATGAGATCGGGAATGTGGTTCGCAAGCATCCAACGAAAATACTATTTATTCGCGAGCTTTTCTCCGTGTGGGGGTGTTTACGAGAATGGGGGGTAGTCAGTGGTAAAGCTTTTGAGGAGAATTTCCAGCTGTCCTCCTGGTCAAATACCAAAGGGGCTGACACCTCGAAGACTTTTTCAATCTTTTTGGGTATAGAATTTTCTTTGATCTTTTCTTTGACCCTTGATATGAATTGGTCTGCGAAATCCATGAAGGTTTTGTGAGTGTTTTCCATGCGTGCCTCAAGATGCTGGATTTGCTTTTCCTGATTATCCATGAAGGTCATCATTATTCCTTCGAATTCCTCTTGTCGTGAGCGTTCAGGAAAATTTTGACTGATAGCCGTGTTCCTATGTGAGTTAGGGTTACACATGGATTCAGTAGCTAGTTTCTCAATACTCATCAGTTCTTTTACCTGTTTCTCGATACTTCCCAACAATTGTTCTTGGGTGGCACATGCATAGTCAAGCTTTGCTTTGCTCGGGAGCATCGGGTCCTCCCATCCTTCCTCTTCGTATTGTGCCAACTCCTCAAGAACTTTCCAACATTCGTCAACGCTAAGTCTATCTAGCCTACCCTTGGCTGCGTAATCAATGGCTTTCCTTGTTTGATAGTCAACCTTACCATAAAAGATTTGGATCTGCAACCATGGTTCGATCCCATGATGAGGAACTTTTCGGAGTAGGTCTTTATATCGATTCCATGCTTCATAAAAAGATTCATTTTGACGTTGTTGGAACATCAAGATGTCATTTCTAAGCTTAGTAGTTCTCCCCGGTGGGAAAAATTGAGCAAGGAAACGAGTGGTGAGATCATCCCATGTGGTGATGGATCCCGCGGGTAAACGCTCAAGCCATTGACTAGCTTGATCCCGTAGAGAGAATTGGAATAGGCGTAAACGGGTAGTCTCTCTAGTTTCAACACCTAGGTCTATGGAATCTACGATTTTGAGGAAGTCCTTAAGGTGTTGGTTTGGATCTTCGGAACGAAGTCCATGGAATGCACATCCGCTTTGCACCAACCGGATGGTGTCGGATCGCAAGGGGGTCACATTGGCTCCGGTGAGCTCAATGGTGTTTCGGTAGCCTTGGTGGCTAGGTCGGGAATACTCTCCTAAGGTTCGGGGCCTAAGGGGTTCTAATGGTGGGTTTTGTTGTGGTGGGATGATGGGTTCAAAGATGTTACCACCTTCCATGATGTCGGATGGTAAAGAGTTACGAACAAAAGCACGAAGAAATAAGATAGACTAAAGAAGACCTAAAAATAAAAATAAAATCTTACTAGAAAGGAATCTAGCAAGTAGACCTAATAAAAAGAAATCCTAACCTAGACAATAACTATTCCCCGGGCTGCGGCGCCAAAAACTTGATGCGTGGGAATCGCACCTTGCTTTACCTCTCGAGGGATCTCGCGAGGCTTACAACCCCCACCAGGCAGTGTACCTGATCGTTGTAGTATAGTATAGTGACAAGTACCGGGGGATTGATCGTTCAGCTTAGGAATAGTGTCGCTAGGATTAGAAAGCCTAATTAATAGTTCTAGAGATGGAAGATGATTATTTTTGTGTTTTTATATTTTATGAAAGCAAGTAAAATCTCGGGTTTTGAAGGAGTGGGCGGAATTAGTTGCTAATCAACTAACCCAAAAACTACTTTATAACTAATTAACTAATGAAAATGAAATTAAACTAATATTAAACTAAGGTTGTGAGCAGTGGTTGGAGAAATTGTGTTTACTTAGACTTCATTACTCCCTAGATATCTTTTACATGTTAATTACTTGTTACACTTGTATGAATGACGGGTTGTATTCCTTAATACCATTCGTGGAGTGGCATACATAACTCCCCAACTCTATGAGCTCTTATCTCCTCCTACACCATGACCCAGCACAACTATAGGGATTGTAAACAGTGGCTCATGCATTAAATACAACCAATAAAGACCTAGTACGCCTCGGTTCATGTTTCTTAAGACGTTCAAGCATGTTACCATTTGGAGATCTGCCAGTTTTCTTAAGCCTAACATATAATATCATTCATTCAAAACAAGAATAGACAAGTAATCAACACATAATCAACATCTAGGTTTCATTAGATCTAAGCAAACACAAAGGAAATTTAGCCTAGCATAGTAGAATTAAGATAAGAACAAAAGATAGACAACCAACACATAGACATATTGATTGAATTAAGAGTATACTTATCTCAATTACAATGCAAGGTCTCAAGGGTTTGGAACCCTTGAAAAACCTGTAAAAGAGGCACCAAAATCGTCTTTAGGGTTTCACCAAAACTTCTCTCCTTTAATGAAAAAACTAGAAAACTATATATAGGAAAATCGTCCTGACGGCGTCAAGAGTAAAATCTGACGCCGTCAACTCGCCGCCATATACTTCCTCGGACGCCCTAGATCCAATCGTGACGGCCTATGTGACGCCGTCACCACCCTCGGTAAATTAATCTTGGTCATTTTGACGCCGTCATCTCTTCATCTGACGCCTTCACAACCTTCGGTAAAATATTCATCCTTTCTGACGCCGTCAAGAGTAAATTCTTGACGCCGTCACCTTGTAATTCCAGCTTGGATTTGGTACTTTGTTGTTTTCTTCACTTTATGCTCCAAAAACGTCCAAAATAGCCTCTTTTCCAGAATTCACTCTCCAAACACCTAAAATCACAAAAGGAACGATTTAGGGCAATATTTAATCAAATAAATTCGGATTCGGGCTTAAATGACCCCCTAAAAACGGATCATTTTTCGCCTCATCAGTCTCCTCATAGTCAACACCAAGAGTTTGAGTATAGCCTTTAGCTACCAAACGGGCCTTATAGGTGTGTACAACGCCATCCATGTCAGTCTTTTTCTTGTAGAGCCATTTACTCCCAACTAGTTTGGCACCCGGAGGTAGGTCTACTTCTTCCCAGACTACATTGTCTTCCATGGATTGCATTTCTCCATCCATAGCAACTTTCCATTTAGCCTTTTCAAGACCATTCATGGCTGCTTTATAACTTGTAGGCTCATCAAGATCACCCAGTATATTCTCATCACTCTCTACATTAAGACATAGACGAGTAGGAGCTTTTACTGGTCTTGTTGACCTACGAATGGGAATCACTTCAACTTCAGGTGGAGGACCTAAACTTTCAGGTTCTACCGGAAGTTGGCTAGTGTTTTCAGAAGGTGCTACATCTTCTTGACCGTCTTCCAGATCATATACTCTCCCACTGAATTCTTGAGATATGAGCTCCTTTACAAGGAAGTCTCCATACTTTGCAACAAATACTTTGTTTTCAGGTGGGTAATAAAAGTAGTAACCCATAGTTTCCTTAGGGTATCCTACGAAGATGCACTTCACAGATCTTTGTTGGAGTTTGTCTGCTGAGTCACGTTTAACATATGCCTCATGTAACAATTCGCATTTTCAGGTTAATTACTTTTCCCAGCAGGTCACCCAAGCCTGTACTACTCTCGCATGAGCACGCTTAACCGTATGGGCGATTAATCGTTAGACCACAAAACGTATTTCTAAGACGATTTGAGTTTTCAACTTATTAGAAAAAGTCAACATATTTTTTCCCTCCTCCATTGACCAAAAATCATCCCTTGATGTTATAAGTCATTTCGTGATTTTTAGGCTTACGGTTTGATGTCTAAAAGACATTTAATACCAACCGACACTAGACTGAGCCCAGTCTAGACATTATAAGTCATTTTAAATCATTTTTATTTCATTAGAAAAGTAACATTTTACTTTTCTCAATTTTACGCAATATTCGTACGTTTTACGTATTACGCGTTTTAGACCCGTGTTTCCAGTTTTTAGCAGGGTTTTACCACCCAAATGGAACCTACCACTCATTTTATATTTTATTATGGAACATATGGACATGTTTAACAATACTTTCAAGTTCCATAATTTTACGACACCCGGTTTTACGTTTTGAGGCTTAATCATTTACGATTGGCATTTCCCGGAGTCAAAACTAACTAAGTATCTTGGATAATATCATCAAAAGTCCACACCTTGTTCTCCAAGATATGCAAACCGACCTTGGGGGGGGGGAGTCATCACTATGTGGCTTAATCTTGTGCTTAAGCCTTAAGATGATCACATGTGTCAACACTTGCTCACCAAGTGTTGACAAGTCAAGCTTGTAACCTCCTTAAGACCCTATAAAAGCCCCCCCCCCCCATCCCTCCTTATGCCGTCCACCATAACCACACACCAACACCATCTCATTTTCTCATTCTCTTCCAAGTTTCATGCAAGATTCAAGTGCAAGTTCAAGGTTGAAACCCTAGTTTCTTTTAGATAATCAAAACACTTCCATAACCTCATATACTTGGTGATTTCTCTTGAGTTTGAATCCACTCAAGTCACCTCAACCTTCATCATCCATCTTTCAAGATTACAAGGGTAGAAAGATTGCATGAAGTGAAGTGGGTTGAAGCAAGTCTATCAAAGTCCTTTTCCTTACATGTTAACTTCCTTTCATCTTTGAAAGCCAAAAGTTGTAAGCCAAACCCTAACATGATTCTTGTTAAATAATCATGTTCATGTTATTTACATGTTATTCTTGCTATATTATGTCTTGTTGTTATGTCCATGATGTATAAAAGTGAGCAAAACAAGTTATTGTTATTGAGTGTTACAACAAGTTACTAAAACAAGTAAACTAGTGACTTTCTTGGTAAGACCTGATCAAAATGGTAAAAATATGATGTTGGATCATTACATATTACAGTAGAGGACTTAACAAGGAAACTATAGCAATTTGAACCACCTAAAACGAGTATACGAGTCAAAAGTTACGCCCATTTGAAGTTACCAAAACTTTGCGGCAAACTGCCAAATACCATTCTGATCAAATTTGGGTTTTGAAAGTCCCACTTCTGGTCCGATTCATCAAAAAGTTAAAACACGAAAGTTGTCCGGAACGACGTTTTCGTTCAGGAACAAAGAAGCTCGAGACCTGAAAACGCTTTTTGAGTGATAATTTCTTCAAATTTTTAACAGCCCATTTTTAGACCAAAGTCATTACATATAGGTTATGGTTTATGAAGACCAAAGGGGTCTTATGACCTATAATCAAGACCACAACCATGGCTAAAGCCAAGGTTGAGTCTCATGACCTTGGAACAAGGACCAAAGGTCATGGCTAGGCCATGACGAAATGACCAAATAAACTTACATAGGCGTAAACATGAAACAAGGAATTGGCGATATATTGAACAAGCAATTTGGATCTACTTCACTTAAAAAGGAACCATGAGATATTACAAAGAGAAAATGGTCATACAAGACTTATGAAACTACCCCTAATAACAATCTTCATGTACTAATAAACTTTCCTAAGTTTATTCAAGTATCGGACATGTAACTTTTCGGATCAAAACTTATATCTATATATTTCATCAACTACTACAATAGTAGGGAGCCTCATGTGAGGAGTTCATTATGTAAGCCGTCGAGTTGAGTTGTGGATTTACGAGTTAAAGTCTCCTGGCTCCTCGAACGCTTACTAACATGACTTCTGAATTATGTCGGCCCGAACGGTAGTAAACGATATACAAAACATACATGTTCATGAATCTTTTCTTTCAAAGACTTACATTATACATCATACCACATCATGGACTAGATGCAAGATATATATATTGGCATGTTTATGTTTCCTTAGACATTACTCCGAACCTAAGTTACAACAATTATTCTAGGTTGCTCGTAGAAGTCTTACGGCATATCCATCATTCTCATTATACATCATCCAACTCAAGGTGAGTTCATAGCCCCACTTTACATTACTTCAATGTTTTACAAACCCTTGGGGGGAATACATGCTATTATTTTTCTACTCGAACACAATGCTTTCTACTGTATGCTAATCGACCATGTTTTATTATCACTAAGTAACATCCTTGCCAAACCAAGATCCCTTATTATGAACCATTTAATCACTTGCGAGGGTTACTTGCAAGTGAGCGCGAATATTGTGAATAGGCCTATTGGGATTGACGAATCCCATTTGTTTTGACTAAGTTCAAACAAATGCATTAATATTTGAGACATTAGGTATGACGGCAAAGTACCTACCGGGATAAATCTGCCGATCGATATTGGTACACGTTAACGTTTTGGTGTCATAAGCTTAGTGAATTAATAACCTTTCCGGGCATATAACAACGTAGCCCATCTTTGTTTTCCAAACATTGGTGTGAGTCTATAGCTCACACTACGATTATTGTGTTCAAACGATTTAACTACAAACACTACGATTATTGTGTTCAAACGATTTAACTACAAACACTACGATTATTGTGTTCAACGATTTACTACCAACACATTGTGTTCAAACATTAAACAAACTCTATGAATATCACTCAACCTTTGTGTTGACCTCTCAAGCATGTATTTCAGGTTCATGACGATCAAGGATGGCACGGAAGGGCACGGATACTCAAGAAGGCTATAAATTTTATTATCATTCAAAAACTCACTTAATGTGATTTGTAAACATGGAACCAATTGGGACCTCATTTTGTAATCTCTGATATTTATACAAATTTGAATGATAAACCTTTTAAAACGACTCAATTGGAGTTCGTTTTCTATTATTGTGACTATTGTGCCATCGAGTAACACCCAGTTCAAATTCCGCTGCAACCATGAATTGGGGGTGTTACACCTCACAACCCCAGACCTTAAGATAAGACAAGTTAGGAGCTTTTCCAGTCCATAACTCATGTGGTGTCTTATCAACCTTCTTTGTTGGAACCATATTTGGAATGCGAACCACAGATTCTAGGGCATAATCCCAAAACGAAAAAGGAAGAGTTGTTAGATTATACATAGATCGTATCATGTCTTGCAATGTACGATTCCTTCTTTCAGATACACCATTTTGTTGTGGAGTATATGGAGAAGTAAGGTGCTGGACAATTCCCTCCTTAGCTAAATAATCTATGAACTCCTGACTCAGGTATTCACCACCTCTATCGGATCGAAGAGCTTTAATCTTATTTCCAAGTTGTAACTCTACTTCTGCTTTAAACACTTTGAATGTTTCAAATACCTCATGTTTATGTTTAAGTAAATAAACATAACCATAACGGCTGTAATCATCCGTAAATGTTAAGAAGTAGCTAGCGCCTCTCCTTGACACATGTCTAAGTGGTCCACACACATCTGTGTGAATAAGACCAAGTAGATCATTAGCCCTTTCAATCCTATTTTTAAAGGGTTTCTTAGTCATCTTCCCAGCAATGCAAGATTCGCATTTATCAAATGATTCATCATTGATCTTATTTAAAAGCCCATCATATTGCAGCTTTTTCATGCGATCTTTGCCAATGTAAGCAAGTCGACAATGCCAAAGATAAGACGAATCCAGACCTTTCTTGATTCTCTTATTGTTGATGCTATACATTGAATTATTTGTAACAAAAGCATTATCATTATCATTCATATCAATTTCAAATACACCATTCACAGCAATAGCATTAAAATAAAAAACATCATTTAAAGAAACTGAAATTCCATTGCTAGAAATAGTATGATGAAAACCAAGGTTTAACAAACATGAAAATGAAATTACACCTCTAACAATTGACGGTGCATGATGACAATTATTTAAAGATAGTACTAAGCCCGAAGGCGACACTAAATTAAAAACTCCTATAGCTTCAACTCCTGCATGCGCTCCATTACCAACGTGCAAGAATTGTTGTCCATAGGCCAGCTTTCTCTCAACTCTAAACCCCTGCAAAGTATTGCAAATATGAATGCCACATCCCGTATCATATACCCATGAATTCAATTTAGGAGTAAGAGTGAATAATTCAATCATAAAGAACGCACCTGAAGTACTGGGTTTACCAGCTTCATTCCCCTGCTTCTTCTGTCGCAAGTCATGAATGTAGAGTGGGCAATTGCGCTTCCAATGGCCCTTTTCATGAGAGTGGTGACAAGCCTGATCCTTCTTGTTTGGAGGATTTGTCTTGTTCTGCTTAGGCTGATGCTGTTTCATCTTGGGTTGTGGTTGATAGGCCATGACCTGCTTGCCTTTATCACCTTTACCTTTGCCTTTGTTCACATGCGATTTCTTCTGGATTCTCCCCCATGAATTGCCAACACTTGTGGGGTAGGAGCCTTGACCTTGGCTGGTAGACTTTTCTCATAATCAACAAGCAATGCGAGTAATTCTGAGACTGTCTTCCCCGAGCAATGCATGTTGTAATTCTGCACAAAACCAGCAAAATCCATGTTGAGGGACCTGTTGATCAAGTGCACTTGCACATTATCGGGGTAACCAAAACCAATTCTGTGAAGTTGATCAAACGAATCTTTCATCTCATCCACATAATCAGCTACTGGGTTACCATCACCATGCTTGCAGTTGTGTAGCTTGTCGAGTTCATCATACAATTCAACTGCAGGTGGCTTCTCATAAGACTGCCTGAGTGTCTCAAGCATAGCTTTAGGAGAAGAGTACTCATACTTCTTTTGTAACCGAGCACTCATGCTAGTGAGCATTAAACAAGCAACCTCATTATACTTAGCATTAGTCACCTTCCATGCTGCCTTTGCTTCTGGTGTTACAGTAGCAGCAGGTTCAGCAGGGCATTCCTCGGTCACATAGTCTAGCTTTCCGGACGCCCTCAAGACAATTCTGAGCAAACGGTGCCAGTCATTGAAATTCTTTCCAGTCAGTTTGTCTCTCTCAAGATGACTCTTGAAAGCAGAAATCACAGTTTGGTTATCGGGTTGAGCCATATCTACAGAGAAAGTTCAAATATCAGTATTTTCGATAATAAATATCTTCAAGAAAATAAAATACCCAAGGCTATATTCATATAACCAACTAATTTTCTTGAAAATCTAGGATCCAACTTTACATAGATTCAACCACATCAGTTTATCTGCTAGTGGTGAAAGTATAAAAGTTGGTAATCTGTCGAACAGTAATTGGCAAACAAGATTTCCAATTCCTAGATCATTATGGGATTTACATCAAATTGATTCATCAATTTGCCTTGTAAGCATGTTTCATCCCATCTCATGCCTTAAGTTCTAGGTCTCACGCACAACTTAATTAAGTCGTCTACCTTAGAAACTGTAAAATTACAATTATGGTCTCACGCGTTAAAAGAATTTTACCTTGTTATAGTAATTTAGCCTAGGTCTCACGTTTACTAAATTAAAATTCCAAGTGTTCCTTATAGATAGATGGCATGTAACTTAAATTATTTAAGGGTATTACTTTTGATATGTCAATCAAAATATGTACAAAGATGCATGCACTCATCTTTATAACATAAGTTTTCATAAAAACTTTTTATATCCAATTCGTGAAATTAATACACAAAGTTTTACTTGAGGTTTATGCCAAAAACCCTAAGATGACTTTCTACAATCATGATTTTAAAAGTAATTCGTTTAAGACATATTCAAGATTGTGATAACCAAGGCAGACTCTAAGGCTCTTTTCTAAGCCTTCAAATCACGATTATGAATATCATCTTAAAGGACTTAATTTTAAAAGCATATTTGTATAAAACATCAATCAAGCAAAAGTTTATGGATTCAATCTCAAAATTATGTAATAAAGTATGAATTTTGCTAGTCTCGCCTGGGAGCTGATTACCGTGCGAATCGGACCACTAGCGGCACTTAAGACCTTGCAAGATTCTTACTTTATCACATTAGGGTTTCACCATTATTAGTCCGTATTATTTTCTTTATAAAAACAACCCTTTTATTGCTTACATCAAGTCAAACTAATAACAATAAAACAAGTATCAAAGAAAATCAAACAACCAATAATAAATAAGTGAAACAATTAGCCACATGCAATTCGTATTAGAAAAGATCCTAATAAAATCAATTCTAGGTGTAATAATGCATGCAATCAACTAAGGCATTCTCCTCTTAATGGAAAAGAGCCACATACATTGACGAATCAATTGCGTAGGCCAAAGCTAATAAACACACCACATAGCATATATAAATCGATTTTAATATGTATTGGAGTCTTCCCCAATTTAAGATCTATCTTAAACATGTGATAAAAAAACAAGATCCATGACAAACATGCATGTAAGTCACGGATTAAAACCTAACAATTAGCACATAGATCACAAGATACGTTCAATTAACCGGTTAAAGACCTAGGGTTTCTAGTGATTACATATAATCCAAGAAAACCACAAAACCCTAATTAGGGTTTCATGGAAAAATTGACCCCCCCTAAAATTAGGGTTAGGGTTTCGAATTTAATTAAAAAAAATAGGAAAAACCCTAGAACAAAAACATGTATCTAAAACAATTAAAGATCCGATTTTTATTACGTTTTAGTAATCAATTACATGTTATACATGGCTCGTGATGCCACTGTTAGAGTTTAACAATTAAATAGCACGTATTGCGGAAGCTAGGATCAAGTATAACACATAAATATTAACTAAAACATAAATAGTAAACGTACCCGATGCACTTCAAATTAACCTTGATTCTTGTACAAATAGATCAATGATAAACCCCTTACCGTTTTGTTTATCGATCTCTTGATAATTACTAAAGTAAGTAATTACCTCGTTCTTGTACACACAAACTACCAACAAATAATGGTTTGATGCAAGTAAACAAAACACTTAGTTTGGTTTAACCAAAATCGACCCAAGAACCCTAGGAGGGGGGTTGGACAATCGGCCACAAAAGAAAACAAGGAGAAAAGATTTTAGGGTTTAGTGTGTGTGCACAAAAGATGTGAAACCCTAATCCTTGGCCTTGTATATATACTAGAGTAAACTTGGAGGACAAGACAAGCATGGGTTGGGCTTCCCCTCCCTATGATCGACCGGCCTAGGCACCCCCAAGGGGTGTTCTAGATCCTTCTTGACTCCTTGTTACACTTTAGTCCTTATCTTTCGTTACTAACGATAGTTAGTCCATACGGTTAATAACTAACGACCATTTAGTTCATTAAGTGTTTATAAATATATATATTCGATACATTTAATATATATATATATATATATATATATATATATATATATATATATATATATATATATATATATATATATATATATTACATTATTCTTGTTTGTAAAGTGTGCAATCCCGAGGTCTCGGGTTCGATACTAGACATTTACATATTAATGTTTATACGTAACATTTAACAATGTTAACTTGTCGAAATGTTGTAAGATTGTAACTACAGTTCTTGTTGAACATTATCAATATAGTTTGACATTGTTGCTTTTGATTTGATTTTAAATCTTAGATAATTTATACACGAGATTGTTTAGTAGTAGGAGCTTGGTGCATTTGTTGCCTATATGGTGCATTAATTTCCTTTCGTTGCCTGTTGTTGAAGGTGGCGATCAACTGCTGGATGGGATCAGTACCAATACATGGCAGCCACAAGAGACAACAAATTGACGGAGCTGCTTTACATAATGGTGACGGTGTATTTTGATGCAGATATTTGCAGTAACCCATGTACAATGGCTGCTTTTGAAAGGTATACAAAATATAAATGACATTTTTGTTGCATCAGCGTTAAATACAAATTTGGCCTATATTCATGTTTCCTGTTTCATGTAGATTGCAGTTGGTAACCATTTGAGAAGCATATGTTTAAACAGTAGCTCTGAACCATCATACGCTAGGCGGACTAATGACACCGAGTTGGTCAAGAAAGCACTCTAGTCGTTGGTCAAAGAACACAACTTTTGAAATTTAGGTAACCATCATTAACTCTTAAAGGTAATTTGTGTTAATACACATGTTACTTTATATCGTTCATTACTTCTTAAAGGTAACCATCATTAACTCATTGGGCTACCCAACTCACTGTTTGTTCTCTTTATGACAGTTGATTGATATAGTCAAAGCCTTCATGGTGGAAGGCGGAAGTTGAATGGGCTTGCAACATCAATGCATCGGTGCATCTATCATTTCTCATAGGTAATCAGGGGATACACGTAGTAACAAGCTATACAACAATTATCGTTTGAATTATGTTCTTTGTTTGTATATAGTTATATATGGTGTTGTATTTTTTTAAGCCATTTGGTGTTGTATTGTAAGATGATTATTTTGCTGAACACATGCATTGAAATATTAGTGTATTTTCTGTGATTGAACATAAATTTGGGAAAAAAATATGGGTTTCAATATTTTTTTTTTCTTTTTTTTTAATTTGAAAATTGACATAATAGATCGGTTCTTAGATATCAACTGATCTATTTGTTGTATTAATTAGATCGGTTCCCAACCGATCTATTTGTGTTTCGCTCAAATAGATCTCCCCTACATAGAGTGGTTCATAACCGATCTTTTTGAGGTATTTCAACCGATCTTTTTAATGTTTTTTGCAGTAGTGTGATTTTCATATTCCTTATACAAAAGTGATTACCGATTACTTTTCTGGTAATATATACTAGCCAAACTTTAATATGTATGGGTAATTAGTGCTCTTCGAGTATAACGTGTTCCGTTTCATGTTCTATTGTGTATTTGCATTATGGAGGTGCAAACCGGCTCATGCGTTGGCTTTGGTAGTGTTGTTATTATATGATCTGTATGATAATCCTACATGTGATATAATATACATGTAGTATAGCAAATTGTTTGGGTCACCACCGCGCCACACAATTCTTTTGCGAAGCGCTAATTCAGTGCCGGTCGTTGCTGAAAGACCTGCATGGGTTGGTGTTTGGAGTACAGTACTACATCTCTTCATTCTTCTTATATGAGATCAAGTGTCATTTGATCAACAAATGAAAGCCGACTACCGTAACTATGTATGTAACATAGGAAAAACTTTAGTTTGTATGTAACATAGGAAAAACCATAGATGTTTCCTATAAAATGATATAATAGGTGAGAAGATATAGTTGACCCAATCCATCATCATTCCAAATAAAAATGTTTGTTTCAGCCCAAAAGTGAACTTGATTATATATATTTTTTTTGGTATCATATTGGGTAATTGATATGATGATTAAATCTAAGTATAAGATGTTGTTTGAATTTGATTTAATTGACTTATTTTAAGTCTAGTATCGCATGGACCAAATGGGTATTAGATGTATATTATGAGAACATTTAAGTAGGCACTTACTCTAATTACATGGACCAAATGGGGAATGGGTAAGGTATCGCATGGACCAAATGGATACCACTGGTAAATCACATAAATTAGTTGACATGACTTAATGCATGCTTGTAGTCCGATAGGTGCATGGACCAAATGCCCTAGGAGATTGCATGTATAGTAGCTAGGTGCATGGACCAAGTGGACTGGTTAATGTTAGATAGGAGTGTAGGGATGTTGTTTGGACCAAGGAAATATTCCCCACATATCGTGACGTCAACGGTACTTTACAAATATATCGGATTCTTGAGATAAGCGTTTAAAGAAAATGTACATCATGTAGTGTAAATAAAAATTGCATGTTGGCGTAAATGCTATGAATAAATTTCTTAAATAAAGGGTTTTTATTATTTTATTATTTTTTATTTTTTTTAAGACCAACAATAGCTCGGTCATGGTTAATCAACAAACTACTCAAGAAATCTACTAAAACTAAAGCAAAAATATTCTATAACTTTGAAGTGTGCCAAAGTGTGTAGAATGCATAATTTCTCGTGCTTGTAATGCTTAGCAAGTAACTTAGTCATATAAGAGCATGAGGAGGCAACGCCTCCCCAGCGTTATTCATATGTGGCACTCAAATAACTTGATAACTTGAGTTATCACCATTTCCCGCTATCTCACGTTGGGCTTGTGTAACACCCTCAAAATTTGGTACAGCGGAAGACTAATCAAGCTTTCGGGGTGCTACGTGGATTGGTATCCATCACAAGTCATAAAAGGACGAGATAAAGTAAACATAAGTAAAACACAACCAAACGGGGTTTTTAAAGTTTACATTCATCCCATATTATCCAAAGTAAGGCCCAAATAGATTAAACATAGGTCCACAATAATATATCAGAGTTCGGAAATAGATCCTTTAACCAGTTTGCCATGCCAAGCTGATGCGTGGTTTTGCAACCTTGCAAAAGGTTTTATCTCTCGAGAGATCTCGAGAACCTTGTAATCCCCACCAGGCAGTGTACCTGATCGTTGTAGTATAGTATAGTGACAAGTACCGGGGGATTGATCGTTCAACTCAGGAATAGTGTTCGCTAGGATTAGACAATCTACTAAACTAGGTCTAGAGGTGAGGGAAGATTATTTTTGTATTTTTATATTTTACCAGCCGAGTACCCGCGCGTAGCAGCAGCGGTGTCTAGCTTTCGATAAAATTACGGCGTCGAATGATTTCTTTCGGAAAAAATGTATCTCTAACGCTCGGGGTTCCTTTTTGAGAAACTGTTTTCTTATGGCATGGTTGAATAGCGATGGCAGTGTATAGCATGGTATTCGTATATAATGGCGGCGATAAATATTTACCGATAAATAGCTTCCTCGAGACGTCATGTTTTATAGTTTTTTTTTTTTCGGTTGAAAATGAAAATGCTTTCTAATGCCATGTGGTGTGTGTCCTTTTTTCATGGCTGCACACGATAATTTATAGAGTTATTTTCAAAATGGTTAAGAGTCTTGTGAACTTGCTGTCCATTGTATCCATGGTGTGCCTTGTTTGCCGATTTTTGATTCTTCTTTCTACTCGACCTATATATCCCAGTAATTCAGCCCTACGTTCAATCATTAAACTTGGCATACTTTACAAATTTAATATGATACGGTATAAATAGAAACCCTAGTCACAAAGTCTCTAGCGAGGGCTGTTTGGTCTATGATTTTATGTGAGATTTCATTGCATGTTGTATCTCGTTAAGCTTGCTTTGGTCTCGTGAGGGTTTGAGGGTTACGATCTCATGTGGGTTTCGCATTGCATGTTGCCTCGTTATTCTTGGTGTTATGTGTGTGTGTCTTGAGTCGATCTAAAAGGTTATGAAACATGTGTTGTACTATGTGTAAAACTTGCCTATAAACATGCACATGAAACGGAGTTAAAAAGAATGGGGTTTGGGCTTAAATCTGGTCTCGCGATACTTGTTGTCTCGCATGTGTGCCCTTTGATTCAAATCAGGTTGTGTCTCATTAAAGAGCATGGGATTGGTATCGCATGCATGGGTTTTAATGTTTTATATATGTCGATCATGTCTTGTTTTGTGTGTGTGTTGGGTCGATCTAACAAGGGTCTGTATATGTA
This sequence comes from Artemisia argyi, assembly GCA_030686995.1. Lineage (NCBI taxonomy): Eukaryota > Viridiplantae > Streptophyta > Magnoliopsida > Asterales > Asteraceae > Artemisia > Artemisia argyi. The sequence continues at coordinate 226,114,604 of CM060680.1, read as the reverse complement.
GCTCGCGATCATAATAGGACCTATGGTAAGTCATTCCATGCATGATAATCCTAATACTTTAAACTTTATGCTAATTTCGAAGAACTCAACTTTTAAAAAAGTTAGTCAAATAATGAAGACACCTATATTAGCTATGATCTATCACTTCAATAAAAGTCTTGTTTTGAAAACCGAAAAAATCTAATACTCCGTATTTAACTTTCTAAAACTTTGAAAGTTTTTGAAAAACTTTCGAAACTTTCAAAACGCCAAACTCTTTTTTTTTTTTTGAAAAATGGATAGTTTTACATTTTGAATTTCAAATTTCTCATCAAAACACCATTCAAATTTTAATGTTATTGAGTTCTCATTTTGAATTGAAACATCCTAAAAAATATTGAAAATTTACAAATTTTAAAAGTTACAAAAAAAATCCAGAGAATCAAAATCTTAAAATTTGAAATTTACCAAAAGTTACAATATTCAAATAACAAAAAATTTCTAATTGGTTAAAATTTTCAAATAATTAACGCTTAAAAATTTCGACTACTAATAAATTTACTAACAAAATTTTAAAATAAAATTTATCGTTAACAAATATTTACAAAATTTACCAACAGCGTTCAAACTAACAATAGATAACAACAAATTTTAAGAACACAGTTTACCAAAATAGAATTTATGATTAACAACAAATTCACCTACAAGTTGCTTAACATAATTATAATGAAAACCTCATAAATATAAAACCTTATCACAAACATTTTACAAATACACAATAGACTCACACGATATAGGGATTACAAAGGCCATGAGCTACACCAAAGAAAAGAATATCTGTGCAATAACGTTAGCTTTTAATTATCGGCCAAAACGCACTTTCGTACCATAAATACCAAACAAAATATCTATCCTACACTACACAATACAAATTTTAAAAAGAACCTACACATTTACAGGTAACAACAGCAAGTTTGGTAGCAGCGGTGACACATATTCTGGCAAAATCGGCGGTGGATTCCTCTGAAAAATATAGATCTATTATAAAAAGTCAGATCTGTAAATAAAATATAGATAAATCTATTAGAAAAACACCAAAACTTAAAATAAAAGTATATATATACATAGATCTAACAAATAGCCAAACACACCAAAACCACCGAATCTAGTTCAAAGACCACATAAAACACAGCCTGAAAACACCACTGAAACAACTAAAAACACAAATGAAACCACCTAAACTCAAACACTACCGGTTTAGCAAGATCCGGTGGTGTTGGTGGCGGATTCAGTTGTGGTGGTGGCGGTGTTAGCGATGGAGTCAGAGCCTATTCTCGGCAGTGACTGAATGATAAAATGAGAGTGTGTTTGCAGAGAGGAGAGAGAGATAGGAAGATAATGATAAATAGGTTGTGTGTGTTTTGTTATGCTTTATATATGGTTTGAGGGTTGGGTGTCTTATTCTTAATGGGAAAATTATCCCTGCAGTAAACTGCAGGGAAGTATGTCTGCTGTAAGGTATAAACGAGGGTCTGTTTTTGTAAAATTATGAAAGTTGAGGGATGCAATGTGTAAATGTTAAATTCAACTTTCAAACCCACAGCGTATAACACCCTGCTGTTTACAGCAGGGATGTTATTCTATTAATCTTAATGTTTAGGTTTAGAATGAGGCATGGTTTTAGGTATGCTCTTTTATAAGAGAGTATAGATTTTAGGTTAGGAGTTTGAATCTTAAAATCTAGGTTCGGAGTGAGGCTCGGTTTTAGGTTGTGTATATGCATGCTTTATATGGGAGTATAGATAAAAACAAGTAAAATCTCGGGTTTTGAAGGAGTGGGCGGAATTAGTTGCTAGCCAACTAACCCAATTTATCTAAAGATGCAATCAAAATAAAATAACAAAAATAAAAATAAACTAATTATACTAATGTGGTGTAAACAATGATGGGAAAAGTTGTGTTTACTTAGGTTTCATTACTCCCTATATATCTTTTACAGGTTGATAGCTTGTTACAATTGCATGGATGACGGGTTATATTCCTTAATACTAGTCGTAGGGTGTGTACAAAATTCCCCATCTCTTTAAGCTCTTATCTCTTCCCATGACAATACCCAGTATAGTATCATAGGCCTCGTAAACAGTGGCTTATGCATTAAATACAACCATTAAAACCATAGTACACATCCGATTCATGTTTCTTAAGACGTTCAAGCAAGTTACCAATGAAAGTCTGCCAGTTTTCTTAAGCCTAACATCGAATACAATCATCCGTAACAACTATAAACAAACAATCAACCCATAATTAACATCTAGGTTTCACTACATCTAAGCAAACACAAAAGAAATCTAGCCTAGCATGTTAAATTGAAGACAAGCGTAAGATATATTCAAACAACACATAGACATATTGATTGAATTGAAATAGTACTTATCTCAATTAAAACATGAAAGATTCAAAGGGTTGAAACCCTTGAAAAAGCTGGAAAATTCGACCTAGGGTTTCTCTCAAAGTTACACCCTCAAAGTTTCACCCTAATGAATGAAAATTGCAAAACTATATATAGATAATACAAGGCGACGGCGTCAAAAAGAGAATTCTGACGTCGTCAACTCGCCGCCCATAATAAAATCGGATTGCCTAGATCCAGTTTTGACGCCGTCATGTGTAATTTGGTTCTGGGCCGTCACCAACTTTTGAACTGTGACGGCCTATGGTGATGCCGTCAGGATTTCACTGGGTCGTCACCTCTTCCATCTCTTGTTTTACTCGTGACGCCGTCATTAAGAAACATGTGACGCCGTCAGGTACTGTTCACAGCAAGGAAAATTGAAACTTTACTGTTTTCTTCACTTTTATGCTCAAAAAACGTCCAAAATGCTTGTTTTTCTGAATTTCACTCCAAAAGTACCTAAAATGACAAAAGGAACGATTTTGGGCAATATTTGATCAAATAAATACGAATTTGGGATTAAATGACCCCTTAAAAGTGGTTCATTTTTTGCCTCATCACAAGCCTTCCAAACCATGCATCCAAGCCATCACTTAATTACCTGAGAAAACGCGCTAAAAGTCAGCTTTCGCTGGTGAGATCATAGGTTTAAATTCATAATCCAATCAAGTGGACATATACGCAAAACGCTTGTTAGCTAGACTAGGCCTCAATCCTCAATACCAACCCTATAGGTGCACACTATAGTCAAAATCCCAATCAAATCAAATCAAACAGTATGGACTCGCAAGGATGCGACATGCCCAACATTCGTAAGGATACGACATGTTCTTGCATTCGTATGGATACAACATGCTCTTGCATTCGTAAGGATACGACATGCTCTCAACCAATCAATTCAATATGCATTCGCAGAGATGCGACATGCTCTACACTACCTAGTTCTATAAGCATAGCAAGTTTAAATAAACAGCAATAACAGTCCACATAAAACAATTTGCATGTTTCTCACCCCAAGTATTGAAATACAAAGTTCAAAGTAAAAGTGGGGCTATGACTCACCTCAAGTCCAGATATCAGCACAAAGAAACCGGTAGAAATCAAGAAGTATATCAACTCAAAAGACAGCAACTACGGACTCGACACTTCCTAACAATATAAACTCTTTTCAGAATCATTTCCTCAAAATCAAATATTCCCAAATCCCGAACGTATTCCATTTTACTTTCCAAAAACCCATTTCTCGTATTATTCTCGTATAAGTTTGGCGTTTAGTATCCATGCGGGTGGAAGGTCGGCACAACTCAACCCAAGAATCACAACAAAAGAAATAATAACAACAATCTACAGGTCTAATATTGGCCCAATATATTATTTAAATAAATCATCGAAGTTTATCAAATCCGTCGACTTGGTAATCCTTCACAACTTATTTACCTAATATATTATTCCAAGATCATACCAAAACTTAAGTCACATAGCACGTAGAATACTATATGGTAAGTATTTAAGTTAATAAGTTCCCTAAATATATCATCAAACTTACCAAATTCATCAATTCGGTAAACCTCACGAGATATTTAGTAGCTCATTATTCCCGTACACATACCACAATCTATTGGAGTCGTAGGATACAATACCCATTAATATTCCCTTTTTGTATAACCAAATAGGTCCTATTTAATCCGTCGATCAAATAAGTTACGTAGTTATAGAAAATGATTATATTAACGTCACATATCCGTGACAAGCACAAAAGTCAAAACATAAATATTAATATGGCCCACTTGGACTTAAGTGACCCCGATCTCGTATAACTCGCAAATTTTCCCGTTTCATTATCCAAAAAGGCATTTCGTTTTGTAGAAAAATCCAACGTTATAGTTATATCGTCATTTATAAGTGTTGGTTTATAATAATGTTCCCGAAATTTATTATACTAGTTTCGTAGTATAATATTTATCGTCACACCATTACTATATTACTCGTGATCATTTTATTTTTAATATACGCACTTGTATAAATATATATACGTTTTCACATTTATATATTAATATAAATGTTTATATTACTAATATAAGTAATACGAGTCTTTATTATCAAGTTTGACTATTATTAATATCGAGTTATAAAAGATAAGTCACATGTCCGAGTCATCACCCTCGGCTCATTGTCTAAATCCAAGTGCTAAGTTGTATTGCCGAAATCAATCGTTGACTAGAAAGTCAACGTGACTTCGACTCGCACAACCAGAAGTCCAAAGTAATAATAATCAATACCACATCTCCGTCAATCAACCCATTTCACAAGCTACAACAATAGGGTCCGACTACGGCACCCGACTAACCTATCTCCATCGTTCTAAGTTGACCGTCTCACAATCGGTCCCCAATATCACTTTTCGTCAACAACTCCAAAATACCAAAAATACTCCATTGTCGAGACCACAAAGGGTCTCGACCCATCCAATGTATTCGGCCACAACAAGTACCACAACAACAACAATAGCAACAACTATATCAACAAAAAGAAACACTACAAGTAGTCATCAAGATACACGTAATCCGGGTTGGTTTACCAAGCCAAAACACGTGCCGAGAGACCCACTTGGGTCTCGGCTAGACCACGAGTCACAAGGACTCAAACCAAAGACCATTTGGTCTCGGATTAAGCTCACCCGAGCACACCAAATTCTGCCAAATGGACCCGTAGGGTCGCGGCACACCAACAACAACAACGAAAGCCAAAAATCGAGCCAAATCGAGCCACAAATCAACTCCAATATATCAATACTCTCGCTAAAAGGTTACCAGGTCAAAACCCATCACAAAATAAGCCATGAGGATCGGACCACGCAAGGCCGTGAGCCACGGCTCGCGGTCATCAAGTCGACACCCAAGAAACCCATAAATCCGGATACCAAACGAGTTTTCATCATCAAAACATCTTTTCCCATTAGTATTTTACAAAACCCAATCAATAAAAACTGTGTACCCACGGTTTGGGACACAAATCGAGGCACACGAGGCGAAACTCGTGGCCACTCACCTTCAAAACGACTCCAAATACAAGTTTCTTCAAAAACCCAACAAGTATTAATGAAAGTGGTGGTGTTTATGTGGCGGTGGTGATGTGAACGAGGGTCTAGGGGTGTTTGTTTCGCGCGTGAGATACACCAAAAGAAAGATCTTGATGAGAGGATTAAGATGGTGATGATATTTTGGTTGTAGGGGCGGCGGTGTGGTGGTGGCTGCCGGAAATAGGGGCGGCGGCTAGGTCAAATTAGAGAGAGAGAGAATGAAGATGAAGGTGATGGTGTGTTTTTATGTTTGTGTGTTGTGTGAACCAGGAACCACAAGGACCAATTGTAATATACTTTTTTTTTTGTTTAAAATAAAAATTATAATAGTAATAATAATAATAGGAGGGGGCGGCTAGTGTGTAAAATGCAAGGGCCAAACCCGTAAACTTTTCAAAGTATCCCGACACTCACAAACCGAGCTCGTTTTCGTATCTCAAATTTTCTCAACTCGTGTTAACTCACGCATCAATATTTTTAAAATTGTCATTCCACACGATTTGATCATAAATACGTTCGTAAAAATTCATAACACAACCGTTATTCAAAATTTCCTAATTGGTTAAGTTATCCTAGTTCCGGAGTCAACGTAGTGCCTAATAGACATCTCAACAATTATTCTCAACATATAATCCATATCAAATCAATAATTCAAATTCGATTCTAAATAAACTTAAAAATTGACAACCACAATTTAAATTTCACAAGTTCGTTACGAATAAAAATACCAAACATTTAATTATAAACGAACTTTAACGTAATGCGGGTTTCAAAATAGCTCCATAAATTGCCATTTGTCACATCCTCCCAGCCTCAGAAGAAACCCGTCCCGGGTTTCTCTCGGAACAAACCATCTATGACATAAAAAGCTTAGGATATCTCTTCCGAAGCTCATCCTCACGTTCCCACATAAATTCCGGTCCATGACGGGAATTCCAATGAACCTTGATGAGTGGAATATGACTGCGCTTGAGTCGCTTAATCTCTCGATCCAAAATCTCAATCGGTTCTTCCAAAAAGTTCAAACTCTCATCAATACGAATATCCTTCATCGGTATAACCGGTGTCTCATCCGAAAAATATTTCTTCAAATTACTCACATGAAACACATCATGAACCTTACTCAATTCCTGTGGTAGCTCCAACCGATAAGCTACGGGCCCGATTCTCTCCAAAATTAGAAATCGTCCAATGTAGCGGGGGTTGAGTTTCCCACGTTTTCCAAAACGTATCACTCCTTTCCAGGGCGAGACCTTCAACATCACTTTGCCTCCAACTTGGAACTCAAGTGGTTTATGTCTCTGATTGGCATACTTTTCTGTCTATCTCGAGCTGCTTGTAACCTATCACGAATTTAAGTCACTTTCTCAGTAGTCTCCAAAATAAGCTCGGGGCCTGTGAGTTGGCTGTCTCCAACCTCAGCCCATCCAATTGGCGAACGACATTTACGGCCATATAAAGCTTCAAAAGGTGCAGCTTTAATACTCGTATGATAGCTGTTGTTGTAGGAGAATTCCGCAAGGGGTTGATATTTCTCCCAGCCTTTACCAAAATCAATTATACATGCACGAAGCATATCCTACAAAGTCTAAATAATCCTCTCACTCTGACCGTCGGTTTGGGGGTGATAAGCAGTGCTCATATCAAGTCTCGTCCCCAAAGCGGTTGAAGTGATTGCCACAAAGCTGACGTGAAACGACTATCGCGATCCGAAATGATCGATATTGGAACACCATGATGCGAAATAATTTCCTTCACGTACAACCTAGCAAGTTTGTCAATACTATCATCTTCACTAATCGCTAAGAAATGAGCAGACTTAGTCAATCGGTCCACAATTACCCAGATAGCGTCACAACCGCTAGCTGTCTTTGGTAATTTGGTAATAAAATCTATTGTGATCCGCTCCCACTTCCAAACTGGGAGTTCTGGCTGCGTCAATAACCCTGACGGTTTCTGGTGTTCTGCCTTAACCTTAGAACATGTCAAACATTTGCTAACGTACAAAGCTATATCTGCCTTCATGTTTGGCCACCAATACAATTTCTTCAGATCCTGGTACATCTTGTTAGACCCAGGATGAATAGAATACTTTGACTTATGCGACTCATGCATAATCAACTCACGAATTCCTCCATACAATGGTACCCAACTTCGCTCTCCAAAACATAATATTCCATCAGAACGCTTAACAAATCCCTTCTCATTTTCTGCCATCCCAAATATATTTTCAGCAGGTCGGTTTTCTGCTTTCAACGCTTCCATTTGAGCTTCTAATATCTGAGATGGTAACGGTGATACGATAGTCATCCCTAATGACCTAACTCGTAACGGTGATATTCTCTCCTTTCGACTAAGAGCATCAGCAACGACGTTCGCTTTACCGGGATGATAACGAATTTCGCAATCATAATCGCTTAGCAGCTCTATCCAACGTCGCTGTCTCATGTTGAGCTCTTTTTGATTCAAGATGTGTTGCAGACTTTTGTGATCCGTGTATACAATACACTTGGTTCCATACAAATAATGTCTCCATATTCTCAAGGCAAAAACCACAGCACCTAACTCCAAATCATGGGTGGTGTAGTTCTTCTCATGCTTTTTAAGCTGTCGGGAAGCATAAGTTATTACCTTCTCTCATTGCATCAACACAACTCCCAAACCTTTATGAGAGGCGTCACAATAAACAACAAAATCCTCGCTACCTTCGGGCCATGCCAATATAGGAGCACTACACAACATCTCCTTAAGTAATTGGAATGCCTCCTCTTCCTTATCTCCCCATTCATATTTAACATTCTTTTGAGTCAATTTGGTCAACGGCTTCGCTATTTTCGAAAATCTCTCAATGAACCTTCGATAGTAACCGGCTAAACCCAAAAATTGACGAACTTCAGTTGGGGTTGTCGGTGCGGCCCAATCTTTAATAGCTTCAATCTTAGCGGGATCTACATGAACTCCTAGGCTATCAATCACATGACCCAAAAATTGCACCGTCGGGATCCAAAACTCACATTTGGAAAATTTATCATACAGCTTTTCCTGCCTGAGCAATTCTAAGATAAGTCTTAGATGCTCATTATGCTCCTTCTTACTCTTCGAATAGATCAGAATATCGTCGATAAACACAATTACAAACTTGTCCAAGTAAGGCTTACACACCCGATTCATGAGATCCATGAATACCGCCGGTGCGTTAGTCAACCCAAACGGCATCACTTGGAACTCGTAATGCCCGTAACGGGTTCTGAAAGCCATTTTCGGAATATCTTCCTCGCGCACTCTATGTTGGTGATACCCCGATCTCAGATCGATCTTCGAATACACACTCGATCCTTGAAGCTGATCGAACAAGACGTCGATCCTCGGTAACGGGTATCTATTCTTTACGGTCAACTTGTTCAGCTCTCGGTAATCAATACACATACGAAACAATCCATCCTTCTTCTTTACGAATAAAACTGGAGCTCCCCAAAGGGAAGAACTTGGTCGTATAAACCCCTTTTCTACTAACTCCGCCAATTGTTTCGACAACTCTTCCAGTTCAGTCGGTGCGAGTCGATAGGGTGCCCGTGCCACGGGTGCAGCACCAGGTATCAACTCAATCTGAAACTCCACTTGTCTAGTGGGCGGGATTCTCGAAAAAGCATCGGGGAATACATCCGGAAAGTCACAAACTATAGACACATCTCCAAGACATCTTTCTTTCTTCTCCTTCCCTCCTTTCTCAGAAATTTGTGCCAAGAAAAGGCAACATCCCTTATCCATTAGTTTTGGTAGCTTAGTGCAAGATACGACTGCTAATCTGGTTGGGCTCCTCAAACCTTTTCGATCTCCTTGTATATTTAAAATCTCCATGCCATAAGGTACACGCACGATTTTCTCCTCGCAAGGTATGTGAGCACGATACTTATACAACCAATCCATACCAATGATGACATCAAAACTTCCTAATGTGACGGGTAGAAGATCTATGTTGAAAGGGTGATTCAAGAAGTTTAACGTGCAACCGCGAATGATAGTCTTAATCCTTTCTATATTTCCATTAGCTAACTCTACATAATAACCAATTCCTAAGGCCATCAGGGGTTTTTCTAGTAAGGGTGCAAAAGCAGTGGACACAAAACTCTTATCGGCACCAGTATCAAATAGTATGGAAGCATAACGATTATTGAGAAGGAACGTACCAGTAACAACGTTCGGATCTTCTCCCCTCTCGTTCCCAATTGAATAAACTCTCCCATGAGCAGCTCCTGCTTCCACACGCTGGTTCTCATTGTCATGTCATTCACGGTTTCCTCCAGCTCCACGGTTTCCATGATTGTACCCATTACCACCCGATCCTTGATTACCTCGGTTCCATGATTCCCTGGATTCATTCCTATAGTGTCCCTTCTTCCCACATCCAAAACAAGTAACATTCGCCTTACTCATAGTTTCAGGAGTAGCTTGGACCATAGCAAGCGGTCGAGCTCTACAATCCTTAGCTATGTGCCCCATCTTTGAGCAGCTCTTACACACTATAATACATCGTCCAGAGTGATTTTTATAACAACGACTACACTTAGGCGAATCTCCATTATGATTTTTCTTGTCTCCATCCCCAATAGCATAAGCCTTGGCAACTGCCTATCGTTTGTTTCGGTGATAATTACCCTTAGAGTGGTTGTCCCTCTTCCTCTTCCCACTCTTTTCTTTTTCAGCATTTTCCAGTTCCAACGAACCCATCAATTGTTGAGAGACCATAATAGCCTCATGAAGGTTAACATGCTTAGCAGAAATCACGTCGTTCCTTGTTGCCACAGGTAACCCATCGGTATACCTCACAGTCTTTTGGGTCTCAGTTTTAACCATATCTGGGCAAAGCAAGACTAGCTCTTGAAAACGACGATTGTAAGTCGCCATGTCAGTACCCTTCACTTTGTGATTCAAAAACTCAATCTCTAGTTTCTTAACTTCATTCCTTGGGCAGTAAGTCTGGATCAGCAAGGACTTGAACTGCTCCCAAGTCATGGCATAAGCCACTTCGCTCCCAATCGAATTACGATAATTGTTCCACCAAGTTAATGCCTCGTCCTTAAAAGTAAAAGAGGCGAACTTTACCTTCGCATTCTCCGCACAGTTACTGACAATAAATACTGACTCAGTTTTCTCTATCCATCTCACCAAGTAGACTACTCCTTCAGTCCCACCAAACTCAAGAGGTCCACAAATTCGGAACTCCTTGTAGTTACATCCAGTAGTACGAGCAGGTGGAAAGGCTTCAGCTGAGTTGTTGGAGTGATTCGACTCAGCTAGTAGTTCAGCAACACGTTGTTCCACAAGTTGATTGATCATAGCTTGATTCACGGTAGGTGCATTCGGTGGAATATGATCATGGTCTTTCATGGTGTATGAGGGAGGTCGAGATATAGACAACCCTACCCCTACCAAAGGTAGAAAAGAACCTCCGACCTTGCAAAGAGTAAGGATCGAACCCTTAATCTCTATATCCAGAGGCAAGGGTGTTAACCACTTAATCATTAATCATTGGGTAAATGATATGATGATTAAATTTAAGTATAAGTTATACTTTGTAAAAATATGCTCTTACTCTTTGCATTGACATATTAAAAAAGTAAAGTACTTTTTATCTCTTACTCTTTTAGAAACATAATAAAATTAAGCAAACTAAGCAAATGTCATTTATACTTTCTTACAAAGTATGAAAATTTTCCATATTCTTCATTTAAATATATTATTTCTTCTCCATAAAATGTTTAGAGTTTTGAGTGTTATTTGGCGATGTTATACGATCTGTTTCACTTAAAAGTACGCAACAAAGTGCGGCTATGAACGATACTTATTGGTTACTTGTGGTCTTCCATAACCCAAGTCAGGGCCGGTCATGAGGTTTTTGATGCCCAGGGCGAAATGATCAAAACATGCCCCTAATATATATTATAAATAGGCAACATACCGTTTTTTCGAGTTTTCACGTAAAACAAAAATGCATATATAAACTAAATACAAGTCACAAGTGTATTATAACTTAAAAAGACGTTATAAAACAAATATGAATTAATCCTTACCTTTGTAAGAATCAAGGAAAAAAAAAAAAAAAAGCTATCCAAGTAAATCATAAAACAACCACAAAAATTTAGCGAAATACCCAACCACGTACAAAGTGTATATGTTGCTATATCACACGACAGAAAATGTACTCTCAAAGCAATGATAAAAAAGAACATACGATTCCTCGCACCTAATGTGTTTTTTGTGATTAATAAATGAAAGCAATATCTTTATATATGTTTACAAAATGAGAAGCATGTAAAGATAAAGAAATCTTCATTGCGATAACTGCTCAGAGATGACCTAGTGACAAAAGGACATGTGACTATCATTTTAAAATGGTCTCAAGTATAATTCTTGATAGTTGCAAATAACTATGAATTAGCCACATCAACCTCCTAAAATGGGAGGGTTTTACCTGGTTCCAGTGAGTGTGACGGTGGGTTCAAATCTTGTAAATTAGTCGGCCAAAAAATCAAAAACTATGATTACTAAAAAAGGAACTTAATTGCCACGAGTCTTGTAATAATAATAGGCTAAAGTAAAAATAGAAAATCTAAAAAACTTGGTAACAATTCTTTTAAAAATATACAAGCGAAATAAACTGACAATCAACCAAAAAAACAAATACTTGGTCAAACAAATCCCACGTGATGTTGTCATACTCCCGAAACAAAAATAAAATAAACATACTTCAACTCATTCCTATTCCTCCTACTTGCATTCTAATTTCTTCTTCAACTCATTTTCTTGTTCATGTTATGTCCTTCTTCCATTGATCTGTAGCGCAAAAATAAATAAATAAATAAATAAACATTTGCTGCCCGCTTCGCCTGATGCCAGAGCCGGCACTGTCCCAAGTCTTCTTAAAAGTCTTCCCTATCTCAAGTCTTGTTAAAAGTCTTTGGTGATTATACAAAATTTTGTTGATGGCCGGCATCCTCTTCACGATTTGCATGTCACGAACCTTAAATATTAAAATTAAGGAATTTGTTGATGGCCGGCATCCTCTTCACAAAAGTTAAACATTAAAGTTAAGGAACTTTTGTTATTATAAAGCGTTCAGTTTTATTTGTTAAATTGGTTCGTCTTATATATAAAGTGGAGTGCTAGACTCACTCACATTTTACAAAATTTCTCCCACACAATGAGGTGGAATACATCTTAGCCACTCATGTGAGAGCATTAATTGACCAAGTGAGAGCATTGGGTGGCTAAGATGCATTCCACCTCATTGTGTGGGAGAAATTTTGTAAAATGTGAGTGAGTCTAGCACTCCTCATTTATAAATGATTGTAGGCGTATATTTTTCACCAATTCATTTCACCAGTCGCATGTTATTAAAAGCCTTAACATGCAAAACTAAGGATAAAAAGCCAATACTCTAAATTTCCAAAAATGAAGTCACCACAATCATTATGTTACTTATCATCTTCCTCTCATATTTCACTTCTCTTTTATTGTCTCGCGATTATATGTCTTACTACTTCTGCCACTGTCTCTGCTTCCTATGGTGGTAATGAGACTGATTATCACGCATTGTTGTCATTTAAGTCAATGATCACCCAAGATCCATACCAAGTTCTAACCTCGTGGAACCATTCGTTTCATTTCTGTGAATGGAGTGGTATTTCATGTGGAAAGCGGCACAAACGAGTGACTGTTTTACGGCTGCGTTCGCAAGGCCTAGTAGGCTCATTGTCTCCTCATGTAGGAAACCTTAGCTTCCTACGTATACTTTCTCTCTCTAACAACAGCTTTTTAGGAACCATTCCTCATGAACTTGGTCGTCTATCTAGGCTACGTGTTCTATCTCTTAGTATAAACAAATTCAGTGGAGTCATTCCAACAAACTTATCTGGTTGTTCTAACCTCGAAGACCTATGGCTCTATCGAAATGAGCTAACTGGAAGCATACCCAAGAAGATGAGTTTACTCTCGAAACTTGCTACTCTTGAAATTCACATGAATAACTTAACAGGTGGAATCCCACCTTTCTTGGGGAATATTACATCAATGGAAGTGTTCTCTGCTGTCAGCAACCCGTTGGGTGGGAGAATTCCAGATACCTTGGGTCAAAGGAAAAGATTGACGAAATTTTACTCTGGTGAGTGCAACTTATATGGAAGCATCCCTCACTCCATTTTCAACCTCTCACTCCTAGTTAATTTTTCCTTAGCTGATAATCACCTCACTGGTAGTCTTCCTTCAGAAATTGGTAATCAGCTCCCAAATCTTGTGCGGCTTCAGTCAAGGAATAATGAACTGACCGGAGTTCTTCCACCTTCTCTTTCTAATTGTTCTAAATTAGGATATTTTGAAATGAGTTTCAACAATTTAAGTGGGAAGTTGGAAATCGATTTTTCAAAACTAAGAGATATTTATTCAATTAGATTAGGTTTAAACAACTTCCATGGACGTAGAGAAGCCGATGACATGAGGTTTATTGATTCTTTGAAAAACTGCACCAGATTAGTAGATTTGTATCTTTATAATTGCAACCTTAGAGGAGTGCTTCCAATATCAATAGGTAATCTTTCTGATAAACTCAGCATTCTAGTATTAGGATACAATCAATTATTTGGAAGCCTACCTTCAAGTATAGGTAGTCTAGTTAGTTTGACCGCTTTAGATTTAGGAACTAATTTATTCAAAGGAAAGATCCCCAGTACAATTGGTAAACTTAAAAAGCTACAATATCTTAGTCTAGTTAGAGATCAATTTTCAGGGCCTATCCCTGATACCATGGGGAACCTATCATTGTTGAATGAACTTTATTTATATTCCAACAAATTAGAAGGCCTTATTCCATCAAGCCTTGGGAATTGTAAAGAACTTAATTTGTTAAACCTTAGAAACAATAGACTCGGTGGTAAAATACCCAAGCAACTTCTTCAACTCCCATCACTAACTGTTGGTTTAGATCTTTCATACAACAACATGTCTGGTTCAATTCCATCAGAGATTAAAGACCTCAAGATGTTGAATATTCTTGATTTATCCCGCAATAATCTATGAGGCAACATTACTAGTAGCCTTGGTGAGTGCATTAGCCTTACATGGTTAAACCTAAGAGGCAACAGATTTGAAGGCGTAATACCATCTTCATTCAGTTCCTTGGGAGGATTGGGGGTACTCGACATTTCTGAAAATAATTTTATAGGTAGAATTCCACAATTTTTAGGCAAATGGAAATCCTTAGAGTATTTGAACCTATCCTTTAATGATTTTGAGGGTGAAGTACCGGTTGTTGGAGTGTTTGCAAATGCAAGTGCTTTTTCGGTTGTGGGGAACAATAGGCTTTGTGGTGGTTTGGTTAAACTTGAGTTACCCAAATGCAAGGAGAGGGGTAGACAGAAAAAAAGGTTTCCATTCTTCATATTAGTCATTGTGATTGCACTAACGTTGCTCATCATATTATGTTGTGTGTATCTTTTGTGTAAGAAGAAACACAACAGTCAACCACCTCAATCATTAGGGAATCAACGGTTCATGAAAGTTTCATACAATGAACTTCACAAGGCTACTAATGGATTCTCTGTAGCAAATTTGATTGGAGAGGGTGCGTTCAGTTCTGTTTATAAAGGGATCCTCGAGTCCGATGATGATAAATATGTTGCAATCAAAGTTCTAAATCTTCAAAATCGAGGAGCTCAGAAAAGTTTTCTAGCAGAATGTGAAGCTTGGCGGAATATTAGACACCGTAATCTGTTGAAGATTATAACTTCATGTTCAAGTGTTGATTTTCAAGTCAACGATTTTAAAGCTTTGATTTACGAGTTTATGCCCAATGGAAGTGTACATGATTGGCTTCATTCAAGTTCATATACATCCAAACTCAACCTTCTTCAAAGAATAAATATTCTTAGAGATGTTGCAACAGCACTTGATTATCTTCACAATCGCTGCCAAACAACGGTTGTTCACTGTGATTTGAAGCCTAGCAACATTCTACTTGACGCTGATATGGTGGCTCATGTTGGAGACTTTGGTTTAGCTCGACTACTTGGTACAGACTTAAACCAAAACAGCTCGACCGGGGTTAAAGGAACCATTGGTTATGCACCTCCAGGTAGTATTCCATAATGCTTACATTTAAGTATTCCATAATGCTTTCAAGTTAATGTTTGTAAATTAAGTAACTGTTTTTAATTCGCAGAGTATGGTCTCGGGAGCGAGCTGACAAGTATTGGGGATGTCTACAGTTTTGGAATATTATTACTAGAGGTAATGACCGGGAAAAATCCGATAGATGACATGTTCAACGATGGTCTTAGCCTTCATAAATTTGCTTACTTGGCATTACCAGATCTTGTGATCGACGTTATTGATGGTGATGCAATTGTGTTGGAAAGTACAGAAGCGAATGCAAAGAAAGTGGAAGAATGTTTGGTTGCAACTATCAAGATTGGAGTATCGTGCTCTGTGGATTCCCCACCACAACGGATGAAAATAGAAATTGTTGTCAACGAGTTGCAGCGTATTCTCGATGTGCTTCAAAATATATAAGGTACTCTGTTCTCTCCTTTTGCAGAATATGATTTTACATAGGTTTGTTAATAAATAATGACCAACTTGGTTTTATTTTTGAACGAATGCAGGTCTAAATGCAACAAGGAGCGGTGCATGTCGTAGTTATATAAACATTAATTTGTCAATTATGTACTGTAAGAGACGTAAGAGTGCATTTACATTCATGGTGACTAATTATTATATGTATCAAACGTGTTTATGATTAAGTGTGTTTATTTGAATGAGAAAGCTTATCGCTTTCCCGTCTTTTGATTGGAAGCAAAGTTTGTTGGTTACATCACTGGATCCTTTCATGGGGGCAAAGTTTGTTTGTTTTACTACTGCAACCCTTGACATCTTAGTGTATCTGCATAGTGAATATTGCTGAAAGTTGTAGTCAGATTACACAAACTTGGCTAAATTTAGGTCTTGTAGTTTGTTTACTATTAGGCCCGGTACCTGTCTTTTTACCGAAAACGCGTACAAAAAAGAAATGCTTCGACAACCCCGTCCTAGAAATCTGGAGGGTGAATCTGTGGAACGTGCTTTCGCTTCTGATGTCGTCAAAAATCAACAATTTACTTGATTTCGAGTTCATGGACCGCCACCTAAACTGAACATTTCTAACTACATGAATAAATTGGGAGCGTTGAACAACACAGGGAGTATGACTGATATTGGGATAATAATGACTGAGTTCCCGTTGGACCCGCATCTCGCTAAACTACTTTTAACATGTGAAAATTTAGTTTTGTAAACGAAGTTACAATGATTGTATCTATGCCCTGAGTCCCATCTGTATTCTTTAGTCCATAAGCCCAGACAGAAAAAAGCGATGATGCACATGCAAAGTTTTTTGTGCCTGAATCCGATCATCTAACCTCACTCAACATCTACAAACAATGGGAAGCTAACAAATACTGTGGAGACTAGTGTAGCAGTTATTACTTACAAGTGAAAACTCTACGAAAGGCTCGGGATGTGAGTACGCCTAAAAGAATTGGGACATCATCAGAAAAGCGATATACTCACTTACTTCCATAACGCTGCAAAACCTTAAAAGAATCAAGGATACATACGTATTAGGATCCGGATGCCATGCCATTTGCACTGGACCTCAGCTTTATGTTGCAACATCTTGGGCGGGTCTAACGCTTGTTTAACGGGTCAAAATGAGAACATTTTTGGTATGGATCAGGTTGGCCCAGAATGTATTTTTCCCAGTTTTTGAATATAACCATTTAGGAGCTTATATGCATTAGGTATTCATTTTTGCTACGCATGACCCATTAAGATAGTGATTATGCCTTTCACTGTCTTAGTCTAGTATTCATGTTAGCTTGACATATTGGCGAATATTGGCAATAAATTATTCATCTGGCTACCAGAAGGACTCCGACAAATAGACTGTAGCAACCAAAGCTACAAGTCTTCTTGAAGAGTTATTTGATCAACATCTTATGTTGCAACATCTTGGATGGTATGGCTGCTCGTTGAATATATATTCGTAAGGGTGGGAAAATGGGCGCGTTTGGCGGCTTGTGTACGGGTCAAAACAAGAACATTTTTTGTAAGGATCAGGTTGGCCCGGAATGTTTTTGGCCCAGTTTTATAGTAATAATCCCCTATAGCTGTTATCGTGCTAAATATGATTACAAAAGCAATGTTTTGGTTTTTGCTATAAGCATGCGTGATAATAAGTTGTTTTGGTCACACATTCAAACTAGAAAAATCATGTCGCACACAACAAACAATTAGAGATAGACCAACAACCGCTAACTGAATGAAAAAGTAGCACATTCTTCATGTGGCCATCGGACATGATTAGCTGTTTCTACTGTTCTACATTGTAAATTCACACCATAAATAGGCTCAAAAAACAATCAGATTTGAAACTGCAACTAATAAAAAGGGATTACAAGCACGTCATTGTCAAACCATCATGTTGGATTCATCTTCCTCCCCTGTTGCTGCTTCATAGAACATGTACTGGCTTTGATACTCGATCAAGTACCGTGTAGATCTTCACACATCCCAAAACAGCTCATAAACTCGGCTCACGTCTTCCATTTCCACAACCTCCCCTTTCCTCTTCTGGCAAGCTAATGCAGCTAATGTGATCAAGTTTATGGCGTATCTCAGAGATGTTTCAACACCAATTTTTGTCAACAAAACCTATGCATCAAGAATCTTGTGAATGTCATCTTCAGTGTACGGTTGCGTGGAGATGATGAGAAGGCGGTCCAGGAAATCGATTGGAATCCCATGGGGGGATTTGTAGTTTGTGCTTGTGATTCCTCGGATGGTGGCAACAACAAGTATTGGTGCCATGTCGTTTTCTAAGGCATGGTTTAGGTATGAAAAACACTCGATATCAAGCATGTGGACTTCATCAATGAACAGAACACCAGGAATGATATCTGCCTTTCTTTCCTCTCGCCACTCTGCAACCTTTGTATCGATCTATTCCCTCACTTCAGCTCGTATTTCTACGGTGTCACCAGTGAAGAGAGCAAGAAAACCCTGTGTTCTGCATTTCATAACAAAAATAATTAAGCTTTCAGAAATATCAAGTGGCATAGTTACTTTGACATTTCATCATATCCAAGTTATTCCATCATGCAAAAGTTCACCGACTCCCCCTGCCCCATAGATAACAGAAACCACCACTGACAATTGCAGAGATTGTAACTTCAAAAAAACAACACTACTTCAGTTATTCCCCAATGCCACATAGTCTAACAACAGCTGTTTCAGCCATAACCATCAAAAGTTCCAACTAATGCATATTCCCCAATGCCGAAATGAGGCATCCAACTTCAAAGCATCCTAACTGTAAAGGAATTAATCCAAATTCCTAATTTCAATCGGACAATAATATGTACCTTTGCGAATGGGCATCTATGGTCTTATCAGTTATATTTCATTATTGTACTTTTTTGTTCTTCTGGGTCAAACAAATCTTATTAAAACCAAGACAAGGATTTTGACGAAAATGATGCAGTAATTCTTAAGAAAATGTCAATATCAGAGGTTACAAAATAATCAAAAATCAATATTACAGGTCGCAAAAGTCATCATTTTAATGACACACATGAGCCTCTACAAAACAAGTTAAAGAACAGAAACACCCTAATGCAATGCACAATCAAGAAATAGAAGCATCAGTCATGACTTAGAGAAAATGGCACTTTTGTTCATAGCAAAGAAGAGTCCTTTTAGATTTCAAATCAGTTTAATTATAAATTTTAAGTCACATGTGTTGAAGGCGTCATACCAAATTAACGAACAATGTTTCATATAATCAACACAGTTGTAACCTTAATACACTACTCATGAGCCCCAATCATAGATAACACCTCTGTAGGCAGAATTTTAAGGGAGCGCACAATTGGCAAGAAAATTGTATACTACATTATGAATCAATACAAGCATACAACCGGAAGCCATGGGGTCATGATCACCATTCACATGTTCATTATAAAAGCATAATAGTCAGTATCAAGACTATGGTTTACTGGCAGTGACGACTATCATTGTCGCATTCAACTTATTATGCAATGTGGACATACAGTGGTCCTTCAGTCTATCGATGGCAACTGGGTCGGTTATGTCGGGGATTGCATTTTCCATCCCCGTCCCCAATCCCCAAGTCCACATCCCCATCCCCATTGGGGAATAGTTTAGCTTCCCCATCCCCATCGGGTATCGGGGATCCACATCGGATATTGGGGATTTTTAAGTTTCTTAAAAACCAACAGATATGTTATCTTTCACATGTCTACGTACATATAAGCTGAAATCAAATGAGCTCATAAGCACACATATAAGCCTACACAAACACCCCCTAAGATTAGCCATGTGTAACCCTGACCAAGAATTTGAAGGTACCTCAACACTAGCATTAACTGTAAACACGCAACTAATTTGAAACAGTAAACAATAACTTTAGAAATGCATAGCAGTTTCTATAAATTAAAAGTGATATCAAAAGGAGAGATGTTAACGACTTAACACATACAAACACACACATATACATTAGCTTAATTTGTATAAACATGCATACAAACACGCATCCTTACCCAGTTGCTCTTTCCACCATCCTCAAATCCTTCTTCCTTTATCATATCACCCACAATAAACTCCATAGACACACCCTTATTTCCATTCCTCTGAACACTTTTCTTCACAAAGTTTTGCATACCTTCAATAGCTCTTAGTTGAGTGTCATAACCACCAGCAATTACTTCATCCCATCTGTCGTCGGAACTATCAAACACCTCACTGAATTTTGGCTCATCAATAATCAATACAAGATTGTTATCATTTGCTTCTATAACCTCATCCTATTCAATATTCTTACTAATGTCTTCATTCTGCTTCCTTTTATAAAACCAAGTAACCATACTATCATCACTAACACTACATTTTTGGTTGATTTCCTTTAACTTCAACATCTTCTTTACATATTTCACTAAGAACCTTCAACCCAAAACTGTTAGTGATCACTCCACTTCATTCCTTTTCACCATCTTTCCATCCTCTCTCTCCTTGTCAACTTCAACAACACGTGTTTCGTGTTCATCAATAAAAGGCCTCTCACTGTTTTTATTCATTTCAAATCCATTAGCACCATCACGAATCTCAACACCACCAAGAATTTAATTTACTCAAATCTCCTCCCCTATCGTTATCTTTAACCTCATCATCTTTTTTATCCTGATTACCTAAAGTGCCATCTGTTATCCACTTATCGCTAATTTCTAAATTTGTAATTTGTGAATTCTCAGGCTCTTATGCTTCTAAAAGACTAAGATTATCCCCTTGTATTCCTGACAAGAATTTGTAGGTATCACAACACTAGCATCAACTGTAAACATGTAGCTATTTTGAAACAGTAAACCATAACTTAAAAAATGCAGAGCAATTTCTCTAAATTAAAAGTGATACCCGAGGAAGAGATGTTAACAACTTAACGAATACAAACATACACATATACGTTAGCTTTAGAATTGGCAAAACGGGAGGGTCACTGTAATAATGGGTTGAAACATGTTCGGGTCAAAAGGGTAAGTTTGGGTACGGGTCGTGTTGAATATGCACTTTAGTTGCCTTTTGGCCCGTCTGACCCATTCGACCCCTTTCCTTTTTAACATTTTTGACCCAAGCCAACCAATTCACAAGCAAATGGGTCGAAATTGCCATCTCTAGTTAGGTTAATTTGTACAAACATGAATCTTTATACAAACACGCACCATAGATATCATTCCCTTCTAGAGACATAATTAATGTTTAAAGTTGTAGTTGTAACATCTAAATCCAAAATTAATTCATGTTATTTTAAAAAACCAAAATTCACATCAATCGGGCATACAAAACGGGTATTAAACCAGGATAGTTACACCGTCACTTAATGTCAAATACTAACAAGCCACAAACATCAAAAGCAATCTCAAATCCAATATCAACTGACCAACAAAATCTCAAAAACCTGAATCCAATCAAAATCTCGAAACCAAAAACCTAAACATCAAAACTCAACAATCCAAGCTAAACCCGGTTCATATCCTAAATTCATACCACATTTTCTCAAAACACGAAAATTCACCCCATTTACACACACGACATGTGCATCCAACGAGGGCAGTTACATCATCACTTATCATAAAATACTAACAAGTAGTAAACATCAAAAGCAATGTTAAAGTAACAATAGGTCCAAATTTAATTATCAGAGTTTAGAAAAGTAGATCCATAAACCGTGAGCCTTGGCCGAGCCTTCCATTCCAAGCATGCATCTCAACACTTAATTACCTGAGAAAACGTGCTAAAAGTCAGCTTTCGCTGGTGAGATCATAGGTTTAAATTCATACTCAATATAGTGGACATATACGCAAAACGCTTGCTAGCAGACTAAGGATTCACTAAAAGCCTGCGGATACCCTCCGCTCCAACAAAACACACGGATACCCTTCCGTACTAACAAAACACACGGATACCCTTCCGTACTAACATAGATATTCGGGTAGCCCCCGCAATACCAATAATAACTCGGATAACCTCCGAAATATTAATAACCTATAGGTGCACACTATAGTATCTAAATAAGTCAACCTTGAATAGTACACACAAAACTATGTGACTAAAGCTGACAATCCAATAAGCCAACCTTGAATAGTACACACAACAAATATGTGACTAAAGCTGACAATCCATCAATAACCAAATAAGCCAACCTTGAATAGTACACACGACATGTGTGACTAAAGCTGACAATCCACCAATAACCAAATAAGCCAACCTTGAATAGTACACACGACATGTGTGACTAAAGCTGACAATAGATCCTAGTCCATACGCATAGCAAGTTTAGAAATAATATAAAAGCGATAATAGTCCACGTAAAATGATTTGCACGTTTCTCACCCCAATCGTTGAAAACATAGTTCAAGAGTAAAAAGAGGGGCTATGACTCACCTCAAGTCCAGATAATAGCAAGACGAGGTAGGTAGAAATAAGACGTATGATAACTCACGAAACAGCAACTACGGACTTGGCACGACCTAACAATATTAACTCTTTCAGAAATCATTTCCTCAAATATATAATATTCCCAAACCCGGACGAGAATCCGTTTTATTTCCGAAAATCCATTTCGTATTAGTTTGGTGTATTTGCGTTTGGTATCCATACGGGTAGTGAGTCGACTCAAAACAAACCGAAGAAAGATCACATATAGAAAGATAAATAAACTATAGATCTAATATTAGCCCAATATATTATTTAAATAAATCGCTAAAGTTTACCAAATCCGTCGATTTGATAATCCTCATATTTATTTACGTAACATACCGTTCCAAGATTACACCCAACCTAAAGCACATAGCACATAATTACTATATAGTATATATCATAGTTTAATAAATTCCTCATATATATCGTCAAATTGGCCAGATTTCCCGATATATACACTCGCAATCTATTACACTTTACATATACTACAACCTATGAGCGTCGTAGGATACGATGCCCACTAATATGTTTATTTCATATAACCAAATAACCCGGCTCAACCTTACGGTTAAGTGGTTATTTAATTATAGGAAACGTCTATATTAGTCGTCATATATCCGTGACAACACGAACGTCACAAATAGTAACTTACCTGGACCCGAGTGACAACAATTTCGTCTAACTCAATAAGTTTATCCGTTATATATCCGAGATGACATTTTATTAAACGTTTCATAATTGTCGGGAGTTTCCCGTTTTATAACACAATTTTTATAATAATAATACGTTCAATAATATTACGCCACTTTCGTAGCCTAATATATATCTAATCGTATTATTTATAATACGACTCGTGATTATTATTATTATTAATATACGCGCTTATATAGTTATATATACGTTATTCACGTATATATATATTCATATAAACGTTCATATTATCAATAATGATTATTACGAGTTTTATTATTTTCGTTTTAGTTTTAATACTTATTGAGTTATACGAAATGGTCATATGTCCGAGTCATGACTCTCGGCTCATTGTCCAAGTCCAATAATAAGCAAGAGTCATAAAATAACAAATCTCCGTCCAAATCACAATCTCAAACCACGGGCTACAACAATAGGGTCCGACTACGGCACCCGACTAACCTATCTCCGTCAATCTAACGACCGTCTCACAATCGGTCCCCAATAACTCTTACCAATTGACAACAACTCCACAATACCAATAATCAATATCCAATGTCGAGACCAAACACGGTCTCGACCCAACCAAAAGTATTCGGCCGATAAATGAAATGCCACAACAATATAACAATCATGTTCACAATTATTCAAGAAATAACATTAACAAGGTTAATGTTTGGGTCGGTTTACCAAGCCAACCCGAGCCCTCGACTCAATTGAGTCTCGGCTCCAAACCGCGAGTCACTAGGACTCGAACCAAACATCACAAGAGCACCTAGCTCGCAAGAGCATAACAAGTAACCATATAACCCATTCGACCCAAAGGTCAAATCGGCAACAAACTAATACACGGCTAAAAGCCGCGACCCACAAGGGTCGAACCACAATAATTCTACGAGCCCGAGGCTCGAACCACGACTAATCGAGAACCCCCATAAGGGTCTCGGCATGGTCATATGAGCAACAAATGAAACCCCGAGACCACACGGTCTCGGTTAGCTCGGATCGGGGAACATAACACCCTCGACAACAACCAAACAATAATCACCACGGGACCAAAGCCACACAAGGCTCGGACCACAAATAAGCCGAGAGCCTTGCTCTCGGTTCCGAGTCAACCATAACCAAACCCAAGAAAACCCGGATACCAAACTTATTTTTATCTTTAAAACATCATTTCCATTCAAGATCAATTCGATTCTCAACATAATAATCCGTGTAGCCACGGATTAGCACCAATTCGTGGCTCCCAAAACCCAAAAATAGCTCCTTCTCACCTTCTTGGACCTCCAAATGAACGGATCTAGTAAAGTTAATAAAAATTCGAATGGATTATTAGAGATTTGGTGGTGTTAACGGAGGTTCTAGGGCAAGTTTCATATACCAAATGAAAGAGGGTGAAGAGAGGAATAAAATGGTGGTGTTTGTTTTGTTGGGGGGTCGGAGATGCGGCGGTGGTGGCCGGAAATAAGGTTCGGCGGCTAGGGTTTAATAGTGGGGAAGAAATAGAGATGAGAGAGAGATGGAAATAGGTGTGTGGGTGGGTTTGTGTTGTGTGGGTGAAAACCGGACCAAACACAACCTTATATATCTTTTATTATTATTATTATTTTTTTGCAATTTATTAATAATAATAATAATAATAATAATAATAATAATAATAATAATAATAATAATAATAATAATAATAATAATAATAATAATAATAATAATAATAATAATAATAATAATAATATTACGGTGGAGCGGGTAACGCGGGTAATTGTAAAAACATGTGGCCCGAACCCGAACTCATTTTAAACTTCAATATCACCCGAGAACGTCTCGTAAATAATTAAAAATATAGTCAGACTCGTAAGACGAATCATAAAACTGTCGTTAGGTAATCCTAGTGCCAAAGTCAACGTAGTACCAAGTGAGAATTCAAATATACATCACCGATCATTTAATCAAAAATGAATTATGAACATAATTCACGAATCCCATAACGTCATTAATTAAAAATATCCATAAAATAGGTCTCACAAGTTCGTTGTGAAATGAAAATTTCAAATAAAAATTATAAACGAACTTAAATTGAAATGCGGGTTTTTAAAATAGCTCCCTAAACTGCCGGTTGTCACATCCTCCCCGTCTCAGAAGGAAACCCGTCCCGGGTTTCACTCGGAAAAAAAAATTCATCTACGAAGTGAAAAGCTTCGGATATCTCTTCCTGAACTCGTCCTCACGTTCCCACGTAAATTCTGGTCCATGTCGGGAATTCCAACGAACCTTGACGAGCGGAATGCGACTTCGCTTGAGTCGTTTAACTTCACGATCTACAATCTCAATCGGTTCCTCCACGAAATTCAGTTTCTCATCAACACGAATGTCCCTCATTGGAATGACGGACATTTCATCAGAAAGTCATTTCTTCAGATTAC
The DNA here is from genome assembly GCA_030686995.1 of Artemisia argyi. NCBI lineage: Eukaryota > Viridiplantae > Streptophyta > Magnoliopsida > Asterales > Asteraceae > Artemisia > Artemisia argyi. The sequence goes on along the minus strand of CM060680.1, from coordinate 226,088,902 downwards.
TCACGTGGAACACGTCGTGAACTTTACTCAGTTCGGACGGTAATTCCAACCTATAAGCCATGGGCCCAATCCTTTCTAAGATCAAGAATGGTCCAATGTAGCGTGGGTTGAGTTTACCACGTTTCCCGAAACGTATTATACCTTTCCAAGGCGAGACTTTCAGCATTACTTTGTCTCCAACCTGGAACTCTAAAGGTTTACGTCTCTGATCGGCGTAGCTCTTCTGCCTATCTCTGGCTCCTTGCAATCGATCACGAATTTGAGTTACTTTCTCTGTAGTTTCCAAAATAAGCTCAAGGCCTGTGAGTTGGCTATCTCCAACTTCTGCCCAACCAATAGGCGAACGACACTTTCTGCCATACAAAGCTTCAAATGGTGCAGCCTTAAGACTTGTGTGGTAGCTATTATTATAGGAGAATTCCGCAAGGGGTAAATACTTCTCCCAGCCTTTACCAAAGTCTATGATGCATGCACGAAGCATATCCTCTAATGTCTGAATGGTCTTATCACTTTGACCATCGGTTTGGGGATGATATGCAGTACTCATATCAAGCCTCGTCCCCAAAGCCGTTTGAAGTGATCGCCACAAAGCTGACGTAAAACGACTATCACGATCCGAAATAATAGATATCGGGACTCCATGACGCGAAATAATTTCCTTCACATATAACCTCGCAAGCTTATCCACACTATCATCTTCACTAATAGCTAAGAAATGAGCAGACTTTGTCAGACGATCCACAATTACCCAGATAGCGTCACAACCGCTAGCTGTCCTCGGTAATTTGGTAATGAAGTCCATAGTAATCCGCTCCCATTTCCAGACTGGAAGTTCTGGTTGCGTTAGTAATCCTGACGGTCTCTGGTGTTCAGCTTTAACCTTAGCACATGTCAGGCACTTACTAACGTACGATGCTATATCTGCCTTCATATTTGGCCACCAATAGAACTTCTTAAGATCCTGGTACATTTTATCGGAACCAGGATGAATGGAGTACCTTGACTTATGCGACTCATGCATAATCAATTCCCGAATTTCTCCATATAAAGGTACCCAAATCCGATCTCCAAAACATAATAATCCATCAGAACGCTTAACAAATCCTTTCTCATTATCAGCCATCCCAAATATATTCTCGGCAGATCTATTTTCTGCTTTCAACGCTTCCGTTTGAGCTTCGAGTATTTGAGACGGTAATGGCGATACGATAGTCATTCCCAATGACCTAACTCGTAATGGTGGTACTCTTTCCTTTCGACTAAGAGCATCAGCAACAACGTTTGCTTTACCAGGGTGATAGCGAATTTCACAATCATAATCGCTTAGCAACTCAATCCAACGTCGTTGTCTCATATTGAGCTCTTTTTGATTCAAGATGTGTTGTAGACTTTTATGGTCAGTAAATACAACACACTTTGTTCCGTACAAGTAATGTCTCCATATTCTTAAAGCGAAAACCACAGCACCTAGCTCCAAATCATGGGTAGTGTAGTTTTTCTCATGCTTTTTGAGCTGTCGGGAAGCATAAGCTATCACCTTCTCTCGTTGCATCAACACGGCTCCCAATCCTTTATGTGAGGCGTCACAACAGACGACGAAATCCTCGTTACCTTCCGGTAACGCTAAGATAGGAGCACTACACAGCATTTTCTTAAGCAGTTGAAACGCTTCCTCTTCTTTATCTCCCCATTCATACGTAACACTCTTTTGAGTCAATTTGGTCAATGGTTTAGCTATCTTCGAAAATCCCTCAATGAATCTTCGGTAATAACCAGCTAAACCCAAAAATTGACGAACTTCGGTTGGGGTTGTAGGTGCAGCCCAATCTTTTATCGCCTCAATTTTAGCAGGATCCACATGGACTCCTTGTCTATCGATAACATGACCCAAAAATTGTACCGTCGGAATCCAAAATTCGCATTTCGAAAACTTGGCATAAAGTTTCTCCTTCCTAAGCAATTCTAAGATGAGTCTTAGATGCTCCTCATGCTCTTTCTCACTCTTTGAATAAATCAGAATGTCATCGATGAATACAATCACAAACTTATCTAGGTAAGGCTTACACACACGATTCATGAGATCCATGAATATTGCTGGTGCGTTAGTCAACCCAAACGGCATCACCTGAAACTCGTAATGCCCATAACGGGTTCTGAAAGCCGTTTTCGGAATATCTTCCTCACGAACTCGAAGTTGATGATATCCCGATCTCAAATCGATCTTCGAATACACACTCGATCCTTGTAGTTGATCGAACAAGTCGTCGATCCTAGGTAACGGGTATCGATTCTTCACCGTTAACTTATTCAACTCTCTATAATCAATACACATACGAAACGATCCATCCTTCTTCTTCACAAATAAGACTGGGGCTCCCCAAGGTGAAGAACTTGGTCTTATGAATCCTTTTTCGGCTAACTCAGCCAATTGTTTCGATAACTCTTCCAGTTCGGTAGGTGCAAGACGATAAGGCGCTCGTGCTACAGGTGCAGCACCAGGTATCAACTCAATCTGAAACTCTACTTGTCTAGTCGGCGGGATTCCCGGCAAATCATCGGGAAACACATCAGGAAAATCATGAACTATAGGCACATCTCCAATGCACCTTTCCTTTTTCTTCGTCTCTCCCTTCTCAGAAATTTGAGCTAAGAAAAGGTAACATCCCTTCTCCATTAGCTTTGGTAACTTTGTGCAAGATATGACTGCTAATCGGGATGGGCTCCTAGAATCCTTTCGGTCTCCTAATATGTTTAGGACTTCCTTTCCGTATGGTACATGCATGATCTTCTCGTCGCAAAGTATGTGAGCACGATACTTCGACAACCAATCCATACCAATGATGACATCAAAACTTCCTAACGTGACGGGTAGAAGATCTATGTTGAAAGGGTGGTTTAAGAAATTTAACGTACAACCGCGAATGATGGTGTTAATCCTTTCTATGTTTCCATTTGCTAACTCAATATCATATCCAATTCCTAAGGCCATCGGGGTTTTCTCTAGTAAGGGTGCAAACGTAGTGGACACAAAACTCTTATCGGCACCAGTATCAAATAGTATGAAAGCATAACGATTATTGAGAAGGAACGTACCAGTAACGACGTTCGGATCTTCTCCTCTCTCGTTCCCGAGTGCATACACTCTTCCCTGAGCAGCTCCAGCTTCCACACGTTGGTCCCCAATATCTTGTCGTCCACGGTTGCCTCCAGTTCCACGGTTTCCATAATTGTACCCATTACCACCCGAGCCTTGATTTCCACGGTTCCGCGATTCTCTACACTCATTCCTATAGTGTCCCTTCTTTCCACTCCCATAACAAGTAACATCTGCCTTATTTCTCATCTCAGGAGCAGCTTGAACCATAGCAAGAGGTCGAGCTCTACAGTCCCTAGCTGTGTGTCCTTTCCTTGAGCAATTCTGGCATTTCACACTACACCATCCATTATGATGCTGATGGCAACGATCACACTTGGGTGCATCACCGTTCTGATTCTTCTTATCTCCATTCCCAATAGCATAAGCCTTAGCTTGTCTCTTGCTTCGGTGGTCATTATTCTTAGAGTGACGGTCTCTCTTTCTCTTTCCATTCTTCTCCTTATCAGCTTCTTCTAATTCCAACGAATCCATAAGTTGTTGAGCAATTGTGATTGCCTCATGGATGTTTGCAGGCCTAGCAGAAATTACATCATTCCTCGTAGCTACAGGCAACCCATCACTATACCTCTCGATCTTTTGAGTCTCAGTTTTCACCATCTCTGGGCACAACAAGGCTAATTCCTGGTAACGACGATTGTAAGTCGCCATATCAGTACCTTTCACCTTGTGGTTCCAAAACTCAATCTCCAGCTTCTTGACCTCATTCCTTGGGCAATAAGTCTGAATCAGTAAAGCCTTAAATTGCTCCCAAGTCGTAGCATACGCTACATCACTCCCAACTGCATTTCGGTAGTTGTTCCACCAAGTCAAAGCTTCATCCTTGAAAGTAAAAGAAGCAAACTTTACCTTCGCATTCTCCGCACAACCACTAACATTAAACACTGACTCAGTCTTCTCAATCCATCTGACAAAGTAAACCACTCCTTCAGTTCCACCAAACTCAATAGGTCCACAAATCTTGAATTCCTTGTATTGACATCCATTAGCACGAACAGGTGGAAAAGTTCCAGCAGAATTGTTGGAATGATTTGACTCAGCTAGTAGTTCAGCAACTCTTTGCTCCACAAGTTGATTGATCATTGCTTGATCCATAGTAGGTGCATTAAGTGGAACATGATCATTGTCTCCCTGAACATCAACATTTTGATTCCTGTTGTTGCAGTTAATAGTGTCCAGGTTATCAGGAATAGGGGTTTCAACATTTCGAGTAGGACGGCGTCCTCGGCAACCAGGGGTAGTCGCTGCCGTACCAGTTCGGGTAGCTCTAACCGGGTTTCATCGTACAGCCATTAATATAATTCTAAGACAATATCAACCACGCAAATAGGAACACAATTCTCCATGTACGCCAAAAACCGTAGAATATCGTACCAGATCACCATCGTCCATACAAGTAGCGATCGACACTTCGTTCCAAAATGCCAAAGACATGATAAATACTAATCGTTCCATACGAGACGAACGTACAATCCGAATATCATGACATAAGAGCTATAATAACTAGCTCTCCTAACCAAATACTCCTTGGCTTATGTAGCAACACAACAACCTGATTCCAAATCGATCTAGCCACGATGCTGGCGTAGACTCCTCAACTCCGATCCCAAACCATCCAAATTCCTCAATAACGATCCCTGCTCAACACGATGTGTATCTCTATCCCTCTAGAGGCCCGCAACCTCCTTTTCTAACACTGTGTTCCTCTGCCACAGCTTGCGATCTCCCTCGCGAGCCGTGAGGAAACCTCTCTGCAGACTCTCTATCTGCTCATGTATCTCTATCATACATGTCCTAATCGCTATCGTCCTGCCCATGACAATAGTCAAATCAACTCTCAACTCAACAACAAACTCAGCAATAAACTCAGCAATAATCATCTCAAGTCGGTCAGACATCCGCGAGATCCTCTCGCCCTGTGCAGTAATCTGAGCCCACATCCTACCAGTCTCACCTAACTCTGCATGCTCAGCAGAATCCTCAGAAGGTGCATCCGATGCCACAGGACTACCAGGTGGTGTATCAAACAAAAATGGATGATCAGGTGAAACCGGCTCTAACGGATGTATCGGGGAATCGGGTTTCGCAGAATGAACTGAATGTGCTAGCGACCCATCATCATCAGGCATATCCTCCTCCTGAAGATCATCCTCTTCCCAATCCTGAGGGTCGTCATTCTCTTCCTCATCTTGAGGGTTATCATTCTGCTCACCCGCGTACTCCTCGTCGAAGGGGTACTCCATCACTCGTCATCTCCGAGCAGGCGAACCACGATGCGATAAAGTTGGCGACGCGTACTAACAATAACAATCCTTAATAACGACACGTGCAAAGGAGGCTATGATTGTGTCACACCCCCAATTTACCTGACTTGCAGCGGAATGGAATGCCTGGGGGTGTAACTGTCATAGCACCATAACAAGGAAATATTGAACGACCTAAAGTGTCGTTTGGAAAATACATATCGTTTGATTTATTTAAAAGCATCCAGTGCTACAAAACATAGGTCCCCAAAGGTTGAAACGTTTACAGAAAACAAGTTCAGGAAATGTCAAACGATAATTTACACAAGTGCATGAAAAATCCAAAATGTAGTGCGTCATCCCTGGCACACCCTAATGTGACTCCATGCATGTAATATGATGATGCCTTAGTTACCTGAAAATACATTGCGAAAACGGTCAACACGAATGTTGGTGAATAATCATAGGTTTATGAAATGTAATGTTTGTACGGCCACCACAAGTATAAGTGCATGACAAAAGTCACGTAAAATAGTACAATAGACCTTAAGCTCATGACACCGAAGCTATGACTGATGAAATTCTATGCCCCTCCTGAATGTTCTGCCAAACACTCAAATGTAAAAGACATGACATGCATCCGCTTAGTGTTGGTAATCACTACCACGGATGGAGGCGTCACCCTCAATAGATCTATCCACTCACTCTCGCTTACCGGTAAATTAACGGTTCATGATGTTACAGGGGACTTATCACATGGCAGACAAGCTACTTAAGCTATGTACATAGGTTTTGATACTTGGGCTCGTACTAAAATGATTGATGCAATGTATTCCCCCCGTGGGATTTAAAAACAATCAAAAATGTTGAATTGAAAACGGGGCTATGAAAACTCACCTCTAGCTGATGATACTGTGATGATGTGAAATGAACAACCATGAACATGTAATGAGCTGAAAAACAAGGCGCGCACACTAGCCGCAACCTAATGTGAATGATGAACAATCTACTTTAGATCACCAAATGATGTTATGAATGTCCATGCACATGTTTCCTATACCACTCTACTCTTTGAAAAACACTTGTTGTTATCAAAAATATATATTCCAAGATTTAGGAAAAATATGGCTATTAGAAAAATAAAACTAGTTGCAATATATATACCTATATATATATCGTATGTACCAATGTTTGTGTTGAAATCCTCAGTTTGAAATCCTTGAAATAACGCCTTGTAGTAATGAAAATATACTTGTAATCACTAATACATCATTAGTTATGAAATTGGGTACTTGGTTAATATTTCTAGAAAATCTAGAATTTAGTACGTAGTGTTATTATTATTTCTAAAAGCTGCCAATTATAGAGGATTTTTGCCGATATGGAAACGTGAATATCTTTGTCGTTATAAGCCCGTTTTACTTGTTCTTTATATCCACGGTTACGTCTTAGTATGTAGTAATATATTTTGGAAAGCTTGGCTCCTCCGAGTTACGTCTAAAGCCTCTTTTTGTCCGACGAAAAACGTCCATCAGCATGTATTTTTCCGGAAAATAGTTTTCGTCAATAAACTTGCAAAAATCATAACTTCTTCGTTATAAACTCGTTTTAATCCGTTCTTTCGCCTACGGATTCGTTTTTGAAAGTATTTTCTAAAATTTTTTCCAAAGTTTCATTTGTGCTTACTGATTTTCCAGAATTTAAAAAATGGGACAGCATGTAAATATACTTGTTACAAATCCATTTTTCATGTCCAAAACTAGTTTCTACTTCCACCAAATCTCTTGTAAACTTCACAAAACTATACTAATCCTACCATACACCTTCTTAGGGTGCCATGGGTTCCTAATGACTAGTAAACAAGTTAATTTAACAAAGGAACACCTAAATCACAATCTAGGGTTTGTATGTTCAAAAAGTCTTCAAAAATAAAGTGGTATAACTAGTTTGTGCATGAAATTAATCATGAATACTATAAGATACATGTGTTAATTAGATGAAAACATAAAAATAAATTTGAATACTCACTTTGAAATAATAGGTGATTAGATGATGAGAAATCTTGGATTACTTGTGTTTTTGTGTTATGATTCTTGATTAGGATGATGAAATGAACAACTTTGATGCTTTAACTTTTCAAAAACCTTCACTTGATCTTGGATTTGGTTTATGGTCGTGGTTTTGATGGTGAGGAAGAAGATATGACGCTTTTTGATTATCTAAAATGTATGTATGTATGTTATAATGGTTTATGTAATTTTGTAACAAGTTATAATGTATAATAATCAAGGATAAATGCACAAGGTTAATAAACTTTGTAAAATTTGCCTAGGAGAGGACTTTAGGGGCTGGTTTTCAAAGAGCAAGGGGGTAGGGGTACTTGGGATTTATTTAGAAAATTAGTGAAGAATTTGGTGTAATTTAGTGTTATTATGTGTTATTAGTTAAAATCGGGTACCGGGTTTAATAGAAATAAATGTTAACAAAGTTAACTGGGACAAAATAAAGTCATAAGAATGATAAAAATATGTTGGGTACAATTACTGAGTGTTCGGGTGATTATTGTTTAGTTTTCACGAAAACCGTCGTAATATTCATAAGCTTACGTTATAAATAAAATAAATTTCCAAAATACTGGGTAACTGAATGTTATAACTTTTATAATGTTAAAATGGATATAAAAATATGTAGGGACCATTGTGGGAATATTTAGATATATTCGTCGTGTTTATAAACCGGGTGTTAACGTTTATTTATAAATAATTATAAGGAAAACGTTAAATGTATCAAATATATAAATTTGAAAATCCTAAGAGTGGTATAACATGTAAATGATGTACTGATGATATGCAGACTATCTCCAGTCCGTATGAAATGTCTTTACTGATAATGCATGAATTCGCACCTGAACCAATACGGTTACGCGAATTTGAATACCCGTAAACTAAATTTACGATGAAATGTGTAATGCACGTGAATGATGAAATCTTTTCCCGCAATGAATAGTGTTAAGTGAATAGTAAAATTTCTGAATGCTTCTCGGAATGTCAAACTGACACCAAAAATGATGAATAGTAAACTGATGAATAGTGTTTTGATAAATAGTGTTTTGATAAATAGTGTTTGATGAATAGTGTTTTTCCAAAGTTCGGGAAATGACCTGAAATGACTTGAAATGGTGAGTTGTGACATTCTTCCCCTCTAAAAGGAACTTCGTCCCGAAGTTCAGTTTATGTTGGTTTCTGAAAACATATATGTGAAAAGGTGATGATATTCGAGAATTCCAGCGAACTCTAACGATAGGAATTCGACTCTGATTCAACTGTTTGACCACACGGTCCATGATTTCTGTTGGTTCTCTTACAAGGTCTGAGATTGTCATTTGGGTTGGATCCCTTCCAATGGAATCATGAGTGACTCATCTGAAAGTCATTTATGGGGATCTGAAAATGTGAAATATGTTTGTGTAATCCTGTTGTTCTCTGGCAATGTTCAAATCTGACGGCCACTATGCCTTCTCTGTCAGAGTATTAAATGGTCCAGTGTATATTGGGTTTAACTTTCCAAGTTTTTTGAATGATAACATGCCTTTCCTAGGCAGAACTTTCAACATAATTCTGCCTACCAACTTGAAGTTTTAATGGTTTACAACTTATTGAACTTGTAACTGATTCTTGACTTGTAGGAAATTTCTGGTTATCTCATGAATGCCTACTGAACTAGTGAGTTGAGCTTTTTCTGAGTTTGGCCCATCAATAGATGGTCTGCGCTTCTTAATGTTGTAAACGTGATACTGGTAATATATACTGTTGAATTCTGCCAGAACTCAAGTTTGTATGCTAGTTGGTCGATTCTAAAATGAATCTTAAATAGTCCAATATGCTAAAGGTTCAACCTTTCTTGTTATCCAATTTGTATCATGCCAATCCAAGGCAATGCTTTTAACTTAGTTTGTTCTCCCACTTGAATCTGGATGGTTTGTTATTCAGGATACCCAATCCAAATGATATGTGTTATGTACCAATCTAACTTCTGCCAGTTTCTCGCTGTTGGTGTGATAACTATTGTTGTAGATGAATTTGATTTATGTTAAATGATTGTTCCAACCATTTCTAGGGTCAATCACTCATGCTCTGAGCATACCTTCCTATGTTTGAATTGTTCTCTCGCTTTGACCATCGTTCTGAGGATGATAGGTGATGTTCACATCTAAATGGGTTTCTGAAGGAAATCCTGAAATGATTACCTGAAGTCCAAGTTGAATCGGTTTCCTTAACAGGAAAAACTGAAATGGGTACAATAAACCTTTGTGACTAATTCCATAACGTTCGGTCCTTCGAACTTGGCGTTATCTGAAGGGATAGAATATAGGTAACAATTTGATTCCTTGTGTTTTGTTCCAACGGATGATAAGACATATGTCCTTCTTTGTCTATTGGGTTTGATCTCCACTACTGAAGTTCGTGATTAATTTGTGATGTCCTTCCTAATTCCTTCATCACCTATTCCAAATATTCTTTATTGTCAAGTCACAAATCCTAAATGCATAAGCGATGTTGTAGGGAAATTGGTTCTGGAAATTTGTCTCGCGATTGTGATTTTTGGTTGAAATCTTTTTCTGACTAACCGAGTTTAGAAAAATGGAGCAAATGATTTACTAAGTAATATTTTTCCTGATGATTCAAAATTTCAGTAGTTATGAAATAGGAACTGTTTTCAAACATGTTGTGATTAAGACTGCTTACCAAAGTTTGATGTCTATGTATATTTCTCATTGTACAATAGTGTTGCTAAAGATTGACCAAAAAGGATCGTACTTGTTCAAAATAGGAATTTCAGAAATCATTTTTCCACAAGGTATATGATTTATGTAAACGCATCAACTGTATTTAAAAGTGAAAACACTAACATGGATAAAATGGTAGAATAGGAAATGTTCACTTAAATGCATCGATGTCTAACACTTAGTTCCTGAGGTTGGATAATGTCTATTGATGGTTATCTGGCATAACTACAAGCGTAGGTATTTAGACTAACTTAAGTCCTGAAATTGTTTATCGTTGTAATAGAGAAGACGAAGGTATCACTTGATGTTGTGTCGATGAATGTCTATTCTGTTTTCCCATGTTGATGAGGAGATATGTTCTGGTTTGATCCCTTGCTTAGTATGAAGGTGAGGTTATCTGAAATTTCTAGAGACATAATGCCCTAGAGGAATCCACATCGATATTCTTGATTCAAACAATTGTCCTTTGTGAAAACTTACTGCAGGAAAGTTTATGTATGGATGAGGCCATGTTTAAATGAAATGCTCTACAGTCTCAATTAGAAGCTTGGTTTATTTCTATTGTGTTGTCCTGCGGACATTTATATTGAGTTCAATCCTGTAGCTCAGTCTAGCTAGTACCCTTAAACGATAGAATTTGACAACTAAGTCAGAGATGGTGATTCGGATAGTCTCGCAGTATCTTAGGATTGTTGTTGAGTTATGAATTCTCTCACTATATACTTCTAGTCCTGGTTAGTAGTTCTGTAATCCTTTCGTTGCTTCTATTGTATAGAGGAATCATGCATGTAATTGATATGGAAAGTCTCTTCTAGGGAAGTCAATGGGAAAAATCCAACTTAATGGCTAAGTGAGTGACAGGTAGGGTAAGTATCCAGCGATAGTTCGGCAAAATGGATGTTTATGAATGAGTTCCTTTGTTTACAAAACTTTTAAATGAAGATTGTTATTAACAATCCTTTGAAAAAGTAATTATTTCCTTCATGGCATAATCCTTCCTGAATTTTACATAGGTGATCAGGCTATGTATAATTGAGGACTAATGATGCGATGTTGGATTTTGTCAAAATATCATAACTTTTATCAAAAGTTTTAGATGGTGTTCAACGCATTGTTATAAAAATGGTGTCCTGATATTTTCTTTCAAGTAACATGAAAATTGCTTCGCGTAACAACAGTAAATACTTGGTGTAATGACAAAAAATCAATTTATAGGATGCTAATAAAATAGCCTACTTCAGAAATTTTTCTGTAAAACAGTTTCCCCATATGATAGTAAAATAGCTTGAATGGTGTATTGGATACGTGGGTGAATCTTGTCGAATGGTAATAGTCTACTAATTCATCAAAAACGAAATCAACCTAATTCCTGATGAGACAATGCTAAAATGTTGCGAAACGATTGAAGTCTGAGCAATTGGGATAGAAAATGGAGTAAACGAAGGTTATGATTATCACCTAGGTAACAAAGGATAGATACTACATTGGATAGGAAAGTGCTTAATGCCCCTAGGTCATGTCATCGTACCAACGGTAAGTACAAACGGAAAGATACAACCCTAAAGGCTCGAACTACGGTTTATATATTGAAACAAAGCTCCTGCTACTGAAGTATTATTATTATCCTTGATGTTGCTAATATCCTGACTGTTCTCTTTCAACAGCTCATGCTATTCCTCGAGCGATTTAGTATTGATTCCAAGTTCCTGATTTTTCCTTGTTCCTTAGTTCCGGGCAGTCATTCTTGAAATGCCCTAACTTTCCACATTGGAAGCAACTCCCTGGGATCTCCTGATTTGTGATTTTCCTACAGTCTTCAGTCCAATGACCCCGCTTCTTGCACACTCCACACGTTTTACTGCAATGACCTCGGTGATGTTGATTACACAGGTTGTAGTAAGGTAACTTTCCAATATACCTTCTCTTTGTGTGCGGTTCTGCAGCAAAGGCTGTATTCACTTCTTGTTATTTGGGTGATTGTTGAGTAGCATTGCAACCTAGATTGTTGTTCCACTTCCTCTTGTTGTCACTGTTGTTTCCTGATGTCTCGGCGTGAACTATGAGTTCCTTTGCCTCGATCGCCATTTTGATAGCTTCAGACATGGCATCGGGTTCCCATGCGATGACCAACATACGAATTCCATGGGAGAGTCCCCCGATGTACCATTCAAGTTTCTTGCTTTCCGGTTCATCCATTGCAGAATCTAGTCGTGTTAATTCATGAAAATGAGTAGTGTACTCGTCACCTCATTTCCTACCATGATAAAGTTTAGTGTTTCCTGTTCCCTTGCTCGTAATTCACTTCCTACACAAAATGTTATACCCATCATCCTTCTTAGTTTCTCCCAAGAGTGTGAGTAGGCAGTATCAACTCCTACCATCTTAATATGTTTGGTCCACCGTTCCTGGGCATGATCCTGAAAAGTGCATGTGGCGAACTTAACCTTGTATTCCTTACGACTGTCGCCACATTGAAATATTGTTTCTATGTCTTTGAACCATTTGAGAAATTCCTTTGTGTTTCTAGTTCCGCTAAAGGAGGGAGGATTGCACCCCATAAATTCCACGTGAGTAAGTTCCTTAGTGAGGGCGGTGATTATGTTCTTGGCAATGACTTGTCCAACAGCAGCTTGCGTCATGCTTGGAGTGGTTTGCTTAAATTTCTCTTCATCAAATCATAAGTGACCATGAGGGTATATAGTTAATCAAAGCCATCATATTCACAACACATGAATATAATACATGAAAATTTCGGTCTACGTGAACCGGTATCACAAATAGCACAACCATTTCTTACATAGTAGAGTCACACTTGATATATTTGTTTGTACAACAATCAAAAGACAACAAGTTCTTTAGACTATGTCCCACACCTTCTGTGGCTAGGATAATAGTAAAAGCTAGTGAGGATATAAGTCTGGTCCAGGGACTTCCTGGTGTCCCTCTGTGTGAAATCAGGTTTGTGGCATCATAAGGTTGGGATAGTCCTGAAGTGGTGTCTGAAGTTGTGCATCTATCAAATCTTAGATAATGTAGGTTCTGAACCATTCCTGAAGAATTTGCGGATGTTTCTGTTGAGTCCGTGTTATTGGTATTATCTACTAGATGTTATCTAGTTCATGGCAAGTGGGAATGAAAAAGGAAAATGACAATGATGGTACTAGTGTATGGAATACTACCCTCTTTCGCGCTACCTCACGACATCTAAGAGGTAAAACTGAAGTACGCACTGTGGGACGACCAATAGTGTAATAAGTAACTGATGGTGGTGGTAGTACCTGAATAGTGAGTGCTCTACGAGTGAAGGAAAGAAAACACACTATCTTCCTTGCAATAACCATCCTAATAAGTCCATTTAGATTAAGTCTGAATACTCTACCAAAAGGCATTCTATGTATGGGCTGAATGATAGGAAAACCCTGTTCCTATGGCAAATCAATAGTACTAATGGTGGTGTAAATGCAACTGGTGGTATAATGGTAGTGGAAGATGACAAGGCATCTTCAATGTCGGAATCCGATAAAAGGATGTCAGGGTGAGTATCTGAAGACATGTCACTTGTGAACCAGGTCAATAAAATGATATACATATACGGATATGAGTATAAATAACTCGCACAGGGTATGTATGAAACAACATGTATCATGATTATGCACTTATGATGAAATGATGAGATGCTATGTTGATGTGGTTATAGTCTAGGGTCCAAGATACATCCTAGTTCGCTATAACCTTATCTCTGATACCAATCTGTCACACCCCCAATTTACCTGACTTGCAGCGGAATGGAATGCCTAGGGGTGTAACTGTCATAGCACCATAACAAGGAAATATTGAACGACCTAAAGTGTCGTTTGGAAAATACATATCGTTTGATTTATTTAAAAGCATCCAGTGCTACAAAACATAGGTCCCCAAAGGTTGAAACATTTACTGAAAACAAGTTCAGGAAATGTCAAACGATAATTTACACGAGTGCATGAAAAATCCAAAATGTAGTGCGTCATCCCTGGCACACCCTAATGTGACTCCATGCATGTAATATGATGATGCCTTAGTTACCTGAAAATACATTGCGAAAACGGTCAACACGAATGTTGGTGAATAATCATAGGTTTATGAAATATAATGTTTGTACGGCCACCACAAGTATAAGTGCATGACAAAAGTCACGTAAAATAGTACAATAGACCTTAAGCTCATGACACCGAAGCTATGACTGATGAAATTCTATGCCCCTCCTGAATGTTCTGCCAAACACTCAAATGTAAAAGACATGACATGCATCTGCTTACTGTTGGTAATCACTACCACGGATGGAGGCGTCACCCTCAATAGATCTATCCACTCACTCTCGCTTACCGGTAAATTAACGGTTCATGATGTTACAGGGGACTTATCACATGGCAGACAAGCTACTTAAGCTATGTACATAGGTTTTGATACTTGGGCTCGTACTAAAATGATTGATGCAATGTATTCCCCCCGTGGGATTTGAAAACAATCAAAAATGTTGAATTGAAAACGGGGCTATGAAAACTCACCTCTAGCTGATGATACTGTGATGATGTGAAATGAACAACCATGAACATGTAATGAGCTGAAAAACAAGGCGCGTACACTAGCCGCAACCTAATGTGAATGATGAACGATCTACTTTAGATCACCAAATGATGTTATGAATGTCCATGCACATGTTTCCTATACCACTCTACTCTTTGAAAAACACTTGTTGTTATCAAAAATATATATTCCAAGATTTAGGAAAAATATGGCTATTAGAAAAATAAAACTAGTTGCAATATATATACCTATATATATATCGTATGTACCAATGTTTGTGTTGAAATCCTCAGTTTGAAATCCTTGAAATAACGCCTTGTAGTAATGAAAATATACTTGTAATCACTAATACATCATTAGTTATGAAATTGGGTACTTGGTTAATATTTCTAGAAAATCTAGAATTTAGTACGTAGTGTTATTATTATTTCTAAAAGCTGCCAATTATAGAGGATTTTTGCCGATATGGAAACGTGAATATCTTTGTCGTTATAAGCCCGTTTTACTTGTTCTTTATATCCACGGTTACGTCTTAGTATGTAGTAATATATTTTGGAAAGCTTGGCTCCTCCGAGTTACGTCTAAAGCCTCTTTTTGTCCGACGAAAAACGTCCATCAGCATGTATTTTTCCGGAAAATAGTTTTCGTCAATAAACTTGCAAAAATCATAACTTCTTCGTTATAAACTCGTTTTAATCCGTTCTTTCGCCTACGGATTCGTTTTTGAAAGTATTTTCTAAAAATTTTGCCAAAGTTTCATTTGTGCTTACTGATTTTCCAGAATTTAACAAAATGTGACAGCATGTAAATATACTTGTTACAAATCCATTTTTCATGTCCAAAACTAGTTTCTACTTCCACCAAATCTCTTG
The DNA here is from genome assembly GCA_030686995.1 of Artemisia argyi. Lineage (NCBI taxonomy): Eukaryota > Viridiplantae > Streptophyta > Magnoliopsida > Asterales > Asteraceae > Artemisia > Artemisia argyi. The sequence goes on along the minus strand of CM060680.1, from coordinate 226,073,284 downwards.
TAAACTTCACAAAACTATACTAATCCTACAATACACCTTCTTAGGGTGCCATGGGTTCCTAATGACTAGTAAACAAGTTAATTTAACAAAGGAACACCTAAATCACAATCTAGGGTTTGTATGTTCAAAAAGTCTTCAAAAATAAAGTGGTATAACTAGTTTGTGCATGAAATTAATCATGAATACTATAAGATACATGTGTTAATTAGATGAAAACATAAAAATAAATTTGAATACTCACTTTGAAATAATAGGTGATTAGATGATGAGAAATCTTGGATTACTTGTGTTTTTGTGTTATGATTCTTGATTAGGATGATGAAATGAACAACTTTGATGCTTTAACTTTTCAAAAACCTTCACTTGATCTTGGATTTGGTTTATGGTCGTGGTTTTGATTGTGAGGAAGAAGATATGACACTTTTTGATTATCTAAAATGTATGTATGTATGTTATAGTGGTTTATGTAATTTTGTAACAAGTTATAATGTATAATAATCAAGCATAAATGCACAAGGTTAATAAACTTTGTAAAATTTTCCTAGGAGAGGACTTTAGGGGCTGGTTTTCAAAGAGCAAGGGGGTAGGGGTACTTGGGATTTATTTAGAAAACTAGTGAAGAATTTGGTGTAATTTAGTGTTATTATGTGTTATTAGTTAAAATCGGGTACCGGGTTTAATAGAAATAAATGTTAACAAAGTTAACCGGGACAAAATAAAGTCATAAGAATGATAAAAATATGTTGGGTACAATTACTGAGTGTTCGGGTGATTATTGTTTAGTTTTCACGAAAACCGTCGTAATATTCATAAACTTACGTTATAAATAAAATAAATTTCCAAAATACTGGGTAACTGAATGTTATAACTTTTATAATGTTAAAATGGATATAAAAATATGTCGGGACCATTGTGGGAATATTTAGATATATTCGTCGTGTTTATAAACCGGGTGTTAACGTTTATTTATAAATAATTATAAGGAAAACGTTAAATGTATCAAATATATAAATTTGAAAATCCTAAGAGTGGTATAACATGTAAATGACCTACTGATGATATGCAGACTATCTCCAGTCCGTATGAAATGTCTTTACTGATAATGCATGAACCAATACGGTTACGCGAATTTGAATACCCGTAAACTAAATTTACGATGAAATGTGTAATGCACGTGAATGATGAAATCTTTTCCCGCAATGAATAGTGTTCAGTGAATAGTAAAATTTCTGAATGCTTCTCGGAATGTCAAACTGACACCAAAAATGATGAATAGTAAACTGATGAATAGTGTTTTGATGAATAGTGTTTTTCCAAAGTTCGGGAAATGACCTGAAATGACTTGAAATGGTGAGTTGTGACAGATTGTGACAACGGCGTAGGGTAGGTGTAAGTGTTTCAAAACAACTTAAATCACAACTCATAATACTATACCAAGTATACTCATCAAATAGTTCCATATATAATCTCAATAAAAGAATTTCAAACACCGCATTACTAAAATGTTTATAAAACATATAGACCATATAAATCCTCGAGAACGCCATCTTATTACTAAAATCCATAAACCTCAAATCATCTCAAATATCTCATAATACCTCAAATAATAGAAGATGCTTCGTGTAACAATTCGCAATTTCAGGTTAATTACCATTCCCGGAAAATTTCACTATTCACTTTTACTATTCATTTTTCCCGAAACTTTCCCGAAAGTTGATTTTTATTTGATATTCTCAAGTGATAAATCATTTCCATGGCAAATTAAATGTTTGACATTCGTCAGATCATTTTCGTGAAAGTTATTAAGGAATTACACGTTTTAGGGTAAAACGTCATTCAGAAATTCTACGTACAACGAAACTCGACCGCGTTAAGTGACCCCGCATCAGAAAAATGTTTGACACACTCATGATTTATTTGAGAATTAATCGTGACTGAGAAAAACATGACCAAAGACTTCCCAGCAGGTCACCCATGTCGGTACTAATCTCACATGAGCACGCTTAACCGAATGGGCGATTAACCGTTAGACCACAAAACGAGTTTCTAAGACATTTTGAGTTTTCAAAATTATTAGAAAAAGTCAACATAATTTTCCCTCCTCCTTTGACCAAAAATCATCCCTTGATGTTATAAGTCATTCCTTGATTTTTAGGCTTACGGTTTGATGTCTAAAAGATATTTAACACCAACCGACACTAGACTGAGCCCAGTCTAGACATTATAAGTCATTTTAAATCATTTATAACCTATTAGAAAAGTAACATTTTACTTTTCTCAATTTTACGCAATATTCGTACATTTTACGAATTACGCGTTTTAGACCCGTGTTTCCAGTTTTTAGCACCCGATGGAACCTACCACTCATTTTATATTTTATTATGGGACATATGGACATGTTTATCAATACTTTCAAGTTCCATAATTTTACGACACCCGGTTTTACGTTTTGAGGCTTAATCATTTACGATTGGCATTTCCCGGAGTCAAAACTAACTAGATATCTTGGATAATATCATCCAAAAGCCAACTCTTGCTCTCCAAGTTCATGAACCGCCATAAGGGGGGGGGGGGTTTCACACTAGGTGGCTTGATCTCAAGCTTAAAGGCCTTAGATTTCATCCATGTGTTCACCTTGGCCTCCAAGGTTGGACTAGTCAACATTTCTAACCTCCTCCAAGCCATATAAATACCCTCCTCCCTCTCCTTGGCCGTCCCTCATCACACACACACCCACACCATCTCATTTTCTCATTCTCTTCAAGTTTCATGCAAGATTCAAGTGCTAGTTCAAGGTAGAAACCCTAGATAGGTTATCATTCATCAAACACTTCCATAACCTCATATACTTGGTGATTTATCTTGAGTTTGAATCCACTCAAGTCACCTAAACCTTCATCATCCATCTTTCAAGAATACCAAGGGTAGAAAGATTGCATGAAGTGAAAAAGGGTTGAAGCAAGTCTATCAAAGTCCTATCCTTACATGTTAACTTCCTTTCATCTTTGAAAGCCAAAAGTTGTGAGCCAAACCCTAACTTGATTCTTGTTAAATAATCATGTTCATGTTATTTACATATTATTTGTGCTATATATTGTCTTGTTATCATGTCCATGATGTATAAAAATGACCAAAACAAGTTATTGTTATTGATTGTTACAACAAGTTACTAAAACAAGTAAACTAGTGACTTTCTTGGTAAGACCTGATCAAAATGGTAAAAATATGATGTTGGATCATTACATATTACAGTAGAGGACTTAACAAGGAAACCATAGCAATTTGAACCACCTAAAACGAGTATACGAGTCAAAAGTTACGCCCATTTGAAGTTACCAAAGATTTCCGGCAAAACTGCCTAAACCTTACTGAATCGCATTCTGACTTTTTGAAAGTCCCACTTCTGGTCCGATTCATCAAAAAGTTAAAACACGAAAGTTGTCCGAAACGACGTTTTCGTTCAGGAACTAAGAAGCTCGAGCCCTGAAAACGCTTTCCGAGTGATAAATTTCTTCAAATTCTAAACAGCCCATTTTTAGACAAAGTCATTACATATAGGTTATGGTTTATGAAGACCAAAGGGGTCTTATGACCTATAATCAAGACCACCACCATGGATAGAGCCAAGGTTGTGTCTCATGACCTTGAAACAAGGACTAAAGGTCATGGCTAGGCCATGACGAAATGACCATACCAACTTACATAGGCGTAAACATGAAACAAGGAATTGGCGATATATTGAACAAGCAATTTGAATCTACTTCACTTAAAAGGAAACCATGAGATATTACCAAGAGAAAATGGTCATTCAAGACTTATGAAACTATCCCTAATAACAATCTTCATGTACAAATAAACTTTCATAAGTTTATTCAAATATCGGACATGTAACCTTTCGGATCAAAACTTATATCTATATATTTCATCAACTACTACAATAGTAGGGAGCCTCATGTGAGGAGTTCATTATGTAAGCCGTCGAGTTGAGTTGTGGATTTACGAGTTAAAGTGTCCTGGCTCCTCGAACGCTTACTAGCATGACTTCTGAATTATGTCGGCCCGAACGGTAGTAAACGATATACCAAAACATACATGTTTCATGAATCTTTCTTTCAAAGACTTACATTATACATCATACCACATCATGGACTAAATGCAAGATATATATATAGGCACTACTTCATGTTCTTTACTCCGAACCTAAGTCGCAACATTCGATTATAGGTTGCTCGTAGAAACCTTCACAATTCAACCGTTACATTCATTACTTGCTATCTTACTTAAGGTGAGTTCATAGCCCCACTTTACATTACTTCAATGTTTTACAAACCCTTGGGGGGAATACATGCTATTATTTTCTACTCGAACACAATGCTTTCTACTGTATGCTATTCGACTATGTTTTATTATCACTAAGTAACAACCTTGCTAAACCGAGATCCCTTATTATGAACCATTTAATCACTAGCAATAGTGAGCGCAAATATTGTGAATAGGCCTATTGGGATTGACGAATCCCATTTGTATTGACTAAGTTCAAACAAATGCATTAATATTTGAGATTTAGGTACGTTAGCAAAGTACCTACCGGGATAAATCTGCCGATCGATATTGGTACACGTTAACGTTATGGTGTCATAAGCTTAGTGTATAATAACCTTTCCGGGCATATAACAACGTAGCCCATCATTGTTTTCCAAATATTGGTGTGAGTCTATAGCTCACACTACCAACATATTGTGTTCAAACGATTTAACTACCAACACATTGTGTTCAAACATTAAACAAACTCTATGAATATCACTCAACCTTTGTGTTGACCTCTCAAGCATGTATTTCAGGTTCATGACGATCAAGGATGACACGGAAGCGCACGGATACTCAAGAGGGCTATAAATTTTATTATCATTCAAAAACACATTTATTATACATTGTAAACAAGGAACCATTTGGGACCTCATTTTGTAATCTCTGATATTTATACAAATTTGAATGATAAACCTTTTAAAACGACTCAATTGGAGTTCGTTTTCTATTATTGTGACTATTGTGCCGTCGAGTAACACCCAGTTCGAATTCCGCTGCAACCATGAATTGGGGGTGTTACACTTCGGCTTGGCGGGCTGGCGGGCGGTGGTCAAGGATCATTTTCTATAAAAATACGGTTATAGTTTAGGCGTTTATTTACCTAGTTCTCTATAACCTTGGCTCTGATACCAATCTGTAACACCCCCAAAATTTGATACAGCGGAAGACTCAACAAGCTTTCGGGGTGCTACGGGGATTGGTATCCAACACAAGACAATATAGAACGAGATAAAGTAAACATAATAAAAACACAACCAAAACGGGGTTTTAGGTTTACATTTATCCCAACATACTTCAGATTCAGGCCCAAAATAAAGTAACAATAGGTCCAAATTTAATTATCAGAGTTTAGAAAAGTAGATCCATAAACCGTGAGCCTTGGCCGAGCCTTCCATTCCAAGCATGCATCTCAACACTTAATTACCTGAGAAAACGTGCTAAAAGTCAGCTTTCGCTGGTGAGATCATATGTTTATATTCATACTCAATATAGTGGACATATACGCAAAACGCTTGCTAGCAGACTAAGGATTCACTAAAAGCCTGCGGATACCCTCCGCTCCAACAAAACACACGGATACCCTTCCGTACTAACAAAACACACGGATACCCTTCCGTACTAACATAGATATTCGGGTAGCCCCCGCAATACCAATAATAACTCGGATAACCTCCAAAATATTAATAACCTATAGGTGCACACTATAGTATCTAAATAAGTCAACCTTGAATAGTACACACAAAACTATGTGACTAAAGCTGACAATCCAATAAGCCAACCTTGAATAGTACACACAACAAATATGTGACTAAAGCTGACAATCCATCAATAACCAAATAAGCCAACCTTGAATAGTACACATGACATGTGTGACTAAAGCTGACAATCCACCAATAACCAAATAAGCCAACCTTGAATAGTACACACGACATGTGTGACTAAAGCTGACAATAGATCCTAGTCCATACGCATAGCAAGTTTAGAAATAATATAAAAGCGATAATAGTCCACGTAAAATGATTTGCACGTTTCTCACCCCAATCGTTGAAAACATAGTTCAAGAGTAAAAAGTGGGGCTATGACTCACCTCAAGTCCAGATAATAGCAAGACGAGGTAGGTAGAAATAAGACGTATGATAACTCACGAAACAGCAACTACGGACTTGGCACGACCTAACAATATTAACTCTTTCAGAAATCATTTCCTCAAATATATAATATTCCCAAACCTGGACGAGAATCCGTTTTATTTCCGAAAATCCATTTCGTATTAGTTTGGTGTATTTAAGTTTGGTATCCGTACGGGTAGTGAGTCGACTCAAAACAAACCGAAGAAAGATCACATATAGAAAGATAAATAAACTATAGATCTAATATTAGCCCAATATATTATTTAAATAAATCGCTAAAGTTTACCAAATCCGTCGATTTGATAATCCTCATATTTATTTACGTAACATACCGTTCCAAGATTACACCCAACCTAAAGCACATAGCACATAATTACTATATAGTATATATCATAGTTTAATAAATTCCTCATATATATCGTCAAATTGGCCAGATTTCCCGATATATACACTCGCAATCTATTACACTTTACATATACTACAACCTATGGGCGTCGTAGGATACGATGCCCACTAATATGTTTATTTCGTATAACCAAATAACCCGGCTCAACCTTACGGTTAAGTGGTTATTTAATTATAGGAAACGTCTATATTAGTCGTCATATATCCGTGACAACACGAACGTCACAAATAGTAACTTACCTGGACCCGAGTGACAACAATTTCGTCTAACTCAATAAGTTTATCCGTTATATATCCGAGATGACATTTTATTAAACGTTTCATAATTGTCGGGAGTTTCCCATTTTATAACACAATTTTTATAATAATAATACGTTCAATAATATTACGCCACTTTCGTAGCCTAATATATATCTAATCGTATTATTTATAATACGACTCGTGATTATTATTATTATTATTAATATACGCGCTTATATAGTTATATATACGTTATTCACGTATATATATATTCATATAAACGTTCATATTATCAATAATGATTATTACGAGTTTTATTATTTTCGTTTTAGTTTTAATAGTTATTGAGTTATACGAAATGGTCATATGTCCGAGTCATGACTCTCGGCTCATTGTCCAAGTCCAATAATAAGCAAGAGTCATAAAATAACAAATCTCCGTCCAATCACAATCTCAAACCACGGGCTACAACAATAGGGTCCGACTACGGCACCCGACTAACCTATCTCCGTCAATCTAACGACCGTCTCACAATCGGTCCCCAATAACTCTTACCAATCGACAACAACTCCACAATACCAATAATCAATATCCAATGTCGAGACCAAACACGGTCTCGACCCAACCAAAAGTATTCGGCCGATAAATGAAATGCCACAGCAATATAACAATCATGTTCACAATTATTCAAGAAATAACATTAACAAGGTTAATGTTTGGGTCGGTTTACCAAGCCAACCCGAGCCCTCGACTCAATTGAGTCTCGGCTCCAAACCGCGAGTCACTAGGACTCGAACCAAACATCACAAGAGCACCTAGCTCGCAAGAGCATAACAAGTAACCATATAAACCATTCGACCCAAAGGTCAAATCGGCAACAAACTAATACACGGCTAAAAGCCGCGACCCACAAGGGTCGAACCACAATAATTCTACGAGCCCGAGGCTCGAACCACGACTAATCGAGAACCCCCATAAGGGTCTCGGCATGGTCATACGAGCAACAAATGAAACCCCGAGACCACACGGTCTCGGTTAGCTCGGATCGGGGAACATAACACCCTCGACAACAACCAAACAATAATCACCACGGGACCAAAGCCACACAAGGCTCGGACCATAAATAAGCCGAGAGCCTTGCTCTCAGTTCCGAGTCAACCATAACCAAACCCAAGAAAACCCGGATACCAAACTTATTTTTATCTTTAAAACATCATTTCCATTCAAGATCAATTCGATTCTCAACATAATAATCCGTGTAGCCACGGATTAGCACCAATTCGTGGCTCCCAAAACCCAAAAATAGCTCCTTCTCACCTTCTTGGACCTCCAAATGAACGGATCTAGTAAAGTTAATAAAAATTCGAATGGATTATTAGAGATTTGGTGGTGTTAACGGAGGTTCTAGGGCAAGTTTCATATACCAAATGAAAGAGGGTGAAGAGAGGAATAAAATGGTGGTGTTTGTTTTGTTGGGGGGTCGGAGATGCGGCGGTGGTGGCCGGAAATAAGGTTCGGCGGCTAGGGTTTAATAGTGGGGAAGAAATAGAGATGAGAGAGAGATGGAAATAGGTGTGTGGGTGGGTTTGTGTTGTGTGGGTGAAAACCGGACCAAACACAACCTTATATATCTTTTATTATTATTATTTTTTTTTGCAATTTATTAATAATAATAATAATAATAATAATAATAATAATAATAATAATAATAATAATAATAATAATAATAATAATAATATTATTACGGTGGAGCGGGTAACGCGGGTAATTGTAAAAACATGTGGCCCGAACCCGAACTCATTTTAAACTTCATTATCACCCGAGAACGTCTCGTAAATAATTAAAAATATAGTCAGACTCGTAAGACGAATCATAAAACTGTCGTTAGGTAATCCTAGTGCCAAAGTCAACGTAGTACCAAGTGAGAATTCAAATATACATCACCGATCATTTAATCAAAAATGAATTATGAACATAATTCACGAATCCCATAACGTCATTAATTAAAAATATCCATTAAATAGGTCTCACAAGTTCGTTGTGAAATGAAAATTTCAAATAAAAATTATAAACGAACTTAAATTGAAATGCGGGTTTTTAAAATAGCTCCCTAAACTGCCGGTTGTCACATCCTCCCCGTCTCAGAAGGAAACCCGTCCCGGGTTTCACTCGGAAAAAAAAATTCATCTACGAAGTGAAAAGCTTCGGATATCTCTTCCTGAACTCGTCCTCACGTTCCCACGTAAATTCTGGTCCATGTCGGGAATTCCAACGAACCTTGACGAGCGGAATGCGACTTCGCTTGAGTCGTTTAACTTCACGATCTACAATCTCAATCGGTTCCTCCACGAAATTCAGTTTCTCATCAACACGAATGTCTCTCATTGGAATGACGGGCATTTCATCAGAAAGACATTTCTTCAGATTACTCACGTGGAACACGTCGTGAACTTTACTCAGTTCGGACGGTAATTCCAACCTATAAGCCACGGGCCCAACCCTTTCTAAGATCAAGAATGGTCCAATGTAGCGTGGGTTGAGTTTACCACGTTTCCCGAAACGTATTATACCTTTCCAAGGCGAGACTTTCAGCATTACTTTGTCTCCAACCTGGAACTCTAAAGGTTTACGTCTCTGATCGGCGTAGCTCTTCTGCCTATCTCTGGCTGCTTGCAATCGATCACGAATTTGAGTTACTTTCTCTGTAGTTTCCAAAATAAGCTCAGGGCCTGTGAGTTGGCTATCTCCAACTTCTGCCCAACCAATAGGCGAACGACACTTTCTGCCATACAAAGCTTCAAATGGTGCAGCCTTAAGACTTGTGTGGTAGCTATTATTATAGGGGAATTCCGCAAGGGGTAAATACTTCTCCCAGCCTTTACCAAAGTCTATGATGCATGCACGAAGCATATCCTCTAATGTCTGAATGGTCCTATCACTTTGACCATCGGTTTGGGGATGATATGCAGTACTCATATCAAGCCTCGTCCCCAAAGCCGTTTGAAGTGATCGCCACAAAGCTGACGTAAAACGACTATCACGATCCGAAATAATAGATATCAGGACTCCATGACGCGAAATAATTTCCTTCACATATAACCTCGCAAGCTTATCCACACTATCATCTTCACTAATAGCTAAGAAATGAGCAGACTTTGTCAGACGATCCACAATTACCCAGATAGCGTCACAACCGCTAGCTGTCCTCGGTAATTTGGTAATGAGGTCCATAGTAATCCGCTCCCATTTCCAGACTGGAAGTTCTGGTTGCGTTAGTAATCCTGACGGTCTCTGGCGTTCAGCTTTAACCTTAGCACATGTCAGGCACTTACTAACGTACGATGCTATATCTGCCTTCATATTTGGCCACCAATAGAACTTCTTAAGATCCTGGTACATTTTATCGGAACCAGGATGAATGGAGTACCTTGACTTATGCGACTCATGCATAATCAATTCCCGAATTTCTCCATATAAAGGTACCCAAATCCGATCTCCAAAACATAATAATCCATCAGAACGCTTAACAAATCCTTTCTCATTATCAGCCATCCCAAATATATTCTCGGCAGATCTATTTTCTGCTTTCAACGCTTCCGTTTGAGCTTCGAGTATTTGAGACGGTAATGGCGATACGATAGTCATTCCCAATGACCTAACTCGTAATGGTGGTACTCTTTCCTTTCGACTAAGAGCATCAGCAACAACGTTTGCTTTACCAGGGTGATAGCGAATTTCACAATCATAATCGCTTAGCAACTCAATCCAACGTCGTTGTCTCATATTGAGCTCTTTTTGATTCAAGATGTGTTGTAGACTTTTATGGTCAGTAAATACAACACACTTTGTTTCGTACAAGTAATGTCTCCATATTCTTAAAGCGAAAACCACAGCACCTAGCTCCAAATCATGGGTAGTGTAGTTTTTCTCATGCTTTTTGAGCTGTCGGGAAGCATAAGCTATCACCTTCTCTCGTTGCATCAACACGGCTCCCAATCCTTTATGTGAGGCGTCACAATAGACGACGAAATCCTTGTTACCTTCCGGTAACGCTAAGATAGGAGCACTACACAGCATTTTCTTAAGCAGTTGAAACGCTTCCTCTTCTTTATCTCCCCATTCATACGTAACACTCTTTTGAGTCAATTTGGTCAATGGTTTAGCTATCTTCGAAAATCCCTCAATGAATCTTCGGTAATAACCAGCTAAACCCAAAAATTGACGAACTTCGGTTGGGGTTGTAGGTGCAGCCCAATCTTTTATCGCCTCAATTTTAGCAGGATCCACATGGACTCCTTGTCTATCGATAACATGACCCAAAAATTGTACCATCGGAATCCAAAATTCGCATTTCGAAAACTTGGCATAAAGTTTCTCCTTCCTAAGCAATTCTAAGATGAGTCTTAGATGCTCCTCATGCTCTTTCTCACTCTTTGAATAAATCAGAATGTCATCGATGAATACAATCACAAACTTATCTAGGTAAGGCTTACACACACGATTCATGAGATCCATGAATATTGCTGGTGCGTTAGTCAACCCAAACGGCATCACCTGAAACTCGTAATGCCCGTAACGGGTTCTGAAAGCCGTTTTCGGAATATCTTCCTCACGAACTCGAAGTTGATGATATCCCGATCTCAAATCGATCTTCGAATACACACTCGATCCTTGTAGTTGATCGAACAAGTCGTCGATCCTAGGTAACGGGTATCGATTCTTCACCGTTAACTTATTCAACTCTCTATAATCAATACACATACGAAACGATCCATCCTTCTTCTTCACAAATAAGACTGGGGCTCCCCAAGGTGAAGAACTTGGTCTTATGAATCCTTTTTCGGCTAACTCAGCCAATTGTTTCGATAACTCTTCCAGTTCGGTAGGTGCAAGACGATAAGGCGCTCGTGCTACAGGTGCAGCACCAGGTATCAACTCAATCTGAAACTCTACTTGTCTAGTCGGCGGGATTCCCGGCAAATCATCGGGAAACACATCAGGAAAATCATGAACTATAGGCACATCTCCAATGCACCTTTCCTTTTTCTTCGTCTCTCCCTTCTCAGAAATTTGAGCTAAGAAAAGGTAACATCCCTTCTCCATTAGCTTTGGTAACTTTGTGCAAGATATGACTGCTAATCGGGATGGGCTCCTAGAATCCTTTCGGTCTCCTAATATGTTTAGGACTTCCTTTTCGTATGGTACACGCACGATCTTCTCGTCGCAAAGTATGTGAGCACGATACTTCGACAACCAATCCATACCAATGATGACATCAAAACTAACTAACGTGACGGGTAGAAGATCTATGTTGAAAGGGTGGTTCAAGAAATTTAACGTACAACCGCGAATGATGGTGTTAATCCTTTCTATGTTTCCATTTGCTAACTCAATATCATATCCAATTCCTAAGGCCATCGGGGTTTTCTCTAGTAAGGGTGCAAACGTAGTGGACACAAAACTCCTATCGGCACCAGTATCAAATAGTATGGAAGCATAACGATTATTGAGAAGGAACGTACCAGTAACGACGTTCGGATCTTCTCCTCTCTCGTTCCCGAGTGCATACACTCTTCCCTGAGCAGCTCCAGCTTCCACACGTTGGTCCCCAATATCTTGTCGTCCACAGTTGCCTCCAGTTCCATGGTTTCCATAATTGTACCCATTACCACCCGAGCCTTGATTTCCACGGTTCCGCGATTCTCTACACTCATTCCTATAGTGTCCCTTCTTTCCACACCCATAACAAGTAACATCTGCCTTATTTCTCATCTCAGGAGCAGCTTGAACCATAGCAAGAGGTCGAGCTCTACAGTCCCTAGCTGTGTGTCCTTTCCTTGAGCAATTCTGGCATTTCACACTACACCATCCACTATGATGCTGATGGCAACGATCACACTTGGGTGCATCACTGTTCTGATTCTTCTTATCTCCATTCCGAATAGCATAAGCCTTAGCTTGTCTCTTGCTTCGGTGGTCATTATTCTTAGAGTGACGGTCTCTCTTTCTCTTTCCATTCTTCTCCTTATCAGCTTCTTCTAATTCCAACGAATCCTTAAGTTGTTGAGCAATTGTGATTGCCTCATGGATGTTTGCAGGCCTAGCAGAAATTACATCATTCCTCGTAGCTACAGGCAACCCATCAGTATACCTCTCGATCTTTTGAGTCTCAGTTTTCACCATCTCTGGGCACAACAAGGCTAATTCCTGGTAACGACGATTGTAAGTCGCCATATCAGTACCTTTCACCTTGTGGTTCCAAAACTCAATCTCCAGCTTCTTGACCTCATTCCTTGGGCAATAAGTCTGAATCAGTAAAGCCTTAAATTGCTCCCAAGTCGTAGCATACGCTACATCACTCCCAACTGCATTTCGGTAGTTGTTCCACCAAGTCAAAGCTTCATCCTTGAAAGTAAAAGAAGCAAACTTTACCTTCGCATTCTCCGCACAACCACTAACATTAAACACTGACTCAGTCTTCTCAATCCATCTGACTAAGTAAACCACTCCTTCAGTTCCACCAAACTCAATAGGTCCACAAATCTTGAATTCCTTGTATTGACATCCATTAGCACGAACAGGTGGAAAAGTTCCAGCAGAATTGTTGGAATGATTTGACTCAGCTAGTAGTTCAGCAACTCTTTGCTCCACAAGTTGATTGATCATTGCTTGATCCACAGTAGGTGCATTAAGTGGAACATGATCATTGTCTCCCTGAATATCAACATTTTGATTCCTGTTGTTGCAGTTAATAGTGTCCAGGTTATCAGGAATAGGGGTTTCAACATTTCGAGTAGGACGATGTCCTCGGCGACCAGGGGTAGTCGCTGCCGTACCAGTTCGGGTAGCTCTGACCGGGTTTCGTCGTACATCCATTAATATAATTCTAAGACAATATCAACCACGCAAATAGGAACACAATTCTCCATGTACGCCAAAAACCGTAGAATATCGTACAAGATCACCATCGTCCATACAAGTAGCGATCGACACTTCGTTCCAAAATATCAAAGACATGATAAATACTAATCGTTCCATACGAGACGAACGTACAATCCGAATATCATGACTGTTGGGAATTATTCTATCAGTTACCACGGCTAGTGAAGAAGTTACAACTGCAAGAAGATTGTACTTGCAGTGGAAATTCATTACCACTGCAAGAACAAATATTACCACTGCTCACTTGTTAGCTGTTAGAGAAACGCGCTTAGATAAACATAGAAAAGATATTGTGTATATCTTATTCTATTAGCATTATACTTATCTTGTACAAGAGGACTCCTTGTTCTATAAAAGGAGATCCTAGAATATAGTTTTTATATACGTTTTCTTAGAGCTTCAAGGTGTAACCCTAGTGATATCTCAGATCACTCGTATTATTATTATTAATAATATTGGAGCTAGTTGTTTTGTTATATTCATTGTTCACACTTTAATCTGTTTCACTTACAATTAATCTTCTAAGTATCATTAAGTAGATTCCGCATACTTAGTGATATCACTCAAAGTATCATTATCAACACAAGTTCAAGGTGTTCACGATCCAACAAGTGGTATCAGAGCAAGGCTTTGATATTTTGATTTAGAAGATCCTATGGCAGATTCAAAAGATACAATGGAGACAGAAACAAGCCAATCTAATATTGCTGCAAAGCTTCCCAAGCTTAAAATTAATGACTTTGAGATGTGGAGGCTTATGATTGAACAATTCTTTATGGTTCAAGACTACACATTATGGGAGATCATAACGTGTGGAAATTCATTCAAACCTGGTACAACTGTTGAGACAGTTGGTGACAAGCCAGTAACAAAAGTAAATACTGGTCCAGTTACAAATGATGAAAGAAACCAACTTAAGAATGATTTGAAGGCTAGAGGTTTGCTATTGATGGCTCTACCTAGAGATCAAGTCCAGGCTTTTACCAAATACAAGGATGCAAAGACTCTCTTTGATGAGATATGTGAAGTATTTGGTGGTAATCACTATACCAAGAAAACTCAAAAGACTTTACTGAAGCAGACTTATGAGAATTTTGGCTCATCAAGCAATGAATCTCTTGATAGCATATTCACAAGGCTACAAAAGATTGTAACTCAGCTGACTGCTTTTGGAATTGAGGTAGAAAAGGAAGACCTCAATCTTAAATTTCTAAGAAGTTTACCTGCCGAGTTTGATACAAATGTTGCTGTATGGGAGGACAAGTCAGATCTTGAGACTATGAAGCTTGATGATGTGTACAATAACTTCAAAGTTATTGAACAAAGACTTAAGAAAGCTGGCAAGTTAAAGACAAGTTCTGCAGGAGTTGCACTCATATCATCATCAGGTAATGACAGTTCTGATGATGAAAGTGACAGTGATGATGACAGTGGTAACATGATTGTTTCCACTGGTAATGGAAATGTTTCCACTAGGAGCTCTAAAAGGCAGATTGCAGGACTAAGTGATGCTACTTTCTATGCCTTTATATCCAGCCATGTGGGTGGTTCAATCCTCAATCATGAGGACTTGGATCAAATTGATGAAGATGACATGGAGGAGATGGACATCAAATGGCAGGTAGCATTGCTCAGCTTAAGATCAAAGAAGTTCTGGAAGAAGACAGGGAGAAAGATTCATATAAGTGGAGATGAGACTGTAGGTTTTGATAAAAAGAAGGTGGAGTGCTATAACTGTCACAAGAAGGGGCACTTTGCAAGAGAATGCAGAAAACCAAGGAAATCTGACAATAAGTCAACTTGGTACAAGAAGGAAAAAACCAAAGAACCTACAACAGAAGAGCCAAAGGTGCTATTGGCTATTGATGGAGTAAGCTTTGATTGGAGCTTTATGGGTCAGAATGGAGAAGATGATTCAGAATGTGCAATGCTTGCTACTGAGCATGCACTCATGGCTTTCTCAGATTCTGAGGTACATACTGATAATGCTTGTTCTAAAAACTGTAAGGCCTTAAAAGAGTATAATAGTTTACAAAAACAATATGATGAGCTGATGCTAGAGTTACACCATACTAATCATAACTTAGCAAATCATAAGAGAGGTCTAGGTGTTTTAGAAAAACAGATAGAGCATTATAGGGCAAATGAGTCTAAATTTAGTGATGACATTGCTGTGTTAAAAAGTGATTTAGACTTTAAGATTGCTGTAAATGAGGCTCTTAGGGAAGAGATTGAAAAAGTTAAAAAGGCTAGTAAGAATATTGAGATTACTAAGAAAACACTAGACCATCAATCCAAGAGCATTGACAAAATTTGGGAAGCCCAAGTTGTGAGCAAAGCTAAATCTGGTCTTGGATACAAATCTGTTCCACCACCTCTAAGAGGTGTTCCAGCACCACCTGGCATTGATCTAGCTCACACAGGCTTAGAAGAGTTTCAGGATCCACCCATGACCTATGGACCAAAATTTGTTAAACCAGTTGAAACTGAAAAGGTTCAGGTTGAGGTTGAAACTTTTGATAGTGCTAGTGACTCATCTCTTAAAGATGAATGTTTAAATGTTGAGTCTAAAACTAGTGTTACTGAAGATGTTAAAGTTGAGGAAAGAAAAAGTATTCCTGAAGAAGTCAAAGAGAAGCCTAGAACACAGTCTAATTTCACTAGGTCTACTACTAGGTATGCTGAAATGTACAGGGATAGGCCTAAATCTCCTAGAGGTAACATGAGAAGTTGGAATCATGTTAAAACTAGACAGTTTGGTAGTGACTTTGTGTTCAACAATAAGGCTTGTCATATATGTGGTAGCTTTGATCATTTAGCTAAAGACTGTACCTACCACATGGGAAGAAGGGAAGTATTTACAAGGGTGAATGGATCAAATGTTAATAAATTAACTCACCCAAATCCCCTAAGCAAGATGGTTCCCAGATCTGTTATGCTTACCACTGGCATCAAATCAATTTCCACTGCTAGACCAGCAGTTACCACTGCCAGAAGTAATAACAGAGTTTATCCTAAGTCCCCTGTCACTTCTTTTGTTAAATCTTATCAAACAGGGAAAAAGACTTATTTTGAAATGAATGATCACAAGAATCACATGTGGAGACCAAATTTTTCTAAACCAGCAGTTTCCACTGCTAGGCATGCAGTTACCACTGCAAGACCAATTGTTTCCACTGATGTTCAAAAGAAAAGGGTAAAATTGGGAAAAGCTGTTAAGGCCTCAGCTCGTTGGGAATGGAAACCAAAAGGAACAACAAACAATCCCAATGGTGTATCAATGACCTTTGATAGATATAATTATATTGATACACGAGGCAGATCCAAGTCATTTGTGGCTTGGGTCCCCAAAAGGTACTAATTCCTTTATGATGTGTGCAGGGACAGTCAAAGATAAATGTTTTCTATGAATGACTTGATGATATTTTCTGTGTTGAACTAATATGGTTTCAAGTTGTTTGATATATGTCTGTTCTGCGAATGTTCATGTAAATTGCAAGATGTGTGTTACAGTCACCAAGAGTTATAGCCAAGGAATGTGGTCTAATAAGCTGAAGGTCTTACAATATTGATTTATTAAAGAAGAACTTTTCATTCATTCAAAGACACAAGTTACAGCTTACATTCAAAGTTCCAACTGCATTACAATGACCATTCCTAAAACTTTTGGCTAATAGAGAACTAGTAGCTTCTATCAATTATTACATAATACTTGAGGCTATGACAAGTACAATGAAGAAGCTGAAGATGAAAATGGAAAAAGAAGAATAGGAAGACTGTGAAGCTGCTCAAGTAACAAAGTAAAGAAAATACTCAAGAACTTTGTTCCTTGGCAACATTCTTCAGTCATCTATTTCTGCTTCTCCTTTCCCTTATGTGTGATCTGAGCTTTCTTGCTCTGTCCAATATGTTCTTGATACAGAAGACCAGGTTCTGGAGCTGGAAGATCCAACACCAAGGTTGATGATGTTGGGAGAGATGGATCTCTCTTACCTAATCTTGATTGGGATCTCTCTGGTGTGGAAGGAGGAAGAAAGGTTGGATCTTCATTCTCTTCCTCTGAAGATTCTTCATCAGATGTCCAGATGAAGGGAGAAACAAGCTCTCTCTCTGCAGGATTCGGATCATGGTTTGATACACTCTTTATATCTGCATTCCATTGTCTTTCCTGCACATCCCATCGGTTCTTTATCTCTCTCTCAAAATCAGAACCTTCAAGACCCCATGGATATGGTGGTACTTCTTCTGATGTTGGAAAAGAAGGGTGTTGATCAGAGGACTCAGGGTTTGATGACATGATTTTTGGAAGAAAACTGGGTTGATTGGGATATTAGGGTTTGAGAGATTGTTAGTGACTGAAATGTGGTGTTTGGAGGAGGTTATATAAGCCAAAGTTAGGTGTTACAATAATTAATGAAGATTATTTACTTCCATCTGTTTTGGTTGGTTTGAGTAGTAACTGTGGTTTGACTTTTGAGAAGATATTTTGTGTATAGTAACTTGGTTAAAAGGTTACTTGGGTTAATCTTTGTGAGTTAAGATGAGATTTTTGTGATGTTACATATCATTGGAGTTATAAGGTGTGTAATATTGACACACAACAAATGGTTATTGATTCACCATGTCTAATCCACATAAGAATCAACTAGTCCTGAGCAAACGGCTACAGGTAAAGACACATCAAATCCGTTCATGGTTGATAGTTTACCAAAAACTAGGTTATCAACTCACCATATATCTTTGTGATCAAGAGTTGGCTAGTCCATAGCAAACGGCTCATGGTAAAGACTTCTCAAATCCGTTGATAGCTGATAGTTTGCTAAAAACTATGATAAGAGTAGTAAAATTTTACATATTTTACTTACCACTGCTCTTTGAAATTTTGTTGATTTTTACCACTGCAAGTTCACCATTTCCACTGAAAGTGTAAATTTTACCACTGGTGAACTAGCCGTTACAACTGTGTCAGTAATCTTATTTTTTTTTTTTTTACTAGCCGTTGCAAATATAACTGTCTTTCCTTATTAATAGGGTTAAATTTTTGGGAATTATCTACTTACCAAAGTTTATTTATTCTTTTCTAAAGATAATTCACCATCCGCGTTTTTCTCAAAACCCTATTAGTATAAATTGATTTTATACGGCTTGCTTTTTATTCACGATTACTAACACTTTTCTCTCTTAAATCACAAAATCATGGTATCTCTCAAGTTTGCAGATGAACACAATCAAGTGGCTTACCTTCAAAAGTCAAACGACAAGTGTGGACCTATTTTTCATCAGATTGTGGACTTTCTAAACACAACTCATATAAGGTATGCCTTAACTATGAATCCCACAATCTTTGTTTCTCAAATCAAACAGTTTTGGAACTCTGTGGAGTCCATCACTCTTGAACAGGGAGACATACATGAATCTGTGGAAGCTCTTAGAGCCACAGTTGATGGGGTAACTATTGATGTTACTGAATCATCTTTAAGGAGAATTCTCCAATTAGATGATCTTAATGGTATCATCACATTACCTAATTCAGACATATTCAACTACATTGGTCTGATGGGGTATGATACATCTGATCAAAAAATAACCTTTAAGAAAGGATGTTTTTGCCCCCATTGGAGATTTTTGATACACACTCTGTTGCATTGCCTAAGTCCTAAGAAAACTTCTTATGAACAATTTGGATCAACCATGGCTTACCCTTTAGTTTGCTTGGTTACTGATAGGACTTTCAATTTTTCAAGGTTTATATTTAATAACATGAAAGGCAATGTAACAAGTTCATACAAATTTTTAATGTATCCAAGGTTTGTGCAAGCAGTGTTAAATGAATTTCAACTGCAAAATCATAATAGGATTTATAACACTCCATGTCTTAAGCCAAAAGTATTTCAAAACATGTGTAAGGCTTCAGATTTTTGGAATGGAGTGATTCATCCTCTTTTACCAAACATGCTTGCAAAGATTTCACAGGTACAGGGTGAAGATGCAACAATCCCAGTTGTATCCCATCACACACCCACTCTTATTGTTCCACAAATTCAACATATCCCTGCTGTAACTCACACATATGAAAGGAGGCAAAAACAGCCAACTCCTTCCATGACAACATTGCATGTTGCTGACCTTTATGGTTTAGGAACAAGCAGTGGTGGTTCAAGGCTTCAATCTAGTCCTACTAGAGAAGAGCCTGGATCAATGCCTTATGATTCACCTCTCCCAGCAGGTTACACAGTTGGAAGTGATGAAGGTAGTGTGCAACAAACTGAATTGATGGAATTATGTACCAAATTAGTCAAACAGGTTCAAACTCTGGAGAAAGATCTGGCACAGACCAAAGTACAACATGCCACAGAGTTGAATCTATTGAAGACAGAGATCCAAAAGTTGCAGACTGAAGTTGAGAATCTCAAGAAGAAAAGATCTCAGATTGTATTATCCTCATCTTCACATTCAGATGACCTTTCTGCAGGTTCTGGTTATGGTTTGGGAACTTCTTCCAAACAGGGGAGGAAAACAAATGCAGAGATTAAGGGGAGGAGTACTAATTTTGATGATATGTTTGCTGAGCTAAATGATTCTGAAAATGCTCAAGCAAAAGATGATGTAGCTGAGATTGAGGGGAGGAAGTTGGATTATGATATGGTTATTGAAACTGCTCAACAAGTTTCCACTGAAGCAGAACATGTTACCACTGATCAAATAATTTCCACTGCAAGTGAGAATGTTACCACTAATGTTCCATTAGTTACCACTGCAGAGGAAGAAGCTGTCAGAAAAAGATTAGTTAAAGGTAAAGCAATGTTGTTTGATGCAGAGGAAGTACATACAAGAAAGATTTCCAAGAAAGATCAAGCTCAAATTGATTATGATGCAAGATTGGCAGAACAACTTGATGCTAAAGAGAAAGAAAATATGAAACAGCAAAAGGAGATGGATGTTGCCAGTTTTATGGAAGCACAGAGGTTAGATAAGCTTGAAGGAGTAATGGCACAACCACTCTCAGTGGTTCCACCTACCATCTTACATGAGAAACCCCCTATGTTCTCATATGTGCCATCAGAAGAAGAGATTGAGCATATGATTAAGCATGATCCAGTTGTAAAGAAGAAAGCTATTGAGCTTATTGCTAACATGTCCTTAACTGAAGATCAAAGAACAGCTCAATTGGTTGATTTTATTCAAATGAAAAATCAACAAGCACTGGATGACATTATTGGAAACTGTAGAAAAAGTCAAAAGAAACAAAAACAACCCACAAAGGCACAGATCATTCATGAGATGAAGAAATATTGCTGTCATGTTGGAACTTGGAAGATGGCTGACTTCAAAGGTATGTCTCATGAAAGAATTGAAGGTATCTACTACAGAATTAAAAGGCAAGATAATACCTTCAGGCCTATTGATTTTGAAGAAGTTGAAAGATTCAAACAAAGTAAAAGGAAAGCTTCAACAGTTGAAGATCATGTCACTAAAAGAATGAAAGCTCCTCAAGATCTGCTGAGTGAAATTATCATTGTTGAAGAAGAAGATTTCTATCCAGATCCTTCACAATCAAAACATCAAATTATTGATTGGGAAGTGTACACAGCAAAGAATTTTGCTCCCACTTGGAAAATTATTAGACTAGGAGGAGAATCTTCATCATTTATTCAGTTTGAAGATCTTCTTAAAACATGTGACAGAGAAGATCTTGATACTCTTTGGAAGCTAGTAAATGAAAGATTCAAGGCTGATACTCTCAAGGATATGAAAGAAATGCAGCTCTGGGTTGACTTGAGAAGATTATATGAACCAGATCTTAATGATAAGTATTGGAAGTTTAATTCATCAAACTTGAATACTACATGGACTTATTTTGATAAATGTGAGGTTCATCATGTTTCTACAACAAATAAAGTGGATGTGTTTATGTTTGCTGAGAAGGAATATCCACTTAAAGCTACAACTTTGTCTGCAATGTTGATGTCAAAGTTAAGAGTGTATGCAGATAATGAGAAAGTTAGAGCTTTGATTCAGAAGATTAAAGATCAATATGCAAGAGTTGATAAAGAATTAAGTAGAACAAGATAAGTGTTTGGAAGAATTCCCATATCCTCAGGTTTATTGTATACTTGAAGAAACTTATTGATTTACAAAGCAATCATAAGTTTAGGGGAGGATTGTTGGGAATTATTCTATCAGTTACCACGGCTAGTGAAGAAGTTACAACTGCAAGAAGATTGTACTTGCAGTGGAAATTCATTACCACTGCAAGAACAAATATTACCACTGCTCACTTGTTAGCTGTTAGAGAAACGCGCTTAGATAAACATAGAAAAGATATTGTGTATATCTTATTCTATTAGCATTATACTTATCTTGTACAAGAGGACTCCTTGTTCTATAAAAGGAGATCCTAGAATATAGTTTTTATATACGTTTTCTTAGAGCTTCAAGGTGTAACCCTAGTGATATCTCAGATCACTCGTATTATTATTATTAATAATATTGGAGCTAGTTGTTTTGTTATATTCATTGTTCACACTTTAATCTGTTTCACTTACAATTAATCTTCTAAGTATCATTAAGTAGATTCCGCATACTTAGTGATATCACTCAAAGTATCATTATCAACACAAGTTCAAGGTGTTCACGATCCAACAATGACATAAGAGCTATAATAACTAGCTCTCCTAACCAAATACTCCTTGGCTTATGTAGCAACACAACAACCTGATTCCAAATCGATCTAGCCACGATGCTGGCGTAGACTCCTCAACTCCGATCCCAAACCATCCAAATTCCTCAATAACGATCCCTGCTCAACACGATGTGTATCTCTATCCCTCTAGAGGCCCGCAACCTCCTTTTCTAACACTGTGTTCCTCTGCCACAGCTTGCGATCTCCCTCGCGAGCCGTGAGGAAACCTCACTGCAGACTCTCTATATTCTCATGTATCTCTATCATACATGTCCTAATCGCTATCGTCCTGCCCATGACAATAGTCAAATCAACTCTCAACTCAACAACAAACTCAGCAATAAACTCAGCAATAATCATCTCAAGTCGGTCAGACATCCGCGAGATCCTCTCGCCCTGTGCAGCAATCTGAGCCCACATCCTACCAGTCTCACCTAACTCTGCATGCTCAGCAGAATCCTCAGAAGGTGCATCCGACGCCACAGGACTACCAGGTGGTGTATCAAACAAAAACGGATGATCAGGTGAAACCGGCTCTAACGGATGTATCGGGGAATCAGGCTTCGCAGAATGAACTGAAAGTGCTAGCGACCCATCATCATCAGGCATATCCTCCTCCTGAGGATCATCCTCTTCCCAATCCTGAGGGTCGTCATTCTCTTCCTCATCTTGAGGGTTATCATTCTGCTCACCCGCGTACTCCTCGTCGAAGGGGTACTCCATCACTCGTCATCTCCGAGCAGGCGAACCACGATGCGATAAAGTCGGCGACGCGTACTAACAATAACAATTCTTAATAACGACACATGCAAAGGAGGCTATTATTGTGACAACGGCGTAGGGTAGGTGTAAGTGTTTCAAAACAACTTAAATCACAACTCATAAGACTATACCAAGTATACTCATCAAATAGTTCCATATATAATCTCAATAAAAGAATTTCAAACACCGCATTACTAAAATGTTTATAAAACATATAGACCATATAAATCCTCGAGAACGCCATCTTATTACTAAAATCCATAAACCTCAAATCATCTCAAATATCTCATAATACCTCAAATAATAGAAGATGCTTCGGCTTGGCGGGCTGGCGGGCGGTGGTCAAGGATCATTTTCTATAAAAATACGGTTATAGTTTAGGCGTTTATTTACCTAGTTCTCTATAACCTTGGCTCTGATACCAATCTGTAACACCCCCAAAATTTGATACAGCGGAAGACTCAACAAGCTTTCGGGGTGCTACGGGGATTGGTATCCAACACAAGACAATATAGAACGAGATAAAGTAAACATAATAAAAACACAACCAAAACGGGGTTTTAGGTTTACATTTATCCCAACATACTTCAGATTCAGGCCCAAAATAAAGTAACAATAGGTCCAAATTTAATTATCAGAGTTTAGAAAAGTAGATCCATAAACCGTGAGCCTTGGCCGAGCCTTCCATTCCAAGCATGCATCTCAACACTTAATTACCTGAGAAAACGTGCTAAAAGTCAGCTTTCGCTGGTGAGATCATAGGTTTAAATTCATACTCAATATAGTGGACATATACGCAAAACGCTTGCTAGCAGACTAAGGATTCACTAAAAGCCTGCGGATACCCTCCGCTCCAACAAAACACACGGATACCCTTCCGTACTAACAAAACACACGGATACCCTTCCGTACTAACATAGATATTCGGGTAGCCCCCGCAATACCAATAATAACTCGGATAACCTCCGAAATATTAATAACCTATAGGTGCACACTATAGTATCTAAATAAGTCAACCTTGAATAGTACACACAAAACTATGTGACTAAAGCTGACAATCCAATAAGCCAACCTTGAATAGTACACACAACAAATATGTGACTAAAGCTGACAATCCATCAATAACCAAATAAGCCAACCTTGAATAGTACACACGACATGTGTGACTAAAGCTGACAATCCACCAATAACCAAATAAGCCAACCTTGAATAGTACACACGACATGTGTGACTAAAGCTGACAATAGATCCTAGTCCATACGCATAGCAAGTTTAGAAATAATATAAAAGCGATAATAGTCCACGTAAAATGATTTGCACGTTTCTCACCCCAATCGTTGAAAACATAGTTCAAGAGTAAAAAGTGGGGCTATGACTCACCTCAAGTCCAGATAATAGCAAGACGAGGTAGGTAGAAATAAGACGTATGATAACTCATAAAACAGCAACTACGGACTTGGCACGACCTAACAATATTAACTCTTTCAGAAATCATTTCCTCAAATATATAATATTCCCAAACCCGGACGAGAATCCGTTTTATTTCCGAAAATCCATTTCGTATTAGTTTGGTGTATTTGCGTTTGGTATCCATACGGGTAGTGAGTCGACTCAAAACAAACCGAAGAAAGATCACATATAGAAAGATAAATAAACTATAGATCTAATATTAGCCCAATATATTATTTAAATAAATCGCTAAAGTTTACCAAATCCGTCGATTTGATAATCCTCATATTTATTTACGTAACATACCGTTCCAAGATTACACCCAACCTAAAGCACATAGCACATAATTACTATATAGTATATATCATAGTTTAATAAATTCCTCATATATATCGTCAAATTGGCCAGATTTCCCGATATATACACTCGCAATCTATTACACTTTACATATACTACAACCTATGGGCGTCGTAGGATACGATGCCCACTAATATGTTTATTTCGTATAACCAAATAACCCGGCTCAACCTTACGGTTAAGTGGTTATTTAATTATAGGAAACGTCTATATTAGTCGTCATATATCCGTGACAACACGAACGTCACAAATAGTAACTTACCTGGACCCGAGTGACAACAATTTCGTCTAACTCAATAAGTTTATCCGTTATATATCCGAGATGACATTTTATTAAACGTTTCATAATTGTCGGGAGTTTCCCATTTTATAACACAATTTTTATAATAATAATACGTTCAATAATATTACGCCACTTTCGTAGCCTAATATATATCTAATCGTATTATTTATAATACGACTCGTGATTATTATTATTATTAATATATGCGCTTATATAGTTATATATACGTTATTCACGTATATATATATTCATATAAACGTTCATATTATCAATAATGATTATTACGAGTTTTATTATTTTCGTTTTAGTTTTAATAGTTATTGAGTTATACGAAATGGTCATATGTCCGAGTCATGACTCTCGGCTCATTGTCCAAGTCCAATAATAAGCAAGAGTCATAAAATAACAAATCTCCGTCCAATCACAATCTCAAACCACGGGCTACAACAATAGGGTCCGACTACGGCACCCGACTAACCTATCTCCGTCAATCTAACGACCGTCTCACAATCGGTCCCCAATAACTCTTACTAATCGACAACAACTCCACAATACCAATAATCAATATCCAATGTCGAGACCAAACACGGTCTCGACCCAACCAAAAGTATTCGGCCGATAAATGAAATGCCACAACAATATAACAATCATGTTCACAATTATTCAAGAAATAACATTAACAAGGTTAATGTTTGGGTCGGTTTACCAAGCCAACCCGAGCCCTCGACTCAATTGAGTCTCGGCTCCAAACCGCGAGTCACTAGGACTCGAACCAAACATCACAAGAGCACCTAGCTCGCAAGAGCATAACAAGTAACCATATAACCCATTCGACCCAAAGGTCAAATCGGCAACAAACTAATACACGGCTAAAAGCCGCGACCCACAAGGGTCGAACCACAATAATTCTACGAGCCCGAGGCTCGAACCACGACTAATCGAGAACCCCTATAAGGGTCTCGGCATGATCATACGAGCAACAAATGAAACCTCGAGACCACACGGTCTCGGTTAGCTCGGATCGGGGAACATAACACCCTCGACAACAACCAAACAATAATCACCACGGGACCAAAGCCACACAAGGCTCGGACCACAAATAAGCCGAGAGCCTTGCTCTCGGTTCCGAGTCAACCATAACCAAACCCAAGAAAACCCGGATACCAAACTTATTTTTATCTTTAAAACATCATTTCCATTCAAGATCAATTCGATTCTCAACATAATAATCTGTGTAGCCACGGATTAGCACCAATTCGTGGCTCCCAAAACCCAAAAATAGCTCCTTCTCACCTTCTTGGACCTCCAAATGAATGGATCTAGTAAAGTTAATAAAAATTCGAATGGATTATTAGAGATTTGGTGGTGTTAACGGAGGTTCTAGGGCAAGTTTCATATACCAAATGAAAGAGGGTGAATAGAGGAATAAAATGGTGGTGTTTGTTTTGTTGGGGGGTCGGAGATGCGGCGGTGGTGGCCGGAAATAAGGTTCGGCGGCTAGGGTTTAATAGTGGGGAAGAAATAGAGATGAGAGAGAGATGGAAATAGGTGTGTGGGTGGGTTTGTGTTGTGTGGGTGAAAACCTGACCAAACACAACCTTATATATCTTTTATTATTATTATTTTTTTTTTGCAATTTAATAATAATAATAATAATAATAATAATAATAATAATAATAATAATAATAATAATAATAATAATAATAATAATAATAATAATAATAATAATAATAATAATATTATTACGGTGGAGCGGGTAACGCGGGTAATTGTAAAAACATGTGGCCCGAACCCGAACTCATTTTAAACTTCATTATCACCCGAGAACGTCTCGTAAATAATTAAAAATATAGTCAGACTCGTAAGACGAATCATAAAACTGTCGTTAGGTAATCCTAGTGCCAAAGTCAACGTAGTACCAACTGAGAATTCAAATATACATCACCGATCATTTAATCAAAAATGAATTATGAACATAATTCACGAATCCCATAACGTCATTAATTAAAAATATCCATAAAATAGGTCTCACAAGTTCGTTGTGAAATGAAAATTTCAAATAAAAATTATAAACGAACTTAAATTGAAATGCGGGTTTTTAAAATAGCTCCCTAAACTGCCGGTTGTCACATCCTCCCCGTCTCAGAAGGAAACCCGTCCCGGGTTTCACTCGGAAAAAAAAATTCATCTACGAAGTGAAAAGCTTCGGATATCTCTTCCTGAACTCGTCCTCACGTTCCCACGTAAATTTTGGTCCATGTCGGGAATTCCAACGAACCTTGACGAGCGGAATGCGACTTCGCTTGAGTCGTTTAACTTCACGATCTACAATCTCAATCGGTTCCTCCACGAAATTCAGTTTCTCATCAACACGAATGTCCCTCATTGGAATGACGGGCATTTCATCAGAAAGACATTTCTTCAGATTACTCACGTGGAACACGTCGTGAACTTCACTCAGTTCGGACGGTAATTCCAACCTATAAGCCACGGGCCCAATCCTTTCTAAGATCAAGAATGGTCCAATGTAGCGTGGGTTGAGTTTACCACGTTTCCCAAAACGTATTATACCTTTCCAAGGCGAGACTTTCAGCATTACTTTGTCTCCAACCTGGAACTCTAAAGGTTTACGTCTCTGATCGGCGTAGCTCTTCTGCCTATCTCTGGCTGCATGCAATCGATCACGAATTTGAGTTACTTTCTCTGTAGTTTCCAAAATAAGCTCAGGGCCTGTGAGTTGGCTATCTCCAACTTCTGCCCAACCAATAGGCAAACGACACTTTCTGCCATACAAAGCTTCAAATGGTGCAGCCTTAAGACTTGTGTGGTAGCTATTATTATAGGAGAATTCCGCAAGGGGTAAATACTTCTCCCAGCCTTTACCAAAGTCTATGATGCATGCACGAAGCATATCCTCTAATGTCTGAATGGTCCTATCACTTTGACCATCGGTTTGGGGATGATATGCAGTACTCATATCAAGCCTCGTCCCCAAAGCCGTTTGAAGTGACCGCCACAAAGCTGACGTAAAACGACTATCACGATCCGAAATAATAGATATCGGGACTCCATGACGCGAAATAATTTCCTTCACATATAACCTCGCAAGCTTATCCACACTATCATCTTCACTAATAGCTAAGAAATGAGCAGACTTTGTCAGACGATCCACAATTACCCAGATAGCGTCACAACCGCTAGCTGTCCTCGGTAATTTGGTAATGAGGTCCATAGTAATCCGCTCCCATTTCCAGACTGGAAGTTCTGGTTGCGTTAGTAATCCTGACGGTCTCTGGCGTTCAGCTTTAACCTTAGCACATGTCAGGCACTTACTAACGTACGATGCTATATCTGCCTTCATATTTGGCCACCAATAGAACTTCTTAAGATCCTGGTACATTTTATCGGAACCAGGATGAATGGAGTACCTTGACTTATGCGACTCATGCATAATCAATTCCCGAATTTCTCCATATAAAGGTACCCAAATCCGATCTCCAAAACATAATAATCCATCAGAACGCTTAACAAATCCTTTCTCATTATCAGCCATCCCAAATATATTCTCGGCAGATCTATTTTCTGCTTTCAACGCTTCCGTTTGAGCTTCGAGTATTTGAGACGGTAATGGCGATACGATAGTCATTCCCAATGACCTAACTCGTAATGGTGGTACTCTTTCCTTTCGACTAAGAGCATCAGCAACAACGTTTGCTTTACCAGGGTGATAGCGAATTTCACAATCATAATCGCTTAGCAACTCAATCCAACGTCGTTGTCTCATATTGAGCTCTTTTTGATTCAAGATGTGTTGTAGACTTTTATGGTCAGTAAATACAACACACTTTGTTCCGTACAAGTAATGTCTCCATATTCTTAAAGCGAAAACCACAGCACCTAGCTCCAAATCATGGGTAGTGTAGTTTTACTCATGCTTTTTGAGCTGTCGGGAAGCATAGCAAGTTTAAATAAACAGCAATAACAGTCCACATAAAACAATTTGCATGTTTCTCACCCCAAGTATTGAAATACAAAGTTCAAAGTAAAAGTGGGGCTATGACTCACCTCAAGTCCAGATATCAGCACAAAGAAACCGGTAGAAATCAAGAAGTATATCAACTCAAAAGACAGCAACTACGGACTCGACACTTCCTAACAATATAAACTCTTTTCAGAATCATTTCCTCAAAATCAAATATTCCCAAATCCCGAACGTATTCCATTTTACTTTCCAAAAATCCATTTCTCGTATTATTCTCGTATAAGTTTGGCGTTTAGTATCCATGCGGGTGGAAGGTCGGCACAACTCAACCCAAGAATCACAACAAAAGAAATAATAACAACAATCTACAGGTCTAATATTGGCCCAATATATTATTTAAATAAATCATCGAAGTTTATCAAATCCGTCGACTTGGTAATCCTTCACAACTTATTTACCTAATATATTATTCTAAGATCATACCAAAACTTAAGTCACATAGCACGTAGAATACTATATGGTAAGTATTTAAGTTAATAAGTTCCCTAAATATATCATCAAACTTACCAAATTCGTCAATTCGGTAAACCTCACGAGATATTTAGTAGCTCATTATTCCCGTACACATACCACAATCTATTGGAGTCGTAGGATACAATACCCATTAATATTCCCTTTTTGTATAACCAAATAGGTCCTATTTAATCCGTCGATCAAATAAGTTACGTAGTTATAGAAAATGATTATATTAACGTCACATATCCGTGACAAGCACAAAAGTCAAAACATAAATATTAATATGGCCCACTTGGACTTAAGTGACCCCGATCTCGTATAACTCGCAAATTTTCCCGTTTCATTATCCAAAAAGGCATTTTGTTTTGTAGAAAAATCCAACGTTATAGTTATATCGTCATTTATAAGTGTTGGTTTATAATAATGTTCCCGAAATTTATTATACTAGTTTCGTAGTATAATATTTATCGTCACACCATTACTATATTACTCGTGATCATTTTATTTTTAATATACGCACTTGTATAAATATATATACGTTTTCACATTTATATATCAATATAAATGTTTATATTACTAATATAAGTAATACGAGTCTTTATTATCAAGTTTGACTATTATTAATATCGAGTTATAAAAGATAAGTCACATGTCCGAGTCATCACCCTCGGCTCATTGTCCAAATCCAAGTGCTAAGTTGTATTGCCGAAATCAATCGTTGACTAGAAAGTCAACGTGACTTCGACTCGCACAACCAGAAGTCCAAAGTAATAATAATCAATACCACATCTCCGTCAATCAACCCATTTCACAAGCTACAACAATAGGGTCCGACTACGGCACCCGACTAACCTATCTCCATCGTTCTAAGTTGACCGTCTCACAATCGGTCCCCAATATCACTTTTCGTCAACAACTCCAAAATACCAAAAATACTCCATTGTCGAGACCACAAAGGGTCTCGACCCATCCAATGTATTCGGCCACAACAAGTACCACAACAACAACAATAGCAACAACTATATCAACAAAAAGAAACACTACAAGTAGTCATCAAGATACACGTAATCCGGGTTGGTTTACCAAGCCAAAACACGTGCCGAGAGACTCACTTGGGTCTCGGCTAGACCACGAGTCACAAGGACTCAAACCAAAGACCATTTGGTCTTGGATTAAGCTCACCCGAGCACACCAAATTCTGCCAAATGGACCCGTAGGGTCGCGGCACACCAACAACAACAACGAAAGCCAAAAATCGATCCAAATCGAGCCACAAATCAACTCCAATATATCAATACTCTCGCTAAAAGGTTACCAGGTCAAAACCCATCACAAAATAAGCCATGAGGATCGGACCACGCAAGGCCGTGAGCCACGGCTCGCGGTCATCAAGTCGACACCCAAGAAACCCATAAATCCGGATACCAAACGAGTTTTCATCATCAAAACATCTTTTCCCATTAGTATTTTACAAAACCCAATCAATAAAAACTGTGTACCCACGGTTTGGGACACAAATCGAGGCACACGAGGCGAAACTCGTGGCCACTCACCTTCAAAACGACTCCAAATACAAGTTTCTTCAAAAACCCAACAAGTATTAATGAAAGTGGTGGTGTTTATGTGGCGGTGGTGATGTGAACGAGGGTCTAGGGGTGTTTGTTTCGTGCGTGAGATACACCAAAAGAAAGATCTTGATGAGAGGATTAAGATGGTGATGATATTTTGGTTGTAGGGGCGGCGGCGTGGTGGTGGCTGCCGGAAATAGGGGCGGCGGCTAGGTCAAATTAGAGAGAGAGAGAATGAAGATGAAGGTGATGGTGTGTTTTTATGTTTGTGTGTTGTGTGAACCAGGAACCACAAGGACCAATTGTAATATACTTTTTTTTTTTGTTTAAAATAAAAATTATAATAGTAATAATAATAATAGGAGGGGGCGGCTAGTGTGTAAAACGCAAGGGCCAAACCTGTAAACTTTTCAAAGTATCCCGACACTCACAAACCGAGCTCGTTTTCGTATCTCAAATTTTCTCAACTCGTGTTAACTCACGCATCAATATTTTTAAAATCGTCATTCCACACGATTTGATCATAAATACGTTCGTAAAAATTCATAACACAACCGTTATTCAAAATTTCCAAATTGGTTAAGTTATCCTAGTTCCGGAGTCAACGTAGTGCCTAATAGACATCTCAACAATTATTCTCAACATATAATCCATATCAAATCAATAATTCAAATTCGATACTAAATAAACTTAAAA
Source organism: Artemisia argyi (assembly GCA_030686995.1). Lineage (NCBI taxonomy): Eukaryota > Viridiplantae > Streptophyta > Magnoliopsida > Asterales > Asteraceae > Artemisia > Artemisia argyi. The sequence goes on along the minus strand of CM060680.1, from coordinate 226,041,183 downwards.
ATTGACAACCACAATTTAAATTTCACAAGTTCGTTACGAATAAAAATACCAAACATTTAATTATAAACGAACTTTAACGTAATGCGGGTTTCAAAATAGCTCCATAAATTGCCATTTGTCACATCCTCCCAGCCTCAGAAGAAACCCGTCCCGGGTTTCTCTCGGAACAAACCATCTATGACATAAAAAGCTTAGGATATCTCTTCCGAAACTCATCCTCACGTTCCCACGTAAATTCCGGTCCATGACGGGAATTCCAACGAACCTTGATGAGTGGAATATGACTGCGCTTGAGTCGCTTAATCTCTCGATCCAAAATCTCAATCGGTTCTTCCACAAAGTTCAAACTCTCATCAATACGAATATCCTTCATCGGTATAACCGGTGTCTCATCCGAAAAATATTTCTTCAAATTACTCACATGAAACACATCATGAACCTTACTCAATTCTTGTGGTAGCTCCAACCGATAAGCTACGGGCCCGATTCTCTCCAAAATTAGAAATCGTCCAATGTAGCGGGGGTTGAGTTTCCCACGTTTTCCAAAACGTATCACTCCTTTCCAGGGCGAGACCTTCAACATCACTTTGCCTCCAACTTGGAACTCAAGTGGTTTACGTCTCTGATCGGCATACTTTTCTGTCTATCTCGAGCTGCTTGTAACCTATCACGAATTTAAGTCACTTTCTCAGTAGTCTCCAAAATAAGCTCGGGGCATGTGAGTTGGCTGTCTCCAACCTCAGCCCATCCAATTGGCGAACGACATTTACGGCCATATAAAGCTTCAAAAGGTGCAGCTTTAATACTCGTATGATAGCTGTTGTTGTAGGAGAATTCCGCAAGGGGTTGATATTTCTCCCAGCCTTTACCAAAATCAATTATACATGCACGAAGCATATCCTACAAAGTCTAAATAGTCCTCTCACTCTGACCGTCGGTTTGGGGGTGATAAGCAGTGCTCATATCAAGTCTCGTCCCCAAAGCGGTTGAAGTGATTGCCACAAAGCTGACGTGAAACGACTATCGCGATCCGAAATGATCGATATTGGAACACCATGATGCGAAATAATTTCCTTCACGTACAACCTAGCAAGTTTGTCAATACTATCATCTTCACTAATCGCTAAGAAATGAGCAGACTTAGTCAATCGGTCCACAATTACCCAGATAGCGTCACAACCGCTAGCTGTCTTTGGTAATTTGGTAATAAAATCCATTGTGATCTGCTCCCACTTCCAAACTGGGAGTTCTGGCTGCGTCAATAACCCTGACGGTTTCTGGTGTTCTGCCTTAACCTTAGAACATGTCAAACATTTGCTAACGTACAAAGCTATATCTGCCTTCATGTTTGGCCACCAATACAATTTCTTCAGATCCTGGTACATCTTGTTAGACCCAGGATGAATAGAATACTTTGACTTATGCGACTCATGCATAATCAACTCACGAATTCATCCATACAATGGTACCCAACTTCGCTCTCCAAAACATAATATTCCATCAGAACGCTTAACAAATCCCTTCTCATTTTCTGCCATCCCAAATATATTTTCAGCAGGTCGGTTTTCTGCTTTCAACGCTTCCATTTGAGCTTCTAATATCTGAGATGGTAACGGTGATACGATAGTCATCCCTAATGACCTAACTCGTAACGGTGGTATTCTCTCCTTTCGACTAAGAGCATCAGCAACGACGTTCGCTTTACCGGGATGATAACGAATTTCGCAATCATAATCGCTTAGCAGCTCTATCCAACGTCGCTGTCTCATGTTGAGCTCTTTTTGATTCAAGATGTGTTGCAGACTTTTGTGATCCGTGTATACAATACACTTGGTTCCATACAAATAATGTCTCCATATTCTCAAGGCAAAAACCACAGCACCTAACTCCAAATCATGGGTGGTGTAGTTCTTCTCATGCTTTTTAAGCTGTCGGGAAGCATAAGCTATTACCTTCTCTCGTTGCATCAACACAACTCCCAAACCTTTATGAGAGGCGTCACAGTAAACAACAAAATCCTCGCTACCTTCGGGCCATGCCAATATAGGAGCACTACACAACATCTCCTTAAGTAATTGGAATGCCTCCTCTTCCTTATCTCCCCATTCATATTTAACATTCTTTTGAGTCAATTTGGTCAACGGCTTCGCTATTTTCGAAAATCTCTCAATGAACCTTCGATAGTAACCGGCTAAACCCAAAAATTGACGAACTTCAGTTGGGGTTGTCGGTGCGGCCCAATCTTTAATAGCTTCAATCTTAGCGGGATCTACATGAACTCCTAGGCTATTAATCACATGACCCAAAAATTGCACCGTCGGGATCCAAAACTCACATTTGGAAAATTTATCATACAGCTTTTCCTGCCTGAGCAATTCTAAGATAAGTCTTAGATGCTCATTATGCTCCTTCTTACTCTTCGAATAGATCAGAATATCGTCGATAAACACAATTACAAACTTGTCCAAGTAAGGCTTACACACCCGATTCATGAGATCCATGAATACCGCCGGTGCGTTAGTCAACCCAAACGGCATCACTTGGAACTCGTAATGCCCGTAACGGGTTCTGAAAGCCATTTTCGGAATATCTTCCTCGCGCACTCTATGTTGGTGATACCCCGATCTCAGATCGATCTTCGAATACACACTCGATCCTTGAAGCTGATCGAACAAGACGTCGATCCTCGGTAACGGGTATCTATTCTTTACGGTCAACTTGTTCAGCTCTCGGTAATCAATACACATACGAAACGATCCATCCTTCTTCTTTACGAATAAAACTGGAGCTCCCCAAAGGGAAGAACTTGGTCGTATAAACCCCTTTTCTACTAACTCCGCCAATTGTTTCGACAACTCTTCCAGTTCAGTCGGTGCGAGTCGATAGGGTGCCCGTGCCACGGGTGCAGCACCAGGTATCAACTCAATCTGAAACTCCACTTGTCTAGTGGGCGGGATTCTCGGAAAATCATCGGGGAATACATCCGGAAAGTCACAAACTATAGACACATCTCCAAGACATCTTTCTTTCTTCTCCTTCCCTCCTTTCTCAGAAATTTGTGCCAAGAAAAGGCAACATCCCTTATCCATTAGTTTCGGTAGCTTAGTGCAAGATACGACTGCTAATCTGGTTGGGCTTCTCAAACCTTTTCGATCTCCTTGTATATTTAAAATCTCCATGCCATAAGGTACACGCACGATTTTCTCCTCGCAAGGTATGTGAGCACGATACTTATACAACCAATCCATACCAATGATGACATCAAAACTTCCTAATGTGACGGGTAGAAGATCTATGTTGAAAGGGTGATTCAAGAAGTTTAACGTGCAACCGCGAATGATAGTCTTAATCCTTTCTATATTTCCATTAGCTAACTCTACATAATAACCAATTCCTAAGGCCATCAGGGGTTTTTCTAGTAAGGGTACAAAAGCAGTGGACACAAAACTCTTATCGGCACCAGTATCAAATAGTATGGAAGCATAACGATTATTGAGAAGGAACGTACCAGTAACAACGTTCGGATCTTCTCCCCTCTCGTTCCCAATTGAATAAACTCTCCCATGAGCAGCTCCTGCTTCCACACGCTGGTTCTCATTGTCATGTCGTTCACGGTTTCCTCCAGCTCCACGGTTTCCATGATTGTACCCATTACCACCCGATCCTTGATTACCTCGGTTCCATGATTCCCTGGATTCATTCCTATAGTGTCCCTTCTTCCCACATCCAAAACAAGTAACATTCGCCTTACTCATAGTTTCAGGAGTAGCTTGGACCATAGCAAGCGGTCGAGCTCTACAATCCTTAGCTATGTGCCCCATCTTTGAGCAGCTCTTACACACTATAATACATCGTCCAGAGTGATTTTTATAACAACGACTACACTTAGGCGAATCTCCATTATGATTTTTCTTGTCTCCATCCCCAATAGCATAAGCCTTGGCAACTGCCTGTCGTTTGTTTCGGTGATAATTACCCTTAGAGTGGTTGTCCCTATTCCTCTTCCCACTCTTTTCTTTTTCAGCATTTTTCAGTTCCAACGAACCCATCAATTGTTGAGAGACCATAATAGCCTCATGAAGGTTAACATGCTTAGCAGAAATCACGTCGTTCCTTGTTGCCACAGGTAACCCATCGATATACCTCTCAGTCTTTTGGGTCTCAGTTTTAACCATATCTGGGCAAAGCAAGACTAGCTCTTGAAAACGACGATTGTAAGTCGCCATGTCAGTACCCTTCACTTTGTGATTCAAAAACTCAATCTCTAGTTTCTTAACTTCATTCCTTGGGCAGTAAGTCTGGATCAGCAAGGACTTGAACTGCTCCCAAGTCATGGCATAAGCCACTTCGCTCCCAATCGAATTACGATAATTGTTCCACCAAGTTAATGCCTCGTCCTTAAAAGTAAAAGAGGCGAACTTTACCTTCGCATTCTCCGCACAGTTACTGACAATAAATACTGACTCAGTTTTCTCTATCCATCTCACCAAGTAGACCACTCCTTCAGTCCCACCAAACTCAAGAGGTCCACAAATTCGGAACTCCTTGTAGTTACATCCAGTAGTACGAGCAGGTGGAAAGGCTTCAGCTGAGTTGTTGGAGTGATTCGACTCAGCTAGTAGTTCAGCAACACGTTGTTCCACAAGTTGATTGATCATAGCTTGATTCACAGTAGGTGCATTCGGTGGAATATGATCATGGTCTTTCATGGTGTATGAGGGAGGTCGAGATATAGACAACCCTACCCCTACCAAAGGTAGAAAAGAACCTCCGACCTTGCAAAGAGTAAGGATCGAACCCTTAATCTCTATATCCAGAGGCAAGGGTGTTAACCACTTAATCATTAATCATTGGGTAAATGATATGATGATTAAATTTAAGTATAAGTTATACTTTGTAAAAATATGCTCTTACTCTTTGCATTGACATATTAAAAAAGTAAAGTACTGTTTATCTCTTACTCTTTTAGAAACATAATAAAATTAAGCAAACTAAGCAAATGTCATTTATACTTTCTTACAAAGTATGAAAATTTTCCATATTCTTCATTTAAATATATTATTTCTTCTCCATAAAATGTTTAGAGTTTTGAGTGTTATTTGGCGATGTTATACGATCTGTTTCACTTAAAAGTACGCAACAAAGTGCGGCTATGAACGATACTTATTGGTTACTTGTGGTCTTCCATAACCCAAGTCAGGGCCGGTCATAAGGTTTTTGATGCCCAGGACGAAATGATCGAAACATGCCCCTAATATATATTATAAATAGGCAACATACCGTTTTTTTGAGTTTTCACGTAAAACAAAAATGCATATATCAACTAAATACAAGTCACAAGTGTATTATAACTTAAAAAGACGTTATAAAACAAATATGAATTAATCCTTACCTTTGTAAGAATCAAGGAAAAAAAAAAAAAAAAAAAAAAAAAAAAAGCTATCCAAGTAAATCATAAAACAACCACAAAAATTTAGCAAAATACCCAACCACGTACAAAGTGTATATGTTGCTATATCACACGACAGAAAATGTACTCTCAAAGCAATGATAAAAAAGAACATACGATTCCTCGCACCTAATGTGTTTTTTGTGATTAATAAATGAAAGCAATATCTTTATATATGTTTACAAAATGAGAAGCATGTAAAGATAAAGAAATCTTCATTGCGATAACTGCTCAGAGATGACCTAGTGACAAAAGGACATGTGACTATCATTTTAAAATGGTCTCAAGTATAATTCTTGATAGTTGCAAATAACTATGAATTAGCCACATCAACCTCCTAAAATGGGAGGGTTTTACCTGGTTCCAGTGAGTGTGACGGTGGGTTCAAATCTTGTAAATTAGTCGGCCAAAAAATCAAAAACTATGATTACTAAAAAAGGAACTTAATTGCCACGAGTCTTGTAATAATAATTGGCTAAAGTAAAAATAGAAAATCTAAAAAACTTGGTAACAATTCTTTTAAAAATATACAAGCGAAATAAACTGACAATCAACCAAAAAAACAAATACTTGGTCAAACAAATCCCACGTGATGTTGTCATACTCCCGAAACAAAAATAAAATAAACATACTTCAACTCATTCCTATTCCTCCTACTTGCATTCTAATTTCTTCTTCAACTCATTTTCTTGTTCATGTTATGTCCTTCTTCCATTGATCTGTAGCGCAAAAATAAATAAATAAATAAATAAACATTTGCTGCCCGCTTCGCCTGATGCCAGAGCCGGCACTGTCCCAAGTCTTCTTAAAAGTCTTCCCTATCTCAAGTCTTGTTAAAAGTCTTTGGTGATTATACAAAATTTTGTTGATGGCCGGCATCCTCTTCACGATTTGCATGTCACGAACCTTAAATATTAAAATTAAGGAATTTGTTGATGGCCGGCATCCTCTTCACAAAAGTTAAACATTAAAGTTAAGGAACTTTTGTTATTATAAAGCGTTCAGTTTTATTTGTTAAATTGGTTCGTCTTATATATAAAGTGGAGTGCTAGACTCACTCACATTTTACAAAATTTCTCCCACACAATGAGGTGGAATACATCTTAGCCACTCATGTGAGAGCATTAATTGACCAAGTGAGAGCATTGGGTGGCTAAGATGCATTCCACTTCATTGTGTGGGAGAAATTTTGTAAAATGTGAGTGAGTCTAGCACTCCTCATTTATAAATGATTGTAGGCGTATATTTTTCACCAATTCATTTCACCAGTCGCATGTTATTAAAAGCCTTAACATGCAAAACTAAGGATAAAAAGCCAATACTCTAAATTTCCAAAAATGAAGTCACCACAATCATTATGTTACTTATCATCTTCCTCTCATATTTCACTTCTCTTTTATTGTCTCGCGATTATATGTCTTACTACTTCTGCCACTGTCTCTGCTTCCTATGGTGGTAATGAGACTGATTATCACGCATTGTTGTCATTTAAGTCAATGATCACCCAAGATCCATACCAAGTTCTAACCTCGTGGAACCATTCGTTTCATTTCTGTGAATGGAGTGGTATTTCATGTGGAAAGCGGCACAAACGAGTGACTGTTTTACGGCTGCGTTCGCAAGGCCTAGTAGGCTCATTGTCTCCTCATGTAGGAAACCTTAGCTTCCTACGTATACTTTCTCTCTCTAACAACAGCTTTTTAGGAACCATTCCTCATGAACTTGGTCGTCTATCTAGGCTACGTGTTCTATCTCTTAGTATAAACAAATTCAGTGGAGTCATTCCAACAAACTTATCTGGTTGTTCTAACCTCGAAGACCTATGGCTCTATCGAAATGAGCTAACTGGAAGCATACCCAAGGAGATGAGTTTACTCTCGAAACTTGCTACTCTTGAAATTCACATGAATAACTTAACAGGTGGAATCCCACCTTTCTTGGGGAATATTACATCAATGGAAGTGTTCTCTGCTGTCAGCAACCCGTTGGGTGGGAGAATTCCAGATACCTTGGGTCAATGGAAAAGATTGACGAAATTTTACTCTGGTGAGTGCAACTTATATGGAAGCATCCCTCACTCCATTTTCAACCTCTCACTCCTAGTTAATTTTTCCTTAGCTGATAATCACCTCACTGGTAGTCTTCCTTCAGAAATTGGTAATCAGCTCCCAAATCTTGTGCGGCTTCAGTTAAGGAATAATGAACTGACCGGAGTTCTTCCACCTTCTCTTTCTAATTGTTCTAAATTAGGATATTTTGAAATGAGTTTCAACAATTTAAGTGGGAAGTTGGAAATCGATTTTTCAAAACTAAGAGATATTTATTCAATTAGATTAGGTTTAAACAACTTCCATGGACGTAGAGAAGCCGATGACATGAGGTTTATTGATTCTTTGAAAAACTGCACCAGATTAGTAGATTTGTATCTTTATAATTGCAACCTTAGAGGAGTGCTTCCAATATCAATAGGTAATCTTTCTGATAAACTCAGCATTCTAGTATTAGGATACAATCAATTATTTGGAAGCCTACCTTCAAGTATAGGTAGTCTAGTTAGTTTGACCGCTTTAGATTTAGGAACTAATTTATTCAAAGGAAAGATCCCCAGTACAATTGGTAAACTTAAAAAGCTACAATATCTTAGTCTAGTTAGAGATCAATTTTCAGGGCCTATCCCTGATACCATGGGGAACCTATCATTGTTGAATGAACTTTATTTATATTCCAACAAATTAGAAGGCCTTATTCCATCAAGCCTTGGGAATTGTAAAGAACTTAATTTGTTAAACCTTAGAAACAATAGACTCGGTGGTAAAATACCCAAGCAACTTCTTCAACTCCCATCACTAACTGTTGGTTTAGATCTTTCATACAACAACATGTCTGGTTCAATTCCATCAGAGATTAAAGACCTCAAGATGTTGAATATTCTTGATTTATCCCGCAATAATCTATCAGGCAACATTACTAGTAGCCTTGGTGAGTGCATTAGCCTTACATGGTTAAACCTAAGAGGCAACAGATTTGAAGGCGTAATACCATCTTCATTCAGTTCCTTGGGAGGATTGGGGGTACTCGACATTTCTGAAAATAATTTTATAGGTAGAATTCCACAATTTTTAGGCAAATGGAAATCCTTAGAGTATTTGAACCTATCCTTTAATGATTTTGAGGGTGAAGTACCGGTTGTAGGAGTGTTTGCAAATGCAAGTGCATTTTCGGTTGTGGGGAACAATAGGCTTTGTGGTGGTTTGGTTAAACTTGAGTTACCCAAATGCAAGGAGAGGGGTAGACAGAAAAAAAGGTTTCCATTCTTCATATTAGTCATTGTGATTGCACTAACGTTGCTCATCATATTATGTTGTGTGTATCTTTTGTGTAAGAAGAAACACAACAGTCAACCACCTCAATCATTAGGGAATCAACGGTTCATGAAAGTTTCATACAATGAACTTCACAAGGCTACTAATGGATTCTCTGTAGCAAATTTGATTGGAGAGGGTGCGTTCAGTTCTGTTTATAAAGGGATCCTCGAGTCCGATGATGATAAATATGTTGCAATCAAAGTTCTAAATCTTCAAAATCGAGGAGCTCAGAAAAGTTTTCTAGCAGAATGTGAAGCTTGGCGGAATATTAGACACCGTAATCTGTTGAAGATTATAACTTCATGTTCAAGTGTTGATTTTCAAGTCAACGATTTTAAAGCTTTGATTTACGAGTTTATGCCCAATGGAAGTGTACATGATTGGCTTCATTCAAGTTCATATACATCCAAACTCAACCTTCTTCAAAGAATAAATATTCTTAGAGATGTTGCAACAGCACTTGATTATCTTCACAATCGCTGCCAAACAACGGTTGTTCACTGTGATTTGAAGCCTAGCAACATTCTACTTGACGCTGATATGGTGGCTCATGTTGGAGACTTTGGTTTAGCTCGACTACTTGGTACAGACTTAAACCAAAACAGCTCGACCGGGGTTAAAGGAACCATTGGTTATGCACCTCCAGGTAGTATTCCATAATGCTTACATTTAAGTATTCCATAATGCTTTCAAGTTAATGTTTGTAAATTAAGTAACTGTTTTTAATTCGCAGAGTATGGTCTCGGGAGCGAGCTGACAAGTATTGGGGATGTCTACAGTTTTGGAATATTATTACTAGAGGTAATGACCGGGAAAAATCCGATAGATGACATGTTCAACGATGGTCTTAGCCTTCATAAATTTGCTTACTTGGCATTACCAGATCTTGTGATCGACGTTATTGATGGTGATGCAATTGTGTTGGAAAGTACAGAAGCGAATGCAAAGAAAGTGGAAGAATGTTTGGTTGCAACTATCAAGATTGGAGTATCGTGCTCTGTGGATTCCCCACCACAACGGATGAAAATAGAAATTGTTGTCAACGAGTTGCAGCGTATTCTCGATGTGCTTCAAAATATATAAGGTACTCTGTTCTCTCCTTTTGCAGAATATGATTTTACATAGGTTTGTTAATAAATAATGACCAACTTGGTTTTATTTTTGAACGAATGCAGGTCTAAATGCAACAAGGAGCGGTGCATGTCGTAGTTATATAAACATTAATTTGTCAATTATGTACTGTAAGAGACGTAAGAGTGCATTTACATTCATGGTGACTAATTATTATATGTATCAAACGTGTTTATGATTAAGTGTGTTTATTTGAATGAGAAAGCTTATCGCTTTCCCGTCTTTTGATTGGAAGCAAAGTTTGTTGGTTACATCACTGGATCCTTTCATGGGGGCAAAGTTTGTTTGTTTTACTACTGCAACCCTTGACATCTTAGTGTATCTGCATAGTGAATATTGCTGAAAGTTGTAGTCAGATTACACAAACTTGGCTAAATTTAGGTCTTGTAGTTTGTTTACTATTAGGCCCGGTACCTGTCTTTTTACCGAAAACGCGTACAAAAAAGAAATGCTTCGACAACCCCGTCCTAGAAATCTGGAGGGTGAATCTGTGGAACGTGCTTTCGCTTCTGATGTCGTAAAAAATCAACAATTTACTTGATTTCGAGTTCATGGACCGCCACCTAAACTGAACATTTCTAACTACATGAATCAATTGGGAGCGTTGAACAACACAGGGAGTATGACTGATATTGGGATAATAATGACTGAGTTCCCGTTGGACCCGCATCTCGCTAAACTACTTTTAACATGTGAAAATTTAGTTTTGTAAACGAAGTTACAATGATTGTATCTATGCCCTGAGTCCCATCTGTATTCTTTAGTCCATAAGCCCAGACAGAAAAAAGCGATGATGCACATGCAAAGTTTTTTGTGCCTGAATCCGATCATCTAACCTCACTCAACATCTACAAACAATGGGAAGCTAACAAATACTGTGGAGACTAGTGTAGCAGTTATTACTTACAAGTGAAAACTCTACGAAAGGCTCGGGATGTGAGTACGCCTAAAAGAATTGGGACGTCATCAGAAAAGCGATATACTCAGTTACTTCCATAACGCTGCAAAACCTTAAAAGAATCAAGGATACATACGTATTAGGATCCGGATGCCATGCCATTTGCACTGGACCTCAGCTTTATGTTGCAACATCTTGGGCGGGTCTAACGCTTGTTTAACGGGTCAAAATGAGAACATTTTTGGTATGGATCAGGTTGGCCCAGAATGTATTTTTCCCAGTTTTTGAATATAACCATTTAGGAGCTTATATGCATTAGGTATTCATTTTTGCTACGCATGACCCATTAAGATAGTGATTATGCCTTTCACTGTCTTAGTCTAGTATTCATGTTAGCTTGACATATTGGCGAATATTGGCAATAAATTATTCATCTGGCTACCAGAAGGACTCCGACAAATAGACTGTAGCAACCAAAGCTACAAGTCTTCTTGAAGAGTTATTTGATCAACATCTTATGTTGCAACATCTTGGATGGTATGGCTGCTCGTTGAATATATATTCGTAAGGGTGGGAAAATGGGCGCGTTTGGCGGCTTGTGTACGGGTCAAAACAAGAACATTTTTTGTAAGGATCAGGTTGGCCCGGAATGTTTTTGGCCCAGTTTTATAGTAATAATCCCCTATAGCTGTTATCGTGCTAAATATGATTACAAAAGCAATGTTTTGGTTTTTGCTATAAGCATGCGTGATAATAAGTTGTTTTGGTCACACATTCAAACTAGAAAAATCTTGTCGCACACAACAAACAATTAGACATAGACCAACAACCGCTAACTGAATGAAAAAGTAGCACATTCTTCATGTGGCCATCGGACATGATTAGCTGTTTCTACTGTTCTACATTGTAAATTCACACCATAAATAGGCTCAAAAAACAATCAGATTTGAAACTGCAACTAATAAAAAGGGATTACAAGCACGTCATTGTCAAACCATCATGTTGGATTCATCTTCCTCCCCTGTTGCTGCTTCATAGAACATGTACTGGCTTTGATACTCGATCAAGTACTGTGTAGATCTTCACACATCCCAAAACAGCTCATAAACTCGGCTCACGTCTTCCATTTCCACAACCTTCCCTTTCCTCTTCTAGCAAGCCAATGTGAATGTCGTCTTCTGAGTATGGTTGTGTGGAGATGATGAGACAACAATCCGTGAAATCGATTGGAATCCCATGGGGGGATTTGTAGTTGTGCCTCGAATAGTTGTGATTCCTCGGTTGGTGGCAACAAGTATTGGTGCCATGTAGTTTTCTAAGGCATGGTTTAGGAATGAAAAACACTCAATATCAAGCATGTGGACTTCATATATCAACAGAACACCAGGAACGATCTCTGCCTTTCCTTCCTCTCGTCACTGAGCAACCTTTGTATCGATCTGTTCCCTCACTTTAGCTCGTATGTCTCCTGTGTCACCAGTGAAAAGAGCAAGAAAACCCTGTGTTCTGCATTTCATAACAAAAATAATTAAGCTTTCAGAAAGATAAAGTAGCATAGTTACTTTGACATTTCATCATAATCCAAGTTATTTCATCATGCAAAAGTTCACCGACTCCCCCTGCCCCATAGACAAAAGAAACTACCACTGAAAATTGCAGAGAGTGTAACTTCAAAAAACAACACTAATTCAGTTATTCCCCAATGCCCCATAGTCTAACAACAGCTGTTTCAGCCATAACCATCAAAAGTTCCAACTAATGCATATTCCCCAATGCCGGAATGAGGCATCTAACTTCAAAGCATCCTAACTGTAAAGGAAATAATCCAAATTCCTAATTTCAACCAAACAATAATATGTACCTTTGCAAATGGGCATCTATGCCCTTATTAGTTATATTACAGTTATTAGCATGAAACGCCAACATACATATTCATTTGTCCCATTTTTGTCATTGTATGTTTCTTGTGATTCTGTGTCAAACAAATCTTATTAAGACCAAGACAAGGGTTTTACAGAAAATGATACTTCTTAAGAAAATGTCAATACCAGAGGTTACAAAATCACCAAGAATCATCAATATTACAGGTCGCAAAAGTCATTTTTTTAACGACACACATGTTTGTATTTTGTACACAAAAAAACACTATATTTACCCAAAAAAACACGTGAGCCTCTACAAAACAAGTTAAAGGACGTAAACACCCTAATGCAATGCACAATCAAGAAATAGAAGCGTCAGTCATGACACATGACTTATAGAAAATGGCATTTTTGTTCATAGCAAAGAAGAGTCTTTTTATATTTCAAATCAGTTTAATTATAAACTTTTAAGTCACATGTGTTGAAGGCATCATACCAAATTGTAACCTAATGAACAATGTGTCATATAATCAACACAGTTGTAAACTTAATACACTACTCATGAGCCCCAAACACAGATATCGCCTCTGTAGGCACTAGGATAATTGCAGTACTTTTAAACATTTGAATGATCAAACTTTAAAATTAAACTAATTTACATGTTGACATGAAAACAGAGTTGTATACAAGCTTTCTTTCTTGTCAGCTAGTAGTCCGTGCAACAAGATAAATACCCTAGCATATGAAAACATTACATATGGTTCCAAGCAAACTAGCATAAGATCATACACAGTCTCCATCTCAGTCGTTTTCAATGTCAGCTTCCCCATTTTCGAGACACCCTAATTACCAAACAATTGCAAAATCTAGTGAGACATGGAGCTCAGAGTACATATTACATTACGTATCAGTGCATGCATACAACTAGAAGCCATGGGGTCATGATCACCATTCACATGTTCATTATAAAAGCATAATAGTCGGTATCAAGAGTTCAAGACTATGGTTTATTGGCAGTGATGAGTGACCCCTATCATTTTCGCATTCAACTTATTATGCAATGTGGAAATGTAGTAGTCCTTCAGTCTATGGGATGGCAACGGGGTCAGGTATGTCGGGGATTGCATTTCCCATCCCCGTCCCCAATCCAAGTCCACATCCCCATCCCCATTGGGGAATAGTTTTGCTTCCCCATCCCCATCGTGTATCGGGGATCCACATCGGATATTGGGGATTTTTAAGTTTCTTAAAAATCAACTGATATGTTCTCTTTCACATGTCTACGTAGATATAAGCTGAAATCAAATGAGCTCATAAGCATACATATAAGCCTACACAAACACTCCCGAAGATTAGCCCTGTGTATCCCTGACCAAGAATTTGGAGGTACCTCAACACTAGCATCAACGGTAAACACGCAACTAATTTGAAAGTAAACCATACCTTTAAAAATGCAGAGCAGTTTCTATAAATTAAAAGTGATACCCGAGGAAGAGATGTTAATGACTTAACGCATAGAAACACACACATACATTAGCTTAATTTCTATAAACACGCACACAAACATGAATCTTTATACAAACACGCGCCATAGATAACATTCTCTTCTAGAGACATAATTAATATTTAAAGTTGTAGCTGTAACATCTAAATCCAAAATTTACATCATTTGAGCAGACAAAACAGGTATTAAATCAGGGTAGTTACACCGTCACTTATTGTCAAATACTAACAAGCCACAAACATCAAAAGCAATCTCAAATCCATATCCTAACAACTGACCAAAATCTCAGAAACCTGAATCCAATCCAAATCCTATATAAAAAACATCCAAACTCAAAATCTCAAAACTGAAAACCTAAACATCATATAACTCAACGATCCAAGCTAAACCCGATTCATATCCTAAATCCATACCACATTTTCTCAAAACACCAAAATTCACCCCATTTCAACACACAACATACAAATCCAACAAGGGTAGTTAAACCGCCACTTATAGTCAAATACTAACAAGCAGTAAACAAGTAAACATCAAAAGCAATGTTAAATCCATATAAAAACAATTCAAATCTAAAAAAACATTCATAGACTTGGCAAAATCTCGAAACCCAAAACCCGAAAAATGAATCAGTTAACAATTAAAGCTAATAAATCTAAGCTCGCAAGAACATCAACAAATCTGACCATTACCTAAACATAAATTCCAGCTTTTCCTTGTACAAAGAATCATAAGAACCTTTTCATCAAATATCTCGTGAATACTCGGTGTAAAATGAGCAAATCTATGGGTTTTCAAGTATGTATACCTGTCAAGAACACATATACTTAAAGAACCATAGATTGACAGATGTTACACATACTTTCGACTAAACATCAAAAAGGCTGAAACTTTATGTGAATTTGAGGTGGGGTATGGATGAAAGTTTGAACCAACAAACATATAAGTCTTCTGTGACAGTTGCTGCGAAATTATACAAAGAACTGAGTGATGGTTTTTGGTGGATGGGGTGCTGTGCTTGGTGTGAGAAGTGGTGGTCAGGATTGGAAATGTGGGACATTGATTCTCAAGGGGTGGGATTGGACGAAGGAGATTAGAGTTTGAAATTTTGTGTTTTGGATTGCCAGCATGGCAATTGCTAGTAGATCAAACAAATTGTTAGAAATTTAACAAAACTCACCCTAAAGTCTACTTTTCTATCAATTAGAAACACCATAGTTACCCCAACAGTTGTGTTATAGTATTCTTGTTAAAAATTATTGAGTGTATTTGCATGTATGCCTTTTTTTGGTTGTGTTTTAGTAGGTCTGTTTTTAAGTATTAAAAGGGCGGGTAAAATGTGGGCCGGCCGCTGGTGTTACCACACCTGATAGGCTGGTACAACAACAATACCCGATCCCTCCACGGGGTATGGGCGAGGTAGGATGTAGATAGTCACACCCCTACCCGAGGGTGGGGGGACTGCTTCCGTGTGTGTATGCATATATGTGAGCAAAATATGTGTGTGTTCCTGATCAGAGATACGAATAGAAACATATACAGTAAATAACGAACATAAAACGCACAAAAGCATGTGAGCATATAAGAAAATTTTGGCCTATGAGCATAAATGTACTAAAATTTGTAGATTTATATAACTATGAGTCGCTCATATACATATATGTAGCCCCACAACCAAATTCAGACATACCATGGTAAAGATATATAAAAGGCGATCGTGCAATTTCTTTTACATTGAAAGTGAACAAAATAAGTATCAGAATACTAGAACTTCTGAACAATGACCAGAATCAACGGGAAAAAAAAAATCGCATACCAGTTCCTATCATAGGCCCACCTGAATAAGCAGTGTAGCAGAGAGTTGCAGAGGACGATAAGGGTTCCCTCCAGGCAGACGGCTGTTGTAGCTGTAATGATAAGCGAAACCATCATAAGGAGGCATAGATGTTCCATTGAAGGGAGAGGCAGCATAAGTTGTTACACCCATATACATTGAAGAGGGTGCACCGGAACCAGCATAAGGAGACGACGAGGAGTAGCCTTGTGGAGTCGGCATTTGCCTTGGAGCAGATTTCTGTAAAAAAAACATTTTGTTGAAAGACTAATTAATATATATGACTGTAGCACAAAATATACTATCAGCAAACTGATCCAGCATAACCAAATATTTTAAACTCGATTACACTCATCGTAGGACTAAAATCCAGTATAAGTTCAACTATTAATTTCTGTTATCGGTCCTGTTAGAAGTCTATTCTCTTAAGGCCAAAAAAACGATAACTACTACAATATGTGTAATAAACGGATTGTGTAACGTACTGAGTTATGATCAGCTGGTCTTGGTTGTGTACAGTTGCGCATATTGCAAGTTGTCCAAAAAGAAAAGTTGACATTCCCACAGCTAGGACAGGTCCAGTCATCTTCTCTAAGACCACCTAATATCATAAGTACAACAAATAAATATGACTAAGAAGTAAGTGTCATTTACACATAATAGATGTATGGGTCCATGTATAAACTAACACGGGAATAAGTAAATGCTTACACTGCCAGTGTGTTTCTAACCAGTAACCATGACTAAGCTAAGATTCTGTTTGACGCGGCATTCCTATGTTTTCAAAAGGCTGTGGACGAGGTATAATTCCTTTGCTTGTGCATGTAAGGCTCAAAAGTTGAATGGTATTTCCGCATACTAATCAGTTCTAAGTTGTGAATGTTTATGATGTGAGCATTATCTCCAACCTTTGGTTGCCTGTGCTAAGGTATATTTCACCCTTGTGGCTTTGTTTTTAGTTGTAGTTTCTTACTAGTCGCTCTAGGTCATCCTGTATTCCTGTGCCATGTTATTCGTTTCAAAATTAGTCACTCGTTTTTTTGTTGTAGTTTATTTATTTCGGGTAAATTGTGAAATATAAAAAATTAGTCAAAGCTAAAACACATAACCAGCCCACATAACACGACTTATTATCCAACTCAAGAAGAAGCATCATCCAAATACGAATACCACACATCAGCATATAGAGAAACTAAAACTAGGGGGTGTAAGTTTAAGCTTATTTTTAGGCTTATGAGCTTATATAACTCTACTTATATCTCATGAGCCCATATTTTCCAGCTTATTTTCAGACTTGTGAACTTATTATGACTTAAAGATGGAAGATAAGGTCATAAGCTAAACTATAAGACTGGAAAAAAATGAGCTTATGAGATATAAGCTGAAAGCCCAAACATAAGGTTAAACAAATCCAATTATAAGCACATAAGGTAAACTATCACAACAAATTATAAGGGTATGTTTGTTTAAGCTTATTTTTGGGCTTATGGGCTTAATTGACTATGCTTAAATCTCATACGCCCATATTTTCCGCCTTATTTTCAGACTTGTGAGGTTATTATGACTTAAAGATAAAAGATAAGCTCATAAGGTAGAAAAAAGCTGGATCAAGAAGAGCTTATGAGATATAAGCCGAACCAAATAAGATCATAAGCCCAAAATAAGCTTAAACAACAACCCCTAAGTACAAAGTTTGACCTGAATAACATCCAATTAATAAAATTGGGAAACCCCAATTAGTCCATACTTCTAATTAAACGTTAAATTAAAACCTCTATCTAATCCAATCATTTTCATTTAATCAAATTAAACAAGAAAAGGAAATGGTCGTTTCACCCCAAGTCCTTATTACCATCATAAAAGTAGTTTAAGAAAAAAAAAAAAAAAAAAAAAAAAAAAACAAAACAAAGAGAATGTACCTTCATTTTATCGATATCAGTACGTCAAGTCCGCTGCTAAAACAGGAGAGTGAGGTGATGGTAAAAGAGTATTTTTTGTTGGTTTGGTACAATTTTTTTTTTTTTTTTTTTTTTTTTAATAAACTGCAAAAAAATGTCCTTAAATTTTGCAAAAAATGCAAAAAATGTCTATCTTACAAAAAAGTTTGCAAATAATGTTCCTCACCAATCCACTCTTTGCAAATAATGTCCTTTGGTGTTAGTGTTCATGCAAAAATGATTTTTTTTGCGAAAATTAGCCTTGTGAAATAACTATTTTACCCTCGCCTACTAGAGAAAACTTTTTGCAGCAACAACACTTTTTTTAAGTTTACTATTCATTTTCTTTTTCACTTCTCACCACCACCACCCTCTTTGGATACACAACAACCCATTTTCAATTAACCAACATCCGGTTTAGATGTGCAATAGAAGATTCGGTATCAAAAGTCAACAGCTTTAGAACAGATCATTCACCCCGGCTACACAAATGCAATAAATGAAAGATTAAAGGATAAGATGTTATAGAGATATTTTAACTTTATATAACAAATGGAAACTATTCTATTGGTACTATTATCATCAACTTGATTGTTGTGAATCTTTTCCTCCATCATCACATATATCAAATCATAATCAAACAAAATAAAATTAAACGAGTCTTAAAAAACCAAGATTAATAAATTATGACAACCAATTAGACCCTAAACGTTAAATTAAATCAAGTCAACCTCTAAAATTACATAAAAAAATTAAAAAATAAATAAATGAAGCACAAGAATGAGAACGCACTATCGGTTTTGGTGTGAAATGAATGAAACAAACAAAAAATGGAGATGAGAGTGATGGATGGTTTTGGTAAATGGGGAGATTAGAGTTGATTGAGTGTGTTTGGATGGGATTGTCACCGTGACAACTACTCTATTTGTTTGTAAAAAGATCATTCTTTTTCTTTTTTGCGATCAATAATTGACACATTAATTTGTTGTAAAAATGTACATAGTTGCTCAAAAAGTTGATCAACTATAGAAGTGTTTATTTTTCTCTTCTCTTAACTACATATAATACAAAAAGTAACTTTTATTGAAAGTAAAATAGTAATGATTTTCAAAGGGTAGGAGGATTGGATGGCGGAGATTAATCAGAGTCAAGTGTTTTTAGATGGGATTGACAGCGCGTGGCAAATCTAAAAGAAAATACATCAATTATTTGTTTGTAAGTTCAAGGTTTTTCTTATGAAAAATGATTCTTAAGGCTAAGCGGTAAGCTTATTAATATGTCTAATGATTTGATTGGTGAATCTTAAAAATGATTGGTGAAAATTTAAAAGGTGTTTACTTTTCTCCAATTCTCTCTTAATTGAGATAATTGTGAGCCCAAAACACTTATTATTATCTATACTACTTATAAAGCATTTAGCACACTTTCTCCTAATAAATTTTAAGAATTCCTAAAATAAAATTTAAGTAAATACAATTTGTTAAGCTATTAGTACAACCATCTAATACAATAAATTTCAACCATTTGACTTTTCAACTCCACATTTAATGTTATGAAAAAAACACCTCCTACATAAAAAATACATGTTAATATGCTTATTGTACAAGTTAATCAAACATATAAATCTTCATACAATTAATATAACTTTAGCTTTTATATTGTATACATGGTTTTTAAAACTAGACCGTATAGCGAAAAACCATTGATTGGCTGATTTTACAAATACCTTAAATAATCTTGGACTAATCTTGCAAATCGATTTGGTGGATGGGGTGGGATTTGGTGGAGAGGTTGGATCGGATAGTGGGATTTGCAAAGGTTATGTTCGTGTGTTGGGGATTGCCAACGTGGCAACCTCATTGTTTGTTTTATACTTTTGTTGACACATTAAAATATTTCAAAAATGAGCATAGCTCTCATAAAGTTGATCAAAGTTTTTTTTTTTTTTTTTTTTTTTTTTTTTTTTTTTTTTTTTTAAGGGTTTGTTTGGTTTGTAGATGGGTTTAGAATTAAGATTTGGATTTAGATTTAAATTTAGATTAGGATTTAAATTTAGATTTGATATAAGAGAGAAAAAAATATATTATAAAATAAATAAACAAATATTTATAGTTTAATAAATTATTTAAAATTAAAATTTAATATTAAAAACGAATAAAAAATGAAAAATATGTGATTGACATTGTAACATGACCCACTTAATTAGAAAAGATGGCAAACCTCATTTTACCACCTGGGATTTTCGTATGCCTAAATATAATGGCTTTAACCCGAATCCTTGGGCTCACCATTATTTACCAAACAACAATTTTCAACTTTGAGTCTAAACCTAATCATAAAACCCATCAACCAAACGCATTGTAAGTGAATTTAAGAGCAAGTGGGCCCTTTCTCTTATTGCATTTGATTGGAGAGTAGTGGCTTTTCTTTGCCTTGTAGATATAGATCATTTAACAAAAATAAGTGGGCCCTAACAAAAAAGAAACACAAATCTCTTAGCAAAGGGATCAATAAGTCATAAAGAAACACTCACTTACTCCACTACAAAATATTGGGAATAAGAGGAGCCATGGCTTAGCTACTAATTGGAATGAACGAATATGTAGCCGCGGGCAATGTTTAGTTTTTACCAGAGTCAGTGGCGAAGCTAGAAAATTTTGAGTGGGGGGTCGGGATCTAAATTTTTTTTCTTAACGCTATTTTTCGGGTAATATGTTCGGGTCGGGTCAAAAATTAAATACTATTATTATAAAAAAAAAGTTTCAATCACTAAAAAACTAAACCTTTGTCAAAGACAACTAAATATTAAAAAGGAGACAAACGGTTGGTACCTGGTTCGATTCATTGAAGAAATTAGAGTTCAGCCTTTCGACATTTAACATAGAAAACAATAAGCCTTGTGTGTTGTTGGAGAATACTCTAACCAATTAGGGAACATACCAAACAAAGCAAATTTAAATCGACGAAGATTATTCTTTGGGCCTCTAGGCTTATACTCTTCAAGCTTAGGTTGATACACTCCTAATTTCTACAATTCTACTAAATCCCTAATTTCTACTAAATCCCTAAATAAAAGACAAGTAGATAATAGATTTAAAGACAACAAACCTGACCAGAAGGGCCGCTGAGGTGGTGGTCAGCCGTCGGCGGTGGTCAGTGATGGCCGGCGAGACTGCAGGAGTGAGGAGCCAGGAGGCAGGAAGGAGGGACTGCGGGAGGAGATGAGAGTCGATTGGGGGAGGGTTTGTAAGTTTGTTCCTTTTTTTTTTAATGGGCTAAGTAAATAAGTAATGGATTTTTGTTTGAGATTTGGCTTATTAATGGATTTTAGTTTGGGTAGATGGGCTTATGTAAAATGTAATGGATCAAAATTTTATTGCTTAATGTATACAAAAAATTTCACAATTAAAATGGGGGGTCGAAACCGAATATACCGAAATTTTTCTACACGAAAACTATATACCCCCTACATCGCAAAAAAAGTTTCGGGGGGTCGGGCGCCCTCCCCGCCTTTACATAGCTGCGCCTCTGACCAGAGTAGTAGCAATCTTGCCATCTTACTGTAAATTCATTTACTTACTCGGTTTTGGATAATCACAAACTTAAGTATTGTATGGATACAACAATTAGTGCTCTTTGAGTAATCCGGATCATGTATGTAACAAAAGGATTACATCATTTCGAAATAATTTTGACAAAACAATCTTATTGAAAAAAAATACCAATCAGGTTGTTCGATTTTCACAGAT
The DNA here is from genome assembly GCA_030686995.1 of Artemisia argyi. Lineage (NCBI taxonomy): Eukaryota > Viridiplantae > Streptophyta > Magnoliopsida > Asterales > Asteraceae > Artemisia > Artemisia argyi. The sequence continues at coordinate 226,019,457 of CM060680.1, read as the reverse complement.
AGCAAAATCAAGCAATGTGACTGGTTAATAAAATGGTTAATTCCATATAATTTGAACCCTTAAAAAGTCATATTTATCCAATCAAAACCAAAAATACCACATACACCCAATTTAAACACAAAATTTGTCATATCTACCCATATTATTATTAAACCAATCAAAAGTCAGTTCACATTATTAAATACCCATTATAACCTTCATACTTGTAACAACCGTGGTTTTAGCAGGTCAGTTTGACTGATAGTCTTGACTCGGTTGACGTTTGTTTGGTTTGTATTAGGTGTTTGAAGTGATATATAAGTGATATAGGTGAGTTTTAGCACTAAATCCCTTTGCGTAAATGGTTTTATTGTGATTTGGAAAGTTTGGAATTTGGGAAAGTTCATTTTGATCACCTTTGTGGTGTAGAAATGACTTGTGTAGTTTTAGTGTTTTTGTGTTTTTACGTAACGAGGTTTCGTTCAAGTAATTGAGCGTTAGTAAGTTACGTGGGATTTGTTTTTATGACTTATATTTCAAAAAGAGTGTGAAATTCTATTTTTGGAAACTTTGTTTTGAAAATGATATTTTTCCGGTTTATCGTAGAATTAAGGTTTATCGCGTAAGACGTTAGGTTTCGATATGGGAATATATAAAATATTAAAAGTATGAGGTTTTGAGTGTAATGAATAAATTTAATATATATATATATATATATATATATATATATATATATATATATATATATATATATATATATATATATATATGTAAAATTCGGATTTAAGGGATAAGGGGGAAAAAGGAAACCTAATTTGAGTCCAAATATGACTCTTAGGCCCAAGGATTATCCATAATTAATATATATACCAAACCAAACACCCCTAAAACGTTTTTACTGCAATTTTAGTCGATCCAAGGAGCAAGAGAAGGGAGAAAAAAATTAGGGTTTATAATTGTGAAGCAATAATCAAGAATCAAGGTAAAATTCTTAAAATACATGTTCAATTGTTTGATTAATTAATATAATTCATGTAATAATTATATGATGGATTAGGTTTTGTGTTAACTTCTGTAAATTAATGTTATAAAACATGTTGGGATCAATAATTAGTAATATTATGATAATTGGTGAAGAGAATTGAGCGTAAAATATGTTAGTTATTGAGTTAGGGTTTGGACAGATTTGTAAGGCTGTAAAGATGTGAGTGTACATAACAGATGGTGATGAGTTAGATCACGAATTTTAGGTCTAAATTGTAGTATAATGAAAGAGCTTTCCAAAAAGTCCAGCCACGATCAATTTTGAGGTCGAGAAGTCGGTCTTTTGATTTTTCTTTGTTAAGGTGTCAAAGCTGTCAAACCGGGACAGATTTTGGGTAAACGTTTGAGGTTGGAATATGGTTGTAAAAGTGGTATTTTGACTTGGTATTCTGGAATAGTTAAGTTTTAGGTTATATTAGACTACCACGAAGAGGATTCGCGATAAAAACTTGTGGAAGTAATTATTAAAAATCAAAACTTTTTGGTGTGCGTTCAGATCCGAATTTGAGTAGTTGACACATTTGAATTTTCTATGAGTACTTGTGTGTGTTATTGGTCCATGGCCTTCTGGGATTAGCTTCTATGCTTCTGAGAGACCATGGTAAATTTTTGGTGTGAGTTTTTGAGCTTTATTTGTCGTGATTTCATGTGAGTGAATGTACTCAAAAATTCTGCGTTTTCTGAGTTTTAGAGTGCAAGGGATTTAGAGAGTATTAAGTTATGGTAGTGGTTAGTGTGGTGTCTAGGAGATCCATGGTGGGTCATATGAGTCTTAGACATCCATCATATGTGTATTACATGGGTTGTAGCTTTTAGCTTGATCTTGTGTAATGTGGATTATTTTTGTGTATTATAGATTGTGTATTGTTTTGTGGAGCTGCGGAGTTTAAGGTGACTTCATAGTCCCATATTTTTACTTTGTTTTAAACTTGGGATGGGAATGATGCTTGTCTTAAATGTTTTGGTTTACTGTGATTATGTGTGTGGTATTAAAGAGTTTGGACTTATAATGTTATCATATGTATGCTATATGTGATTATTTGCTTGTGTGGATATTGTTGGGATCCAATTAGGTTAGCGACCTAATTGATGATATTTTTGGGATCCAATTAGGATAGCGACCTAATTGATGATATATTTTGGGATCCAATTAGGAGGATGCTTATCCTATTGCTCGCGCATGCGACCTAATTGATGATATGTTTTGGGATCCAATTAGGAGGATGCTTATCCTGTTGCTCGCGCATGTGACCTAATTGATGATTATGGGATCGGGGGACACGAGCCGTCCTAATGGTTGCCTTATGAGTGTTGTTCCTTTGTGTGTGGATATTGACTTGCGAATGCATGTAGCTATATGATAACTATAACTATTTGTCCAACTATATTTTGTAATCACAGTGAATTTGGTTGCCTTGTGTGTTTGAGTCTTAAACCTATGAATCTCACCAACATTATGTTGACGTTTTAAGCATTATTTTCAGGTGAGCTTTCTAAGGATAGGATAGCAGGATGTGGATAGACGAGACCTTAGTTGCATTTGAAGTGGTTTATCATCTATGTTCGGATTTATGTTTTGTTTTGGATTTTATTTTGTTTATTTTTTGGTATTGTTACAACACTATGTGTTGGTACACTACTCTATTTATGTGCATGTAGTTGTTCTCTATGTTGACACCAGGTGTTGTGATGATATCCATGAAGTTACACCCGCGCGTTTCCGCCGTGGCGGGGTATGACAGATTGGTATCAGAGCCTTGGTTATAGAGAATTAGGTGGTTTAACCTAGACTATAGTCTAGGAGTCCGTCATATAGTTGCATTTAGGACCTATGTGTAAGTATAGTATTTTATATGTCTATTTTCCTATATTTATGAGATGTTTTATTGAGTTTCGGATGTCTATTTTATCTCCTATACGTAGTATTGTATATATCGACTTCCGCGCGTAAGATGCTTCGTTGGACTACCATTGTCGCTGTCGGATGCGAGAGAAGTGGTCGGATGAAACGGATTAACTGCAGAATCCGAGTTCCTGATAGCATGTATCTATGTTCGAACAAGGAGAGGACGTTTATGGGAAACATTGGTGGAGAAGAAGTGGAGAGGTTTGGAACCACGACGACTTCTAGAGATGGAGCCATTACTAAATACCTTTGGTAGTGTCCTCACTTCACATAGGAAGGAGATGTGGTTTAGTCTAAACCTCGTGATTTGTATGCGCTTGTGAATTATGTGGAATTGGAAGAAAAGAGTAGAGATGGTTTTGTATGTTATCGACTACCTCAACATGTAGGAAACATGAAAGGATGGTTGAGTAAAGATGAAAGGGAGTTAGGATGAAATGGTGTGGATTCGGATCTAGAGTCCACAGCAAGTAGTAAGTTGAATTGATCTGAGTGGGGAGATAAGTGCGAGAGTGGAGTTGAGCCATTATGCGACGTCTTTTGTTTTGTGTCATGCTTTGGAATTTGTATATTATCTTTTGCCGTCTGGAGCCATGTTGGAGCGTCATTACTCTTGGATATTGGATCGACCTTATCCAAGTGATTCTGATTATAGAGTTTACGTTATCGTTGGAAATTGTTCCATGTGAGATGATCATTGCAACGCCTTTTGTTTTTGTTTGCGTGATGGTTTGCATGATGTGTTGTCATAGGAGGGAGTACATTTGTGAAAGGGGGCATAGATAATTATGGTGGCCAACATAATTATACATGCGTCACAACACAAGTGGACTTGCAAGTATGATGGCATGGATTGCATGGTGTATTAGGTGCTATGTGGTATATGCGTGTAATCATTGAGATGTGTGGTTTTGGAAGTAAGAATGCGTGTGGAATAGGCTTATAACTATGGTCGCGAACATAATTATAAGGGTATCACACACGTGGACTTGTGACCATTATTGCATTGATTGATGTTTGTTGTGGTAGATGGTATGTGATATCATGTTGGTGATGGCGGTATGGTTAGAGAAGTATTCCCTTAACCGTTTGGGCAGTCGTTATATGTTGAGGTGTGTAGGTGGTAAGATTCCATCCTACCTATCATATGTTGATACCTCAATTATCGGTGGGTACTTATGTTGTGATATTTAAGTTGATTCGTTTGCTAGACATTTCGTTTGTATACCTAATTCTTGGGTTGGCATTCCTATTCGTACCATGATGGTACATATGCCATATTCTTTCTCTTTAACGTCGTGATAGGTGTTGGGTAATTGAATTCGTTTTGTTGGATACTGGTTCGTTTCTTTGGTTATTCCTTGCATTCATTCCGCGAATGAATATTATATTGTTCTTCGAGTATTGTTGGTTCGTGACGAGTTGGTGTGGATATTTGATCTCTCATTTACACATACCAATTGAAGTTTGTGACATGTTATGTGACCTGTTAGTATCGGTGTTTTTCTATGGTTTTGGTTTGATCGTTGTACGAATGAGTTTGTAAGTTCATCATTTGGTTTGCAATGTATTTGCGTGAGTGTTCACTGGTATGAGTTCGTTTGAGGATTATTTTGATTACGGAATTCTTCAATGTCTTTCGCGTTTGATTAAGAGGTTGAATTAGAGTCTTTATGGCATTTTAAAAATTCGTTTGGGGTATTTTAAGGTCATTTGTTGGAAACTATTATTTTTATGGTGAAAATTAAGTGTGGAAAAGAATGGTTTATATATATTTTATAAGGAAAATGTATAAGTTTAAGATATGTTTTGTGAAAAACGGTGTTCATTTGTTTTTGGGAAGGTTGAGTACGGGAATAAGAACTGTCTATGGTTCTCATTTACCAAATTTGTTACGTATTTGGTTCATCGAGTGTTTCTTTCGTTGAGGTACGTTTGTGGATGTTTTATGGGTGCGTGTATTTTATACTTTCTTTGTGTGGGTTTTCATGAACATTTTATCCGTGTCTACTTTTATTGGGGGAAAATTTCTCATTTTATTTTTCTAGCTTTGATTTTGATGTTCGTTACTTCGCTAGTCGGTAATTCGTACCCCTTTTGAGTTCGTTGATATACGTTTTACTTCGACCGGTTTCATGGTTCGCGTCGTTTACTTAGGATAGATTTTCATTTAGAATATCAATTTGTTCGTTGAAGAGGAAGAGGATGTTGCCAAGTGTCCAAGTGAGAAGTTCAGTTTCAAGATGTACGTTCTTCAGGCATCGCGGAGGTAGAAGGACCATATGAGGAACTATGTGATACGTGACTTAGAGTTGGGGAGTAGAACCTGGAGATGATATTTTATGGAGCAAAGAGTGTGGTCTACCCAGATCATAAGAATCTTTAGCATATATTTGACAGGAGGTTAATATATGTTGAAGAGAAGTTGGGTGTGGAATTTTTCAGTGACTACGATTGTCTTATTCGCCATCGTTAAGGAAGAGAAGACATCGTGGTAAGAGCGCTGAGCAGGAGTGAACGAGTGAAACTTAGATGTTGTGAGAAATGATTATGATAATTCGGTTCGGAGTTAGGAGGATGATACTGGCAGCCTAGAGAGAGAGGCTCAAGGTTGAGAACATGAAAGAAGAATGATTACTTGGTTTAGACCAGTAAATGGAAAGGAACAAAGATGGAGGAATGTACTTTGCGTTCCATCTATTGGTTCTATTGAGAGGAAGCGTAAGGACATCAATCATGAAAGGTATTTGATACATCCGAGAATGGATAAGACGTATTATTACCTTAGCAAATTGTTGATACGCTTGAAGGTGAGTGTTGATGTCAACAATTATTATGGTGATGCAACGGTCAGAGATACTTGGAGATTTTGTTGAGAAGTAATTGGTGAGACATTTCATTTGATGAGTTGGTAGAGAGACGTGGGGTGTCGCTACAATCAGCTTATATCAAGATGAAATACTTACTCCACGAATGTGGTAAATGTTTTATGGAGCCTTGAGATAGCGTATGAAGATGAGTACGACTTATCGTTCTTAAATGAGTGAACTAAGTGAGCGTACAAATCAGGAGATGGATGGTGAGCTGAGAGCATGGGTGTGTTTGATTTTGGAGAAAGCCGGGGTATACATTTATCCTTAGCTGAGTTCTCCTATATCAACAATTATCATTCTAGTATTAAGAATGTGCTGTTTGAAGTATTATATGGAAGGAAATGTAGATTACCTGTTCGATGGGCAGAAGTTGGGATGAGCCAACTGATTGGTCCTGAACTGGTACAAGGGACTACGGATATGGTCTTTCAGATCAAGGAAAGACTTAAGGCAGTGAGAGATTGCCAAAAGAGTTACGTGGATAATCGTCGTAAGTCTTTAGAGTTTGGTGTTGGTGATTTTGTGATGCTGAAAGAGTTTTCTTGGGAAGGTGTTGTGCTTTTCGGTAAGAAAGGCAAGTTAGCACCAAGATACGTAAGATGTTTGAGATTTCGTAAAGAATTGGATTTGTAGCATACCGGTTGAAGTTAGCTGAGGAATTCAGTGGTGTACATGATACATTTCACGTATCTAATGGAAAGAAGTGGTTGGCGGATGCTAGTCTGCAGGTGCCATTAGATGAATGTAAGGTTGACAAGACTTTTCGTTTTGTCGAGAAACCTGTTGAGATTATAGATTGAGATGTTAAAGGTTGAAGTATGGTGAGATAGCGTTGGTAAAGGTATGGTGGGATTTTGAGCGTGGTCCTGAGTATACTTGGGAGCGTGAGGAATCAGAGGTAATTAATGTTTGTTTTATGAGTATTTGTTATTTGTGAGTACGTCTTGCGGTTACCATTCGGGTTTTCATTTGGTTCGAGGGTATCGTACCTACCTGTGAGAAGTCATTTTGATCATTGGTGTTGTTGATTGGGGAGTGTATCTATTTGCGTGTATCGTTGGAGTGACGGAATGTTTTCTATCGTGTGAATTCGAGTATTTAGTCGGTTCACATTTTTGCGATTTTTTCTCTGTGAGTTTATGGGGTGGTATTTGTCTGCTTAAAAATCCATGAATTTTCTTTTGCTGTTGTGAGTGGTGACTATAGTAGTTGAAATCTCGGGACGCGATTTCCCTAAGTGGGGGATGATGTAACAACCGTGGTTTTAGCAGGCCAGTTTGACTGATAGTTTTGACTCGGTTGACGTTTGTTTGTGTATTAGGTGTTTGAAGTGATATATAAGTGATATAGGTGAGTTTTAGCACTAAATCCCTTTGCGTAAATGGTTTTATTGTGATTTGGAAAGTTTGGAATTTGGGAAAGTTCATTTTGATCACCTTTGTGGTGTATAAATGACTTGTGTAGTTTTGGTGTTTTTGTGTTTTTACGTAACGAGGTTTCGTTCAGGTAATTGAGCGTTAGTAAGTTACGTGGGATTTGTTTTTATGACTTATATTTCAAAAAGAGTGTGAAATTCTATTTTTGGAAACTTTGTTTTGAAAATGATATTTTTCCGGTTTATCGTAGAATTAAGGTTTATCGCGTAAGACGTTAGGTTTCGATATGGGAATATATAAAATATTAAAAGTATGAGATTTTGAGTGTAATAAATAAATTTAAAAAAAATAAAAATATATATTTTATATATGTAAAATTCGGATTTAAGGGATAAGGGGGAAAAAGAAAACCCAATTTGAGTCCAAATATGACTCTTAGGCCCAATCATTATCCATAATTAATATATATATACCAAACCAAACACCCCTAAAACGTTTTTACTGCAATTTTAGTCGATCCAAGGAGCAAGAGAAGGGAGAAAAAAATTAGGGTTTATAATTGTGAAGCAATAATCAAGAATCAAGGTAAAATTCTTAAAATACATGTTCAATTGTTTGATTAATTAATATAATTCATGTAATAATTATATGATGGATTAGGGTTTGTGTTAACTTCTGTAAATTAATGTTATAAAACATGTTGGGATCAATAATTAGTAATATTATGATAATTGGTGAAGAGAATTGAGCGTAAAACATGTTAGTTATTGAGTTAGGGTTTGGACAGATTTGTAAGGCTGTAAAGATGTGAGTGTACATAACAGATGGTGATGAGTTAGATCACGAATTTTAGGTCTAAATTGTAGTATAATGAAAGAGCTTTCCAAAAAGTCCAGACACAATCAATTTTGAGGTCGGGAAGTCGGTCTTTTGATTTTTCTTTGTTAAGGTGTCAAAGCTGTCAAACCGGGACAGATTTTGGGTAAAAGTTTGAGGTTGGCATGTGGTTGTAAAAGTGGTATTTTGACTTGGTCTTCTGGAATAGTTAAGTTTTAGGTTATATTAGACTACCACGAAGAGGATTCGCGATAAAAACTTGTGAAAGTAATTATTAAAAATCAAAACTTTTTGGTGTGCGTTCAGATCCGAATTTGAGTAGTTGACACATTTGAATTTTCTATGAGTACTTGTGTGTGTTATTGGTCCATGGCCTTCTGGGATTAGCTTCTATGCTTCTGAGAGACCATGGTAAATTTTTGGTGTAAGTTTTTGAGCTTTATTTGTCGTGATTTCATGTGAGTGAATGTACTCAAAAATTCTGCGTTTTCTGAGTTTTAGAGTGCAAGGGATTTAGAGAGTATTAAGTTATGGTAGTGGTTAGTGTGGTGTCTAGGAGATCCATGGTGGGTCATATGAGTCTTAGACATCCATCATATGTGTATTACATGGGTTGTAGCTTTTAGCTTGATCTTGTGTAATGTGGATTATTTTTGTGTATTATAGATTGTGTATTGTTTTGTGGAGCTGCGGAGTTTAAGGTGACTTCATAGTCCCATATTTTTACTTTGTTTTAAACGTGGGATGGGAATGATGCTTGTCTTAAATGTTTTGGTTTACTGTGATTATGTGTGTGGTATTAAAGAGCTTGGACTTATAATGTTATCATATGTATGCTATATGTGATTATTTGCTTGTGTGGATATTGTTGGGATCCAATTAGGTTAGCGACCTAATTGATGATATTTTTGGGATCCAATTAGGATAGCGACCTAATTGATGATATATTTTGGGATCCAATTAGGAGGATGCTTATCCTGTTGCTCGCGCATGCGACCTAATTGATGATATGTTTTAGGATCCAATTAGGAGGATGCTTATCCTGTTGCTCGCGCATGTGACCTAATTGATGATTATGGGATCGGGGGACACGAGCCGTCCTAATGGTTGCCTTATGAGTGTTGTTGCCTTTGTGTGTGGATATTGACTTGCAAATGCATGTAGCTATATGATAACTATAACTATTTGTCCAGCTATATTTTGTAATCACAGTGAATTTGGTTGCCTTGTGTGTTTGAGTCTTAAACCTATGAATCTCACCAACATTATGTTGACGTTTTAAGCATCATTTTCAGGTGAGCTTTCTAAGGATAGGATAGCAGGATGTGGATAGACGAGACCTTAGTTGCATTTGAATTGGTTTATCATCTATGTTTGGATTTATGTTTTGTTTTGGATTTTATTTTGTTTATTTTTGGGTATTGTTACAACACTATGTGTTGGTACACTGCTCTATTTATGTGCATGTAGTTGTTCTCTATGTTGACACCAGGTGTTGTGATGATATCCATGAAGTTACACCCGCGCGTTTCCGCCGTGGCGGGGTGTGACAATACTAGGGATGAGTATGGGTACCGACTACTGAAAAAATGGTACGGTACCGAACCGTACCAGTACTGACCCATACTGATACCCGTGTACTATATCCAGTACTACTAAACAAGCTTGAAAAAAAATTGGTACAATTGAAAAACGGTACGGGAAAAGACCTGGAAATCCCGTATTTGGTACCGAAATGCAAAAGACCTTTTTTTATATAATTAAGGTGCTGATCCAAACACTCCTAAAATCCGGCCATGCTATTTAACGATGATACAGTTAGAAGGTGCATGCAATTTCATCATACATATGGACGTTAAAGTTTACTCTTCTTTTTCCTTCTAAGACTCTTGCTCTAATATAATGTAGAAAATCTAATAGGCGAGAACTCATTGCAGTGATTGTGTTTATGAGATAGAATGTCGAAGAATGAAATTACTATATTAATAATGAAAGTTAGGACGGTTACGAGATTGTATGTACTCTGACTATTTTAGTGTACGTTTTACATACTACATAAACTTTGGTTAACAATATCCACGTTCATTAACATAGAATGCTCGAATAGTTGCAAATACCATACACACTCTCCTGCGAGATTGGTATTGATTTTGTTTTAAAATGCCATACACATTATATTTACACTGACTTGAAACAAAGAAATATATACATAGTATCGAATCTAATCGTGAGTTATCCAAAACTAGGCCTTGAAATAATGCAGCTGAATTATCTGGATATCATATCTCCAAATAATAACAAATATGTACAAATCTGTTAAAAAAAAGTAAAAATGAGTCAGCTAAAGCTATCTGAAAGTTGTTATGGTTCAAGAAATTTCTATACAAATTTGACTGACCACTATAAAGTTACCACCATTTTTTTGCCGCATTACAAATTGCAAACTAATATCTAACAACAAGAAAACCCATCGGTAAAAACTTAATTTGACCTCCATTATGTAGTTTTGTGCTTGTACGTACTATCATCATATCTCATTCATGTTCAAATATATTTCGGGTGGGTAGTGCTATTTAAACTTAAAACACATGCCTAAATACATGCATAATGCATAAATCACTTGTACAATTATATCATGTATTTTCTCTCTTCAAATCTCCACCAATTATTTTTTCAAATCAACCAATCAAATAACTATGTACATAAGTAGGCATGCTTATTAGGCACAAAAATCATTTTTCTTTTCGAATACTACAAATTCCATACGATTGTGGTTTACTTTTGGTTAACTATATAAAAGAATTTGCTATTGGTTATTAAGATGGTAAATTCACTTTTGATTAACTGTAAAAAGAATTTGTTATTGGTTTTTAAGAAGGGTAAAATAGTCTATAAATATCAAATTGATAATTATTAAGTTTTTCCAAAATTTTAGAATGAATAAATTTGTAAAATGGGTAGATTTGACAAACTTTGTGTTTAAATTTGGTATATATGATATTATGGGTTTTGGTTAGGTAATATGACGTTTAAGAGTTTCAATTGAGGATATATAAAATTAAGGGAAGCGATTGACACACTTTAATATTTTATTAGGACACTTATGGTACAAACAGTTAAAGCAGTTTATACTAAAAGTATAATTGTTTAATTCATAGTGAGAAATAGGGTTGATCACGGTCCGAAACCGGATCGGACCAAGACCGACCAAGACCAAAACCACGGACCAAGGACCGGACTGAATGTGTTCGGTCTGGTCCTTCGGTCGGTCCTGTCCGAGAAGGCATTATTGGTAGGTTGTATGTAAGACCTGACCGGATCAGACCGAGGACCGAATTTGAGGTAAAGTATGGACCGATGACCAGACAGAAATAGGTTCAGTCCGATTTCTCGGTTTGGTCCGGACCACGGTCCCATATGCTCACCTCTAAATGTCCCAATAAAAATTAGGAGTGAGTATGCTAATTACTTCCCATAAAATTAACCTTTAATAAAAAGTAAAAAATTACTTTGATTTAAGTCATTGTTTGTTAAATTTCGTATATAGAAAAACATAAACAAAAAGAGCATATGTGTCAAAAATCTGAAAAACAAAACTATAAAAAAGCGCCCGTTGTTTTATAAAACTTCAAAGGGTCAAAAAGCAATCCCCTTTTTATCCACACAACAACCAAAATCCACTGAAATCAATTCCTTCCTACAACCCCAAAACCAAATACCCTTGATTCTATTGTTTCAAGAGTTTCGATTGTTTAAAGATATCAAATTAGATGAAGAAGAATGATATGAAGTTGTTTTACATTTCAGTAGAATCAAATACCCTTTATTCTAATAAGGTAAATAAAATGTTATAAATAATTAGTGTTTTACAATTTATATAATCGATTTAGGTTTTTTTTTTTTTTTTTTTTTTTTTTTTTTTTTTTTTTTTTTTAATTGTGATTGTTCATATGGGTTTTTGATTTTGTTTGTTTAGTTGATGAATTTAGTTGTTCATTATTTGTTTATGTATGTATGCACATCAACTGTTTGTTTTTATGCCTCAATGTAATACATTCTTTGATATTGTTTGTTTGTTGTAGAATAGTTAAATGTGTTATACAGATTATTTCATTACTTATTATAGAAGTATGCTGCAAGTGTTAGGTTTTTTATTTTATTTAATAGATTAAATAGGCTATAAGGATGGTCGGTAAGTTAACAGCAATTACCCTCATTGGTTTCCACTCGCTTAAGTTTAAGTTTTGAGTTTCCTAATTACTTTTTGAATGTAAGTTATGAAGTCATCCGGTGTCATGTAATATTGAATGTGTTTATTGATGTATTTCAGGTGGCAGTGACCACCCCTTTCAATAGCAAGGTGCGTTTTAGACATATAATATAGCAGTAATATACTTCAGAATGTGCATTGTTGGCCACTAGTTCTTCATATTTATTTAAGCCTACTATAAATTTTGAAGAATTTCAAAGAAGGTCAACTCTGGGTAAAGTAAAACAAATGTTTACTTATTAATAGAGATAAACTTTTGTGCCAATTCCGTAAGCTTCTAAAACTTTTGTCGAATTTTGATACATTTGATGCAAAGCGAAGATAAGGCAAGCAGACTAGGTTAACAATACATACCTACAAAAGTGTTAAAATGTATCATTCAAAATTTATAGTAGGTTTAATAAATATGAAGAAATAGTGGCCAACAATGCACATTATTAAGTATAACATAATATATGTCTTAAACGCACATTGCTATTGAAAGGGGTGGTCACTGCCACCTGAAATACATAAATAAATATATGCAATATTACAGGACACCGAATGATTTCATAACTTACGGATATCATCCAGAAATAAGGACACTATCTTAACAAAAAAAAATAATAAATAAATAAATAACCTGCATAAAATTAATCTATAAAACCAATGAGACCACGAAAACCAATGAGGGCAATTGCAGCTAACTAACCGACCATCCTTATCAAGCAACTTATAAATTTTGTAAAGCAACATATAAATTTTGTCAGGCATCATATTGATATTGGAATCTTTATCAGCTAAAGCATGGTAGGTTAGGTTCTTTCCAAATGAATTGGAAGAACAAAACATCCAGGATCCTCAAGTTCTCTAAGTACTTTATACCCTTTTACCACTTGTGCAGCAGCCTCTTCGTCATCCTCATCTTTAACTTCTCCATCTATCTTAAGTCTATCCATGATAATTCCGTCTAAAATCTTTGTATGTTTGTCTGCATTCTTCAAAGTTTCAATAATGGGCCTCTTCTCATACAATAACATGATCCTAGCATACACATCAGCTTCCAATTCTTCCCTAGTAAGCTCTTCTCTATAGTTATTGGACTGTTTATGGTTAATGAAGGTCCTTTATCTCAATACTTCATTTTGTGAATTTGTTGTGGTTTGCTTTTCAGTCTCTTAATTTTTTCCATCTTGCATACAAACTCAGGTGCTTCCAATAAAAGTTCATTAGGAAGTGGTGACAAATCATCTTCACTAATCTCAGCAAGCAATGCATCAAGTTTCTGCAAATCTTCATCTATCATTGTTGCATCAGGACAAATGGTAAGCAAACCACTGGCAAAGTCCACAATACTTCTAGCCAATTTCAAGAAGGGTATTCCAAGGATTACATTAGGTTCCCATTTATTATCATTAGGATTGACATAGAATTCAACTAAAAACAACTCTCCTTTCAAGCTTACTAAAAGTTTCTTAGTTACAATCACATTGCCATCCTCTCTTTTTTCACATTCAACACCTAGTCTTTTGAAGAATTCTTTATGTAGCAAGTTTTTATTATAGTCCAAGTCTGCAACAACATCACAAGCATATAATTCTTCCACAAAACATGGTGTGAGAAATTTTAAATAGCAATCTGAGGTATCCATTTTACTGAAGGTATGAACCCTTTGTTCTTTCTTCAAACCACTTTCAACTGTGTCTGAATCAGAGAAATTGTTCTCTCCAATACTTTCTAATTCATCAATCCATCCGCCGCTATTCTCCAGTTCCAACTTCTTTCCTAGCCTGTTGTTTTGACTCATGGCTAAAATAGCTAAATTGTGCAAAAACATCAAATGAAACATTAATAGGTTAGTCAAATAAGTTATAAGCACATATTCATACTCCAATAATCTCATATAACTTATGTATGTCAAGATACGCGTTTGTTTTATCATCATAGAAGAGAAAAAAGTCTTCTGTAAAGATTTTTGCAAATAAGTTCGTCGTACTTTAAGAAAAGTGCGGCGGTTACGCGATTTTTTAACCGTTTTATTTGAATTTCTCCAGAAGTTTGGCGATCTTAAGAATAAAATCGGCGTGCTTCTGGGTTTAACCAGTTTACCATAGGAAATATAATCATTAAGAAACTCAGATGAAAGTTGGAAACAAATTGCAATTATCATATCATTAATAAGAGCAATCCAATATAACATTCTTAAGCAAACAATTAAAAAGAAAAAGCAAAATATTTTTGTGATTTTCATTTTAATGTGCAATGTATACTTATGCAGTAATTCAGATAATAAAAACAAAAGAAAATGAATCTTATTTTCTCAAAACCTGGGTAAAAGCATTATACAAGTTTGTTTTGGGGGTTTTTGAAATTAAATTCAACTGTTTTTCCAACTGTACTGAAAATGCGGCAGGTTTTATCTGAAAACCGGCGTTCTTTGTTTCTCAGAGTCCAAATTCTTTCAAATTTTTGTAATAAAACTTTGTATTAAGTATGTAAAAACTAACATAAAGATCAAATTAACCTCCCCGGCAGCAGCGCCAAGAAACTTTGATGTGTTTCGAAAGCTTTAAATTTATAAGACAAGTTTCACCATTTCCTTAATACACAAAACACATGGGTAAAAGTATAAACCCCGTTAATAGTAAAGGATTTAGGTAAAACCAGGTCGTCCCAAGAGAGGTAATGGTTCCTTATGTTAGCTATGATTAACAAAATTAGATTCCAATGATTGTCACTTATCACTAAAACCGTGTTTGTTGGATTTAAGATTTTTTTATTGTTTCTCCTAATTGATTCAAAAGTATGTTTATTCAAGGCTGAGCACATGAGAATCATAAGCAATAGTATCACAGAAGGTACATAGACAAAGCATAGAAGTAAAGCATGATGGTTGACCATGTAAACTAGTATATCTATTCTATGTAAAAGAATCTCCTTTCGGCCTTTGAGTCTATAAACACAGGATGCATAAAGTGTGGTCCAAGTATAAAGTATTACATATGCACTTATTCTAGTCAAGCCGTTAGACATGAGACTAGCCCTTAAACGCGTCATAGTCAAGGTTATCATTTGTTTTACTAAGCAATTCTCACAAGCATAGCAATGACTTGTTATAGACAAGACAATTCATGATATAGCCAACATGATTGAATCTTTGGACCTTTAAGCAATCACAATGACTGATGAGGCGAAAAATGATCCGTTTTTAGGGGGTCATTTAAGCCGGAATTGGAATTTATTTGATCAAATATTGCCCTAAATCGTTCCTTTTGTGATTTTAGGTACTTTTGGAGTGAATTCTGGAAAAGAAAGCATTTTGGATGTTTTTGGAGCATAAAAGTGAAGAAAACGGCAAAGTCTTAATTTTCCTTGCTTGGAACAGTACCTGACGGCGTCATGAGAATTTTGATGACGGCGTCAAGAGCAAAAGAGGTGACGGCCCAGTGAAAACGTAACGGCGTCAAAGCAAGGCCGTCAAGAGTAAAAGTGGTGACGGCCCAGAACAACCTTACACATGACGGCGTCAGATCTGGATCTAGGCAGTCCGAGAATAATATGGGCGGCGGGTTGACGGCGTCAGAAGTTTCTTCTTGACGCCGTCACCTTAGGAATTTTAGGGTTGACTTGAATAAACCCGAGCTCGTTTTTAACAGTAATTTCAAGGGTTTTCACCCCTTGAAACCCTTCATGTTCAATTAAGATAAGTATCCTTTCAATTCATTCAATATGTCTATGTGTTGTTTGAATATATCTTATGCTTGTCTTGATTTTAACATGCTAGGCTAGATCTCTTGTGTGTTTGCTTAGATGTAATGAAACCTAGATGTTGATTATAGGTTGATTGCTTGTTTATAGTTGTAATTGATGAATGATTTCGATGTTAGGCTTAAGAAAACTGGCAGATCTCCATTGTGTAACTTGCTTGAACGTCTTAAGAAACATGAACCAATCGTACTAGGTTTTTATGGTTGTATTTAATGCATGAGCAAATTCTAGTGATCCCATGTTAGGAGCTTCTTGCATGCTCGACATAGGAGTGAAGTAGGAGCTTATAGAGTTGGGGAAGTACGTACGCCACCCCACGATTGGTATTTAGGAATATAACCCGTCATCCACGCAACTGTAACAAAAAATTAACCAGTAAAAGATATCTAGGGAGTAGTGAAATCTAAGTAAACACAATTCTCTCATCTATTGTTCACATCACATTAGTTTAATTAGCTTTATTTACATTTCTGTTTTTTTATTTTGATTGCATCTTAGTTATTGGGTTAGTTGACTAGCAACTAATTCCGCCCACTCTTCCAAAACCCGAGATTTTTACTTGCTTTTATAAAATATAAAAATACAAAAAGAATCATCCCTCACCTCTAGACCTCGTTTTTAGGCTTTCTAATCCTAGCGACACTATTCTTGAGTTGAACGATCAATCCCCCGGTACTTGTCACTATACTATACTATAACGATTAGGTACACTGCCTGGTGGGGGTTGTAAGCTTCTCGAGATCCCTCGAAAGGTAAAGCCTGGTGCAATTCCCACGCATCAAGTTTTTGGCGCCGCAGCCCGGGGAATAGTTATTGTCTAGGTTAGGATTTCTTTTTATTAGGTCTACTTGCTAGATTCCTTTCTAGTAAGATTTTATTTTTATTTTTAGGTTTTCTTTAGTCTATCTTATTTCTTCATGTCTTTGTTCGTAATTTTTACCATCCGACATCATGGAAGGTGGTAACATCTTTGAACCCATCAACCCACCACAACAAGACCACCCACAAAACCCACCACTAGCTAACCAACCTCTTAGGCCCCGAACCCTAGGAGAGTACTCCCGACCTAGCCACCAAGGCTATCGAAACACCATTGAGCTCACCCAAGGAGCCAATGTGTCCCCCTTGCGATCCGACACCATCCGGTTGGTGCAAAGCGGATGTGCATTCCATGGACTTCGTTCCGAAGATCCTAATCAACATCTCAAGGACTTCCTTAAAATCGTAGATTCTATAGACCTTGATGTTACAACTAGAGAGACGACCCAATTACGCCTATTCCAATTCTCTCTACGTGATCAAGCTAGTCAATGGCTTGAACGTTTACTCGCGGGATCCATCACCTCATGGGATGATCTCACCACTCGTTTCCTTGCTCAATTTTTCCCACCGGGGAGAACTACCAAGCTTAGAAATGATATCTTGATGTTCCAACAACGTCAAGGTGAAACTCTATATGAAGCATGGACTCGTTTCAAGGACTTACTCCAAAAAGTCTCTCATCATGGCATAGATCTTTGGCTCCAAGTCCAAATCTTCTATGACCATATCGATCTCTCCACAAGGCGAACCATTGACCAATCGGCCGGTGCAAAGCTACGTGATCTAAGTGCGGAAGAATCATGGGAGCTCATAGAAGATCTTGCTCTCTATGACAACGAAAGTTGGAATGATCCCCGTGATTTGAACAAAACGGTCAAGGAAATATCTTTGCCTTCGAACAATTCTAGCACTCCCGACCGTAGGATAATGGAACTTGAAGGTCAAGTCAAGTTTCTCATGAAATCTTAAGAAGCTCCTAAGCCTTCAAGCCAAGTGAGCAAAATCGCTTCTTCATGTAAATTGTGTAATGGCCCTCACGAAACTCATAACTGCATGGAGCTTCCAAAACATGCTTATAAGGAATTCACATCGTCACACGTTGGTCGAGGTCCTCGAAACTTTGATGAGGCCTATGAGGCATGGAAGGATAAACCTAATTTCAGAGGGTACCAAACTAGGAGCGTATCCTTCAATGATTCCTCCCACCTCGAATGGTCCGAGCATTTTCCATCACAAAGCACTCCTAGGCAAAGCTATGAAGATGCCTTGCGAAAGTTCATTCTATCTCAAGAATTACAGCTCTCTACGCTCGAGACTAAATTTAGGCAACAGCAAGCCGATATGAATAACAAGATTTGTAATCTGTTAACTGCTATTAAAGAGCACGCTGTTAATAAACCAATTCAGGCTGAAGAGGTCAAATCTGTTACCGTCATGAATCAACCAACCTCTCCTGTGAAAATAAAAAGTCCTAGTAAACTCTTTAAACATCTGTCACCAAAGGAAAATGACGTAAGGGACCCTGTCAACCCCTAGGACCGATCCATTTTGTAAATACTATCACCACAATATCTGCTCCTACACCTAACCTGAACCAACAACCAACTGGAAATATGGGTCATGCAGCTAAGGATGAAACCTCAAGGTTAGACCACGAATTGGCCAAGAGCCCTACCAACTCATTCAAGCACTCCGTCACGCAAGAGTCTAGCAAATTAGATGAAGTGAAAAAGAGATCGAAAGAGCATACGAGAAATCCAGCAATTTCGGGTAAATCTATTATAGAGGAACCCGAGGAAAATTTGGTGGATATGACTAATGGGAGTAGTGATAGGACTGAGGGAAGCAACTCCAAAGTTTTCAAGATTTCCTGCACTATTAGGAAAAGGCTCTTAACCGATACTCATATAGATCCTAGCCTCCCTGTCAACATAATCCCCCTCTCCCTATACCACGAAGCCTTCCCTGAACGCACGGTGTATGAAAGAATAAATAACGCAGGGGTAATAAAAGATTTATCAGTCATGATTGGAGAAATTTTCTACAACATCGACCTCACTGTGGTCGATGACATAGACCCTGTTACTAATCTAACATTAACCAACCTTGTTCTCGGGAAACCATTTGTCAATGAATCGGGAGTAATCCTTGATGAGAAGGATGGTAGTGCATTATTCACCAATGGCGTCAAGAAGGTAATTTTTCGTAGGGGTAATGAGGAGGTGTACGATTACCGACCATCACTAGAAGGGAATCTATATGGATCAAGGGATGGAGGATCGGGGAGGATAAGGCGGCGTGATCCGAATAATCTCAAAATCCCCTGCATGATCGGTCATAAGTATTTCAATAATGTCTACATTAACGTATTCCTACCTAAGAATTTTATGTCCCTATTCCATTATAACAATATCTGCAGATGGGGAATGATTTATAAGGGAGAGAACGTGGTCGGTAGAGATCATGAAATCCAGGTATTCGTAGGAAATATGGCATTCACTATGGAATTTATGATCGTGGACAATATCGAAGACTATGTCGACCCAAGGTTGTCACAAGTTGTTTTCGGGGCACCCTTTTGTGAAATCACTAATTTAATAGTTGATGACCGAAACGGAATCATGACCTTCGCTGATGGAATTAGGAGGCTGTCATACCAAACGCCATACAAGAGAAGAGATCTCAAAGAAATCGATTGTGACGGGCTTGATAAGCTAAGCTCTCAACTTATCTTATGTGATGAGGATGTTCGGAGAGAATGTAAGAACACTTCTGATTTATCATGTGGATTCTTTAAGGATGTTAGTAAACTTGGGTCCAAGTATCGAAAATATGTCTTTGAGTTTGAAGACCCAAAATACCTGCACTATGAAAGCGATACCGATATAGGAGATGACCTAGAGAGTGAAACCAACGATGAGGTCACGTAATAGCCCATGACTGTGAGTCTAGCTACAAGATACGTAAATAAAGAAAAGCGCTTCTTGGGAGGCAACCCATGCTTTGTGTGATTTTTATTTGTTTGGTTGTTATTTGCTTCCGTATGCATGCTTTATTTTTATTGTTGGTAGATCATGTTTCAAAACTAAAATGTTGAAAATACTTTATTTTGTTGTTTGGCTTAGTCTTAACTTCATCCAAAGGTATTTCGTAAATGATAAGTGTAAGGGGAAACCCCAAATATGTTTTTGAGAAATAAAATTGATCATGATTCTCCACAATATTAAATGAACATGTATATTCGTATTTGTTAGAGTCAAATGCTTGTATCGAGTCATAATGATGTTTTGCAGGATTTTCCAGGAAGTAGGACAAAGTTTTTCCAGAAATTTTCCGGAAACTTAACATAAAGATTTCTGCAAGTCACTTCTGACAGCGTCAGGAAGAAATTCCTGACGGCGTCACGTGTAAAAATCTGGAAATTTTGCTGGTTTTGTTTTTCTAACGGAGTCTTAAAGTTTTTGTTGAATCTTTAGTTTTATAATCTCCAGGAAATCTGCAAACATTCATTCCACAAGCATTATATCTTACTTTGTTTTCTAGGATTTGTTAGCATATATAGATTGCCGCCGATTTTACGTGAGGTTGCCTTGTTTGTTTTCTCATGTTTAACAGGTTATGTTTGACAAGAAGATGATTTATATTCTGGAAGGGAAGCTTTGATTGTTCATTTTCTTTGAGGAAGATCTAACCTTGTTACCACACTATCCATACCGAACGAATCAGGGGAGTATTTGATTTCATTCTTTTACCTATTTCACTTTTACATTCTTTAATTGAACATTGGGGACAATGTTCATCCTAAGTGTAAGGGGAGGGTAAATGATGATACCTTATAGATAAACTTTCACTTGAGTTTGATTGTTTGATGGTAGGTGTGTAATAAAACTATGAGAAATACTTGTTAGTGTAATTTTAGCGCCAAATTTAAATTTTTTTACAACATTTAGGAGTGAAACTTTAGCCTTAGCAAGCGTTTCATGGATAGGAGATTGTACGACTAGCACAAAACTGTACCATTCAGAAAAATTTTCCACCCAAATATGTGAGGTTCACCTTTAGATTCGATAGGAAAAGCAATTACTATTAGTGCTTATGAGTGTACCGGTATCATTTAGATTATAGAACTTGTGTTAGTGATGCATCCCGAGACCGCTAGTGAGACTACATTCGTGTAGTAGGATTTACTACATGATAAGAGGCATTAGGATCACCCTTGTGTTAAACCCGTATCATAATTACTTGACCACTTAAGTCATATTACTTGGCTAGTTAAGTCAATTAATTTTTCCCACACCCTTAGCGTTGTACTCATTTTTAGTACACGAAACCCCTAGTACACCCCTCCGAGCCTATCTTTTAGTTTCTACTTACTTAAAGGAAGAATTTGTTACAATCCACTTAAATGTACAACCAAATCGCCTTAGCCTTCCGTGTATGCACTCATCTTTAGTGCATTATTGTTATTTGTTTAAACCCTTAGTTAATTATCTAATTGATTACATGGTTGCTAAGTCGAGTCATATCCTTGTACATATTGTTTTGGGACGATTGGGACTCATGGGTAAAGTACTAATGTTGTGGAGTAATGGGGAAGAACATCATTTTATTATCTCCATATGTACGTTAATCTTAAAAGTACTCAAAGTGTTTTGATTATCTTAATTCGAGTCATTAGATTAGTTTATTGTAAAGTATGTAAAAATTCAAGTGTAAGGGGAATTAAGAAATTATTTTGGATGGTAGGGTAAAAGTGTATGCAAAAAAAAATTAAAAAAAAAATCAAAAAATTAAGAAAAAGAAAAAAAAATAGAAAAAGAAAAGAGAAAAAACATACGGACTACCATCCCGTTTCATTCTATGTTTATTTTATGTTCTTGTTATTTTTCATTTAGTAGTTTAAGTCAAGTCTAGTCTTGGCTTAGCAACGCCATATTGTACATGTAATTAACCAAGATTATTAACTCGCCACCGGTAAAGATTGCCTATATATCCAACAAAATCGTGTATTCCATATCCCTACACCTAACGTTATAACCCTTTAAAAAGACCTCTTTGATAGTTTATCCTAGGTGCTTACGCCATGTGGTGGAGGTTTGATCATTTCCCAAGCCTATGGTAATCTATTTTGCTATGACAGGTAGTGAGAGATGTTTTCCATTTCCATATTGTAATATATACTTTATTACACCCGAGAGATGTGAGTATCTAAACACTATTTGTGAGGTGCTAGTGTATGACCTCCGTGCTTGTCTTTGGTCTTTAGTGGAACGATTATTTGTTGTAATTACTTTTATATTAGTGTTAAATGACCCCTGACTTGTATTTTGATTAGAATAAAAGCGCATTTGCTTGAGGACAAGCAAATCTCAAGTGTAAGGGTATATGATGAGGTGAAAAATGATCCGTTTTTAGGGGGTCATTTAAGCCGAAATTGGAATTTATTTGATCAAATATTGCCCTAAATCGTTCCTTTTGTGATTTTAGGTACTTTTGGAGTGAATTCTGGAAAAGAAAGCATTTTGGACGTTTTTGGAGCATAAAAGTGAAGAAAACGGCAAAGTCTTTATTTTCCTTGCTGGGAACAGTACCTGACGGCGTCAAGAGAATTTTGATGACGGCGTCAAGAGCAAAAGAGGTGACGGCCCAGTGAAAATGTGACGGCGTCAAAGCAAGGCCATCAAGAGTAAAAGTGGTGACGGCCCAGAACAACCTTACACATGACGGCGTCAGATCTGGATCTAGGCAGTCCGAGAATAATATGGGCGGCGGGTTGACGGCGTCAGAAGTTTCTTTTTGACGCCGTCTTTGTAATTTTCATTCTAAAGAGAGGAGAATTTTAGGGTCGACTTGAATAAACCCTAGCTCGTTTTTAATAGTAATTTCAAGGGTTTTCACCCCTTGAAACCCTTCGTGTTCAATTAAGATAAGTATCATTTCAATTCATTCAATATGTCTATGTGTTGTTTGAATATATCTTACGCTTGTCTTGATTTTAACATGCTAGGCTAGATCTCTTGTGTGTTTGCTTAGATGTAATGAAACCTAGATGTTGATTATAGGTTGATTGCTTGTTTATAGTTGTAATTGATGAATGATTTCGATGTTAGGCTTAATAAAACTAGCAGATCTCCATTGTGTAACTTGCTTGAACGTCTTAAGAAACATGAACCAATGCGTACTAGGTTTTTATGGTTGTATTTAATGCATGAGCGAATTCTATTGATCCCATGTTAGGAGCTTCTTGCAGGCTCGACATAGGAGTGAAGTAGGAGCTTATAGAGTTGGGGAAGTACGTACGCCACCCCACGATTGGTATTAAGGAATATAACCCGTCATCCACGCAACTGTAACAAACAACTAACCTGTAAAAGATATCTAGGGAGTAGTGAAATCTAAGTAAACACAATTCTCCCATCTATTGTTCACATCACATTAGTTTAATTAGCTTTATTTACATTTCTGTTATTTTATTTTGATTGCATCTTAGTTATTGGGTTAGTTGACTAGCAACTAATTCCGCCCACTCTTCCAAAACCCGAGATTTTTACTTGCTTTTATAAAATATAAAAATACAAAAAGAATCCTCCCTCACCTCTAGACCTAGTTTTTAGGCTTTCTAATCCTAGCGACACTATTCCTGAGTTGAACGATCAATCCCCCGGTACTTGTCACTATACTGTACTACAACGATCAGGTACACTGCCTGGTGGGGGTTGTAAGCTTCTCGAGATCCCTCGAGAGGTAAATCCTGGTGCAATTCCCACGCATCAATGACCAATCAAGACAAATGATAATAGATTAAACAATGACATATCAAATGCATATATCATAGCTTCAATACTCATGATGCAATTCTCATAATATTCATGGCAGAAATGCCTCAAATAAACATAAAGTTACTACTCCATACTCTTAATAAAGTAAAACATGTGAACAAGTATTATCATCATAACGACGAATGTATACCAAAGATTCTCGTGCTCCAAGGTGTTTCTCCAAGTGTACCACTGACTCCAACTCCTTAGTTAGTGGTTTTGATGCAAACCACTACTAAACTGCTTCTTAGTGATCAAGATATTATTCTTGATTGAGGTGTATGTATAACTCTAATTTGGACCTCTATATATAGTGCAAAGGCAACACTAATACATCCCTGGTGAGTAATGACAAGCAAATGATCGGCCTCTTCATTGATGTGGCTCATTAATGTAGAAATGCATAACTGTCATTAGAAGTGCGCCGCACAATTGGTGTAAAACCGGCGGATTTCTCTATTACGTATCCGGCTCTCTTTCTGCATATAACCGGCGTACTTGATTGTTTGACTCGTGTTTGTATAGTTGACCAAAGGTACATTTAAGCGGCGCGCTTTCTCCATAAGATTGGCGTGCTTTTGTTTAAACTAATAATAATTATCTTGAGTTACTCATTTCTTATGCTTCTTGCATCATTTCACCAATCTCCAACCCTTCACATTCATTCACGTATTAAGTACTAAAAGTCCTAATAATAAGGTTATTTTCTATATAATTTACATAATATCGAGGGTATAAATATGTATAATACGAGACTCATCAGAACTCAAGAGCCTTAACAAAACATTAATTCTGGAAATCTAGTTAGAGCCTAAGCACCTAAAAAAAAATAATTCTGGAAATCCAGTTTGAGCCCAAGAGACTTAACAAAACATTAATTCTAGAAATCTAGTTTGAGCCCAAGAGACTTAACAAAACATTAATTTTGCAAATACAGTTTGTACCCAAGAGCCTGAACAAAACATTAATTCTGGAAATCCAGTTAGAGCCTAAGAACCTTAACAAAAAATTAATTCTGGAAATCCAGTTTGAGCCTAATAGCCTTAACAAAAAATTAATTATGGAAATCCAATTTGAGCCCAAGAGCCTTATCAAAACATTAATTCTGGAAATCTTGTTAGAGCTCAAGAGCCTTAACAAAAAAGTAATTCTTGAAATACAGTTAGAGCTTGAGATCCTTAACAAAAAAATAATTCTGGAAATCCAGTTTGAGCCCAAGAGCCTTAACAAAATGTTAATTCTGGAAATCCAGTTTGAGACCTAGAGCCTTAACAAAACATTAATTCTGGAAATCCAGTTTGAGCCCAAGAGTCTTAACAAAACATTAATTCTGGAAATCCAGTTTGAGCTCAAGAGCAATAACAAAACATTAATTCTGGAAATCCAGTTTGAGCCCAAGAGCCTTAACAAAACATTAATTATGGAAATCTAGTTTAAGCTCATGAGCCTAAGAACCTTAACAAAAAATTAATTCTAGAAATCGAGTTAGAGCCCAAAATCCTTAAGAGAAAAATAATTCTGGAAATCCAGTTATAGCCCAATAGCCTTAACAAAAGGTTAATTCTGGAAATCCAGTTTGAGCCTAAGAGTCTTAACAAAACATTAATTCTGGAAATCTAGTTTAGGGCCAAAAGCATAAACGGAACATTAATTCTAGAAATCCAATTAGAGCACAAGAGCCTCAACAAAAAATTAATTCTGGAAATCCAGTTAAAGCCAAAGATCCTTAACAAAATATTAATTCTGCAAATCCAGTTTGAACCCAAGAGCCTTAACAAAGCATTAATTCTTGAAATCCAGTTAGAGCCCAAGCACCTTAAGAAAAAAATTAATTCTGGATATCCAGTTTGAGCCCAAGAGCCTCAAAAAAACATTGATTCTTGAAATCTAGTTTGAGCCCAAGAGATTTAACAAAACATTAATTTTGAAAATCCAGTTAGTTATATAGTAAGAACCATAACAAAAAAATAATTTTGTAAATCGAGTTAGAGCCCAAAATCTTTAAGAAGACAATAATGCTGGAAATCCAGTTAGAGCCCAATAGCCTTAACAAAAAATTAATTATGAAAATCCAGTTTGAGCCCAAGAGCCTTAACAAAACATTAATTCTAGAAATCAAGTTAGAGCCCAAGAGCCTTAATAAAAAAAATTAAATCTGGAAATCCAATTAGAGCCTAAGAGCCTCAACAAAACATTGATTCTGGAAATCCAGTTAGAGCCTAAGAACCTTAAAGAAAAATTATTTCTGGAAATCAAGTAAGTGCCCAAAGTCCTTAAGAAAAAATAATTTTGGAAATCTAGTTAAAGCCCAATAGCCTTAAAAAAAAATTAATTCTGGAGATCCAGTTTGAGTCAAAGAGCCTTAACAAAACATTAATTCTGAAAATCTAGTTAGAGCCCTAGAGCCTTAACAAAAAAGTTATTCTGGAAATCCAGATAGAGCTTGAGAGCCTTAACAAAAAAATTAATTCTAGAAACTAGTTTGAGCCCAAGGGCATTAACAAAACATTAATTCTGGAAATCCAGTTAGAGCCCAAGAGCCTTAACAAAAACGTAATTCTGGAAATCCAGTTAAAGCTTGAGAGCCTTATAAATATTAATTCTGGAAATCCAGTTTGAGCCCAAGAGCCATAAAAAACATTAGTTCCGGAAATCTAGTTTGAGCCCAAGAGCCTTAACCAAACATTAATTCTGGAAATCTAGTTTGAGCCCAAGAGCCTTAACAAAACATTAATTCTGGAAATCCAGTTAGAGCCTAACAACCTTAACAAAAAATTAATTCTGTAAATCGAGTTACAGCCCAAAATCATTAAATAAAATTAATCTGGAAATCCTGTTAGAGCCAAATAGCCTTAACAAAAAAATAATTCTGGAGATCCAGTTTGAGCCCAAGAGCCTTAACAAAACTTTAACTCTGGAAATCCAGTTAGAACCCAAGAGCCTTAACAAAAAAGTAATTCTGGAAATCCAGTTAGAGCTTGAGAGCCTTAAAAAAATTATTTCTGGAAATCCAGTTTGAGCCCAAGAGCCTTAACGAAACAATAATTCTGGAAATCTAGTTTGAGCCAAAAAGCCTTAACAAAACATTAATTCTGGAAATCTAGTTTGAGCCCAAGATCATTAACAAAAATTAATTCTTTGCCGAAGAACCGTTACAAAAAATTAATTCTAGAAATCGAGTTAGAGTCTAAGGGGCTGAAAAAAAAGTAAATCTCGAAATCCACTTAGAACTTGAGAGCCTTAACAAAAAATTAATTCTGGAAATCCAGTTTGAGTCCAAGAGCCTTAAGAAAACATTAATTCTAGAAATTTAGTTAGAGCCCAAGAGACTTAATAAAAAAAATAATTATGGAAATCCTGTTAGAGCCTTTGAGTCTTAACAAAAAATTAATTCTAGAAATAAACTTGGAGCCCAAAATCCTTAAGAAAAATAGTAATTCTGGAAATCCAGTTAGAGCCCAAGAGCCTTAACAAAAAATTAATTATGGAAAAGCAGTTTGAGCCCAAGAGCCTTAACAAAACATTAATTCTGGAAATCCAGCTTGAGCCCAACAGGCTTAACAAAAAAATAATTTTGGAAATCTAGTTAGAGCATAAGAACTTTTAGAAAAAATTAATTCTGGAAATCGAGTTAGAGCCCAAAATCCTTAAGAAAAAATAATTCTGGAAATCAAGTTAGAGCCCAATAGCCTTAACCAAACATTAATACTAGAAATTCAGTTAGAGCCCAAGAGCCTTAACAAAAACAAAATTCTGGAAATCCAGCTAGAGCTTGAGAGCCTTAACAAAAAATTAATTCAGGAAATCCAGTTTGAGCCCAAGAGCCTTAACCAAACATTAATTGGGGAAATCCAGTTAGAGCACAAGAGCCTTAACAAAAAATTAATTCTGGAAATCCAGTTAGAGCCTAAGAGCCTTATTAATAAATTAATTTAAGAAATCAAGTTAGAGCCCAAAATCCTTAAGAAAAAAAAATAAATTCTGGAAATCCAGTTAGAGCCAAAGAGCCTTAACAAAAAAATAATTCTTGAAATCAAGTTTAGGGCCAAAAGCATTAACGGAACGTTAATTGTAGAAATCCATTTAGAACTCCAAGAGACTTAACAAAACATTAATTCCAGAAATCCAGTTTGTGCCAAAGATCCTGAACAAAACATTAATTCTGGAAATCCAGTTAGAGCCTAAGAACATTAAAAAAAATCTGGAAATCGAGTTAGAGCCCAAAATCTGTAAGAAAAAAAATAATTCTGGAAATCCAGTTAAAGCCCAATAGCCTTAACAAAATATTAATTATGGAAATCCAGTTTGAGTCCAATAGCTTTAACAAAACATTAATTCAGGAAATCTAGTTAGAGCCTAAGAGCCTTAACAAAAACGTAATTTTGGAAATCCAGTTAGAGCTTGAGAGCCTTAACAAAAAATTTATTCTGGAAATCTAGTTTGAGCCCAAGAGACATAACAAAACATTAATTCTGGAAATACAGTTTGAGACCAAGAGCCTTAACAAAACATTAATTCTGGAAATCTAGTTTGAGCCCAAGAGCTTTAACAGAACATTAATTCTGGAAATCCAGTTAGAGTCTAAGAGCCTTAACAAAACATTAATTCTGGAAATCCAGTTAGAGCCTAAAATGCATAGCAAAAAGATTATTCTACAAATCGAGTTAGAGCACAAAATCCTTAACAAAAAATTAATTCTGGAAATCCAGTTTTAGCCCAATAGCCTTAACAGAAAATTAATTATGGAAATCTAGTTTGTGCCCAAGAGCCTTAACAAAACATTAATTCTCGAAATCCAGATAGAGCTTGATAGCCTTAACTAAAAATTAATTCTGAAAATCCAGTTAGAGCTTGAGAGCCTTAACAAAAAATTAATTCTGGAAATCCAGTTAGAGCGCAAGAGCCTTAACAAAAAAATTAATTCTGGAAATCCAGTTAGAGCCTATGAGCTTTAACAAAACATTAATTCTTGAAATCCAGTTAGAGCCTAAGAACCTTAACAAAAAATTAATTAGGGAAATCGAGTTAGAGCTCAAAATCCTTAAGAAAAAAAGAATTCTGAAAATCCAGTTAGAGCCCAATAGCCAGAACAAAAAATTAATTCTTGAAATCCAGTTTGAGCCCAAGAGTCTTAACAAAACATTAATTCTGGAAATCCAGTTTGATCCTAAGTGCCTTAACAAAAAAGTAATTCTGGAAATCCAGTTAGAGCTTCAGAGCTTTAACAAAATTATTTCTGTAAATCCAGTTTGAGCCCAAGAGCCTTAAAAAACCATTAATTCTGGAAATCCAGTTAGAGCCTAACAACCTTAACAAAAAAATTAATTCTGTAAATCTAGTTAGAGCCCAAAATCCTTAAGAAAGAAATTATTCTGGAAATCATGTTAGAACCCAATAGCCTTAACAAAAAATTAATTCTGGAAATCTAGTTTGAGGCCGAGAGCCTTAACAAGAACATCAATTCTAGAAATCCAGTTAGAGCCCAAGAGCCTTAACAAAGAATTAATTTTGCAAATCCAGCTAGAGCCTAAGAGCCTTATAAATAAATGAATTCGAGAAATCGAGTTAGAGCCTAAAATCCTTAAGAAAAAAAGAAATTCTGGAAAATCCAGTTAGATCCCAAGATTCTTAACAAAAAATTAATTATGGAAATCAAGTTTAGGGCCAAAAGCATTAACGGAACATTAATTCTAGAAATCCAGTTAGTGCACAAGAGCTTGAGAGCCTTAACAAAAAATTAATTCTGGAAATCTAGTTAAAGCCTAAGAGCCTTAACAAAATATTAATTCTGCTAATCGAGTTTGAACACAAGAGCCTTAACAAAACATTAATTTTGGAAATCCAGTTAGAGCTCAAGGACCTTAAGAAAAAAATTAATTCTGAAAATCCAGTTTAAGCCCAAGAGCCTTAACAAAACATTAATTCTGAAAATCCAGTTTAAGCCCAAAAGACTTAACAAAACATTAAAATTGGAAATCCAGTTTGTGACCAAGATATTTTCAAAATTTTTTTTTTGGAAATTTTCAAAAAATTTGTTAACGAATATTAGTTATTAGATCAAAGCTAAAGAAGAATAAAATGGGTGGCTAGGATTAGTGGTCATCTGAAAGTAGGGATGGCAATTCACGAGAAAAAACCCATAACCCGCGGGTATCCGCCATAAATGGGTGGGTAAACGCGACAATTTTCACCCACGGGTGGGTCGTGGGTGAAAATCTTTACCCATCAGTGGGTGGCGGGTGAGGCATACCCATCGTGGGTAAACCCATGACACCCATTTAAAATACCCACGGGTATACCCGTCAAAATACCCGTAGGTGTACCCATAAACCCATGTTAAAATTAATTATACTAATTAAAATATTTATGATGTTGCAGGTATACATTTAACAGTTACCACCAAGTCTTAAAAAAACACATTAATCTAAAAGTTTGTTTGAGTTTCAAGACTAAAAAGAGAGTATGAAGGATCAAATAATCAATGCTGTATTTGGAAAATTGATTGGTATCTTATTATGCAGTTTCATAGTTAGTTTTCATATCATCGTTTTGTAATTTTGTTGCATAACACTAACCCATGGGTTTACCCATGGGCAACAAATACCCGCGGGCAAGGGCTTAGGCAGAAATTTGTACCAATTAGTGGGTGACGGGTGGGTGATGGGTGAGAAAAAAAACTACGTGGGCGGGTGACGGGTTAAAGGTACCCGTGCCCATTGCCCACGGGTGTCATCCCTAGTCTTACCTGGTTCTAACTGGGTCTTGGCCAGAATAGCCGAGTCTTATTAGTTTCAAACTAGGTCTTGGCCAGAACAGCCGAGACTTACCTGGTTCTAACTGGGTCTTGGCCAGAATAGCCGAGTCTTACCTGATTCTAACTGGGTCTTGGCCAAAATAGTCGAGTCTTACAAGGTTCTAACTGGGTCTTGGCCAGAATAGCAGAGTCTTACCTGGTTCTAATTGAGACTTGGCCAGAATAGCCAAGTCTTACCAGTTTCTAACTAGGTCTTGGCCAGAATAGCCGAGTCTAGGATTACTCCCCTTTACCCAAAAAGAATAGCCGAGTCTTACCTGGTTCTAACTGGGTATTGGCCATAATAGCCGAGTCTTACCTGATTTTAACTGGGTCTTGGCCAGAATAGCCGAGTCTTACCAGTTTCTAACTGTGTCTTGGCCAGAATAGCCGAGTCTTACCCGGTTCTAACTGGGTCTTAGCCAGAATAGCCTAGTCTTACCTGGTTCTAACTGGGTCTTGGCCAGAATAGCCTAGTCTTACCTGGTTCTAACTGGGTCTTGGCCAGAATAGCCGAGTCTTACTTGTTTCTAACTGGGTCTTGGCCAGAATAGCCTAGTATTACCTAGTTCTTACTGGGTCTTGGCCAGAATAACCGAGTCTTACCTGGTTCTAACTAGGTCTTGGCTAGAATAGCCGAGTCTTACCTGATTTTAACTGGGTCTTGGCCAAAATAGTCGAATCTTACCTGGTTCTAACTGGGTCTTGGCCAGAATAGCTGAGTCTTACCTGGTTCTAACTGAGTCTTGGCCAGAATAGCCGAGTCTTACCTGTTTCTAATTGGTTCTTGGCCAGAATAGCCGAGTCTTACCTGGTTCTAACTGGGTCTTGGCCAGAATAGCCTAGTATTACCTGGTTCTAACTAGGTCTTGGCCAAAATAACCGATTCTTACCTGTTTCTAACTGGGTCTTGGCCAGAATAGCTGAGTCTTACCTGTTTCTAACTGGGTCTTGGCCAAAATAGTCGAGTCTTACCTGGTTCTAACTGGTATTCGCCAGAATACCTTAGTCTTACCTGGTTCGAACTGGGTCTTGGCCAGAATAGCCGAATATTACCTGGTTCTAACTGGGCCTTGGCCAGAAATGCCTAGTCTTACCGAGTCTTACTTGGTTCTAACTGGGTCTTGGCTAGAATAGCTGAGTCTTACCTGGTTCTTGGCCAGATTAGCCGAGTCTTACCTGGTTCTAACTGGGTCTTGGTCAGAATAGCCGAGTCTTACCTGTATCTAACAGGGTCTTGGCCAGAATAGTCGAGTCTTACCTGTTTCTAACTGGGTCTTGGCCAGAATAGCCGAGTCTTACCTAGTTCTAACTGGGTCTTGGCCAGAATAGCCTAGTTTTACCTAGTTCTAACTGGGTCTTGGCCAGAATAACCTAGTCTTACCGAGTCTTATCTAGTTATAACTGGGTCTCGGCCAGAATAGCCGAGTCTTACCAGTTTCTAACTGGGTCTTGGTAAGAAAAAACCTACAACCCGCGGGTACCCGCCATAAATGGGTGGGTAAACGCGTTAATTTTCGCCCACGGGTGGTTTGTAGGTGAAATTATTTACCCATCAGTGGGTGGTGGGTGTGTGAAGGGTGAGGCATACCCATCGCGGGTAAACCCATGACACCCATTTATAATACCCACGGGTATACCCGTCAAAATACCCGTAGGTGTACCCATAAACCCATGTTAAAATTAATTATACCAATTAAAATATTTGTGATGTTGCAGGTATACATTTAACGGTTACCACCAAGTCTCAAAAAAACACATTAATCTAAAAGTTTGTTTGAGTTTCAAGACTAAAAAGAGTGTATGAAAGATCAAATAATCAAAGCTGTTTTGGTAAATTGATTGGTATCTTATTACGCAGTTTCATAGTTAGTTTTTATAGCATCGTTTTGTAATTTTGATGCATAACACTAACCCATGGGTTTACCCATGGGCAACAAATACCCGCGGGCAAGGGCATGGGTAGAAATTTGTACCCATTGGTGGGTGACGGGTGGGTAATGGGTGAGCAAAAAACTACGTGGGCGTGTGACGGGTTAGAGGTACCCATGCCCATTACCCACGGGTGCCATCCCTTTCTGAAAGTGGTCATGGTTCAAGACATTTCTATTCAAATTTGACCGACCACTATAAAGTTACCACCATTTTTTGCCCCATTATAATTGCAAACTGATATCTAACATTCAAGGGCTGTCTAGTGGCAAAAGGGCTTGTAACTATCACTTAAAAATGTGTGAGGTCTCAAGTTCAATTCTTGCTAGGTGCAAACAATCTTGAAGCTGCCATGCCAACCTCCTGTAAAGGGAGTGCTTTACCTGATTTGAGTATGTGTGGCAGTGGGTTCAAACCCCGTAGATTAGTCGGTCAAAAGGTCGAAAACCACGGTTACCAAAAAAAAGGCAAAAACTTAATTTGACCTTTATTATGTAGTTTTGTACTTGTATGTACTATCATCATATGTCATTCATGTTCAAATATATTTCGGATACTACAAAATCCATATGATTGTGATTCACTTTCAACTAATTGTATAAGAGAATTTGCTATTGGTTATTAAGAGGGGTAAATTCACTTTTGATTAATTGGAAAAAAGAATTTGTTATTGGTTATTAAGAAGGGTAAAATAGTCTATAAATATCAAATTGATAATTATTAAGTTTTTCAAATTTTAAAATGAATAAATTTGTAAAATGGGTAGATTTGACAAGCTTTGTGTGTAAATTTGGTATATACGATATTATGGGTTTTGGTTAGGTAAATATGATATTTTAGAGTTTCAATTGAGGATATATAAAATTAGAGGAAGCGATTGGCACACTTTAACTTTTTATTGGGACACTTATGGTACAAACACATAAAGTAGTTTATACTAAAAGTACAATTGTTTAATTCATAATGAGAAAACAGGGCTCATCACGGTCCAAAATCGGACCGGACCGGACCGAGACCGACCAAGACCAAAACCACGGACCGAACATAATGTGTTCGGTCTGGTCCGGTTCTTCGGTCGATCCAATCCAAGAAGATACTATTGGTCGATTGTACGTAAGACTGGACCAGACCAGACCGAAGATCGAATTTGAGGTAAAGTGTGGACTGAGAACCAGACAGAAATAGGTTCCGTTCGGTCCGGTCCACGGTCCCATATGCTCACCCAATGTCCCAATAAAAATTAGGAGTGTGCTAATAACTTCCAATAAAAATAACCTTTAATAAAAAGTAAGTCACTTTGATTTCAGTCATTGTTTGTTAAATTTCGTGTACAGAATAACATCTCCAAAAAGAGCATATGTGTCAAAAATATGAAAAATAAAACTACAAAAAAAAACGCCCATTGTTTTATAAACTTCAAGGGTCAAAAAGCAATCCAGACCCTTTTTATCCACACAACAACTAACAATTGTAAAAAAGTCAAATTGATTAATTACTTCTTTTTTTTTTTAAGTTTTTGTTTTCATAAATTTGACACCTATATTTAATGTATTTTTTTCTTAACAAAATTGATTAAATTTGACCAAAATCAATTTAGTTTTGACTTTTTATTGACTAATCATATTGCTTGATTTCGCCTACGTGGCAAAATCGAGCTCTTCTATTGGTCTAATATTTTTTCCAATAAGAAGAGATTTGCAAAAATACTCCAAAATGATGTAATTGTTGTATTATATAAAAGATTTTTATACAAATCCACTTATAAACCAAATGGACCCTTATTAAAAAGTCAAAATTAATTTGATTTCCGTTATTGTTTTGTTAAATATGTGTCAAAAATGTGAAAAACAAAACTACGAAAAAGCGCCCCTTGTTTTATAAAACTTCAAGAGTCAAAAAGCAATCCCCTTTTTATCCACACAGGATCAAAAGCAATTGCAAAAAAGTCAAATTAGGTGTAATCGTTTTCAATAGTTTGGATTGTTTAAAGATATCAAATTAGATGAAGAAGAATGATATGAAGTTGTTTTACATTTTAGAATCAAGTACCCTTTATTCTAATAAGGTAAATAAAATTTTATAAATAATTGATATGGGTTTTTTTTAAATTGCGATCGTTCATATGGGCGTTTTGATTTCGTTTGTTTAGTTGATGAATTAAGGTGTTCATTAGTGGTTTATATATGTATGCACATCAACTGTTTGTTTTTATGCCTCAATGAAATAGATTGTTTGGTTAGTGCCCAAACCTTTTTTTTTTGGTCTAATTCTTTTACGCGCGTAAGGACAAAATCAAGTACAATAGAACCAACGGTGAAATATCCTTATCATTTTAGCACAACCGGAAATCTTTATGGTGAAATATCCCATTGCTATTTTTTGTTTGTTGTAGAATAGATAAGTGTGTTATACAGATTATTTCATTACTTCTATAGTAGTATGCTCCAAGTGTTGGGTATTTTATTTGATTTTATAAATAGATTATATAGGCTATAAGGATAGTCGGTAAGTTAACTGCAATTGCCCTCATTGGTTTCCATTGGCCTTATGGACATGTAAGAATCCCTTTGATTATATAAATGGCCATTGAATATTTAAAATCGTTATGCAACGCAGTCTGTTTTATGTAGTTTTTTCATGTTTGCCACTTATCATTAGTTTACGTTACAAGCTTAAGCTTTGAGCTTCCTAATTATTTTTTTGAATGTATATAAGCATGTTAAGATAGCGTCTTTATTTCTAAATGATATCCGTAAGTTATGAAATCATGCAGTGTCATTCAATTGATGGGAGCTCTTTATATGGGAAACAAGCATGTCCTTAAGGTTGATAGCAAGGTGCGTTTTAGACATATAATATGATATACTTCAGAATGTGCATTGTTGGCCACTATTTCTTCATATTTATTAAACCTACTATAAATTTTGAATGATACATTTTAACACTTTTGTAGGTATGTATTGTTAACCTAATCTGCTTGCCTTATCTTCTCTTTGGGTCAAATGTATCAAAATTCGACAAAAGTTTTAGAAGCTCACAGAATTGGCGCAAAAGTCTGTCTCTATTAATACGTAAACATTTGTTTTACTTTACCCAAAGAAAAAGTATATCTCGATTAATATATAAACATAACCCCAAATTGACCCATTCCTAACTAAATGGGTCAAAGTTGCCTCATTAATTATGTATACAAAAGATGTGGTTTTTAAAGCACTTAAATCATATAAGAATCATTGTCATGTAGGTATTCTGAAGTTAAACCATTCGTTTGAAATTCGTCCCGAGAATGTTTCTGAAGATGGGTCATGGGAATTGAAATATTAAGTGAACCCCATATACATGAGGATACTTTCTTTGTATGCTGAAAAGAATGAATGATAATTTGTTGTCTCCGAAGGACTTATTGGAGTAGGAAGTATGAACGACCAACGAACCTCCAAGATCTGCAACTTAATAATGCAGCTTATCTCTACACTATACTCCAAGCAACAGAAAGTTTGCCTTGAAATAAGTTCAAGGTATGGCTTTTGTCTTTATGTTTTTTAGTTATTAACCAATTTTAGTTATGATTCTAATGGGCAGCAAAGGTTGGGGTTGAATTTCACCGAAAATTTTGGAAGGGATTTATGTGGTTAGATTCATTTCTCTCTACCTCATGTTTATGTTTACGTTAATAACCAATGTTTAAAGGAAATACTATCAATTCTTGAAGCTTTTATCAAAATCAGATGAACACAACAATAGTAAAAATCAATTATTAATCCCTAGTTGCCATTTGTCTGAATTGAACCCACGTAATAAGTATGCATACCAAGTGTTTGATGCAATGTCTTTTTCTTCTGATTCTTTTTCTTCAAACTTTGTGTCATCCAACACTTCGCTAACCCTTTGAATAATCATTTCAGGAACTTATGGCTTCAAGCTGCATGCTACGGTTGTAGCAGTGGCACCTCCAATGGAAGCACACGCCGGAAGTGTTCTAGAATTCCGCAATGACTGGTGGCCTTGCTTGTGCATTGTCTACATTTGTAATGCACCCTATTGATTCGATAAAGGTGAGGTGTGTTTAAAGAAGTTGCACTTGATATGTTCCACCACAAGTTTCATGATATCGCTTGTTCCACCACAGTCTCCTTTATTTTTGTCTTTCATTTGAATGTTATATAATTTCTCTTATATACTAATGCAACCATGGATTACTGACTGGAATCTTTGAAACAAGCAAGATCGTGTTGATAAATGATACTAGAACACTTCCAGGTTTGCTGAATTTATTGCAAATTTTGTTGGGTAATCTTGATGGATCAAGCCGGATCAAGGGTACGGGTAAGTAGTATGTGGGTCACGGGTCAGAGGAAACCAGTGATGCTTATTAGCATACCCTTATGAATATAAGGCCTGATTGGAATTCCTTACTGAGAGATGCTCATTTGTATATGTATTTTATACAATTATACATCACATGTGATAAGAGGAAACCAGTCTGACCCACTGAGTTATTAAAATGGGTCGAATGACGTTTGCATTAGCATACCCTTATGAATATATGCACTTCCAAATATTTTAGTGGATGTCTTCAAAAAAGAAGAACAAATTCTTTGATTGAACAGATAATGCAATTTAACACTCAACCTCTAAGCGTCATTTAACATCCAGCACTAATGTTATTTCCAATGAATCAATAGCATCTTATTGAATATCAAACAAGTCATTGATTTAACATCACTGGAAGTTGTGAACATCTTTTGTCATTTTTCCTTGATTTTTATAGTGCATGTAAATTCTGCACCAAAAGCATGATTGGTGAACATCTTTTGTCATTTTTCCTTGATTTTTATAGTGCATGTAAATTCTGCACCAAAAGCATGATTGAATGTTTACAAGTTGCATCCTAAAAGTAGTTGGACCATTATCCCCTAAAGTTATAATGCAATATAAGTCTAGTCTTCCCACTCCCAAGGTACTGACAAAAGGAAGGTGCATGTCAAGTTGCTAACATCTTGGACCATTATCCCTTACATTATAGGTGATGCTAGTCGTGCTACTTGGATGGCATGATTAAAGTTATAATATTGCAATATAAGTCTAGTCTTCCCACTCCCAAGTTTTCTTCAAAGTCTTTAATGATATGATTATCCATAGAAATCAGTTATTATTAGTCAAAGAATATGTGGAGGACAGACAAAAGGTGTTGCTAGTTGTGCTATATGTTATAATGCAATATAAGTGCAGCCTCCCCTACCCCAACAATGGGGGGAAATAGCCATCTGTACTATTGTTGTTTATTTTCTGGAACCTGTTAACAATGATAGAGGATTCTCGCTGGGTAAATCCGTCCCCTTTACATAGTAAGCACTAAATCAATAGTTGTATACCTCGACAATGAAATTCTGAAAGTTTTGCCATTTGCTTGTATTCATAATTTATTAAAGTGCTTACTTCAAGAGCTTCATCTTAAAATTCATGAGCTAAGTACAAATATACACATGAAGTAAGTGTTTCATAAGCATAATACACCGAACATGAAAAGAAATACACCATGTGCAAACAACTAGGGAACGCAAATAACATAAATCATACGAAACCTCTCAGGCTCTATATCTTGCATAGCTTACTACCCCATTGGACTGGTCCAGATTCAGTTTGAGCATATGTTATAAAGCCATTGGAGGGAAAAGTAAAACTAGTGGGAATATCTCTTTTTGTTTCACACCTGATCTTCAAAAAGTATTATGAACCAGCTTGTGCCATTTCCATACTTCAAACTTATATTCAACATTACCCTTCTTAAGACCTATAACAATCAATTAATCAAAATAAGGAATCTTTTGAGTCACCAATATATAAAAAAACAAAGTACAATGAGGTATGCTATGTTGTTGTGCTACTCTTGTTTGTGGTTCCAAAATTTTGCTTATTCCAAAATTATAATGGTAGATTTAAAAAAAATTAAGCTATTACTAATTTCTTAAACATTAATATGCAGGACACCACCGAGAATCCCCAGTTAGTTACTTTTTATTTTATTTTATTATTATTATTTTTTTTACAAATCTAACATTAATGCAGACTAATAATTACTAATTGCTTAAATTACATTAGTAATCCATAAAGATCCGTAAAAATACCTGATCATTTATTATGCCAATAAACATACGAATTCAGAAAATTGAATTGGCCCAATACACGTACATTCACATTAGAGACTTGAGACCTGAGAGTGTGGTCAAAGTTACAATGTCAATAAGCTTTATCGATTGTCCTAAAAACATGGGTAAAACTGAAATGGGTCAAACAATTAATGTGGTAACATGTAACAGTAATATGAAATGTGTTAAACATGGAACTGTATACCCACTCATGTGAAACAAACCAAAGAACAGCGAAAACTAAAACGGGTCAAATGGGTAGACTCAAAAAAATATCTTTAACTGAACATGTCATTATTTTGTTTCATTACATATAAAACTTGCCATCATTATTAATATAGTTAACTTAAAAAGCTACAAAGGACCAAAGTTATCGTAATAAAAGACTGTACTAAAAAAGGACATAAATACTAAAAAAGACTCTGTATATCAGGTTCAACCAAAGTATGAATATTAACACCTCTT
Source organism: Artemisia argyi (assembly GCA_030686995.1). NCBI lineage: Eukaryota > Viridiplantae > Streptophyta > Magnoliopsida > Asterales > Asteraceae > Artemisia > Artemisia argyi. The sequence goes on along the minus strand of CM060680.1, from coordinate 225,980,446 downwards.
CTAATTATAAATGTAAAAGTTCAACCAAAGTAGTTAACAAATTGAATTATTGTGTAAAGTACGTCACTGAGACATTTTATCAAACGGTTTATGTGCATATTACAACTGACTTGGTTTATCAAACATTTTATTAAAACATGACATGATCGGGTGAGGTTTTTCAGTTACGTTAGAAGCTACTTCTGTACCAAAAGGAAGGTGTCAAGTTGCTTATATCTTGGACCATTATCCATTCAATTTATCATAGGTGATGCTATTGGATGACATGATTAAAGTTATAATACACTATAAGTCTAGTCTTCCCACTCCCAGCTTCAAAGTCTTTTATAATGCAATATAAGTGCGGTCTTCCCTACCCCAATTCTACTTTAAGTCATTCGTGATATGATGACATTGTCTTGCTCAACCCGACTATAAAAAGCCAATACTCGTTCTTAGAATTTTAAGTAAATATCCAAAAATGAAGTCACCACAAGCAATAATTCACTTATTATCTTCCTTTCTTATTTCTTTTCTCTTTTTCGGTCTCGCGATAACATGTCTTACTTCCGCCACCGTCTCTGCTTCCTATGGCGGTAATGAGACTGATTATCTCGCGCTATTGTCATTCAAGTCAAAGATCACCCATGATCCACACCAAGTTCTAACCTCGTGGAACCATTCCTTTCATTTCTGTGACTGGAGTGGTATTTCATGTGGAAAGCGACACAAACGAGTGACGGTTTTACGACTGGTTTCGAAAGGCTTAGAAGGCTCGTTGTCTCCTCATGTAGGAAACCTCAGCTTCCTCCGTGAGCTTTATCTCGCGAACAACAGCTTTCAAGGAACCATTCCTCATGAACTTGGTGGTCTATCTAGGCTACGTCGTCTTTTTCTGTATACAAACAAATTCAGTGGAGTCATTCCAACAAACTTGTCTCGTTGTTCTAACCTCGAAGTGCTTTCACTCGCTGAAAATAAGCTAGTTGGAAGCATACCCTTTGTGATGAGTTTACTCTCGAAACTTACTCGTCTTGTAATTGACGACAATAAGTTAACAGGTGGAATCCCACCTTTCTTGGGGAATATCACATCAATGGAAGAGTTCTCTGCTGTTCGGAACCCGTTTGGTGGGAGCATTCCAGATACCTTGGGTCTTTGGAAAAGCTTGACGAGATTTGATTCTGGTGAGTGCAACTTATATGGAAGCATCCCTCATTCCATTTTCAACCTCTCACTCCTAGTTAGTTTGTCTTTATCTACTAATCACCTCACTGGTAGTCTTCCTTCAGAAATTGGTAATCAGCTCCCAAATCTTGAGTGGCTTCAGTTAAGGACTAACGAACTGACCGGAGTTCTTCCACCTTCTCTTTCTAATTGTTCTAAATTAGGATTTCTTGAAATGAGTGAAAACAATTTTAGTGGGAAGTTGACTATCGATTTTTCAAAACTACGAGATATTAATATAATTAAATTAAATAATAACAACTTCCATGGGCACGGAGAAACTGATGAAATGAGGTTTGTGGATTCTTTGAAAAACTGCACAAAATTAGTAGTGTTGAGTCTTTTTAGTTGCAACCTTACAGGAGTTCTTCCAATATCAATAGGTAATCTTTCTGATCAATTTAGCAGTTTAGCTGTAAGTGACAATCAATTATTTGGAAGCCTCCCTTCAAGTATAGGTAATCTAGTTGGCTTGACTGCTTTATATTTAGGAGTTAATCGATTCAAAGGAAATATTCCCAGTACCATTGGAAAACTTAAAAAGCTACAATATCTTGGTCTATATAGCAATTCATTTTCAGGGCCTATCCCTGATGCCATCGGGAACCTATCATTGTTGAATGAACTTTATTTACATTCCAACAAATTAGAAGAACATATTCCACCAAGCCTTGGGAATTGTAAAGAACTAATTGGGTTAAGCCTTTTCGACAATAGACTCAGTGGTAAAATACCCAAGCAACTTCTACAACTTCCATCACTAACATATTTTTTAAGTCTTTCATACAACAACCTGTCTGGTTCCATTCCATCAGAGATTGAACACCTTAAGATGTTGAGCGAGCTTGATTTATCTCATAATAATTTCTCAGGTACCATTACTAGTAGCCTTGGTGAGTGTATTAGCCTTACAGAGTTAGACCTTAGTGGCAATAGATTAGAAGGCATAATACCATCTTCATTAAGTTCGTTAGGAGGATTGGGTGTACTAGACATTTCTCAAAATAAATTATCTGGAAAAATTCCTCAATTCTTAGAGAAATGGAATTCCTTAGAGTTTTTGAACCTATCCTTTAATGATTTTGAGGGTGAAGTACCAGTTGTAGGGGTGTTTGCAAATGCAAGCGCATTTTCGGTTCGGGGGAACAATAGGCTTTGTGGTGGTTTGGTTACACTTGAGTTACCCAAATGCAAGGGGACGGGTAGTAAGAAAAAAAGGTTTCCTTTGTTCATATTAGTCATTGTGATTGCACCGACGTTGCTCATCGTATTATGTTGCGTGTATCTTTTTTGTAAGAAGAAACGCAATAGTCATCCGTCTCAATCTTCAGGGAATGAAAGGTTCTTGAAAGTTTCATACAATCAGCTTCTCCAGGCTACTGATGGGTTCTCTACAGCAAATTTGATTGGCGAGGGTGGGCACAGCTCTGTTTATAAGGGAATCCTCGATTCTATTGATGATAAATCTGTTGCAGTTAAAGTTCTACATCTTCAAAGTCGAGGAGCGCACAAAAGCTTTATAGCAGAATGTGAAGCATGGCGTAATATTAGACACCGTAATCTGTTGAAGATAATAACTTCATGTTCGAGTACTGATTTCCATGGCAATGATTTTAAAGCGCTAGTTTACGAGTTTATGCCCAATGGAAGTGTACATGAATGGCTTCATTCAAGTGCATATACATCGAAACTAAACCTTCTTCAAAGAATAAATATTCTTAGAGACGTTGCCACTGCACTCGATTATCTTCACAATCGCTGCCAAACAACGATTGTTCACGGTGACTTGAAGCCAAGTAACATTCTACTTGATGATGATATGGTGGCTCATGTTGGAGACTTTGGTTTAGCTCGAGTACTTGATACAGACTTAAACCAAAACAGCTCATCCGGGGTTAAAGGAACAATTGGTTATGCACCTCCAGGTAATTCTAATTTTATTCCATGATGCTTATATTTATTTCGAGGTTAAAGTTTGTAAATTAATTAATTGTTATTCAAATGTAGAGTATGGTATCGGGAGCGAGATGACAAGTTGTGGGGACGTCTACAGTTTTGGAATATTATTACTAGAGGTGATGACTGGGAAAAAGCCGACAGACGGCATGTTTAACGATGGTCTTAGCCTTCATAAATTTGCTTACGTGGCATTATCAGATCAAGTAATCGATGTTATTGATAATGATGCAATTGTGTTGCAAAGTACGGAAGCGAATGCAAAGAAAGTGGAAGAATGTTTGGTTGCAATTATCAAGATTGGAGTATCGTGCTCTGTTGATTCCCCACCACAACGGATGAAAATTGAAATTGTTGTCAACGAGTTGCAGCGCATTCTTGATGTGCTTCAAAATATATAAGGTACTCTGTTGTCCCATTTTGTAGAATCTGATTTTACATGAGTTGTTAATAAATCATCACTAACTTGGTTTTATTTTTGAAATAACTGCAGCAAGGAGCAGTGCATGTCTTAGTTATATAAATGTCACTTTGTCAAATATGTTTGTAAGTGTGTTTTAGTTTTCTTGTTGCATAAGTACCGTAAGAGATGTAAGAGTGCATTTACACTCCTTATGACTTATCGATCATATGTATCAAACATGTTTATGATTAACCATTGGCAGGACATACTATAATCTTCATTTTTTTTTTATTGATATTTTTCTTAGTCATTTGTCAAAGATGTACTTGGAGATCATGCGTGTTTCGTTACACATTCATGTTTAAACTGTTTTTTAAAAACAAAGTTCAATTAGAGCTGACCCTTGACATCTTAGTACAACACCATGGTGTATCTTCATTATGAATTTTGTTGAAAGTTGTAATCAGATTACACTAACTTAGGAAAATCGACAATTTACTTGATTTCGAGTTCATGGACCCACCACCTAAACTTAACATTCTTAACTACATGTATTGGGCTAAAGTTGACTGAGTTCCTGTTGGACCCACAGCTCACTAAACAAAGTTTTAACGATTGTATCTATGCTCTCAGTCCTGTCTGTATTCTTGAGTCCATAAGCCCAGATAGAAAAAAGCGATGATGCACATGGAAAGTTAACAAATACTGTGGAGACTTGTGTAGCACTCATCACTTACAAGTGAAAGCTGTACAAAAGGCTCAGGAAGTGAGTTTTCAGTTACTCAGCATCTTGAAAAATCTCATGATCCGGCTGACATCATGTGGGTCGAATTGGGACGTCATCAGAAAAGCGATATGCTCAGTTTACTTACACAACGCTGCAAAACCTAAATGGATCAGGAAAACATAAGTATTAGGAACTGGATGCCATGCCATTTGCACCCGACCTCAGCTTTATGTTGCAACATCTTGGATGGGTATGGCTGCTCTTTGAGTAAATATTTGTATGGGTGGGAAAATGGGCGTGTCTGGCTGCTTGTGTAACGGGTCAAAACGAGAACATTTTTTGTAAGGATCAGGTTGGCCCGGAATGTTTTTTGCCCAGTTTTATAATAATCTCCTATAGATGTTATCGTGCTAAATGTGATTACAAAAGTAATGTTTTGGTTTTTGGAATAAAACAATTTAGGAGCTTATATGCATTACGTATTCATTTTTACCACATAGGACCCATTAAGATAGTTATTTTGCCGTTAACTTTATTAATCTGATATTCATGTTAGCTTCATACCTCATAAGCTGAGAACAATTCATATGTTGAATCTGGACTGTCCTATAGTTTGAACCATTGCTTCATTTGGCCCAAATGGGCGCAAAAGAGACTGGAAGATTAAATTTCTTTGTGCAATAACTTAATGGTTTGTATAAAAAGGTAACTCGAGTTCATGCAAATTATGACATATGAGAAAGATACTGATATTTGTACAACATAATGTATGGAAACATGGACGGGTTGGGAAATGGGTCTAAACAGGATCAGGCTGAAATGTATCGCTTTTAATAGTGGTTGAAACGAGACACTCAAGAATATGGTGCATATGGATTTCTTAATGTAGGTTCATCATTATGAGTAATGAAATCAGTTTGTTTCAGTTTCTTACTATACATATTTCTACCGTCCATTTTTCCACTTCATTTTTTTGTTGTTATAGTGGAAAATGTTGCAAATAAAGGAAATGATTCATTCGTATACAACCAAATACATGCTAAAACCAGTTGCATATAAGAAAAGCTATACCACACCCGGTCACGGTTCGTTCATGTGTTTTGGGTACTGTAATCCATTCAAAAAAAAGACCATGCCATGAATTTACCACAAACTTTAGACTACTCGTCAAAGACTCGTGTATGGCCTAAATGAGCATGGTTCACTGGACTATACCAAAACACATACGCACTGAACCAAATTGATTTACCAGTTTTGCACTCTCATAGTAACAGCATTACTCGGTAAATAGCAAAAAGAAAGTCGCCTACTTGAGAGTGAGTACTCCAATCTATTTTAAAAGAGTGCCTAGTAAAAAAGTAGAAACATAAGATGGGCAATTGACTTCAAATCATATTAATACAATCCTATTTGTTCATGCAACATACTTGGAACCATATGCAACTCAATGATAAGTATCTAATAAATAAGACGACACGCAGTTGAAAAGGTACAGCACCCTCTAAAAGACTTGGCCCAGTAACTCACTGGGTGACACATGCATGTGAAAGTAAAAAATCTCTTAAAGACCACAAATCACGAATTTATATGCTACAATATGACCACAAATCACAAAGCAAAGTATCTCCGTAACTGCAGCAACATGAAGACGAAGACGACATGACTGACTTTCAGACCCATACTGAGCAACTGCTGTACAACTCTGGACCTTCTCAAACATTATGTCCCAGTACTCATTGGAACAGTAGATACATAAACACATATTAATAAAAAAATAGACGGATGACCATGTGTTTCATTATAGCATAATTCAAAGCAACATTATAAACAAACGAGAAAGTAAATCGGTAAAGAAAGAAATTGACTAGAAATTATTGCCCCTTTACATTCATAGGGACTGTAAGCATGCAAAAACATTCGACAAAAACAATACAGATCTGATCATTGTTTTCTTCTTCTGTAGGGGAATTCTGGGATTCTAATGGTTTGTCTGCACCGCAGTTCTGTCGGTTACATTTGGTCTAAAAGGATAGTTTATGTTGTTACATTTTTCACACTTCCAGCTCCCTTCTGGCAGGTCCGCTTCTGAAACAAAATAAGTAACATATATAAGTTTTAGAATCGGACATTAAATATAGGTAACCAAATACGGAAATACATACATGAAGTACTTACTGGAACTCTTGGATGGCTTTGCACCCGGCATATTAGTGCCATAAAAATAAATTAGAATGACACGTTATATTAAACATAGCTAAAAACTTAAAAAGTGTGCAAAAATAGAGCTGGTATAAAGATGGCCTCTCAGACGTGGCTCTTCTGGAAATAATCCAGGCCATGGTCCCTATAAAAAATCAAAAACCAAATGATCGATCAACATAGCATCACATGTTTATATTTTAGGAACCTTTTTACTAGTTGCAATTAGTTGATTGATATAACAAAATTCAGACGTATCATGGCAGCCTGAGAGAGAAACTAAAACTAGGCCTAAGGGGGTGTAAGTTTAAGCTTATTTTTAAACTTATGAGCTTATATGACTCTACTTATATCACATACACCAAGATGAAAGATAAGCTCATAAGCTAGAAAAAAGTCGGATAAAGATATAAGCTTATGAGGTATAATCCCAACCAAATAAGACCATAGGCCAAAAATAAGCTTAAACAAATCCTCCTAGGTTCAAAGTTTTGACCTGAGTAACCTCATATTAATATAATTGGCAAACCCCAAAGTTCATACGCAAAATACAACTTTGATTGCCAGTTGTAAATACAAAAGCTTCATCGTGTTAACAAGATCAGAAACATTATCCCAAACAGCCAAGTTACCTCAGAATGTGACGTAGAAGCATATCTAGCAGATCGTTCTTCTTCAGTGATACTTTCTACAACATTATAAAACATCTCACAATTAGATCAAACCGTACACGTTACATTAAATTAAAACAATGACTTGAAGTAACCAACTCTTACCTGAATCAAACGTTTTGCTTCCACTTGAATCACGGTACTTTCTGTTTCGATTTTGCCGACTGCTGTACCACTTCCAACGTCATCTTGATCAGCGAGTGAGAATTTTTCCACTTCTTCATCTATAGATGCCATCATAGAAGAAACTTTTGGTCTGGGAACTTTAAATGATCCTTCAACTAGTTTTGCACTTGCAAGAACATCTAATCCTGAAACGTAGTAAACTTTGTGTTATTAAAGAAACTGAAAATGAATGACTCCTCAAAACATTAACACTGAAACAAGATACATGAGCCTGATTACAAATGAGGTGCATTTACATACTGAGAATATATATATAATTTTTCCTCAAAACATTAAAATGAATTTTTGGACAATTTTTCCTTTTGCATTTACATACTGAGAATGTAAAGTATTGTTCATATGTTATGGCGAACACGGTCGTGCTGTCGTCATCACACCATAAGTACTTTTTTTTTAATAATTTTTCTCCTTAACCTTCTAAAATATATATAATAAAGTTAAGCAAATTAAGCAACTGTCATTTATACTTTCTTACAAAATATGAAAATTTTCCATACTCTTCATTTAAGAAATATATTAATTCTTCTTCATAAAATGTTTAAGAGTTTTAAGTGTTATCTTATGATGTTATACATTGTATTTCACTTACAATTACTTGTCTACAATATATGCAATATAAGTGTACGTAGTCTTCATATCCCAAGTCTTCTTAAAAGTCTTCTCTAAGTACACGTAGAAAATAGATATTTATCAGTCAAATTGTCTTGGTCAAGTTAAGAAGGAATGTGTGGATGATAGACCATAGGTGATGCTAGCCGTGTTGCTTGGGTTGCATGATTGATATGTTACAATGAAATCTAAATGTCTTCTTCCCAATCCCAAGTCTCTTCTTAAAAGTCTTCTAGAAAATAGTTATTATCAATCAAATTTTGTTTTGCTCAAGCCGATAAGGAGTTTGTGGATGGCATTAATATTTGAAATATTATAATCTCTAAAAAGTGGCAATTTCTTTACTGTCTTTTAAACTGTCACTTTTATATGAGGTAAAAAAAGCTCATATCTATGAGGTAAAGCACATTAGACAAACTAATTAAATACAGGAGATACAAGTCCTTAATGCATATAAAAAGGGGACAAAAGTGTTTAGTTGGACAAAAAGTTTAGTTTTGACATGAGTTTTTACTCTCTTTTCAATATATGAAATGAATAGCTGTTTTTTTTTAACAGTCAAAAGCGAGCTACTAATAGTTGACCTAGCTAGGTCTAGATTATCTTACATCTTTAATCTTTCGACAAGAGTTTTCACCATTTCTAAACTTAGATCGCCCAAGATGTAAAAGAGATTGCTCAACATGTCGCCTAGACTATTCTATTTTGCTCATCGCCTAAGGAGGCCCCCCACAGGTCGCCTAGCATACCATGTCGCCTACAAGTTAAAAGTTAATTTTGGTAATAAAGATAGGCAAAGTTCATTTTCGTAAACCGGTAGTATAAATGGTTCATTTAAAAAGGTAAAGTATAAATGGTTCATTTTCGTAAGTGGTAGTATAAATGTTACTCTTTGCATTTACATATTGAAAAGGGTAAAGTATTGTTCTTATGGCGAACATGGTTTTGCTGTCGTCATCGCACCATAAGTATTTTTTCCTAATTATTTTTCTCCTTAACCTTCTAAAATATATATAATAAAGTTAAGAAATTAAGCAACTGTCATTTATACTTTCTTACAAAATATGAAAATTTTCCATATTCTTCATTTAAATATGTTAATTCTTTCTTCATAAAGTTTAGTGTTTTGAGTGTTATATGATGATGTTCTACGATCTATTTTACGCAACGAAGTGTGGCTACGAAAGACACAGGTTAGTTACTTGTCTACCATATCCCTAAGTCTTCTTAAAAGTCCCATGTGATCATAGATGGTAAATAGTTATACGTCAAATATAATTGTCTTGGTGATGCTAGTCGTGCTACTTGGGTTTCATATCCCAAGTCTTCTTAAAAGTCTTCTCTTAGTATGCATGGAAAATAGATCATTCAAATATTGTTTTGCTCAAGCCGATAAGGAATTTGTGGATGACATTCTCTTCACAATTTACGTGTCGCGAACGTTAAACATTAATATTTGAAAATATCATAATCTCGTCTTGTTCAAGATGATAAGGAATTTGTGGAAGCAATTCATTTCACCATTTGCATGTGGATCACAACTGTTAACATTCAAAACTAAAGATAGAAAGCCAATACTTATTCTTATGATTTTAATTAAATTTCAAAAAATAAAGTCACTACAAGCATTAAGTTTACTTATCAGTTATCATCTTCCTCTCATATTTCAATTCATTTACAATTACTTGTCTACGATAGACCATTTGCATGTCGATCCCAAGTCTTTTTAAAATTCCCATGTGATTATACATGGAAAATAGTTATTAATGTGATAAGCTTCCCTATCCCAAGTCTTGGTCATGAGAAGGAATGTGTGGATGATAGACATAGGTTGAATAATTAATGTGATAAGCTTCCATATCCCAAGTCTTCTCAAAAGTCTTGGTCTAGATGATAAGAAATTTGTGGAAGCCATTCATTTCACCATTTGCATGCACGAACGTTAACATGCAAAAACTGAGTATAAAAAGCCAATACTTGTTCTCATAATTTTAAGTTAACTTTCAAATATGAAGTCACCACAAGCAATAATTCACTTATCATCTTCCTCCCTTATTTCTTTTCTCTTTTTCGGTCTCGCGATAACATGTCTTACTTCCGCCACCGTCTCTGTTTCATATGGTGGTAATGAGACTGATTATCACGCATTGTTGTCATTTAAGTCCAAGATCACTAATGATCCATACAAAGTTTTAACCTCGTGGAACCATTCCTTTCATTTCTGTGACTGGAGTGGTATTTCGTGTGGAAAGCGGCACATACGAGTGACTGTTTTATGGCTGCAATCACAAGGCTTAGAAGGCTCATTGTCTCCTCATGTAGGAAACCTCAGCTTCCTCCATGAGATTTCTCTCTGGAACAACAGCTTTCAAGGAACCATTCCGCAAGAACTTGGTCGTCTATCTAGGCTACGCCATCTTTATCTTAGCAGAAACAAATTCAATGGAGTCATTCCAACAAACTTGTCTCGTTGTTCTAACCTCGAAGACCTTTGGCATGATCAAAATGAGCTAACTGGAAGCATACCCATGGAGATGGGTTTACTCTCGAAACTTACTACTCTTGTAATTCAATACAATAAGTTAACTGGTGGAATCCCACCTTTCTTGGGGAATATCACATCAATGGAAGTGTTCTATGCTTTAAGCAACCCGTTGGGTGGGAGCATTCCAGATACTTTGGGTCATTGGAAAAGCTTGACGGTATTCCTGTGTGGTGACTGCAACTTATATGGAAGCATCCCTCATTCCATTTTCAACCTCTCACTCCTAGTTAATTTTTCCTTATCTGAAAATCACCTCACTGGTAGTCTTCCTTCAGAAATTGGTAATCAGCTTCCAAATCTTGAGTGGCTTCCACCTTCTCTTTCTAATTGTTCTAAATTAGGAATTCTTGAAATGGATAACAACAATTTTAGTGGGAAGTTGACTATCGACTTTTCAAAACTAAGAGATATTAATATAATTAGATTATATAATAACAACTTCCATGGACGCGGAGAAGCTGATGAGATGAGGTTTATCGATTCTCTGAAAAACTGCACCAAATTAGTACAGTTGGCACTTTCTCGATGTAACCTTATAGGTGTGCTTCCTATATCTATAGGTAATCTCTCTCATCAACTCAGCTCTCTATATTTAGGAGACAATCAGTTATTTGGAAGCCTACCTTCAAGTATAGGTAGTCTAGTTGGTTTGACCAATTTATCTTTAAAAAATAATAGATTCAAAGGAAACATCCCCACTAGTGTTGGTAAACTTCAAAAGCTACAAGTTCTTGATGCCATTGGGAACTTATCATTGTTGATTGAACTTTATTTAGATTACAACAAATTAGAAGGCCATATTCCATCAATCCTTGGGAATTGTAAAGAACTTAATTTGTTAAACCTTAGAAACAATAGACTCGGTGGTAAAATACCCAAGCAACTTCTTCAACTCCCATCACTAACTATTGGTTTAGATCTTTCATACAACAACCTGTCTGGTTCAATTCCATCAGAGATTAAAGATCTCAAAATGTTGAACATTCTCGATTTATCTTATAATAAATTATCAGGTACCATTAATAGTAGCCTTGGTGAGTGTAATAGCCTTACAGAGTTATACCTTAGTGGCAATAGATTAGAAGGCATAATACCATCTTCATTAAGTTCGTTAGGAGGATTGGGGGTACTAGACATTTCTCAAAATAAATTATCAGGCAAAATTCCTCAATTCTTAGAGAAATGGAATTCCTTAGAGTTTTTGAACCTATCCTTTAATGATTTTGAGGGTGAAGTACCGGTTGTAGGAGTGTTTGCAAATGCAAGTGCATTTTCGGTTTTGGGGAACAATAGGCTTTGTGGTGGTTTGGTTAAACTTGAGTTACCCAAGTGCAAGGAGATGGGTAGTAAGAAAAAAAGGTTTCCTTTGTTCATATTAGTCATTGTGATTGCACCGACGTTGCTCATCGTATTATTTTGTGTGTATCTTTTGTGTAAGAAGAAACGGAATAGTCAACAATCTCAGTCATCACGGAGTGAACGGTTTATGCAAGTTTCATACAGTCAACTTCTCAAGGCTACTGATGGCTTCTCTGCAGCACATTTGATTGGAGAAGGTGCGTTCAGCTGTGTTTATAAAGGGATCCTCGATTCCGATGATGACAAATTTGTTGCAATCAAAGTTCTACGTCTTCAAAATCGAGGAGCTCACAAAAGTTTTCTAGCAGAATGTGAAGCTTGGCGAAATATTCGACACCGTAATCTGTTGAAAATCATAACTTCATGTTCAAGTGTTGATTTTCAAGGCAATGACTTTAAAGCTTTGGTTTACGAGTTTATGCCCAATGGAAGTGTACACGATTGGCTTCATTCAAGTGCAAATACATCGAAACTGAACCTTCTTCAACGAATAAACATTCTCAGAGATGTTGCAACTGCACTTGAATATCTTCACAATCACTGCCAAACAACGATTGTTCACAGTGATTTGAAGCCTAGCAACATTCTACTTGACGCTGATATGGTGGCTCATGTTGGAGACTTTGGTTTATCTCGGCTACTTGGTACAGAGTTAAACCAAAATAACTCAACTGGGGTTAAAGGAACAATTGGTTATGCACCTCCAGGTAGTATTCCATGATGCTTATATTTACTTAAAAATTACAGTTTGTAGATTAACTAATTGTTTTTAATTCGCAGAGTATGGTCTCAGTAGCGAGATGACAATTACTGGGGATGTCTACAGTTTTGGGATATTATTACTAGAGGTGATGACCGGGAAAAAGCCGACAGATGACATGTTCAACGATGGTCTTAGCCTTCATAAATTTGCTTACATGGCATTACCGGATCATGTAATCGATGTTATTGATGATGATGCAATTGTGTTGCAAAGTACGGAAGCGAATGCAAAGAAAGTGAAAGAATGTTTGGTTGCCATTATCAAGATTGGAGTGTTGTGCTCTGTGGATTCCCCACCAGAACGGATGAAAATTGAAATTGTTGTCAACGAGTTGCAGCGCATTCTCGATGTGCTTCAAAATATATAAGGTACTCTGTTCTCCCATTTTGTAGAATCTGATTTTACTTGAGTTTGTTAATAAATCATCACTAACTTGGTTTTATTTTTGAACGCTTTCAGGTCTAATACCAAGCTTTCTTGGTGAAATTTGAAAGTAACTGCAGCAAGGAGCAGTGCATGTCATAGTTATATAAATGTTACTTTGTCAAATATGTTTGTAAGTGTGTTTTATTTTTCTTGTTGCATAAGTACCGTAAGAGATGTAAGAGTGCATTTACACTCCTGATGACTTATCATATGTATCAAACATGTTTATGATTAAGTGTTTCGAGGAGAGTTTGATTCAATTTCATAAAAAGTTATATCATTGAATGAAAACTAAACAAAAGAGTTGGGATAACCAATGGCAGGACATACTATAATCTTCATTTTTTCCTTTTTTTTTATTGATATTTTTCTTAGTCATTTGTCAAACATGTACAGTACTTGGAGATCATGGGTGTTTCGTTACGCGTTCATGTTTAAACTGTTTTTATAAACAAAGTTCAATTAGAAGTGACCCTTGACATCTTAGTACAACACCATGGTGTATCTGCATAATGAATTTTGTTAAAAGTTGGAAGCAGACTACACTAACTCTGAAAAATGGACAATATACTTGATTTCGAGTTCATGTATCCGCCACCTAAACTTAACATTCTTAACTACATGTATCAACTAAAAGTTACTGATATTGGGAGCATTAAACAACGCAGGGAGTCTGACTGATATTGGGCTAAAGTTGACTGAGTTCCCGTTGGACCCACAGCTCGCTAAACTGCTTTTAACATGTGATGAATTTAGTTGTGTAAACTAAGTTTTAACAATTGTATCTATGCTCTCAGTCCTGTCTGTATTCTTTAGTCCATAAGCCCAGATAGAAAGAAGCGATGATGCACATGGAAAGTTAACAAATACTGTGGAGACTTGTGTAGCACTCATCACTTACAAGTGAAAGCTCTACGAAAGGCTCAGGAAGTGAGTTCTCACTTCTCAGTTACTCGACATTTTGAAAAAGCTCATGATCCGTCTGACATTATGTGGGTCGAATTGGGACGTCATCAGAAAAGTCATATGCTCAGTTTACTTCCATAACGCTGCAAAACCTAAAGGGATCAGGAATACATAAGTATTAGGAACGGGATGCCGTGCCATTTGCACCCAACCTCAGCTTTATGTTGCAACATCTTGGATGGGTACGGCTGCTCTTTGAATAAATGTTTGTAAGGGTGGGAAAATGTGCGGGTCTAGCAGCTTGTGTAACGGGTCAAAACGAGAACATTTTTTGTATGGATCAGGTTGGCCCGGAATGTATTTTTCCCAGTTTTATTAGAATCCCCAACAGATATTAGCGTGGTAAATATGATTACAAAAGTTATGCTTTAGTTTTTTGAATAAAACTATTTAGGAGCTTATAAGCATTAGGTATTCATTTTTGCCACTTAGGACCCATTGAGATAGTTATTATGCCTTTAACTGTATTAGTCTGGTATTCGTGTTAGCTTGCCATATGGCGAATATTGGCAAGAAATTATTCATCTGGTTACCGGAAGGACACCGACAAATAGACTGTAGCAACCAAAGCTACAAGTCTTCTTGAAGAGTTATTTGATCAACATCTTATGTTGCAAGTTGCAACATCTTGGCAGGTATGGCTGCTCTTTGAATATATATTTGTAACGGTGGGAAAATGGGCATGTTTGGCGGCTTGTGTAACATGTCAAAAAGAGAGCATTTTTTTTGTAAGGATCAGGTTGGCCGGGAATGTTTTTTGCCCAGTTTTATGAAAATTCCCTATAGATGTTATCGTGATAAATATGATTACAAAAGCAATGTTTTGGTTTTTGCTATAAGCATGCGTGATATTATATAAGTTGTTTTGGTCACACACTCACACTCGAAAAATCATCTCACACACAACTCAATGATTAGACATAGACCAACAATCGCTAACTGGATGAAAAAGTAGCACATTCTTCATGTGGTCATCGGACATGATTAGCTGTTTCTACTGTTCTACATTGTAAATTCACACCATAAATAGGCTCAAAAAACAACCAGACTTGAAACTGTAACTAATAAAAAGGAATTACAAACACGTCATTGTCAAACCATCATGTTGGATTCATCTTCCTCCCCTGTTGCTGCTTCATAGAAAATGTACTAGCTATCCCAAAACAGCTCATAAACTCGGCTCACATCTTCCATTTCCACCAGTGGCGGAGCCAGAGAATGTGGCTAAAGGGGGCATCGAGAAATTTTTTTGTTTTCAATTTACTTTGATGAATCGGGTCGGGTTTAGTTAACGACAACATAAGTGCTTTACTTGACGTAGTTATAACTACAATTATTATGAGAAAATAAGCAAATAAACTGTCATGAAAATTGTCAATCCGCTTGTCATTTTATCAAAACCATAACATTGGAAAAATTGAAAGAAATCTATAACGCCAAAAAATTATATTGTAAAAACGTATGTGGTTAACAATATCATATAAATTTTCACACGTGAACAGAGTATACATCAAAAACTTAAAAAATCTGAATTAGTATAAACTGTGAACACAATAGTTTTCTATATTATATTTAGCATTATAGTACAAATTTATGTTATTTTGTACTACAGAGTGGTTTTATCCCACTAACCGAAGCTACAGTCAATTTTCACACTGCCCAATTAACTTTCCCAGTTTCCTGTTTAGTCAACCAGTCTTCTCCATTCCAAATATCCATTTTCTCCGACCAGAAAAACACAGAAAAAATATTAGAACACTCCTCATTATTGGTAATCAGAGACTATTTGCTTGAGGGCACTCCATATTTTTTCTACCAATATGACTTTTTTTCAACACAGTTTACATGTCCACAGGAAGTTTGTTGGGGGCAACGCCCCCCACCACCATGCTTGTGGCTCCGCCCCTGATTTTCACAACCTTCCCTTTCCTCTTCTGGCAAGCCAATGCAGCTGATGTGATCAAGAATCTTGCGAATGTCATCTTCAGTGTACAGTTGTGTGGAGATGATGAGAAGGCGGTCCAGGAAATCGATTGGAATCCCATGGGGGGATTTGTAGTTTGTGCTTGTGATTCCTCGGATGGTGGCAACAAGAAGAATTGGTGCCATGTCGTTTTATAAGGCAAGGTTTAGGAATGAATAACACTCAATATCAAGCATATGGGCTTCATCTATGAACAGAACACCTGGAACAATCTCTGCCTTTCCTTCCTCTCGCCACTCTGCAACCTTTGTATCGATCAGTTCCCTCACTTCAGCTCATATTTCTCTGGTGTCACCAGTGAAAAGAGCAAGAGGACCCTGTTTTCTGCATTTCATAACAAAAATAATTAAGTTTTCAGAAAGATCAAGTACCATAGTTACTTTGAAATTTCCAAGTTTCGGCGTTTTATTTCTCATCGTAGTCCATTTTATCATGCAGGAGTTCACTGACTCCCCCTGCCCCATTGACAACAGAAACTACGGCTGACAATTGCACAAAAAGGCCACCATTTTTCTAGTATCAGAGAGTGTAACTTCAAAAAACAATACTACTTCAGTTATTCATGTTAGTCTAACAACAGCTGTTTCAGCCATGACCATCAAAAGTTCCAACTAATGCATATTCCCCAATGCCGAAATGAGGCATCTAACTTCAAACTTCAAAGCATCCTAACTGTAAAGGAATTAATCCAAATTCCTAATTTCAACCAGACAATAATATTACAGTTATTAGCATGAAACACCAACCTACATTTTCATTTGTCCCATTTTCATTATTGTACTTTTTTGTTCTTCTGGGTCAAACAAATCTTATTAAAACCAAGCCAAGGATTTTGACGAAAATGATGCAGTAATTGTTAAGAAAATGTCAATATCAGAGGTTACAAAATAACCAAAAATGAATATTACAGGTCGCAAAAGTTATCATTTTAACGACACACATGTTTGTATTTTGTACACAAAAAAACACATGAGCCTCTTAAGAACAAGTTAAAGAACAGAAACACTCTAATGCAATGCACAATGAAGAAATAGAAGCATCAGTCATGACTTAGAGAAATGGCACTTTTGTTCATAGCAAAGAAGAGTCCTTCTAGATTTCAAATCAGTTAAATTATAAACTTTTACGTCACATGTGTTGAAGACATCATACCAAATTAACGAACAATGTGTCATATAATCAACGCAGTTGTAACCTTAATACACTACTCATGAACCCCAAACATAGATAACACCTCTGTAGGCAGAATTTTAAGAGAGCGCACAATTGACAACAAAATTGTATACAAGCTTTCTTTCTTATCAGCTAGTAGTCAATTGCAACAAGCTAAATACCCTAACATATGAAAACATTACATATGGTTCCAAGCATACTAGCACCAAAATCACACACAGTCTCCAACTCAGTCGTTTTCAATGTCAGCTTCCCTGTTTTCAAAACACCCTAATTACCAAACAATTGCACAATCTAGTGAGACATGGAGCTCGAGTGCATACTACATTATGAATCAATACAAGCATACAACCGGAAGCCATGGGGTCATGATCACCATTCACATGTTCATTATAAAAGCATAATAGTCCGTATCAAGACTATGGTTTATTGGCAGTGATGAGTGACCCCTATCATTTTCGCATTCAACTTATTATGCAATGTGGAAATGTAGTGGTCCTTCAGTCTGTGGGATGGCAATGGGGTCAGGTATGTCAGGGATTGCATTTCCCATCCCCGTCCCCAATCCCAAGTCCCCATCCCCATCCCCATTTGGGAATAGTTTTGCTTCCACATACCCATCAGTCAGGGATCCACATCTGATATTGGGGATTTTTAAGTTTCTTAAAAATCAACTGATATGTTATCTTTCACATGTCTATGTACATATAAGCTGAAATCAAATGAGCTCATAAGCATACATATAAGCCTACACAAACACCCCCTAAGATTAGCCCTGTGTATCCCTGACCAAGAATTTGCAGGTACCTCAACACTAGCATCAACAGTAAACACGCAGCTAATTTGAAACAGTAAACCATAACTTTAGAAATGCAGAGCAGTTTCTATAAATTAAAAGTGACATCAAAGGGAGAGATGTTAACGTCTTAACGCATACAAATACACACATATACGTTAGCTTAATTTGTGTAAACACGCATACAAACATGAATCTTTATACAAACACGCGCCATAGATATCATCATTCTTTTCTATAGACATAATTAGTGTTTAAAGTTGTAGCTGTGACATCTAAATTCAAATTTAATTCATGTTATTTTAAAAGACCAAAATTCACATCATTTGAGCAGACAAAACGGGTATTAAAACAGCGTAGTTACACCGTCACTTATTGTCAAATACTAACAAGCCACAAACATCAAAAGCAATCCCAAATCCTTATCCTAACAACTGACCAACAAAATCTCAGAAACCTGAATCCAAACTCAAAATCTTGAAAACCGAAACGAAACCTAAACATCATAACTCAACAATCAAAGCTAAACCCGTTTCATATCCTATATTCAAAGCACATTTTCTCAAAACACCAAAATTCACCCCATTTACACACAACATACGCACCCAACAAGGGTAGTTAGACCGTCACTTATCAGCAAATACTAACAAACAGTAAACATCAAAAGCAATGGTAAATCCATATAAAAACAATTCAAATCTTAAAAAACATTCATAGACATGGCAAGATCTCGAAAACCAAAACCCAAAAAATGAATCAATTAACAATTAAAGCTAATAAATCTAAGCTCCCAACAACATCAACAAATCTCACGATTATCTAAACACCATTATCTAAACACCATTTACAGCAAAATCTAAAAAAGAATCAACCTAAAAATGAATTATAGGTTTTTCTTGTACAAACAAACATAAGAACCTTTTCATCAAACATCTCTTGAATACAAAAACAATTCAAATCTTAAAAAACATTCATAGACTTGGCAAGATCTCGAAAACCAAAACCCAAAAAATGAATCAATTAACAATTAAAGCTAATAAATCTAAGCTCCCAACAACATCAACAAATCTCACGATTATCTAAACACCATTATCTAAACACCATTTACAGCAAAATCTAAAAAAGAATCAACCTAAAAATGAATTATAGGTTTTTCTTGTACAAACAAACATAAGAACCTTTTCATCAAACATCTCGTGAATACTCGGTGTAAAATGAGATAATCCATGGGTTTTCTAGTATGTATACCTGTCAAGAACGCACATACATAAATAACCATCGATTGGCTGATTTTACACATACATACTTTCAGCTAAACTTCAAAAAGGTTGAAACTTTATGTGAATTTGAGGTGGGGTGTGGATGAAAGTTTGAACCAACAACGTATAAGTCTTCTGTGATGGTTTTTGGTGGATGGGGTGCTGTGCTTGGTGTGAGAAGTGGTGGTCAGGATTGGAAATGTGGGACATTGATTCTCAAGGGGTGGGATTGGACGGAGGAGATTAGAGTTTAAAATTTTGTGTTTTGGATTGCCAGCGTGGCAATTGCTAGTAGATCAAACAAATTGTTAGAAATTTAACAAAACACACCCTAAAGTCTACTTTTCTATCAATTAGAAGACACGGTACACTGTACAACATGCACCATAGTTACCCCAACAGTTGTGTTATAGTATTCTTGTTAAAAATTACTGAGTGTATTTGCGTGTATGCCTTTTTTTGGTTCTGTTTTAGTAGGTCTGTTTTTAGTATTAAGAGGGCGGGTAAAAATGTGGGCCGGCCGCCGGTGTTACCACACCTAATAGGCTGGTACAACAACAATACCTAATCCCTCCACGGGGTATGGGCGAGGTAGGATGTAGATAGTCACACCCCTACCCGAGGGTGGGGGACTGCTTCCGTGTGTGTGTGCATATATGTGAGCAAAATATGTAGCATAAATATGTGTGTTCCTAATCTGCGATACAAATAGAAACATATACAGTAAATAATGCACATAAAACCCACACAAGCATCATCGAAATACGAATACCACACATCAGCAATAGAGAAACTAAAACTAGGGCTATGTAAGGGGGTGTAAGTTTAAGCTAATTTTTAGGCTTATGAGCTTATATAACTCTACTTATATCTCATGAGCCCATATTTTCCGGCTTACTTACAGACTTCTGAGCTTATTATGACTTACAGATGAAAGATAAACTCATAAACTAAACCATAAGAGGGAAAAGAAATGAGCTTATGAGATATAAGCTGAAAGCCCAAACATAAGCTTAAACAAATCCAATTATAAGCACATAAGCAAAACTATCACAACCAATTATAAGGGGATGTTTGTTTAAGCTAATTTTTAGGCTTATGAGCTTATATGACTATGCTTAAATCTCATACGCCCATATTCTCCGGCTTATTTTCAGACCTGTGAGCTTATAATGACTTAAAGATGGAAAATAACCTCATAAGGTAGAAGAAAGCCGGATAAAAATGAGCTTATGAGATCATAAGCCCAAAATAAACTTAAACAAATCTGCCTAAGTTCAAATCTTCACCTGAGTAACCTCCAATTAATATAATTGCCAAGCCCGAAAAGCCATACTTCTAATCAGCATCTCGATTTATATAACCAAATAATATGATTTATCATTAAAAAATATATTATCACAACTAATTAGCGCATTTAGTAAGATGATCGTACGAAACAATACGAATCACTTTTGGGGATTGATAAAGAACCAAATAAAAGAAAACGTACCATCATCGGTTCTGTTATCAATCTAAAATCCCACAACTCGAACAATCGCTTTTAACGGTGTAAGTCAAAAAATCCGCTGTTAAATCATAGTTTCTGTGAAATTATACAAAGAAAAAAAAAATGGTAGTCATGGTTTTGGTGAATAGTGGTGGTGCTGATTGGAAATGTGGGGTTTGTTTGGACGGTGGAGATTAATTAAAGTCAAAGTATCTTAGGATGTGATTGCCACCGTGGAAACTACTATGGAAAGGAAACAGAGATTGATTTGCACACCATTTTTTTTTTTGTTAAATACTACCTCCATCCCAATATTATTGTCCACAGACAAGAAATACACAGTTTAAAAAAAATGCATTAATTACTACTTTGATTTAAATACACTTTTACCCTTTAATAATTAATTAATGTCTTCTTATATTTTTGTAAATATCAATTTGGACTAAGGGTAATATGGTAAACTTAAACAACTCCAACTATTATCTATACTACTTTATAAAGCATTTGGGACATGCTATTAATAGAAGGCATAAAAATTCAGATTAAACAAATTACTTATAATGGAAAGAAGTGTTTAAAGCTTGTATCATACACATAATTAAAGCTTGCGAAAGAAAATTAAATGTCTTAATTATATAAACTTGTAACAACTTTTCTCTTCTCTAAACAACCCATTTACACCATTCAAAACATTGTAACAGCACACCAATTCAAAACAAAACCGTAACAGAATCCACCTGTTTCATTTTAATATTCGATTGGTTTTAAGAAAGAACAAAATACAACAGTTTCATTCTTACTTAAATTCAGTATAACAAAAACGAAAAACAACAAAAACCACCTACCGGAGACCCTTAATGGATCTTGAAGCCATGCTTGTGGTCCGTGGCTTATAGATAGATTCAAATCAGTAGGGTATGTTTTTTTGTTATTAATATAGGGTTTATTTGATTCGGTTATGATCAAAGAATAAATCAAGGAGCGATTTTTGTTGATGTTTTTGTTATTCGATTGATAGATAAACCAAGGATGGTGGCTGAATTTGTTTGAGAGAGTGCGTGTGGAATAGCTATGGCTGCGTTTTTCTTTTGTTTGTAAAGAGAGTGTTTTAGGTTTATACAATATGTATTGTATGAATACGAGTACCAATTTTTGTAGAATGGTTTGGGCTATTATTTGGGCTTCTAACATTGGGTCAAATATTCTTGTTCAATATTTGTTTTATGTATTTAGGCTTGTGGGCATTAAACAAGAAGTAAGTTAACCATGAATGGCCATGCACTCATGCTAGGATTACTTGTGCATCCTGTTATAAAAGATGCATCTTTCACGTTGTCCGGTCAAAGTAGAACAAAAACAACACTTAAAGTGCAGAGATTGGAACAAAAATGTCATCATCAAAGTCCCTATGAATTGATCACAGTCGTATGTGGAATAATATAGTTAAGTGTGAATGTATGCCTGATGAAATCTCTAATACTATCCGACTCATTCTAATTCAGCACTTGTTAACTGATATTTTGTTGTAGTTGGAACTTTTATTGAATAATATTTTTGGATGAAGTTGGTATATTATTAATAAGAATTTTGTTAAACGTAGTCTCAAAATTGAAAATCAGTGTTTCATGATTAAAGTGTTAAGGTTGTTCTAGAATTTTCGTACATTTATTGTAAAAAAATGTAATAAACTAAAATACGTAGTTCACCGGAAATTAAAAGATAAAGTTATAGTTAAAAAAACATATAAATCAAAAACATTTGCTCCTCACAAAATTTAGTTAAAGGGTATCCGCCGCCGCATTGCGCGGGTAACCTGCTAGTTTTTAGTAATGGACAATTATTTTGGGACATATGACAAAAGAAAGATGGACAATAAAATTGGGACGGAGGGAGTACATCATTTTGTACAACACTGCAATGCACAGAAAGTATACAGTACAATACTGTAATGCGCAGAGTGTGGTGCAAGAATAAAAAAGCTTGTTGTGCAAATCACCTCCCAAAGAAAATACATCAACTACTTTATTTGTTTGTGGGGATTTTCTAACATGACAGGCCATCGTAGCATAAGCTTTTAATCATTCAACAAACTAAAATTACTATATTTCCATGTTAGATGATATTAATAGTTTCTTAAATTTGTGATGTTTACCAAACTTATCACTATTTTATATGAAAATAAAAATATTTAAGGAAGTAAATGTATTTATTTAACGCTTTAAACTTGTGCCATTATCACTATTTTGAAGGCCCTAGACGAAAATAAATAATGAGGCATTTTGATAAGAAAATATTATATATATAGTGTCACCGTTTATAATGCAATTAGTTGTATAAACGTTCTAACATATTACTCATTTAAGATATTTTCTCATCTAAATACTTTTTCCTTTGTGAAAAATACGTGTACACATTCATATAATTATTAAGAGACAAATTTTGAGGCTCTTAAAAATTTTAGGGCCTTGAGCGGTCACTCACCTTGCACACCCTCAAAGACGGCCCCGCACCATGACACAAGTTAGAAAAACCCTTGTTTGTATTATTATTTTTTTTTTCTTATTTTCTATCCATGACTCATTAATTTTTTGCAAAAATAAACATAACTGCTCAAAAAGTTGATCAATTTGGGAGACTTACCATCTTTTTCAATCAAGAGGCTAATTACAACACTTCAAGCTAAACTACTTAATTTAGTAAACAACCCCTTACACCACTAGTCTACTAAAGGCCCGTTTGGTTTGTAGAGATGTTTACGATTAGGGTTTGGTTTTGGTTTATAATTTCAATTTGGATTTGGATTAAAAAATCCAATTATAAGCTCATAAGCTAAACTATCACAACCAATTACAAGGGGATGTTTGTTTAAGCTAATTTTTAGGCTTATGAGCTTATTTGACTATGCTTCAATCTCATAAACCATATTTTCAGAGTTGTGAGCTTATTATGACTTAAAGATGAAAGATAAGCTCATAAGGTAGGAAAAAGGCAGATAAAGCTAAGCTTATGAGATATAAGCCGAACCAAATAAGATCATAAGCCCAAAATAAGATTAAACAAATCCCCTAGAGTAACCTCCAATAAATAACATTGGCAAACCCCAATTAGTCCATACTTGTAATCAGCATCCCGATGTATGTAAGAATAATATGATTTATCATTAACAAATATATTATCACAACTAAGATGGTATGAAACAATAGGAATCAGTTTTGGGAATTGATAAAGAAGAAATAGTGAAAGTGTAAGTGGCATAAATACATTATAAAAGAAAACGTTCCATCATCGGTTCTGTTATCAATCTAAAATCCCAACTCGAACCATGGGTTTTATCGATGTCAGTCAAATCCGCTGCTGTGAAATTATACAAAAAAAATGGAGAGGTGGTGGGGTGGGATTGGAAATGTGAGGCATTGTGTTTAGACGGTGGATATTAATTATCAGACTCAACTGATTTTGTTTTGATGGGATTGACACAGTGGCAACTACAAAAGAAATACTAGTACAATAGTACGTCATCAATTGCTGTATTTTGAGGGGAAAAACAAAGGATTAAAAAACAATTTTTTTTTTTTTTTAAGAGTAAATTACATAAATCATCCTTTGATTTGTATTTTGAGAGGAAAAACAAAAATTACAATCTTATGCCCTCACACTATGCATCTATATCACGTTACTCCCTTTTTAACGACCGTTTAAACGTCGTTAGTAAATTGGACATGGCTCGTAATTTTTGCATAGCACAAGGACATGACCTGCCAAAAAAAACACAAGGACAATATATATGAAACCCGGTAAAGTTTAAGGACCAATTAAGTAACTCACTCATTTAGTTAATTAAAATTTTACTAAATGGTTGGAACATTTAGGGCCTGTTTGGTTTGTAGAAGGATTTGGAATTTGATTTGGATTCGGTTTAGAATGAAAAAAAAATTAAATAAGAGAAAAAATTGATATTTTATTAAAAAGTTTACTTTAATAGTTAATAAATAGTTTATTGGAGAGAAAGTATGACGATTTTGTTTTTTAATAATTAATTTAGTTATAGATTTTGAGGGGAGATATAAATGTGGGGCTCATAATAGATTTTCATTTGCAAAAGTCACCTAAATTGCAATGAATCATTCTTTCATTCTTGGACCCACTTCAATTCCAAAAAACTTGAACCAAACAACTTATAATAGGATTCAATCCATTACTTGATTATCACACCCTCATACCAAACGCACCCTTAATAATAGTATTTTATACCTTTGAATCCAAATTATGTGAAACAAATTTTTTATGTTATTTTAATTATATTCACTTTCGATATATTGTAGCTTAAAAATAGAGTTACTAAGCTAGTGCTAAGTTAGTTTTACTTTAGTTTTATCATGGTAATAGTTTTTGATAAAATTCATGTTTTTTAATGGCAAGATATTGATAAAATTCATTGTTAGATAGATATTTATGTTCAAATTTATCATAATGATTAAAGGTTAATAATTTAGCATTTTACCATTGATTTTATTAGATCAACACGAAAACCCAAACAATTAATTAATATACTTAAATCAAAAGAACTAAGGGCCGTTTGGTTTGAGGTGGTCGGTTTAGAATTTTGGACTAAGAGTAGAAACCTTTGTTTGGTTAGTGAATTCATGTGGGCCCCTTAGGCATGAATGCTAAATTCATGGTGCTTCACAAATCCTAGCCTAAGTGGCTACTTTTCTCTCACTATCCACTATTTTTTTTTTTTTTTTTTTTTTTTTTTTTTTTTTTTTGTATGTGTCTTCCTATTGGTTAGTTTTACAATACTATGGCCCACCTAATTATATTTAATTATTTACTAATTATTTATATATTTTATAATATATTTTCTCTCTCCTATTTTAAAAATGTTATTTATATATATAGGTAATGAACTTTGAAAAATTTTCTATTGTAGGTAATTGACTTTCAAAATACTAAGTTAGGTAATGAAACTTTAATTTTTGTTCAATGTTAAGTAATATTGGTACTTTTTGCAACTTGTGACCAGCTAAACTGATGAGGCGAAAAATGATCCGTTTTTAGGGGGTCATTTAAGCCCGAATCCGATTTTATTTGATCAAATATTGCCCTAAATCGTTCCTTTTGTGATTTTAGGTGTTTGGAGAGTGAATTCTGGAAAAGATGCTATTTTGGACGTTTTTGGAGCATAAAGTGAAGAAAACGGCAAAGTACCAAAAATCCAAGCTGAGGATACAAGGTGACGGCGTCAAGACTTGCTTCTTGACGGCGTCAGACATGGAGAATAATTTACCGTAGCTGGTGACGGCGTCAGATGGAGAGGTGACGGCGTCAAAGTGGCCAAGAATAATTTACCGTGGGTTGTGACGGCGTCACATAGGCCGTCATAAGTGGATCAAGGCCGTCCGAGGAAGTTTATGGCGGCGAGGTGACGGCGTCAGAATTAACTCTTGACGCCGTCAGACTGTTTTTCCTATATATAGTTTTCTAGTTTTTTCATTAAAGAAGAGAGAAGTTTTGGTGAAACCCTAAAGACGATTTTGGTGCCTCTTTTACAGGTTTTTCAAGGGTTCCAAACCCTTGAGACCTTGCATTGTAATTGAGATAAGTATACTCTTAATTCAATCAATATGTCTATGTGTTGGTTGTTTATCTTTTGTTCTTATCTTAATTCTACTATGCTAGGCTAGATCTCTCTTGTGTTTGCTTAGATCTAATGAAACCTAGATGTTGATTATGTGTTGATTACTTGTCTATTCTTGTTTTGAATGAATGATTTATATGTTAGGCTTAAGAAAACTGGCAGATCTCCAAATGGTAACATGCTTGAACGTCTTAAGAAACATGAACCGAGGCGTACTAGGTCTTTATTGGTTGTATTTAATGCATGAGCCACTGTTTACAATCCCTATAGTTGTGCTGGGTCATGGTGTAGGAGGAGATAAGAGCTCATAGAGTTGGGGAGTTATGTATGCCACCCCACGAATTGTATTAAGGAATACAATCCGTCATTCATACAAGTGTAACAAGTAATTAACATGTAAAAGATATCTAGGGAGTAGTGAAGTCTAAGTAAACACAATTTCTCCAAATACTGCTCACAACCTTAGTTTAAATAGTTTAATTTCATTTTTATTATTTTATTTTGATTGCATCTTAGTTTTGGGTTAGTTGATTAGCAACTAATTCCGCCCACTCTTCCAAAACCCGAGATTTTACTTGCTTTCATAAAAATATAAAAATACAAAAATAATCATCTTTCACCTCTAGAACTATTAATTAGGTTTTCTAATCCTAGCGACACTATTCCTAAGCTGAACGATCAATCCCCCGGTACTTGTCACTATACTATACTACAACGATCAGGTACACTGCCTGGTGGGGGTTGTAAGCTTCTCGAGATCCCTCGAGAGGTAAAGCAAGGTGCGATTCCCACGCATCAAGTTTTTGGCGCCGCAGCCCGGGGAATAGTTATTGTCTAGGTTAGAATTTCTTTTTATTAGGTCTACTTGCTAGATTCCTTTCTAGTAAGATTTTTTTTTTTTTTTTTTTTTTTTTTAGGATTTCTTTAGTCTATCTTTTTCTTTGTGTGTTTGTTCGTAATTTCCATTAACTATTCCGTTCACCATTATGGAGTACGCGAATCCACCATACCACCAACCAAAAAGGCCATTCTACCCTGTTGACATCTCGAATTTCAAACAATATTGAGATGAACCCATATATGATGCATGGACTCGTTTTAAAATTTTACTTCGAAAATTCCCTCATCATAGTTTCTCTTTATCATCCCTAACCGAAACCTTTTACTATCGTGTCAACCAATGTGACCAAATGCGCATCGATGATTTTGCCAATGGGGGCCCTAGGGAATTAAATGATGAAGAAGCGTGGGATACCATAGAAAACTGTGCCCAATATTATTATAGAGTAGACAACCCAACAAACAACATCACAAATCAATCAAAAACAAGTTTGAAGGAGCAAACAGGAAGTTTGTCTGGGGATGAATATACTCATGTTGAGATACCTAGTTGGATGGCACCTAATATCATAGTACAAAACAAACATATAGGTAATCTAGGTACAATGGAGGATGAGGTGGATAATCCAAGCCCACAAAGTACCCCACAAGTCCTACCATCATTTGAGGCACATACACCGCCCGTGACTTACCCGGAAGGAGTAGAAGAGACTATAGGAACTCCAATTGAGGTAGAACCCTTGGACCAAGCACCACTAGAGGATATAGGTTTGAACACTTGTAGTGATAACCTTACTCTTAGTTCTAGGGAAGTTCCTAGTTTTGATGAACCGGAGCCTCAACCAAAACCATTACCTAATCTTCCATCCTTGGATGAAGATTTAGGAATTGAAATAGGTCCCGATCCACCCATCAAACCATGTAGTCCGGGTAATTTTACGTTGAAGGTAGTAGACCCCAAGCCTTGTAGAGAAGAAGCCAACATAGGAGTGAACCATGACCTTACATACTTACATCACCCATTCATGATTGATCGTAAGAAACATTATGGGTTTAAACCGGGTTTATTAGGTCAAGATAGATCCCCAACTAGGAATCTCTCGAAGTTGATAGAAAATGATCCCTTCTTTGGAGAAAACTTCAACTCACTCATT
Source organism: Artemisia argyi (assembly GCA_030686995.1). Classification (NCBI taxonomy): domain Eukaryota; kingdom Viridiplantae; phylum Streptophyta; class Magnoliopsida; order Asterales; family Asteraceae; genus Artemisia; species Artemisia argyi. The sequence goes on along the minus strand of CM060680.1, from coordinate 225,952,097 downwards.
GACCAAAGTGAACTAGGTAAGGTTATGATGAAAGGAGCACACCCCTTTGAGCATATAATTCACTCACCACTCTTTCCTCACATGGCATATTTCCACCCTAAGGGTGTGTACCGCTACTTTCACCCGCACTTAATCCTAAGTGTAGGGAAAACCTCCCCTATTTCCATTAAATAAAGGTAGAGTCAGGCTCGTGACTCGAACAAAAACAAGCGCTTCTTGGGAGGCAACCCATGTTTTGTGTGATTGTTATTTGCTTCCGTATGCATGTTTTATTTTTATTGTTGGTTGATCATGTTTCTCTACTAAAAAATGGAAATACTTTATTATGTTGTTTAGCCTAGTCTTAACTTCAACCTAGAGGTATTTTTGCAAAAGATAAGTGTAAGGGAAAACCCCAAATATGTTTTTAAGAAACAAACCGATCATGATTCTCCACAATATTTAATGAACATGTATATTCGTATTTGTTAGAGTCAAATGCTTGTATTGAGTCATAATGAAGTTTTGCAGGATTTTCCAGGAAGTAGGACAAAGTTTTTCCAGAAATTTTCCTGAAACTTAACATAAGAATTTCTGCAGGTCCATTCTGACGGCGTCAGGGTATTGCTCTTGACGGCGTCAGGAGTTAAAATCTGGAAATTTTACCGGTTTTGTTTTTCTAACGGAGTCTTATGGTTTTTGTGAATTATTAAGTTTTATAATCTCCAGGAAATCTGCAAACTTCATTCCACAAGCATTATATCTTACTTTGTTTTCTAGGATTTAGTAACTTATATAGGATGCCGCCGATTTTACGCGAGGTAGCCTTGTCTACTTTTGTCAGGATTTACAGGTTATTTGTGACAAGAAGATGATTTATATTCTGGAAGGGAAGCTTTGATTGTTCGTTTTCTTAGAGGAAGATTTAACCTGGCTAACCTATAATCCATACCGAGCGAATCAGGGGAGTATTTGATTTCATTCTTTTTACTTATTGTACTTTTATATTCTTTACTTGAACATTGGGGACAATGTTAATCTTAAGTGTAAGGGGAGGGTAAAAAGATGATACCTTACATATGCACTTTCGCTTGAGTTTGTTTTGTTTGATAGTAGATGTGTAATAAAACTATGAGAAATACTTGTTAGTGTAATTTTAGCGCCAAATTTAAAATTTTTTACAACATTTAGGAGTGAAACTTTAGCCATAGCAAGCGTCTCATGGATAGGAGGTTGTATGACTAGCACATAACCGTATATTCAGAAAAATTTTCCACCCAAAAATGTGAGGTTCGCCTTTAGATTTGATAGGAAAAGCATTTACTATTAGTGCTTATGAGTGTACCGGTAGCATTTAGATTCTAGAACTTGCGTTAGTGATGCATCCCAAGACCGCTAGTGAGACTACATTCGTGTGGTAGGATTTACTACATGATAAGAGGCATTAGGATCACCCTTGTGTTAAACCCGTATCATAATTACTTGACCATTTAAGTCATATTACTTGGCTAGTTAAGTCAACTAATTTTTCCTACACCCTTAGCGTTGTACTCATTTTTAGTACACGATACCCCTAGTACACCCCTCCGAGCCTATCTTTTCGTTTCTAACTTTAAGCATTTTACTTAAAGGAAGAATTTGTTACACCCCACTTAAATGTACACCCAAATCGCCTTAGCCTTCCGTGTATGCGCTCATTTTTAGTGCATTATTGTTATTTGTTAAGCCCTAAGTTAACTTTCTAATTGATTACATGGTTGCTAAGTCGAGTCATATCATTGTATATATTGTTTTGGGACGATTGGGACTCATGGGTAAGTACTTATTTTATGGAGTAATGGGGAAGAACATCACTTATTACCCCCATATGTACGTTAATCTTAAAAGTGCTCCAAGTGTTTTGATTTTCTTAATTCGAGTCACTAGAATAGTTAAATGTAAAGTATGTAAAGATTCAAGTGTAAGGGGAATGCTCAAACCCCTATGATGTATTATTTTGGATGGTAGGGTAAGAGTGTATGCAAAAAAAAAAAAAAAAAAAAAAAAAAAAAAAAAAAAAAAAATCGAAAAAATTAAGAAAAAGAAAAAAAAAATAGAAAAGAAAAAAAAAAAGAGAAAAAACATACGGACTACCATCCCGTTTTTATTCTATGTTTATTTTATGTTTTTGTTATTTTTCATTTATTAGCTTAAGTCGAGTCTAGTCTTGGCTTAGCAACGCCATCTTGTATATGTAATTAACTAAGATTGTTAACTCGCCACCAGTAAAACTTCCTTTATCCAACAAAACCGTGTAATTCATATCCCTACACCTAACGTTATAACCCTTTAAAAGACCTCTTTGATAGTTTATCCTAGGTGCTTACGCCATGTGGTGGAGGTTTGATCCTTTCCCAAGCCTATGGTAATCTATTTTGCTATGACAGGTAGTAAGAGATATCTTCCATTTCCATAATGTTATATTACTTTATTACACCCGAGATATGTGAGTATCTAAACACTATTTGTGAGGTGCTTGTGTATGACCTCCGTGCTTGTCTATTGGTCTTTAGTGGAACGATTATTTGTTGTAATTACTTTTATATTAGTGTTAAATGACCCCTAACTTGTCTTTTGAGTAGAATAAAAGCTCATTTGCTTGAGGACAAGCAAATCTCAAGTGTAAGGGTATATGATGAGGCGAAAAATGATCCGTTTTTAGGGGGTCATTTAAGCCCGAATCCGATTTTATTTGATCAAATATTGCCGTAAATCGTTCCTTTTGTGATTTTAGGTGTTTGGAGAGTGAATTCTGGAAAAGAGGCTATTTTGGACGTTTTTGGAGCATAAAGTGAAGAAAACGGCAAAGTACCAAAAATCCAAGCTGAGGATACAAGGTGACGGCATCAAGACTTGCTTCTTGACGGCGTCAGACATGGAGAATAATTTACCGTAGCTGGTGACGGCGTCAGATGGAGAGGTGACGGCGTCAAAGTGGCCAAGAATAATTTACCGTGGGTTGTGACGGCGTCACATAGGCCGTCATAAGTGGATCAAGGCCGTCCGAGGAAGTTTATGGCGGCGAGGTGACGGCGTCAGAATTAACTCTTGACGCCGTCAGACTGTTTTTCCTATATATAGTTTTCTAGTTTTTTCATTAAAGAAGAGAGAAGTTTTGGTGAAACCCTAAAGACGATTTTGGTGCCTCTTTTACAGGTTTTTCAAGGGTTCCAAACCCTTGAGACCTTGCATTGTAATTGAGATAAGTATACTCTTAATTCAATCAATATGTCTATGTGTTGGTTGTTTATCTTTTGTTCTTATCTTAATTCTACTATGCTAGGCTAGATCTCTCTTGTGTTTGCTTAGATCTAATGAAACCTAGATGTTGATTATGTGTTGATTACTTGTCTATTCTTGTTTTGAATGAATGATTTATATGTTAGGCTTAAGAAAACTGGCAGATCTCCAAATGGTAACATGCTTGAACGTCTTAAGAAACATGAACCGAGGCGTACTAGGTCTTTATTGGTTGTATTTAATGCATGAGCCACTGTTTACAATCCCTATAGTTGTGCTGGGTCATGGTGTAGGAGGAGATAAGAGCTCATAGAGTTGGGGAGTTATGTATGCCACCCCACGAATTGTATTAAGGAATACAATCCGTCATTCATACAAGTGTAACAAGTAATTAACATGTAAAAGATATCTAGGGAGTAGTGAAGTCTAAGTAAACACAATTTCTCCAAATACTGCTCACAACCTTAGTTTAAATAGTTTAATTTCATTTTTATTATTTTATTTTGATTGCATCTTAGTTTTGGGTTAGTTGATTAGCAACTAATTCCGCCCACTCTTCCAAAACCCGAGATTTTACTTGCTTTCATAAAAATATAAAAATACAAAAATAATCATCTTTCACCTCTAGAACTATTAATTAGGTTTTCTAATCCTAGCGACACTATTCCTAAGCTGAACGATCAATCCCCCGGTACTTGTCACTATACTATACTATAACGATCAGGTACACTGCCTGGTGGGGGTTGTAAGCTTCTCGAGATCCCTCGAGAGGTAAAGCAAGGTGCGATTCCCACGCATCATAAACTGGTAAGTTGAAAGGGCCACTTGTGACCACGTCATCCAAACACACTCTGTCACCTACCATACCATCCCATCCCATCACATTCCCTATAATCCATCGTCATTATCACCCACCCACCTCCACCTTTTATTATCATCTCTCCACCACACAAAGATTTACCATACCCTCATAACAAACCATCATCAAGATCATTTTTTTTGCTTACAGATTGATAAAAGATTTCATCTTTTGGCTTAAAGATTGAAAACCCAAAATTAATTAACCATAGCAACAATCAAACCCACCAAAAAATCATGACAAACCACCATGATCAAAATTGGCCAATATTTGATATGTTTGTTAAATATTGAAAACCGATTTCAAACCCACAAAAAAATTTGATCTTTTTACATAAACCCACATAGGGGCGTTTGGTTCTGCTTATTTTTTGGTACATGACAGCCTCGAAGGGGTGTCGTTGTTGTTTATTTGTTTTGTCTTGGTTAGCAACTCCCTTTTACACAATGTGTTAATCATTGAGGGTGATCGTGACAGAGAGATTGTTGATGTTATTGATGCCTGAATCAAATATACATCTGTTTTCGGGGGTGTTTGGTTTTGCTTATTTTAAACTGCTTATTGTTAAGAGGCTGTGATGATATTTTTCTTATTAAGATCCAAGTTGTGAAATGGGGACATGTTTTTTTTATATAATCTTGCATCTTGGCTGGGCAAATAAATTCAAAGATGGTAAAAGTATTGCTACCATTGAATATTTGCAGCCATGGCTCATTTATCCACATGTCCCCTTTGTGTAAAAACAGATCTGTGCCTCATTTTTTTTTCCTAAAACTTTTTTTACACACAAAAAATTCTGTTGAAATTGGTAGTGGTTAACATTGTTATAGTCATCATGTGGGGCCAAATAACGTTAATAACCGTTTGCCGGAAACTGGGTTTCTTGCCAGAATATGGTGTTGGCCCGAATCTGGGTTTCTTGCCGGAATATGGAGTGGTGGTGGTGGCCCATCTGGTTTTTTTAATACAATATAACGAAAAGACAAAAATACCCTCCTAACTCTTATATATTTCATGGAAAATTATAGTGAAAAGACCAAAACCTCTCTTTGCTAACAGTCAAACGTAGTCAAAGGTTATATTACCTAACTTTGTAGGTTGCACAAAGTTTTGTTACCTAACTTAGTATTTTCGAGAGTCAATTACTTAACATAGGAAATTTTTCAAAGTTCATTATCTACATGTGTAAATAACCCATTTTAACACCAAATTCAAATCCTAATCCAAATTCAAATCCAAATCCAAATCCTAAACCCATCTGCAAACCAAACGGGCACTAATTAAATCTCAAATAACTCAGTGAACAGAAGATATGGCCTCTTTGAGTCTCTAATGAAACTACAAGTCAATTGTGTGTCCCTTATTGTTCATGCACACTTATGGCTTCAAAGCATTTCACAACTATCTTACCTCGTAAGTATCTTACCCCTTAAGGATACTTAGGGTACGTTTGGTATCCATTTTTTAATCACTATCGGTATAAGAATGATACGAGTGCAAAGAAGTAATATGGGTTCGTTTGGTAGGACGAAATACAATGTCAAATGAATGGAATAACCAACGTAATGGAATAAGTGATGCAATGTAATGATTAATTACTGTTATTAATCATGTTTGATTGATATGATATGACGGAATGTAATTGATAAGAAAAAGACTAAAATGTCCATTGATGATAGGAAGTTTATTAATGTAGTTAGTTAATGATGGAGTTTTATGTAATTTTGATTCTATTACAAGATGGAATGAAAAAAAAGGAGGGGACCCCTAAGGAATGAATTTGGTGTAATGGTTCACTCCTTGTAATGAACCATTACATTGTAAAATTATGAACAAACAAGACTTTTTCCTTCCATTGTAATAATTATTTCTATTCCCTCTTTGATTACAATATACCAAACACTACCATAGTATCATTGGTAAGGTCTTAGCCTCTTAGGACGAAAGTGCCTAAAGGTCTTGGGTTCGAACCCTGAGGAGAAAATTAATCCCCCATTGGCCACGGAGGTTCACCTGCGCTGACTCCGGGCTATCTAAAATTGTAGTCGCTCTGGGATTACTTGTCTCGCAATGTCGAATAGAAAACCCAGGTATACCAAAAAAAAAAGTAATAGGATCATATCGAATATTGTTGTTTGGTTTGGTATTTATGTTTTGGTATCAAATCTTATAAGATGGGATCATTCTCATACTAAGTTAGTTTACTTTAGCTTTTTCAGTAACAAATAGTGTGTGAGAATGAGTGAAACTTTTGGAGGTTATATATTGAGAAGAAGAAATGAATGAACTGTAACACCCCCAAAATTTGGTACAACGGAAGACTCAACAAGCTTTCGGGGTGTTACGGGGATTGGTATCCAACACAAGACATAACAGAACGAGATAGCGTAAACATAAGAAAAACACAACCAAAACGGGGTTTTAAAGTTTACATTTATCCCAACATCATTCAGAGTCAGGCCCAAAAGAAATAAACGTAGGTCCACAATTAAATATCAGAGTTTTAGAAAAATAGATCCATAAACTAGGTGCCTTAGCCGAGCCTTCCAATCCATGCATCCAAATCATCACTTAATTACCTGAGAAAACGTGCTAAAAGTCAGCTTTCGCTGGTGAGATCATAGGTTTACATTCATAATCAATATAGTGGACATATACGCAAAACGCTTGCTAGCTAGACTAAGGATTCACTAAAAGCCTGCGTATACCCTCCGCTCCAACATAATACACGGATACCCTCCGCTCTAACATAGATATTTGGGTAACCCCCACAATATCATAAATACTCGGATAACCTCCGAAGTATAAATAACCTATAGGTGCACACTATAGTATCTAAATAAGCCAACCTTGAATAGTACACACGAAACTATGTGACTAAAGTTGACAATTCACCAATAACCAATAAGCCAACCTTGAATAGTACACACAAAAACTATGTGACTAAAGTTGACAATACATCCTAGTCCATATGCATAGCAAGTTTTGGAAAGAATATAAGAGCGATAATAGTCCACATAAAATAATTTGCACGTTTCTCACCCCAAGTATTGAAAACATAGTTCAAGAGTAAAAAGTGGGGCTATGACTCACCTCAAGTCCAGAAATCAGCAATAAGAAATCGATAGAAGTAAGACGTATAGTAACTCACAAGACGGCAACTACGGACTCGGCACGACCTAACAATATCAACTCGTTCAGAAACCATTTCCTCAAAATCGAATATTCCCAAACCCGAACGTATTCCATTTTTCTTTCCGAAAATCCATTTCTCGTATTATCTCGTATTAGTTTGGAGTTTGGCGTTTGGTATCCATACGGGTGGTGGGTCGACACAACTCAAACCAAGAAGTCACAACAAAAAGGATAATAAAACAATCTATATGTCTAATATTAGTCCAATATATTATTTAAATAAATCATCGAAGTTTATCAAATCCGTCGATTTGGTAATCCCCCATATTTATTTACTATATATACCATTCTAAGATTATACCCGAATCCTAGGTCACACGTTGCACATAAAGTACTATATGGTATATATCAAAGTTTAATAAATTCTCTAATTATGCCGTTAAGCTTACCAAATTCGTCAATTTGGCAACCTCACGAGATACTTAGTAATTCATTAATCTTGTACACATACCACAACCTATGGGCGTCGTAGGATACGATGCCCATTAATAATAATAATAATAATAATAATAATAATAATAATAATAATAATAATAATAATAATAATAATAATAATAATAATAATAATAATAATAATAATAATATGAGTGGGTAATAAGGGTGAGTGTAAAATACACGGTCCAAAACCCGAAACTCATTTCAAAACGTTTAATATCTCGCGAAACGTTCCGTAAGTAAATAAGTATTGTCGTACTCGTAAAATCAAGACATAAAATTTCTGTTAGGTTATCCTAGTGCCGGAGTCAACGTAGTACCAAGTGAGAATTCAAAAATAAATCACCATGTATATTTCCATAACAAATCATTAAATAATTCTCAAATCCCATAACGATATTAAATATAAACAACCATAAAATAGGTCTTACAAGTTCGTTACGAATAAAATTTCAAATAAAAAATTATAAACGAACTTTAACGTAATGCGGGTTTTTAAAATGGCTCCCTAATTTGCCGGTTGTCACATCCTCCCAGTCTCAGAAGAAACCCGTCCCGGGTTTCTCTCGGAACAATTCATCTACGAAGTGAAAAGCTTCGGATATCTCTTCCGGAACTCGTCCTCACGTTCCCACGTAAATTCCGGTCCGTGCCGGGAATTCCAACGATCCTTGACGAGCGGAATGCGACTTCGCTTGAGTCGTTTAACCTCACGATCTAAAATCTCAATCGGCTCTTCCACAAAATTCAATTTCTCATCAATACGAATATCTTTCATCGGTATAACCGGCGTCTCATCAGAAAGACATTTCTTCAAAGACATTACTAACGTGAAACACATCGTGAACTTTACTCAGCTCATGTGGTAATTCCAACCGATAAGCCATGGGCCCAATTCTTTTCAAAATAAGAAATGGTCCAATGTAGCGGGGGTTGAGTTTCCCACGTTTCCCAAAACGTATCACACCTTTCCAAGGCAAGACTTTCAGCATCACTTTGTCTCCAACCTGGAACTCTAGGGGTTTACGTCTTAGATCGACGTAACTTTTCTGCCTATCTCTAGCTGCTTGTAATCGATCACGAATTTGAGTCACTTTCTCAGTAGTCCCCAAAATAAGTTCGGGGACTGTGAGTTGGCTATCTCCAACTTCAGCCCAACCAATAGGCGAACGGCATTTACGACCATATAAAGCTTCAAATGGTGCAGCTTTAAGACTTGTGTGGTAGCTATTATTGTAAGAAAACTCCGCAAGGGGTAGATACTTCTCCCAGCCTTTACCAAAGTCTATTATACATGCACGAAGCATATCCTCTAAAGTCTAAATAGTCCTCTCACTTTGACCATCGGTTTGGGGATGATATGTAGTACTCATATCAAGTCTCGTCACCAATGCGGTTTGAAGTGTTCGCCACAAAGCTGACGTGAAGCGGCTATCGTGATCAGAAATAATCGATATCGAAACTCCATGACGAGAAATAATTTCCTTCACATACAACCTCGCAAGTTTTTCGATACTATCATCTTCACTAATCGCCAGGAAATTAGCATACTTAGTCAATCGATCCACAATTACCCAGATAGCGTCACAACCGCTAGTTGGCTTTGGTAATTTGGTAATAAAGTCCATTGTAATCCGCTCCCATTTCTAAACTGGGAGTTCTGGCTGCGTCAATAATCCTGACGGTCTTTGATGTTCGGCTTTAACCTTAGAACATGTCAAGCACTTACTAACATACAACGCTATATCTGCCTTCATGTTTGGCCACCAATATAACTTCTTAAGATCCTTGTACATCTTGTCAGACCTAGGATGAATAGAGTACCTTGACTTATGCGACTCATGCATAATCAACTCTCGAATTCCTCCATATAATGGTACCCAAATCCGATCTCCGAAACATAATACTCCATCAGAACGTTTAACAAATCCTTTCTCATTCTCATCCATCCCAAATATGTTCTTTGCAAGTCGGTTTTCCTCTTTCAACGCTTCCGTTTGAGCTTCAAATATATGAGATGGTAACGGCGACGCGATAGTCATTCCCAATGACCTAACTCGTAATGGTGGTATTCTCTCCTTTCGACTAAGAGCATCAGCAACAACGTTTGCTTTACCAGGATGGTAGCGAATTTCGCAATCATAATCACTTAGCAACTCAATCCAACGTCGTTGCCTCATGTTGAGCTCTTTTTGATTCAAGATGTGTTGTAGACTTTTGTGGTCAGTAAACACAACACACTTAGTTCCATACAAGTAATGTCTCCATATCCTCAAGGCAAAAACCACAGCACCTAACTCCAAATCATGGGTGGTGTAGTTCTTCTCGTGCTTCTTGAGCTGTCGGGAAGCATAAGCTATCACTTTCTCTCGTTGCATTAACACAGCTCCCAAACCTTTATGAGAAGCGTCACAATAGACGACGAAATCCTCGTTACCTTCAGGTAACGCCAAGATAGGAGCACTACACAACATCTCCTTAAGTAATTGAAATGCTTCCTCTTCCTTATCTCCCCATTCATACTTAACACTCTTTTGAGTCAATTTGGTCAACGGTTTAGCTATCTTCGAAAATCCCTCGATGAATCTTCGGTAATAACCGGCTAAACCCAAAAATTGATGAACTTCTGTTGGGGTTGTTGGTGCAGCCCAATCTTTAATCGCTTCAATCTTAGTAGGATCTACATGAACTCCTTGTCTATCAATCACATGACCCAAAAATTGTACCGTCGGAATCCAAAATTCACATTTGGAGAACTTGGCATACAGTTTCTCCCTCCTGAGCAATTCTAAATTAAGTCTTAGATGCTCCTCATGCTCCTTCTCACTCTTAGAGTAGATTAAAATATCGTTAATGAATACGATCACAAACTTATCTAAATAAGGCTTACACACCCGATTCATGAGGTCCATGAATACCACCGGTGCGTTAGTCAACCCAAACGGCATCACCTGAAACTCGTAATGCCCGTAACGGGTTCTGAAAGCCGTTTTCGGAATATCTTCCTCGCGAACTCGAAGCTGATGATATCCCGATCTTAAATCGATCTTTGAATACACACTCGATCCTTGGAGCTGATCGAACAAGTCGTCGATCCTCGGTAACGGGTATCTATTCTTCACCGTTAACTAGTTCAGCTCTCGGTAATCAATACACATACGAAACGATCCATCCTTCTTCTTCACGAATAAGACCGGGGCTCCCCAAGGTGAAGAACTTGGTCTTATAAATCCTTTTTCGGCTAACTCCGCTAATTGTTTCGACAACTCTTCCTGTTTAGTGGGTGCAAGTCGATAAGGCGCTCGTGCTACAGGTGCAGCACCAGGTATCAACTCAATCTGGAATTCCACTTGTCTGGTAGGCGGGATTCCCGGAAAATCATCAGGAAACACATCAGGAAAATCATGAACTATAGGCACATCTCCAATGCACCTCTCCTTCTTCTCCTTCCCTCCTTTCTCAGAGATTTGAGCTAAAAAGGTTACATCCTTTTTCCATTAGCTTTGGTAGCTTAGTGCAGGAAATGACTGCTAACCGGGATGGGCTCCTCGAACCTTTTCGATCTCCTAGTATATTTAGAATCTCCTTTCCGTAAGGCACACGCACGATCTTCTCATCGCAGAGTATGTGAGCACGATACTTCGACAACCAATCCATACCAATGATGACATCGAAACTTCCTAACGTAACGGGTAGAAGATCTATGTTGAAAGGGTGATTCAAGAAATTTAACGTGCAACCGCGAATGATAGTCTTAATCCTTTCTATGTTTCCATTAGCTAACTCTATATCATACCCAACTCCTAAGGCCATCGGGGGTTTCTCTAGTAAGGGTGCAAACGTAGTGGACACAAAACTTCTATCGGCACCAGTATCAAATAGTATGGAAGCATAACGATTATTGAGAAGGAACGTACCAGTAACGACATTTGGATCTTCTCCTCTCTCGTTCCCGAGTGCATACACTCTTCCATGAGCAGCTCCAGCTTCCACACGTTGGTCCCCGTTATCTTGTCGTCCACGGTTTCCTCCAGCTCCACGATTTCCATGATTGTACCCATTACCACCCGATCCTTGATTTCCTCGGTTCCACGATTCTCTACACTCATTCATATAATGTCCCTTCTTTCCACACCCATAACAAGTAACGTCCGCCTTATTCCTCATTTCAGGAGTAGCTTGAACCATAGCAAGAGGTCGAGCCCTACAATCCTTAGATGTGTGCCCCTTCTTTGAGCAGTTCTGACATATTACACTACACCATCCAGAATGATTCTGGTGGCAATGACCACAGTTGAGTGCATCACCATTTTGGTTCCTTTTATCTCCATTCCCAATAGCATAAGCCTTAGCAACAGCTTATCGCTTGTTACCTTTAGAGTGATGGTCTCTCTTTCTCTTTCCATTCTTCGCACAACCACTGACATTAAACACTGACTCAGTCTTCTCTATCCACCTGACCAAGTAGACCACTCCTTCGGTTCCACCAAACTCAATGGGTCCACAAATTTTAGACTCCTTGTAGTTACATCCATTAGCACGAACAGGTGGAAATGTTCCAGCAGAATTGTTGGAATGATTTGACTCAGCTAGTAGCTCAGCAACTCGTTGCTCCACAAGTTGATTGATCATTGCTTGATCCACAGTAGGTGCGTTAAGTGGAACATGATCATTGTCTCCCTGAACATCAACATTTTGATTCCTGTTGTTGCGGTTAGTAGTGTCCAGGTTATCAGGAGTAGGGGTTTTAACATTTCGAGTAGGACGGCGTCCTCGACGACTAGGGGTAGTCGTTGCAGGACTAGTTCTGGTAGCTCTAACAGGGTTTCGTCGTGGGGCCATTGATCTGAAACATCATACAAGGTTCATGAGTCTCCGATAGAACTTATCATATGCTTAACAAGAATCAAATCAACGAAGCCAAGTCATGGAAAGAATATCAACGATACACCACAAAACATCAATAAAGCGAATAGGGACTCGATTTCCATAACATCCAAAAACCACATAATACCATATAATAATAACCATCAACCATACAATAGAGATCCAACATCGTTCCAACTACCAGAAAACACAAAATATGCTAATCGTTCCAAACGAGACGAATACTGAACGGAAAATACATCTAAATGTGATAACTAGCTTTTCTAACCGAACACTCCTCGGTTAAGAAAGCAACAAGATAACATAGCTCAAACATCTAGCCACGCTGCTGGCGGAGGCCTCTCAAATCCTGCCTCAAGCTCTCAAGCTCTCTCCATAGTGATCCTAACTCCACACCATGGGTGTCGCTGTCTCTCTTGAGGTCAGCCACCTCCTTCTCCAGCTCAGCATTCCTTTGCCATAACTTGCGGTCGGCCTCTCGAGCTGTAATAAAACCTCGCTGTAAACTCCCAATGTGCTCGTGAATCTCCATCAAAACTCTCCTCATCTCAGTAACTCTCCTCTCAGCCGTAACCATGTCAATCCTCAACTCCCCAATGAACTCAACGGTCACCCTATCGATCCGCTCAGACATACGTGTAACTCTCTCAACAAGATCAGTAATCTGAGCCCACATCCTACCAGTCTCACCTAACTCTGCATGCTTAGCAGAAACCTCAGAAGGTGCATCTGACTCAACGGGACTACCAGGTGGCAACTCAAACAAAAATGGATGATCAGGTGAAACAGGCTCAATCGGATGTATATGTGAATCAGGCTCCTCAGCCTGAGCTGGCGGCACTAACAAATCATCATCATCAGGCATCTCCTCCTCCTGAGGGTCATCCTCCTCCTCAGGGTCATCATCATCACCCTGCTCAGCCTCCTGAGGGTCATCAGCCTCATCCTCACCCTCGTACTCCTCCTCCTCATCGGAAGAGTACGTCATCAATCGTCGTCTCCTAACAGGTGAACCATGTGGAGATGTGGTAGGTGATCTAGGACGACGACGCAATGATGTAGGTGGCGCCTCTGACAGAAGAGAGTGAGCATCTATTTGTAAAGGTGGTGAAGTAGGGCGTACCGACATATGTGCCGTAGCTCGGTGGGCAAAGCGTGGAGCCACACGAGCCAAAGCCTGATGAAGAGTAAGCTGCCTCGATGTACCAGGGAGCCCTAGAGAAGATGAGGGTCCCTGCGTAGATGCAGCAGGCGGTGCTGAAGTAGAAGCTGTCGGCGACACAGTAGCTGAAAGCATGGCAACCTGGTAAGGATCATCAGGTGCCATAGTGAACTGTGCTGGGAATACCGGTGCAGTAAGAATATCCTCAACAACATCGGGCATATGGGAGGCCATAGTCTGTGACAACGGCGTAGGGTAGGTGTAAGTGTTTCAAAACAACTAAATCGCAAACTCAAAATACCATACCAAAAATCCTTATCATAAAATTTCAATGATATAATCTCAATAAAGAATTTCAAATACCGCATTACTAAAACATTTATAAAACAATTAAACCATATAATTCCTCGAAACGCCATCTTATCACTAAATCAATATATCCCATAATCTCAAGTCATCTCAAAAATCTCATAATACCTCAAAATAACCGAAGATGCTTCGGCTTGGCGGGCTGGCGGGCAATGGTCAAGGATCGTTTTCTATAAAAATCGGTTATAGTTTAGGTGTTTATTTACCTAGTTCTCTATAACCTTGGCTCTGATACCAATCTGTAACACCCCCAAAATTTGGTACAGCGGAAGACTCAACAAGCTTTCGGAGTGTTATTGGGATTGGTATCCAACACAAGACATAACAGAACGAGATAGCGTAAACATAAGAAAAACACAACCAAAACGGGGTTTTAAAGTTTACATTTATCCCAACATCATTCAGAGTTAGGCCCAAAAGAAATAAACGTAGGTCCACAATTAAATATCAGAGTTTTAGAAAACTAGATCCATAAACCAGGTGCCTTAGCCGAGCCTTCCAATCCATGCATCCAAATCATCACTTAATTACCTGAGAAAACGTGCTAAAAGTCAGTTTTCGCTGGTGAGATCATAGGTTTACATTCATAATTAATATAGTGGACATATACGCAAAACGCTTGCTAGCTAGACTAAGGATTCACTAAAAGCCTGCGGATACCCTCCGCTCCAACATAATACACGGATACCTTCCTCTCTAACATAGATATTCGGGTAACCCCCGCAATATCATAAATACTCGGATAACCTCCGAAGTATTAATAACCTATAGGTGCACACTATAGTATCTAAATAAGCCAACCTTGAAGAGTACACACGAAACTATGTGACTAAAGTTGACAATTCACCAATAACCAATAAGCCAACCTTGAATAGTACACACAAAAACTATGTGACTAAAGTTGACAATCCACCAATATCCAAATAAGCCAACCTTGAATAGTACACAAAAAAACTATGTGACTAAAGTTGACAATACATCCTAGTCCATACGCATAGCAAGTTTTAGGAAGAACATAAGAGCGATAATAGTCCACATAAAATAATTTGCACGTTTCTCACCCCAAGTATTGAAAACATAGTTCAAGAGTAAAAAGTGGGGCTATGACTCACCTCAAGTCCAAAAATCAGCAATAAGAAATCGATAGAAGTAAGACGTATAGTGATGAGTGTGTAAATACTCATCATTTTATACCCATTTAGACTGCGAAAACGACCAAAAACTAACCAAATATTCCAAATATATCGTGTTTTTGTGTTTATGCATGTGCAGGTACGAATATCATGAAAAAGGACAAAAATCAAGTCAAAACGAAAACGAAAAAAAAAAAAAAAAATTGGATAGAGCACAAAATTACGGTGTCAACGATAAATTTTATTTGGAGCATCGATGAAAAAAAAACGAAAAGTGAAAGACTAAAGAAGCCCGAACAAAGATTAATGCCAAATATACTTGTTACATTGGGCCAGCCACAAAATTCAGTTGAAGCCCAAGTCCATATGTGGCCCAAGATGTAAAAGAAAATAAATGAAAGTTAAAGCCCAAGTGATGAAATCAAAGGAGGCCAAAGCCCACCAATAATGAAAATGAAATATCTGGTTATAGATGGTAGCGTACAGAAGACGCATGATATTGTCTGGGGGCACTAAGTTTTATCTTGGAGGCATGTAAAATTATTATTTTTTTTTAGTCTTAGGCATCTACATTGTTTTTCTTTATGTCCGAATCTCTTAACAATTTAACTGGAGGTAGCAGCTTTTATATAAAATGAAACTTAGTTGTGTTCCTTTTCATTAATTTCTTTTTCTTAGTATGAGCATTTAATTTCACTCACAAATATTTTATTTCTATTGTAATCTTATATGATTTCTTCATGTAGTAAACTGGAACAAGTGCCCATCTTTATTTATTTGAATCTTTTGCGGAAAATGTTTTTCATTTCTTAATTTTCGTGGTTGGCCTTTGTGTCATTCAGATAATATTAGTCATTTTCTTTATATGTTTGTCATTATCATGTGCTTAATAGTTGTACTTGTTAGTTTATCAATCATATTTTGTTAAACTTTTTCTTTTATCTTTTGCATTGTTAGTTTAGAAGCGTTTTTTTTTTTTTTTTTTTTTTTTTTTTTTTTTTTTAAAGTCATTTTGTTAGTTTTTTTTTATAAACTTTTTTTCATTTTACAAAACAATTGTAAGTTAGTAGTGGTGATTTGAAAGAGATTATGTATCAAGGAAGATTTGGGTATATGAGCTCGTAGATTGGGTATTAATTATATTATGTTTTGGAGTTCATTTGATCCGTAGTCTTCATATTTGGTGACTTCTAATCCTTTTTCAATTATCTCTTTTTATTATATATTGTTTATTGCTATGTTTAGACTTATTATGCTTATTTATGTTATTAGTGTAATTTTTATTACGCACGAGTAGTTCATATATGTTAGTTTAGAAATATGCTTGTTATTGTTGGATTAATTGTTATTGTTAGCTTAGTAATCATGAGTAGCTAGTAGATTTTTTTTCTATATACTTGTTGAGTAGATTATTTCTTGAATTAAGTATGGTTTTATAAAAGTTAGAAAATATAAAGGTTAGTAATTTTAAGTTACTTAGATTGAAATTTTGGTTGTTTGAACGGGCAAAAGCCGTAAAAATAATTGGGTTTTAATTTAGATATTGATATCTTTTTATGAAAAAATTATTTTCAAAAGAAACCAACGTTGTGAGAAAATAATTATTTGTAAGAGATATCGATTCATTAATAAAGGACTTAATTGAAATAATAAACCAAACTTAAGGATCGTGATAATTTGCTTAACAAGTATATCTATTTATCATACATTTCTTATTTGCTTGCTTAGTATAATCTTGTTTATTATTTTTAGTTGTTATCTTTTATCGGTAACTTTATATTATTTACTTGCTACTAGTGTTATTATTATCTTTGCTTTAATCATTTAGTTTTAGGCCCGTTTTAAGTTTAGATTGCGTTTTATGTTATTTGTGCTTTCCGTTATTGTTTTATATGCTTTAATATATGTTTTCTAGTGTAAATTTACCATTCATTGTTTCATACACGACTATATCTCTTCACCATTCACAACCCCTTTCTGTCCAAATTCACCCGATCACAAACCCGTTTGATAACAATTCACGCCTCGCTGGGACATAACGACCCGGGGAAACCCTATTCTTCACCGGTTATCTTGCACTTTCTTCCAGGCACGCCTATTGACCGCACCCGGTTGACTGGTTGGTTTGGGAGGAGTCAAATTTTGGCGCCGTTGCCGGGGAGGTGTACGCGCTATTCTAAACGGTTTTTCTGATTAGTGTCTTTGGAATTCGTTCCAGTGTACATTTATCCACCCCTTGTTCATATTATCTTATTATTATCATATATAAAAACAAAACCGTTCCCGAAAACTTTTTAAACTCAGTTTTCAACGAACACAAAAACACAAAAACATTTTCTATCTCCTTTGTACAAAATGTTTACCCAAAAACCCAAAAATATTCACCTTTACCCTCTCACATATTTGATTCTTCATCCCTACCCCTCCCAAACCATTTGATTCTTTCTATGTCTCATCCACACTTTCTGGTTTGCCAGTGGTGTGGTAGTTCTCATAATGGTGGTATTTGCCCCGGTTGTGGCATGGTAGAGTCAGGAAACAGGTCTGTCTATAACCAAGATCCCCATTTCTATCATGACACCACTGATTCATTCCACCAGCTACCACACCATGATTCTCAGCAGTTTTACTGTTGCGAGTACTGTGGTGGTTCACACTACAGTTATGATTGTCAATCGGGAAACACGCTTGTCTATGAGCAGTTTCCTGGTAACGATTATAACTCTAGCACTTCTCACCCACATCCACAACAGTTTTACTATTGTGATTACTGTGGAGGTCCACACTCTAGCTCGGATTGTCAAACAAGGAATCCATTTCCTTGTAACAATTACGACTATTCGTTTTCAGACCCACCTCCACAGTACGATATGATTCACACAACTCCTCAAGAAACCGAGCAAGACCTTTTACTAAAGGCTCTTGATATTTTAAAAGAACTTAAGGAGGAGTTGGCTACTTCATCGTTTCAAAGCTCTCGTGAGAAATCTATGGCAGAATTACTTGCTGAAGAACGAGAGGCTAGAAACGAATTGAGTATGGAGGAATTACTTGTCTTAGAACAAGCAGCTAAAACACGTGCTATATTTCGCAATGCTGCTCTTCTAGACTGCGATGATGATGATGATGATGTTACCTTTGATATTTCTCAATTTTGTGAGGGTTCATCAAGTTCATTTGTTGTGATTCCTTCCTCGGAAAATCAGGGAGAAAAGAGTATGCAAGAATTGCTAGCAGAAGAACACATGAAAAATATAGAATCTATGTGTGCTAGTCTTTCTTATCTCCCTCAGTCTGTTATCACACCCGAAGTTCACACTCACTCTCTGAACATGGGGGATGAGCATCTTAGCACTATTCCTGCAAAGGAATCGGACGAATTCATAAAGTCTAGTGTTGAGATCCTTGTCCCAATCCCGAGAGAGTCACAGGGAACTTTGGATGATATGTGTGATATTCCTTCCCCTATTGAGTGTCCTAAAGATCAATTTGAGACTTTCTCAGATTATAGCGATGATTGTATATCTTATGGAGACATCGAATATGTTGAGGCATCAGTTCCACAAACTGATGCTGATCATCTTCTTGAGGAGTTCGCTGATGAACTTACTCACATCGATCCACTTTCACTTGAAAGTGATGATGGTCTCCTCGATTTCCAAGCCGATCTGGGAGAAATTGAAAGTCTCCTATATCATGATCCGTCACTCACTTCTGATCCCAACAGTCCAACAGAGAATAATATTCACCTTGTTCCCGAAACATTCAATACCACTCTCACCAATCCTCTATTTGAATTCGATTCTGAATTCACTTCGATCTCTGATAATCCACTCTTTGGTACTCAGATTGAGGATTGTGATGAGTCTTTTCCGGAACATGAGTTCCTAGATTCACATCTTGTGAATGATTCTCTTCATGAGGAGTTCTCCGGTGAACTCGCTCATCAGTTTAATAGCCCGGGGGGAGATGCACTCAATCATGAGGATTTGCAAATTCCCACCCACCCTCCCGGGTTGTTTACGAGCTTACCCTTTGAAATCCAAAATCAGGCTACGGAGCCTGCTCTCGAGGAAGAAGATCAAATCATGCTTTTTATCATGATTTTCTTCCTTTTCTTCACCTACAGGGTGACCTCTTCTCTTCTTCACTCCTTCGGGAGTGAGGACACTATATTTGATCCCGGCATTTTCATGTATCATTATCTTGAGCCGGATACTTATCTCATCGGTGTGGAACTTTCACGTGCTTCATATGTTTGTCCAAACATTTTGAATGAAAGTCCGATTGAGATTGTTTCTTCCACATCATGCTTCCCCAAGGACAAATGAATTCGGGGTCGAGTCAAGCTAGCGACTCGGTAAACAAAAACAATAGCATGCTTATAGGGTTTTCACCCTAAGTGTGGGGGAGTCCCCCATGCTATGGTTACAAGAGTGAAAAAACAAAATGGTGTTTTCCACGCTTAGCTTGTAATGTTACCCTTTTACGTTCAAAATGTCGGCATAATAGCCGGGATTTTGAATATTGAGGACAATATTCATGCTAAGTGTGGGGGGGGGGGGGGGGGGGGTATTCGCTATTCTAGCGAATTTTATCACATTTTACTATATAATACCCCCGTTTTTGCCAAAATTTCAAAAATTTTAAAAAATTTTCACTGGTACTTCAAAATTTTTGTGGTAATCAGTCCGCCTTGTCTAACCGACAAAAGGGATTGGCTAGTCCAGGAGCAAACGGCTCTTGGTAAAGACATATCAAATCCGTTTATGGCTTGCAATTTGCCCAAAATTGTATGGTTCCTCAACTCCCCAAAAACAAATGAGTTGGCTAGCCCGCAAGATTATGGCTTGTGGTAAAGGCCGTGGAAAATCCATAATTGGTAATCAGCTCACCAAGATGTTGACTATTCCATCAAGAGCTGGCTAGTCCAGGAGCAAACGACTCCTGGTAAAGACAAATCAAATCCGTTGACAGCTGGTGGTTTGCTCAAAATCACACGGTTATCAGGTGTGCCACAGTTCTCACACCTGGCTACTCTAGAAGTGATGGCTTTTGCTAAAGAGTTTAAAATCCATAAAGTTTTCAAAACAGTTATTGCTAGAGACTAGCAATAGTTTAGTGTGGGGGATTGATGAGTGTGTAAATACTCATCATTTTATACCCATTTAGACTGCGAAAACGACCAAAAACTAACCAAATATTCCAAATATATCGTGTTTTTGTGTTTATGCATGTGCAGGTACGAATATCATGAAAAAGGACAAAAATCAAGTCAAAACGAAAACGAAAAAAAAAAAAAAAATTGGATAGAGCACAAAATTACGGTGTCAACGATAAATTTTATTTGGAGCATCGATGAAAAAAAAACGAAAAGTGAAAGACTAAAGAAGCCCGAACAAAGATTAATGCCAAATATACTTGTTACATTGGGCCAGCCACAAAATTCAGTTGAAGCCCAAGTCCATATGTGGCCCAAGATGTAAAAGAAAATAAATGAAAGTTAAAGCCCAAGTGATGAAATCAAAGGAGGCCAAAGCCCACCAATAATGAAAATGAAATATCTGGTTATAGATGGTAGCGTACAGAAGACGCATGATATTGTCTGGGGGCACTAAGTTTTATCTTGGAGGCATGTAAAATTATTATTTTTTTTTAGTCTTAGGCATCTACATTGTTTTTCTTTATGTCCGAATCTCTTAACAATTTAACTGGAGGTAGCAGCTTTTATATAAAATGAAACTTAGTTGTGTTCCTTTTCATTAATTTCTTTTTCTTAGTATGAGCATTTAATTTCACTCACAAATATTTTATTTCTATTGTAATCTTATATGATTTCTTCATGTAGTAAACTGGAACAAGTGCCCATCTTTATTTATTTGAATCTTTTGCGGAAAATGTTTTTCATTTCTTAATTTTCGTGGTTGGCCTTTGTGTCATTCAGATAATATTAGTCATTTTCTTTATATGTTTGTCATTATCATGTGCTTAATAGTTGTACTTGTTAGTTTATCAATCATATTTTGTTAAACTTTTTCTTTTATCTTTTGCATTGTTAGTTTAGAAGCGTTTTTTTTTTTTTTTTTTTTTTTTTTTTTTTAAAGTCATTTTGTTAGTTTTTTTTTATAAACTTTTTTTCATTTTACAAAACAATTGTAAGTTAGTAGTGGTGATTTGAAAGAGATTATGTATCAAGGAAGATTTGGGTATATGAGCTCGTAGATTGGGTATTAATTATATTATGTTTTGGAGTTCATTTGATCCGTAGTCTTCATATTTGGTGACTTCTAATCCTTTTTCAATTATCTCTTTTTATTATATATTGTTTATTGCTATGTTTAGACTTATTATGCTTATTTATGTTATTAGTGTAATTTTTATTACGCACGAGTAGTTCATATATGTTAGTTTAGAAATATGCTTGTTATTGTTGGATTAATTGTTATTGTTAGCTTAGTAATCATGAGTAGCTAGTAGATTTTTTTTCTATATACTTGTTGAGTAGATTATTTCTTGAATTAAGTATGGTTTTATAAAAGTTAGAAAATATAAAGGTTAGTAATTTTAAGTTACTTAGATTGAAATTTTGGTTGTTTGAACGGGCAAAAGCCGTAAAAATAATTGGGTTTTAATTTAGATATTGATATCTTTTTATGAAAAAATTATTTTCAAAAGAAACCAACGTTGTGAGAAAATAATTATTTGTAAGAGATATCGATTCATTAATAAAGGACTTAATTGAAATAATAAACCAAACTTAAGGATCGTGATAATTTGCTTAACAAGTATATCTATTTATCATACATTTCTTATTTGCTTGCTTAGTATAATCTTGTTTATTATTTTTAGTTGTTATCTTTTATCGGTAACTTTATATTATTTACTTGCTACTAGTGTTATTATTATCTTTGCTTTAATCATTTAGTTTTAGGCCCGTTTTAAGTTTAGATTGCGTTTTATGTTATTTGTGCTTTCCGTTATTGTTTTATATGCTTTAATATATGTTTTCTAGTGTAAATTTACCATTCATTGTTTCATACACGACTATATCTCTTCACCATTCACAACCCCTTTCTGTCCAAATTCACCCGATCACAAACCCGTTTGATAACAATTCACGCCTCGCTGGGACATAACGACCCGGGGAAACCCTATTCTTCACCGGTTATCTTGCACTTTCTTCCAGGCACGCCTATTGACCGCACCCGGTTGACTGGTTGGTTTGGGAGGAGTCAAATTTTGGCGCCGTTGCCGGGGAGGTGTACGCGCTATTCTAAACGGTTTTTCTGATTAGTGTCTTTGGAATTCGTTCCAGTGTACATTTATCCACCCCTTGTTCATATTATCTTATTATTATCATATATAAAAACAAAACCGTTCCCGAAAACTTTTTAAACTCAGTTTTCAACGAACACAAAAACACAAAAACATTTTCTATCTCCTTTGTACAAAATGTTTACCCAAAAACCCAAAAATATTCACCTTTACCCTCTCACATATTTGATTCTTCATCCCTACCCCTCCCAAACCATTTGATTCTTTCTATGTCTCATCCACACTTTCTGGTTTGCCAGTGGTGTGGTAGTTCTCATAATGGTGGTATTTGCCCCGGTTGTGGCATGGTAGAGTCAGGAAACAGGTCTGTCTATAACCAAGATCCCCATTTCTATCATGACACCACTGATTCATTCCACCAGCTACCACACCATGATTCTCAGCAGTTTTACTGTTGCGAGTACTGTGGTGGTTCACACTACAGTTATGATTGTCAATCGGGAAACACGCTTGTCTATGAGCAGTTTCCTGGTAACGATTATAACTCTAGCACTTCTCACCCACATCCACAACAGTTTTACTATTGTGATTACTGTGGAGGTCCACACTCTAGCTCGGATTGTCAAACAAGGAATCCATTTCCTTGTAACAATTACGACTATTCGTTTTCAGACCCACCTCCACAGTACGATATGATTCACACAACTCCTCAAGAAACCGAGCAAGACCTTTTACTAAAGGCTCTTGATATTTTAAAAGAACTTAAGGAGGAGTTGGCTACTTCATCGTTTCAAAGCTCTCGTGAGAAATCTATGGCAGAATTACTTGCTGAAGAACGAGAGGCTAGAAACGAATTGAGTATGGAGGAATTACTTGTCTTAGAACAAGCAGCTAAAACACGTGCTATATTTCGCAATGCTGCTCTTCTAGACTGCGATGATGATGATGATGATGTTACCTTTGATATTTCTCAATTTTGTGAGGGTTCATCAAGTTCATTTGTTGTGATTCCTTCCTCGGAAAATCAGGGAGAAAAGAGTATGCAAGAATTGCTAGCAGAAGAACACATGAAAAATATAGAATCTATGTGTGCTAGTCTTTCTTATCTCCCTCAGTCTGTTATCACACCCGAAGTTCACACTCACTCTCTGAACATGGGGGATGAGCATCTTAGCACTATTCCTGCAAAGGAATCGGACGAATTCATAAAGTCTAGTGTTGAGATCCTTGTCCCAATCCCGAGAGAGTCACAGGGAACTTTGGATGATATGTGTGATATTCCTTCCCCTATTGAGTGTCCTAAAGATCAATTTGAGACTTTCTCAGATTATAGCGATGATTGTATATCTTATGGAGACATCGAATATGTTGAGGCATCAGTTCCACAAACTGATGCTGATCATCTTCTTGAGGAGTTCGCTGATGAACTTACTCACATCGATCCACTTTCACTTGAAAGTGATGATGGTCTCCTCGATTTCCAAGCCGATCTGGGAGAAATTGAAAGTCTCCTATATCATGATCCGTCACTCACTTCTGATCCCAACAGTCCAACAGAGAATAATATTCACCTTGTTCCCGAAACATTCAATACCACTCTCACCAATCCTCTATTTGAATTCGATTCTGAATTCACTTCGATCTCTGATAATCCACTCTTTGGTACTCAGATTGAGGATTGTGATGAGTCTTTTCCGGAACATGAGTTCCTAGATTCACATCTTGTGAATGATTCTCTTCATGAGGAGTTCTCCGGTGAACTCGCTCATCAGTTTAATAGCCCGGGGGGAGATGCACTCAATCATGAGGATTTGCAAATTCCCACCCACCCTCCCGGGTTGTTTACGAGCTTACCCTTTGAAATCCAAAATCAGGCTACGGAGCCTGCTCTCGAGGAAGAAGATCAAATCATGCTTTTTATCATGATTTTCTTCCTTTTCTTCACCTACAGGGTGACCTCTTCTCTTCTTCATTAATTTCTTTTTCTTAGTATGAGCATTTAATTTCACTCACAAATATTTTATTTCTATTGTAATCTTATATGATTTCTTCATGTAGTAAACTGGAACAAGTGCCCATCTTTATTTATTTGAATCTTTTGCGGAAAATGTTTTTCATTTCTTAATTTTCGTGGTTGGCCTTTGTGTCATTCAGATAATATTAGTCATTTTCTTTATATGTTTGTCATTATCATGTGCTTAATAGTTGTACTTGTTAGTTTATCAATCATATTTTGTTAAACTTTTTCTTTTATCTTTTGCATTGTTAGTTTAGAAGCGTTTTTTTTTTTTTTTTTTTTTTTTTTTTTTAAAGTCATTTTGTTAGTTTTTTTTTATAAACTTTTTTTCATTTTACAAAACAATTGTAAGTTAGTAGTGGTGATTTGAAAGAGATTATGTATCAAGGAAGATTTGGGTATATGAGCTCGTAGATTGGGTATTAATTATATTATGTTTTGGAGTTCATTTGATCCGTAGTCTTCATATTTGGTGACTTCTAATCCTTTTTCAATTATCTCTTTTTATTATATATTGTTTATTGCTATGTTTAGACTTATTATGCTTATTTATGTTATTAGTGTAATTTTTATTACGCACGAGTAGTTCATATATGTTAGTTTAGAAATATGCTTGTTATTGTTGGATTAATTGTTATTGTTAGCTTAATAATCATGAGTAGCTAGTAGATTTTTTTTCTATATACTTGTTGAGTAGATTATTTCTTGAATTAAGTATGGTTTTATAAAAGTTAGAAAATATAAAGGTTAGTAATTTTAAGTTACTTAGATTGAAATTTTGGTTGTTTGAACGGGCAAAAGCCGTAAAAATAATTGGGTTTTAATTTAGATATTGATATCTTTTTATGAAAAAATTATTTTCAAAAGAAACCAACGTTGTGAGAAAATAATTATTTGTAAGAGATATCGATTCATTAATAAAGGACTTAATTGAAATAATAAACCAAACTTAAGGATCGTGATAATTTGCTTAACAAGTATATCTATTTATCATACATTTCTTATTTGCTTGCTTAGTATAATCTTGTTTATTATTTTTAGTTGTTATCTTTTATCGGTAACTTTATATTATTTACTTGCTACTAGTGTTATTATTATCTTTGCTTTAATCATTTAGTTTTAGGCCCGTTTTAAGTTTAGATTGTGTTTTATGTTATTTGTGCTTTCCGTTATTGTTTTATATGCTTTAATATATGTTTTCTAGTGTAAATTTACCATTCATTGTTTCATACACGACTATATCTCTTCACCATTCACAACCCCTTTCTGTCCAAATTCACCCGATCACAAACCCGTTTGATAACAATTCACGCCTCGCTGGGACATAACGACCCGGGGAAACCCTATTCTTCATCGGTTATCTTGCACTTTCTTCCAAGCACGCCTATTGACCGCACCCGGTTGACTGGTTGGTTTGGGAGGAGTCATATAGTAACTCACAAGACGACAACTACGGACTTGGCACAACCTAACAATATCAACTCGTTCAGAAACCATTTCCTCAAAATCGAATATTCCCAAACCCGAACGTTTTCCATTTTTCTTTCCGAAAATCCATTTCTCGTATTATCTCGTATTAGTTTGGAGTTTGGCGTTTGGTATCCATACGGGTGGTGGGTTGACACAACTCAAACCAAGAAGTCACAACAAAAAGGATAATAAAACAATCTATAGGTCTAATATTAGTCCAATATATTATTTAAATAAATCATCGAAGTTTATCAAATCCGTCGATTTGGTAATCACCCATATTTATTTACTTAATATACCATTCTAAGATTATACCCGAATCCTAGGTCACACGTTGCACATAAAGTACTATATGGTAT
The DNA here is from genome assembly GCA_030686995.1 of Artemisia argyi. Classification (NCBI taxonomy): domain Eukaryota; kingdom Viridiplantae; phylum Streptophyta; class Magnoliopsida; order Asterales; family Asteraceae; genus Artemisia; species Artemisia argyi. The sequence continues at coordinate 225,925,678 of CM060680.1, read as the reverse complement.
ATATCAAAGTTTAATAAATTCTCTAATTATGCCGTTAAGCTTACCAAATTCGTCAATTTGGCAACCTCACGAGATACTTAGTAATTCATTAATCTTGTACACATACCACAACCTATGGGCGTCGTAGGATACGATGCCCATTAATATACTCAATTTAAATAACTAAATAGCTCTTATATAACCCGTCGATTAAATAAGTTACGTAGTTATCGAAAGTGAGTGTATTAATTGTCATATATCCGTGACAACACAAATGTCACAAATAATAAACCACTTGGACTCAAGTGACCACGACCCCGTAAACTCGATAGTTTTCCTCGTTAATTTAAAAGATATTATTTTATTTAATATTTATTCAACGTCAAGATTTCCTCATTATTTATAATATTTAATCATAATAACGCTCCCAATAATATTACACTACTCTCATAGCATAATATTTATAGTCACGTTATTATTATAATATTACTCGTGATCTTGTTATTATTAATATACGCATTTATATATTTATATATATGTTATTCACGTCTATATATTTATATAAACGTTTATATTACCAATAATATTATAACGAGTTTTATTATTCGCGTTTTAAATTGTAAATAATTATTGAGTCATACGAAATGGTCACATGTCCGAGTCATCACTCTCGGCTCATTGTCCAAGTCCAAAATAATATAAGCAAGTCATAAATAATCAATCCAACTCCGTCCAAATCAATCCCAAAACACGTGCTACAACAATAGGGTCCGACTACGGCACCCGACTAACCTATCTCTGTCAATCTAAGTGACCGTCTCACAATCGGTCCCCAGTTTACCATTCGTCAACAACTTCTCAATATCACAATAAATCCATTGTCGAGGCCACAAAGGGTCTCGACCCAACAAAAGCATTCGGCCGAAACTAAAAGTACCACAACAATATCAAGTCCACAAGAAACACAACAAGGCAAATAAAAGTATCATAAGGATTAATTCCGGGTTGGTTTACCAAGCCAAACCCGAGCCTTTCGACTCACTTGAATCTCGGCACACAACACGAGTCACAAAGACTCGAACCAAGACCAAGAGGTCTCCAAAAATAAGCTCCAATGAGCCATCCAAAACTGCCTAATTCGACCCACTTGGGTCGCGGCATCAACAACAACAATCGACCAATAAATCAAGACTCAATCGAGTCTAGCCAATCACCAAAGTAAACCAACATGAAAACCAAGAATCCAAGGCCACAATAAGAACAATAACGAGCCACATGGCTCGAACCCACATCAAGCCGTGAGTCCAAGACTCACGGTTCACTCGACCCATCGAGATTACACCAAGACCCGGATACCAAACCCATTTTTAACATCAAAATCATTATTTCTCAACATATCAATTCGATTCCCATCAAAACCTTCCATGTTCCCACGGATTTAACACCAAGTTGAGGCACCCAAGTGCCAAAAACGAGCTTACTCACCTTCTTGTACTTTGAATCTCACGGATCTAGTAAAAACAATAAGATTAAGATCGGATTTGATAAGATTCGTGGTGTTAGGGAGGGTTATATGGCGCGTGTTATATACCAAATGAAAGGGAAAAAGATGATGAACAAGATGGTGGTTGTGGTTTTGTTGTGAGGGCGGCGGTGTGATGGTGGTGGCCGGTTTGATGGTGCGACGACTAGGGTTAGAAAGAGGGGAGAGAGAGAGAGAGAGTTTAGTGAGGGTGATTGTGTTTGTGTGTGTGGTGAGATAACCACAAAGACGATTTTTGTATATTTACTCTAAAAAAAAACTTTTCTTTTTAATAATAATAATAATAATAATAATAATAATAATAATAATAATAATAATAATAATAATAATAATAATAATAATAATAATAATAATAATAATATGAGTGGGTAATAAGGGTGAGTGTAAAATACACGGTCCAAAACCCGAAACTCATTTCAAAACGTTTAATATCTCGCGAAACGTTCCGTAAGTAAATAAGTATTGTCGTACTCGTAAAATCAAGACATAAAATTTCTGTTAGGTTATCCTAGTGCCGGAGTCAACGTAGTACCAAGTGAGAATTCAAAAATAAATCACCATGTATATTTCCATAACAAATCATTAAATAATTCTCAAATCCCATAACGATATTAAATATAAACAACCATAAAATAGGTCTTACAAGTTCGTTACGAATAAAATTTCAAATAAAAATTTATAAACGAACTTTAATGTAATGCGGGTTTTTAAAATGGCTCCCTAATTTGCCGGTTGTCACATCCTCCCAGTCTCAGAAGAAACCCGTCCCGGGTTTCTCTCGGAACAATTCATCTACGAAGTGAAAAGCTTCGGATATCTCTTCCGGAACTCGTCCTCACGTTCCCACGTAAAAGTTAGGGCAATAGTTTTTTAGCTTAGTGTTACTCTACCGATTTATTTCCTAATTACTTTTAGCTCTTGTACTCTTCATTTCAATGTAGTTCAGCTTTTAATATAATTTAATTCAAGTTTATTTCTATTGCAATTACTTCTAAATTTACTCATAAGCATTTACTTGTTTTCTCATTAATGATTGCTTAAGCTTATATAAACTTATTTACTATTGTACTAGCTTTCTAAAAGTCTCTGAGAGCTTGTTGGTCATTTACTATTTCATTTACTGTTTTATAAACCAAAAAAAAAAATATTATGGTAGATTAGTTATCCAAGATTCAATAAGCTTTGTTTTCTGTTTCTATAAGCTCATATAAGCTCAGAATAGATTAATGTGAGCTTTTATTTAGATAATACTATTCTAATTTCAAGTTCTCATCAAAGTCAACAAAAGTCAAACTACTTATTCAATAAGCACTTGAGCTTATTCATGAAGATGAAGACCCCTAGGACTTATAGATTTCTTTTCTGAGCTTCTTATGGTTTGAAATAAGCCCTTGTTTAGAGCAAAGGGTAATTGTAAGTCTCATTTCCATTTTCTAGTTTATTTACTCAAACTACTTATTTGCTTATTACTGCTTAATTATGTGCTTGTTTGTGATTTTTATGCTTATTTGGTCTATGTGAGTTCATTGGTTGCTTTTTCACTTGGTTACATTTACTAGTTCTCATAATTGTTGATTTTTGCATTTAACTGTCATATTTAGCATTCCTAGATTTAGCTTGTTAAACTACTTATTTTTCAATCATATTAGTCTTAATATAGTGCTTGTAGCTTAAATAGTAAGTTTGATTCATTATATTTACTTAAATCTCTTTAAAACTTAAATATACCAATAACAGTCTTGCATAAAGTGGTGTTTAGCATTGTTTGACTTTATAAGTCAAAGCTAGTTTAGGCCTCAATTTGAATTTTTAGTAGCTTTATTTTCATATAAGAAGCAGTTTTCTAGTGATTTCTATCATTTTTCAAATTATTTTGTAGGATCTGCATCAGTAGTTAAATTATAGGATCATATTGTTGGAATTATTATATCATGACATTCATATAAATAAACCAAGTACATCAAAGTGAGCATAAGCGGAAGCAATTATAATAGATCGAATAACATGTAATTAATTAATCAATTATTTAAATCGTAAACGTACCTTTGTGATTCTACCCCGAACAAGAATCAATGCAATCTTCCGGAACCAAGAACCCTAATAAGGGTTTATAAGGATTATATGAATTACCCCTTACCTTTTTGTAATTCAATCCAAGAATCAAACAATAGTGTGTTTGATTCACGTTCTTGTACACACGTACTAATTCAAGAAAAGTATTTGCAAGTAATAAACACAAAACCCTTTTTTTTATACAAGAAAATCGAAACCCTTAGGGGTGTTCGTTTGATGAATCGACCAAGGAAGAAAAGAGAGAAGAAAACACCAAGATGTGTGTGTACAAGTTATGATAAAAACCTACATCTTGGGTTTGCTTATATACTACACAAGACTTGGAGCTCAAGGCACAATGGAGGTGGGTTTACCCCCCTTGCCGATCGGTTTGGAGCCCAAAGAGGGTGTTCCGGAACCTTCTCTTGTTTCCATGTTTTGTCTAGTATTTACTTTCCTAATCTTCGTTTAATAAATAATTAGTTATTAATCAATAATACTAATTATTATTATTTGTTTTGTGTTTAATAATTAATTATAACATTTTATAAATAATTATTACATTTTCTTTTCATACGTATTGTGTGCAATCCCGTGATCTCAAGTTCGATCCTAACACATGACTATTATTATTTTGTCTATAAAACCAACAACTCCCACTTAGACATATCATAATAGTGTGATCACATCGGTTAGGGTCTTGCAACACGCCGATGCCTCTAGTACAACTTGAGTAAGGCTCTTGGAAAACCTTTTAATGATTTCTCATTATTATTATTTTCCCTTTGTTTCTAATACCGTGTTAAATAAGGATATGGATCTAGGTCATTCCTTAATTAACCATTCTGTTTCTCGTTTTTAGAAATTGACAAGATTACCAAATCTTTTGAACCTTTCAAGAAAGACCTTGGGCGTGGCCACGCAAACACCTTTGACAACCCTACGAGGGGCCCAGCAGTATTAAACTCCAAAAATTAATTTGAAGGAACAAATTCTTTATTGATTACAAGCAAAACACACAAACTTTGTAACACTTCCGAAAACAACCCTTATGACTACCAGTTACGTATAGCGTTAAGTTGTTCCACAAAAATGTACTACATTCATGACCGTTATCTTGTATCTCAAGTCTAAGGATAACTTCTTATGATTTACTTAATGACAAGATCCATAAAGTAACATTATATAGTTGGGATAAGTCATATATTCAGTATCATCGAATATCGTCTGAAATGGCATGACTATGCATCAATATACTTTAAGTATATTATACCAACTTCAGATTTGTCTTAATTTAATAATATTCCCATATCATTAACTGACAACGGACAATTTAGAATAACCTTTATTCATGGATTTAAACATGCAAAATTAGGACAACAATAATTAACAATAGAAATAAACATACCAACATACTTTATTTCATTAAAATAATGATTATTTACAATATCCTTTATCCAAATACTAATCACAGTTATGCATGAAACTACTAGCTAATTTAAGTCCAATTCCATTGACTAATTCATTAAGCTTCTCTTTCGCCAAAGCCTTAGTGAACGGATCAGCTAAGTTTTCATTTGTGTGAACCTTCAACAGATTTATTTCACCTTCGTCAACCTTTTCACGAACAAAGTGATACTTCCATAGAAAATGTCTGGTGCCTCTCATGACTCCAGGTTCATTGGCAAATATGATTGCAGCAGAATTGTCGCAATACATATTAATAGGTAATTCAATTGAAGGCATAACACCAAGCCCAGAAACGAATTTCCTAATCCAAACAGCCTCCATAACAGCTTCTGAAGCAGCAATGTATTCAGCTTCTGTTGCAGACATCGCAATCGTACTCTGCTTCTTGCTCCTCCAGTCTACAGCTCCTCCATTAATAACAAAGACATAACCCGTCTGAGACTTCGAATCATCTTTATTACTTTGAAAGGATGCATCGCAGAAACCTGTAACACAAAGTTCTGCAGCTGGATCTCCACCATATACCAAAAACATATCTTTTGTATTCCTCAAATACTTAAGAATATGCTTAACAGCAATCCAATGTTTATCACCTGGATTCTGTTGAAAATTGACTGGTAATATTTTGAGCAAACGCCACATCTGGCCTTGTGCGCTTAACCGCATACATAATAGATCCTACAGCCGAAACATAAGGAACTTTACTCATGCGAGCCACCTCAGCAGGTGTTGAAGCACAAAACTCATTACATAAGCCATGTTTTAATTCCATCGGCAAATATCCTTTCTTGGAATTTTGCATATTGAATCTTTTCAATATTTTGTCAATGTAAGCACTTTGACTTAATCCAATTAACCGCCTTGATCTATCTCTATATATTTTGATTCCCAGAATGTATGCAGCTTCTCCTAAATCTTTCATAGAAAAGCACTTTCCAAGATATGCCTTAACCTTTTGCAAACTTGGAATGTCTTTTCCCATGATCAATATGTCATCAACATATAGAATTAGAAAAGTTACATTATCACTCCCACTAACTTTGTGATACACACATGGCTCATCAAGATTTTGAGTGAATCCAAACTTTTTGATCTCAGCATCAAATCTCTTGTTCCATTGTCGTGATGCTTGTTTCAATCCATAAATGGATCTTTTAAGTTTGCAAACACGATTTGGAAATTCTGGATTTTCAAACCCTTCTGGTTGTGCCATATAGATGTCTTCATCTAGATGACCATTTAAGAAAGCGGTTTTCACATCCATTTGCCAAATCTCATAGTCATAGTACGCTGCTATAGCTATGAGAATTCTTATAGCTCTTATTTCTGCTACAGGAGAAAACGTCTCCTCGTAATCAATTCCAAAAGTTTGAGTAAAACCTTTAGCAACTAGACGAGCCATATAAATGTGTGCATATCCATCCATGTCAGTCTTGATTTTGTAAAGCCACTTACTCCCAACTACCTTGGCACCAGGAGGTAAGTCAACTTCTTCCCAGACTTCATTATCATGCATGGATTGCATTTCCCCATCCATAGCAGCTTTCCATTTAGCATTTTGAGGGTTATTAATGGCAGCTCTATAACTAGTAGGTTCATTAAGATCCCCTAGTGTATGCTCATCAACCTCTACATTAAGACATAGACGGTCAGGAGCTTTCACAGATCTTGAAGATCTGCGAATGGGAATTACTTCAACGTCCGGTGGAGGACCCAGACTTTCCGGTTCTATAGGAAGAGTGCTAGTGTTTTCTGAAGGTAATGCATTATTTAGATCATCTTCTAGATCATATACTCTCCCACTGATTTCTTGAACCACAAAATTACTTTCAAGAAAATCACCATATCTTGCAACAAACACTTTGTTCTCAGGTGGGTAGTAAAAGTAGTAACCCATGGTTTCTTTAGGGTATCCTACGAAAATGCATTTTACAGATCTTTGTTGGAGTTTATCTTGTGAGTCACGTTTAACATACGCCTCACAACCCCAGACCTTTAAATAAGACAAGTTCGGAGCTTTTCCAGTCCATATCTCATATGGTGTCTTATCAACCTTCTTGGTGGGAACCATATTCAAAATACGAACAGCTGTTTCAAGAGCATAATCCTAAAAAGACAAAGGAAGATTAGTAAGATTATACATTGATCGAACCATGTCCAACAATGTACGATTCCTTCTCTCGGATACACCATTTTGTTGTGGAGTATATGGAGATGTGAGATTCTGGACAATTCCATTCTCATTTAAGAAATCTTTAAAATCTTGACTAAGGTATTCACCACCTCGATCAGAACGAAGAGCTTTAATCTTCTTTCCCAATTGCAATTCTACTTCTGCTTTGAAAACTTTAAATGTTTCAAACACTTCATGTTTATGTTTAAGTAAATAAACATAACCATAACGGCTGAAATCATCCGTAAAAGTTAAGAAGTATACATCACCTCTCCTTGACACATGTCTAAGTGGTCCACATACATCCGTGTGTATTAAACCAAGTAGATCTGAAGCTCTTTCCATATTACTATGAAAAGGTTTCTTTGTCATCTTCCCAGAAATACAAGAATCGCATTTATCAAATGACTCATCATTGATATTATTCAAAAGCCCTTCACGTTGCAGCTTTTGCATGTGAGTCTTGCCTATATGGGCAAGTCTACAGTGCCAAAGGTAAGACGAATTCAAGTCATACTTCATTCTCTTACTTATGCTGTACATCGAATTATTATTATTGTTGGAAGTCACACAATTATTCATATCAATTTTAAAAACACCAATCACAGCAACAGCATTAAAATAAAATACACCATTTAAAGAAACAGAAATTTTATTGCCATCAATAGTATGAGTAAAACCAAGATCCAACAAACATGAAAAGGAAACAACACCTCTAATTATAGAAGGTGCATAATGACAATTGTTTAAACAAAGTACTAAACCCGAAGGTAAAACTAAATCAAACATTCCTATGGCTTCAACTGCTGCTTGTGCTCCATTTCCCACATGCAGAAATTGCTCCCCATAAGCTAGTCTCCTTTCCTCTCTAAACCCCTGCAGTGTATTACAAATATTAATACCCCATCCAGTATCATATACCCAGGAATTTAATTTATGAGATAAAGTAAATAATTCAATGACAAATAAGTTACCTGAAGTGCTGGCGCCCATGTGCCCAGTCTTCTTAACCTTATTGTTTCGCAAGTCATCGAGATAAAGAGGACAATTCCTCTTCCAGTGGCCCATCACCTTGCAGTAATGGCATCCTTGATCCTTCTTTGGATTATTCTTGACAGGAGGGTTCTTCTTAGGTTGAGGTGGTTGATAAGCCATAACCTGCTTATTCTTATCAGCCTTCTTCTTTCCTTTACCCTTCTTCTTGTTCGCATTTGGCTTGTTAATTCTACCCCCTTGTATAGCAAGAACTTGGGGCGTAGGAGCCTTTGGTGTCAACCCTTTCTCATAATCAATGAGCAGTGCGTGCAATTTACTTACTGTCTTCCCCACGCAATGCATATTGAAGTTCCTCACAAAACCATTAAAATCCTTGTTAAGGGATCTATTGATTAAATTCACAGCCATATCATTCTCATAGGGTTTCTTAAGTGTTTGTAGTTGATCTATGAAACTTTTCATCTTCAACACATGAGCACTCACAGGTTCACCATCACCTTGCTTACAACCATGTAGAGCCTCCATCAAATCGTAAATCTCTACATTTGATGGTTTCTCATAGAGTTTCTTGAGTTCATCAATCATGTTCATGGGGAAATACTCCTCAAACTGCCTTTGAAGAGGTGTGGACATCGCCCCTAACATCATTGCGGCCACATCAATATGTTCCTTGCAATCAAGATTCCATTTGGCCTTAGCAGCATCAGTAGCTGCAGTGCCTTCAGGTTCAGCAGGACAAGGCGTTTTCAAGATTTCAAGTTGACCAGTCACTCGCAGGACAATCCTTAGTGAACGATACCAATCATTGAAATTCTCTGAGCCAGTCAATTTTTCTCGTTCAAAATAAGTTTTGAACACAGAACGAAAGTTGGTGTTATCAGTTTGAGCCATTTCTACAGATAAAGAAAGTTCAAAACATTAGTATTTTTTATAATACAATTTTTCAAGAAAATTAAAATACCCAAGGAAAATATCCATAGAATAATCTTGAAAACTAGGATCCTCCATAAACATAGTTTCATCACATCAGTTGATCTGCTAGTAATGAAAGTATAATATGAGGTAACTTGTCGTACAAGTAATTGGCATAACATTTGTCCAATTCCTAGATATATGGGATTTACAATCACAAAACATTTGTATTGTAAGCATGTTTAGTCCCCATCATAATGCCTTGAGTCCAAGATCTCACTTACTACTCAATTTAAGTCTTCTAACTTAAAAACTGCAAACTCACAAATCCATCACATCAGTTGATCTGCTAGCAATGAATTTATGAAATTTACCTCTCCATTGCAATCTCGCCAAGTTCTCACATGACGTAAATTACAACTTCAAGTGTTCTTAATTAGATGGCATTCGACTTAATTTTATAAGGGTATTAATATTTTGATGTGATCAAAATAATGTATGAAGAAGCATGCATACAACTTCATAACATTGGTTTTACAAAACATTTTTATTACCAATTTGCTAAGAGTAAAATAACAAAGTTTTGATTGAGGTATCGGGTTCACCAATTAAAGAATAACCATCAATTATCGTCCACTATATCGTACTTTTGCATAAGCCCTAAAGCTTAGTGTTTCGGATAATCATTGTGGAATTGTGGATAATTCACCCTTAAAATGACAGTGTACATGTAATGGTTGTTCGGTAAGTCTAATTTACACACAAACGAGCGTTAAGACAAAATGTTGTCTCTCTAAGGCTACAATTTAATGCGTTGCCATCCTTATACCCATCTTATAGTGTGTAAACTTCGGTCGAGCCTATTTAACCATTACGTACAAAAACATCAATCAACCAATCCTTTGAAATTTTAAACTCTTAAAAACCAAAACAATTTCGCCATTATTTAGTCCGTATTATTTTTCTATTCAAAAAATTACCCTTTTCGTTTATAAACATGTCTAACACAATAAATAAACAAAAAACAAGTAATATACAATAAAAAATAAACAACTAAATAAACAAATATACATCATCATAACAATTAAATATGTATAAAACATGTAGCCACATGCAAATCTTATTCAAAAGTCCTATTAATAATCAAATCTAGGTGTATTACGTATTAATTCAATTAGGGCTTTCTTCTTCTTAGAAAAAGAGCCACATACATCGATAAATCGATTGCGTAAGCCAAAATTAAATAAATACCACATAGCACATAATTGATTACTTAATATTGGAGTCTTCCCCAATTTGACATCTATTAAAATTTACATGTTTCGATATAACTTAACCATTAATATATATATAAACAATTTAAACCATTTAAATTATAACACAATATAAAAAATCCATGCAAATATGCACTTTTTCATGGATTTAGCTTAACAATTAACATATTGCACCAAGATCGTTTACTAAAACGCATAACAATTACATGACATCCTAGGGTTTCTAATTATATTAAAATTAAAAACCATAAACCCTAATAACCCTTAAAGGTCATTCGACCCAAAAAAAATTAGGGTTAGGGATTCTAACATATAAACCCTAAAAACATGTAACTAAACGAATCAAGATCCAATTTTTATGCGTTTCGATAATTAATTACACATTATAACGGCTCTAGATGCCACTGTTGGAATTATTATATCATGACATTCATATAAATAAACCAAGTACATCAAAGTGAGCATAAGCGGAAGCAATTATAATAGATCGAAAAACATGTAATTAATTAATCAATTATTTAAATCGTAAACGTACCTTTGTGATTCTAGCCCGAACAAGAATCAATGCAATCTTCCGGAACCAAGAACCCTAATAAGGGTTTATAAGGATTATATGAATTACCCCTTACCTTTTTGTAATTCAATCCAAGAATCAAACAATAGTGTGTTTGATTCACGTGCTTGTACACACGTACTAATTCAAGAAAAGTATTTGCAAGTAATAAACACAAAACCCTTTTTTTTTTTTGATACAAGAAAATCGAAACCCTTAGGGGTGTTCGTTTGATGAATCGACCAAGGAAGAAAAGAGAGAAGAAAACACTAAGATGTGTGTGTACAAGTTATGATAAAAACCTACATCTTGGGTTTGCTTATATACTACACAAGACTTGGAGCTCAAGGCACAATGGAGGTGGGTTTACCCCCCTTGCCGATCGGTTTGGAGCCCAAAGAGGGTGTTCCGGAACCTTCTCTTGTTTCCATGTTTTGTCTAGTATTTACTTTCCTAATCTTCGTTTAATAAATAATTAGTCATTAATCAATAATACTAATTATTATTATTTGTTTTGTGTTTAATAATTAATTATAACATTTTATAAATAATTATTACATTTTCTCTTCATACGTATTGTGTGCAATCCCGTGATCTCAAGTTCGATCCTAACACACGACTATTATTATTTTGTCTATAAAACCAACACATATAACTGTGTTATTAGGATCATAGTGCATAATCTAGATTGTTTGCAATTAGTTGTTATTTCGAGCCATTTTCTAGTTCACTTAGTCCCACTAATAGTATTGCATAAGTCATTTTAGCATTCAATTCATTTTGTCTACTTTTCAAATCTGCATAACCTAAACCAAAAACAGTTTCCAATAAGGCTTTGCATAAAAAAATGGTTTTCTGAGTTATTTAGTTGTTAAACTAGAGATACAAACTGATTTTCCACTGGTTGGAACATTTTTTACTTGTAAAAAATTGATTGAGATATAGCCTAAGTGGACAAATTACTAGCTGGTGATTTTGAGTTTTAATCATCTCAATATAAGGTCAATTAAGCTGTAACTTGGTAATAATAATCTCTGATTGGTTATCTAGTTGGTTTATGTTTTTATAATTTTATTTTTAGCTTTTGATTAGCATTAAGTTGCCACTTTGAACAGTTAGTACCCTCCTCATCTTCAATCTTAATCCATATCAACTGAAACTTGCTGGTATATATAATATTTACCTGCTTATTTAGTTAATTAGTATTTTAATTTTAGTTTTAGCTTTAGCTTAGCTTTTGAATAGCTTATAGTAGCCTGTGGAGCCTGTTTTGATATAAGCTTGTGTCAGCTTTTAGTTTTCTCAATTTATAGCTTCTCAGCCTTATAAGCTTCTGATTTTGATTTATTTCAGTTAGTTAAGATAGATTATAGTTAGTTTTAGCTTGTGCACTCTTAGGTAAGCTTATTGGTCCTTTATCAGTAGCTTTTAGTTTTAGAAATTCCAATAGGGCTCTTTTTCTTGAAACTGTTGGTTCATTAATCTTCTTCTGAGCTTATATTAGCTTTTCAGAAAATAAGTTTTCACAAAAGTTCTTATTCTTAAGCTGTTTAACAATTTGGCAAAAAGAAAAATGAAAAAAAAAAAAGTTCTTATTCTTAAGCTGTTTAACAATTTGGCAAAAAGAAAAATGAAAAAAAAAATAGTTTTAAAAAAAAGTGCAAAACTAGGATTCGAACCTTGGCCACCCGGCACACCACATACCATTTACCCTAGGGACTTCTCAAGAATAGTCTCGCAAAATTTAGGGCAAATGGCACAAAAATGTACTAAACTTAGGGTCTATTTTCAATAAAGGTACTATTTTTTTTTTTTTTTTTTTTTCTTGCATAAAAAGGTCGCCAACTTATTTTTTTTTGGCGGATTTAGGTTTTTTACTAACATTCGTTAACTCGCTTCATTAGTAAATTACATGTTTGGTCCTCAAATTTTTTTTCTATATCAGATCTACATAACCCATCTACAAAACCCAAATCTAACCAAAACAACAAACACAAAGATCAAATAAACACGAAAAAAATCCTATCCCTACAAAAAAAAACCATCACACCAAAAACCAAACAAAATTATATCCCAAATCCCATCAATCATAGATCTTTTACAAACCAGATCGATCAAACACAAGAACAAAAAAAAAAAAAAAAAAAAAAAAAAAAAAAACCCGTCACCATCAACCCAAACTCATCTCTCTCGATATAACCACACATAAACCGACAACCAAAACCCATATCACTCAAAGACCAAAACCCAGATCCTTAAAAAATTGATTCTTTGCAAACAAAGATATAAACCGATATATATTTTATTTCATCACCAATAAAGGCTTTGTGAAAAAGCCAAAGAAAAAAAACCCCAGAAGAAATGTTGCTACTGTCACGAGCAGAGATGGAAAGGAGCTTCAAATCAGGATCTGTGGTGTTTAGGAGTATAAGTGTTAAAAGGTGGGTTTAAGCCTAAATGATATAAAGATGCAATTATAATAAAAATATGAAATCTATTAAAAAAATCAAAAAACAGTAAAATGATTCCTGGGTTAAAAATTTAAGGTTGACCCATTTTAGATGTTAGCAAATAAAAGATGGGTTTGAGCCTAAACAATATAAAGAAGCAAACCTTATAACAAAAATTTAAAATCTATGCAAAAAAAGATCAAGAAAGTGTGAAATAATATATGGGTGTTAAATCAAAGATTGACCCGATACTAATTGAAGTGTAAATGATGTAAAAGATCAAATCATGGTAGTTGCTGCTAGTGGTGGGGAAGGGTGGTGTTGGCGGTGGCAGTGGTGGTAGTGGTAGCTGTTGTTGGTGGTGGGGAAGGGTGGTGTTGGTGGCGACAGTGGTGGTAGCTTCTGTTGGTGGTGGTGGACGATGGTGGTAGAGGTGGCAGGTGGTGGTGGTGGCAGTTGGTGATGGTGGCGGCGGTTAGTGATTGTGGTGGATGGTGCATGAAATGTGTATACAAACTCGAGGACCAAATATGTAATTTACTAACGAAGGGAGTTAACGAACGTTAGTAAAAAACCAAAATCCGCCAAAAAAATAAGCTGGCAACCTTTTTATGTAAGAAAAAAAGAATAGTACCTTGATTGGAGATTGAGCCTAAGTTTGCTACCTTTTCGTGCCATTTGCCCCAAAATTTAATACATAACCACTCTTTTCCAAAATATGCTAAACTAACTGTTAGCTTAAATTCTAGCTTATCCAAAAAGTTTTTCCAACTTTTTTTTTCTCATAATCCTGCATTAAAAATAGACTTTCTGTGAATTTTTTTGATAATTTTCACTTTTTATTTGCAATTTTTCTTGAATTAATTTATTTATTTTACATTTTAAATCATAATAAATAAATAAATAAAAAGTCCAAAAAATATTTTTCTTTTTCCCATTTTTTTTTATCATCTAGAACCTAAGAAAATTGTTTTTAAACCCGTAGGCCTTTTATTTCAAAAAATTTACTTTTAAACCTGTGCACATACGTAGTTTTTAGTTATTTACCGCGTTTTAGATTAGAATACGTTTTTGATTAATTGTCCTTTATATTATCATTTTATGTGCTTTATTTATTGCTTTCTAGTATAAATTTAATTTCCGTAGTTTTAGTTACCCAAAATATGTCTTTTACCACTATTCACGACACGAATCACACAACGAAATCACTTTGTTATTCATTCCTTCACTTGGACTACAACTCGGGTTTTACTTATTTCTTTAGTAATTTCTTGGAGAATATTATAACTATAATTGACATTCAATCAGTGTAGCAAAATTTCTTTTTAATATTTTTTCAACATTTCACTTTTTTTTTTTTTACTTTTCACTTTGACCATTTTTGTTTTATAGATTGTTTAGATAATGTAATTAGTTATCTAAACGATTAACATGTTACTCATTTAAATATTTTCTCATCCAAGTACTTTTCTCTTCGTAAAAAATATGTGTGCACATGCATATAATTATATAATTATTGACGGTATAAATTTGGGGCCTCTAATTTTTTTGGGCCATGAGCGGTCGCCACCTTACATACCCTTAAAGACGGCCCTGCTATCGAGCTATTTTTTGTCAAACCATGAAAACAAGTTTTAATCGTAACAATTTTCTTGGAAAGTGTGAAACCGGTACTGTGGTTGAATTTCAAAGTTTTGAAATTCTTTCAAATATTTATCTCTAAAGATCCATTAGAGCTAAATATTTTCCAAATGACGAGTAGAGGAAAAAAGTGTAATGCAAATGAAGTGAGATTGTTAAAAGAAGATTTGGAAAAACAAGAAACCGAGCATCAACCGAAAATTCAAGGCTTAACGAAAGAATTTTTGTTTTATGAAACAAAAATTCCAAATTTAAATAAGATATTTCAAGCTTCGAAGAAGTAGACTGTTTAGAGAAAATCAAAACGATCAAAGAAAAACTATAAAACTGATCATACTTTTCGAATTGTCCATATGATCATACCGACTCCATAAAAGTTTTACTATGGAAACGGGGTCTAGGGTATACAAATCCAAAATATCTTAAACAAGTTCAAGAGACAAAACTTATTTTGTATGTGTGTAAAGATAAGCCTAAACTTATGTATCCTAGTGAATACATGAGGAGAATAAGCTTACTAATGAACATTTTTCACACTCAGAAGAAGTATTAGAACATCTTTCACCTATTTTGAGTAAATAACAAAGAAAATGTGTTTAGAAATGATGATGTTCCAGGAACCACATATCCATAAATCATTTTTGAAACTAAAGTCTCAAATTTTAAAACTCATTTGGAACATTAATCATCTTCAAAACAAAAAGAATCTTTGAGTAAAGCTAAAAAGAGTTTGAAACTTTTAAAGACATCTTTTTCAAAAGCTGTGAAAAGTTTCTTCATCTATATTAACCATACTTCTTTGGAAAAGAGTCGACAAGACATTCATGGGCAGAAGAGGCTTTATCGTGAATTTGATCATTTTCACGACATGTACATTGTGAGGCTTCTTAAAAGATATTTGGATGTTAAAAGTGGTTTTTAAATTTTTAGTAGGGGTGCTCATCAGTTCACTTATCGGGTTGTTTGGTTTATTCGGTTCGGTTAGTTTGGTTAAAAAAATATATGGGTATAACCAAAAACTGTAACTTAAAATTGAAAACCAAATAGAATAATTGAAAACCAAATCGAATAACCCGAATTATATAATTTTAATTATTTATTTATTTATTTAACTATATTGATTTTTTGCACTAAAAAAATTGAAGTTTACAAATGTTATATTTATACTATGAAAGAGTTTTAATGTTTTTTTAATATAAATATATGAATATTTATGTGAACTCGGTTTTTGGTTCAGTTCGGTTTTCATTTTGCCAAAATCATAACCGAACTGAAAACCGAATATTTAAATTTGTTGGGTTTGGTTTTGTTAAATTCGATTCGGTTACAAATTCGGTTCTGTTTTTTATGGGTGAAACTTGAATTCTGCACACCCCTAATTTTTAGAATACAATCCCTCATGGGCTGATTGATGTTATTGTAGGGTTGTGTACATAGCATAAACTTTAGAACTTTAGTTTAATGGACGTATGTGTCGGTTGACGCAAAAATGCTTTTATATATTTGTATAGATGTATATGCGTTAGATCTTTTCTTGTCATTTTTTTATAATTTTAATCATTATAAACAATTAATATTATATTTAGTCTTCTAATATTTAGTACCCTAATTCGTGGGATCATCCCACCCATCGAGCAAATCTTCAAGCTAGTTTATTATATATGAATGAAATTTAGGCTACAAAAAAGAGAGTAGCCTTATCCTCTTGAACATCATATCCAACCTCATAACACTAAATAGACATCAATCATGTTCAAACCTCGTTGTAAGGTATAGTAGATTGTACAACGTTTCACTTTATAGGCAATTCCATGAAGAAATCTATAATCAACTAACGAATCCAGATGCAATTTTCTTTTGTAGATAACGATATTAAGTATTTACACATTGGCGTCCCGTTGGAGTCTTTGTAGATACCCTAATACACTTCTAGCCAGATCTCTACATCATTGCTTTTGGAACCGCTAACCATTGCATGTATCACACGAGTGATGCCGGGTTATTACATGTAACCATCTTACAATATTCAAGCTCTTATGGACACTTAGCTAACAAAAGAATTTTGTTTACTAAACAACAATTTATTATGCAAGTAGGGCCGTAGACGTTAAGTGTCCAATATACTAAAACGAGCCAACAAATTCTGTAGACGAAGTTGTAGGTATCTCTGAGTTAACTGAAGTGCACCATGCTCTTGATTTGCAGAAGGATGAGGATGAACTAAAGACACATTCAGAAGAGACTTCACATGCAGTGTCCGCAGTTGAAGTGCTTGAACCTTCATATGATAGTCAAGCTAGAAATACGACTGAGCTAGATGATGTTCAATCTGTCACACTTGAGGCAGCTAAAACTGCCGAAGAAAGCCAACCGCACCCGTTAGAAAGTTCAGGTGATGTCTCTGCTATGGTTCCTGAAGTAGTTTCACAAGAAGAAAATGCAAGCGCTGAAGTACACATTCCAGGCCAGCTAGCTAGTGATAATCAAATTGACATTAAGGAACAGCGTCTAAGTTCAGAAAGCAATTCGTCTGAGAATGCAGCTTCTATGCTTGAACTGGAAAAGGTAACCAGGGAGATGAAAATGATGGAGACTGCGCTTCTTGGGGCTGCTCGATGTTGTATACTAATTACTAAATATCATGTGATAAATTCCGGCAAGCCTTGCACTTCCATCTCGATGTTGTATATACTTCACATTAAATGCACCGATTTTGTTTTTCAATAAAAGTTTGAACTTTTGCTTATGTTTAAAACTCAACTTTTTTATTTGATATTATAATTTACAAACAGATTTAAGTCAAAATTATGTATTTTTTTTCTTTCCATTCATTACTCAATGTGATATTTTTAATATGTCGTATTTTGCTATTATGGCAAACTCATTTAATTGGTGTAAATATTGGTTTCTCACTAATTATTCTACATATAGAAAAAGAAAACACTTTGCGATGCGCGGACCTTCTTTTTTTCAATAATAATTCAATTGCACAGGATAAGTTCATTCTAATATTTCTTAAAGAGCATTCGAAAGCAACTACTTACATAAACTAATCACGCTAAAAAGTATCATTTAACCATTTAAATGTTGCTTTACATATATGCTCGTGCACATTTTCTTGAATCAATTCGCACATGTGAGCTACATCAATAGAAAACGCACATAAATTACTCGTATATAAAAATGCATTAACATAATACATATATCTATATATATGCTTATCTATAACAATCGCCTAAATATGTAAGAAACAAAGAAAATAGTTGGTATCCCAATCTTTGGTCCCATTAATCTGAGCATGCATGATCTTGTGTGATTTTCATGGTACCTGCGTATGATAACTAAATTAAGAAAAAAAGAAGACCAAGTTAATTACAAAGATCTAAAAGATGTGTGAATCATCTCCAAAATGTTGCAAAAGAGAATTTACAAACCGCTACCAACAATCAAAGATATAAAAGATGTGTGAATCATCTTCAAATGTACTCACTAAATGTGATTTTGGCCGGTTTATATAGGCATGAATTAGGTTAAATCATTAATTATTCTTGCAACCTTTCGCAACCCTTGTACCATCTAACTGACTTTTAATTCTATACTAAATGTCATATGATCAATTTGGGCAACCCTTGCACTTCATCTCCTTTCATGACTGTATAGTTATTATGAGACTGCATTGAATTCCGAGCATTAGCTATCTTGTACTCTATGCAACTACTAAACGACTCCAACTTGTTTCTAACTCTAAAAACTCTATCATCATAACTCCACATTAAATTTAGAGACTGAATCTTATAATATTATAGATGTCATATTAGCAAGTAGGGGCCGTAGACGTTAAAATCCTTCACAATTTCACATGACCCCATTAGCTCATTAACCTATTATTTTGTTTTTAAAATCCTTCACAATTTCACATGACCCCTTAAGTTTACTAAACCACCAAACTATCCCCTAAGCTTATAATGCTTTATATTTTAACTTCTTATTAAGTTTAGTAATATAACAAATTAACATCGTTACCTGGTAAACACTATATTTCTTTACATCATTTTCTTTGTTACTGTTACATTTTTTCTGGAAAAATATATTATTGTCATACCTTTATTTGTAACTACAAAATAAATGTTTTCGTACCCACTGCGAAATGCGGGCCAATAAACTCGTTATTTGTATATGGTTATCTTATGTGTTTAACTTATTTTTTTATACCTATGCACTAGAAAAATGATATACGAATCATCGTGTCCTCCTTTCGTGAATACTTAACATAAAATGCCAGAAGAACAAGAACACCCAATCCATCATAAACATTATAACAAAACCAGCTGGTTCATTTCTTGATTGAAAAACTAAAAGGGTATGAATCATAACAACCCACCTTCCAATTTAATAAAAATCATTTCTTGATTGGTTGTGTTTTTTTAGTCACGCATTTTATAATCAAACACATGCATGGCAGACAAACAAAATAGGTTTATGTTATTAGTCAAGAAGGTGCTGCTAGCTGCTTTGGGGTCCTTATTGGCAGATCGACTAATGAATCTTTGGTAAGTTTCTTCCATTGTTGTATTGTTTATGGTTATTTAATAGACATCTTGGACCGTTATCCTTTAAATTAAATTTATAATGCTATATAAGTCTAGTTTTCCCACTCCCAATTTCTTCAAAGTCTTTTTATACATAGAAAATAGTTATTATTAGTCAAGGAACTAGTGGATGTTAGACAAAAGGCGTTATATGCAATATAAGTCTAGTGTTCTCACTCCCAAGTTTTCTTCAACAAAGACAAGCAATACCTTGAGTTAATAAATTGAGTTATCTTATAAAGTATTTCATTGAGACATTTTATCAAACTGCATATTACAACCGACTTGTTTGAATATATGTAAATGAACTCGAATGAAGTCAAACCCTGATAGAAAGAAAGAAAAAAAATTTATCATGTAATTCTTCCCAAGGAAGCAACGTACAAACTTAAATTATTTACCATTCAAATTTTGTATATCATGCAATTGTTCCTAAGTATCAAATAAATATAGTGACGTCATTATTTAATGTTTTTTTCATGGAAAAAGCAAATAGAAAATTGACAAGAAAAACCAACCAGTTAAAATGATGATATAAGCAAAACCTTTGTTTAATGGTACTAATAGACTTTTACATACAAACTTTATAAATAATTTAATGAAATCCTCTTTAGTGAACACTTCAATTAAACGCTTACTATAAATCTGTATTGACAAAAGAAAAGTTATAAAACTTAGTTCGCTAAATAAGAATACGTCAACAACAAAAGGCAATAACAACTTATTAAACGTAAATATGAGCAACAAATAGTTACATATTTTAGTGAAACCTTCTCATTTTCACCCTGTCATGTATGTTTACACCACTGAAATTAAAGTGTCCACATAAAACAGTTTAATCATTTTAGAAAGTCCAACTTTTTATGTGTTGTTTAACTCCATTAGCAATAGCTTTCTGAGGTCAGATAATCTTGCTCAAGATTTAACCTGGAAGTTAATCTTACTAGCTTTCTAAGGTCAGATAATGTTGAAATCTCAATTTCATTGTTATGGTTTTTGGATGGGCAGGGGGAAACATGCTTGTGTGGACCTCACTGGTGTGTCCCCCCTTGTGGATCTTCGAGGTAATGGGTTTACGGCTGGGCAAGCTGTTTTGAAGGCTGAGATGAAGAAAGTAGACAAACATGATAAAGTTTGCTCCGAGAATCAACACGTGTTTGTTCCTTTTGCATTTGACACTTTTGGTTCCTTAGCCCCTGAAGCTGTGCGTTTCTTGGATCGGGTTCGTAAGATTGTTCGTAGTAATATATCGGCCTCGAGTGGTCACGATTATGTTTTCAGTAGAATAGGGTTTGCTATTCAAAAAGGGGTGGCGGCGCAGCTTGTTTCCCGCTTACCTACCACCTTGATGTAAATCCATGAGTATAATCAGTTTTATGTATTGAAAATTATTATGTTGAATCTAATCAAGCTGGCAAAAAACTGCCTTTTTTTATTTTTTATTTTTTTTTCCTCAAACTCTTTTAAATGTGCTATCCAAAAAAAAAAAAAAAAAAAAAAAAAAAAAAAAAAAAAAAAAAAAAAGACGTTTTTAAATGTAAAAGTTCAACCTTCAAAATAAGTTCTCCTATCTTATAAGTTCGTATTCCTTCAAGCGCCACCAAGACTCATAGCAACAAAGGATTTATGCTAAAATGATAGTTAACAAATTGAATTTATTGTGTAAAATATTTCATTGAGACTTTTTATAAAACAGTTTATGTGCATATTACAACTGAATGTTTGAACAAGAGAAAATAAGACTTGCATAGAATGTTTTAATAGTATTAATAAATAGATTTGATATAAAACGCAACAAGAACAAAAACACCCACTCCATATAAAACATGAACACAAACCCAAATAACATAACCCACTTTCCCGTTTAACACAAAACCAACCTAAATGTGTTAAATTCATTAAAACATGACCTGATCGGGTGAGGTTTTCCAGTCTTCCCAATCCCAAGTTTTCTTAAAGTCTTCTGTGATTATACATACAAAATAGTTACTACTATTAGTCAAGGAATTATTGGATGATAGACAAAATAGTTACTATAATTATATTATTAGTCTTCTCCGATATAATAAACTTAAATACACAAAGCAACGTACTGTCATTTATACTTTCTTACAAAATATGAAAATTTTCCATACTCTTCATTTAAATATATTAATTCTTCTTCATAAAATGTTTAGAGTTTTGAGTGCTATTTGATGATGTTATATGATATATTTCACTTACAATTACTTGTCTACCATATATGCAATATGTGTAGTCTTCCATATCCCCAAGTTTTCTTAAAAGTCCCATGTGATTATACATGAAAAATAGCTGTTATAAGTCAAATTGTCTTGGTCAAGCTGAGATGGAGTGTGCGGACCGCAGGTTGCATAATTACTGTTATAAGTCTTCTTAAAAGTCCCGTGTCATTAATTATACATGGAAAATAGTTGTTATAAGAACTTAAACAGTACATGGATTTTATAAAATACGTGACAGTGGCAAATGGGTCAAATTGGGTTAGTCTGGTACGAGTCCAAACAGTTAGGCTGGCGAAATAACCTTTTTGTGTAACTTATTTTACCTTCAATAGTTAAATATTTAGAAACATTATGGGGGACTTTTTTAGCTGTCTGAACTGGCCTACCCAGTTACCCGTTTGACCCGCTTGGGATAAGATATACCAATATTAATCAACATATTCTGAATAAAACTATATAACAAGCCCGGTTGATCACATAATCCTCTTAATATTGCAATAGAACACTTTGGGAAATTTGAAGTTTCGTCACTAAACTATGACCCGTTTGTCTCATTTTGAAAGGGAGTGTTTGTCTAAGCAGTGATCTTATGAAAATTACCTTATATAAGCTGATAAGCCCAAGCTTACAAGCCTATCCAAACACTAAAATAAGCATATTTAAGTTATAAAAATTACGTCAATAAACCCAGATCAACCAATAAGCTTATTTCAGTCAAATTGTCAAATAACCTTAAAAATAAGTATGAAAACAAATGAACCTACAACAGCTATTGAAGGGCTGGAATCCTCTTCAGGCTGAGTATAAGTAACTTCAGCTCCAAAGATTATTGTTGGTCGTTCAGTCATATACGAGAGCCTACCATTCAGAGTCCCAGCCAATACGGTGTTCCTTCCTCCTACCTAATATGGTTATAAAAAAAAAAATTAGTTGATTTTGTGAAGAAACAAAAATATTCAATGCATATGTTCTATATACAAAATAATAATACTGATTACTCATCTTCATGACGTGTTGTGATTTTTGCAACCTGTTTGATTCTTGCTGTGGGAAAATAGAAGTCAGACAAAAAAGTCAAACTTACACTCATGACCAGGTGCAATCTTAGCTAGTTGTGATGAACACTAAGAGTAAAGATCAACTAGAGCTATTTCTATGATATGGGGTGCTACATAACACATTTTAATCAAAAGCTCAGGATTAAAAATATTCAAAAAAAAAAAAAAAAAAGGCGTTGTTAGAATGATCTATCAATATGGTGATTCATGAAATAAAGGTTCATAGTGAAAGTATAAGATACATTATACAAGTCTGTCTACAATAATACTAACACAACATATGAAAGGCAATATTTCAATCATTCTGCAAGTCGCAACTTCCAACTTACCATAAATTTAAGAGACGCTATATAGAGTTGCAATCATTCACAACTGTCTAATTCTTTACTAAATTTAAGAAAGGCTGATAAAAAGTAGAAAATAGGGTAGAAGCTTACCGAGCCAGCAGTTGTACGATCAAAAGTGATTGCGAAGTATTGTTCAGACAAGTAACATGAAGCAGCGGCTTTGTCCAGTTTTTCCCATATCGTCTCTCACACTCTCTCAAAACACAAGGTTGCCATAACAAGATTGTTGGAGCCGCCAAAACCTGCTTCGGGAACATGCATACTAACGAAACAAGCCTATAAGTGCCTATACATAAGCTAACAAACAAAAAACAATAGCTACAAATAACCAATCAAATGGTTATAAAACTTCAAAATGTGTTTAGACTTCCAGCTAAGATGTGTCCAGCCCACAATATTCTCTGGTCGAGTCCACGAAAAATCAATATAGATCTTCCCATTTAACCTGTCCAAACTATAATACACTACTAAATGCCAAGACCAAAAACCACACCAGACAGTAACCAAAATTACTAGTACCCAAGACCACAAGCAGATTTCTATCCCACAAAGAACAGATAGTAGAACATATCCAATTCCATATAACCTTATTCATTTGACAGGATTAAGGTAAAGTATTGTTCATATGTTCTGGCAAACACGGTCATGCCGTCAGCATCACACCATAAGTACCTTTTTATAATTTTTCTCCTTAACCTTTTAAAATATATATAATAAACTTAAGCACACTAAGCAAAGTACTGTCGTTTATACTTTCTTACAAAATATGAAAATTTCCATAGTTTTCTTTTAAATATATTAATTCTTCTTCATAAAATGTTTAAAGTTTTGAGTGTTATTTGATGATGTTGTACGATCTATTTCACTTACAATTACGTAAACGAACATTAGAAGTACGCAAAGAAGTGTGGCTACGAACAACACTCTTAGTTACTTGTCTACGATATATGCAATATAAATGTAGTCTTCCGTATCTCAAGTCTTATTAAAAGTCTCATGTGATTATACAGGGAAAATATATATTATAAGTCATATTATCTTGGTTCTCTTAAAAGTCTTCCCTATCCCAAGTCTTCTTAAAAGTCTTCGGTGATTATACAAAATTTTTGTCCTGATAAGGAATTTGTTGATGGTAGGCATCCTCTTCACAAACGTTAAACATTAAAGTTAAGGATTTTTTGTTATTATAATGATTGTGTAAATATATTTTTCGCCAATTATTGCTATAAAAACATTGACTAGCTAGCATATGTATATTCTCAGTTAAATGTCATAGTCAAGATGACAAAGAACTTCTGGAAGCCATTCATTTCAATAGTAGCAACTTATTAAAAACATTAACATGCAAAACCAAGGATAAAAAGCCAATACTTATTCTTATGATTTTAAGTAAATTTCCAAAAATGAAATCACCACAAGTAAATTTCCACATTACACCATCTTTTGGGTCCCACTTATTTTTTTCTTTTCCATTTATTTAAACAAACTAATATCAATTATCAAATTAAAACACAAAATAACATATTTTCAATAGTTACAATATATATATATATATATATATATATATATATATATATATAGGGTAAGGTTCTAGAGAAAAGTCCACTTTGATAGAAAAGTGAGAAAAAAAATTATAGGGTTTAATTTGAAACATCTCAAACTTCAGGGGTATGTCTTGAAACATGCCCCCACCCCACCCCACCCCCCAAACAAAAAAATTTTTCCCGCCAAAAAAATTTTTTTTTTTGGGCAAAAAAAAAATTTTTTTTTTTTTGGGCCAAAAATTTTCCCGCCAAAAATTTGTAACCCAGATGCACCTTTTTTTTTAGTGCATCTCAGTTATAAAATTGGTGCATCTCAGTTATAACTATGATGCACCAATTTTTATAACTGAGATGCACTAAAAAAAATGTGCATCTGGGTTATAAATTTTTGGCGGGAAAATTTTTGGCAAAAAAAAAAAATTTTTTTGGCCAAAAAAAAATTTTTTTTTTGGCGGGATTTTTTTTTTTTTTTTTTTTTTCGGGGGGGGGGGGGGGGTGGGGGGTGGGGGTAGGGTGCGAATTTACAAAACCTCCTTAAAGAATGAAGGAAAATACAATTAGGTCCCTGTAGTTTGGTGTGAAAAAAGGAGGGGCTGATTTGTACACTTTTCTATCAAAGTGGACTTTTTTCATGAACCCACCTCTATATATATATATATATATATATATATATATATATATATATATATATATATATATATATATATATATATTGGCAAGCACATAAAATAAAAGAAAACCACAAGGACTAAAACTGAAAATAAAAAAAAACCACAAGGACTAAACAAAAGAAAACCACTAAACTAAAATATTTTTTGCTTCTTCTTCCTCGACAACCTTCAAAAGAAAACACACACCAAACATACACTTTTAAAACAGACAAACACACATTTAAATCAAAAGAAAAAGAAAAAAATAAAACAAACAAACCGGCGTTTTAACTTACGTTTGTGTGGTAACTTAGAGCATAACACCGTTGGCCACATCAACATACGGATATCATAATGCCTCATAGCTCAGCGCCACGTTGGCATAACGTCGGTGCCTTCGTTATGCTACCTTGTGGTCTTAGCTCATAAACCTATCAGATTTTGTTTTTAACATCCTTCACATGACCCTTTAAGTTTACTCAACAACCAAACTATTTTCTAATCTTATAATGTTTTATATTTGACATCTTATTAAGTTTAGTAATATAACAAATTTTCATGGTCACCTGGTAAACTCTATATTTCTTTACATCATTTACTTTATTAATGTTTCGTTTTTTCTTGGAAAAATATATCATTGTTATACATTTATTTTTTAGAGAAATGATACAACCACAAACATAAATCCACAAAAGCATTCACAAAAGGAGTTGTCACTCCCTAATTGATGTTTTTTTTATATAATTTCTCTCTCTTCTCTCTCATTAAGCCAATCAAGGAGCAACACCTCTTTTTTGGATGATTTTGTGAATTTGTTTTTGTAAGTGTATCATTACTCTATTTTTTAAATGCGAAATAAATGTTTTCATACATGCTACAACATGCAGGCCATTAAACTCGTTATTTGTATATGGTTATCTTACGTGTTTAACTTATTTTTTATACATACGCACTAGAAAAATGGTACGAATCTGTCGCAATTAATTGTGATCGTGTCCTAATGCAACACGAACAAGAACACCCAATCCATCATAAACATGATAAGAAAACCTATTCATTTCTTGATTGAAAATCCTAAAAGGGTATGAATTAATCATAACAACCCACCTTCCAATTTAACAAAAGTCATTTTTGTTTTTTAAGTCAAGCTTTATAATTAAACATATGCATGGCCGACAAAAAACAAAACAACTTATGTTATTAGTCAAGAAGGTAGTGCTAGCTGCTTAGGGTTATCGGCGGACTAATGAGTCTTTGTAAGTTTCTTTCATTGTTATATTGTTTAAGGTTATCTAATAGACATCTTGGACCATTATTCCTTAAATTAAACTTAATAATGCAATATAAGTCTAGTGTTCCCACTCCCAAGTTTTCTTCAACGAAGAAACGCAATACCTTGAGTTAATAAATTGAGGTATCTTGTAAAGTATTTCATTGAGACATTTTATCAAACATATGTAAACGAAGTCGATTAATGAAGTCAAAACCTAATATACAAAGAAAGAAAATTGTGGAAATAAAGAAACGTAATACAATACCCATACTGAAACACGGTTAATTCATAACATTGAAGGAGCAACTTTTATTTTCTCTAATTACAACTTTTAATTATATATGGAAAAGAAGTAGTTAGGTAAGAAAAGGAATGTCAAGTTTTGACTAGCTAGTTTCTCCTCAACGAAAAGTCTAGGTCAAGCTGATAAAGAATTTGTGGACCCATTCATTTCACCAGTTGCATGCACAAACGTTAATATGCAAAACTAAGTATAAAAAGCAATAATTCACTTATCATAATTTTAAGTAACTTTACCAAAAATGAAGTCACCACAAGCAATAATTCACTTATCATCTTCCTCTCTTATTTCTTTTCTTTTTTACGCTCTCGCGATAACATGTCTTACTTCCGCCACCGTCTCTGCTTCATATGACGGTAATGAGACTGATTATCACGCATTATTGTCATTTAAGTCAAAGATTACCCATGATCCATACAAAATTTTAACCTCGTGGAACCATTCCTTTCATTTCTGTGACTGGAGTGGTACTTCATGTGGAAAACGGCACAAACGAGTGACTGCTTTACGGCTGGGTTCGCGAGGCTTAGAAGACTCGTTGTCTCCTCATGTAGGAAACCTGAGCTTCCTCCGTGAGCTTTATCTCAGGAAAAACAGCTTTCAAGGAACTATTCCTCATGAACTTGGTCGTCTATCTAGGCTACGTCGTCTTGGTCTTTATGATAACAAATTCGTTGGAGCCATTCCAACAAACTTGTCTGGTTGTTCTAACCTCCAACTGCTTTCGCTCAGTGGAAATAAGTTAACTGGAAGCATACCCAAGGAGATGAGTTTACTCTTGAAACTTTCTCTTCTTGCAATTCACAACAATAACTTAACAGGTGGAATCCGTTTTTTCAAAACTTACTCTTGAAACTTTCTCTTCTTGGGGAATATTACATCAATGGAAATATTCTCTGCTCACGGGAACCCGTTTGGTGGGAGCATTCCAGATACCTTGGGTCATTGGAAAAGCTTGATGACATTTGCATCTGGTGGCTGCAACTTATATGGAAGCATCCCTCATTCCATTTTCAACCTCTCACTCCTAGTTAATTTTTCCTTACCTGATAATCACCTCACTGGTAGTCTTCCTTTAGAAATTGGTAATCAGCTCCCAAATCTTGAGATCCTTCAGTTATGGGGTAACGAATTGACTGGAGTTCTTCCACCTTCTCTTTCTAATTGTTCTAAATTAGGATTTCTTGAAATGAGTCACAACAATTTTAGTGGGAAGTTGACTATCGATTTTTCAAAACTAAGAGATATTTATAAAATTAGATTATTTGATAACAACTTCCATGGACGTGGAGAAGCTGATGACATGAGATTTGTTGATTCTTTAAAAAACTGCACCAGATTAGCAGAGTTGAATCTTGGTAAATGCAATTTTATAGGAGTGCTTCCGATATCAATAGGTAATCTTTCTGATCAACTCAGATTTCTAGGTTTAGGAGACAATCAATTATTTGGAAACCTCCCTTCAAGTATAGGTAGTCTAGTTGGTTTGACCTTTTTAGATTTACAATCTAATCGTTTCAATGGAAAGATCCCCAGTACCCTTGGTAAACTACACAAGCTACAAATTCTTGGCCTATATAGCAATCAATTTTTTTATATTCCAACAAATTAGAAGGCCATATTCCATCAAGCCTTGGGAATTGTAAAGAACTAATTGAGTTATACCTTTCAGACAATAGACTTAGTGGTAAAATACCCAAGCAACTTCTTCAACTTCCATCACTGACTATTTTTTTAGATCTTTCATACAACAACCTGTCCGGTTCCATTCCATCAGAGATTAAATACCTCAAGATGTTGAGCGGTCTTGCTTTATCTTATAACTATTTGTCAGGCACCATTACTAGCCTTGGTGAGTGTATTAGCCTTGTAGAGTTGTACCTTAGTGGCAACATATTTGAAGGCATAATACCACCTTCATTCAGTTCCTTGAGAGGATTGAAGGTACTCGACATTTCTCAAAATAATTTATCAGGCAAAATTCCTCAATTCTTAGGCAAATGGAATTCTTTAGAATCTTTGAACCTATCCTTTAATGATTTTGAGGGTGAAGTACCGGTTAAAGGAGTGTTTGCCAATGCAAGTTTATTTTCGGTTTTGGGGAATGATAAGCTTTGTGGTGGTTTGGTTACACTTGAGTTACACAAATGCAAGGAGACGGGTAATAAGAAAAAAAGGTTTCCTTTCTTCATATTAGTCATTGTGCTTGCACCGACGTTGCTCATCGTATTATGTTGTGTGTATCTTTTGTGTAAGAAGAAACGCAATAGTCCACCGTCTCAATCTTCAGGGAATGAAAGGTTCTTGAAAGTTTCATACGATCAGCTTCTCAAGGCTACTGATGGGTTCTCTAAAACAAATTTGATTGGCGAGGGTGGGCACAGCTCTGTTTATAAGGGAATCCTCGATTCTAATGATGATAAATCTGTTGCTGTTAAAGTTCTACATCTTCAAAGTCGGGGAGCGCACAAAAGCTTTATAGCAGAATGTGAAGCATGGCGTAATATTAGACACCGTAATCTGTTGAAGATAATAACTTCATGTTCAAGTACTGATTTCCAAGGCAATGATTTTAAAGCGCTAGTTTACGAGTTTATGCCCAATGGAAGTGTACATGATTGGCTTCATTCAAGTGCATATACATCGAAACTGAACCTTCTTCAAAGAATAAATATTCTTAGAGATGTTGCCACTGCACTTGATTATCTTCACAATCGCTGCCAAACAACGATTGTTCACGGTGACTTGAAGCCAAGTAACATTCTACTTGATGATGATATGGTGGCTCATGTTGGAGACTTTGGTTTAGCTAGACTACTTGGTACAGGCTTAAACCAAAACAGCTCAACCGGGGTTAAAGGCACAATTGGTTATGCACCTCCAGGTAATTCCACTTTTATTCCATGATGCTTATATTTATTTCCAGGTTAAAGTTTATAAATTAATTAATTGTTATTCATTTGTAGAGTATGGTATTGGGAGCGAGATGACATGTTGTGGGGACGTCTACAGTTTTGGAATATTATTACTAGAGGTGATGACTGGGAAAAAGCCGACAGACGACATGTTTAACAATGGTCTTAGCCTTCATAAATTTGCTTACATGTCATTACCAGATCAAGTAATCGATGCCATTGATAATGATGCAATTGTGCTGCAAAGTACGGAAGCGAATGCAAAGAAAGTGGAAGAATGTTTGGCTGCAACTATCAAGATTGGAGCATCGTGCTCTATGGATTCCCCACCACAACGGATGAAAATAGAAATTGTTGTCAATGAGTTGCAGCGTATTCTCGATGTGCTTCAAAATATTTAAGGTACTCTGTTCTGCCTTTTCTATAAAATCTTATTTTACTTGAGTTTGTTAAAAATCATCACTAAAATGGTTTTATTTTTCAACTCTTTCAGGCCTAAAGCTTGTATGGTGAAGTTGTAGGAAACTGCAACAAGGAGGAGTGCATGTCGTAGTTAAATAAATGTTAAGTAGTTAAAGATGTTCGTAATTGTGGTTTAATTTTCTTGTAGCATAAGTGTATGAGACATAAGAGTACGTTTACATTCTTGGTGACGTATCATATGTATCAAGCATGTTTGTATGTGTGGTTTAATTTTCATCAATCCAATTTGTGTTATTGAATTCTACTTAAGTTCTACTTGGTGTTCGATTCCTTAATGAACAGCCTAATGTTTGTATGTGTGGTTTCTATTTCATAAATTTGACTTTTTTATGAATATCTGAATGAGAAAGCTCAAGGCTTCCCCCTCTTCCGGTTTCAAGCAGTGTATGGTTCAATTTTATAGAAAGTTAACCTCATGTTTGGTATACTGTATTATTACTGCAAGTATACTGTGTTAAAAATGTGTCAATAATGACCAAAGTGTATTTCTGATACATAAATTAGCTCGAATATTTTGATACTTTTCGTATTCCTTATACAGTTAGTACAACTCTATTTTCATCGAATAAGCATTTGGATAAGCAATCCCAAACTCAAAACTGTGTATTGCTGTTTAGTCTAAGCTAGCCCAAACAGCCCTTTAGCACTTAATGTGTAGCTTTATGGTCATCATTGTTGTTTTAACCATATTTCTAGAAATACAAGCGTTTAGCTTTTTTATGTTATCTCTCCTACTTGAAAAGATAATAAACGGAGACTTTAGCTTTTACCTCAGTCTATGCTGTACACTTACAGTAGCTATTATGTTATCAAACGCTTTGAAAATACGAACTATTGCTAATAACTGTTTATAATTGGTACTACAACTACCGCTAGTTTTGCAAACAATAACCTCGTTTATTAGCAGTTTTGAAAAAGTAGGCTTGAGACATGCTTCTTGGATAGCACGTAACCTGTTTTGAAATGCAGCCCAAACACCTCTTTATAATCTATATGGATTTTATTGATCCTTTATGTGTATCGATTGATTGACAATAGGCGAACTTAAGGGGTTATTCTGGAAACTGAATATAGTGTAGGGGTACAAGTGTAAGTTGTGTAATTAAGCTGTTAAGTTAGTTAGAGCATAGCGCTTAGGCAGTAGAAAGGAAAGGATGTTATGAGGCATTTACTTTCAAGCTGAATTACAAAACACAAGATGTGATAGTATGAAAAAAAAAAAAAAAAAAAAAAAAAAAAAAAAAAAAAAAAAAAAAAAGGAGAGTTATTATGTATGTTTAAGTGTTTAAGGTTGAAACCAAATAGCGATTAGTATAATCCTGTCTATATCTTACAAGAATGAAACATATAGTTGAATTGAGTGCATAATTATCATCTCGTCATAGAATAGAGAAGAGAAACAGGATGACGCATGGTACGTAGCGTTTGGGAATTCTGAAAGTTTTTGTCATCAAGTTTTTGACCCAAACTGACCCGTTTTAAGCTATTTCTATATATATATATTTTTTTTATCTTTTTTACATAGCCCAAACGGCCAAACCGACATGTAGGATCTGAATTTTAAGCTATGAAAGACCAGAACCGACATGTTGAACCTGTTTTTTAAGCTATGTTTATATCTTTTTAACATAACCTGAACTAAACCATTTTATACGGGTCGATGTAGCCAGTAAAACAGCTCCAATGGGCTTTTTGCTGCTCTGTAAAATAAAGAAAAGACAAAATAAATTTTTTCGGTACTCTCCATTAATAAGTAGTCAGTATGTTAATTGTGAGTGCAAAAGTTCAATATATCAGATGTAATTAAAATTATTTGATTTGGGATGTTCTATGCACCCGGCACCATTTTTTTCTCCTAGTTACTTTTTTATTTACCATTCAAAAGTAAAATGGGTCGAAATAGCCATCTGTACTAGTGTTGGTTAGTTGTTGTACTGGGTGCTTTTGGAACCTCTTAACATTAACAGATGATTGTGTTTACAAAACAAGCATAACCCATAATGCTTTTAAAGGATGACTCGTCCGATATGGCTAAGATTTCAAGAAAGGTTCCAACCTTGTTCGTGAAGTTCAGGACACCACCGAGAAAAGAAAACTTAACCCCTCTCCAACCTTGGTCGTGGTGAGGGCAGCAGAGGGTGGCGGTGGCTGATGAGAGTGAGAGGGGGAGGGTTAGGGTTTGTTAGGTGTTAGTAGTTATCACAAATATGAGTAAAAGAAAACTTTATACGATATGGACTTTTATTTACAGTTTACTTTAGACACCCTACAGAAAACTTTCATCACTTTTTTTGTTGGTTTAAACATATTACTAAATACTTTGAATAATCAAGCTGATTTACGAATGCTATTGATTGGTATGAAAACAAATACATCATGAGGTTAGATAGCTTAATGGAAATGAGTTTAACCATATAATATCTGTAACTTAGTTTAACTCATCCATATTTAAGATTTGTCTAAACTTTTAAGCTTAGCTGAACTCCGAAGATGCCCAATTTTATATTGCACATTTGATAGTACTATACTGATCAGATACGAAAGATATGAATATCTGATAGCATTGTATACTGATGAGATACTTTCCTGGTTTTGCAGCACTAATTTGAAAATTGAACAAACATATATAAACCCACATTGCTATAAACGGGTAAACGAATGAGGTTTTCTTGTTCAATTCACCCGAGGAGTTGCCCTCCCCGGGTAACCTAAACAAGGACCCATTTACAAACTAAGTTAACACCGGAAAAGAGATGAATAATAGAAACTGGAAAACAAAAAAAGAAAACTGTGTTGCAACATAAATCTAAGATAAGCTGCAGGTATCATAGCGTTCTTTTTTTGGTGGTTGTTGCAAAATAGATTCCAGCACAACTTGGCCTCTGTTGTAAAAAATACTTGCCCAAAGATAAGGGTGAAAATGACAACAAATCATACATTAAGTGATTAAGATATCAGGCCGGAAAATCTTGAGCTTCACTGTGCAAGGTTAAAGAGATGTGAAGATAAAATATTTAAGACAAATACATTACTATCTGAAACTGTTTTTGCAGATATTAACCATATGGATGATGCCTGTGGCGTTCCTTCTCCCTTGAAGAGTAAGATGAGCCATGATAATCCCGATCTGAAAATAGAGTGTAAATGTAAATTTTGCAGGTACTTTTAACATGTAAGAGCGAGTTCATATATAAAATAAAGGGTAACAGAGTAAATTTATTGGAATTTTCATTCATGTACCTCGAGAAGGATGATGCTTCAGCTTTTCAGCGTGGCCTGTATATAGAATCAGAATGGAACAAATCAGGTGTTTTGGAACAGCAGATAACATAAACAGATGAATATAATTCATAAGACTTTTCAAAATTGATGAATCTGTATAGTATACATGAGAAAAGTTGATAGAAATGTGAAAAGATATACATTCATGTCCCACGGCAATTGCAACTTCTATGAAAATATTTTAATGTTATAGTTACTTTCGGTTTTTAGCAACCACTGTAAAATACTTGTTTGTCGACTGACAATCACCTACAAATGGGTCAATTCAGGTTATGTTTTAGGGTTTTTCTAAGTAATGTATTCGAAATTTCTAATGCACAAAACCCTCATATACCAAATTATCAAATCAAAAGTAATTTCTTTTAAAATTAATACTATTTTCATAAAGATCCACCACACATTCAGGATCTATAACTTAATTCAAATATATGAGAAGATAAAGTGTTTGCGGGTCAAAAACCAGGCTCTCTTTCAACACCAGAAAACTCCCCGTCATTATAAAAACCAGGTCACCCGGCCCATTTTGACACCACTAACCAGTGTCATAAACAAATACCAGATAAAATTATTTTTATTATTATTTTTTCACAAACCAAGCAAGCCTCTCACATCAAGATACCCTTGCCCACAACAGGTGAGGAAAGGAGCAAATGACATTAGATTAATTCCACACGTTCCACTACAATGTCATTACTATTATTATATGATGATTGGTTAATTCTCTTAAACTAGATGTTCGGTCTACAATATTCTATGGAGAGAGGAGGTAAACTATCTATTCTTAAAAATGTAAAATCAAAGTTTAACAAAGGACGCAAAGGACTATTTAGTATTTACAACTCAAAACAGACTAACCTCTGTCTTTTGACCGATGGCTCCTATCTTTGACTTTTTCTCGGTCCCTCTCGAGATCATCCCTATCCCTTTCTCGATCAGAATCTCTCACTCTATCACGGTCACGACCCTTGTATTTATCTTTCTCCCTTTCCCTTTCGCGTTCGCGGTCCCGCGATCGCTCTCTGCTGGTATCGACTCTATGTTCTTTGTTTTTTGGAGCTGGTTCATCTTTTATATCTCCCTCAACCTGAATGCTCTCTGTATCATCGTCACTCTTTGTCGAATCTAGCAATCTACCACTTCCTGCTTTTATCAGCACGTCTTTTGAATCGGGATTAACAGCTGCAGGAGACACCTTAGACGTATTTGTATCATCCAGCATTGGTGGGCCACTTGATGGAGCTTCCTAGAACACATAACAGAGAGAACCTCAAATCATGTCTTGCCCTTAAGTAGAAAAACTAAAAAGTGGAAAATAAGAGGGGATGATTTCGACCCATATATTTACAAACAGTTTGACTTCGGTTAGCTTTTGATATCTAACGAGTAAAATTAAAAACTTTGTACAAGATAAAACGGACCGAGTGTGATCCAAAGTGTATTTAATTGCTTGCAACCTCTTAAGCCTCTTCAATCAGTACACTTGATTAAGATCTTATCAAATAAACATATTCAATAAATTAGCTCTATATAAAATTGAAAAAAATGACATAAAATGTTGGCAGCTCGACGCGGCCTGTTTCAGAAAGCTGCTTGTTCTGTCCTAGACTCATTAGCCAACCCACCCGTTTTCCCCATGATTACAGAAAACCAAACAAATAGTGAACAGGAGAGAGAGAGAAAGAGATGTGGACCTTGGGAATGGGTTGAGATGGTGAATCCCATGATCTATTAGACAGTGTAAATGATCCGCCTTCTTTGCATACATGTATATACTGTGCCTTAGGTAGAGTGTATAGGTGAGCTAGAACTCTACAAACTTCATCTATACCCGTTTTGTCAGCATCAAATGCTTTCCACCATGGAGGGTTTTCAGGGAGGGGAACATGGAACCTGCGAGCAGCAGCATATACAACTCCACACGCCACAACTGCACTCTTGAACCGCACACATAAAGTTGTGCGCAAACTGTCCAAAATAAAAATATAAGTTGATAAGCACATCAAACACGAGAAAATGTGTGGCTCATGGTAAACAAAGATAAAAGGTGTCCTCCTTTTGTTCAGAACAATATGAATTTTCAATTCAGAGATGATACATGATACTACAAAATTATTATAAACACGGATCACTTGTTACATTGCAATTTGAAGTAGTTGTGCCTATGAAAGGTGAATTAGTAGCAACTATATGTAAAATTATTATAAACACGGATCACTTTTGTTCAGAACAATTTGAAATGAATTTATGAGGATGTTCAACATGACAGATGAAAGCCATCTCCTTCAGTAAATGTCGTTCGGATCTGATCAGATCCATCTTCAACTCCGAATATTTCTGTGCAAGCATAACATGCCAGCATAAGCAAATCACTTCTTTTAAAGGAAGAGAAATCAGCCTTCTAATAAGACAAATTATAGAGCTAATATCAGTAGTAAAAATAGCAGATAGAATTGATTAAATACCTTTGAAAAGGCATCCATATGCTCTATAGGGAGATTTTCCCTTCTACATTCCATTCTGTGGAAAACATTGATGACATGCCTTGCTCTCCTAGGGTTTTCCTCAAGCTTTGAAGCAAGCCAAACACAGCTAGCAGCAACGCGCTGCGGAAGAGAAAAGACAGAAAGTGGATAACATGAATTAACATCATTGTTTTTAAACAAACTGAGAATTGAAAATTTGAAGGTATACTTAAAATGTAAGGGCACAAGTGACATCTACCGAGAGAAGAACCATACCTTACGTTGAAAAGAACAAATGACTTCTTGCAGTAGAATCGATGGAACAGAACCTGACCGGTGGCCATTACTTGCTGAGGTCTGTGTAGTATGAAGTTAAGGGCATTTATGATCCAATTATTGGGAGCCACTGAACTAGTATTAAAGTATCTAACTAACTAATTGAAACTTGCAAGTTTTAATGCTGATAAGTATCATAGGAATGTCAACACTCCTTATGATATGTACCAAAAAACTAAAACACCGCCTAGCTCACCAAGGAGCATAGCATCAGGGTATTAGATTTAGCATAAAGTGATATAAAAGGTAAACAGGCTTTTAAAATAACTTGTAACAAAATATTACATAAAACTATGAAAATTGGGAAGATTGCCAAAAGGATACACCTTAAGTAAAATGCCACTCTCTTGGATAAGATCACATCCATATATTCTGAGGGTCGTTTCAGTGGCTTCATCTACTCCATCTTTTCTAGAAGGTGTCTCTTGAAGTTGCTCATCCGTTAGATAGAATGTATCAATAGCTGTGTAAATCATAGTTGATGGAAAATCCACTGCAAAATGGAACAAATCAATGTGTGAAAATCATTAGTATTAACAACATATAACAAAATGCCAAACATATCAATTTTATAAAATGGCAAGCATCTTCTCTACGACCAGCTAATATCATAAGTACAACAAATAAATTTGACTAAGAAGTAAGTGTCATTTACATAATAGATGTATGGGTCGATGTATAAAGTATAAACTAACACGGGAATAAGTAAATGCTTACATTCCCAATGTGTTTCTAACCAGTAACCATGCCGAAGCTAAGATTCTGTTTGACGAGGCATTCCTATGTTTTCAAAAGGCTGTAGACGATGTATAATTCCTTGGGTTGTGCATATAATTAAGGCTCAAAAGTTGAATGGTATTTCTGCATACTAATCAGTTCTAAGTTGTGAATGTTATTTGTTTTAAATTAGTCACTCGCTTTTTGTTGAAGTTTATTTATTTCGGGTAAATTATGAAATATAAAAATTAGTCAAACTATGGCTTGCGATGGACAAGTCCCAATGGCCACAATAGATGACTGATGATACAATAGTAACATTCAATCTAAGCTAGAGCATACTGTGTATACTATAAACCAAGCTAAAACACATAGCCAGCCCACATGACACGACTTATTATACAACTCAGGATAAAACTGCATCATCCAAATACGAATACCACACATGAGCATATAGGCTAAGGGGGTGTAAGTTTAAGCTTATTTTAGGCATATGAGCTTATATGACTCTATTTATATCTCATGAGCCCATATTTTCCAGCTTATTTTCAGACTTGTGAGCTTATTACGACTTACAGATGGAAGATAAGCTCAAAAGCTAAACTATAGACTGGAAAAAAAAAATGAGCTTATGAGATATAAGCTGAAAGCCCAAACATAAGCTTAAACAAATCCAATTATAAGCACATAAGCTAAACTATCACAACCAATTATAATGGGATGTTTGTTTAAGCTTACTTTTGGGCTTATGGGCTTAATTGACTATGCTTAAATCTCATACGCCCATATTCTCCAGCTTATTTACAGAGTTGTGAGCTTATTATGACTTACAGATCGAAGATAAGCTCATAAGCTAAACTATAAGACGGGAAAAAAATGAGCTTATGAGATATAAGCCAAACCAAATAAGATGATAAACCCAAAATAGGCTTAAACAAATCCCCCTAAGTTCAATGTTTTCACTTGAGTAACCTCCAGTAAAATTACAAAGCCCGAAAATCCATACTTGTAATCAGCATTTCGATTTATAAAACACTAATATAAGATGGAAGATAAACAAATGAGCTTATTACTACTTAAAGATGGAAGATAAGCTCATAAGCTAAACTATAAGATGGAAAAAAATGAGCTTATGAGATATAAGCTGAAAGCCCAAACATAAGCTTAAACAAATCCAATTATAAGCACATAAGCTAAACTATCACAACCAATTATAAGGGGATGTTTGGTTAAGCTTACTTTTGGGCTTATGAGCTTATTTGACTATGCTTAAATCTCATACACCCATATTTTCCAGCTTATTTTCAGACATGTGAGCTTATTATGACTTAAAGATGGAAGATAAGCTCACAAGATAGAAAAAAGCGGGATAAAGATGAGATTATGAGATATAAGCCGAATCAAATAAGATGATAAGCCCAAAATAAGATTAAACAAATCCCCCAATTACACACATCGTAGGACTAAAATCTAGTATAAGTTTCAACTATTAGTTACCAAAATTACCAATATGTTTTGACGAGCAATATGTGTAATAAACGGATTGTGTAACTTACTGAGTTATGATCAGCTGGTCTTGGCTGTGTACAGTTGAGCATATTGCAAGTTGTCCGAAAAGAAAAGTTGACATTCCCACAGCTAGGACAGGTCCAGTCCTCTACAACCACCTAATATCATAAAAACATAAAACAACAGATAAATACCAGAGACTACAACTAAAGAGTAGGTGTCATTTACACATAATAGATGTATGGGTCCATGTCTAAAGTCACAAGGGAATAAATTTTTGAATAAGTATTTAATGTCTTTAAAGTAACAGCGTAAAGCTTTAGGGTGTATCTTGCAGCTCAAACTACATATATAGAAACTAAAACTAGGGCTAAATAAGGGGGTGTTAGTTTAAGTTACTTTTGGGCTTATGAGCTTATTTGACTATGCTTATATCTCATTCGCTCATATTCTCCGGCTTATTTACAGACTTGTGAGCTTATTATGACTTAAAGATGAAAGATAAGCTCATAAGCTAGAAAAAAAACGGATAAAGAAGAGCTTATGAGATATAACCCGAACCAAATAAGATCATAACGACGGCTAAGTTTAAAGTTTCACCTGAGTAACCTCCAATAATATAATTGGCAAACCCCAAAGTCCATACTTCAATTCTAATCACCATCCCAATGTATGTAAAAGTAGTTGACATTCCCACAGCTAGGACAGGTCCAGTCATCTTCTCTACGAGTCTACGACCACCTAAATCATAATCACGACAAATTAATACCACAGAAGAAACTTATGGGTCCCTGTCTAAACTCACAAGACAAATTTTATGCACAAGTATTTATAGGCTTTAAAAAAAAACGTAAAGCTTTAGGGTGTATTTTGGAGCTGAAACAAATAGAAACTAAAGGGGATGTTTGTTTAAGCTAATTTTTAGGCTTATGAGCTTATTTGACTGTACTCATATCTCATACGCCCATATTTTCCGGCTTATTTACAGACTTGTGAGCTTATTATGACTTAAAGATGGAAGATAAGCTCATAAGCTAAACTATAAGACGGAAAAAAAAAATGAGCTTATGAGATATAAGCTGAAAGCCCAAACATAAGCTTAAACAAATCCAACATAACCTAAACTATCACAACCAATTATAACGGGATGTTTGTTTAATCTTTTACTTGAAGACCCATGCTATTTATATCCATAACCTCAATCTTTTGGACACACTCTTTAAATTTTAGGCTTATGAGCTTATTTGACTATGGTTATATCTCATACGCCCATAATTTTCAGCTTATTTTCAGACTTGTGAGCTTATTATGACTTAAAGATGGAAGATAAGCTCACAAGCTAGAAAAAAGACGGATACAGATGAGCTTATGAGATATAAGCCGAACCAAATGAGATCATAAGCCCAAAATAAACTTAAACAAATCCCCTAAGTTCAAAGTTTCACCGAGTAACCTCCAGTAAAATTGTCAAGCCCGAAAAGCCATACTTCTAATTCTAATCACCATCTCGATGTATGTAACACTAATATGAGTATATATCAGTAAATTATCACAACCAATTAGAGCCTAAACGTTAAATTAAATCCTCTCAACCTCTAAAACCTCTCTAATCTACCATTTTCATATAATCAAATTACACAAGAAAAGGAAGTGGTCGTTTCTCCTCTTAAGCATAATTACAACATCTAGTCAAACACAATTTTGCAAGTAAATCCGTAACAGATACAGTATGCAGTAAATCCATAAAACAAGCTTTGAAATTATATGAAGCATGAGAAAGAGAGCAACACAGAACGTACCATCGGTTCTGGCACGTTTGACAGCTGAGGAGTTTTTGTTATCAATCTAAAAACACAAAACAAACATAATAACACACATTAATATCGACAAAATATACCAATAGCAACTTCACAAAAAAAAAGGCCCTAACATCTCATATCCCATCAATAACAAAAGTACAAAACTGATCTAGATCAATTGATCAAACAAACAACAATTCCAATGCATAACACAAATTGTTTGTTAGTAATAAGCATGCAGAAATTTAACAAAACACACCCTAACGTCAACTTTTCTATCAATTAGAAGGCACGGTACAGTGTACAACACCATAGTTACCCCAACATTTATAGTATTCTTGTTAAAAATTATTAGTGTATTTGCGTGTATGCCGTTTTTTTGGTTCTGTTTTAGTAGGTCTGTTTTTAGTATTAAGAGGGCAGATAAAATGTGGGCCGGTCGCCGGTGTTACCAGACCTGATAGGCTGGTTCTATGAAGTCTATTGGAACTCAACTAGAGGAATATTAAGCAGACTTTCAAACAAAAATTAAATCGGTAGATATAGCTAGTTCATGACAAGAGTCAGAGACTGGTAAACGCCTAATTTATTAAAGCCAAAAAACAACTCCGATATGTGTAGTAAACAGATTGTGTAACTTACTGATTAGATCAGCTGGTCTTAGCTGTGTACAGTTGTGCATATTGCAAGTTGTCCGAAAAGAAAAGTTGACATTCCCACAGCTAGGACAGGTCCAGTCGTCTTCTCTACAACCACCTAAATCATAATCACCGCAAATTAGCCAAAAAGATCTAACCCAATACCCAACCCTATTTAACATCCGGGTTGACCCAAACAAACCAAATAAGATTATTGAACAAAATAACTATCAGAACACCATAAATTCTAAACAACACACGCTAAACAATAAAATTGCCAAAATCAACCAAAAAACACAAACCAGTTCCTATCATGGGCTGACCTGAATAAGCAGGTGTGGCAGAGAGTTGCAGAGGACGATAACGGTTCCCTCCAGGCAGACGGATGTTGTAGTTGTAACGATAAGCAGAACCATCATAAGGAGGCATAGATTTTCCATTGAAGGGAGAAGCAGCATAAGGTGTTACTCCCATATACATTGAAGAGGGTGCACCGGAACCCGCATAAGAAGAAAACGAGGAGTAGCCTTGTGGGGTCGGCACTTGCCTTGGAGCAGATTTCTGTAAAAAAACATTTCGTTGAAAGACAAATTAATAAAGATAACTATAGGAAAAAATACACATCAGCAAAAGAATATATGATAGCCAAATAACTTAAACTTAATTTTACTCATCGTAGAACTAAAATCTTGTCTAAATACAATTGTTCGTTACCAAAACTACCAAGAGCAATCAGTTTTTGAAATCTGTTGGAACTCAACTAGAGAAACAAGAGTGAGAGACTGGTCCTGTAAACGCCTATTTTCTTAAAGCCATTACCGGACAGCTAATGCAATATGCCTAATAAACGGATAGTGTAACTTACTGAGTTATGATCAGCTGATCAGCTGGTTTTGGCTGTGTACAGTTGTGCATATTGCAAGTTGTCCGAAAAGAAATGTTGACATTCCCAAAGCTAGGACAGGTCCAGTCATCTTCTCTACGACCACCTATTATCATAAGTACAACAAATAAATTTGACTAAGAAGTAAGTGTCATTTACATAATAGATGTATGGGTCGATGTATAACTTACTGAGTTATGTATGGGTCAATGTATAAACTAACACGGGTATAAGTAAATGCTTACACTCCCAATGTGTTTCTAACCAGTAACCATGACGAAGCTAAGATACTGTTTGAAGTGGCATTCCTATGTTTTCAAAAGGCTGTGGACGAGGTATAATTCCTTTGGTTGTGCATATAAGGCTCAAAAGTTGAATGGTATTTCCGCATATTAATCAGTTGTAAGTTGTGAATGTTTATGATGAAATAAATTGTTTCAGAGTCCAGAGAGTCAGCATTATCTCCCATCTTTGGTTGCCTGTGCTAAGG
This sequence comes from Artemisia argyi, assembly GCA_030686995.1. Classification (NCBI taxonomy): domain Eukaryota; kingdom Viridiplantae; phylum Streptophyta; class Magnoliopsida; order Asterales; family Asteraceae; genus Artemisia; species Artemisia argyi. Next base: position 225,883,116 of record CM060680.1, on the reverse strand, counting down.
TATATTTCAACTAGTCGCTCTAGGTCATCCTGTGCCATGTTATTTATTTTAAATTAGTCACTCATTTTTTGTTGAAGTTAATTTATTTTGGGTAAATTATGAAATATAAAAATTAGTCAAACTATGGCTTGCGATGGACAAGTCCCACGGCCACAATAGATGAATGATGATACAATAGTAACATTCAATCTAAGCTAGAGCGTACTGTGTATACTATAAACCAAGCTAAAACACATAGCCAGCCCACATGACACGACTTATTATACAACTCAGGATAAAACTGCATCATCCAAATACGAATACCACACATGAGCATATAGGCTAAGTAAGGGGGTGTAACTTTAAGCTTATTTTAGGCATATGAGCTTATATGACTCTACTTATATCTCATGAGCCCATATTTTCCAGCTTATTTTCAGACTTGTGAGCTTATTACGACGTACAGATGGAAGATAAGCTCATAAGCTAAACTATAAGAAGGAAAAAAATGAGCTTATGAGATATAAGCCGAACAAAATAAGATGATAAGCCCAAAATAAGCTTAAACAAATCCCCCTAAGTTCAAAGTTTCAGTGAGTAACAACCTCCAGTAAAATTATAAAGCCCGAAAATCCATACTTGTAATCAGCATTTCGATTTATATAACCAAAAAATAATATGAGTTATGATTAACAAATATATCATCACAACTAATTACACAGCAAGAGTAAGTGGCATAAATACATTAGTATAAAAGAAAAACGTACCATCAATCATCGGTTCTGTTATCAATCTAAAATCCCACAACTCCAACCATCGCTTTTATCGGTGTCAGTCAAAATATCCGCTGCTAAATCATAGTTTCTGTGAAATTATACAATGAAAAAAAAAAAAAAAAAAAAAAAAAAGAGGAGTCATGGTTTTGGTGAATGGTGGTGGTGCTGATTGGAAATGTGGGGTTTGTATGGACGGTGGAGATTAATTAAAGTCAAAGTATGTTTGGATGGGATTGCCAGCATGGCAACTACTATGGAAAGGAAATAATACATCAACTACTGTTTTTGTTTTTGGGGATTTTCTAACAGCACATGATATCATTCAACAAACTAAAATTACTATATTTCCATGTTAGAAGATATTAAGAGTTCCTAAATTTGTGATGTTTACCAAACTTAGAGCATCTACTATGGTGGTTTTTAAATAGGTCTAAAACATTTTGAAGATGTTTATAAATTTATGAACTATAGTGAGAAACCATTTCAATCCTAGGTGGAATGAAAAGGTCTAAAATCTTGGAGAGGTCTAAACTATTTTTTAATTTCTTTTTTATTTTTCTTTTTGAAAATGTTAGTTGTGTTTTATTATATGAAAAGCTTTGTGAATAAATTTATCCATAGTAAAAATAGGTTTATAACGTGAAAAAGTTTATAAACTGATGATGTATTAATTGTATAAACCTTTTTAGAGGTTTATCATAGTGGATGCCCTTATCATTATTTTATATGGAAATATAAATATTTAAGGAAGTAAATGTATTTATATAACGTGAAAAAGTTTATAAACTGATGATGTATTAATTGTATAAACCTTTTTAGAGGTTTCTTTAATGTTAGTTGTGTTTTATTATATGAATGGTGGTGGTGCTGATTGGAAATGTGGGGTTTGTTTGGAAGGTGGAAATTAATTAAAGTCAAAGTATCTTTGAATGGGATTGTCACCGTGGCAACTACCCATTTACCCCTAACCTTAACCTCAAAATTATTAAAATACCCTCACCTGACACCGAAATTCCCAAAACACCCTTATCACCCTAAACCCCGGATCATAAATGTCAAAATCATTTTCAAAAATGAAACTCATAAACCTTTTTCATTTCAAAACTTTTTCAAAAATAAAATCACATAAATATTTTGTCAAAACTTTTCATTAAGTATTTTGTTAAAATCTTTTATCAATTTACCTTTTTATTATTATTATTATTATTATTAAAAAAAACAAAAACAAAAACTACAAAAATATTTTTCTTACAAAATCATTTTTTACATAATCCTAATTACTAATAATTCCTAAAATCTAATTATATATATACTAAAAAGCAAGAGGTTTACTGTAGCAAAACACTGTAGCTGCTACAGTTGACTATACAGTAACTTTTTTTTTTTTTTTTTTTTTTTTTTTTTTTTTTTTTTTTTTTTACAGTACTAACGGTCGTTAGTTATTTAACGGCTGTTAACTAACGACCGTTATCTTTAACATTTAAAAAAAAATGTACGCACTTTGTCCTTCATCTCAGCGGTTCATTGCAAATTTAGTCCTCACATAATTTACATAAATGGTCCTTCATGTTATACATCAATTGCAAAGTCAGTCCTAGATAACTAACTTCACGTTAGTTAGCTAACGGCAACAAAGTGAAGAACATACACCCAACAAACATAAACTATCATCCATATACCTGACTTCAACCCATTATCAAACAACTCCCTTCCACAGCTAACATGACAACAATCTTTTATACTTAAGTCATAAAAATGTATATTTATACCAAAAAAAAAAAATAGTTTAATACTAATAAAAATTCGTTTTAATGTTTTCAATAAAATGACTCATTAACTATGGATTCAACTATCTTAAAGACATATATATGATTTATATAGATGTATGAGGATATATATATTCTATATAAAAAGACTATTAATGAAAAGAAAAAGAATGGATCTCATATTAACTCTTCGTATAATCAAAGATTTGTTCAAATAACAACATCACAAGAGCTTTATCATCATAGATGTATGTCGAAGCACATAACTTCTTTTAAATATCCTAAGCTATAAAGACAAACAAGAAACCAATCGGTTTCCATTTGTCTTTCGTTATCAGCACGTTATCAAGAAGTGCAGATTTATAAATGAATGGCCAAAAGATGTAAAGACGCAAATTATTAATGAAATGTTGAAGTCTCTTGTAATGAGACATGGTTAGTGGGACTTGAAGTCCGTACATATGAATATTTAAACTTATTGGATATGCATAAGTCTTTATGAGAAAATGAAATGAAATTATGCATAAGATACAAGTGATGGCACACATATATTTTCTTAAAGACTTGTAAATGATCATGCAGATGCATGTTCACATGTGGTGGATATTGTATAAGTCTGGCAATGTGTAAAATAATTGAAATGCGTCTAAAAGATAAATGAATAGAGCTCATACGAGATTTTATTATAGATAAATGATTAGTGATTTTTAATGCTTAAAGCATATAAGAAAAGTTCTCGAGAACAATATTTGATTATATTGAATTAATCATGTTTTTGGCATACATTTGATAATTGCCTTAATGTATAGTATTGTGCCAAATATAATATAACGATATATTATATTTTATATTGATTTCTTCAATATAAAATAAGCCAGATATGTATGGCAATGGTATTAAACATTTGTTTTATGTTGAAAACTAGCTTCCTATACCATATGTTCTTATCAGTGTTGCAAGATTTTTATTAATCATATAATACTAGAACCCACTATCAAATAAGGTTTCGTATGCTTAAAGAAAAAAAAAAAGAAAAAAAAAAGAGAGTCTATTACATAAGATTTTTGGCAAATGTAATATTTGATGTTATTGTTATCGTTCATTAAAATAAATAAATGTATCTTATATATCAATTTTTATTTATTTATTTATTTTTTTAGCTTATTAGGAGTATCAATAATTTCGTGACATATATGTTTCCTATTCAATATGATCTTATTAAACATGTATAAAAAATCGTATACGATCTAAAGTCTAAACTGAATTTGCAGATATTGCTTTTAGACTATGTATCTTATGAGAAGAAATTGCATAATATTCATTCGTGTCACAACCCACTATCATAGATCAACTTTTGTAAGATAAAAGAATTATTGATTCATGTTGAGTGCAACTCATGAAAAAAAAAATTGTTTTGATTTTTTTTTTTTTTTGTACGGTATTAAACCATTTACGGCGTGATTGTTGATCTGTTGACGTTGAGTTAATAGCCAATAAGAAATAGATATTTCTTACACATAAATTAATTAGTTTATAAATTGAAATATAAAACTACTTAACCTGTGCTAAGTGACGAGTTGGCCTTATTCAAATGTTATAATTGGCTTTGATTATATTGATGCTAAAGTTAGATTTAAAAGTTAAATTACCGCCTGATTGAGCATTGCGTTTGACGAGCTGAAAAATATTTATAAACTATGATTTATGACCGATCTCTTGTTTTAATAAAACTATGAGGTTTTGGATTGTTGTTTTAAGGGGTTCAAACACTCTACATTTAGACGTTAAATTTGAACTTTTATAATTTTACATAATAAATATCCTTTGAGATATAAATTAAATAGTTTACATGATTTGACTTCCTGGTTCATAACGCACTTATGTGATTCCTTTGGCTGCTAAATTAATAGATACAAAATAGTTTTCATAACGCTCTATATGTGTTTTGAATTTAAATCGTTAGAGTTATTATTATGCATAAGTTTTATGGATAAAGAATGCGAACTAGAGCAATTATTTAAGAATTATTTGTTGATTGTGTGTCCATATGTTGAAAGATTGATGTTTATGCACATTAATGCTTTATTTGTGGGTAATTTGGTTGTAAATTTGAACATGTTTTGCTCTATTCATTCGGTTCACTCTAACTAGTATAACTGATATTTAATAAAGGAATCGAACTAGTATATGAAGTGTGTGATGCATGATTTATTACATATTGGTTTCTAGAAATAAAGATAACTATATCTTTGTAGTCTCATTCAATGTAAGAGTATATTATTTGGTCTCTATATTCTTTGGCATGAATCTTAATTTCAAAATGTGTTTTGAGTTACTGGAGGTTTTAAGGTCATGATTAAGGAGCCAATGCATATTTAGTATCACAATCATATTTTACGAATGAGGCCTATAGAATTTAATGATGATAACAGAACTTATATGTTAAACCTTGGTACATATAGATGGATCGTAGAGTGATTAATTACTATTTCATTTTATCCCTATCATATTATGAATGTAAGTTGTCTTATAACTTAATTAATGATAGTTTACCATAATTGGGATAACGCATAAGAACTGCTAAAAGAACCTACTGGCTTGAACCTATTTCATATATTCTTAAGTACATATAATGAAGATTGTAATAAGGACATGATGAGCTACTAGAGGTGGTAATATATCGTGAAAGTATGCGATAAAAATATGCAAACTAAAAGTGTCAAAGAAAATATACATTATTGTTATAAGTATGAGAAAACATTTTCGTATAATGTTAAAGCATGTTAACTACTCCTCATGAGCAAAAGAGCACATATTTGTGAAGGTTGTCAAAAGTAATAGAATAAGATGTTCTTATTGACTGCCATGGAGTTGTCTCGTATATGTGACTTATTTATCATAGTGTGTCGTTTCGATTACTGTATATATGTGATTTGTTTATTGTGGGTTAATTTGCTCGTGATGCATTTAATTTGTTGATTAAATGCATATATGTGTTTCACAAATAGTACAATTTCACTTTGTTGAGCTTATTTTATTCTTTAATAAGCTAATGTGCAATTACATTAAACTATGTGAATGACATGAAAGTATTTATAAAAATTTGATTTGAGAAACAAAGTATAAATGTGATGATGTATTTGTTTCTCCATATCTTTCGAATTTTAGATATAACTGAAGTGCATATGAAGCACATGTGGTCATAAACCATAGTTTATGAGCCAATATTATTTTATTGAGTGGCATGACCGGTTAGACCATCCCGGGTCAATGATGATGCGAATGTATAGAAGAACTATAAGTTTCTTCAAAGATAGATTTGATTGTTCTCATTTGAAGTTAATTGTTTATATGTCACCAACAAATTAAAGTAAGGATTTTGTCCTATAAAGTTTTGGAAAAATAACATAAAGGGGATGTATGTAGTCTTATACATCCGTCATGTGGATCATTTTGAGTTTTAAAAACGATGCATCGTCAAAATGATCATCAAAGACGCAACTAAAGGTTAGCGTGATTAATGACTCGTCTTATAAAATTGCGAGCATGATTTTCCATATTTAATTATTGAGAATGGTGGTGAATACTTTCAAGTATTGGGCGATTATTGGAATAAGTGTTGAACATAAAAGTAGCCCATGTTCATACGCGAATTGCTTTTGTTGAAACGTTCATAAAACGTCTTCAGTTGATTGCAAAGCCAATAATATTATGAGAACAAAATTTTTAGTTTATGGGGCATGTTATGAAATATGAATTCGCATCTTGCCAACAATTAATAATGAATTCTCCCTATTAGAATGGTTTTGGTCACAACCATATGTTTCCCATATAAAGTTTTCTGTAAGTGTGCGGAACCTGTATTGTAAATCCACCACAACGCACACAAAGGGATGTTGAAATTGATAATTCATTCAGAGGGAGAATGAGCAGCGAGAAATTTGGAATGAATTATGATATAATGTTGATCCTCACACTAATGAATATGAACTTAAAGTTCAAGGGACAAATAAAATTCCAGATCTAGTAAATGTCAGACATGTTTAGTGACCTAAAGAAAGTGACTAGATCATATTACGCTGTTATTGCTCCAATTATAATGTATGTCCCAACATGAAAATAAATGATTGGTAGTGAGTCTATGGCATGGCTGCAGCATGATAGACTAATCGATTCCGAGTAAAGTCCTCGAATGAATAAATGAAATGGAGCAAGAAAATTAAGATGGTTAAATCGAGGTAATAAGACCCCATAATAGTCAAGAGACACTAGACATGAAGGTTATTGAAAAACCCCGGGTACATGAAAAACTATGAGATCTCAATAAACGGTATATAATGTCTAGTAAAGTGTGGAATCGAAAAGAAATGAATCGACGTCGATAATACTATTATATATGATTTTGCAAATAAATAAGATAGCGCTATAATCATGGTGAGGATCATGGAAGAATACCTGCAGGAAGTGCAGATGTATAAATGAATGGCCAAAAGATGTAAAGACGCAAAGAAGTAATGAAAGGTTGAAGTCTCTTGTGATGAGACATGGTTACTGGGACTTGAAGTCCATACGTATGAATATTTAAACTTATTGGATATGCATAAATATTTATGAGAAAATGAAATGAAATTATGCATAAGGTACAAGTGATGGCACACATATATTTTCTCAAAGACTTGTAAATGATCATGCAGATGCATGTTCACATGTGGTGGATATGGTATAAGTCTGGCAATGTGTAAAATAATTGATATGCGTCTAAAATGATAAATGAATAGAGCTCGTACGAAATTTTATATAAAATGAATGAAGCATTCTAGTGATTTATAATGCTTAAAGCATATAAGAGAAGTTCTCGAGAACACTACTTGATTGTATTGAATTAATCATGTTTTTGGCATACATTTAATAATTGCATTAGTGTATAATATTGTGCCTAATAAAGAATTATGTTTGCCTATGAAACTTTATAAAGAGATCTAGATTTGAATATTGTTTAAGTTTCATGCAGTTTGATTTATGATTATAAAGGCAACTGAATGCATAGAAGTTGAATTTGAAACAAAAGAAATAGTTGTCTTAGCTTATGATTTGAACATCTTAAAGATGAAATCATTGTGCATCATGAAAGCTAAAGAAAGATGCTACATATCTTTATATGTATAAATGACGCTCATGTTTATGAGGTCACATGATCAAGAAAGATCCATTGATTTATAAAGATGATGATCACAATATCGATTTAAATGTGTCATACTAAAATGTGTATATGTGAATTACACGGATGTACCTATATGAGATGTATGACGTATCTTAATCCTTAAAATGGATATGAAAATAACATGTAGAGATTCTATCAAGACACTTGTATGTGCATTTCACTGACACAATGAGATTAAGTGATGTGATCATCAAGGGGAAGAGAAGATAAGTGTTGCACTCTTTTTCCCTTGACCATGGTTTTGTCCCCATAGGGTTTTCCGGCAAGGTTTTTAATGAGGCAACATCCCCGAGCGTATAAAGAAGTTATGTACTCTTTTTCCTTCACTAGATTTTTGTCCCATTGGGTTTTATCTAGTAAGGTTTTAACGAGGCATAATCCTCAAATGGAGTAAAGCAAATATTTAGGTATCTTCAAGGTACAAAGGATATGGGTTTATATTTCACTAACCCATCAAATACAAGTCTATTTGGTTTTGCAAATGCAGGATATATGTCTGACCCTCATAATGGTTGATCTCAAACTGTATATGTATTTATATGTGGAGGAACTACAGCTTCATGGCGTTCAGTTAAGCAAACGATCTCATCGACTTCATCCAACCATGCAGAAATTCCAGCGATACATGAAGCAAGTTGAAAATGTGTTTGGCTTAGAAGTATGATACAATACATATGTAGATCATGTGGTAACTCTTCAGAGAAGGAGGAACCAACAGTTTTGCATGAAGATAATGTAGCATATATTGCTTAATTCAAGGAAGGTTACATCAAAGGTGTCAAGACAAAACATATTGTGCCAAAGTTTTTTTCCAATCATGACTTACAAAAGAATAGTGATATTATTGTTCAACAAGTTCATTCAAGTGACAATTTGGCGGATCTAATTACCAAGGCGCTTCTACCTCAACATTTAGTACATTGAACAACAACATTGGAATGCACCTACTCGAAGAGCTCAAGTGATGTAGTCATCAGAGGGAGATAATACGCGCTGCACTCTTTTTCCCTTAGTCATGGTTTTGTCCCACTGGTTTTCCTGACAAGGTTTTTGATGAGGCAGCATTTTCTAAGCGTATTAACAATATGGACATCCAAGAGGGAGTTTATGAATAATTATATGTGAATGTCCATATAGCCCATAATAGGCTCACGACCCATATTAGCTATTAGGGTTTTACCCTAATGTTTGTCTATATATACTCTTTGTAAATCTCATAGTTGATGATTAATTGATGATTACTTTCATTCCCTCTATTCTTGTTCACAACACGTTATCAGCACGCTCTACAATCGTAAAAAGTTTCACATTGGGCAAGCTAGGTCTAAGAGACAATTCCGAAGCCACTGTCAACATTGAGGTAACAATTTATAGACCTATTACTTACTCCGTAATATTCCAAATCCACTGTCAAATTGAGTAATTGATTATATGTTGATCTATGTGATCTTATGTAATTTATTTATTATTATTTACTCCGTAATATTTATTTTTGGGTCCAAACCAGTCGATTTGAATTGATTTGTCATATTATATTTGGTCTTTTAAAAACAAAATTATATACATGCAAATAAGATTATACATGTTTTTTCCAAAATTTTCTCAGAAAAAAAAAAAAAGTTACACTAACGACTGATTAACAAGTTTATTTGTTAAAATTAAATATGTGTATCTCACAAAAAGATTCTACTTTTGTATATATCAACTGATTTTATTGGTACATTTGATATTTTATATCATCATAATCATCATGTCACTAATGAAAATTTAAGTTAACTATCATATCTATACTAAATAAATAAAAAGAACTTCAAGTGATACGTATGTATGATTTAATGTCTTATAGATAAGTTATGATTTTACATTTGTTTGATGTTTGTGTCATGTTTCTATTCGTCATCTAATAGTCATCAATTGTGCTAGACTAATTGTTATAAACTTGACTAGTGGTGTTTGTGTATTCGATCGTCGATTAACGTGCAGAAGACATATTTTGGTTTAATATATTATAAGGAAAGTGAATTTTGATTCGCTATTTTATACCTACGTATGACAGTTATGTTTAATTAATCATGTTGGTAAATTCATCTTTTGTGAATGCATTAATAGATAGTGATTCTTATTTATATAATCTTATTTGGCTCATATAAATTGTCTGCACCTACATAAATTTAGACTAAACAATGCTTTGCTATGGTAAGAGATTTGCTACTATGTTAAGATTGGTTTCATGTTAGAATATATGATGCTAATATGTACAATTTCGCATAATGCAACTCATTACATCCTTGTAATTACAACTTCCACTAAAGGGATAAGTAGACCAGTTTATGTGAGTGATACTTTGTTAATGTTTATCTATATAATGTGTGTTGATCATCTAAATTATCTTTGGGTTGAATGCATGATTTATATTGAAACAAGTACATGACATTGAAATCTTTGTCGATGTCATTGGGCCTAATCATAAATTAGTTAATTAGATTCTCATAAATGTTAAACCTATCAGGTGGTCCGATTTTATTTTTATATTTCAATAACCTGGCCCTAGTGTTATCTATTCGGCTATTGATATGGGTAGTTGCTATTAGCCATGCTTTGATGTATTAATTGATAGCTTGTTACCAGTGTATTTGAGCTATATTAATGTATTATTATGTGGAATATATTTGATCTTATGTGTTGCACTAATCTAGTTCACTATGTTTTGATTGCAAGTAGTATAATGAAAGCTACAAAAGTTAAATAATGATTAGTGAATTATTGATACCGTACTTGTTTGATTTTGCTATTTGATACATGCGTTTGTGTTATGTTTCGTGAAATTTGGTTGAGTTGAAACACGACTTGGTTTATTCATCTACTAGTTAGATGACTCGATGGATAAGATTGAGAATCTAATATCTATTTTGATGATATACAAGTGATCTCTTATAATTTTTTAAAAAGAGTCTTTAAACTACAACGTTTCAGTTCATGATGCCTATCTATATAAATTGTTATGCAAAGTGCAATCATTTTATTGTTTAATTAATAGTTGCTTAAATAAAATCACTGCTATTATTAATTGCTTATGTGAAAAAGATCTTGAATGCATGACTAACACAAGAGATAATTTGCTTATACACTGTCATGATTAACGCGAGAATCATTTTTATACAAATGTTGGATTATGAATGAACAAAATATGCAAATCCATTACTTATTGTAAATGTTGTCAAAGAATATTATTAGAGGTAAATATAAATTTTCTTGGTTGTTCTAATTGTGCAATTGAGTTTTGCATATATGCATGAGTTATTTATTATGTAATTTTATTTGTTTACATGTAAGACATGTGATTAATTGATTAATGGCATATTTTATTAGCATAGATTATATTGTATTTTCTAATAATGCTATAAGCTATTAGAGTATATTGTTTGAAAGCAATAAAAGAGCTTATATATGTTTGATCTGAGAAATATAAGTTAATTTGTGATTACAGCTTAAGTTTTCTATATTATTCGACTTTCGCACAAAGTCAAGTGCAATTGAAGCACATGTGGCCATAAACTATAAGTTTATGAGCCAAGATTGTTTTACAAGCTATATGGACATCCACATATAATTATTTATAACACTCCCTCTTGGATGTCCATATTGTTAATACGCTTAGAAAATGCTGCCTCATTAAAAACCTTGTCACGAAAACCCAGTGGGACAAAACCATGACTAAGGACAAAAAGAGTGCAGCGCGTATTGTCTCCCTCTGATGACTACATCACTTGAGTTCTTCAAGTAGGTGCATTCCAATGTTGTTGTTCAATGTCCTAAATGTTGAGGTAGAAGCGCCTTGGTAATTAGATCCGCCAAATTGTCACTTGAATGAACTTGTTGAACAATAATATCACTATTCTTTTGTAAGTCATGATTGGAAAAGAACTTTGGCACAATATGTTTTGTCTTGACGCCTTTGATGTAACCTTCCTTGAATTAAGCAATGTATGCTACATTATCTTCATGCAAAATTGTTGGTTCCTTCTTCTCTAAAGAGTTACCACATGATCTACATATGTATTGTATCATACTTCTAAGCCAAACACATTTTCAACTTGCTTCATGTATCGCTGGAATTTCTGCATGGTTGGATGAAGTCGACAAGATCGTTTGCTTAACTGAACGCCATGAAGCTGTAGTTCCTCCACATATAAATACATATACAGTTTGAGATCAACCATTATGAGGGTCAGACATATATCCTGCATTTGCAAAACCAAATAGACTTGTATTTGATGGGTTAGTGAAATATAAACCCATATCCTTTGTACCTTGAAGATACCTAAATATTTGCTTTACTCCATTTGAGGATTATGCCTCGTTAAAACCTTACTAGATAAAACCCAATGGGACAAAAATCTAGTGAAGGAAAAAGAGTACATAACTTCTTTATACGCTCGGGGATGTTGCCTCATTAAAAACCTTGCCGAAAAACCCTGTGGGGACAAAACCATGGTCAAGGAAAAAGAGTGCAACACTTATCTTCTCTCCCCCTTGATGATCACATCACTTAATCTCATTGTGTCAGTGAAATGCGCATACAAGTGTCTTGATAGAATCACGTGAATAAATATCTCTACATGTTATTTTCATATCCATTTTAAGGATTAAGATACGTCTTACATCTCATATAGGTACATCCGTGTAATTCACATATACACATTTTAGTATGACACATTTAAATCGATATTGTGATCATCATCTTTATAAATCAATAGATCTTTCTTGATCATGTGACCTCATAAACATGAGCGTCATTTATACATATAAAGATATGTAGCATCTTTCTTTAGCTTTCATGATGCACAATGATTTCATCTTTAAGATGTTCAAATCATAAGTTAAGACAACTATTTCTTTTGTTTCAAATTCAACTTCTATGCAAGTTGCCTTTATAATCATAAATCAAACTGCATGAAACTTAAACAATATTTAAATCTAGATCTCTTTATAAAGTTTCATAGGCAAACATAATTCTTTATTAGGCACAATATTATACACTAAGGCAATTATTAAATGTATGCCAAAAACATGATTAATTCAATACAATCAAGTAGTATTCTTGAGAACTTCTCTTATATGCTTTAAGCATTAAAAATCACTAGAATGCTTCATTCATTTTATATAAAATCTCGTACGAGCTCTATTCATTTATCATTTAAGACGCATATCAATTATTTTACGCATTGCCAGACTTATACAATATCCACCACATGTGAACATGCATCTGCATGATCATTTACAAGTCTTTGAGAAAATATATGTGTGCCATCACTTGTACCTTATGCATAATTTCATTTCATTTTCTCATAAATATTTATGCATATCCAATAAGTTTAAATATTCATACGTATCGACTTCAAGTCCCAGTAACCATGTCTCATCACAAGAGACTTCAACATTTCATTAATTCTTTGCGTCTTTACATCTTTTGGCCATTCATTTATACATCTGCACTTCCTGCAGGTATTCTTCCATGATCCTCACCATGATTATAGCGCTATCTTATTTATTTACAAAATCATATATAATAGTATTATCGACGTCGATTCATTTCTTTTCGATTCCATACTTTACTAGACATTATATACCGTTTATTGAGATCTCATAGTTTTTCATGTACCCGGGGTTTTTCAATAACCTTCATGTCTAGTGTCTCTTGACTATTATGGGGTCTTATTACCTCGATTTAACCATCTTAATTTTCTTGCTCCATTTCATTTATTCATTCGAGGACTTTACTCGGAATCGATTAGTCTATCATGCTGCAGCCATGCCATAGACTCACTACCAATCATTTATTTTCATGTTGGGACATACATTATAATTGGAGCAATAACAGCGTAATATGATCTAGTCACTTTCTTTAGGTCACTAAACATGTCTGGCATTTACTAGATCTGGAATGTTATTTGTCCCTTGAACTTTAAGTTCATATTCATTAATGTGAGGATCAACATTTATATCATAATTCATTCCATATCCTTCGCTGCTCATTCTCTCCCCTGAATGAATTATCCATTTCAACATCCCATTATTGTGCGTTGTGGTGGATTTACAAGAAATATATACCGCACATATACAAAATTCTTATATGGGCAACATATGGTTCGTGACCAAAACCATTCTAATGGGGAGGATTCATTATAAATTGCTGGCAAGATGCGAATTCATATATTATAACATGCCCCATAAACTAAGACTTTTGTTCTCATAATATTATTGGCTTTGCAATCAACTGAAGACGTTTTATAAACGTTTCAACAAAAGCAATTCGCGTATGAGCATGGGCTACTTTTATGTTCAACACTTATTCCAATAATCGCCCAATACTTGAAATTATTCACCACCATTCTCAATAATATAATTTGGAAAACCATGCTCGCATTTTATAAGTCGAGCCACTAATCACGCTAACATTAAGTTGCGTCTTTGATGGTCATTTTGACGATGCATCGATTTTAAAACTCAAAATGATCCATATGGCGGATGTATAGGCCTACATACATCCCCGTTATATTCTTTCCAAAACTTTATATGTATTGTGATGATATATAAACAATTAACTTCCATTCCATTGAGAACAATCAAATTTATCTTTGAAGAAACTTATAGTTCTTCTATACATTCGCATCATCATTGACCCGGGATGGTCCAGCCGGTCATGCCACTCAATAAAATAATCTTGGCTCATAAACTTCTTGTTTATAACCACATGTGCTTAGATTGCACTTTCTATGTAAACATAAAATAATATGAAAAACTTAATACTACATCACATTTAAACAAATACCTCTCCAATCAAATATTTGAATACAGTACATGTGAAAAAAAAAACTAAAAGTACAATCTATAATGCAATCAAATCCGTATCATGTGATGTATTTTAAATATCAACAAGCCAAAAGATACATACACATACCCCAGAATCAAGTTAAGCATGCCTTCATGTCTATACAAGCATTTATGAAATAATACAGTCATTTGTAGTAACATTCAAATTTAATATTTTTTTATATGTCAATTTATGCAGACAATATAGAGATCGAATATTTAGTATCCCAACAAGCAAATTAACTCATAAACAAATGAAAAAGAACATCTTATATTATAGTATAACTAACAAACATGTGGAGTGGTGTAAAATCATTATTACTACTTTCACATAAAAAAATCTCAAATACTATATATTTTTATCATGATTTATCCTCCACAAAGTAATACGTTAATGCATGGCAATCTCTTGTTTTTATTAAATAATACTCATAAATATATCATAATCAATGTCAACATAATCATTATGAAACTATAATCACAAAACAAGCATCTTTATATCAGAAACAATAAAACACATAGTATTATTTATTATCCCATTACCAGTAGCCTCTTAACAACTATAATTATCTATTTAGCTCAGTTTCAAAGTGGTCATACTTATTTAAAATAGATCACTTAACAAGCCACACAATATTTGTCTAATAGTCTTACAATAAGTACTATATCATGTTATATAGCATACCATTCGTTTTACGATATTGAGAAGCATGTATTCTTATAACAGTCACGATCAATATGTAAAGGATTTAATACGTGGCTCAAGAAAATAAAATCGTAAGTAAATAGATACTATGAAAGAAACTTAAACCGTACCTTTAGAAACCCAAAAATATATGTAATAATTTATCGTTCTCTAGCTAAAAGGTGATTTATTTTTATTTATAACGAAATCTCAATTATAATATTTATAGTCAATTCTTGTTTATAACACGTTATCAGCACGCTCAAAAGCTTTAGGTCCGTTTTGTTTTCTCTCGTTTTCCACCACCGGTATGTCTTCAACCATTTTTACCTATATGATTCGGCAGTATGCTAAAATTTTATATGATATTATAATGTAGTTTACATAAAGTGCTATTATGCATAACGTGTCACAGTAACAAAGACTAATGTCACAGTAACATATGCAGTTTACATAACGTGAGTGTTGGTTTTATCTGCTCTTTAACTTTCAAATAGTTTGTGACGTTGTGTATTACTAAAAAGAAAAAACAATTAAAAAAAAGGCTTACAATAAAGCACTAATTTGGATTCTAGTTAATTCGTATAATGGAGTAATATATACTAGTATACTATGTAGATAAGAAACTTACATTAATTAGTGTTTTGATGTGTCTGTAAATTATGTTTTGTACAATCTAAAAACAAATCGTTATATGCTCCTGTTTGGCCAATTTAAATATTATTGTCATGTTTGTTTAATATTGATGGTTATATATATATATATATATATATATATATATATATATATATATATATATATATATATATATATATATATATATATATATATATATATATATATATATATATATATAGGGGCGCGTTATATGCAGTACCATTCTTAGATACAGTACTTTACAGTACCATTTAGACCAATAATAATTTTGTATCATTTAAGCTTTTTAATTAATTCAAAAGGGTATATTTGTAAAAGACATTTTTATATTATTTTTGATTTTTTTAGTAAATATCCTAAACTTTCGGGATTTTTTTTTTTTTTTTTTTTTTTTTTTTTATTATTATTATTATTATTTTTTTGCTTTGCGTTTTTTTTTCCAGCATCCTTGTTAAAATGGCTTAGTGCATAAGTGCTTTTAGGACTTTTTTTTTTTTTTTTTTTTTTAATTATGGATGATTTTTTCAACACACATGTTTTTCAAATAGTAAGATTCATGTGTCTTTTTAGATAAAGTAAATTTATAACAAACCAAAAACATAAAAAATATATACAAAATTCGATATCGATTGAAATACAATTAAAATACAACTTTGTTAAAAGCATGAATACATAAATTTAATCGATCTATACACGTGTGCACTAATAATATTTAATACAAATGAACATATGTGCACAATAATTATTATCAACATTTTTTGGATGTCATGCACACTTGTAGCCGTCAACATTTACAGAAGTCGGACATATGTGCACACTAGTTGTTTTCAACATTTTCAGAAGACGGATAAATGTGCACACTTGTTGTCATTATTCTTTTAATTCAATACCACCTGATACAAAGAAAAATATAAAATTTAGCAACATTAAACTTTATTAGAATAGAATAACAAAGAAAACGATATTTCAAAACACAAACAAATAGAAAATGAACTTTTTAATCATAAAAATTAGCATAACACATATGCATAGTTTAAAACATATATGCATCCATTTATCCTTGAATTTATATTAAACTTAAAACACATATGCACACTACTTTTATTGATTTTATACGAGCTAAAAAACACATATGCACCATTCCTTGAAACACATATAAACGATTATAACACATATGCACACTTATGCAAAACACGCCTTCTCGTAGCATGTTATTCTTTCTTTCTCAAACACATGTTCAGTTTGAATTACTTGTATGCTACCAAAATCGAATAAACAATATCTGTACACGCATAAAACATATACACAAATATTTATCTAACAACTATAAAACACATATTGCAAAACACTATTTTTCCCATTATAAACAATAGTTTCATGAATTTAACACCCATATAAATGAACAGACTCATTTTTACGCAAAGTTTAACCACATTTTGGACCCAATTCAAGATAATAAAATACGCTTTACAAAGGTGCTATTAAGACAATGATTACTTTTTGCTACATATAATAAAGACTTCATTTGCATAGTAACCTTTCAAAACACAATAACCTACCAATATAATCCAAATTCTAATATACAGCTACACCAACTTCGTCGAATTTCACCTTTTAATCAACTACCCACTATCTAATATAATACAATAGCATACACATATGCACAAACAAAACAGAAAATGATACAAGCCACAAAACACATATGTTCCCTTTGCTTGAAAATGATACTATAATACAAGAGGGCCTTTTGGATGAAAATGATACTATAATATAAAAGGGCCATTTGGATTGTGAAACTTACGACTAATTATTGCGTCTTAAAAGTTGCAAAAACAAATATAATTAGTGTTGATATCAAGAAACTAGGTGTTCCAACAAAAATAAAACATATAATACAATATTAAATAAAAGAACATATATTCATCATGTTTAATGTCAGTACAAATTCGAGTGGAAATATGTCAAGTACCGTAGAGGGATTAAAGTCCGAAGGATTACTCTATATGTTCGACAATAAATAATTTTTAATTGTCTTTGTGGGTCTTGTTCATCTCACCCACAAAAAGCAACAATTATATCACATTGGAAGTTTTCTGTCTTGGTCAACCAACCGACTTCAGATCTGAACCGATTACCGATCCATAAGAGATACCCGGATCACTATACTTGTCGTCAAATTTGGTGCGGCGTTTTCTTGGTTCGTCGGTGGTAGGCGGTCATCACAGATCTACAATCTTTTTTTTTATTGCTGGTGATTGTTGTGGTGGCTAATAAAAGGTGGTTTAGGGTTTGAGGGGAAGATGTGTGAGAGAGAAAGAAATATTACTTTGAATGAACCTAAAATGGTGGGATAGTTTTCTGGAAATTATTACTTAAAATTCCCTCAATGCCCTTAACTCATTTTAAAGACTTTACCAAATATTCCTTTTAATTATATTAGTTACATTAATGGCACAAGTGATCTCATCCATTGATTAATTGATCCAATGGTACATATTGATTTAAATGGTACTGTAAAGTACTGTATCTAAAATTGGTACTGTATAGAATACTACACTATATATATATATATATATATATATATATATATATATATATATATATATATATATATATATATATATATATATATATATATTATATCTAATTTAGTGATGATTTCACTATCGTGATGACTAATTATATACTATTATACTTAAGTTTATGATTATTATCCCGTAATACGATTACTACAATTTATTATGTGTCAGTTATGATTATTGATTTGACAAATTGTGATTTATACAAGATATCAATAACGTGAATGTCGTGAACATTGTCTTTCATCGTAATCAACTAAAAATTTTCGGTTCTCAATATATTTGCATAATATGTAAATTGAGATCTACACATGCATATAGGGATTCATTAAATACTATCAATGTTTATCATAATTGTAATTAGTTGAATATATTGGATTATGTGACATTTATGATAAGCTATAAATTAATACATCAAATCATGGCTAATAGTAACATTTATGATTAGGCCCAATGACATCAATTCATGAGCTTGTTTCAATATAAATCAATATAAATCATGTACTCCATATAATTTTGTTTATTGACGTTGTCTTTTCAAAAGAATATACAACTATGATCATCCTTCAAGACAATTTAACTACTACAACTATCTAGCTAGCAAAAATCTGTTGCATAAATAATAATCTTAGTAGTAATTTAGCTTACTAATGTTAAAAACTAGTAGTTTGTTAGAATTTTTATCATTGAAAGAAATTAGATTGTATACGACAATTCATATGCCGACAATAGACAATGATTCAATAATTTAGAAAAAGACGTTTGTACGTAACATATGGGTATACAGTTATCTTCGTATAGATCTAAACAATATCAAGTAGCACATACGTTAGATCTAGCGTACTATATATTTTTAACAACATTCATATAACTTCAATTAAACAAATAATAATTAAAAAAAAAATAGATATTATATCAGAATAATTGGTAGACAACTAAAATCCCCTTTTTGTTTATTCGTAGAGATCCAAAAATTTTCCTTATGGAATGCCAATTGAAAGAAAGATAACAACATATTACAATCAAAGTCAATTAGATATAAAGCTGGTCACTCAAAATAAAATCTGAACACTGAAAATATGTGATCGTAAATATTAATATAACAATTTTGAAGCGACAATTAAATATAATATGTCACAAATTTATACCCCAGTAAACTAAATAAGTATTTAGTCTACGAAGATATGATATTATGTATGTTTGAAAATTTATTGATATAGTAGCCCCTTATATAATTATATAAACAGTTAACAAGAAAAACGTAGAATAGGGTGAAGACTTACCTCCTTCAAATGCCATGCATGGAATTAAAGTTGTTAAGTACAGTATATTGGAACGAGAACTGGATGTGCTTTCAACATTCTCTATAGATTAAAAATATCTTAAGAGCGTGCTGATAACAAATATCTTAAGAGCGTGCTGATAACGTGTTATGAACAAGAATTGAGAGAATGAAAACTATTCTTCAATTAATCATTAACTAGGAGATTTACAAATAGTATATATAGACAAACATTAGGGAAAACCCTAATAGCTTATAATATTGTTATAAACAAGAATTGGGAGAATCAAAAGTATTCTTGAATTGATATATAATATCAAAGATACATGTGGTATATATAATATAAACACTAGGGTAAAAACCCTAATAGCTAACTGGGCCGTGAGCCTCTATATGGACATCACTAATAATTATCCATAACACTCCCTCTTGGATGTCCGTATTGTTAATACGCTTAGGAAATGCTGCCTCATTAAAAACCTTGTCAGGAAAACCCAGTGGGACAAAACCATGACTAAGGACAAAAAGAGTGCAGCTCGTATTGTCTCCCTCTGATGACTATATCACTTGATATCTTGTAAATAGGTCCACGAAATAATCACTTGAACGAGAAGTGCCTTGTCGCCTTTGATGTAGCATTGCTTGAATATCAATACTTGGTATCTCCTTTCCAAAATTTATGTATGGTTTAATGATGTCTTCATGATTGTTTGCTCTATCGAATGTCAGGAAAAATAGCCGCCACTTGTACAAATATATCCATTTTGAGATCGATCATGGTAAGTTAAACATATATCATGCATCTGCAAAATTGACTAAACTTGTATGTGATGGGTTAGTGAAATATAAACCCATATCCTTTGTACCTTGAAGATACCTAAATATTTGTTTTACTCCATTTGAGGAATATGCCTCGTTAAAACATTACTAGATAAATGTAACAATTCGCATTTTCAGGTTAATTACTTTTCCCAGCAGGTCACCCAAGCCTGTACTACTCTCGCATGAGCACGCTTAACCGTATGGGCGATTAACCGTTAGACCACAAAACGCGTTTCTAAGACGATTTGAGTTTTCAACTTATTAGAAAAAGTCAACATATTTTTTCCCTCCTCCATTGACCAAAAATCATCCCTTGATGTTATAAGTCATTTCGTGATTTTTAGGCTTACGGTTTGATGTTTAAAAGACATTTAATACCAACCGACACTAGACTAAGCCCAGTCTAGACATTATAAGTCATTTTAAATCATTTTTATCACATTAGAAAAGTAACATTTTACTTTTCTCAATTTTACGCAATATTCGTGCGTTTTACGTATTACGCGTTTTAGACCCGTGTTTCCAGTTTTTAGCAGGGTTTTACCACCCAAATGGAACCTACCACTCATTTTATATTTTATTATGGGACATATGGACATGTCTAATAATACTTTAAAGTTCCATAATTTTACGACATCCGGTTTTACGTTTTGAGGCTTAATCATTTACGATTGGCATTTCCCGGAGTCAAAACTAACCAAGTATCTTGGATAATACCAAGAAAAGTCTAACCCTTGCTCTCCAAGCTCATGAACCGCCCTAGGAGGGGGGAGTCACACCCATGTGGCTTCATCTCATGAATTTACCCATAAATCATCACTTAATTACAACTTGGTCACCAAGTTGTAGCACTTTCCTAGTAAGCTTCCTAACCTCCTCAATGGAACTATAAATACCCCCTCCCCCCCCCCCCCTTGTTATGCCGTCCATCACCACACCCCATTTCATTCCACACTTAGCTTTATTTCTTCCAAGTTCTTGCAAGGTTCAAGTGATTCTTCAAGATAGAAACCCTAGTTAGATTATCATTCACCAAAAATCTTCCAAACCCTAATATACTTGGTGATTTCTCTTGAGTTTAAATCCACTCAATTCACCTCAAAGTTCATTACATCTCTTTCAAGAATACCAAGGGTAGAAAGATTGCATGAAGTGAAAAAGGGTTGAAGCAAGTCTATCAAAGTCCATTTCCTTACTTGTTACTTCCTTTCTTTATTAGAAAGCCAAAAGTTGTAAGCCAAACCCTAACATGCTTCTTGTTAATTTATCATGTTCATATCATTTATATGTTATTCTTGCTATATTATGTCTTGTATGAATGTCCATGATGTATAAAAATGAGTAAAAGATGTTGTTATAATGAATTGTTAAGATAAGTTACTATAACAAGCAAACTAGTGACTTTCTTGGTAAGACCTGATCAAAATGGTAAAAATATGATATTTGATCATTACATATTACAGTAGAGGACTTAACAAGGAAACCGTAGCAACTTGAACCACCCAAAACGAGTATACGAGTCAAAAGTTACGTCCATTTGAAGTTACCAAAACTTTGCGGCAAACTGCCAAATACCATTCTGATCAAATTTGGGTTTTGAAAGTCACCCTTCTGGTCCGATTCATCAAAAAGTTAAAACACGAAAGTTGTCCGGAACGCCGTTTTCGTTCAGGAACAAAGAAGCTCGAGACCTAAAAACGCTTTCCGAGTGATAAAATTCTTCAAATTCTAAACAGCCCATTTTTAGGCGAAAGTCACTAGGTTATGGTTATACTTTGAAAGGAACAAGAGGTCTTATGACCTATAATCAAGACCACAACCATGGCTAGAGCCAAGGTTGTGTCTCATGACCTTGGAACAAGGACCAAAGGTCATGGCTAGGCCATGACGAAATGACCATACCAACTTACTTAGGCGAAAACATGAGTTAAGACCATATATACATACCAAGGCGAAAACATGAGCTAACGACCATATAAACTTACCAAGACAAATACATGAACAAGAGTTGGCGATAACTTGAACATACAATTTGGATCTACTTCATCAAAGGAACCATGAGATATTACAAAGAAAAATGGTCATACAAGACTTATGAAACATACCCTAATAACAATCTTCATGTACTAATAAACTTTCCTAAGTTTATTCAAATATCGGACATGTAACTTTTCGGATCAAAACTTATATCTATATATGTTATCAACTACTACAATAGTAGGGAGCCTCATGTGAGGAGTTCATTATGTAAGCCGTCGAGTTGAGCTGTGGATTTACGAATTAAAGTGTCCTGGCTCCTCGAACGCTTACTAACATGGCTTCTGAATTATGTCGGCCCGAACAGTAGTAAACGATATACAAAACATACATGTTTTATGAATCATTTCTTTCAAAGACTTACACTATACATCATACCACATCATGGACTAAGTGCAAGACATTTATTGGCGTGTTTATGTTTCCTTAGACATTATTCCAAACCTAAGTTACAACAATTATTCTAGGTTGCTCGTAGAAGTTCTTACGGCATATCCATCATTCTCATTATACATCATCCAACTCAAGGTGAGTTCATAGCCCCACTTTCCATTACTTAATTGTTTTACAAACCCTTGGGGGGAATACATGCTATTTTTAACCGAGCACAATGTTTTTAAATTGTATGCTTGCCTGATTGTTTTATTATCACTAAGTACCATCCTTGCTAAACCGAGATCCTTTATTATGAACCATTTAGTCACTAGCAATAGTGAGCGCGAATATTGTGAATAGGCCTATTGGGATTGACGAATCCCATTTGTATTGACTAAGTTCATACAAATGCATTAATATTTGAGATTTAGGTATGTTAGCAAAGTACCTACCGGGATAAATCTGCCGATCGATATTGGTACACATTAACGTTATGGTGTCATAAGCTTAGTGAATTAATAACCGTACCGGGCGTATAATAACGTAGCCTACCTGTTTTGTTTTCCAACCATTGGTGTGAGCCTATAACTCACACTACCAACATATTGTGTTCAAACGATTTAACAAACACTATGAATATCACTCAACCTTTGTGTTGACCTCTCAAGCATGTATTTCAGGTTCATGACGATCAAGGATGGCACAGAAGGACACGGATACTCAAGAGGGCTATAAATTTACTTATCATTCAAAAACTCACTTAATGTGATTTGTAAACATGGAACCAATTGGGACCTCATTTTGTAATCTCTGATATTTATATAATTTGAATGATAAACCTTTTTAAAACGACTCAATTAGAGTTCGTTTTCTATTATTGTGACTATTGTGCCGTCAAGTAACACCCAGTTCGAATTCCGCTGCATCCATGAATTGGGGGTGTTACAATAAAACCCAGTGGGACAAAAATCTAGTGAAGGAAAAAGAGTACATAACTTCTTTATACGCTCGGGGATGTTGCCACATTAAAAACCTTGCCAGAAAACCCTGTGGGGATAAAACCATGGTCAAGGGAAAAAGAGTGCAATGCGTATCTTCTCTCCCCCTGATGATCACATCACTTAAGCTCATTGAATCAGTAAAATGCACCTTAAAATGTCTTGATAGAATCATGTGAATAAATATTCTCTACATGTTGTTCGCATATCCAATTTAAGGATTAACATACGTCATACATCTCATTCAAATATATCATCATTTATAAATTTCCAACAAATTCAAAGTGAATGATAGATTACATCATGTATGATCATTAACGCGAACTATAAATGTTTCATACGCATTTTAGTATGGCACTTTTAAATCTGTGATCATCATCTATAGAAATCAAGGGAGTCTTTTCCACATCATGTGACCTCATAAACATGAGTGTCGTTTATCCATATAAGGATAGTTATCATCTTTCTTTATTTTCATGTTGCACACATATTTCATCCTTTAGATGTTCAAATTGTAAATTAAGGCAAACTTTGTCTTTTGTTTCAAATTCAACTTCAATGCATTCAGCTGCCTTTATAATCATAAATCAAATAACATGAAACTTAAATAATATTCAAATCTAGATCTCTTTATAAATTTTCATATGCAAACATAATTCTATATTTGGCACAATACTATACATTAAGGCAATTATCAAATGTATGCCAAAAACATGATTAATTCAATATAATCAAATATTGTTCTCGAGAACTTTTCTTATATGCTTTAAGCATTAAAAATCACTAGCATGCTTCATGCATTTTATATTCTATAATAAAATCTCGTATGAGCTCTATTCATTTATCTTTTAGACGCATTTCAATTATTTTACACATTGCCAGACTTATACAATATCCACCACATGTGAACATGCATCTGCATGATCATTTACAAGTCTTTAAGAAAATATATGTGTGCCATCACTTGTATCTTATGCATAATTTCATTTCATTTTCTCATAAAGACTTATGCATATCCAATAAGTTTAAATATTCATATGTACGGACTTCAAGTCCCACTAACCATGTCTCATTACAAGAGACTTCAACATTTCATTAATAATTTGCGTCTTTACATCTTTTGGCCATTCATTTATAAATCTGCACTTCTTGCAGATATTGCTTTCATGATCCTCATCATGATTATAGCGCTATCTTATTTATTTACATAATCATTACCATATCGACGTCGATTTATTACTTTTCGATTTCACACTTTGCTAGACATTGCATTATATTATTTATCGAGATCTCATAGTTTTTTTTTCATGTACCCGGGGTTTTTCAATAACCTTCATGTCTAGTGTCTCTTGACTATTATGGGGTCTTATTACCTCGATTTGACCATCTTTATTTTCTTGCTCCATTTTATCAAATCATTCGAGGACTTTTATTTGAAATCGATTTGTCTATCATGTTGTAGTCGTGCCATAGACTTACTATCATTCATTGGTTGTACTTTTGGGACAAACATTTAATTGGAGCATTAGCAGCATTTATATTATCTAGTCACTTATTTTAGATCACAAACACGCTGGCAATTACTTGATATGGAATATAAATTGTCCCTTGAACTTCAAGTTCATATTCATTAGTGTGAGGATCAACATTTGTATCATAATTCATTTCATATTCCTTGCTGCTCATTCTCTCCCCCTAAGTGAATTATCCATTCCAACATCCCATTATTGTGCGTTGTGGTGGATTTACAAGAAACATATACCGCACATTTACAAAATTTTCATATGGGAAAACATATGGTTCGTTACCAAAACCATTTTAATGGGGAGGAATCATTATAAATTGTTGGCAAGATGCGAATTCATATGTTATAATATGCCCCATAAACTAATGTTTTGTTCTCATAATATTATTGGTTTTGCAATCAACTGAAAACGTTTTATAAACATTTCAACAAAAGCAATTTGCGTATGAACATGGGCTACTTTTATTTTCAACACTTATTCCAATAATCGCCCAAATACTTGAAAGTATTCACCACCTTTCTCAATAATATAATTTGGAAAACCGTGCTCGCATTTCATAAGCCAAGCCACTAATCATGCCAACTTTCAGTTGCGTATTTGATGATCATTTTGACGATGCATCGATTTTAAAATTCAAAATGATCCACATGGCGGATGTATAGGCCTGAAAACATCCCCTTTATGGTGGTGATATGTGAACAATTAACTTCCATTGCATTGAGAACAATCAAATTTATCATTGAAGAAACTTATGGTTCTTCTATAAATTTCGCATCATCATTGACCCGGGATGGTCTAACCGGTCATGCCACTCAATAAGATAATCTTGGCTCATAAACTTTTAATTTATGACCACACTTCTATTGTTCTTGACTTTATGTAAAAGTCTACCACATCATCATGTTTAAAGTTATATTTCTCCAATCAAATTTATATGAGCTCTGTGTGGCTTCTTTCAATTATGTTAATATGCAAATTAGCCCATAACAATATCAAATAATAAAGCATGTACTTTCTATAATAGAAGTTGCACTATTTGCTAAACACATATATGTCATTGATCAATTAGTCAAGTCTCATAGGCAAATAATATTAGTGATAAATACTGCACACACATATAACAAACTCAATGACAATTGACTAAATGACAGTTAACTAACACATCAACTAAATGATAGTTAACTAACACATCTTATCTTGATATCGTTTTGAACAGTAATATTGTAACATTCACAATTAATTTTGGTCGTCATATCTTATCACATCCACTAGCTCATCAATCACCATATTCATATCATACATGCAATTAAATATAGCAAGACATACTTATAATTATAATCAAACTTCTTAAACCATGCATCATGAACATACAACACATGCTTGAACATATAGCATAAAAAACATGGTTAAACATATAAACATGCCATGAACCATCATAAGTGTACATAGGTAGCCATATATTTATCTATTACGAGTACTTCATAAAAATCAATCACATATGAACAATTAAAACTTTTCTAACCATAAGATATTTTATAGAGAGGACAAGATGTATTATAACTTTAACATTTATAGACAAAGCATTAGTCTATCTAATTGTGTCAAAACTGTAAATCCAAATTACGTAGAAAGATTAACGTCAAGCCATAAGAATTATTTAATCAAGTAACTATAAAACATTTTGCAATATATTATCCATATATGTATATCAGTACATTATATTTTATATTGAAAAATATAAAATAAGCCAATTATATATATATTAACGTTTTGATACGTATATTATTGTAAGCCTATAATATGTTGTGAACAAGAATTGAGGGAATGAAATATTCTTTTATTGATCATTAACTAGGAGATTTACAATGAGTATATATAGACAAACATCAGGGCAAAACCCTAATAGCTAACATAGGCTGTGGGCCTACTATGGGCTATATGGACATTCACTAATAATTATTCATAACACTCCCTCTTGGATGTCTATATTTCTAATACGCTTAGAAAATGTTGCCTCATTAAAAACCTTGTCAGGAAAACCCAATGGGACAAAACCATGACTAAGGGAAAAAGAGTGCAGCGCGTATTATCTCCCTCTCATGACTACATCACTTGATCTCTTTGAGTAGGTGCATTCCAATGTTGTGGTTCAATGTCTTGAATGTTGAGGTAGAAGCGACATGGTAAATAGATCCGCCAAATTATCACTTGAATGAACTTGTTGAACAATAAAATCACCATTCTTCTATAATTCATGAGTGAAGAAGAATTTCGGTAAAATATGTTTCTTCCTATCACCTTTGATATAACCTTCCTTAAGTTGAGCAATACAAGATGCATTATCGTCATGCAAAACTGTTGGTGTCTCATTCTCTAAAGAATTACTACATGATCTACATATGTGTTGTATCACACTTCTTAGTCACACACATTCTCGACTTGCTTCATGTATCGCTAGAATTTCTGCATTGTTGGATAAAGTCGTTGAGATCGTTTGCTTAACTGAACGCCATGAAATTGCAGTTCCTCCACTTGTAATTCATATCCAGTCTGAGATCAACTATTATGGGGGTCTGATATATATCCTGCATCTACAAAACCAACTAGACTTGTATTTGATGGGTTAATGAAATATAAACCCATATCCTTTGTAACTTGAAGATATCGAAATATTTGTTTTACTCAATTTGAGGATTATGCCTCGTTAAAACCTTACTAGACAAAACCCAGTGGGACAAAATTCTAGTGAAGGAAAAAGATTACATAACTCCTTTTTATGCTCGGGGATGTTGCCTCATTAAAAACCTTGCTGAAAAACCCTGTGGGGACAAAACCATGGTCAAGGAAAAAAGAGTGCAACGTGTATCTTGTCTCCCCTGATGATCACATCACTTAAGTTCATTGAATTACTGAAATGCACCTTAATGTGTCTTGATAAAATCACATGAATAAATACTCTCTACATGTTTGCATATCCAATTTAAGGATTAACGTACGTCATACATCTCATTCAAGTACACCATCGTACTTCACAAGTTATTCATTGCAAACACAATTAATTCAAATGCTATATTCTATCATGTATGACCATTGGTGAGAATCATAAATGTTTCATACACATTTTTGTACGACACATTAAATCGATATTGTGATCATCATCTTTATAAATCAAGGGGTCTTTCTTCATCATGCGACCTCATAAACATGAGCGTCATTTATCCGTATAATGATATGTAGCATCTTTCTTTAGCTTTCATGATGCATAATGATTACATCTTTAAGATGTTCAATTCATAAGCTAAGACAAGCTCCGTCTTTTTGTTTCAAATTCAACTTCTATGCATTCAATCGCCTTTGCAATCATAAAATCAAATTGTATGAAACTTAAAACATATTCACATCTAGATCTCTTTATAAAGTTTCATATACTAACAAAATTCTTTATTTGGCACAATACTATACACTAAGGCGATTATAACATATCAAGCACATGATTAATTCAATACAATCAAGTAGTTTTCTCGAGAACTTTTCTTATATGCTCTAAATATCACTAGCATGCTCCATGCATTTTATATGCTATAATGAAATCTCAAAAAACACATGAGCTCTATTCATTAACTTTTAGACGCATATCGATTACTTATTATATTGCCAGACTTATAAATAATATATGCATTATTGGATCCACCACATGAGAACTATCTCCTTATGATCATTTACATGTCTTTACGAAAGTATTGCGTGCCATTAGTTATGTCTTATATACCAAAATTTCAATACTTTAATTTCACTTTCTCATAAAGATCAATGCATATCCAATAATTTTACACATTCATATAAACGGACTTTAAGTCCTAGTAACCATGTCTCATCACAAGAGACTTCATTCTTTAATTACCTCTTTGCATCTTTACATCCTTTGGCCACTCATTTATTCCTTTGCACTTCCTGCAAGTATGCTTTCATGATCCTCACCATGATATAGCGCTATCTTATTTATTTACATAATCATTATCATGCATATTATGTTATATAATATCTCCATCAACGTCGATTCATTTATATTTTCGATTCCACACTTTACTAGACATTGCAATATACGCATCATTTACTGAGATCTCATAGTTTTTCACGTACCCGGGGTTTTTCAAGAACCTTCATGTCTAGTGTCTCTTTAAGAGACTATGGGGTCTTTATTACCTCGATTTGACCATCTTGATTTTCTTGCTCCATTTCATTTATTCATTCGAGGACTTTTTCTTGGAATCGATTAGTCTATCATGATGCAGTCATGCCATAGACTCACTACCAATCATTTGTTTTAATGATGGGACACACATTATAATTGGAGCAATAGCAGCGTAATATGATCTAGTCAATTTCTTTAGGTCACTAAACATGTCTGGCATTTACTAGATCTGGAATGTCATTTGTCCCTTGAACTTTAAGTTCATATTCATTACTGTGAGGATCAACATTTATATCATAATTCATTCCATATCAATTGCTGCTCATTCTCTCCTCCTGAATGAATTATCCATTTCAACATCCCAGTATTGTGCGTTGTGGTGGATTTACAAGAAACATATACCGCACATTTACAAAATTCTTATATGGGAAACATATGGTTCGTGACCAAAACCATTCTAATATGGAGGAGTTATTATAAATTGTTGGCAAGATGCGAATTTATATGTTATAACATGCCCCATAATCTAAAACTTTTGTTCTCATAATTATTGGCTTTGCAATCAACTGAAGACGTTTTATAAACATTTCAACAAAAGCAATTCGCGTATGAAAACAAGCAACATAATGTTCAACACTTATTCCAATAATCGCCAAATACTTGGAAGTATTCACCACCAATCTCAAAAATATAATTTGGAAAGCCATGCTCGCATTTGATAAGTCGATCCACTAATTACGCTAACTTTAAGTTGCGTCCTTGATGATCATTTTGACGATGCATCGATTTTAAAACTCAAAATGATCTACATGGCGGATGTATAGGCCTACATACATCCCCGTCTTATTCTTTCCAAAACTTTATAGGACATAGTCCTATAAAGTGGAGATTAGAGTTGGTTGAGCATGTTTTGATGGTTTTGGTGAATGGTGGAGATTAGAGTTGGTTGAGCATGTTTTGATGAGATTGCCACCGTGGCAACTACTTTATTTGTTTATAAAAGTTCATTCTTTTTTTTTTTCTTATCTCTGACAAAGTCAACCTCTAATATCTCTCTTTAATCTAGCATTTTCATATGATCAAATTACAAAAAAAAAAAAAATAATAATAATAATAATAAAATAAAAAAATAAATAAAATAAAGCACAAGAATGAGAATGTAACCATCGGTTTTGGTGTGAAACAAACAAAAAAATGGAGTGTGATTGATAGTTTTGGTGAATGGTGGTGATTAGAATTGATTGAGTGTGTTTGGATGGGATTGCCACCGTGACAACTACTTTAATTGTTTGTAAAAGTTCTTTCTTTATCTTTTTCTTTTTTTCCCCCTATCTTTGACAAAGTCAACCTCTAAAACCTCTCTCTAATATACCATTTTCGTATGATCAAATTACACAAAAATAAAAAGAAAAAAACAAGATAAAAAAGAATAAAATGAAGCACAAGAATGAGAACGTACCATCGGTTTTGGTGTGGAACAAACAAAAAAATGGAGTGTGATTGATGGTAGAGATTAGAATTGATTGAGTGTGTTTAGATAGGATTGCCATCGTGGCAACTACTTTATTTGTTTGTAAAAGTTCATATTTTTTTTTATATATTTTTGACAAAGTCAACCTCTAAAACGTCTGTCTAATCTACTATTTTCATATGATCAAATAATAATAATAATAATAATAATAATAATATTAATATTAATAAAAATAATAACAATAATAATAATAAAAAATATAAAAAAAAATGAAGCACAAGAATGGGAACGTACCATCGGTTTGATGTGAAATAAACAAAAAAATGGGGAGTGATGGACGGTTTTGTTGAATGGTGGAGATTAGAATTGATTGAGTGTGTTTGGAGGAGATTGCAAACGTGGCAACTACTTTATTTGTTTGTAAAAGTTCATTTTTTTTTTTTTTCTATCTTTGTCAAAGTCAACCTCTAAAACTTCTCTGTAATCTACCATTTTCATATGATCAAATTACACCAAAAAAAAAAAAGAAAAAAGAAAAAAAAAAGAATAAAATGATGCACAAGAATGAGAACGTACCATCGGTTTTGGGGTGAAACAAACAAAAAAATAGAGAGTGATGGATGGTTTTTTTGATTGGTGGATATTAGAGTTGATTGAGTGTGTTTAGATGGGATTGTCACCGTGACAACTACTTTATTTGTTTGTAAAAATTCATTCTTTTTCTCTTTTTTTTTCCAATCTTTGATAAGGTCAACCTCAAAAACCTCTCTCTACTCTACCATTTTCATATGATCAAATTACACACACCAAAAAAAAAAAAAAAAAAAAAACACACACACAAGAATGAGAACGTACCATCGGTTTTGGTGTGAAACAAGCAAACAAAGGGAGAGTAATGGATGGTTTTGGTGAATAGTGGAGATTAGAATTGATTGAGTGTGTTTGGAGGAGATTGCAACCGTGGCAACTACTTTATTTGTTTGTAAAAGTTCATTCTTTTTTGTCTATCTTTGTCAAAGTCAACCTCTAAAACTTCTATGTAATCTACCATTTTCATATGATCAAATTACACCCAAAAAAAAGAAAAAAGAAAAAAAAAAGAATAAAATGATGCACAAGAATGAGAACGTACCATCGGTTTTGGGGTGAAACAAACAAAAAAATAGAGAGTGATTTTTGAATGGTGGATATTAAAGTTGATTGAGTGTGTTTGGATGGGATTGCCACCGTGGCAACTACTTTATTTGTTTGTAAAAGCTTTGACAAAGTCAACCTCTAAAACCACTCTCTAATCTACCATTTTCATTTGATCAAATTACACAAAACAAGAAAAAAAAAATGAATAAAATAAAGCATAAGAATGAGAACGTACCATCGGTTTGATGTGAAACAAACAAAAAAATAGGGAGTGATGGTCGGTTTTGGTGAATGGTGGAGATTAGAGTTGATTGAGTGTGTTTGGATGGGATTGCCACCGTGACAACTACTTTATTTGTTTGTAAAAGTTCATTCTTTTTCTCTTTTTTTTTTTTTTTTTCAATCTTTGACAAGGTCAACCTCTAAAACCTCTCTCTACTCTACCATTTTTGCATGATCAAATTACACACAAAAAAAAAAAAAAAAAAAAAAAAAAGCACAAGAATGAGAACGTACCATCGGTTTTGGTGTGAAATAAACAAAAAAGTGGAGAGTGATGGATGGTTTTGGTGAATTGTGTAGATTAGAGTTGATTGAGCATGTTTGGATGAGATTGCCACCGTGGTAACTACTTTATTTGTTTGTAAAAGTTCATTTTTTTTTTCTTTTTCTTTTTTTCTTCTTAGTTTTGAGAAAGTCAACCTCTAATACCTCTCTTTAATCTAGCATTTTCATATGATAAAATTATACAAAAATAAAAATAAAAAAATAAAATAAAAAATAAAATGAAGCACAAAAATGAGAACGTACCCATCAGTTTTGGTGTGAAACAAACAAAAAAATGGAGAGGGATTGATGGTTTTGGTGAATGGTGGAGATTAAAGTTGATTGAGTGTGTTAGGATGTGATTGCCACCGTGTCAACTTCTTTATTTGTTTGTAAAAGTTCATTCTTTTTCTTTCTTTCTTTCTTTTTTTTCTTTATTTTTTTTCTATCTTTGTCAAAGTCAACGTCTAAAACTTCTTTTTAATCTACCATTTTCATATGATCAAATTGCACACACACACAAAATAAATAAATAAATAAAAAATAATAATAAAATGATGCACAAGAATGAGAACGTACCATCGGTTTTGGTGTGAAACAAAAAAAAAAAAAAAAAAAATGGAGAGTGATGGATGGTTTTGGTGAATGGTGGAGATTAGAGTTGATTGAGTGTGTTTGGATGGGATTACCACCCTTGCTACTACTTTATTTGTTTGTAAAAGTTAGTTCTTTTTTTTTTTCTTTTTTTTTTTTTTCTATCTTTGACAAAGTCAACCTCTAAAACCTATCTCTAATTTACCATTTTCATATTATCAAATTATACACAAAGAAAAAAAGAAAAGAAAAAGAATAAAATGAAGCACAAGAATGAGAACGTACCATCGGTTTTGGTGTGAAACAAACAAAAAAATGGAGAGTGATTGATGGTTTTGGTGAATGGTTGAGATTAGAGTTGATTGAGTGTGTTTGGATGGGATTGCCACCTTGGCAACTACTTTATTTGTTTGTAAAAGTTATTATTAATATTTTTTCCCCTATCTTTGGCAAAGTCAACCTCTAAAACCTCTCTCTAATCTATCATTTTCGTATGATCAAATTTAAAAAAAAAAAAATGAAGTACAAGAATGAGAACGTACCATCGGTTTTGGTGTGAAACAAACATAAAAATGAGAGTGATGTATGGTTTTGGTGAATGGTGGAGATTAGAGTTGATTGAGTGTGTTTGGATGAGATTGCCACCGTGGCAACTACTTTATTTGTTTGTGAAAGTTCATTTTTTTTTAATCTTTGACAAAGTCAAGCTCTAAAACCTCTCTCTAATCTACCATTTTCAAATGATCAAATAACACAAAATAAAATAAAATAAAAATAATTAAATGAAGCACAATAATGAGAACGTACCATCGGTTTTGGTGTGAAACAAAAAAAAAATGGAGAGTGATGGATGGTTTTGGTGAATGGTGGAGATTAGAGTTTATTGAGTGTGTTTGGATTGGATTGCCACCGTGGCAACTACTCTGTTTGTTTGTAATAAAGTTCATTGTTTTTTGTTTTTGCCATCTTTCCCACATTAATTTGTTGCAGAAATAAACATAGGTTCTTCAAAAGTTGATCAACTAGACTTTAAAGTTGTTTATTTTTCTCAGATATTAACTACATATAATGTAAAAACTACTAGTAACTTTTATTGAAAATGAAAAAGTAATGACTCTCAAAGGGTGGGAGGATTGGATAGTGGAGATTAATGAGAGTCAAGTGTGTTTGTTTGGATGGGATTGCCAGCGGGGGAAATATAAAAGGAAATACATCAATTATTTGTTTGGAAGTTCAATGTTTTTCTTATGAAAAATGATTCTTATGGCTAAGTAGTAAGCTTACTAATATGCCTAATAATTTGATTTTGCTTAATTTGAAAAAATGATTGGTGAAAATTTATAGAGAGAAGATGTACAATGCATGCGTCTAATGTTAAGTGGATTAGACATATAATTAGACTTGCATTTTTAGGCTTAAATAACATTACTCTTTTCTTATTTTGTATATGTGACACATTAATTTAGTAAACAACCCATTACTCCACTACTAAATTATGGGAATAAGTGGAGGCATGGTTGAACTCTTAACTAGAATGAACGAATATGTAGCCGCGAGCACTATTTATTCATTTAAGAGTTGTAGCAATCTTGCCATCTTACTATAAATTCATGTACTCACTCGGTTCTGGTTAATCACAAACTTGAGTATTGTATGAATACGGTAATTAGTGCTCTTTGAGTAATCCAAATCATGTATTAGTATTGTTGTCTTATGATTTATATGATTATCACACATTTGATATGAATATACATGCAGTATAACAAATTGTTTGTGTCATGGTTGGTATTAACAATATAGTACTACATCTCTGCATCTGAAGAAGACAAATGGTATTTTAGTCATTTAACTTTGTCCATGGACCAAATATGCAATCCAAAACTCAAAATGGGGACTATCGCTGCACTTTCAAAAGAATTGGGACCAAACCTGCAATTTAGTCAAACC
Source organism: Artemisia argyi (assembly GCA_030686995.1). NCBI lineage: Eukaryota > Viridiplantae > Streptophyta > Magnoliopsida > Asterales > Asteraceae > Artemisia > Artemisia argyi. The sequence goes on along the minus strand of CM060680.1, from coordinate 225,847,653 downwards.
ACAAGGACCAAAAATGTGATTTACTCTATAATAAAAAGAATTAAATCATTTTGGGATGCTGTTGACAAAACAATCTTATTAAAAAAAATAAATAAATAAAAAATAAAAATAAAAAAAGACAAATCAGGTTGTTCGATTTTGACACATAGCAAAATCAAGTAATATGACTGGTTAATAAAAAGTTAAAATTGATTTGATTTGGTGATTGTTTGTTAAATTTCATGTATAGAAAAAAATCCACAACAAGTTCAAAATAATAATGATAAAATAAAAAATAAATAAATAAATAAATAAAATCCATAACAAAAGCATATTGGCAACGAGCTTTTGAAAGCTTATAGGGGCTTGAGCTTTTTAAAATAAGTCTTTTTTGTCACACGGACTTATGAAAGCTTATATAAGCCATAAGCTTCCATAAGCCCAAACCTATAGAAAAAGGCTTATAGGGGCTTGAGCTTTTTAAAATAAGTCTTTTTTGTCACACGGCTTATGAAAGCTTATATAAGCCATAAGCTTTCATAAGCCCAAACCTATAGAAAAAGGCTTACACGGGCTTATAACTAGTTAAATTATTTAAATACCCTTAAAATATAATAAACTATCATGCAAAAGCTGAAAATATATAAGAATTTAATTTAATATATTTTTATGCAATCTTACATTAATAAACAACATTTCCAACTGATTCACCAAACAACTTTATAAAAATATAAAATTCAACTTTCGGTTTAATAATATAAGCTTCAGCAGGCCCTAAAAATATGAAAAACAAAATTACAAAAAAGCCCCTATTGTTTCAAACACACGACAACCATATATTACAATCAATTCCTTCCCAGAACCCTGTAACCTAGGTTCAGCAATTGCAAAAGAGTCAAATTAGGTGTAATTGTTTTCAAGAGTTTGGATTGTTTAAAGATATCAAATTAGATGAAGAAGAATGATATGAAGTTGTTGGGCTGTTGTTTTACATTTCAGTAGAATCAAATACCCTTGAGAATAAGGTAAATAAATTTTTTATAAATAATTATTAGGGTTTTACAATTTATATAATCGATTTGGGTTTCTTTTAAAATTGCTATTGTTCATATTGGGTTTTCATTTTGTTAGTTTAGTTGATGTATTAAGGTGTTCATTTGTGGTTTATGTATGTATGCGCATCAACTGTTTGTTTTTATGCCTTAATGAAATAGATTGTTTGGTTAGTGCCCAAACTTTTTTTTTGTCTGCAATTCTATTAAGCGCGTGTAGTGACCAAAACCAACGGTAAAGAAAATAAACAACGACCAACACCTGTATCTAAGAACCTATTAATGTAGTAGCCATTGAAATTCTTGTGTATCATTTTAGACCAACCGGAAATCTTTATGGTGAAATCTCCCATTGCTATTTTTGTTAGGATGGGATTGCCAGCGTGGCAAATATAAAAAGAAATACGTCAATTATTTGTTTGTATGTTCAATGTTTTTCTTATGAAAAATTATTCTTATGATGGCTAAGTAGTAAGCTTACTAATATGCCTAACGATTTGATTTTGGTGAATTTGAAAAAAAATGATTTGTGGAAATTTAGAGAGTTAAGATGTACAATACATGTGTCTAATGTTAAGTGAATTAGGCATATAACTAGGATTGCATTTTAGGCTTAAATAGCACTACACTTTTCTAATTTTGTATCTGTGTGAATGTTGCAAAAATCGGTCAACTCGGCCTTGTTGTTGGGAATTATTGAAATGTAACAGTTTTCTATTGATGCTGTTAGTTTTATTATTAGTTTGTTAGGATATGCATGAATTATGTTAGGAAGTGATATTTCTAGTTATTGCCGAATTAGGGTTCCTTGTCTATAAAAGGAACACACGGCTTATGTTTATTGACACACTTCAGGAAAAACAATTTTATTAGATCCATAGAGGATCATTAGTTATTAGAAAAACCTTGTTAGTAACTTTGATTCTTCTTATTATTATTCCGCCGTGCTTAACATTGTTACTAAACCTACATAGAGGATCGTTCTGTTCCTGCTGATTTCACTTGTTTCTGCTGCTCATTAGTAAAATGACAGAATTTGAAAATGAAGGAATGATGCACAGTTTCCATATTTGATGAATGATGAGTACGAGGTCTGGGCTACAAAAATGGAACACTGGATCACGAATAATGATATGAATATCTGGAAGGTGATTCAAAATGGCAATAGCAAGAAGAGGATTGGAAGAGATCGCGATGGAAACGTCATTATTCTCCCTCCAACGACTGCGGAGGAGCACATTGCAGTTCATAGGGAATCAAAGGCAAGAACTACCTTGCTTCAATCTATTCCGGCTGATCATATATCATATTTTCATTATATGGATGATGCACGGGATATATGGAATGCAATCAAAGCAAGGTATGGTGGAAATGAAGAATCCAAGAAGATGAGAAAGGAAGCTTGTATTGTAGGTGATGCTGGAGCATTTGCATTCATGGGTGTCATTCCTAAGGTGCATAACTGCCCTTTTGATTGTGATAGTAAATATAATGAGCTTAAGAAAGAGTTTGATGAATTAAAAACTCTTTATAATGATTGCTATATTAATGAACAAGCTTATAGAGAGGCAGTTAAAACCTTAGAAAAAAAAAGGTGTGGTTTCAAAAGAATCAAGTAGCTTATGAGGAGAAAATTAGGGCATTAAAAAGAGATTTAGAGATGACCAGTAATGAGTTAAAATTTTCTGAAAAAGAAAAAGCTTGAGTTGATTTAGAGAAACAGGATTTGAAAGATAAGTTAGATAAGGAAGTGGCTAGGCATAAAGAATGACTAATTTATGGTGATAAGTTGGCTAGCTTGCTCTATGGTAGTCAGTCTATTACATCTGAGCTAGGTTTAGGTTTTAAGAAATATGTAGGTGCAGAAGTATTCCATGATTCTGTGCAGCAAAGAAAGTCTAACCCTAAACCTGTAAGTGTTGCAAAAATCGGCCGAATCGGCCGATTAATCGATAATCGGTCCAGGACCTTGGAGAGAATTCCACGGAAATCGGCCGATTCAAGAAAATCGGCTGATTCAAGAAAATCGGCCGATTAATCGGTAAAAAATCGCTAATCGGCCTCGGACCGCCTCAGTACCGATTCACGATTTTTGCAACATTGCCTGTAAGCCATACAAAATTCTTAAAAGAAGGTGAAATGCATGCTGTACCAGGACCTATTAGAGGAGTATTTATGCCCACCACCACTACCACAGATTTTGATGGATCACACCATTTATATGGCAAAAAGTCAAGTGACTTGCCAGACCCTGATTGTAAAACAAAGGACTCTGTCTCTTGTTTTAACAGTGACAAGTCCTAAGACCTTAAGTCCACTGACTATGCCTCATGTGATTCAAGTGACAAGTCAGACACACCTAAGACAGATGACTTATCATCAAGAGTAGCTACTAATGAATCCAAATCTAAGACAGTTACTTTAGAAGAAAACTTATTTCATTATGTTAAAACCAATTTTGTTTCTAGTTATGTTTCTGATAAGTTTGTGTGTAAGAAACAAAGTTGTGTTAAGAATAAATCTTTGAAAAAGAAATCCTGTTTTGTGTGTGGTAGTAAGTCTCATCTCATTAAGGATTGTGATTTTCATGAGAAGAGAATGGGTGTGTGTGCTGACCAAAAGAGACCTAGACCAATGTGGACCAATGTTCATGATATTCCCCCATATGTTCCACAAGCACATGTAAAAACCAACAGACAGATGCGTGGGAATCGCAACAGGATTTACCTCTCGAGGGATCTCGAGAAGCTTACAACCCCCACCAGGCAGTGTACCTGATCGTTGTAGTATAGTATAGTGACAAGTACCGGGGGATTGATCGTTCTGCTTAGGAATAGTGTCGCTAGGATTAGAAAGCCTAAATACTAGTTCTAAAGGTGAGGGATGATTATTTTTGTGTTTTTATATTTTTTTTAGAAAGCAATTAAAATTCTCGGGTTTGAAGGATTTGGGCGGAATTAGTTGCTAATCAACTAACCCAATACTAAGATGCAAACAAAATAAAATACTAAAAATGAAAATAAACTAAATTATACTAAGTTGTGAGCAATAAATGGAGAAAATGTGTTTACTTAGATTTCACTACTCCCTAGACATCTTTTACACGTTAATTACTTGTTATAAATGCATGGATGACGGATCGTATTCCTTAATACCTTTCATGGGGTGGCACACTTAACTCCCCAATTCTATGAGCTCTTATCTCCTCCTACACCTTGCCCAGCACAACTATAGGGATTGTAAACAGTGGCTCATGCATTAAATACAACCAATAAAGACCTAGTGCGCGTCGGTTCATGTTTCTTAAGACGTTCAAGCATGTTACCAATTGGAGATCTGCCAGTTTTCTTAAGCCTAACATATAAATCATTCATCCAAAACAAGTATAAACAAGTAATCAACACATAATTAACCTCTAGGTTTCATTAGATCTAAGCAAACATAATATAGATCTAGCCTAGCATGATGGAATTAAGACAAGAACAAGATATAGACAACCAACACATAGGCATATTGATTGAATTGAAAGAACACTTATCTTAATTACACATGTAAGGTATCAAGGGCTTGAGACCCTTGAAAAACCTGTAAAATTCGCACCAAAATCGTACTTAGGGTTTCTCCAAAACTTCTCTCTTTAAATGTGAAAAATTAGAAAACTATATATAGGAAAAGAGGTCTGACGGCGTCAAGATTTAGCTTGTGATGCCGTCACCTCGCCGCCAAAACTATTCTCGGACTGCCTTGTTCTACATTTGACGCCGTCAAGACTTAATCATTTTCAGGCCGTCATGACTTTTACTCTTGACGCCCTACCTTCATGACGCTGTCAAATCTCTTCTGGACCGTCATGGAATTTTGCTCTTGATGCCGTCAGGGAATTACTCTTGACGCTGTCACCTACTGTTCCCAGCATGGAAAATTAAGACTTTGGCGTTTTCTTCACTTTTATGCTCCAAAAACGTCCGAATTGCTTCCTTTTCCAGATTTCTCTCCCAAAGTACCTAAAATCACAAAAGGAACGATTTAGGGCAATATTTGATCAAATAAATTCGATTTCGGGTTTAAATGACCCCCTAAAAATGGATCATTTTTCGCCTCATCATATACCCTTACACTTGAGATTTGCTTGTCCTCAAGCAAATGCACTTTTATTCTACTCAAAATACAAGTTAGGGGTCATTTAACACTAATATAAAAGTAATTACAACAAATAATCGTTCCACTAAAGACCAATAGACAAGCACGGAGGTCATACACAAGCACCTCACAAATAGTGTTTAGATACTCACATCTCTCGGGTGTAATAAAGTGTAAATTACAATATGGAAATGGAAAATATCTCACACTACCTGTCATAGCAAAATAGATTACCATAGGCTTGGGAAAGGATCAAACCTCCACCACATGGCGTAAGCACCTAGGATAAACTATCAAAGAGGTCTTTTAAAGGGTTGTAACGTTAGGTATAGGGATATGAAATACACGGTTTTGTTGGATAAAGGAAGTTTTACTGGTGGCGAGTTAACCATCTTAGTTAATTACATGTACAATGTGGCGTTGCTAAGCCAAGACTAGACTCGACTTAAGCTAATAAATCAAAAATAACAAAAACATAAAATAAGCATAGAATGAAACGGGATGGTAGTCCGTATGTGTTTTTTTTTTTTTTTTTTTTTTTTTTTTTTTTTTTTTCTTTTTTTTTCTATTTTTTTTTCTTTTTCTTGAAATTTCGATTTTTTTTTTTTTTTTTTTTTTTTTTTTTTTTTTTTTTTTTTTGCATACACTCTTACCCTACCATCCAAAATAATACATCATAGGGAATGAACATTTCCCTTACATTTGAATCTTTACATACTTTACAATTAACTAATCCAATGACTCGAATTAAGAAAATTAAAACACTTGGAGCACTTTTAAGATTAACGTACATATGGGGGTAATAAGTGATGTTCTTCCCCATTACTCCATAAAATAAGTACTTACCCATGAGTCCCAATCGTCCCAAAACAATATGTACAAGGATATGACTCGACTTAGCAACCATGTAATCAATTAGATAGTTAACTTAGGGTTTAACAAATAACAATAATGCACTAAAAATGAGCGCATACACGGAAGGCTAAGGCGATTTGGTTGTACATTTAAGTGAGGTGTAACAAATTCTTCCTTTAAGTAAGATGCTTAAAGTTAGAAACGAAAAGATAGGCTCGGAGGGGTGTACTAGGGGTTTCGTGTACTAAAAATGAGTACAACGCTAAGGGTGTGGGAAAAATTAGTTGACTTAACTAGCCAAGTAATATGACTTAAATGGTCAAGTAATTAAGATACGGGTTTAACACAAGGGTGATCCTAATGCCTCTTATTATGTAGTAAATCCTACCACACAAATGTAGTCTCACTAGCGGTCTCGGGATGTATCACTAACGCAAGTTCTAGAATCTAAATGCTACCGGTACACTCATAAGCACTAATAATGAATGCTTTTCCTATCAAATCTAAAGGCGAACCTCACATATTTGGGTGGAAAATTTTTCTGAATATACGGTTATGTGCTAGTCATACAATCTCCTATCCATGAGACGCTCGCTATGGCTAAAGTTTCACTCCTAAATGTTGTAAAAAATTTTAAATTTGGCGCTAAAATTACACTAACAAGTATTTCTCATAGTTTTATTACACATCTACCATTAAACAAAACAAACTCAAGCGAAAGTACATATGTAAGGTATCATCTTTTAATCCTCCCCTTACACTTAAGATGAACATTGTCCCCAATGTTCAAGTAAAGAATGTAAAAGTGAAAAAGTAAAGAGAATGAAATCAAATACTCCCCTGATTCGCTCGGTATGGATAATAAGATGGCCAGGTTAAATCTTCCTCCAAGAAAACGAACAATCAAAGCTTCCCTTCCAGAATATAAATCATCTTCTTGTCATACATAACCTGTAAAACCTGACAAAATAGACAAGACAACCTCGCGTAAAATCGGCGACATCCTATATAAGCTACTAAATCCTAGAAAACAAGATAAGATATAATGCTTGTGGAATGAAGTTTGCAGATCTCCTGGAGATTATAAAACTTAATAATTCACAAAAACCATAAGACTCTGTTAGAAAAACAAAACTGGTAAAATTTCCAGATTTTTAGACTTGACGCCGTCAAGAGTAAGCTCTTGACGCCGTCAGAAGTGACCTGCAGAAATTCTTATGTTAAGTTTCCGGAAAATTTCTGGAAAAACTTGGTCCTACTTCCTAGAAAATCCTGCAAAACTTCATTATGACTCAATACAAGCATTTGACTCTAACAAATACGAATATACATGTTCATTTAATATTGTGGAGAATCATGATCGGTTTGTTTCTTAAAAACATATTTGGGGTTTCCCCTTACACTTATCTTTTGCAAAAATACCTTTAGGTGGAGTTAAGACTAGGCCAAAACAACAAAGTAAAGTATTTCCACTATTTAGTTTAGAAACATGATCTACCAACAATAAAAATAAAACATGCATACGGAAGCAAATAACAAACAAACAAATAAAATCACACAAAACATGGGTTGCCTCCCAAGAAGCGCTTTTCTTTATTTACGAGTCTTGTAGCTAGACTCAAGGTCATGGGTTACTACTTGATCTCATCATCAAACGTCACATCCTCCCTAATCATTTCATTGTTATTCTCTTGGTAGTGTTTTACACGTTGTATGTTAACAGTAAATTCCCTACCTTCATCATCTAGTAATACCACGGCTCCAAATTTAGAGGAATTCTTTACCGTGAACGGTCCATACCATCTAGACTTAAGTTTTCCCGGAAATAATCTCAACCGAGAATTGTACAACAGGACCTTGTCTCCCTCTGAAAATTCTTTGGGTTTCTTAATTCTCTGGTCATGCCATCTTTTAGCTCTCTCTTTATATGTGATGGATGATTCGTAGGCTTCTAGTCTAAGCTCATCAAGCTCGTGTAATTGCAAGAACCTATTATTTCCAGCAATTGTGTAATCTAAGTTGCATGTCTTAAGCGCCCAATAAGCCTTGTGTTCTAATTCCACTGGTAAGTGACATGCCTTACCATACACCATGCGGAACGGGGTCGTTCCAATAGGTGTTTCGTAGGCGGTTCGGAATGCCCATAAGGCTTCGTCGAGTTTAAATGACCAGTCCTTTCTGTTTTGACTAACCATTTTTTCAAGTATTCTTTTAATAGCCCTATTGGTGTTTTCGACTTGGCCATTGGTTTATGGATGATAGGCGGTAGAGAACCGATGAGGTACTCCATACCTCTTCATGACCTTTTCCATTTGCGCATTGCAAAAATGGGTTCCCCTATCACTGATGAGAGCTTTAGGAATCCCGAATCTTGCTAAAAGCTTTTTCAGGAAATGAATAACTACTCTGGCGTCATTGGTCCTAAGGGATTGTGCCTCAACCCATTTTGAAACATAGTCAATGGCGACTAATATGTACTCGTTCCCTCCTGAAGATGGAAAGGGTCCCATGAAGTCAATCCCCCAACCATCGAAGACCTCACAAACTTGTATAAAGTTCTGAGGTGCTTCATCCCTATGTGATATATTTCCGGCTCGTTGACATGCATCGCAGGCCTGCACCATTTCTTTTACATCACGGAAAATTGTAGGCCAATAGAATCCCGCATCGAGAATCTTTCGGGCGGTGATGTTTATCCCATGATGCCCGCCAGAGGGACCAGAGTGACATTCCCTCATAATCTTCACTGCCTCATTTTCCGAAACACAACGCCTTATAATTTGGTCAGGACACCTTCGGAATAAAAAGGGTTCATCCCAAAAGTAATATTTTAGCCGAGAGAAGAACCTCTTCCTTTCGTACTTAGTCAGGTGTTCAGGAACGAGTCTACTTGCGAGGTAATTAGCAAAATCGGCGTACCACGGCTCCGAGTCACTCATTAACATGAGTTGTTCGTCAGGAAACGAATCCCTAATCTCACTTCTATCGTGCTCACCCAAGGGGTTTTCGAGACGAGATAGATGATCTGCGGCCAGATTTTCTGCCCCTCTCTTGTCACGAATCTCAACATCGAATTCCTGTAGCAACCGGATCCACCGAATCAGTCGTGGCTTAGCATCCTACTTCGCAAAAAGATATCGAAGAGCCGAGTGATCAGTGAAGACGACTGTTTTTGAAAGGACAAGATATTGTCGGAATTTGTCGAACGCGAACACTACGGCTAATAATTATTTCTCAGTGGTGGAGTAATTCTCTTGAGCGGGATTCATGGTTTTGCTCGCATAGTAGATGGGTTGAAAAAGCTTATCACGCCGTTGGCCCAACACAGCCCCGACAGCGAAGTTGCTAGCGTCACACATGATTTCAAATGGTAATTCCCAGTTGGGTGTGATCATGATTGGAGCTTGTGTGAGTTCCTTTTTTAAGAGATCGAATGCATCCTTGCATTCTTGGGAAAAATCAAACGGAGCATCCTTCACAAGTAGTTGGGTCATTGGCCGAGCGATTTTGGAGAAGTCTTTGATGAATCTTCGATAAAACCCGGCATGCCCCAAGAAACGGCGTACTGCTTTAATGGTTGTGGGGTACGGTAACTTAGATATAGCTTCAACTTTAGCTTGGTCCACCTCTATTCCGTTTCCTGAGATCTTATGTCCTAACACAATCCCTTCCTTCACCATGAAATGACATTTCTCCCAGTTTAGCACCAAGTTGGTTTCCTCACACCGTTTAAGCATCTTTTCTAGATTAGCAAGACAGCGATCGAAGGAGTTCCCGAAGACCGAAAAGTCATCCATGAACACTTCCATGCTGTCTTCCATGAGTTCGTAAAAGATTGCGGTCATGCATCACTGGAAGGTGGCGGGGGCATTACATAGCCCAAAAGGCATCCTTTTGTAGGCAAATGTTCCATAAGGGTAGGTAAACGTGGTCTTTTCTTGGTCCTCAGGTGCTATGGGAATCTGAAAATATCCAGAGAATCCATCCAGGAAGCAATAGTACTCGTGTCCAGATAATCTCTCTAACATCTGATCAATGAATGGTAAGGGAAAGTGATCTTTCCTCGTGGCATCATTGAGCTTTCGATAGTCGATGCATACCCGCCATACAGTGACTGTTCTCTGGGGCACCATCTCACCTCTGTCATTCTTAACTACAGTCATTCCACCCTTTTTAGGTACAACCTGCACAGGACTGACCCATGGGCTATCCGAGAACGGGTAAATTAATCCTGCATCCAAAAGTTTTATGACTTTTTTCTTCACTACTTCCTTAATGTTAGGGTTCACGCGCCTCTGGGGTTGCACGGTAGGTTTATAATCTTCTTCCATGAGAATCTTATGTGTGCAGAAAGTCGAGTCAATCCCCTTAATGTCGGCTACACTCTATGCAAGTACCCCCTTGTATTTTTTTAGGACCTCTAAGAGTTTAACTTTTTGTTCATGTTACAAGGAGGAGTTTATGATTACCGGGAGTTGATCCTCTCCCTGAAGGAAGGCATACTCCAAATGGTTAGGAAGCTCTTTAAGATCTACATTAGGAGGTTCGATAATAGAAGGTTTGAGCTTGTTTTCGGAGTTCGAGATGCTCCGTTGCCTCTTGTCTGGGGTAGAAGGAGACTGCACTAACGTCCTCCATCTTTTCTACCTCTATCAAAGGTAGAAAACTCTCGTCCCGTAGCCAGCCTTCATCGATCCGTTCATCGACACAACTATCAATGACATCTGTGAGTTCATCTACTTCCCCGATAAAATAGAGCCGGTTGGCTGCTTCGAGGGAGAGGTCCATAGAATCCTTAATGTCGAAGGTTGTGCTATCGTCTCCCACTCGTAAGGTTAGTTTGCCATTGTAGACATCGATGACTGCACGAGCGGTAGCAAGAAATGGTCTACCTAAGATGATGGGTACCAAGTCATCCTCCTCCATATCCAGGATTACGAAGTCAACTGGGAATTTAAATTTCCCAACTTTGACTAGCACATTCTCGCATATCCCTACGGGGTACTTGACCGATCTATCGGCTAGTTGGATGTTCATACGGGTAGGCTTCAATCCAGAGTATCCTAGTCTATGGAACATAGAGTGAGGCATGAGATTGATACTTGCTCCCAAATCGGAAAGAGCATTCTTGATTGATAGAGGTCCTATGGAGCAAGGCAGGGTGAAGCTGCCCGGATCGTCTACCTTCTTTGGTAGCCCTCGATGGGTCACCACTGAGCATTCTTCCTCCAGGGTCACAAGACCCTCGAGTTTCTTCCTGTTAGCAAGTAGTTTTTTGAAGTATGTGCTATACTTTGGCATGTGATAGCAAGCATCAAGGAGAGGTATGGGGACAACCGAGTCTTTTAGGTAGGACAAGAATCTCTTGTTATCATTCTCAGTTTTCTGGTTCCTTAATCGGGACGGAAACAGGATTCTCATAGGTTGGTTAGACATGGTTGATGGGGAAGGGGTCGTCACAGGCGGTTGGTCGGGGGTACTACCGCCGACATCCTTCTCTTCCTCCCCAGGTTTGTTTGGATCGCGGGTGATGGGGGACGAGTTTAGGTAAGGAGGGTCCTTGGTTGTTGTTCCAGCTCGAGTGGTTATCGCGAGCATGGGGTCATTTTTGCTTACTGATGGCGTTTCAAGATTATCTAGGGCTGAGTTAAGCTTGTTGAAAAATTCTCCAATATCCTCCTGCTGCTCGTCAAAAAGCTCATTAAGACCTTTCATTTGCAAGCCTTTTTCTTGAGTGAAGTGACCAAGGTCATCTTCAAAAGTGCTCCTGATTTTGAATTCAGGGCCTTCCTCCCCTTCTCTTCTCTTTACCAGATTTCCCCAAAGGGTGTAATCGTCATTTTGGTAAAAAGGCAAAAGGGAGGGATCAGCATAAATGTCCCCTCCTGACAAACATGCATGTTCAGTTGTGGCTGCCCCTCCGCATTCTTCTACCTCATGCGGGCCCCCACAGTAATCGCAGATCAAGTAAGGATTTGACAGCTGTTTAGGTAATTGCGATCTAGATAGGTATTCCACTCTTTTATGAATTTTTCTCATCCGATCCGAGGTGATTTCAGAAATGCTAACAGTCGACTCAGGTTCATCCCAAGTGTCATCCTGGTCTTGAGCATATTCTTCAATCCTATCCCATCCTTCCTCGGCACTAAGATTGGCTAATCTTCCTTTTCTAGATTGGTTAATTCTGTTTCGGTCGTTAGAGGAGATATTATCATAGAAGATTTGGACCAAGAGCCAAAGCTCAATGCCATGATGGGGAACTTGTCTTATTAAATCTTTGAATCTAGTCCACGATTTATGGAAGGGTTCATCCTTCCTCTTTCGGAAACGGAGGATCCTATCTCTAAATGCTGAGGTTTTGCCAGGTGGAAAGAACTTCTCATAGAACTTGGATATGAGTTGCTCCCATGTGAAAATAGATTCAGAAGGGAGTTTGTCATACCATTCTTGGGCTTTTTCATATAAGGTAAAAGGAAAGAATCGCAAACGGGATGTGTCTCTAGTAGCCCCATCCGTATGGAGGGTGTCTACTATTTTCAGGAAGTCCTTGATGTGTTGGATTGGATCTTCCTCATCTGTTCCGCGAAACTTACACACACTTTTGACAAGCCAAACATCGTTTGCATGCAAGACCTCGTTGGTGTGTTCGTTTGGGTAGACAATGGCGTTTGAGAAGCCACGAGAGGTCGGGGAGGAGTAGTCTTTAAGACGCTTAGGAATGGGGGTTGCGGGAGTACTCGTCTCGTCGTTGGGTTGGGAGCTAGGGGTTGTGACATGATTTTCTGAATTTTCTTCAGAAAGAGGTGCATCAAAATCGATGGCAACGCTAGTTGGTTCAGAAGTTGAGTGATATTGTCTCAATCTACGCATTTCTATTTCGGGTTCCGCATAAGGCAAGACCAAGTTTCTAGTGAAACTACGACTCCTAGTGATCCTAAGGTTAAGGGATTCATCGCTTGCCATGATGGCAGGTGGTGAAGAGTTATGAACAAAGGCACAAAGAAATAAGATAGACTAAAGAGATCCTAAAAATAAAAATAAAATCTTACTAGAAAGGAATCTAGCAAGTAGACCTAATAAAAAGAAATTCTAACCTAGACAATAACTATTTCCCCGACAGCGGCGCCAAAAACTTGATGCGTGGGAATCGCAACAGGCTTTACCTCTCGAGGGATCTCGAGAAGCTTACAACCCCCACCAGGCAGTGTACCTGATCGTTGTAGTATAGTAAAGTAACAAGTACCGGGGGATTGATCGTTCAGCTTAGGAATAGTGTCACTAGGATTAGAAAGCCTAAATACTAGTTCTAAAGGTGAGGGATGATTATTTTTGTGTTTTTATATTTTTTTTAGAAAGCAATTAAAATTCTCGGGTTTGAAGGATTTGGGCGGAATTAGTTGCTAATCAACTAACCCAATACTAAGATGCAAACAAAATAAAATACTAAAAATGAAAATAAACTAAATTATACTAAGTTGTGAGCAATAAATGGAGAAAATGTGTTTACTTAGATTTCACTACTCCCTAGACATCTTTTACACGTTAATTACTTGTTATAAATGCATGGATGACGGATCGTATTCCTTAATACCTTTCATGGGGTGGCACACTTAACTCCCCAATTCTATGAGCTCTTATCTCCTCCTACACCTTGCCCAGCACAACTATAGGGATTGTAAACAGTGGCTCATGCATTAAATACAACCAATAAAGACCTAGTGCGCGTCGGTTCATGTTTCTTAAGACGTTCAAGCATGTTACCAATTGGAGATCTGCCAGTTTTCTTAAGCCTAACATATAAATCATTCATCCAAAACAAGTATAAACAAGTAATCAACACATAATTAACATCTAGGTTTCATTAGATCAAAGCAAACACAAGATAGATCTAGCATAGCATGATGGAATTAAGACAAGAACAAGATATAGACAACCAACACATAGACATATTGATTGAATTGAAAGAACACTTATCTTAATTACACATGTAAGGTATCAAGGGCTTGGGACCCTTGAAAAACCTGTAAAATTCGCACCAAAATCGTACTTAGGGTTTCTCCAAAACTTCTCTCTTTAAATGTGAAAAATTAGAAAACTATATATAGGAAAAGAGGTCTGACGGCGTCAAGACTTAGCTTGTGACGCCGTCACCTCGCCGCCAAAACTATTCTCGGACTGCCTTGATCTACATTTGACGCCGTCAAGACTTAATCATTTCCAGGCCGTCATGACTTTTACTCTTGACGCTCTACCTTCATGACGCCGTCAAATCTCTTCTGGACCGTCATGGAATTTTGCTCTTGACGCCGTCAGGGAGTTACTCTTGACGCCGTCACCTACTGTTCCCAGCATGGAAAATTAAGACTTTGGCGTTTTCTTCACTTTTATGCTCCAAAAACGTCCGAATTGCTTCCTTTTCCAGATTTCTCTCCCAAAGTACCTAAAATCACAAAAGGAACGATTTAGGGCAATATTTGATCAAATAAATTCGATTTCGGGCTTAAATGACCCCCTAAAAACGGATCATTTTTCGCCTCATCACAGACCCAATCCAGTTGATAAATCAATTTCTGCTGATAAGTCAGTTCCTGCTGGTAAGCCAGTTTCTGCTGGTCGACCTTTTCCAGCCGATTGGAAAAGACATGTTGCTAGACCATTTTATAGACCTACTAGCACTTACTTTTAGACTGGTTTTTGGCCTAGTTATTTTGACCCAATGTATATAGGGTGGGGGACAAGATGGGATACTACTGTTAAACCCTCAGCAGGTTATTCTTTGAAAACTCAAAGAAAAGGTTCATATTGGGTACCCAAGAACAATAGTCTTTCTCAGATGCAATGGTTGAGGGGAGGCATAAGCCTAAGGGGAGGCTTATTGTTGTATTATTTGTTTTCTAACCATTTTTGCAGTTGTTGGATCCTCATTACTGCTGGTGGACACTGTTTCTGCTGATAGCTTAGTGTTTCTGCTGGCAGTACATTTTTCTTTGGTTTCTGCTGATGCTTGATGGTATATTTTACATATTTTGTATTTTGTTTAGTGTTAAAAAAATAAAATAATAATAATAATAATAATAAAATTAATTAATTAAAAAAAACATATATTTGTATAGTTTTGGTTTTATCTTGTTTCGTAGGTTTTGGTGTTTGGTTCATTCCACACAACAAATGGTTCTCAACTCACCATGTCTTACTGACACAAGAGTTGGCTAGCCCACAAGATTATGGCTTGTGGTAAAGGCTGTGAAAAACCATAAATGGTAATCAACTCACCATGATGATGACGACATTCCATCAAAGAGTTGGCTAGTCCAAAAGCAAACGGTTTTTAGTAAAGACACATCAATTCCATTGATAGCTGTAATGGTTTGCTCAAAACTATAGGGTACTCAACTCACCCATGCTTCATTGCTGAGAGTTGAAATGGTCATCAATTCACCATGGTTGCTATCCTATTGGGTAACCAAAGGATAGGCTAGTCCTTAGCAAACGGCTACAGGTAAAGACAAGTCAAATCCGTTTATGGCTGTGATGATTTGCCAAAAATCATTAGGGTTTTTCAACACACTGATGATTCACGTTCTAAGTGTTGAACTGGTTACTTGTTCACCAGGGTGATGTCATGATTCCACCAAAGAACTAGCTAGCCCAAGAGTGAGTAGCTACTTGGTAAAGGCTTATCAAATCTACTCATGTTGCTGCTGGTTCCTGTTGCTGCTGATAGGTTGAAGTTGCTGATGGTTCCTTGTTCTTCAAAGATGGTTACTAGTTGTTGCTGATATATAGGATTGGTTGCTGCTGGTTACCTTATTTTGTTGCACTTGTTAAAGTTTCAATCCTCAGGCTATGGAATTTACATATCTATCAAGAATCTTGAAGTTAACAAAGTCAAATTCAAGATTAGGGGAGGATTGTTGGGAATTATTGAAATGTAATAGTTTTTTATTGATGCTGTTAGTTTTATTATTAGTTTGTTAGGATATGCATGAATTATGTGATGAGGCGAAAAATGGTCCGTTTTTAGGGGGTCATTTAAGCCCGAATCCGAATTTATTTGATCAAATATTGCCCTAAATCGTTCCTTTTATGATTTTAGGTACTTGGAGAGTGAATTCTGGAAAAGAAGCCATTTTGGACGTTTTTGGAGCATAAAAGTGAAGAAAACGGCAAAGTCTCAATTTTCCATGCTGGGAACAGTAGGTGACGGCGTCAAGAGTAATTTCCTGACGGCGTCAAACCTCAATAATAAAATCCGAGAGTTCATGAAGGCGTCAAGAGTTTTCCTGACGGCGTCAAAACCCCAAGAATTAAAATCCGTAGTTGATGACGGCGTCACACACAGGGCGTCAAGAGTAATTTGTGTGACGGCCGAGGCCTTGACGGCGTCAGAAGTAGATCAAGGCCGTCCGAGGAAGTATTTGGCGGCGAGATGACGGCGTCACACCTTTGTTCTTGACGCCGTCATCCCTATTTTCCTATATATAGTTTTCTAGTTTTTCACATTTAAGGAGAGAAGTTTTGGGAGAAACCCTAAAGACGATTTTGGTGTAACTTTACAGGTTTTTCAAGGGTTCCAACCCCTTGATACCTTGCATGATTAATTAAGATAAGTGTTCTTCTAATTCAATCAATATGTCTATGTGTTGGTTGTCTATATCATGTTCTTGTCTTAATTCTATCATGCTAGGCTAGATCTCTTTTGTGTTTGCTTAGATCTAATGAAACCTAGATATTGATTATGTGTTGATTACTTGTTTATTCTTGTTTTGGATGAATGATTTATATGTTAGGCTTAAGAAAACTGGCAGATCTCCAAATGGTAACATGCTTGAACGTCTTAAGAAACATGAACCGAGGCGTACTAGGTCTTTATTGGTTGTATTTAATGCATGAGCCACTGTTTACAATCCCTATAGTTGTGCTGGGCATGGTGTAGGAGGAGATAAGAGCTCATAGAATTGGGGAGTTATGTATGCCACCCCATGAATGGTATTAAGGAATACAATCCGTCATCCATGCAATTATAACAAGTAATTAACGTGTAAAAGATATCTAGGGAGTAGTGAAATCTAAGTAAACACATTTTCTCCAATTACTGCTCACAACTTTAGTATAATTCAGCTTATTTTAATTTCTAGTATTTTATTTTGATTGCATCTTAGTATTGGGTTAGTTGAATAGCAACTAATTCCGCCCACTCTTCCAAAACCCGAGATTTTACTTGCTTTCATAAAAATATAAAAATATAAAAATAATCATCCCTCACCTTTAGAACTAGTAATTAGGCTTTCTAATCCTGGCGACACTATTCCTAAGCTGAACGATCAATCCCCCGGTACTTGTCACTATACTATACTACAACGATCAGGTA
Organism: Artemisia argyi; assembly: GCA_030686995.1. Lineage (NCBI taxonomy): Eukaryota > Viridiplantae > Streptophyta > Magnoliopsida > Asterales > Asteraceae > Artemisia > Artemisia argyi. The sequence continues at coordinate 225,830,256 of CM060680.1, read as the reverse complement.
CACTGCCTGGTGGGGGTTGTAAGCTTCTCGAGATCCCTCGAGAGGTAAAACCTGTTGCGATTCCCACGCATCAAGTTTTTGGCGCCGCAGCCCGGGGAATAGTTATTGTCTAGGTTAGGATTTCTTTTTATTAGGTCTACTTGCTAGATTCCTTTCTAGTAAGATTTTATTTTTTTTTTATTTTTAGGTTTTCTTTAGTCTATCTTATTTCTTCGTGCCTTTGTTCGTAACTCTTAACCGTCCGCCATCATGGCAACCAACGAATTCCCCAACCTTAGGATCACTAGGAGTCGTAGTACCACTAGAGACCTTGTCTTGCCTTATGCAGAACCCGAAAGAGAAATGTGTAGGTTAAGACGAACTCACTCAACTCCTGAACCATCCAGCATTGCTATCGACTTTGATGCACCTCTTTCTGAGGAAAATTCAGAAAATCACATCACAACCCCTAGCTCCCACAACGAGATGAATACCCCTATAATACCTCCTCCTAAGCGTCTCAAGGACTACTCTTCCCCAACTCCTCGTGGCTTTTCAAATGCCATTGTCTACCCGAACGAACACACCAGTGAGGTCCTACATGCACCCGATGTTTGGCTTGTCAAAAGTGTGTGTAAATTCAGCGGACTTGATGAGGAAAATCCAATCCAACACATCAAGGACTTCCTAAAAATAGTAGACACCCTCCATACGGATGGGGCTACTAGAGACACATCCCGATTGCGATTCTTTCCTTTCACCTTATATGAAAAAGCCCAAGAATGGTATGACAAACTCCCTTTTGAATCTATCTTCACATGGGTGCAACTCATATCCAAGTTCTATGAGAAGTTCTTTCCACCTGGAAAAACCTCAGCACTTAGAGATAGGATCCTCCGTTTCCGGAAGGAGAAGGACGAACCCTTCTATAAATCGTGGACTAGATTCAAAGATTCAATAAGACAAGTTCCCCATCATGGCATTGAGCTTTGGCTCTTGGTCCAAATCTTCTACGAAAATATCTCCTCTAATGACCGAAACGGAATTAACCAATCTAGGAAAGGAAGATTGGCCAATCTTAGTGCCGAGGAAGGATGGGATAGGATTGAAGAATATGCTCAAGACCAGGATGACACTTGGGATGAACCTGAGTCGACTGTCAGCATTTCTGAGATCACCTCGGATCGGTTGAGCAAAATTCACAAAAGAGTGGAATACCTAGCTGGATCGCAATTACCTAAATAGCTGTCGAATCCTTACTTGATCTGCGATTACTGTGGAGGCCCGCATGAGGTAGAAGAATGCAGAGGAGCAGCCACAACTGAACATGCGTGCTTGTCAGGAGGGGACATTTATGCTGATCCCTCCCTTTTGCCTTTTTACCAAAATGACGATTACACCCTTTGGGGAAATCTGGTAAAGAGAAGAGAAGGGGAGGAAGGCCCTGAATTCAAAATCAGGAGCAATTTTGAAGATGACCTTGGTCACTTCACTCAAGAAAAAGACTTACAAATAAAAGGCCTTAACGAGCTTTTCGACGAGCAGCAGGAGGGTATTGGAGAATTTTTCAACAAGCTTAACTCAGCCCTAGATAATCTTCAAACACCATTAGTAAGAAAAAAAGACCCCACGCTCACGATAACCACACGAGCTGGAACGACAACCAAAGACCCTCCTTACCCAAACTCGTCCCCCATCACCCTCGATCCAGACAAACCTGGGGAGGAGGAGAAGGATGTCGGCATTAGCACCCCAGACCAACCGCCCGTGATGACCCCTTCCCCATCGGCCCTTCCTAACCTACCTGTGAGAATTCCATTCCCATCCCGGTTAAGGAACCAGAAAACTGAGAATGATAACAAGAGGTTCTTGTCATACCTAAAAGACTCAGTTGTCACCATATCTCTCCTTGATGCTTGCTATCACATGCCAAAGTATAGCACATACTTCAAAAAGCTGCTCGCTAACAGGAAGAAACTCGAGGGTCTTGTGACCCTGGGGGAAGAATGCTCAGTGGTGACCCATCGAGGGCTACCAAAGAAGGTAGACGATCTGGGCAGCTTCACCTTACCTTGCTCCATAGGACCTCTATCAATCAAGAATGCTCTTGCCGATTTGGGAGCGAGTATCAATCTCATGCCTCACTCTATGTTCCGTAAACTAGGATATTCTGGATTGAAGTCTACCCATATGAACATCCAACTAGCCGATAGATCAGTCAAGTACCCCGTAGGGATATGCGAGAATGTGCTAGTCAAAGTTGGGAAATTCAAATTCCCGGTCGACTTCGTAATCCTGGATATGGAGGAGGATGACTTGGTACCTATCATCTTAGGTAGACCATTTCTTGCTACCGCTCGTGCAGTCATCGATGTCTACGATGGCAAATTGACCTTACGAGTGGGAGACGATAGCACAACCTTCGACATTAAGGATTCTATGGATCTCTCCCTCGAAGCAGCCAACCGGCTCTACTTTATCGGGGAAGTAGATGAACTCACAGATGTCATTGATAGTTGCATCGATGAACAAATCGATGAAGGCTGGCTACGGGACGAGAGTTTTCTGCCTTTGCTAGAGGTGGAAAAGACGGAGGATGTTAATGCAGTCTCCTTCTACCCCAGACAAGAGGCAACGGAGCATCTCGAGCTCCGAAAGCCCGAAACAAGCTCAAACCTTCTATTATCGAACCTCCTAACGTTGATCTTAAAGAGATTCCTAACCATTTGGAGTATGCCTTCCTTCAGGGGGAGGACCAACTCCCGGTAATCATAAACTCTTCCTTGGAACAAGAACAAAAAGTTAAACTCTTAGAGGTCCTAAAAAAATACAAAGGGGTACTCGCATGGAGTGTGGCCGACATTAAGGGGATTGACTCAACTTTTTGCACACATAAGATTCTTATGGAGGAAGATTATAAACCTACTGTGCAACCCCAGAGGCGAGTGAACCCTAACATTAAGGAAGTAGTAAAGAAAGAAGTTATCAAACTTTTGGATGCAGGACTGATTTACCCGATCTCGGATAGCCCATGGGTCAGTCCTGTGCAGGTTGTAGCTAAAAAGGGTGAAATGACTGTAGTAAAGAATGACAAGGGTGAGATGGTGCCCCAGAGAACTGTCACTGGATGGTGGGTATGCATCGACTATCGAAAGCTCAATGATGCCACGAGGAAAGATCACTTTCCCTTACCATTCATTGATCAGATGTTAGAAAGATTATCTGGACACGAGTGCTATTGCTTCTTGGATAGATTCTCTGGATATTTTCAAATCCCCATAGCACCCGAGGACCAAGAAAAGACCACGTTTACTTGCCCCTATGGAACATTTGCCTACAAAAGGATGCCTTTTGGGCTATGTAATGCCCCCGCCACTTTCCAACGTTGCATGACCGCAATCTTTCACGAACTCATGGAAGACAGCATGGAAGTGTTCATGGATGACTTTTCAGTCTTCGGAAACTCCTTCGACCACTGTCTTGCTAATTTAGAAAAGATGCTTAAACGTTGTGAGGAAACCAACTTAGTGTTAAACTGGGAAAAGTGTCATTTCATGGTAAAGGAAGGGATTGTGTTAGGGCATAAGATCTCAGGGAACGGAATAGAGGTGGACCAAGCTAAAGTTGAAGCTATATCTAAGTTACCATACCCCACGACTGTTAAGGCAATACGCAGCTTTTTGGGGCACGCTGGCTTTTATCGGAGATTCATCAAAGACTTCTCCAAAATTGCCCGGCCAATGACTCAATTGCTTGTGAAGGATGCTCCGTTCGATTTTTCCCAAGAATGCAAAGATGCTTTTGATCTCTTAAAAAGGGAACTCACTCAAGCTCCAATCATGATCACACCCAACTGGGAGTTACCATTTGAAATCATGTGTGACGCTAGCGATTTCGCTGTCGGGGCTGTATTAGGTCAACGACGTGACAAACTTTTCCAACCTATTTACTACACTAGCAAAACCATGAATCCCGCTCAAGAGAACTACTCCACCACCGAAAAAGAATTATTAGCCGTAGTATTTGCATTCGACAAATTCCGACAATATCTTGTCCTTTCAAAGACAGTCGTCTTCACTGATCACTCAGCTCTTCGATATCTGTTTGCGAAGCAGGATGCCAAGCCACGACTAATTCGGTGGATTTTGTTGTTACAAGAATTCGATGTTGAGATTCGCGATAAGAGGGGGGCAGAGAATCTAGCTGCAGATCATCTATCTCGTCTTGAAAACCCCTTGGATAAGCACGATAGAAGTGAGATTAGGGATTCGTTTCCTGACGAGCAACTGATGTCAATGATTGATTCGGAGCCATGGTATGCCGACTTTGCTAATTACTTCGCAAGTAGATGTAGACTTATTCCAGAACACCTGACTAAGTACGAGAGGAAGAGGTTCTTCTCCCAGCTAAAATACTACTTCTGGGATGAACCCTTTTTATTCCGAAGGTGTCCTGACCACATTATAAGGCGTTGTGTTTCGGAAAATGAGGCAGTTAAGATTATGAGGGAATGTCACTCTGGTACCTCTGGCGGGCATCATGGGATAAACGTTACCGCCCGAAAGATTCTCGATGCGGGATTCTATTGGCCCACAATTTTCCGTGATGTAAAAGAAATGGTGCAGGCGTGTGATGCATGTCAACGAGCCGGAAATATATCACATAGGGATGAAGCACCTCAGAACTTTATACAAGTTTGTGAGGTATTCGATGTTTGGGGGATTGACTTCATGGGACCCTTTCCATCCTCAGGGGGAAACGAGTACATCTTAGTCGCCATTGACTATGTTTCAAAATGGGTTGAGGCACAAGCCCTTAGGACCAATGATGCAAGAGTAGTCATTCATTTCCTGAAAAAGCTTTTCGCAATATTCGGGATTCCGAAAGCTCTCATCAGTGATAGGGGGACACATTTTTGCACTGCACAAATGGAAAAGGTCATGAAAAGGTATGGAGTACCCCATCGATTCTCCACCGCCTATCATCCACAGACCAATGGCCAAGTCGAAAACACCAATTGAGCTATTAAAAGAATACTTGAAAAAACGGTTAGTCAAAACAGAAAGGACTGGTCATTCAAACTCGACGAAGCCTTATGGGCATTCTGAACTGCTTACAAAACACCTATTGGAACGACCCCATTCCGCATGGTGTATGGTAAGGCATGTCACTTACCGGTAGAATTAGAACACAAGGCTTATTGGGCGCTTAAGGCATGCAACTTAGATTACACAACTGCTGGGAATAATAGGTTTTTGCAATTACACGAGCTTGATGAGCTTAGACTAGAAGCCTACGAATCCTCCATCACATATAAAGAAAGAGCTAAAAGATGGCATGATCAGAGAATTAAGAAACCCAAAGAATTTTCAGAAGGAGACAAGGTCCTATTATACAATTCTCGGTTGAGATTATTTCCGAGAAAACTTAAGTCTAGATGGTATGGGCCGTTCACGGTAAAGAATTCTTCTAAATTTGGAGCGGTAGTGTTAATTGATGATGAAGGTAGGGAATTCACGGTTAACATAAAACGTGTAAAACACTACCAAGAAAATAACAATGAAATGATTAGTGAGGAGGATGTGACGTTTGATGATGAAGTCACGTAGTAACCCATGACCTTGAGTCTAGCTACAAGACTCGTAAATAAAGAAAAGCGCTTCTTGGGAGGCAACCCATGCTTTGTGTGATTTTCATTTTATTTGTTTGTTATTTGCTTCCGTATGCATGCTTTATTTTTATTGTTGGTTGATCATGTTTCTCAATTAAAATGTGGAAATACTTTACTTTGTTGTTTGGCCTAGTTTTAACTCCAACCTAAAAGTATTTTTGCAAAAGATAAGTGTAAGGGGAAACCCCAAATATGTTTTTAAGAAACAAACCGATCATGATTCTCCACCATATTAAATGAACATGTATATTCGTATTTGTTAGAGTCAAATGCTTGTATTGAGTCATAATGAAGTTTTGCAGGATTTTCCAGGAAGTAGGACCAAGTTTTTCCAGAAATTTTCCGGAAACTTAACATAAGAATTTCTGCAGGTCCATTCTGACGGCGTCAGAGGATTACTCTTGACGGCGTCAGGAGTTAAAATCTGGAAATTTTACCGGTTTTGTTTTTCTAACGGAGTCTTATGGTTTTTGTGAATTATTAAGTTTTATAATCTCCAGGAGATCTGCAAACTTCATTCCACAAGCATTATATCTTATCTTGTTTTCTAGGACTTAGAAACTTATATAGGATGCCGCCGATTTTACGCGAGGTTGTCTTGTCTATTTTTGTCAGGATTTACAGGTTATGTTCGACAAGGAGATGATTTATATTCTGGAAGGGAAGCTTTGATTGTTCATTTTCTTGGAGGAAGATCTAATCTGGCCAACCTATAATCCATACCGAGCGAATCAGGGGAGTATTTGATTTCATTCTCTTTACTTTTTCACTTTTACATTCTTTACTTGAACATTGGGGACAATGTTCATCTTAAGTGTAAGGGGAGGGTAAAAAGATGATACCTTACATATGCACTTTCGCTTGAGTTTGTTTTGTTTGATAGTAGATGTGTAATAAAACTATGAGAAATACTTGTTAGTGTAATTTTAGCGCCAAATTTAAAATTTTTTACAACATTTAGGAGTGAAACTTTAGCCATAGCAAGCGTCTCATGGATAGGAGATTGTATGACTAGCACATAACCGTATATTCAGAACAAATTTCCACCCAAATATGTGAGGTTCGCCTTTAGATTTGATAGGAAAAGCATTTACTATTAGTGCTTATGAGTGTACCGGTAGCATTTAGATTCTAGAACTTGCGTTAGTGATGCATTCCGAGACCGCTAGTGAGACTACATTCGTGTGGTAGGATTTACTACATGATAAGAGGCATTAGGATTACCCTTGTGTTAAACCCGTATCATAATTACTTGACCATTTAAGTCATACTACTTGACTAGTTAAGTCAACTAATTTTTCCCACACCCTTAGCGTTGTACTCATTTTTAGTACACGAAACCCCTAGTACACCCCTCCGAGCCTATCTTTTCGTTTCTAACTTTAAGCATTTTACTTAAAGGAAGAATTTGTTACACCCCACTTAAATGTACACCCAAATCGCCTTAGCCTTCCGTGTATGCGCTCATCTTTAGTGCATTATTGTTATTTGTTAAACCCTAAGTTAACTTTCTAATTGATTACATGGTTGCTAAGTCGAGTCATATCCTTGTACATATTGTTTTGAGACGATTGGGACTCATGGGTAAGTACTTATTTTATGGAGTAATGGGGAAGAACATAATATTATTACCCCCATATGTGCGTTAATCTTAAAAGTGCTCCAAGTGTTTTGATTTTCTTGATTCGAGTCATTAGATTAGTTCATTGTAAAGTATGTAAAGATTCAAGTGTAAGGGGAACTCTCATCCCCTATGAAGTATTATTTTGGATGCTAGGGTAAGAGTGTATGCAAAAAAAAAAAAAAAAAAAAAAAAAAAAAAAAAAAAAATCGAAAAAAAAAATCAAGAAAAAAAAAAAAAAAAAAAAAAAAAAAAAAAAGAGAGAAAAACATACGGACTACCATATCTTTTTATTCTATGTTTTTGTTATTTTTATTTATTAGCTTAAGTCGAGTCTAGTCTTGGCTTAGCAACGCCATATTGTACATGTAATTAACCAAGATTGTTAACTCGCCACCAGTAATAACTTCCTTTATCCAACAAAACCGTGTAATTCATATCCCTATACCTAACTTTACAACCCTTTAAAAGACCTCTTTGATAGTTTATCCTAGGTGCTTATGCCATGTGGTGGAGGTTTGATCATTTCCCAAGCCTATGGTAATCTATTTTGCTATGACAGGTAGTGAGAGATATCTTCCGTTTCCATATTGTAATTTACACTTTATTACACCCGAGAGATGTGAGTATCTAAACACTATTTGTGAGGTGCTAGTGTATGACCTCCGTGCTTGCCTATTGGTCTTTAGTGGAACGATTACTTGTTGTAATTACTTTTATATTAGTGTTAAATGACCCCTAACTTGTATTTTGAGTAGAATAAAAGCGCATTTGCTTGAGGACAAGCAAATCTCAAGTGTAAGGGTATATGATGAGGCGAAAAATGGCCCGTTTTTAGGGGGTCATTTAAGCCCGAATCCGAATTTATTTGATCAAATATTGCCCTAAATCGTTCCTTTTGTGATTTTAGGTACTTGGAGAGTGAATTCTGGAAAAGAAGCCATTTTGGACATTTTTGGAGCATAAAAGTGAAGAAAAAGGCAAAGTCTCAAATTTCCATGCTGGGAACAGTAGGTGACGGCGTCAAGAGTAATTTCCTGACGGCGTCAAACCTCAATAATAAAATCCGAGAGTTCATGAAGGCGTCAAGAGTTTTCCTGACGGCGTCAAAACCCCAAGAATTAAAATCCGTAGTTGATGACGGCGTCACACACAGGGCGTCAAGGGTAATTTGTGTGACGGCCGAGGCCTTGACGGCGTCAGAAGTAGATCAAGGCCGTCCGAGGAAGTATTTGACGGCGAGATGACGGCGTCACACCTTTGTTCTTGACGCCGTCATCCCTATTTTCCTATATATAGTTTTCTAGTTTTTCACATTTAAGGAGAGAAGTTTTGGGAGAAACCCTAAAGACGATTTTGGTGTAACTTTACAGGTTTTTCAAGGGTTCCAACCCCTTGATACCTTGCATGATTAATTAAGATAAGTGTTCTTCTAATTCAATCAATATGTCTATGTGTTGGTTGTCTATATCATGTTCTTGTCTTAATTATATCATGCTAGGTTAGATCTCTTTTGTGTTTGCTTAGATCTAATGAAACCTAGATATTGATTATGTGTTGATTACTTGTTTATTCTTGTTTTGGATGAATGATTTATATGTTAGGCTTAAGAAAACTGGCAGATCTCCAAATGGTAACATGCTTGAACGTCTTAAGAAACATGAACCGAGGCGTACTAGGTCTTTATTGGTTGTATTTAATGCATGAGCCACTGTTTACAATCCCTATAGTTGTGCTGGGCATGGTGTAGGAGGAGATAAGAGCTCATAGAATTGGAGAGTTATGTATGCCACCCCATGAATGGTATTAAGGAATACAATCCGTTATCCATGCAATTATAACAAGTAATTAACGTGTAAAAGATATCTAGGGAGTAGTGAAATCTAAGTAAACACATTTTCTCCAATTACTGCTCACAACTTTAGTATAATTCAGCTTATTTTAATTTCTAGTATTTTATTTTGATTGCATCTTAGTATTGGGTTAGTTGAATATCAACTAATTCCTCCCACTCTTCCAAAACCCGAGATTTTACTTGCTTTCATAAAGATATAAAAAATACAAAAATAATCATCCCTCACCTTTAGAACTAGTAATTAGGCTTTCTAATCCTAGCGACACTATTCCTAAGCTGAACGATCAATCCCCCGGTACTTGTCACTATACTATACTACAACGATCAGGTACACTGCCTGGTGGGGGTTGTAAGCTTCTCGAGATCCCTCGAGAGGTAAAACCTGTTGCAAATTGTTAACCTAATCTGCTTGCCTTATCTTCTCTTTGTTGGCCACTATAAATTTTGAATGATACATTTTAACACTTTTGTAGGTACGTATTGTTAACCTAATCTGCTTGCCTTATCTTCTCTTTGGGTCAAATGTATCAAAATTCGACAAAAGTTTTAGAAGCTTACAGAATTGGCGCAAAAGTCTATATCTATTAATACATAAACATTTGTTTTACTTTACCCAAAGAAAAAGTATATCTCTATTAATATATAAACATAACCCCAAATTGACCCATTCCTAATTAAATGGGTCAAAGTTGCTACATTAATTATGTATACAAAAGATGTGGTTTTTAAAGCACTTAAATCATATAAGAATCATTGTCATGTAGGTATTTTGAAGTTAAACCATTCGTTTGAAATTCGTCCCGAGAATGTTTTTGAAGATAGGTCATGGGAATTGAAATATTAAGTGCACCCCATATACATGAGGATACTTTCTTTATATGCTGAAAAGAATGAATGATAATTTGTTGTCTCTGAAGGACTTATTGGAGTAGGAAGTATGAACGACCAACGACCCTCCAAGTTATTCACCAATTTTAGTTAGGATTCTAAAGGGTAGCAAAGGTCGGGGTAGAATTTCACCCTAAAATTCCAAGGGATTTTGTGGTGATATTTTGGCAAGTTACTTCTCAGAACCTAATGAAAACCATATTTGACACGTATGGTTTACTGGCTTGGTTAATTATTTGTGGTTTTGTAAAGGGTTTTGGACTTTTTTAGGTTGAATGACAGATAATGCGATTTAATAGTCAACCTCTAAGCGTGGATTTAACATCCAGCACTAATGTTATTTCCAGCGAATCATTGGTTTTACATCGAAGTCGTGAATATCTTTTGTCATTTTTCCTTGATTTTTATACTGCATGTAATTTTATACCTATTCTAATCATCCGAACTGTTCCAGTTTCGAATGAATGTTTAATGTACCCATTTTATAGGCTAAAAGTTAAAGGTAAAATTAACCTGAATCGAACAACTTTCTTGATGGCATAACTTTAATGTATACTAACTTTGTCCATGTTCATGTGGAAGGAAAAGCTAAGCGTGATTAATTTATGTTGTAAGTATTTGTGTTGTGTTAAAGTATTTGTTTGTTGTACAGTCAGATTCGCATTTAGGTTTTTCAGTTATCATCCATTTTCACTTTGCAAATTTTCACTTGAGATAGAGTTTTTGAGGTACAATAAAAGAACTCACTCAAGTTTTAAATCCTTCAAAAGGGTGAAAATGCCACGGAAAGGTTATTCTGAATTTGAGTAAGTTGGGTGTAACGAAACGACATCCACTCTTTCCATAGTTATAAAGGCAAGTTATTCTGAATTTCATAAAATTTGAATGGATTTATACAATATTGCATTTGTACTAACAGTTTTGTTGCCCGTCTTAACAGATAGTCCTCTTTGTGATGTGCCTGTCTTTGAAACGAGTAAAGATGACACTCATAAGACATGTGCCATTTGCCGACTGAAAGTAAGTAACCAGATCTTCCAAGCTTGCTCTCAGAAAATTTATTATTTTTGGGACTATTTACATGAAACGGGTCACTTTTGGTTAGTTTTTACATATAATAGGTCAAACGGGAAATAAATAAAATGAAAAGCAATAGATTACAAGAAGTCCAGTTGGTGGTTTGTGACTGGTGAACAGGGTATTTGGATACAGTAAAACTTTCAGTTCTGTGACAATGAGTAACATAGGTGTTTGGATTCTGGTATAGTTTACTATGGTTTTACTTCTGCGAGAAGTCATTCTATGAATACTTTATACGTGTGCGTTATGCTTAATCTATCAACTTTATACATGTTCTGTGACAATGATTAACTGCTTACTACGTGAACTCGTGAAGGATTGAATGCAATAAGGTTGAAGCCACAAGGACGAAAGAAATCATTGAATGTAAAGGGTGCCAAGAAATTTGCTTTAAAGGCCCAAAATTTGTTTCCTGGTCTGGAGCGTATTTCCCAACTATTAGCAGTTATGGATGTGCATATTGCTGCCGGAAACAAAGTAAACGCTGAATCGGATTATTATGGGATACTTGGCGTGAACCCATATAGCAGATGATGATACTGTGAAAAAACATTATAGAAAACTAGCTTTATCACTTCATCGCGATAAGAACAAGTCTATAGGTGCAGAAGGGACATTCTAGCTTGTTTCTCAAGCATGGAATCTGTTATCCGATAAAGACAAAAGATTGGCATATGATATAAAAGGCATGCTCAATTTTTGAAGCAGAGGGTTCCTCAGAACGTGTTTTCACGAGTGCATATACCTCCCAACTCAGAACGGTTTTCACAATGTCTCAAAGAGTGCAGCTGCCCGGACAGCTGATGCAGATGCGCAGACAAAGGTTACAACTTCTCAAAAGAAACTACTACTCAGACGAAGAAAAAAACGAAGAGTCAAAAGGATGAGACTAATGGGACTACTGAGACGGTTCCCACTTCTGTTCCTTCATCCTCCAGTGAACAGATAGCTCCTGAGACGTCAAAGGTCAAAGGTTCTCGAAAAAAGAATAAAGTTAACGGGACTACAAAGACGGCTCCCACTTCTGCTCCTGCATCTTCCAGTGAACAGATAGCGCCTGAGACGATGCCCGGGCCTTGTTTAACAGAGATTAAAACTTCTCAAGAAAAGGATAAAGTTAACGTGACGACCAAGACGGGTCCCACTTCTATTCCTTTACCGGTTACTAAACAGATGAAGACTAAGACATTTTGGACCTTATGCATGAGATGCAAATTGCAGTATGAATTCTTGAGAAAGTATTTAAATCGAAATATGCTATGCCCCACTTGTTATGGACCGTTTCATGCGACCGAGATTCCGCCACCAACTGTCAATGCTTCTTCAGAAGTTGCGGGAATTTCACAAGGAACGGGAAATAACATTTCAGCCCCAGAAACATGCAAGATAACGGGTGTTGAGGCTGGTAATGGTACAAGCTCCCAGCGAGGTCGACTAAAAAGGGATCGAGAAGAAGCTGGACTACACACTAATATAGATGAAGCTTTGAGAAATAAGATCGCTAAAAAATAATCTAAATCGGCATCTAAGAAAGTCAAATCTGTTAAAGCAAAGCAAGACATTAACGGGTTTGATGCAATTAAGGAAACAGGGCCTATCAAGAATCAACTTATAAAGAAGGCAACTACGGAAATAAAGAAGAAGCTGGACGAATGGAGTTCAGAAGCCGAAAAAGTTGCTGACATGGCAAACGGCTACTCAAAGAGTAACGAGGCTGACGTCCCAGATCCAGATTTTCATGATTTTGATATACAAAGAAGCGAGAAGTGTTTCAAAGAAGGTCAACTCATGGCTGCTTATGATGATCGTGACGGGATGCCTCGGAACTATGCCATAGTTAACAAAGTAATCTCTTTGAACCCGTTTAAGATGAAAGTATGCTGGCTTAGCTCAAAACCTAACAAGAAACCACTTCCGTTTCCCGGGTTCCTGGAAGCATTCGGCGAGTTTCAACCAGGAAAACATGAAATCGTTACCTCCCCAAACTATTTTTCTCACAAAGCTAGCTTTACAAAGCAGAGAAACGGTAACATTCGTGTTTTCCCTAAAAAGGGAAGTATTTGTGCTCTGTACAAATACGATAAAACACCGGATACCATCAAACGTACTTACGAACTTGTGGAAGTTGACGAGTCCAGTGAAGAAACAGGAGTTACCGTCACACCACTAGTCAAAGTTGCAGGATTTAAAACAGTGTTTCACCGACATCTTGACAGCAAAGAAACAAAAGTCATACCGGAAAAAGACTTTCTTAAAATATCTCACCAAATTCCTTCGTACTTGCTCACGGGTCAAGAATCTGCAAAAGCTCCAAAGGGTTGTCTAGACCTCGACCCTGCAGCTATTCCTCCCGAGTTTCTTCATGTTTTAACAGATGTTAAGGAAGCCGATACAATGGATATCGACAATGGTCCAAGTACTTATGGTGTTTGTTCCATTTAGGTACAAAATTCCTGAACTTGGTTTGGTTTTTTGGGTTGTTTGGATGGGAAAATAGGTAACATGTAGTGTGCATTATGCAGTTGTAACTTGTGCTTAAAAGGGTTGTACAACTCAGTTTTTGTTAGATGCTGCTGTTATATCTTGACTTTATTTAGAAATGTTTCTTTTGTACTTTTGGAATCCAGACAATGACAGTTACTAAGGAAATTGGAGGAATGTTTTGGTACTTAAATGTTTTTTGTCTGCTTGTATTATAAACTTTTGCAGCGTGTACTCTATATTATGAAGTGAATCGACTTGACTTAATAAATAAATATTAGGCCGGGTGTAATAGTCATATTTAGTCAAACATCTAAAAAATCTCACTTTATACGACATACCTCACAATTATACCTCACACACTAAAAATGGGTAGTGTACCACATTAGGTGGTTTGCACCACCGAACCAATCCCAAAAGACACCTTGGCGCACGGTGGATGGCAGGTCGTAGTGGCGGATGGCGCGTGATAGAGGCTCATAACGGGTGGTGGAGGCCTCTATTACATCCGGTCTTAAAATTTTTAAAATCTCACTTGAAGGCTTCAACCCAATAAAAAAATGTGACATCTCCCAATTAAATAATTGGGGCATTTATTCCGGTTCTTGCTTAGTTGAAATGTCTTCCTTTTTTTATAAAAAAACTAATGAGTTGTTGAAATGTCTTGCATAATGGTGCATTTGCTTAAGCTTATTTTTGAGCTACTAAGCTTAAATGATTTTGTTTACGTTTAATAAACTTACTTTTTTTTGGCTTATTTTAAATTTTATTGGCTTATCAAACATAAGCTGAAACCACATGAACTCGTAAGCTTAAACAAAACCCATTAGTATGAACTATGAAGAACTTTGGTAATGGACATGTCCTGGCAGATTACGATGGATAACTTTAAGAAAACAATATAATCCGCTACTATTAAATATTAGGAATAAGTGGAGGCATGGCTTTGTTCCAAAACACAATGAACGAATATGAGCAATCTTGCCATCTTAGTGTAAAAAGTAAAGACATTCAATTACATTACTCATTTCAGGACAGTTCTCTTCGAGTACAACGTGTCATGTTCTCTTGTGTATTTGCATTATGCAGGTGCAAACCGGATCATGCGTTGGCTTTGCAGTGTTGTTGTTATATAATCTATATGATAATCACACATGTGATATATACATGTAGAATAGCAAATTGTTTGCGTCACGGTTGATGTTTACAGTATAGTACTACATCTCTACATTCTTCTTATATGAGATCACAAGTGTCATTTGATCAACAAATAAAAGCCGACTACCGTAAGTATGTTAGTTATATGTAACACAGAATAAAGAATAAACCTTATATGTTTCCTGACAGAACAAATAGTTGAGCCAATCTATCATCACTCAAAAAAAAAGTTTTTGTTTAAGCCCAAAAGTGAACTTGATTGTATTTTTCTAAGAGTAAATGATATGCATATTAAATTTAAGTATAAGTTATACTTTGTGTAAATAAGCTTACTTTTTGCATTTACATACAGGGAATGTAAAGTATTGTTCATAGGTTTTTTTTTTTTTTTTTTTTTTTTTTTTTTTTTTTTTTTTTTTTTTGGTAAAAGGGACTATACCCCGACAAATATATTAAACACCAAAACCTATACAAAGATAACTATGGACACACCCATAGTAGTTTATGATGCCATGACATTCCCAAAACATGCTTCGGGAATATCGAAAGTAAAGACAATACTCTACTACTAGACTTATTACAAAACAAATGACATCTAATACCGTAAAACACCAAAACATGACACTACTCTTCCTCTTCATTGCCGGGTCCAAATCAATAGGGTAAAGCACAGAGCATTTCACTAAACGAGATTGTCTCCTTAAAAAAACTTCCTGAGAAAAACCCATCGGGACAAAACCTGGGTAAGGAAAAAGAGCACAACTCTCGTATAGGACTCCAACGAAAATAACTTTGGCCTTCAAATCTTCAATCCAATGATAAGCATAAACCTGGTACAAAGTATCACCCTTACAAATCATATTGGACTCACAAGTACAAGTTACCCACAACCCATTACAATTCATCAGGTTGAGATAATAAACAGCATCCATAGTCTGCTTCACACCAGTGAACCCATCAAAAGAAAGAACATGAGGAACCCAAAGTAAATTAAACCTACAAATGGAGCCCCATACATCCAGCTAGTAAACACCACCAAAGCCCACCATATATTATAATCCAAGACCAGCGATATATAAGTATACTCCAATAACCTGACGTTGATGAAGTAGAAACCATAATCAACCTCTTCTCTGCTCTTGTACCAGAAACAATTCCAGACCAAAAACCCCAAGACCACATAACCGAGATTACTAACCTCCCCATAATACTCATACACCAAAAACCAAATAACCTTAACAAGCCAAAAATACCCAAACTTTAAAGGCCCACCGAAAATCATAATATTCCAAACATCATCTGTGCTAGGCACACACCATGTAGGACAATAAAATGGATAATGAACCTCTAAAAGTAGAACCATTAGCATAAAATACATGCTATTCCCAATGTCATCTAAGCTAGGCTTACACCACATTGAAAAAGCATGTAAGGAAGTGGAACCATGGCTAATAATTCTGTATGAACACAAAGAACCTTCACATCTGATAACAAAAATACCCTCCTTATAACTCCATTTAAACCAAGCCCAAACCAGGAAACCATTATAACACTTAACTATAACACCAAAATCCAGATCCCTCCTAAGCAACACTACCTCAACCATTGCCTGAACTGAAACCTCCTCCTCCCATAAATTGTCAAACCTGGACACAGAATCACTAACCATCCTTCGGATGAACATAGAAGAATACTTACCCTGGTTATAGACTATCATCATAGAACTTGACTTTCTTCTTACCATTCACTTTTTTCACATGAAATCCCCATAGCAAAGCAGCTTCATAAACTTGAGCAGACGCATTGATATTAAGACTCAATGTTCTAAGCCTGACTGTGTCTTTAATGAGCCTGCATATGACATCCAAGCTTCTAGCATGCTCTTGAAAAATTCTTAAGTTTCTCTCCTGCCAAACAAAATAGATAGAAGCACCAATAAGCAGTCTTTGCAGCACACTCCATACTTCTAGCATGTTCATATGTTATGGCGAACACGGTCGTGATGTCGTCATCACACCATAAGTACTTTTTTTTTTTAATAATTTTTCTCCTTAACCTTCTAAAATATATATAATAAAGTTAAGCAAATTAAGCAACTGTCATTTATACTTTCTTACAAAATATGAAAATTTTCCATACTCTTCATTTAAGAAATATATTAATTCTTCTTCATAAAATGTTTAAGAGTTTTAAGTGTTATCTTATGATGTTATACATTGTATTTCACTTACAATTACTTGTCTACAATATATGCAATATAAGTGTACGTAGTCTTCATATCCCAAGTCTTCTTAAAAGTATCTCTAAGTACACGTAGAAAATAGATATTTATCAGTCAAATTGTCTTGGTCAAGTTGAGAAGGAATGTGTGGATGATAGACCATAGGTGATGCTAGCCGTGTTGCTTGGGTTGCATGATTGATATGTTACAATGAAATCTTAATGTCGTCTTCCCAATCCCAAGTCTCTTCTCTTCTCTTACATAGAAAATAGTTATTATCAATCAAATTTTGTTTTGCTCAAGCCGATAAGGAGTTTGTGGATGGCATTAATATTTGAAATATTATAATCTCTAAAAAGTGGCAATTTCTTTACTGTCTTTTAAACTGTCACTTTTATATGATGTAAAAAAGCTCATATCTATGAGGTAAAGCACATTAGACAAACTGATTAAATAAAGGAGATACAAGTCCTTAATGCATATATAAAAAGGGGACAAAAGTGTTTAGTTGGACAAAAGTGTCCAGTTTTGACATGAGTTTTTACTGTTTTTTCAATATATGAAATGAAAGGCTGTTTTTTTAGATAGTCAAAAGAGAGCTACTATTAGTTGACCTAGCTAGGTCTAGATCTTACATCTTTAATCTTTCGACATGAGTTTCGCCATTTCTTCGCCCAAGATGTAAAAGAGATCGCTCAACATGTTGCCTAGACTATTCTATTTTGCTCATCGCCTACAAGATCACCCAAGGAGGCCGCCCACATGTCGCCTAGCATACCATGTCGCCTACAAGTTAAAAGTTCATTTTGGTAATAAAGATAGGCGAAGTTCATTTTCGTAAACTGATAGTATAAATGGTTCATTTGAAAAGGTAAAGTATAAATGGTAGTATAAATGGTTCATTTTCGTAAGTGGTAGTATAAATGTTACTCTTTGCATTTACATGTAGAAAAGGGTAAAGTATTGTTCTTATGGCGAACATGGTTTTGCTGTCGTCATCGCACCATAAGTATTTTTTCCTAATTATTTTTCTCCTTAACCTTCTAAAATATATATAATAAAGTTAAGCAAATTAAGCAACTGTCATTTATACCAATGTTTTAAAACCCGGGTTTTTAGTCGACCCGGCCGAGTCACCGGTTCACCGGGTCACCGGTTCAACCGGTTGAACCACCGGGTCAAACCGGTTTTATGTCCAAAGAAAAAAGTACCAACATTTGAAGTGTATTTGAAGTATGCATAGAGAAAAACATAATTTACTTTCGGTTTATAAGATAAGATTTGTAAAATATCAAACAAAACGTGTCTACTTATATCAAACTAATATCTATATTTAACAAAAATGACTCATTTCAGTAAGCATTTAAGCAATATCAAAAAATATACTTGAGTCAAGTAACTTGACTATCTCTTGCTGTTCTCTTATAAAAGTCATCAAAGTAGATTACCACGTGCTGGCTTGTCGTTGTAGTTATCACCTCAAACTTACCAAATGAATATTTCCTTTCCCCATTCAACCCAATATTTTATCAAAATAATAACTCACAAAACACAATCTTCTCACCCCCACACAGAGATCTCCATTTTCAACCACCACTACCGCATCCTGCTATACAAGAAATGGAAACCAATCTATTGTTACTTACATCAATCTCTTTATCTTCCCTTCATATAGGTTGAACCGGACGGTTTCTGGTTCGGCGGTTCGACCCGGGTCGACCAAAACCGGACGGTTTAATCCGAGTTAAATTTCAGGAGAAACCCGGCTTACAACGGACCGGTCATCACTCCGGTTCCCGGTTCAACGGGTTGAACCGGCCGGGTTGAACCGGTTTTTAAAACATTGATTTATACTTTCTCACAAAACATGAAAATTTTCCATATTCTTCATTTAAATATGTTAATTCTTTCTTCATAAAGTTTAGTGTTTTGAGTGTTATTTGATGATGTTCTACGATCTATTTTACGCAACAAAGTGTCGCTGCGAAAGACACACGTTATTTACTTGTCTACCATATCCCCAAGTCTTGTTAAAAGTCCAGTGTGATTATAGATGGAAAATAGTTATTATACATCAAATATAATTGTCTTGGTGATGCTAGTCGTGCTACTTGGGTTACATATCCCAAGTCTTCTTAAAAGTCTTCTCTAGTATACATAGAAAATAGATCAAGCCAATAAGGAATTTGTGGATTACATTCTCTTCACAATTATTAACATTTGAAAATATCATAATCTCTTACAAGTCTTGGTCCATAAGATGATAATGAATTTGTGGAAGCCATTCATTTCACCAGTTGCATGTCACGTACGTTAACATGCAAAACTAACTATACAAATCCAATACTTGTTCTTAATTTTAAATAAATTTCCAAAAATGAAGTCATCATAAGCAATAATTCACTTATCATCTTCCTCTCTTATTTATTTTCTCTTTTTCGGTCTCGCGATAACATGTCTTACTTCCGCCATCGTCTCTGCTTCCAATGGCGGTAATGAGACTGATTATCTTGCGTTGTTGTCATTCAAGTCAATGATCACCCAAGATCCATACAAAGTTCTAACCTCGTGGAACCATTCCTTTCATTTCTGTGACTGGAGTGGTATTTCATGTGGAAAGCGTCACAAACGAGTGACTGCTTTACGGCTGCGTTCGCAAGGCTTAGAAGGCTCGTTGTCTCCTCATGTAGGAAACCTCAGTTTCCTCCGTAAGCTTAATCTCGCGAACAACAGCTTTCAAGGGACCATTCCTCATGAACTTGGTCGTCTATCTAGGCTACGTCATCTTTTTCTTGCTGAGAACAACTTCAATGGGGTCATTCCAACAAACTTGTCTGGTTGTTCTAACCTCGAACAGCTTTGGCTTGCTTTTAATAAGCTAGTTGGAAGCATACCCAAGGATATGAGTTTACTCTCGAAACTTGTTTATCTTGGAATTAGCGACAATAAGTTAACAGGTGGAATCCCACCTTTCTTGGGGAATATCACATCAATGGAAGTGTTCGATGTTGTTGGGAACCCGTTGGGTGGGAGCATTCCAGATACCTTGGGTCATTGGAAAAGCTTGACGGAATTTTATTCTGGTGAATGCAACTTATATGGAAGCATCCCTCATTCCATTTTCAACCTCTCACTCCTAGTTAATTTTTCCTTACCTGATAATCACCTCACTGGTAGTCTTCCTTTAGAAATTGGTAATCAGCTCCCAAATCTTGAGCTCCTTCAGTTAAGGGACAACGAACTGACCGGAGTTATTCCACCTTCTATTTCTAATTGTTCAAAATTACGAATTCTTGAAACGTATGACAACAATTTTAGTGGGAAGTTGACAATTGATTTTTCAAAACTGAGAGAAATTAATAAAATTATATTAGCTAACAACTTCCATGGACGCAGAGAAGCTGATGACATGAGGTTTATCGATTCTTTGAAAAACTGCACCAGATTAGTAGTTTTGGATCTTATGAATTGCAACCTTATAGGAGTGCTTCCTATATCAATAGGTAATCTTTCTGATCAACTCGAATTTCTACATTTAGGAGAAAATCAATTATTTGGAAGCCTACCTTCAAGTATAGGTAGTCTAGTTGGTTTGACCACTTTATATTTAGAGAATAATAGATTCAAAGGAAGAATTCCCACTACCATTGGTAAACTACAAAAGCTACAACGTCTTGGTCTATCTAGAAATCACTTTTCAGGGCCTATCCCTGATGCTATTGGGAACCTATCATTGTTGATAGAACTTTATTTATATTCCAACAAATTAGAAGGCCATATTCCATCAAGCCTTAGGAATTGTTCAAAACTCAACTATTTAGACCTTTCATACAATAGACTTAGTGGTAAAATACCCAAGCAACTTCTTCAACTTCCATCACTAACAAATTATTTAGATCTTTCTCGCAACAGCCTGTATGGTTCCATTCCATCAGATATTAAAGACCTCAAGATGTTGAGCAGTCTTGTTTTATCTTACAATAAATTATCAGGCAACATTACTAGTAGCCTTGGTGAGTGCATTAGCCTTACAGAGTTATACCTTAGTGGCAACAGATTTCAAGGCATAATACCATCTTCATTAAGTTCCTTGGGAGGATTGGGGGTACTCGACATTTCTCAAAATAACTTATCAGGCAGAATTCCACAATTTTTAGGCAAATGGAAATCCTTAGAGTATTTGAACCTATCCTTTAATGATTTTGAGGGTGAAGTACCGGTTGTAGGAGTGTTTGCAAATGCAAGTGCATTTTCGGTTTTGGGGAACAATAGGCTTTGTGGTGGTTTGGTTACACTTGAGTTACCCAAATGCAAGGAGACGGGTAGTAAGAAGAAAAGGTTTCCTTTCTTCATATTTGTCATTGTGATTGCACCGACGTTGCTCATCATATTATGTTGTGTGTATCTTTTGTGTAAGAAGAAACGGAATAGTCAACAATCTCAGTCATCAGGGAGTGAACGGTTCATGAAGGTTTCATACGGTCAACTTCTCAAGGCTACTGATGGGTTCTCTACAGCAAATTTGATTGGCGAGGGTGGGCACAGCTCTGTTTATAAAGGAATCCTCGATTCTGATGATGATAAATCTGTTGCAGTTAAAGTTCTACATCTTCAAAGTCGAGGAGCACACAAAAGCTTTATAGCAGAATGTGAAGCATGGCGTAATGTTAGACACCGTAATCTGTTGAAGATAATAACTTCATGTTCGAATACTGATTTCCATGGAAATGATTTTAAAGCTCTAGTTTACGAGTTTATGCCCAAGGGAAGTGTACATGATTGGCTTCATTCAAGCGCATATACATCGAAACTGAACCTTCTTCAAAGAATAAATATTCTTAGAGATGTTGCCACTGCACTCGATTATCTTCACAATCGTTGCCAAACAACGATTGTTCACGGTGACTTGAAGCCAAGTAACATTCTACTTGATGATGATATGGTGGCTCATGTTGGAGACTTTGGTTTAGCTCGAGTACTTGATACAGACTTAAACCAAAACAGCTCATCTGGGGTTAAAGGAACAATTGGTTATGCACCTCCAGGTAATTCTACTTTTATTCCATGATGCTTATATTTATTTCCAGGTTAAAGTTTGTAAATTAATTAATTGTTATTCAAATGTAGAGTATGGTATAGGGAGCGAGATGACAAGTTGTGGGGACGTCTACAGTTTTGGAATATTATTACTGGAGGTGATGACTGGGAAAAAGCCGACAGACGGCATGTTTAACAATGGTCTTAGCCTTCATAAATTTGCTTACATGGCATTACCAGATCAAGTAATCGATGTTATTGATAATGATGCAATTGTGTTGCAAAGTACGGAAGTGAATGCAAAGAAAGTGGAAGAATGTTTGGCTGCAACTATCAAGATTGGAGTATCGTGCTCTGTGGATTCCCCATCAGAACGGATGAAAATAGAAATTGTTGTCAATGAGTTGCAGCGTATTCTGGATGTGCTTCGAAATATATAAGGTACTCTCTTCTCCCTATTTTACATGAGTTTGTTAACAAACCATCACTAACTTAGTTTTATTTTTGAACGATTTCAGGTCAAATACCAAGCTTTCTTAGTGAGATTTGAAAGTAACTGCAGCAGGGAGCAGTGCATGTTGTAGTTATATAAATGTTACTTTGTCAAATATGTTTGTAAGTGTGTTTTAGTTTTCTTGTTGCTTTAGTACCGTAAGAGATGTAAGAGTGCATTTACACTCCTGATGACTTATCATATGTATCGAACATGTTCATGATTAAGTTTGTTGGTTACATCATTGAATGAAAACTAAGCACAAGAGTTGGGATAACCTTTGGCAGGACATACTGTATAATCCTTTCATGGCTCTATATGTTTGCTTTGTTGATGCAAGTCCACTTTATTTTATTTTTTATTGGTTTTTTTTTATGTCATCTGTCAAACATGTACTTGGACATTATGGGTTTTTATTAGGCGTTTGTGTTTAAACTGTTGTTGTAAACAACATTCAAGTAGAACTAACCCTTGATATCTTAGTGCAAAACCATATGGTGTATCTGCATAATGAATTTTATTGAAAGTTGTAATCAAATTACACTAACTCGGAAAATTCCACAATATACTTGATTTCGAGTCAACTTAATATTCTTAACTACATGTATCAACTAAGAATGACTGATATTGGGAGCATTAAACAACATAGGGAGTCTGACTGATATTGGGCTAAAAATGACTGAGTTCCCGTTAGACCCCCACAACTCGCTAAACTGCCCTTAACATGTGAAGAATTTAGTTGTGTAAACAAAGTTATAACGATTGTATCTATGCTCTCAGTCCCGTCTATATTCTTTAGTTCATAAGCCCAGTTCCTGACAGAAAAAAGCAGGGATGCACATGGAAAGTTTTTCATGCCTGAATCCAATCATCTAACCTGAATCCAAACCACTTAACTTTGACCACCTTATGTCATTTCTTCTTAAGTTTTGGTTTTTACCTATTCTACCTTCTTTAATACTTTTGAGGTTTATTTTGTTTATGCCGAAGTTAAACATCTGTGTCACCATGTTTTCATTCTTTATTCTTAATTCTTTACTTTTGTTTCTAATTCTGGTAGGTTTTTCCGGCAAGAAAAAATGTTAAATGTTCAACAATTCGATTAAAGTTTCAAGCACTAATAATTGGTTTCCTTAACGGCCCTTACCTTTTAAGACGGAGAATGATAGTATTAGAAGATAATAATTTTGAGACGGAGGGATTATTGCTTTTCATCTGTAGTCAAGCATATGGTAAAAGATATGACCATAACCGTTCATGGTCATTCCATGTTTGATAGCATTTGATGATTTTTTTATGAATATACATAGGTTTAAGAAGTTTCATATATGTTTTTGATAATCCAGTTGCAGCCTGACTGACTGGGAACACCTGAAGAGCATCGGTACCCACTCTAGGGTTGTACACCTTCATCTTACCATACTCCGTATCAATCACATGATAAATACCGTCGACTGTTAGCGATTTTTCTGCTACGTTTGTAGCCACGATGCATTTTCGGGCACCATCCTCAGGTTTTTGGAAGATTTTGGCTTGTAAGTCGGCTGAAAGTTGGGAGTAAATCGGGAGGATTAATAAGTTGGAAACCGTCTCTCTTGTGGAAGTAATGAGCTGTTCCATACGTTCAGCTAAAGCATAGCAGGTCCCTTCAATTTCATCTTGACCTGTCATAAAAATATGTTGTCACCAGGTGCATTTGGATTGTCATTGAATGTTAAAGATTGGGACACTGCAAAGATACAACTTAAGTTACACATTTATACCACACTTATTATTTATCGAAAAAGCATCCCAAAATGTATTTTTAATATGCATAGAAGCGCCAAAATCACTTTACTAAAAAATAAGATTAAGAAACATAAACTCTAATTATATTCGACACACTTATTATTTATCGAAAAATTTCAAAATATGGAAAAAGGTGCTTCAGGCCAACCGACCACATACGTAGTAAAAAAAATTACCTGTTCTGAATTAAACCGTTTTGACCCGTTAACCAAACCACCTATTTTGCCACCTCTGCATGATATGTTTGATCTAATAAGACTGTAAGAAGAAATTACCTCAAAAAGAAGTTTGAAACCTTTTGTGCATTGAGTGTGGCGGAAGTGACAATAAGCTTGAAGTCTCGACATCTGGCAACAACTTTTTTAAGGATCCCAAACAGTACGTCTGTGCTTAATGAGTTCACATGGGTTTCGTCCATCACAATGACACTGCAATATTTCATAATAATTTAGATGCAACTAATTAATTATATATATCAAACACCACTGAATCAGTTATAATAATAAAATTACCGGTATTTGTCAAGATCTGCATCTTTCAATGTTTCTCGCAGAAGCACACCATCAGTCATGTCCTGTGAACAGAAGAAAACAAACAATTTTTCAATATTTTATTGAAAGAGTCGCATAATAATATTCTGCAAGGCTAAAGTTCAAATTTGACTTACCTTTTATTACAGTCTTGGGTCCAGTCACGTCTTCAAAACGGATAGCATAACCGACCTTATCTCCAAGCTCAGTTTACATATCTTCATTGACTCTTTTTGCCACACTCATTGATGCCACACGTCTTGGTTGAGTGCAACCAACTATGCCATTAGTTGTATACCCATCTTCATGCAAATACTGCAAAAATAAATAAATAAATAAATAATTAAAAAAAAAAAGAAAAAGAAAAGAAAAAGAAAAAAAAGAAGAAAAGATGCATCATTGTAGGTATAACACGACCACAGCATGCAAATTTGATATCATACCTGAGCCAATTGTGTTGTCTTTCTTGAACCAGTTTCACCTACAACCACGACTAGTTGATTTTCTCGTATCACCTATTCCACATAACAATCAAATATATAATGAGACGGGTACATCAAAGACTGCAAAAATAATAAGTTAATCAAATAATATTATTACGAAAACTCATACCTGCAATAATTCATCTCTAATAGAAAATATTGGGAGGTACTGACGTTGTTGTGATAGTGATTTTGACTTTGCAAAATCACTCACTGCTTCGCCCTTTGTCAGATGTTGTTGAAACTTTGCCTTTCCTTTGAAATCAACTTCACCATCTTCACCAACTACTGCCATATCACCATCTACCAATGGCTTATTCAATTCTCATTCGTCCATATGCATCACCATTACCAACACTTTAAAAAATCCAAGTATTGAAATCAGTTCTTCAACATGGTTTATCTTATGTTTCTACTTGGAACGGACTTAAGTCTAATGGGTTTTCAGTTTCAATAAAAACTTCAAAAAATGGTAAGTTTTTAGCAAGTTGTAGTGTAGTTGGTGCGAAGTCAAAGGTTGAACTTTTGAAATGTAAAAAGATGTTAGCTTTTGTTATGAATTTGAAACTAAATTTGTTTAATTTGTAGTACTTACTATCTATTTGATTAGTGGCAGGTGGAATTACCGAATTAGTAGAAATAACTTTGAAATTGATATCAAATTTGAGGTTGAAATGTTACTTAGTTTGACTGACAAAGTCAAAATGGTTATATGTGTGACTTTAAAAATGAAATAGGTTTTATCTTATCCTTTTCACTTGGAATGGACTCAGGTAAAATTGGTTGTCAGTTTCACTATAATATTTTAAATTTGGTATGTTTTTGTTTAGTTTTAGTGTAGTTAGTACAAAGTCAAAGTCAAACTTAGGTTGAAAAAAAGTACAAAGTCAAACTTAGGGAGTTTGAAGTGTATAAAGATGCAAGCTTTTGGTATGTAATTTTACACCAAGTTTATTAAATTTGAAGTACTTAAGTTGAGTGTAATTTCTTATTGCAAGGTTTCATTTGAATGTGTAGTTTCTTACTTCAAGGTTCCAATTTAAGTGATGGATTTACTGCATGATTTCTAATTGAAAGGTTTCATTTTAATTTCCAACGGTTCTAAATTCCAAATTAAGTAATGGATTTCTTTTTCAAAGTTACTTAACAACTTATATTAGCTACCCGTGAATTTCACGGGCGTATAGGCTAGTAAGCTAACAAACAAAAAACAATAGCTACATAACCCAAAACAATGGTTGTAAATCAAATGTTTATAAAACTTCAAAATGTCTTAAGTCTTCAAGCTAGGATATGTCCATGAATAATCAATATAAATCTTCCCATCTGAGCCTGTCCAAACTACTATAAACGACCCTTTAACTTTTGACCCAGTCCACCCACGATCTGACAGGCCAAAAGAGACATATCACTATGTATAACCAATCACCCAAACACTATAATCTTACCACCATTACAGAAGAAGAATATAACCCATCATTTTCGACCCAATGCAAATACTTTTCAAACAGTCATCAACCAATCAAATCCCCAAGCACTGAATTTGACCTTCCAAACATAAATACCATCCAGCTAAGTGCCAAGACAGTAACCAAAATTACTAGTACCCAAGACCACAAGCAGATTTCTATCCCACAAAGAACAGATAGTAGAACATATCCAATTCCATATAACCTTATTCATTTGACATGATTAAGGTAAAGTATTGTTCATATGTTCTGGCGAACACGATCATGCCGTCACCATCACGCCATAAGTACCTTTTTAAATAATTTTTCTCCTTAACCTTTTAAAATACATATAATAAACTTAAGCACACTAAGCAAAGTACTGTCATTTATACTTACAAAATAAGAAAATTTCCATATTCTTCTTTTAAATATATTAATTCTTCATAAAATGTTTAGAGTTTTGAGTGTTATTTGATGATGTTGCACGATCTATTTCACTTACAGTTACATAAACAAACATTAGAAGTACGCAATGAAGTGTGGCTACAAAGGACACACGTTAGCTACTTTTCTACGATATATGCAAAATATAAGTTTAGTCTTCCATATCCCTAAGTCTTCTTAAAAGTCCCTTGTGATTATTAATTATACATGGAAAATAGTTGCTATAAGTCATAGGTTGTATAACTAATGTTAATAGTATTAACTTAATACAGGTAACAGGTGATGCTAGTTGTGCTACTTGGGTTCCATAATTAATGTTAGTAGACCATGTAGAGGTAACAGGTGATGCTAGTTGTGCTACTTGGGTTCCATAATTAATGTTAGTTGACTATGTACAGGTGATGATAAGGAATTTGCGGAAGCCATTCATTTCACCAGTTGCATGTCACAAACGTTAACATGCAAAACTAAGTATAAAAAGCCAATACTTGTTCTCATAATTTTAAGGAAACTTCCCAAAAATGAAGTCCCCACAAGCAATAATTCACTTATCATCTTCCTCTCTCATTTCTTTTCTCTTTTACAGTCTCGCAATAATATGTCTTACTTCCGCCACCGTTTATGCTTCTTATGGCGGTAATGAGACTGATTATCTCGCATTGTTGTCATTCAAGTCAAAGATCACCCATGATCCATACAATGTTCTAACCTCGTGGAACTATTCCTTCCATTTCTGTGAATGGAGTGGTATTTCATGTGGAAAGCGACACAAACGAGTGACTGCTTTACGACTGGTTTCGCAAGGCTTAGAAGGCTCGTTGTCTCCTCATGTAGGAAACCTCAGCTTCCTCCGCAAGCTTTCTCTCCCGAACAACAGCTTTCAAGGAACCATTCCTCATGAACTTGGTCGTCTATCTAGGCTACGTCTTCTTAATCTCAATATAAACGAATACAGTGGAGTCATCCCAAAAAACTTGTCTGGTTGTTCTAACCTCGAAATGCTTTTGCTCGGTCGAAATAAGCTAGTAGGAAGCATACCCCAGGAGGTGAGTTTACTCTTGAAACTTGCTCATCTTGTAATTCAGGAAAATAAGTTAACAGGTGGAATCCCACCTTTCTTGGGGAATATTACATCAATGGAATATTTCTCTGCTGTCAGGAACCCGTTGGGTGGGAGCATTCCAGAAACCTTGGGTCTTTGGAAAAGGTTGACGGGATTTTGGTCTGGTTCATGCAACTTATATGGAAGCATCCCTCATTCCATTTTCAACCTCTCACTCCTAGTTAATTTTTCCTTAGCTGATAATCACCTCACTGGCAGTCTTCCTTCAGAAATTGGTAATCAGCTTCCAAATCTTGAGGTCCTTCAGTTATGGGGTAACGAACTGACCGGAGTTCTTCCACCTTCTCTTTCTAATTGTTCAAAATTAGGACTTCTTGATATGAGTCAAAACAATTTCACTAGCAAGTTAACAATTGATTTTTCAAAACTACCAGATATTTATGAAGTTTACTTAAGTGATAACAACTTCCATGGACGCGGAGAAGATGACGACATGACATTTATAAATTCTTTGAAAAACTGCACCAGATTAGTAAGTTTGGAACTTAATGATTGCAACCTTATAGGAGTGCTTCCGATATCAATAGGTAATCTTTCCGAACTCAGCATTCTCGCTTTAGGAGACAGTCAATTATTTGGAAGCCTACCTTCAAGTATAGGTAGTCTAGTTGGTTTGACCGCTTTAGATTTAGGAGATAATCGATTCAAAGGAAAGATTCCCAGTACCATTGGAAAACTTAAAAAGCTACACTATCTTGGTCTATATAGCAATCAATTTTTAGGGCCTATCCCTGATGCCATTGGGAACTTATCACTGTTGACAACACTTTACTTAGATAACAACAAATTAGAAGGTCATATTCCATCAAGCCTTGGGAATTGTAAAGAACTTAATGAGTTATACCTTGCGGGAAATAGACTCAGTGGTAACATACCCGAAAAACTTTTTCAACTTCCATCACTAAATAATTTTTTAAATTTCTCTCAAAATAGACTATCTGGTTCAATTCCTTCAGAGATTAAAAACCTAAAGACGTTGAGCAATCTTGATTTATCTTACAATAATTTATCAGGCAACATTACTAGTAACCTTGGTGAGTGCATTAGCCTTACAACTCTAAACCTAAGAGGCAACAGATTTCAAGGTGTAATACCATCTTCATTAAGTTCCTTGGGAGGATTGGGGGCACTCGACATTTCTCAAAATAATTTATCAGGCAGAATTCCACAATTTTTAGGCAAATGGAAATCCTTAGAATATTTGAACCTATCTTTTAATGATTTTGAGGGTGAAGTACCGGTTGAAGGAGTGTTTGCCAATGCAAGTTTATTTTCGGTTTTGGGGAATGATAGGCTTTGTGGTGGTTTGGTTACACTTGAGTTACCCAAATGCAAGGAGACGTGTAGTAAGAAAAAAAGGTTTCCTTTCTTCATATTTGTCATTGTGATTGCAACGACGTTGCTCATTGTATTATGTTGTGTGTATCTTTTGTGTATGAAGAAACGTAATAGTCAACAATCTAAGTCATCAGGGAGTGAACAGTTCATGAAAGTTTCGTACGGTCAACTTCTCAAGGCTACTGATGGCTTCTCTGTAGCAAATTTGATTGGAGAGGGTGGGTTCAGCTCTGTCTATAAAGGGATCCTCAATTCCAATGATGACAAATCTGTTGCAATCAAAGTTCTACATCTTCAAACTCGAGGATCTCAGAAAAGTTTTGTAGCAGAATGTGAAGCTTGGCGAAATATTCGACACCGTAATCTGTTGAAGATAATAACTTCATGTTCGAGTACTGATTTCCATGGCAATGATTTTAAAGCGTTGGTTTACGAGTTTATGCCCAATGGAAGTGTACACGATTGGCTTCATTCAAGTGCATATACATCGAAACTCAACCTTCTTCAAAGAATAAATATTCTTAGAGATGTTGCCACTGCACTTGATTATCTTCACAATCGATGCCAAACAATGATTGTTCACGGTGACTTGAATCCAAGTAACATTCTACTTGATGATGATATGGTGGCTCATGTTGGAGACTTTGGCTTAGCTCGACTACTTGGTACAGACTTGAACCAAAACAGCTCAACCGGGGTTATAGGAACAATTGGTTATGCACCACCAGGTAATTCCACTTTTATTCCATGATGTTTATATTTATTTACAGGTCAAAGTTTGTAAATTAATTAATTGTTATTCATTTGTAGAGTATGGTATCGGGAGCGAGATGACAAGTTGTGGGGACGTCTATAGTTTTGGAATATTATTACTAGAGGTGATGACTGGGAAAAGACCGACAGATGACATGTTTAATGAAGGTTTTAGCCTTCATAAATTTGCTTACATGGCATTACCAGATCATGTAGTCGATGTTATTGATGATGATGCAATTGTGTTGCAAAGTTCGGAAGCGAATGCAAAGAAAGTGGAAGAATGTTTGGCTGCAACTATCAAGATTGGAGTATCGTGCTCTTTGGATTCCCCACCACAACGGATGAAAATAGAAATTGTTGTCAATGAGTTGCAGCGTATTCTGGATGTGCTTCAAAATATATAACGTACTCTCTTCTCCCTATTTGTAAAATCTGATTTTACATGAGTTTGTTAACAAATCATCACTAACTTGGTTTTATTTTTGAACGCTTTCAGGTCTAATACCAAGCTTTCTTGGTAAAATTTGAAAGTAACTGCAACAAGGAGCAGTTCATGTCGTAGTTATATAAATGTTAGTTTGTCAAATATGTTTGTAAGTGTGTTTTAGTTTTCTTGTTGCATAAGTACCGTAAGAGATTTAAGAGTGCATTTACACTCCTGATGACTTTTCATATGTATCAAACATGTTTATGATTAAGTGTGCTTATTTTTCCTCAATCCAATTTCTGTAAAATTGAAAAATTGGGGACAAAGTATGCTGGTTACATCTGTCAAACATGTATTTGGAGATTATGGGTGTTTCACCGTTTCGTTAGGCATATCTGCCTAATGAATTTTGTTGAAAGTTGTAGTCAGATTACTATTAGGTATTTGTAGTTTGTTTACAATTAGGGCCGGCACCTGTTACCGTCCTTTTGCAGAAAACGCGTACAAAAAAGAAATGCTTTGACAACCCCGTCCTAGAAATCCAGAGGGCATATCTGCTTTCGTTAGGCATATCTGCTTCTTAAGCCGTCAAAATTGACAATTTACTTGATTTCGAGTTCATGGACCCGCCACCTAAACATAAGTTCCCGTTGGACCCATAGCTCGCTAAACTGCTTTTAACATGTGAAGAATTTAGTTGCCTAAACGAAGTTTTCCCGATTGTATCTACGCAACTCAGCATATAGACAAGGACCAACAATCGTCATATATGAACCGGATGAAAAGTAGCATCTGACATGATTAACTGTTTCTTCTGCTGTTCTAAATTGTAAGAGCAGACCATAAATAAGCTCACAAAACAACCAAACTTGAAAATTAAACTAAAATTACAAGCACACTGTCAAACCATCTTTTATACTCGATCAAGTACAGTGTACTGGCTTTTATACTCGATCAAGTACAGTGTAGATCTTTTCACATCCCAAAACAGCTCATAAACTCGACTCACATCTTCCATTTCCACAACCTTCCCTTTCCTCTTCTGGCAAGCCAATGCAGCTGATGTGATCAAGTTTATGGCGTATCTCAGAGATGTTTCAACCCCAATTTTTGTCAGCAAAACCTTTGCATCATCGCATATGTCCACATCTTCCTCTTGACACCTTATATCAAGAATCCTGCGAATGTCATCTTCAGTGTACGGTTGTGTGGAGATGATGAGAAGGCGGTCCAGGAAATCAATTGGAATCCCATGGGGGTATTTGCAGTTTGTGCCTTGAATAGTTGTGATCCCTCAGTTGGTGACAAGTATTGGTGTCATGTCGTCTTCTAAGGCACGGTTTAGGAATGAAAAACGCTCGATATCAAGCATGTCGACTTCATCTATGAACAGAACACCTGGAACAATCTCTGCCTTTCCTTCCTCGATCTCGCCACTCTGCAACCTTTGTATGGATCTGTTCCCTCACTTCAGCTCGTATTTCTCCGGCGTCACCAGTGAAAAGAGCAAGAAAACCATGTGTTCTGCATTTCATAACAAAAATAATTAAGTTTTCAGAAAGATCAAGTACCATAGTTGCTCTGACCCCCCTGCCCCATAGACAACAGAAACAACACTACATATTCATTTGTCCCATTTTCGTCATTGTACGTTTTTTGTGCTTCTGTGTCAATAAAATCTTATCAAAACCAAGACAAGGATTTGACGGATAATGATACTTCTTAAGAAAATGTCAATATCAGATGTTACAAAATAACGAAGAACTATCAATATTACAGGTTGGAAAAGTCATCATTTTAACGACACACATGTTCGTATTTTATACACCAAAAAACACTATATTTACTGAAAAAAATCTGCAGGCCTCTACAAATAGGGTAAAGAACAGAAACACTGATGCAATGCACAATCAAGAAAGGGAAGCATTAGTCATGACTTTGAGAAAATGGTACTTTTGTTCCTAGCAAAGAAGAGTCCTTTTAGATTTGAAATCAATTAAATTATAAATTTTAAATCACATGTGTTGAAGGCGTCATACCAAATAAATGAACATCAACATGTCATATAAGCAACACAGTTGTAAACTTAATACACTACTCATGAGCCCCAAACACAGATATCACCTCTGTAGGCACTAGGATAATTGCAGTACTTATAAATATTTGAATGATCAAACTTTAAAATTAAACTAATTTACATGTTGACATGAAAACAGAGTTGTATACAAGCTTTCTTTCTTATCAGCTAGTAGTCTGTGCAACAAGCTAAATGCCCTAACATATCAAAACATTACATATGGTTCCAAGCAAACTAGCATAAGATCATACACAGTCTCCATCTCATTCGTTTTCAATGTCAGCTTCCCTATTTTTGAACCACCCTAATCACCAAACAATTGCAAAATCTAGCGAGACATGGAGCTCGAGTACATATCACATTATGTATCAGTGCATGCATAGAAGCCATGGGGTCATGATCACCATTCACATGTTCATTGTAAAAGCATAATAGTCCGTATTAAGACTATGGTTTATTGGCAGTAATGAGTGACCCCTATCATTTTCGCATTCAACTTATTATCCAATGTGGAAATGTAGTGGTCCTTCGGTCTATGGGATGGCAACGGGGTGAGGCATGTCGGGGATTGCATTTCCCATCCCCGTCCCCAATCCCCAAGTCCACATCCCCATCTCCATTGGGGAATAATTTTGCTTCCCCATCCCCATCGGGTATCGGGGATCCACATCGGATATTGGGGATTTTTAAGTTTCTTAAAAATCAACTGATATTATGTTCTCTTTCACATGTCTACGTACACATAAGCTGAAATCAAATGAGTTCATGAGCACACATATAAGCCTACACAAACACTCCCTAGGATTAGCCCTAAGTATCCCTGACCAAGAATTCGCAGGTACCACAACAGTAGCATCAACTGTAAATACACAGCTAATTTGAAACAGTAAACCATAACTTTAGAAATGCAGAGCAGTTTCTATAAATTAAAAGTGATAATCAAAGGGAGAGATGTTAACGACTTAACACATACAAACATACACATATACATTAGCTTAATTTGTATAAACATGCATCCTTACCCAGTTGCTCTTTCCACCATCCTCAAATCCTTCTTCCTTTATCATATCACCCAAATTAAACTCCATAGACACACCCTTATTTCCATTCCTCTGAACACTTTTCTTCACAAAGTTTTCCATACCTCCAATAGCTCTTAGTTGAGTGTCATAACCACCAACAATTACTTCATCCCATCTGTCATCGGAACTATCAAACACCTCACTGAATTTTGGCTCATCAATAATCACTACAAGATTGTTATCATTTGCTTCTATAACCTCATCCTCTTCAATATTCTTACTAATGTCTTCATTCTGCTTCCTTTTATAAAACCAAGTAACTATACTATCATCACTAACACTACAATCTTGATTATCCAAAATCTCATTTCCTTCATCTTCTTTTGAATTCTTTGGTTGATTTCCTTTAACTTCAACTTCTTTACATATTTCACTAAGAACCTTCAACCCAAAACTGTTAGTGATCACTCCACTTCATTCCTTTTCACCATCTTTCCATCCTCTCTCTCCTTGTCAACTTCAACAACACGTGTTTCGTGTTCATCAATAAAAGGCCTCTCACTGTTTTTATTCATTTCAAATCCATTAGCACCATCACGAATCTCAACACAACCAAGAATTTAATTTACTCAAATCTCCTCCCCTGTCGTTATCTTTAACCTCATCATCTTTTTTATCCTGATTACCTAAAGTACCATCTGTTATCCCTAATTTCTAAATTTGTAATTTGTGAATTCTCAGGCTCTTATGCTTCCAAAAGACTAAGATTAACCCCTTGTATCCCTGACAAGAATTTGCAGGTACCACAACACTAACATCAACTGTAAACACGCAGCTAATTTGAAACAGTAAACCATAACTTTAGAAATGCAGAGCAGTTTCTATAAATTAAAAGTGATACCCGAGGAAGAGATGTTAACGACTTAACACATAGAAACACACACATATACAGTAGCTTAATTTCTATAAACATGAATCTTTATACAAACACGCACCATAGATATCATTCTCTTCTAGAGACATAATTAATGTTTAAAGTTGTATCTGTAACATCTAAATCCAAAATTAATTCATGTTATTTTAAAAAACCAAAATTCACATCATTTGAGCACACAAAACAGGTATTAAACCAGCACAGTTGCACTGTCACTTATTGTCAAATGCAAACAAGCCACAAGCAATCTAAAATCCATATTCTAACAACTGACCAACAAAATCTCAGAAACCTGAATCCAAACTCAAAATCTCGAAAACCGAAAACCTAAACATCATAACTCAACAATCCAAGCTAAACCCGGTTCATATCCTAAATTCATACCACATTTCCTCAACACCAAAATTCTCTCCATTTACACGCACAATTAATGCACCCAACGAGGGTAGTTACACCGTCACTTATTGGCAAATACTAACAAGCAGTAAACATCAAAAGCAATCTTAAACCCATATAAAAACAACTCGAATCTTAAAAAACATTCATAGACTTTGCAAAATCTCGAAACCCAAAACCCAAAAAATCAATCAGTTAAACAATTAACGCTAATAAATCTAAGCTCACAAGAACATCAACAAATCTGACCATTACCTAAACATAAATTCTAGCTTTTTCTTCTACAAACAATCATAAGAACCTTTTCATCAAATATCTCGTGAATACTCAGTGTAAAATGAGCTAATCTATGGTTTTCAAGTATGTATACCTGTCAAGAACACACATACATAAATAACCATCGATTGGCTGATTTTACACATACTTTCGGCCAAACTTCAAAAAGGTTGAAAATTTATGTGAATTTGAGGTGGGGTATGGATGAAAGTTTGAACCAACAACAAATAAGTCTTCTGTGATAGTTGCTGCGAAATTATACAAAGAAATGAGTGATGGTTTTTGGTGGATGGGGTGCTGTGCTTGGTGTGAGAAGTGGTGGTCAGGATTGGAAATGTGGAAATTTAACAAAACACAACCTAAAGTCTACTTTTCTATCAATTAGAAGACACGGTACAGTGTACAACACCATAGTTACCCCAACAGTTGTGTTATAGTATTCTTGTTAAAAATTTCTGAGTGTATTTGCGTGTATGCCTTTTTTTGGTTCTGTTTTAGTAGGTCTGTTTTTAGTATTAAGAGGGCGGGTAAAATGTGGGCCGGCCGCCGGTGTTACCACACCTAATAGGCTGGTACAACAACAATACCCGATCCCTCCACGGGGTATGGGCGAGGTAGGATGTAGATAGTCACACCCCTACCCGAGGGTGGGGGGACTGCTTCCGTGTGTGTATGCATATATGTGAGCAAAATATGTAGCATAAATATGTGTGTGTTCCTGATCAGAGATACGAATAGAAACATATACAGTAAATAACGAACATAAAACGCACAAAAGCATGTGAGCATATAAGAAAAGTTTGGCCTATGAGCATAAATGTACTAAAATTTGTAGATTTATGTAATTATGGGTCTCTCATATACATTTATGTAGCCCCACAACCAACTTCAGACATACCACGGACCCCATGGTAAAGATATATAAAAGGAGATCGTGCAATTTCTTTTACATTGAAAGTGAGCAAAATAAGTATCAGAATACTAGAACTTCTGAACAACACACGGTAAACAATAAAATGACCAAAATCAACAGGAAAAAAAATCGCATTCCAGTTCCTATCTTAGGCTCACCTGAATAAGCAGTGTGGCAGAGAGTTGCAGAGGACGATAAGGGTTCTCTCCAGGCAGACGGCTGTTGTAGTTGTAATGATAAGCGGAACCATCATAAGGAGGCATAGATGTTCCATTGAGGGGAGAAGCAGCATAAGGTGTTACACCCATATATTGGATTTTTCACAGGTCTCATAATAGATAATTCCAGGATCGTATTTGCACAAGATTGACAAGAAATGATTCATTTATTAATCAACATAACAGTAGGTTACATTGTTACAATGAGACACTTTACAGATTACATGGAAATGACTATATATAGTTTACGAAAGGTTGCAACCCAAACATTGTGACTGTTCGAATGGGCATGACCAACCAACACAACTATTCGGTTCCTAACAGAAAATAACTACCTAATAACTAACTTTCATAACCGCCATAACTAACTTTCGGTTATACTCTTTCTACTTAGCAACTTTGGTCCTTCATCTATTGTTATTTACATAATACAAGACTTATGCAATTACAAGGTCTAACATTTTCCCCCTTAATTGTTTAAGTCTTGTTCTTCTAGTCTTCATACTCTTTTTTTTTTGCGTCTCTTTCGTTCCTTCTTCTTGTCTCACCAACGTGTTGTTGTTGTTGCTTTGCCACGTCGTCTTTCTCTCTCTCTTGTGTCGACTTGGTACAAGGCGTGTGTATGCCCTATACCTCTTTTGTCTCGGCTTCTTTCTCCAAAACATCCTAACGTGTTCTTGGCCACAATCAAACTTCGTGTTTGTTGTTGTTTTCGATCCAACACAAAATTCCTTCTCTCACAAATACTCCTCGGTATTTCCAGAAGCAAGTCGTTTGCTTCTTCCTTTTCGCCAATATCCCATGATATTGCTTCAACGTCTAAACAAATGAGAGTTTTTGTTTGTCGTTCTGCTGTTGCTTGTCCCTTTCCAACATTGTACCACAATACTCCTTGTTTCTTTCTTAAATCCACGCCGTATCTTCAACAACTCCCAATACCCGTCGGTATTCTTCTTACAAAATCAAGTGATCAGCCTGTTTTGTTCTTGTTGTTGTTCCGTATTGCTCTAAACGTCTCTCCAAACAATCCTTGATTGTTTTGTTGTCTCGGTATACCTTTTCAAATCTACAAGCAACACCTTTGTTCTCCTTTGTGTATCTCGTTATTTTATACACAAGTTTCTTTCTTGACGTCCTTCTCTTCCAAATTGCCGCGTTAACTGATGGCAATGGGTCTTCTTTCTTCCTTCCTGTTGCGTTTTAAGACAACAGTGGGTCTCCTCTTCTTTGTTGTCGTGTGCAAGACACCAACAAAGGCTTCCTAACAATTGTTCTTTCATTCTTGCTTCAAACAGCATCTACTCTTGTTCCACGCTAATCGTCAAGAGTCTTCCTTCTTTGTTGTCACGCTATTTCAGTCGCCAACAAGGGGTTGTAACAATTGTTCTTCTAAGTTTTCTCCCACCAATTTGTTTGGTGTCCACGTTCGCTTCCTTTTGTCAGTTATCAAAACTTATCAAAACTTGCCGCTTCCACAAAAGTTTCCTTCTTGTTTTGTTGTCGCGAATGATCACAACAAAACTCCCACCAATTCGTTTTGGTGTCCATGTCCGTTGGTTATGATTGTGCACTATCTTCCCCAACATCCTTGGTGTCTTCCCTCGAAGTCTTTTGATCAGTATGATCAAAAACTTGAATCAAAACTTGTAATCTTGCAACCTTCGGCTCTGATGCCATATTGGATTTTTCACAGGTCTCATAATAGATAATTCCAGGATCGTATTTGCACAAGATTGACAAGAAATGATCCATTTATTAATCAACATAACAGTAGGTTACATTGTTACAAAGAGACACTTTACAGATTACATGGAAATGACTATATATAGTTTACGAAAGGTTGCAACCCAAACATTGTGACTGTTCGAATGGGCATGACCAACCAACACAACTATTCGGTTCCTAACAGAAAATAACTACCTAATAACTAACTTTCATAACCGCCATAACTAACTTTCGGTTATACTCTTTCTACTTAGCAACTTTGGTCCTTCATCTATTGTTATTTACATAATACAAGACTTATGCAATTACAAGGTCTAACACCATATACATTGAGCAGGTTTATGTAGAAGTGTAGAACAAACATTTGGTTGATATAATTAATATAGATGACTGTAGCACAAAGTACACATCAGCAAATGGATACAGCATAACCAAATATTTTAACTTGATTACACTCATCATAGGACTAAATCCAGTATAAGTTCAACTATTAGTTACCAAAACTACCAATATGCTTTGATGAGCAATCAGTTTCCTTACTGGTCCTGCTAAATGTCTATTCTCTTAAGGCCAAAAACGTTAACTACTACAATATGTGTCATAAACGGATTGTGTAACTTACTGAGTTATGATCAGCTGGTCTTGGCTGTGTACAGTTGCGCATATTGCAAGTTGTCCGAAAAGAAAAGGTGACATTCCCACAGCTAGGACAGGTCCAGTCATCTTCTCTATGACCACCTAATATCATAGGTACAACAAATAAATACGACTGAGAAGCATCATTTACACATAATAGATGTATGGGTCCATGTATAAACTAACACGGGAATAAGTAAATGCTTACACTCCCAATGTGTTTCTAACCAGTAACCATGACGAAGCTGAGATTCTGTTTGACGCGGCATTCCTATGTTTTCAAAAGGCTGTGGACGAGGTATAATTCCTTTGGTTGTGCATATAAGGCTCAAAAGTTGAATGGTATTTCCGCATACTAATCAGTTCTAAGTTGTGAATGTTATTTGTTTTAAATTAGTCACTCGCTTTTTGTTGTAGGTAATTTAGTTCGGGTAAATTGTGAAATATAAAAATTAGTCAAACTATGGGTTGCGATGGACAAGTCCCACGGCCACAATAGATGACTGGTACAATAGTAACATTCAATCTAAGCTAGAGCATACTGTCTATACTATAAACCAAGGTAAAACACATAAGCAGCCCACATAACACAGACTTATAATCCAAGTCAAGAAGAAGCATCATCCAAATACGAATATCACACATCAGCATATAGAGAAACCAAAAACTAGGGCTAAATAAGGGAATATTTGTTTAAGCTAATGTTTAGGCTTAAGAGCTTATTTGATTATGCTTATATTACATACACCCATATTTTCCGGCTTATTTAGAGACTTGTGAACTTATTATGACTTAAAGATGGAAGATAAGCTCATAAGCTAAACTATCAGACTGGAAAAAAAATGAGCTTATGAGATATAAGCTGAAATCCCAAACATAAGCTTAAACAAATCCAATTATAAGCTCATAAGCTAAACTATCACAACCAATTATAAGGGGATGTTTGTTTAAGCTTATTTTTAGGCTTGTGAGCTTATTTGACTATGGTTATATCTCATACGCCCATATTTTCCGCCTTATCTTCAGACTTGTGAGCTTATTATGACTTAAAGATGGAAGATAAGCTCATCAGCTAAACTACAAGACTGGAAAAAAATGAGCTTATGAGATATAAGCTGAAAGCCCAAATATAAGCTTAAACAAATCCAATTATATGCTCATAAGCTAAACTATCACAACCAGCTTATTTTTAGACTTATGAGCTTATTTGACTATGCTTATATTACATACACCCATATTTTCCGGCTTATTTAGAGACTTGTGAACTTATTATGACTTAAAGATGGAAGATAAGCTCATAAGCTAAACTATAAGACTGGAAAAAAAAATGAGCTTATGAGATATAAGCTGAAAGCCCAAATATAAGCTTAAACAAATCCAATTACAAGCTCATAACCTAAACTATCACAACCAATTATAAGGGGATGTTTGTTTAAGCTTATTTTTAGGCTTATGAGCTTATTTGACTATGTGTAAATCTCATACGCCCATATTCTACGGCTTAATTTCAGACTTGTGAGCTTATTATGACTTAAAGATGAAAGATAAGCTCATAAGGTAGAAAAAAGCCGGATAAAGATGAGCTTATGGGATATAAGCCGAACCAAATAAGATCATACACCTAAAATAAGCTGAAACAAATGCCCCTGAGTTTTTACATTTCACCTGAGTAAAGAGATTAATAAATTACACAGCCAAACACAATTTCAAGAATTAAAATGAATTAAAGCATGCCAACCTCTAAAACCTCTATCTAATCTACCATTTTGATTTAATCAAATTACACAGCCAAACACAATTTCAAAAATTAAAATGAATTGAAGCATAAGAAAGAGATTCATATAACCCTGTATCAATTAGAATTATAACATAAAAGGCAGGATTAGCATTTAGATATGATGAAGAAATGTAATTACCCGTTAGCTGTGGGTCCCACATCATACAAGACAAAAAGGTATTGAAACTTACAAGGACGATGAGAAAATCAAGTCAAGATTTTTCATCATTGTTTTCTCATTATCCTTGCCTTTCTGATTAACACCATTATAAAAGTGAATGAAACTTGATAATGTGAAGGTGTGATTGTGTTTGTGTGGAAATAAAGTGTAGAATTACGTGGACAAATGAGAGCCCATCATTTATTTGGACAAACGAATGGTTAATTTCTAACGCACTGAACTTACTTTTTTTTTTTTTTCATATATGAGCCCAATATTTTTTTTCTTAACTTAGAAAAAAAGCCAGATAAAGTAGAGCTTATGGGAAATAACTAAATAATCCGAACCAAAGAAGATCATAAGCCCAAAATAAGCTTAAACAACGACCCCTAAGTTTATAATTGGCAACCCCAAAGTCCATAGTTTTAATCACCATCCCGATTTAACACTAATATGAGGTATGTATTAATAAATTATCATAGCCAATTAGAGCCTAATTAAACGTTAAATTAAATAATGTCAACCTCTAAAAATAAATTAATTAATTAAGCACAAGAATGAGAACGCACAATCGGTTTTGGTGTGAAATGATTGAAACAAACAAAAAATAGAGAGTGATGGTGGAGATTAGAGTTGATTGAGTGTGTTTGGATGAGATTGTCACCGTGACAGCTACTCTATTTGTTTGCAAAAAGTCCATTATTTTTCTTTTTTTCTATTTTAACACATTAATTTGTTGTAAAAATGTACATAAGTACATATAGCTGCTCAAAAAATTGATCAACTAGACTTAAGAGGTGTTTATTTTTCTCTTATCTTAACTACATATATAATGTAAAAACTAACTTTTATTGAAAGTGAAAAAGTGATTATTCTCAGAGGTTGGGAGGATTGGATGGCGGAGATTAATTAGAGTCAAGTGTGTTTGTTTGGATGAGATTGCCAGCGTGGCAAATATAAAAATAAATACATCAACTATTTGTTTGTAAAAGTTCATTGTTAATCTTATGAAAAATGATACTTATGGCTAAGTAGTAAGATTACTAATATGTCTAATTATTTGATTGGTGAATTTGAAAAAAATGATTTGTGGAAATTTGATAGAGAAGATGTACAATAAATGTGTCTAATATTAAGTAGATTAGATATGTAATTAGGCTTGTATTTTTAAGCCTAAATAGTACTACTCTTTTCTTGTTTTGTATCCGTGACACATTAATTTGTTGCAGAAATGAACATAGCTGCTCAAAAAGCTAATCAACTACATTTAGGTGTTTACTTTTTCTCTTATTGGGTGAAACCTAAAAATACGCAATATATTTTTTCAAATAAACACACCTACGCATTATACTTTGTAAATTGTCAAAGTCGCTAAAATACATTCAAATAATCTTCGATCTAGCTAGTATGACATGTTACTAGTAGGTTAACAGGTTATCACTTTATTAGAAGTTACACCGTTAGTCTCCAAATTGGACCAAATTCGGGCATTTGATCTTATTTTGGTAACGCTCGTTAATTACGTATTTGGTCCTATTTTGGTGACGCTCGTCTTTTTTTTTTAAAAAAAAAAAAAAAAAAAAAAAAAAAAAAAAAAAAAAAGTTTTATCTAGATTTTAAAAAATATTTATTTAATTTCAAAAAAATTTAAAATTTAAAAAAAAAATTAAAAAACATTTTAAAAAAAATAGAAATTAAAAAAAAAAAGTTATTAAAAAAACAATTTTTTTATTAAAAAAAATTTTAAATTAAATTTTTTATTTTTTTTATAAAAAATTAAAATCATTAAAAAATTTAAAGTTAAAAAAGAATAAAAAATTTTAATTTAAAAAAAAATGAAATCTAAATTAAAACTTTTTTTTAAATTTCTTTAAAAAACGGATGAAAGAAAAGTAACGAGCGTTACAAAAATAGGACCAAATGCGTAATTAACCAGCGTACCATCGGTTTTGGTGTCAAATAATACAATGAATGGAGGGGTGATGGTGTTTAGTGAATGGTTGGATTGGAAATGTGGGACATTGATTCTCAAAGGGTGGGAGGATCGGAGAGTGTTTAATGTTTGGAAACGTTGTGTCACTTGTGTGTGTGATGGGGACTGCCAACGTGGCACTCTCATATTGTTTGTTGACACATTAATTTGTTGCAAAAATGAACATAGTTGCTCAAAAGTTTGATCAAGTATACTTACTCCAATACTAAATATTGGAAACGAGTATTTCAATTCACGCGTTATGGCAGAGTATTATCACTCGGTAAAATAATAAGACACTAAATGCTATAAGAAAATATAGCGTATAAATACAATTTACAAAAATTCAAAACACACATGTTTCTTTATTAATATGTACTCATTTACTTTATAATCTAATCAATATGGTAAGTCTTTTTGATATGATATTTATCACGGAACTTCGATCACTAATAAGATGAAAAAAAAAAAAAAAGAAAAAAAGTTGTAACAATACCTACAATAGTGATCCAAGTTTAACCGGATAATAAAGTAAATGAAAACCTATTTATAAAAAAAACCTGTGTGTTTTGAATTTTTGTCAAGAAGTCTTTATAGAATATAACTTTTTGAGCATTCAGTGGCTTATTTTCTTGCTGATAATAAGTATTATTAGTCCATGAAGTGATGTTGCCATTGGCGGACCCAACTAGAAAACAAAAGTGTTTCATAGTTTTGTCAAAGTGAAAATTTTAACCAGTTACTTAGTTAACTAGTTTTATCACAGCCAATTACACAAGAAAGGAAGTGGTCGTTTCACTCCAAATCCTTATTACCACATATAGCCAAACACAATTTTGCAAGTAAACCAGTAACATAACTAGTTTAAGAATTAAATGAAGCACAAGAATGAGAACATATCATTGGGTTTGGTGTGAAATGAAATGAGTGAAACAAACAAAATATGGAGTGTGATGGTTTTGCGAATGGTGGAGGGGAGGAGGATTGGACGGTGGAGATTAATTAGAATAAAGTGTTTTTGTT
The DNA here is from genome assembly GCA_030686995.1 of Artemisia argyi. NCBI lineage: Eukaryota > Viridiplantae > Streptophyta > Magnoliopsida > Asterales > Asteraceae > Artemisia > Artemisia argyi. The sequence goes on along the minus strand of CM060680.1, from coordinate 225,786,304 downwards.
TGGATTGGATTGCCAGAGTGGCAAATACAAAATGGAATACATCAACTATTTGTTTGTAAGTTTAAACTTTTTTTTAAAAAATATTGTTTGTAAGTTTTACTTATTTTTTGGAGTAAATTGCATAAATGGTCCTTTTGATTTGCTTAGATTGCATGTTTAGTCCCTGATCTTTCAAAATTGCAGGCGGTCTCCCTGTGGGGAGTTTTTGGTTCTGTTTTAGTCCCTGGCTAAGGACTAAACGTGTAATTCTGAGCAAACCATAGGGACCATTTTTGAAATAGTCAGGACCATTAATAAGCTTAAGCTTTAATAATACATAAAAAAAAAAACTTTATTAAAAAAAAAAAAAAATAAAAAAAAATAAAAAAATAAAAATCAACTTTCATTTTATAAGCTTTAGCCCACGTCACCTCATTGCGCCAACACACCCCACGTGTCAAAAAAGCAATCCCCTGTTTATCCACACAACAACCAAAATCCACTGAACTCAATTCCTTCCTAGAACCCCAAAAACCAAATACCCTTTATTCTATTGTTTTCAAGAGTTTCGATTGTTGAAAGATATCAAATATATAGATGAGAAGAATGATACGAAGTTGTTGGCTGTTGTTTTACATGTCAGTAAAATCAAATACCCCTTGAGATTCTAATAAGGTATATAAAATTTTATAAATAATTCGTGTTTTACAATTTATAAAATAAGTCAAATGGGTTTTTGATTTTGTTAGTTTAGTTGATGATGAATTAAGGTGTTCATTACTGGTTTATGTATGTATGCACATCAAGTGTTTGTTTTTATGCCTCAATGAAATAGATTGTTTGGTTAGTGCCCAAACTTTTTTTTTGTCTGCAATTCTATTACGCGCGTAAGGACAATAGAACCCAAGGTGTAGAAACCAAGAACCTATTAATGTAGTAGCCATTGAAATTCTTGTGTATCATTTTAGCCCAACTGGAAATCTGTTTGGTGAAATCTCCCGTTGCTATTGTTTGTTTGTTTGTTGTAGAATAGAGAAATGTGTTATGCAGATTATTTCATTACTTCTATAGAAGTATGCTGCAAGTGTTAGGTATTTTATTTGATTTTATAGATTAAATAGGCTATAAGGATAGTCGGTAAGTTAACTGCAATTGCCCTCGTTGGTTTCCGCTGGACCTATGGACCTGTAAGAATCCTTTCGGTTATATAAATCGCCATTGAATATTTAAAATCGTTATGCAACGCAGTCTGTTTTATGTAATTTTTTTTAATGTTTGCCACTTATCATTAGTTTACGTTACAAGCTTATGCTTTGAGTTTCCTAATTAATTTTTGAATGTGTATAAGCTTGTTAAGATAGGCTAATAGGGTCCTTATTTCTGAATGATACCCGTAAGTTATGAAATTATGCAGTGTCCCTTAATATTGCATATACTTATTTATGTATTTTAGGTTGCAGTGACCACCCCTTTCAATTTCCCTCTGCTCCGATTGATGGGAGCTCTTTATATGGGAAACAAGCATGTCCTTAAGGTTGATAGCAATTAGACATACAATATGATATAATTCAGAATGTGCATTGTTGGCCACTATTTCTTTGTATTTATTAAACCTGCTATAAATTTTGAATGATACATTTTAACACTTTTGTAGGTAAGTATTGTTAACCTAATCTGCTTGCCTTATCTTCTCTTTGGGTCAAAATGTATCAAAATTCGACAAAAGTTTTAGAAGCTTACAGAATTGGCGCAAAAGTCTATATCTATTAATACGTAAACATTTGTTTTACTTTTCCCAAAGAAATAGTATATCTCGATTAATATATAAACATAACCCCAAATTGACCCATTCCTAATTAAATGGGTCAAAGTTGCTACATTAATTATGTAAATAAAAGATGTGGTATTTAAAGCACTTAAATCATATAAGAATCATTGTTATGTAGCTATTCTGAAGTAAAACCATTCGTTTGAAATTCGTCCCGAGAATGTTTCTGAAGATGGATCATGGGAATTGAAATGTTAAGTGCACCCCATATACAAGAGGATACTTTCTTTGTATGCTGAAAAGAATGAATGATAATTTGTTGTCTCCGAAGGACTCATTGGAGTAGGAAGTATAAACGACCAACCACCTCCAAGATCTGCAACTTAAGAATGCAGCTTATCTCCACACTATACTCCAAGCAACAGAAGGTTTGCCTTGAAATATGTTCAAGGTATGGCTTTTTTCTTTATGTTTTTTAGTTATTCACCAATTTTAGTTATGATTCTAAAGGGTAGCAAAGGTTGGGGTAGAATTTAACCCAAAAATTTCGAAGGGATTTTTTGGCGATATGTTGACAAGTTACTTCTCAGAACCTAATGAAAACCACATTTGAGTGAACTTGAGTGGCTTCACTTATGTGTTGGCTTAATTTGACACACACTTCCAAATATTTAGTGGATGTCTTCAAAAAAGAAGAACAAATTCTTTGATTGAACAGATAATGCAATTTAACAGTCAACCTCTAAGCGTGGATTTAAGTATTTAACATCCAGCAGTAATGTTATTTCCAACGAATCAAAAGGATCTTATTGACTATCAAACGAGTCATTGGTTTAACATCGAAGTTGTGAACATCTTTGTCATTTTTCCTTGATTTTTATACTGCATGTAATTTAATACCTATTCTCATCATCCGAACTGTTCCAGTTTCAAATGAATGTTTAATGTTTACCCATTTTACAAGCTAAAGGTTAAAGGTAAAAATAACCTGAATCGAACAACTTTCTTGATGGCATACCTTCAGATAAAGTATTTCTCCATGTTCATGTGGAAGGAAAAGCTAAGCGTGATGATTTTATGTTGTAAGTATTTGTGTTGCGTTAAAGTATTTGTTTGTTGTACAGTCATATTCCCATTTAGGTTTTTTAGTTATTATCCGTTTTTACTTTTCAAATTTTCACTTAATGCAGGTTTAATGTCACTTGAGATAGAGTTTTTGAGGTACAATAAAAGAACTCACTCAAGTTTTAAATCCTTCAAAAGGGTGAAAATGCCACGGAAAGGTTATTCTGAATTTGAGTAAGTTGGGTGTAACGAAACGACATCCACTCTTTCCAGAGTTATAAAGGCAAGTTATTCTGAATTTCATAAAATTTGAATGGATTTAGACAACATTGCATTTGTACTAACAGTTTTGTTGCCCGTCTTAACAGATAGTCCTCTTTGTGATGTGCCCGACTTTGAAACGAGTAAGATGACACTCATAAGACATGTGCCATTTGCTGACTGAAAGTAAGTAAGCAGATCTTCCAAACTTGTTCTCAGAAAATTTATTATTTTTGGGGCAATTTACATGAAACGGGTCACTTTTGGTTAGTTTTTATATATAATAGGTCAACCGGGAAATAAATTAAATGAAAAGCAATAGATTACAAGAAAAAGGGTTGAAGAAGTCCAGTTGGTGGTTTGTGAGTTTGTGACTGGTGAACAGGGTATTTGGATACAGTAAAACTTTTAGTTCTGTGACAATGAGGAAAATAAGTGTTTGGATTCTGGTATAGTTTACTATGGTTTTACTTATGCGAGAAATCATTCTATGAATACTTTATACATGTGTGTTATGCTTAATCTATCAACTTCGTATATCTGTATCAGGTTTGAGAATCACGATCAAAAGTAGTAGCTTGGTTAAGCATTAGCTCGGGCCAGAATATTGCCTAATCTTCATGTTTACATGAAACTAATAATGCAGTAGCATTATTAAGGAAGTGGTGAAGTAGATTAACTGCTCGTGAAGGATGGAATGCAATAAGGATGAAGCGACAAGGGCGAAAGAAATCGTTGAATGTAAAGGGTGCCAAGAAAACAAAGTAAGCGGTGAATCAGATTATTAAGGGATACTTGGTGTGAACCCGTTAGCAGATGATGATACTGTGAAAAACATTATAGGAAACTAGTTTTATCACTTCATGCCGATAAGAACAAGTCCTTAGGTGCAGAAGGGGCATTCCAGCTCGTTTCTCAAGCATGGAATCTGTTATCCGATAAAGATAAAAGATCGGCGTATGATCATAAAAGGCATGCTCAGTTTTTGAAGCAGAGGGTTCCTCAGAACGTGTTTTCACGAGCGCATATACCTCCAACTCAGAACGGGTTTCACAATGTCACGAAAAGTGCAGCTGCCTGGACAGCTGGCGCGATGCGCAGACAAAGAATAAAACTACTACTCAGACGAAGAAAAAAATGAAGAGTCAAAAGGATGAGACTAATGGGACTACCGAGACGGTTCCAACTTCTGTTCCTTCATCCTCCAATGAACAGATTGCTCCTGAGACGTCAAAGGTCAAAGGTTCTCGAAAAAAGAATAAAGTTAACGTGACTACAAAGACGGGTACCACTTCTGCTCCTGCATCTTCCAGTGAATAGATAGCGACAGAGGTTAAAACTTCTCAAGAAAAGGATAAAGTTAATGGGACAACCAAGAAGGGTCCCACTTCTATTCCCTTACCAGTTACTAAACAGATGAAGACTAAGACGTTTTGGACCGTATGCATGAGATGCAAATTGCAGTATGAATTCTTGAGAAAGTATTTAAACCGAAATATGTTATGCCCCACTTTTTATAGACCGTTTCACGCGACCGAGATTCCACCACCAAATATCAATGCTTCTTCAGAAGTTGTAGGAATTTCTCAAGGAACGGGAATTAGCATTTCAGTACCAGAAACATGCAAGATAACAGGTATTGAGGAAGCTTTGAGAAATAAGATCAGTAAAAAAGAAGCTAAATCCGAATCTAAGAAAGTAAAATCTGTTAAAACACAGCAAGACATCTACGGGTTTGAGGCAGTTAAGGAAACAAGGCCTATCAAGAATCATCTTATAAAGAAGGCGACTACGGAAATAAAGAAGAAACTGGACGAATGGAGTTCAGAAGCCGAAAAAGTTGCTGACATGGCAAACGGCTTCACAAAGAGTAACGAGGCTGACGTCCCAGTTCCAGAGTTTCATGATTTCGATATAGAAAGAAGTGAAAAGTGAAAAGAGTTTCATGATTTCCTTAATGATTGTGACAAGATGCCTCAGAACTATGCCATAGTTCACAAAGTAATTTCTTTGAACCCGTTTAAGATGAAAGTCTGTTGGCTTAGCTCAAAACCTAACAAGAAACCACTTCCGTTTCCCGGGTTCCTGAAAGCATTCGGCGAGTTTCAACCGGGAAAACATGATACCGTTACCTCCCCAAACTATTTTTCTCATAAAGCTAGCTTTACATAGCAGAAAAATGGTAACATTCGTGTTTTCTTTGAAAACCGAAGTGCTTGCGCTCTGTACAAAAGGGATAAAACGCTGGATACAATAAACCATACTTACGAAATTGTGGAAGTTGACGAGTACAGTGAAGAAACAGGCATTACCGTCACACCACTAGTCAAAGTTGCAGGATTTAAAACAGTGTTTCACCGACATCTCGACAGCAAAGAGACAAAAGTTATCCCGGAAAAAGACATTCTTAAAATATCTCACCAAATACCTTCATACCTGCTCACGGGTCAAGAATCTGCAAACGCTCCAAGGGGTTGTCTCGACCTCGACCCAACAGCTGTTCCTCCCGAGTTTCTACATGTTTTAGCAGATGTTAAGGAAGCTGATACAATGGATATCGACAATGGTCCAAGTGCTGATGGTGTTTGTTCCATTTAGGTACAAATTTCCTGAACTTGGGAGTTTGGTTTTGGTTTTTTGGGTTGTTGGATGGAAAAATAGGTAACATGTAGTGTGGCATTATGCAGTTGTAACTTGTGCTTAAAAGGGTTGTACAACTCAGTTTTTGTTAGATGCTGCTGTTATATCTTGACTTTATTTAAAAATGTTTCTTTTTTACTTTTGGAATCCAAAAATTGACAGTTATCAAGGAAAATGGAGGAATGTTTTGGTACCTATTAATGTTGTGTTTTGTACTTTTGTCTACTTATTTCCATCTTTTGTTAGGATCTGAAATTAAATAGTACGTAGTACTCGGTATTAAACTTTTGTTGCATGTGAATCAACTTATCTGAAATCTTAGGCTGACCTTAGCTTCGCATCAGTTTTTCAGTACATCACTTAACCAATCACCTAATAGTCGTAGTGGTGATCACTTAGCCAAACACATAAAAATTTCTCAATTTATGCATCAAACCCACACACACTCGTAAAAAAAACTTAGTGCACCACATAGGTGGTCTGCACCACCGAACCAACCCCAAAAAAGGCACCATGGCCCACGGTGAATAGCAGGCCGTAGTGGCGGATGGCGCGTGATAGAGGCTCACCACGGGTGGTGGAGGCCTCCATTACGTCTGGTCTAAATAATTGGGGTATTTATTCCGGTTATTGGTTAGTTGAAATTTCTTTTTTCATGAAAAACACAAATTTAGAATTTTTGTACCCAATGTAATGAGTTGTTGAAATCTCTTGCATGTGCATGGTGTTTGCTTAAGCTTATTTTTTAAATGATTTAGGTTTATATTTAATAAGCTTATATAAGTCTACATGTATTAAAATAAGTTAGACAAGTAAATTATCAAACATAACGTGAAGCCACGTGAACTGGTAAGCTTAAAAATAAGCTTAACAAGACCCCTTAGTATGAACCGTGAAGAACTTTGTTACTGGGAATAAGTGGAGGCATGGCTTAGCTCCTAACTCGAATGAACGAACATGTAGCCGCATGCACTGTTTAGTTTTTACTGGTGTAGTAACATTTAATCTTACCATCCTATTGTAATTTTATCTACTTACTCGGTTCCAGTTAATCACAAACTTGAGTTTTGTATGGGTATGATAATTAGTGCTCTTCGAGTCTAACGTCTGATGTTCTTTTGTGGACTGGCATAATATTGGGTTAAACAGGATCATGTATTAGTATTGTTGTCTTATGATCTATATGATTATCACACTTGATACAATATACATGTAGTACAGCAAATTTGTTTGCGTCAGCATTCTTCTTATATAAGAGTATAAGATTACAAGCGTCATTTGATCAACAAATGAAAGCCGACTACCGTATGTTATATGTAACATTGAAAAAACCATAAATGTTTCCTATAAAAGGATAAGGTGAGCATGGGGCACGGTGAAGTAGTTTTATGGTAAAACCAAAAACCGAACCGTATATTTCGGTTTTTGAAAATTACAAAACCGTTTGGTTACGATTGTGGTTTTTTGGTTTTCGCCATTGAGTCGGTTCGGTTTCGGTTTTTTTTTTTGGTTTTTTATTAAACAAGTTTTAAACTTTGTATAAAGTTTATGATTCCAAGTTTCCAAGCAAAAATATTTAAACAACTATCCATACTAGCATAATATCAAACAATCCAAAGCTACGAAAAAACACGTACGAAACAACTAAACAAGAATTTAAAATATAAAATGCATGTCTTTGCGCTTTTTGTTCACAAAAATATTCAAAGATCACTATTGTTTGAAAACAAAAGTATAATATCTATGAATGTATCAGATTTGAATGTATAGATAATAAACAAACATTTTTTTTGTAGATAGAATTGTATAATATCAAATCTCTTGTATAGATAAAAATATATAAAAACATATACTCTACGGAGGTGGGGTAGCGCGGTTTTCTCGATTCGATTTCTTTTACGAAACCAAAAACCTCCTCAAATATTTGGTTTTTATAAAAATCAAAAGCACCACCATCGGTTTGTCAATTGGGGCGGTTTTTTCAATTCGATTTTTTGGTTTTTCTGATTTCAATTCGGTTTATCGGTTTTTGTTCTCATTCCTAAAATGATATAATGGGACAGGACAAATAATTTAATAATTACAACTACATCATTCATGAACTAAGCAACTGTCATGTTTTGCTAAAGTATTTTTTTTAATAATTTTTCTCCTTAACCATTTAAAACATATAAGAACAATATTAAAATAAGCAAACTAAGCAACTGTCATGTTGGATACACTCTCACAAAAAATTGCTCAACAAAATATTATTACGAAAGTATAAACAACTCTTTGATGTTAATTGTTTAGACCAACTTTGCATGGCTTTATAACAGTGTGAAAGACTAGAAAATTTTGATTCAAATATAGCCTGAGATCTTCTACCGACACTACCACATACATTTATCACATGTCTAGTTTACAATTTAGAAAGCAAATTGCAAATTTTCTTTGGTAACAAAAACATGTCTTGACTATTCTTGTCCATGCTTGAATAGTTTATAAGACTTTTGTGAAAAACATTTTCTTCTTCTTTTATTTTGTTGCAAAACACATTAGTTCACATGTCATATATACTTTCTTACAAAATATGAAAATTTTCCGTATTCTTCATTTAAATATATTAATTCTTTCTTCCTAAAATGTTTAGAGTTTTGAGTGTTATTTGATGACGTTATATGCTCTATTTCATTTATAATTACTTATCTACGATATATGCAATATAAGTGTAGTCTTCCATATCCCAAGTCTTCTATATGGAAAATAGTTGTTATCCCAAGTCTCTTTGACGATTATACAAAAAAATATATAGTTAAGGAATTTATGATGATTTACTTTTATAGGTGTCAATTGTTGGCTGTACAAGAATGTGAAACCATGTAGGCATGACATTGATTTTCTCTATTGTTGACCAAGCTTGTCATGCAACCGTAGAAAACCATTCAACATCTTCATATAAACTTTTGACCAACAGTTCTACCTTTCACAATTGTAAGCATGATTTGTGGAAGCCATTCATTTCACCAGTTGCATGTCACAAACTGTTAAATATAATTAGTTTTTCCAATAACAATAAGCCATGTGTCAACTAATTAAGTAATGATGCACGAAGATTAACATTTATATCCAAAGCATATGTTTATATTCCACTGTATTTTGCGAAAACAACAATACACAACAATTGTGAGCGAATGATATATGTATCTAGAGTAACTACAAAATGAATTTTAGTTTACCAAAGATGTAATTCACATATGTAAGTTTTAAGACTTGTTCAACTTTTTCTTTTCTTTCTTCTATATATATCTCTCATATATATGTACCTTCTGTTGTAAGTACACATTAGATTTTATATACTTCGTTTATGGGTTTTTTTTTTTTTTTTTTTTTTTTTTTTTTTTTTTTATATATATATATATTTTTTTTCGTGTTTAAGTTGAAGTTAGATTGTTTTTTGAATGTTGTTGAGACTTGAGAGTAAGAATTAGACAAATCTAGCGAGTGAAATTTGGATTAGAAACTTTTGGTCAATGTTGTGGTAACTAAAAAAGTTACTACTATTGTATTTATACATTTTATACAAAAGCATGAACACAAACCCCTTTTTTCGATCCTGTCCCTCACATTACTGTTAAAATCCAAAAAGGTAAAATTTAATTAAAAAATACCTGATTGTACGCATGGCGGACAAAAAACAAAACAACTTTTGTTTTAATAAGCGAGAGTTAATTCATACATTGAAAGAGCTGCTTTTATTTTCTCTAATACTTCTAATATAGAAGTTCTATACCAAAATGCATGATCGAATGTTTACACTTTACACGTTGCATCCAAAAATTAGTGAGGTACAACCAAAAAGAAGGTGTCAAGTTGCTTACATCTTGGACCATTATCCCTTCAATTATGGGTAGTCTAGTCTTCCCGCTCTCAAGATTTTTTCAAGTCTTTTATAATATGGTTAAAGTTAGGGTTATGTAATAAATACGTCCTTGGCTCACAAGAAAAGTAAAAAAAAGTATAAAAAATATACTTTTTTGTCCCCAGTTTACAGCTATAATACAGTTCTTATCAGTTTTTGCTCCGTATCTTTTGTCAGTTTAATATTTTTGACTTGTTAAACTTTATATTTTTTATTCCGCACTTTCCGTTTAACAATTTTATAACATAAACAAAATTATAAAACTAAAAATAAAAATATAATAAAATAAAATAAAACCCGAAAAAATTAGGAGAGGTGACTTGTAGAAATAGGATGTCTTAATAACCTACCCCTTAAAGTTATAATGCCATGATTGGTTATTATCAATCAAATTGTCTTGCTCAACGCAAGGATAAAAAGCCAATGCTTATTCTTATGAATTTAAGTTAATTTCTAAAAATGAAGTGACTTCAAACAATAATTTGCTTATTTTCCTCTCTTATTTCTTTTCAGCTCATATGTGATTATACATAGAAGGTAGTTATACTCAATCAAATCATCTTGGTCAAGCTGTAAAGTAATTTGTGGATGACATATCAACATCTTGAGTTCGAAACAAAATATAATGAATGAATACATGATAGTTTTAGTTATTGTTTATACTAAAACTTTCAGTATTCTAATTTATTCAGTAATTTAGTAGTTAATTAATATTAATATATACATATAAACGATCGTAGACTTACCTTTATCGCCAATAATTGCTGTAAAAACTTTGACTAGTTAGTATATTCTCAATCAAAAGTCTTGGTCTAGATGATAAGAAATTTGTGGAAGCCATTCATTTCACCACTTTCACACTTGCATGTCACAAACTGATAACATGCAGAAACTGAGTATAAAAAGCCAATACTTGTTCTTATAATTTTAAGTAACTTTCCAAAAATGAAGTCACCACAAGCATTAATTCACTTTTCATCTTCCTTTCTTATTTCCTTTCTCTTTTACGGTCTCGCGATAACATATCTCACTTCCGCCACTGTCTCTGCTTCATATGGTGGTAATGAAACTGATTATCATGCATTGTTGTCATTTAAGTCAAAGATCACCCATGATCCAAACAAAGTTCTAACCTCGTGGAATCATTCCTTTCATTTCTGTGACTGGAGTGGTATTTCATGTGGAAAGCGGCACAAACGAGTGACTGCTTTACGGCTGGGTTCACAAGGCTTAGAAGGCTCGTTGTCTCCTCATGTAGGAAACCTCAGCTTCCTCCGCGAGCTTTATCTCAGGAACAACAGCTTTCAAGGAACCATTCCTCATGAACTTGGTCGTCTATCTAGGCTACGTTATCTTTATCTTAACAGAAATAAATTCAGTGGAGTCATTCCAACAAACTTGTCTGGTTGTTCTAACCTCGAAGACCTTTGGCTCTCTCGAAATAAGCTTGCTGGAAGCATACCCAAGGAGATGAGTCTACTCTCGAAACTTACGAGTCTTGTAATTGACGACAATAGGTTGACAGGCGGAATCCCACCTTTCTTGGGGAATATCACATCAATGGAAGAATTCTCTGCTGTTGGGAACTCGTTGGGTGGGAGAATTCCAGATACCTTGGGTCTTTGGAAAAGCTTGACGAGATTTGATTCTGGTGAGTGCAACTTATATGGAAGCATACCTCATTCCATTTTCAACCTCTCACTCCTAGTTAATTTTTCCTTATCTGGTAATCACCTCACTGGTAGTCTTCCTTCAGAAATTGGTAATCAGCTACCAAATCTTGAGTTCCTTCAGTTATGGGGTAACGAACTGACCGGAGTTCTTCCACCTTCTATTTCTAATTGTTCTAAATTAGGACTTCTTGAAATGGATAACAACAATTTTAGTGGGAAGTTGACTATCGACTTTTCAAAACTAAGAGATATTTATTCAATTAGATTACAGAATAACAACTTCCATGGACGCGGAGAAGCTGATGACCTGAGGTTTATTGATACTTTGAAAAACAGCACCAGGTTAGTAAATTTGGAAGTTGATAATTGTAACCTTATAGGAGTGCTTCCAATATCAATAGGTAATCTTTCTGATCAACTTAGCATTCTCGTTTTAGGAAACAATCAATTATTTGGAAGCCTACCTTCAAGTATAGGTAGTCTAGTTGGTTTGACCGCTTTAGATTTAGGAATTAATTTATTCAAAGGAAAGATTCCCAGTACCATTGGAAAACTTAAAAAGCTACAGTATCTTAGTCTAGATAGCAATCAATTTTCAGGGCCTATCCCTAATGCCATTGGGAACTTATCACTGCTGAATAAACTTTATTTATATTCCAACAAATTAGAAGGCCATATTCCATCAAGCCTTGGGAATTGTAAACAACTTAATGGGATAAACCTTGGAGACAATAGACTCGGTGGAAAAATACCCAAGCAACTTCTTCAACTTCCATCACTAACTAATTTTTTAAGTCTTTATTACAACAGCCTGTCTGGTTCCATTCCATCAGAGATTAAAGACCTCAAGATGTTGAGTTATCTCGATTTATCACACAATAATTTATCAGGCAACATTACTAGTAGCCTTGGTGAGTGCATTAGCCTTACAACGTTAAAACTACGTGGCAACAGATTTCAAGGCGTAATACCATCTTCATTCAGTTCCTTGGGAGGATTGGGGGTACTCGACATTTCTGAAAATAATTTATCAGGCAGAATTCCACAATTTTTAGGCAAATGGAAATCCTTAGAGTATTTGAACCTATCCTTTAATGATTTTGAGGGTGAAATACCAGTTGTAGGAGTGTTTGCAAATGCAAGTGCATTTTCGGTTCGGGGGAACAATAGGCTTTGTGGTGGTTTGGTTACACTTGAGTTACCCAAGTGCAAGGAGACGGGTAATAAGAAAAAAAGGTTTCCTTTCTTCATATTAGTCATTGTGATTGCACCGACGTTGCTTGTCATAATATGTTGTGTGTATCTTTTGTGTAAGAAGAAACACAATAGTCAACCATCTCATTCATCAGGGAGAGAACGGTTCATGAAAGTTTCATACAATCAGCTTCTCAAAGCTACTGATGGCTTCTCTGTAGGAAATTTGATTGGAGAGGGTGCGTTCAGCTGTGTTTATAAAGGGATCCTCGATTCCGATGATGACAAATCTGTTGCAATCAAAGTTTTACGTCTTCATAACCGAGGAGCTCACAAAAGTTTTCTAGCAGAATGTGAAGCTTGGCGTAATATTCGACACCGTAACCTGTTGAAGATAATAACTTCATGTTCAAGTGTAGATTTCCAAGGAAATGATTTTAAAGCTTTGGTTTACGAGTTTATGCCCAATGGAAGTGTACACGACTGGCTTCATTCGAGTGCAAATACATCGAAACTGAACCTTCTTCAAAGAATAAACATTCTCAGAGATGTTGCGACCGCACTTGATTATCTTCAAAATCGCTGCCAAACAACGATTGTTCATGGTGACTTGAAGCCTAGCAACATTCTGCTTGATGCTGATATGGTGGCTCATGTTGGAGACTTTGGTTTAGCTCGACTACTTGGTACAGACTTGCACCAAAATAGCTCAACTGGGGTTAAAGGAACAATTGGTTATGCACCTCCAGGTAGTATTGCATGATGCTTCAATTAACTTAAATAATTATAGTTTGGAAGTTAATTAATTGTTTTTAATTCGCAGAGTATGGTCTGGGGAGTGAGATGACAAGTATTGGGGATGTCTACAGTTTTGGAATATTATTACTAGAAGTGATGACCTGTAAAAGGCCGACAGATGACATGTTTAACGATGGTCTTAGCCTTCATAAATTTGCTTACATGGCATTACCAGATCAAGTAATCGATGTTATTGATAATGATGCAATTGTGTTGCAAAGTACGGAAGCGAATGCAAAGAAAGTGGAAGAATGTTTGGCGGCAACTATCAAGATTGGAGTATCGTGCTCTGTGGATTCCCCACCACAACGGATGAAAATAGAAATTGTTGTCAATGAGTTGCAGCGTATTCTGGATGTGCTTCAAAATATATAAGGTACTCTCTTCTCCCTATTTGTAAAATCTGATTTTACATGAGTTTGTTAACGAATCATCACTAACTTAGTTTTATTTTTGAACGATTTCAGGTCAAATACCAAGCTTTCTTAGTGAGATTTGAAAGTAACTGCAGCAAGGAGCAGTGCATGTCGTAGTTATATAAACGTTACTTTGTCAAATATGTTTATAAGTGTGTTTTAATTTTCTTGTAGCATAAGTACTGTAAGAGAGACGCAAGAGTGTATTTACATTGCTAATGACTTTTCTTGAATATTTGAATGAGAAAGCTTAGCGCTTTCCCCTCTTTTGATTGGATGCAAAAACTGTTTTGAGGAGAGTATGATTCAATTTCATAAAAAGTTTAAGTTTTCATGTTTGGACCTAAAATTGAAAAATTGGGGGCAAAGTTTGTTGGTTTCATCATTGGTTAAAATCTTGTATCATTTCATGGCTCTATATGTTTGTTCTATTACTGCGAGTTCACTTTATTTTTTATTTTATTGGAATTTTTTTAAGTCATCTGTCAAACATGTACATGGAGATTATGGGTGTTTCACTGTTTCGTTAGGCGTATCTGCATAATGAATATTGTTGAAAGTTGTAGTCAGATTACTATTAGGTATTTGTAGTTTGTTTACTATTAGGCCCGGTACCTGTTACCGTCCTTTTACAGAAAACGCATACAAAAAGGAAATGCTTCGACAACCCCGTCCCATAAATCCAGAGGGCAAATCTGGGGAACGTACTTTTACTTCTGAAGTCATCAAAAATCGACAAATTTCTTTATTTCGAGTTCATGGACTCGCCACTTAAACATAACATTCTTAACTACATGTATCTAATGGGAGTATTAAACAACACAGGAAGTCTGACTGATATCGGGCTAAAAATGACTAAGTTCCTGTTGGGCCCACAGCTCACTAAACTACTTTTAACATGTGAAGAATTTAGTTGCATAAACGAAGTTTTACTGATTGTATCTATGCTCTGAGTCCCATCTGTATTCTTTAGACCAAAAGACCAGGCAGAAGAAAGTGATGCTGCATATGCAAAAAATTTGATGCCTGAATCCGATTATCTAACCTTACTCAACATCTACAAACAATGGAAAGCTAACAAATACTGTGGAGACTGGTGTAGCACTCATTACATACAAGTGAAAGCTCTACGAAAGGCTTGGAAAGGGAGTTCTCAGTTACTTGACATCTTCAAAAGCTCATGATCTGGCTGACATCATGTGGGTCGAATTAGGACATCATCAGAAAAGCGATATGCTCAGTTTACTTCCATAACGCTGCAAAATCTAAAGGAATCAGAAATACATAAGTATTATGAACTGTGAACAACTTTGTTGGACATGTCCACTTATTGCTAGTTTGCAAAATTAACCCAAAACAGAAACAATAACAAAACCTACATATGCTGATTTTCAGCTACATTCCTAAAAAGATGCCATTACCAATTGCCATCTTACTGTAATTCATCTACTAACTCGGTTATGGTTAATCCCAAACTTGAATTTTGTATGGGTAGTTAGTGCTCTTTGAGTATAATGTCTCATGTTCTTTTTGCGGATTTGCAGAATGTTGGATTAAACCGGATCATGTACTAGTATTGTTGTCTTATGATCTATATGATTATCGCACATTTGATACAATATATGTGTAGTATAGCAAATTGTTTGCGCCGCGGTTGGTGTTTACAGTATAGTACTACATCTCGGTAGAAAATAAAGCTTGATGATCATCATTAACGAATAGCCTTTGTGTAAATAAGCTCTTACTCTTTGCATTTATTCATTTGAGATCTCTTGCCTAGCTTTATTAATATATGGATATGTTTAGTTTATGTTTAGCTTTGGCCCATGGATGTTTTGCCCATGACGTATTTACTTCTCTAGTTCTATTTCAACAGTGTAATGCGATCATTAACTAATAGCCTTATGCCTTTCCAAATTTATGCTAGAAATATGACGTTTGGAGCTATAAATGCATTGTTGTCCATTTTAGAGGGTAGAACATAAAGCTTGCAGATTGATCGTCGATAAAAAAGAAAACGTACCACCTATCTCGTTAGATATGTTAGTAGATATATGCCCACATATAGAAAAACAATTGTTGACAAACGAGCGAGCAACCAAAATGACATATTTCATCATATAGGACCACTGCTACATCCAACAAACATTCACTATATATACATTGGCATCTTTGATTCCTTGAATTGTAGACTCCTTAATGTGGATTCAAAAGTATAGTCAAAGTACTACGCTTAACCCGTACTTTTTTTTTTCTTGTATTTATGGATATTGTGCCACATTGTCACGGTGAACAGAAGATATGGCCTCTTTGAGTTTCTAGTGCAACTACAAGTCAATTTTGCGTACCTTATTGTTCATACACACTTATGGCTTCAAAGTATTCCATAGTTAGAGTTATACAAGAAACCTTATGTTGTCGTCAATAATATATAAAATGATCTTATATAAGTTTCTGGTTTTGTCACACACGATGAATCATCTCCAACGCAACTTGGCATATAGACAAAGACCAACAATCACCATATACTAACCGGATGAAAAAGTAGCATCTGACGTGATTAACTGTTTCTTCTGCTGTTCTAAATTGTAAAAGCAGACCATAAATAAGCTCACAAAACAACCAGACTTGAAAATTAAACTAAAATTACAAGCACACTGTCAAACCATCATGTTTGATTCATCTTTCTCCCTCGTTGCTGCTTCATTGAACATGTACTGGCTTTGATACTCAATCAAGTACTGTGTAGATCTGTTCACATCCCAAAACAGTTCATAAACTCGGCTCACATCTTCCATTTCCACAACCTTCCCTTACCTCTTCTGGCAAGCTAATGCAGCTGATGTGCTCAAGTTTGGGTATGTTTGGCGGAAGTAACTGTTGCTGGAACTGGTGCTGGAGATGGTGCTGGAGATTATAAAAAGAAATTATTTTTATAAGCTACATGAAGTAACATTTAGTTTTAAGAGATTATGGAAGATTATTTTTTTTAGAATCTCTTATAAGTTATGTCTGCCAAACAAAGATTATTTTTTAAGTAGCTTATTTTTTGAAAAAATAATCACAATCTCTCAACAATCTTGTGTGCCAAACATAGCCTTTATGGTGTGTCTCAGAGATGCCTCAATCCCAATTTATGTCAGCAAAACCTTTGCATCATCGGATATGTCCACATCTTCCTCTTGACACCTTATATCAAGAATCTTGCGAATATCATCTTCTGAGTATGGTTGTGTGGAGATGATGAGAAAGCGATCCAGGAAATCGATTGGAATACCGTGGGGGGATTTGTAGTTTGTGCCTCGGATAGTTGTGATTCCTTGGTTGGTGGCAACAAAAAGTATTGGTGCCATGTCGTTTTATAAGGCACGGTTTAGGAATGAATAACACTCAATATCAAGCATGTGGACTTCATCTACAAACAGAACACCAGGAATGATCTGTGCCTTTCCTTCCTCTCGCCCCTCTGCAACCTTTGTATCGATCTGTTCCCTCACTTCAGCTCGTATTTCTCCAGTGTCAGCAGTGAAAAGAGTAAGAAGATCCTGTGTTCTGCATTTCATAACAAAAATAATTAAGTTTACAGAATCAAATAGCATAGTTACTTAGACATTTCCTAGTTTCTGCGTTTTTTTTTTTTTTTTTTTTTTTTTTTTGTTCTTTTTTTCTCATCATAAACAAGGTTATTTCATCATGCAAAAGTTCACCGACAACAGAAACTACCTGATACAAACCGGGTTAACACTGGGTCGGGTCTAGTTGGGTCAAATCAAGACAAGTTACAAGTGGATAGAGGAAAAAAGGTGGAGGGAAATTAGGAGGAATCTACTCAAATCAGTGATTGTTAACCAAATAAATCAGGGATTGTTAACTAAGAAATCAAGGAGCAATTACCACACTTGATTTTAGCAGTTACCATAATTATAAGAACAGGATATAGTATAAATAACAGGTCTCTTTATCATTCTGATTATCACTTCAGTTTTTCATAGTTGTCTTCTCTTGTAAAAGGAGATCAGGTCCCTCTTGAACCGGGCCACTATCAATAAAAACTAACCTATTTCTTATTCATATTAATTCAGTACTTATCACTACCGCTGACAATTGCACAAAAAAGACCATCTTTGTTCTATTATCAGAAAGTGTAACTTCAAAAAACAACACTACTTCAGTTATTCATGTTAGTCTAACAACATTTGTTTCAGCCATGACCATCAAAAGTGCCACCTAATGCATATTCCCAGAAGCCCAAATGAGGCATCTAACTCTAAAGAAATTAATCCAAAATTCATAATTTCAATCAAACATTATGTACCTTTGCGAATGGGCATCTATGCTCTTATCTATATTACAGTTATTAGCATGAAACACCAACCTACATTTTCATTTGTCCCATTTTCATTATTGTACTTTTTTGTTCTTCTTCAGGGTCAAACAAATCTTATCAAAACCAAGACAAGGATTTTGACGAAAATGATGCAGTAATTCTTAAGAAAATGTCAATATCAGAGGTTACAAAATAACCAAAAATCAATATTACAGGTCGCAAAAGTCATCATTTTAACGACACACATGTTTGTATTTTGTACGCAAAAAAAACACTATATTTACCAAAAAAAACACGTGAGCCTCTACAAAACAAGTTAAAGAACAGAAACACCCTAATGCAATGCACAATCAAGAAATAGAAGCATCAGTCATGACTTAGAGAAAATGGCACTTTTGTTCATAGCAAAGAAGAGTCCTTTTAGATTTCAAATCAATTAAATTATAAATTTTAAATCACATGTGTTGAAGGCGTCATACCAAATAAATGAACGTCAATAATGTGTCATATAATCAACACAGTTGCAACCTTAATACACTACTCATGAGCCCCAAACATAGATAACACTTCTGTAGGCAAAATTTTAAGAGAGCGCACAATTGACTAACAAAATTTGCATTCACAAGCCAAAGATGTCCTAGAGTATTTTTGAGAAGTGAGAACCAAGGCGCATTCAAGGTTTTCAACTTTTCATTTCGGAATTATAGCTGCAATCTAAATTTACATGTTGACATGAAAACAAAATTGTATACAAGCGTTCTTTCTTATGAGCTAGCTAGTAGTCAATTGCAACAAGCTAAATACTCTTAACATATGAAAAAATTACATATGGTTCCAAGTAGGGCTGTCATTTGGGTTGACCCGGCCGGGTTCGGGTCAACTCGGGTCAATCCTCCAAAAAACATACCCGAACCCGACCCTGTTTAGAACTCGGGTCAACTCGGGTTGGTCAACTCGGGTCAGGCCAGTCGGGTCGGATTGATTCGTGTTCGGGGTCAACCCGAGTATTTTTACATTGTAAAGTGTTAGTTTAGCCGGGTTAGTCGGGTTGAGGCTAAAAAAACATACCCGAACCCGACCTTGTTTAGAACTCGGATCAATTCGGGTTGACCCGATTGACCCGACCCAAATTGACTCGGGTCGGGTTTGGGTCACCAAGATCATACACAGTCTCCATCTCAGTCGTTTTCAATGTCAGCTTCCCCATTTTCCAAACACCCTAATTACCAAACTATTGCACAATCTAGTGAGACATGGAGATCGAGTAGATATTAGATATTACATTATGAATCAGTGCATGGATACAACTAGAAGCCATGGGGTCATAATCACCATTCACATGTTCATTAAAAAAGCATAATAGTCCGTATCAAGACTCTGGTTTATTGGCAGTGATGACTATCATTGTCACATTCAACTTATTATGCAATGTGGACATGTAGTGGTCCTTCAGTTTTGGGATGGCAACGGGGTCGGGTATGTCGGGGATTGCATTTCCCATCCCCGTCCCTGATCCCAAGTCCACATCCCCATCCCTGCCCCCATCCCCGTTGGGGAATAGTTTTGCTTCCCTATCCCCGTCCCCCTCCCCATCAGGTATCGGGGATCCTCATAGGATATTGGGGATTTTTAAGTTGCTTAAAAATCAACTGATATGTTATCTTTCACATGTCTACGTACATATAAGCTGAAATCAAATGAGCTCATAAGCATACATATAAGCCTACACAAACACCCCCTAAGATTAGCCCTTGTATCCCTTGACCAAGAATTTGAAGGTACCACAACACTAGCATCAACTGTAAACATGTAGATAATTTGAAACAGAAACCATAACTTTAAAAATGCAGAGCAATTTCTATAAATTAAAAGTGATACCCGAGGAAGAGATGTTAACGACTTAACGCATACAAACATACACATATACGTTAGCTTTAGAATTGGCAAAACGGGAGGGTCAGTGTAATAATGGGTCGAAACATGTTCGGGTCAAAAGGGTAAGTTTGGGTACGGGTCGTGTTGAATATGCACTTTAGTCGCCTTTTGACCCGTCTGACCCATTCGACCCCTTTCCTTTTTAACACTTTTGACCCAAGCCAACCAATTCACATGCAAATGGGTCGAAATTGCCACCTCTAGTTAGCTTAATTTGTACAAACATGAATCTTTATACAAACACGCACCATAGATATCATTCTCTTCTAGAAACAATGTCTCTGAGACATAATTAATGTTTAAAGTTGTAGCTGTAACATCTAAATCCAAAATTAATCCATGTTATTTTAAAAAACCAAAATTTACATCATTTGAGCAAACAAAACATGTATTAAACCAGCATAGTTGCACCGTCACTTATTGTCAAATACGAACAAGCCACAAACATCAAAAGCAATTTCAAATCCATATCCTAACAACTAACCAACAAAATCTCAGAAACCTGAATCCAATCAAAATCTCGAAAACCGAAAAACTAAACATCTTAACTCAACAATCCAAGCTAAACCCGGTTCATATCCTAAATTCATACCATATTTTCTCAAAACACGAAAATTCACCCCATTTTCAACACACAACATACAAATTCAACGAGGGCAGTTACACCGTCACTTATCATCAAATACTAACAAGCAGTAAACATCAAAAGCAATGTTAAATCCATATAAAAACAACTCAAATCTTAAAAAACATTCATAGACTTGGCAAAATCTCGAAAACCAAAACCCGAAAAATAAATCAGTTAACAATTAAAGCTAATAAATCTAAGCTCCCAACAACATCAACAAATGTCACCATTATCTATAAAAATAATAAATTATAGATTTTTCTTGTACAAACGATCATAAGAACCTTTTCATCAAACATCTCGTCAATACTGAGTGTAAAATGAGATAATCTCGTCAAGAACACACATACTTAAATAACCATCGATTGGCTGATTTTACACATACTTTCGGCTAAACTTGAAAAAGGTTGAAACTTTATGTGAATTTGAGGTGGGGTATAGATGAAAGTTTGAACCAACAACATATAAGCCTTCTGTGATGGTTGCTGCGAAATTATACAAAGAAATGAGTGATGGTTTCTGGTGGATGGGGTGCTGTGCTTGGTGTGAGAAGTGGTGGTCAGGATTGGAAATGTGGGACATTGATTCTCAAGGGGTGGGATTGGATTGGACGGTGGAGATTAGAGTTTGAAATTTTGTGTTTTGGATTGCCAGCGTGGCAATTGCTAGTAGATCAAACAAATTGTTAAGAAATTTAACAAAACACCATAGTTACCCCAACAGTTGTGTTATAGTATTCTTGTTAAAAATTATTGAGTGTATTTGCGTGTATGCCTTTTTTTTGGTTGTGTTTTAGTAGGTCTGTTTTTAGTATTAATAGGGCGGGTAAATTGTGGGCCGGCCGCCGGTGTTACCACACCTGATAGGCTGGTACAACAACAATACCCGATCCCTCCACGGGGTATGGGCGAGGTAGGATGTAGATAGTCACACCCCTACCCGAGGGTGGGGGGACTGCTTCCGTGTGTGTGTATATATGTGAGCAAAATATGTAGCATAAATATGTGTGTTCCTGATCTGCGATACGAATAGAAACATATACAGTAAATAATGCACATAAAACCCACACAAGCATCAACGAAATACGAATACCACACATCAGCAATAGAGAAACTAAAACTAGGGCTATGTAAGGGGGTGTAAGTTTAAGCTAATTTTTAGGCTTATGAGCTTATATAACTCTACTTATATCTCATGAGCCCATATTTTCCGGCTTACTTACAGACTTGTGAGCTTATTATGACTTAAAGATGAAAGATAAGCTCACAAGCTAAACTATTAAGACTGGAAAAAAAAATGAGCGTATGAGATATAAGCTGAAAGCCCAAACATAAGCTTAAACAAATCCAATTATAAGCTCATAAGCAAAACTATCACAACCAATTATAATGGGATGTTTGTTTAAGCCAATTTTTAGGCTTATGAGCTTATTTGACTGTACTTATATATCACATCCGCCCATATTTTCCGGCTTATCTTCAGACTTGTGAGGTTATTATGACTTAAAGATGGAAGATAAGCTCATAAGGTAGAAAAAAAGACGAAAAAAGATGAGCTTATGAGATATAAGCCGAACAAAATAAGATCATAAGCCCAAAATAAGCTTAAGCAATAATCCAATAAATAAAATTGGCAAACCCCAATTAGTCCATTCTTCTAATCACCATCCCAATTCATGTAAGACTAATAATAATATGAGTAAAGATTAATAAATTATGACAACCAATTAGATTTATATAAATCATGTAAACCTCTAAAGCCTGAAAATCCATACTTGTAATCAGCATCTCGATTTATATTAAGAAATATATTATCACAACTAATTGTACACCAAGAGTAAAATTAAATGCTGCCAACCTCTAAAACAATACGAATCACTTTTGGGAATTGATGAAGAAAGCGTAACTGGCATAAATACATTATCAAAGAAAGCGTACCATCAGTTTTATCGATCTCAGTCAAAAAATCCGCTGCTAAAATGATGGTTGCTGTGGAGAGTGATGGAGAGGTGGGGTGGGATTGGAAATGTGGGGCATTGTGTTTGGAAGGTGGAGATTAGAGTCAACTTCTTTTTGTTTTGATAGGATTACAAAATATGTTTGCCAAAAGTAGCTGTTACTGCTCACCACTCACAGTTTCTTAAAGAAGCATTGGAAAAATGAGTTTTTCTAAAAAATAGCAAAGCTCACTGCTCTTTTGCTAAACGAACAATAAAAATAAAAAAAGTTCATTGCTCACTGCTCATCGCCCCAAAAAGTTCTAAAAAGCTAATAAAACAAAATTTCAAGTAAGGACTTTCACAATAAAAAAAAATTATTTCGTTATTTGGTAATATTAATTATTATTGATTTTCTTTTATAAATATGTTTAATAACAAAAACCTTAAATATTTCTTAAATTGACATAAATTTAGTTGGACCTTATAAAATTTTCCTCCATGACAAAAATATCAATAAAAACACATGGGTCAAAATTTAAAAGAAACAAACATTTCAAACATATCAATAAAGAAATGATTGAAATCCTCTAAAATCCATACTTATAATCAGCATTTCGATTTATATAACACTAATATGATTTATCATTAACAAATATATTATCACATCTAATTACACACCAATCATTAGTATCAAACAATACAAATCACTTTTGGGAATTTATAAAAGACAACGTACCATCGGTTCTGTTATCAATCTAAAATAACAACTCGAACCATCGCTTTATCGATGGAAGTCAAATCCGCTGCTAAATGATAGTTGCTGTGAATGGTGGTTAAAAATTATTTTAATAAACTATAACTTGGTTCTAGAAAATTACATAGGAATAAGCAACGTTGCATTTATTTTTATTTTTTTGAATTCTCATTCTAAAATACATACATATATGTTTATGCTAGGGGAGTACCCGTGCATAGCAACGGAGTTTCTAGCGGCAGATAATTAACGATTTGTGATATTGTGGCTCGTGTTTTGTGTAACCTTCAAAATAGAACGTGAAAATATCAAAATGTAATTGCAAACAGTTGTAACATTCGATAATTCAACTCAAGCCAAAAAAATTTAACATGTATCAAAGAACATATAAAAACATTAAGTGAAACTTAAAATAAAACATTACTCAGTTATGAGATATAACTAACAATGCATATTACTCGTCGCGTAAAACTTCTTGGTACATGACATTTGAGGTGTAGACTCCTCTTTGACCGGTTCTACTAATACTTTTTTAATTTTACGTAATTCTACTAATAAGTATCAGAACACCATAACTTCTAAACAACACATACCCAACCCTATTTAAGCTAATTTTTAGGCTTATGAGCTTATTTGACTATGCTTAAATCTCATACGCCCATATTTTCCGACTTATTTTCATCAGACTTGTGAGCTTATTATGACTTAAAGATGGAAGATAAACTCTTAACATAGAAAAAATAAAGCCAGATAAAGATGAGCTTATGAGATATAAGCCAAACCAAATAAGATCATAAGCCCAAAATAAACTTAAACAAGGACCCGTAAGTTCAAATTTTAACTGAGTAACCTCCAATTAATAAAATGGGCAAACCCCAAAGCTTATTATGACTTAAAGATGAGCTTGTGGGATGTTTGTTTAAGCTTATTTTTAGGCATGTGAGCTTATTATGACTCTACTTATATCTCATGAGCCCATATTTTCTTGCTTATCTTCAGACTTGTGAGCTTATTATAAATTAAAGATGGAAAATAAGTTCATAAGCTAAACTATAAGACGTAAAAGAAATGAGCTTATGAGGTATAAGTTGAAAGCCCAAACATAAACTTAAATAAATCCAATTATAAGCACATAAGTTAAACTATCACAACCAATTATAAGGGGATGTTTGTTTAAGCTAATGTTTAGGCTTAAGAGCTTATTTGACTATGCTTAAATCTCATACGCCCATATTTTGTGGGCTATCTTCAGACTTGTGAGCTTATTATGACTTAAAGATGGAAGATAAGCTCATAAGCTAGAAAAAAGACGGATAAAAGAAGAGCTTATGAGATATAAGCCGAACCAAATAAGATCATAAACCCGAAATATGATTAAACAAATCCACCAGAGTTAAAAGTTTTAACCAGAGTAACCTCCAAAATTAATAAAATTGGAAAACCCCAATTAGTCCATACTTCTAATCACCATCCCAATGTATGTAAAGACTAATAATCTTATATACTAAAAGATTAAGTAGTGTTATCAATGTAAAGTGGTCATCATAAATGTTTCATGCATTGATTGTGATATGTGTATGCTTCATGCGTAAGTACCTTGGTTTGAGTTTCATGCTTAAGTTGTAAGTACATCATATATACTGAAAGACTAAGTAGTCTTATAAAGCATCTCCATTAATATGGGTATATTGAATTCAGGTAGCTCAAGGAACTCCCTACATAATTGTGCAATTATGAAACATAAACATGACTTTAATGCCTGCAAAATGAATGATACATTAACTCAAGTGTCCTTTCGTTTTCAGTAACTCACATTACAACTACTATAAATAGATGGGAAGAAGTTGTGTGTAACAATTCCCATTTTCAGGTTAACTTCTATTCCCGGAAATTTCACTATTCATTTTTACTATTCACTTTCACTATTCATTTTCTGAAATTTAATTTTTATTTCATATTCTCGTGTGATAAATCATTTCCATGGCAAATTAAAAGTTTGACACTCACCAGATCATTTTCGCGAAAGTTATTAAGGAATTACACGTTTAGGTTAAAACGTCATTCAAAAATCCTACGCACAACGAAACTCGACCGCGTTAATTTTCCCCGAATCAGATAAATGTTTGATACACTCATGATTAATTAGAGAATTAATCATGACTAAGAAAAATGTTACCAAATAGACCCTGGGTCGTGAGAAACAGAAACTTACATTTTTCAGCACTTTCACGTAGCCGTAACCTTAGCCTATACCTGCACCACGTTTCTAAGACGATTTGAGTTTCCACATTTTTGGAAAAGTCAACATATATTTTCCCTCCTCCTTTGACCAAAAATCATCCCTTGATTTTATAAATCATTCCTTGATTTTTAGGCTTACGGTTTTATGTCTTAAAGACATTAAATACCAACCGAAACTAGACTGAGCCCAGTCTAGATATTATAAGTCATTTTAAATCATTATTATCACATTAGAAAAGTAACATTTTACTTTTCTTAATTTTACACAATATTCGTACATTTTACGTATTACGCGTTTTAGACCCGTGTTTCCAGTTTTAGCAGGTTTTTAGCACCCCAATGGAACCTACCACTCATTTTATATTTTATTATGGAGTGTCATGACATGTTTAACCATACTTTCAAGTTCCATATTTTTACGACACCCGGTTTTACGTTTTGAGGCTTAATCATTTACGGTTGGCATTTCCCGGAGTCAAAACTCATCCAAATACTTAGGATATTATCAAGCCAAGCACACCTCACCCCCCTAGCTTGTGTGAACCGCCAATAGGGGGGGGGGAGTCACCCCATGGTGTGGCTTGATCTTGTACAAAATGGCCTAAGATGTATACATGTGTACAAGTGTGCTTAGGAAGCTTTGACTAGTCCTATAATGTAACCTCCTCATGAGCATATAAATACCCCCCCCCCCTCCCCTTTGTTGCCGTCCATACCACACACCACAACACTCCACACTTAGCTTTAATTCTTCTAATTTCAAGCAAGGTTCAAGTGCTTCTTCAAGATAGAAACCCTAGTTTCTTTTAGGTAATCAAAACACTTCGAAACCTCATATACTTTGGTGATTTCTCTTGAGTTTGAATCCACTCAAGTCACCTCAACTTTCATCTTCTATCTTTCAAGAATACAATAGTAGAAAGATTGCATGAAGTGAAGTAGGTTGAAGCTAAAGTCTATCAAAGTCCTTACCTTACATGTTAACTTCCTTTCTTAATTGAAAGCTAAAAGTTGTAAGCAAAACCCTAACATACTTCTTGTTAAATATCATGTTCATGCTATTTGTATTTCATTCCTACTATATTTTGTCTTGTGATTATGTTCATGATGTTTAAAAATGGGTAAAACAAGTATTGATATATATATGTTAACTTATATTCATTAAACAAGATGACATGGGCGGTTTTCGGCCAGTGCAGCATCGGCAACCGAGCCGGGCCCAACCCACTAAGGGGCACTAAATTTTTTTTATATCCATTATATGTACTAGGCCCAACCCATTATAAAGGTACTTTTTATACCCATTATATGTACTAGGCCCAACCCTTTATACCCATTATAAGGGCATTTTTTTTTCCTTTTCGTGACGGGCCTAATTTTTTTTTTAACGTTCTCAGCACCGCCCCTGCAAGATAACTAGTAACTTTCATGGAGAAATTCGACCAAAATGGTATAAGTATGATATTGGACAATTACATATGGTAGTAGAGGACTTAACAAGGAAAACATAGCAACTTGAACCACCTAAAATGAGCTTATGAGTAAAAAGTTATGACCATTTAAAGTTACCAAAACTTTACGGCAAAACTGCCTAAATACCTTCTGTAACAGAATTAAACACGCAAAAAGAGGCCCTTCTGGTCCGATTCATCAAAAAGTTAAAACACGAAAGTTGTCCGTAATGATATTTTCTTCAAAAACTCAGGAGCACGTCTCCAGAAAACCAATAATGAATGAGATTTTCTTCAGTTTCTCAACAGCTATTTTATATACCAAAAGTTACTATATATTGTTATGGTTTATTAAGACCAAGAGGTCTTATGACCTAAAGCCAAGACCACAACCATGACTAAAGCCAAGGTTGAGTCTCAAGACCATGGAACAATGACCAAGGTCATGGCGAAGCTATGGCTAGACCATATAAACATACCAAGGTGAAAACAAGAGCTAATGACCATATAAACTTACTAAGGCGAAAACATGAACTTAAGATTTAGCGATAACTTAAACATGCAATTTGAATCTACTCCATCTAAAAGAACCATGAGACTTCACAAGTAATTGTCATACAAGATCTAAGAAACTTATTCTAATAACAATCTTCATTTAAAAATAAACTTTCCTAAGTTTATTCAAGTACTTGGACATGTAACTTTTCGGATCAAAACTTATATATTTTATCAAATACTACAATAGTAGGGAGCCTCATGTGAGGAGTTCATTAATGTAAGCCGTCGAGATGAGTTGTGGATTTACGATTTAAAGTGTCCTGGCTCCTCGAACGTTTACTATATGACTTCTGAATTATGTCGGCCCGAATGGTAGTAAGCGATATACAAACTATACATGTTCATACTCAATTTATATTCAAGACTTACACCATTTCTTTTCATATACTTACACTATACAAAGTACCACATCATGGACTAAATGCAAGATATATATAGGCTATTCTTCCTATTCTTTGATATTACTCCAAACCTAAGTCGCAACATTCTATTCTAGGTTGTGCGTAGAGGTTTCCCGGCTAATCCATCAACTTCGTTATACATTTGATATCATCCAACTCACGGTGAGTTCATAGCCCCACTTTCCATTACTTAATTGTTTTACAAACCCTTGGGGGGAATACATGCTATTATTTTTAACCGAGCACAATGTTTTCAAATTGTGTGCTTGCCTGATTGTTTATTATCACTAAGTACCATCCTTGCCAAACCGAGATCCCTTATTATGAACCATTTAATCACTATTATTAGTGAGCGCGAGTATTATGGATAGGCCTATTGGGATTGACGAATCCCATTTGTATTGACTAAGATCAAACAAATGCATTAATATTTGAGACATTAGGTATGACGGCAAAATACCTACCGGGATAACTCCGCCGATTGATATTGGTACCCGTTAACGTTTTGGTGTCATAAGCTTAGAAATGATAATAACTGTTTTGCTTTCCAAACATGTGTATGAGTCTAATTAACTCATACTACCAACATATTGTGTTCAATCATTAACAAACTCTATGAATATCACTTAACCTTTGTGTTGACCCTTTTAAGCATGTATTTCAGGTCCATGATGAACGAGGATGGCACGGAAGGGGCACGGACTTTGAAGAAGGCTATAATATATATTGTCATTCGATAAAACATCAACAAACTTTATATTGATGTATTTTGTAACTTGGAACCTTTTTGGGACCTAACTATGTAAACTTTGATATATTTGAATAATTTGAATGACAAGTCTTTTTAAAACGACTCAGTTAGAGATCGTTTTCTATTATTATGACTGTTGTGCCGTCGAGTAACACCCAAGTTGAATTCCGCTGCATCATTGAATTGGGGGTGTTACAGATTGGTACCAGAGCCATGGTTATAGAGAAACGGGTCTAAGTGAGACCTAAACTATAACTACAACTACATGCAAAAACATTTTTATAGCCTTCCGCTCTTCGTGCCTTCCATCCTCTAGACGATTATGGATTTATTATGCATGTTATGCTGCATGATCATATTTGTATATTGCTATATACACACTTGTCATATTTTGAGCACTCCCCATACACATTAGATTTATTTTGGCATCATAATACTCATTGTAGACATCATGTCTGTACCTCCATCTCCCGATCATCTTCCTGCTATGCCCGCTCAATTACCATTTCTTCCCGGACCCAACGATCCTTACATTGAGGCACTTGACTACGACGATGAGGAAGAACCTTACAAGGATCTTGTCGATGATTACGAAGAAGATCCGGATGAAGATCCTGAAATGGACATAGACATCGATGACATCGATGATTACGAAGAAGATCCGGACGAAGAACCTCAAATAGACATAGGCATTGAACCAATGGTTGTGCGATCACTATCACCATTAACATCATCACCTCCTATCTCACCAAACTCCTCCGGACAAAATCATGCTACTCCCACTCAAGTTCCAAAGTCCACTCATGAAGTTGGCGGAGCATACAGATTTACACCTATGTTCGTAAATTCTGCCCAATATGAAATATATTCCTTAAAACAAGCCCTCGACCTAACTCAACGTAAAGTTTAAAGCATGACGCGCCAAATGAATGAATATGTATCCAAGGTTAATTCAGCCAAAATGGATGCCATGAACGCACAGCAAGACCTTTCTTGGTGTAAACTCGATATGAGCTATGTGAGGAGAGATTTGACTCATGTTGGAGACATAGTCTTGGATCCCTTGACCGGCTTAGAAGACGTCAAGGATAGACTTACATTAGTTGAAAGAGCTCAAGACCAAGATGCGGCACAAATTCACGAACTACGAAACCGCCTAACTACTACAGAAATCCGTTTAGACGTTGCTAACTTTGACCGATATCAACTCAAAAATGAGATACATGGAATGCAATCTCAAATGTGTGCCATACAACAAAGGCTATACCAGATAGATGTCAAAGAAAACCGCCCCAATGATAGTGTGGATGTGCTAGCAACATATGGAGACAATGATCCGTCCGGACTACAACAACCCTCCAACCGATGTTAGACTAGTGTTATAGTACTAGTTATCTTTTGTACTACTAAACTGATTAGAATCAGTTAGTAAAGTTATGAAATCCATGTAATAGCTAGCGATAGTAGGAACATTGTAATTACTAACTGAAAGTATCAGTTAGTAAATTTTGAAGAAGCTTGTAATAGGTTTCGATTTTGTAAATCAATCAACGTTATATGAATAAAACTCTTGTTTTATACTATCATGTGTTATGTTTCCAAACTTCAACATTATTATCCTATCATTCTTATCAAAAATTGTGCTTATTTCACAACTCTCTAATTACAACGTTTCTTTGTACAATAGGATCATGGCGCTAAAGAAGAAGACACCACCAGCAATGACTCAAGCTGCTATTCGCAAACTAGTTAAAGACAGTGTAAACACAGCACTCACAACTGAACGAGCAGCAGTAGCTGAAGAAGCTGCAGCAGCCGCTGAAGCCGCCGCAGCTGCTGGTGCTGCAGCAGCCGCTGAAGACACTACAGCTGCTGAAGCTGCAGCAGCCGTTGCAGAAGTTGCAAGAGCTCCGAATTGCCAACCTTAACACTGAAGGACCAAGCCTAACTAGCCCTCCAGTGACAAATGTTGCTTCGGTACCTAAGGGTTGCTCATTCATTTCTTATTTGAAATGCGAACCCATAAAGTTTAAGGGTACTGAAGGAGCTGTAGCTTTGACCCGCTGGTTTGAAAAAGCGGAGTCGGTATTTTTGGTCAGTAAATGTACTGAGAGTGATAAAGTGCAATATGCCACTAGCACTCTGCTGAATGAGGCATTATCATGGTGGAATTCAATATCTCAACCAATGGGCATTGAAAATGCTTATAAGATTTCTTGGGATAATCTGAAGAAGATGATGATCAAAGAGTACTGCCCCCGCAGTGAAATGCAGTAGTTAGAAGTAGAATTCTGGGATCATGTTGTGAAAGGAAATGATATCACAACTTACAACCGTTGATTCCAAGAATTGAGGATACTGTGTCCAACAATGGTCTCAACAAAAGAGAAAATGTTGGAACGGTATATCTAGGGACTTCCACCAAGTATACAAGGGAATGTAACTTCAGCCAATCCCAAGGAACTTGATGAAGCTATACGGATGTCTCGCAGCCTCATGGATCAAGTGGTGCGTACGACAGAAACCCGCAGACAAAACAACACCAACACCGCCAACAACATCAACAATACCAATAACACCAACAACTCCAACTACCGTAACAACAATAACAATAGGAAAAACAACAACAAGCGACCGTAGGATGGTAACCGTGGAGGTAACAACAACCACAACAACAACCCAACTCGAATCAACAATCATCATAACCAGCAAAATAAAAGACAAGAAGCCGCAACGGCTTATGTTGCTGCACCAGCCAGAGGTAGATATGCTGGGACTCTACTACAGTGTACCAAGTGCAACTACCATCATGCAGGTCCCTGCCCGGCCAAGTACAACAAGTGTCACAAGCCAGGACATCTTGCCAAGGATTGTAGAGGCAAGGGTGTAGCTACTGGGGCTAACACTCAGCCAATAGTTACATGTTTTGGGTGTGGTGAAAAGGGACACTTCAAGAACCAATGTCCTCAAAACCAAGGACCACAAGGCGGTGGTGCTCGCGGTAGAGCCTATGTCATGGGAAATGGAGAACCACACCAAGACCCGAACGTGGTTACCGGTATGTTCTTACTCAATAACATTCCTGTTAAAGTCTTATTTGATTCTGGTGCTGATATGAGCTTTTTATCTACTAGAATTGCGCCTTTAATTGATATCACACCAATCACTTTAACCACTAGTTACAGTATTAAACTAGCTACCGGTGACTTAGTAAATACTAATACCATAATCCCAGACTGTACCCTTAATCTCTTGGACCATCCATTTAACATCAATCTTATGCCAATCGAACTCGGAAGTTTTGATGTTGTAATTGGCATGGATTGGTTGTCTAAACATCAAGCTAACATCATTTGTGGTGAAAGAGTTGTGCACATTCCATGGGACAATGAAACTTTGATCATTCGTGGTGATCAAAGTGGAACTCGAATAAACATCATCTCATGTATCAAAACCATGAAGTACATTGAGAAAGGATGTTATGCTTTCCTAGCCCACGTAACCGAAAAGAAATCCGATGAAAAACATCTCGAAGATGTTCCTATCGCCCGTGAGTTTCCTGAAGTCTTTCCAGAAGATTTACCCGGACTTCCACCGAATCGTCAAGTAGAATTCAGAATTGATTTAATACCAGGAGCGGCGCCAGTTGCCCGTGCACCCTACAGGCTAGCACCGTCGGAGATGCAAGAGCTAGCAAATCAATTGCAAGAACTTTCGGACAAGGGATTTATTCGACCCAGTTCCTCACCTTGGGGAGCTCCAGTTTTATTCGTGAAAAAGAAAAATGGGTCATTACGAATGTGTATTGACTATCGTGAACTAAACAAATTAACCATAAAGAACCGTTACCCACTACCAAGAATTGATGATTTATTCGATCAATTACAAGGTTCAACCTACTACTCAAAAATTGACCTACGATCAGGTTACCATCAAGTTGAGGTTCGTGAGGAAGACATTCCAAAAACAGCCTTTAGGACACGATATGGTCACCATGAATTCCAAGTGATGCCATTCGGATTAACTAATGCACCGACAGTATTCATGGATCTCATGAATCGAGTGTGTAAGCCATATCTGGACAAATTCGTAATCGTATTCATAGACGACATTCTCATATATTCCAAAAACGAAGAGGAACACAAAGAACACCTGAGAACAATTTTAGGATTACTCAAGGAAGAGAAATTGTATGCAAAGTTTTCCAAATGTGAATTTTGGATCCAATCGGTACAATTCCTTGGACATGTAATTGACAAAACTGGTTTACATGTCGATCCTGCTAAGATTGAAGCTATCAAAAATTGGCCAACACCTACCACACCTACAGAAATTCGCCAATTTCTTGGTCTGGCTGGGTATTACCGAAGGTTTATTGAAGGATTCTCCTCAATAGCAAAATCCTTGACCAAACTAACTCAGAAAAACAAGAAATACGTGTGGGATGAAGATGAAGAAAAAGCTTTCCAAACCCTCAAACAAAAACTTTGTAGTGCACCTATTCTAACATTGCCAGATGGAATCGAAGATTTTGTAGTCTATTGTGATGCATCGCACCAAGGTTTGGGTGCCGTGTTGATGCAACGTGATAAAGTCATGGCTTATGCTTCACGACAACTCAAAGTTCATGAAGAAAATTACACCACTCGTGACTTAGAGTTAGGAGCTGTAGTCTTCGCACTAAAAATCTGGAGGCACTATCTATACGGTACTAGATGT
The DNA here is from genome assembly GCA_030686995.1 of Artemisia argyi. Taxonomy (NCBI): domain Eukaryota; kingdom Viridiplantae; phylum Streptophyta; class Magnoliopsida; order Asterales; family Asteraceae; genus Artemisia; species Artemisia argyi. The sequence continues at coordinate 225,752,905 of CM060680.1, read as the reverse complement.
ACTGTGTTCACGGATCATAAAAGTCTACAACACATTTTGAATCAAAAAGAACTAAGCATGAGGCAACGTCGTTGGTTGGAATTACTAAGTGATTATGACTGCGACATTCGCTACCACCCGGGAAAGGCAAACGTAGTAGCCGACGCCCTGAGCCGAAAGGAACGGGTTAAACCACTATGAGTCCGAGCCTTAGTTTTAACCATAAATTCAAACTTTCCTGCTCAAATCCTTCACGCTCAAGCTGAGGCGGTGAAACAAGAAGACATCAATAAGGAAAAGTTAGATGGCATGATACAGAAGAAATTCGAAACCCGTTCAGACGGAACTCTATGCTTCCAAGGTCGAAGTTGGTTACCACTTTATGGTGGCCTACGAGACTTGATCATGCATGAATCCTACAAATCTAAATACTCCATACATCCAGGATCTGATAAGATGTATCATGATCTTAAACTACTCTATTGGTGGCCAAACATGAAGGCCGATATTGCAACATACGTTAGCAAATGTCTTACATGCTCCAAAGTAAAAGCCGAACATCAAAAACCATCCGGTCCATTGCAACAACCAAAGATTCCTATGTGGAAATGGGAACGAATTACTATGGACTTCATTACCAAGCTTCCCAAGACATCAAGCGGTTATGACTCCATCTGGGTCATAGTTGATCGTCTCACAAAATCCGCACACTTTATACCAATCAAAGAGACTTACAAAATGGAACAACTAACTTGACTGTACGTCAAAGAAATAGTCTCAAGACATGGTGCACCAATATCCATCATATCTGACCGAGATGGTAGATTTACTTCCAATTTCTGGCAGTCACTCCAGGACGCCTTTGGAACAAATCTAGACATGAGTACAGCGTATCATCCCCAGACCGATGGTCAGAGTGAGCGAACCATTCAAACACTAGAAGACATGCTTCGAGCTTGTATTATAGACTTTGGAAAAGGATGGGATACTCACTTACCATTAGTTGAATTTTCCTACAACAACAGCTATCATACAAGTATTCAAGCAGCTCCATTTGAAGCACTTTATGGTCGAAAGTGTCGTTCACCTGCTTGTTGGGCTGAAGTGGGAGAAGTTCAACTCACTGGTCCAGAACTCACTCGAGAAACAATGGATAAGATTGTACAAATCAGAAGTCGATTAGAAACCGCAAGAAGTCGACAGAAAAGTTATGCCGACACACGACGCAGACCCCTAGAATTCCAAATCGGAGATAGGGTTATGCTGAAAGTATCACCTTGGAAAGGCTTGATACGATTTGGTAAACGAGGAAAACTAAACCCAAGATGCATCGGACCATTCAAAATCCTAGCCAGGGTTGGCCCAGTGGCGTACAGACTTGAGCTTCCATCAGAACTCAGTAGTGTACACCCCACCTTTCATGTATCTAACCTAAAGAAATGCTTGTCCGATGAATCACTCGTTATTCCACTCGATGAAATTCAACTCAATGACGACTTTCAATTTATCGAGGAACCCGTAGAAATCATGGACCGAGAGGTCAAACAACTCAAGCAAAGCCGAATTCCAATTGTCAAAGTTCGTTGGAACTCACGACGTGGTCCTGAATACACATGGGAACGAGAGGACCAGATACGTCAGAAATACCCACATCTTTTTACCAACGAAGCTTCTACTCCCAACGCAAATTGATCTCTGGGACGGAGCTCTCATATGGGGTGGAGACTGTAACAATTCACATTTTCAGGTTAACTTCTATTCCCGGAAATTTCACTATTCATTTTTACTATTCACTTTCACTATTCATTTTCTGAAATTTAATTTTTATTTCATATTCTCGTGTGATAAATCATTTCCATGGCAAATTAAAAGTTTGACACTCACCAGATCATTTTCGCGAAAGTTATTAAGGAATTACACGTTTAGGTTAAAACGTCATTCAAAAATCCTACGCACAACGAAACTCGACCGCGTTAATTTTCCCCGAATCAGATAAATATTTGATACACTCATGATTAATTAGAGAATTAATCATGACTAAGAAAAATGTTACCAAATAGACCCTGGGTCGTGAGAAACAGAAACTTACATTTTTCAGCACTTTCACGTAGCCGAAACCTTAGCCTATACCTGCACCACGTTTCTAAGACGATTTGAGTTTCCACGTTTTTGGAAAAGTCAACATATATTTTCCCTCCTCCTTTGACCAAAAATCATCCCTTGATTTTATAAATCATTCCTTGATTTTTAGGCTTACGGTTTTATGTCTTAAAGACATTAAACACCAACCGACACTAGACTGAGCCCAGTCTAGACATTATAAGTCATTTTAAATCATTATTATCACATTAGAAAAGTAACATTTTACTTTTCTCAATTTTACACAATATTCGTACATTTTACGTATTACGCGTTTTAGACCCGTGTTTCCAGTTTTAGCAGGGTTTTAGCACCCCAATGGAACCTACCACTCATTTTATATTTTATTATGGAGTGTCATGACATGTTTAACCATACTTTCAAGTTCCATATTTTTACGACACCTGGTTTTACGTTTTGAGGCTTAATCATTTACGGTTGGCATTTCCCGGAGTCAAAACTCATCCAAATACTTAGGATATTATCAAGCCAAGCACACCTCATCCCCTAGCTTGTGTGAACCACCAATAGGGGGGGGGGGGAGTCACCCCATGGTGTGGCTTGATCTTGTACAAAATGGCCTAAGATGTATACATGTGTACAAGTGTGCTTAGGAAGCTTTGACTAGTCCTATAATGTAACCTCCTCATGAGCATATAAATACCCCCCTCCCCTTTGTTGCCGTCCATACCACACACCACAACACTCCACACTTAGCTTTAATTCTTCTAATTTCAAGCAAGGTTCAAGTGCTTCTTCAAGATAGAAACCCTAGTTTCTTTTAGGTAATCAAAACACTTCCAAATCTCATATACTTTGGTGATTTCTCTTGAGTTTGAATCCACTCAAGTCACCTCAACTTTCATCTTCTATCTTTCAAGAATACAAGAGTAGAAAGATTGCATGAAGTGAAGTAGGTTGAAGCTAAAGTCTATCAAAGTCCTTACCTTACATGTTAACTTCCTTTCTTAATCGAAAGCTAAAAGTTGTAAGCAAAACCCTAACATACTTCTTGTTAAATATCATGTTCATGCTATTTGTATTTCATTCCTACTATATTTTATCTTGTGATTATGTTCATGATGTTTAAAAATGGGTAAAACAAGTATTGATATATATATGTTAACTTATATTCATTAAACAAGATAACTAGTAACTTTCATGGAGAAATTCGACCAAAATGGTATAAGTATGATATTGGACAATTACATATGGTAGTAGAGGACTTAACAAGGAAAACATAGCAACTTGAACCACCTAAAATGAGCTTATGAGTAAAAAGTTATGACCATTTGAAGTTACCAAAACTTTACGGCAAAACTGCCTAAATACCTTCTGTAACAGAATTAAACACGCAAAAAGAGGCCCTTCTAGTCCGATTCATCAAAAAGTTAAAACACGAAAGTTGTCCGTAATGATGTTTTCTTCAAAAACTCAGGGGCACGTCTCCAGAAAACCAATAATGAATGAGATTTTCTTCAGTTTCTCAACAGCTATTTTATATACCAAAAGTTACTATATATTGTTATGGTTTATTAAGACCAAGAGGTCTTATGACCTAAAGCCAAGACCACAACCATGGCTAAAGCCAAGGTTGAGTCTCAAGACCATGGAACAATGACCAAGGTCACGGCGAAGCTATGGCTAGACCATATAAACATACCAAGGCGAAAACAAGAGCTAATGACCATATAAACTTACTAAGGCGAAAACATGAACTTAAGATTTAGCGATAACTTAAACATGCAATTTGAATCTACTCCATCTAAAAGAACCATGAGACTTCACAAGTAATTGTCATACAAGATCTAAGAAACTTATTCTAATAACAATCTTCATTTAAAAATAAACTTTCCTAAGTTTATTCAAGTACTTGGACATGTAACTTTTCGGATCAAAACTTATATATTTTATCAAATACTACAATAGTAGGGAGCCTCATGTGAGGAGTTCATTAAAGTAAGCCGTCGAGATGAGTTGTGGATTTACGATTTAAAGTTTCCTGGCTCCTCGAACGTTTACTATATGACTTCTGAATTATGTCGGCCCGAACGGTAGTAAGCGATATACAAACTATACATGTTCATACTCAATTTATATTCAAGACTTACACCATTTCTTTTCATATACTTACACTATACAAAGTACCACATCATGGACTAAATGCAAGATATATATAGGCTATTCTTCCTATTCTTTGATATTACTCTAAACCTAAGTCACAACATTCTATTCTAGGTTGTGCGTAGAGGTTTCCCGGCTAATCCATCAACTTCGTTATACATTTGATATCATCCAACTCACGGTGAGTTCATAGCCCCACTTTCCATTACTTAATTGTTTTACAAACCCTTGGGGGGAATACATGCTATTATTTTTAACCGAGCACAATGTTTTCAAATTGTATGATTGCCTGATTGTTTATTATCACTAAGTATCATCCTTGCCAAACCGAGATCCCTTATTATGAACCATTTAATCACTCTTATTAGTGAGCGCGAGTATTATGGATAGGCCTATTGGGATTGACGAATCCCATTTGTATTGACTAAGATCAAACAAATGCATTAATATTTGAGACATTAGGTATGACGGCAAAATACCTACCGGGATAACTCCGCCGATTGATATTGGTACTCGTTAACGTTTTGGTGTCATAAGCTTAGAAATGATAATAACTGTTTTGCTTTCCAAACATGTGAATGAGTCTAATTAACTCATACTACCAACATATTGTGTTCAATCATTAAACAAACTCTATGAATATCACTCAACCTTTGTGTTGACCCTTTTAAGCATGTATTTCAGGTCCATGATGAACGAGGATGGCACGGAAGGGGCACGGACTTTTGAAGAAGGCTATAATATATATTGTCATTCGATAAAACATCAACAAACTTTATATTGATGTATTTTGTAACTTGGAACCTTTTTGGGACCTAACTATGTAAACTCTGATATATTTGAATAATTTGAATGACAAGTCTTTTTAAAACGACTCAGTTAGAGATCGTTTTCTATTATTATGACTGTTGTGCCGTCGAGTAACACCCAAGTTGAATTCCGCAGCATCATTGAATTGGGGGTGTTACATTGTGGAGGGTCAATACATACATGTACAGGTGACCAATCTGTCCTTTCGTTTTGTTACTTTGTAGTTTATCTTTAGTTGATTTGTTTTGTAACTGTTTTGATGTTTTTTCTGACCATTTTGTCTACTGAATTGTTAATACTCAGTCCACTATTGTTTTTTTAACAGCAATATTTGGTCCACCTAATGCATATGAGTGATGATGGAGTGCATGAAAGATGTCTAATAAAATGGTGGAGAGAATGCAGTGCCTAATAATTAGGAAGACATTCTTTATGGTTTCTTTCTATGACATTAGAAATTTGTAACCCCTTTCTGTTTACATTGTTTGTAGGTGAGGTAGGAACACCATGATATTTAGACTGTTAAGAGACATCACCATGCATCATTATGCATTTTTAAAGGTATGTAAAAAGTCTATATCACACTGACGTTTTGAATATGAAGCCACCAGTTATCTAGCATCGATAATGTTGAGCATGATGAATTGTATTTTTATAATTATACTGATATATGATGAAAACCATGTGATAATTTATTTGAATAGATAGTTTTAATTTACCTTGGCAATCAATTTCCTTTTGTCTGCAAACTGATGACAATGTGCACTTTTTTTGGATGATAATTTCTTTGGATATATACTTGCTTTCGAAAATCTGACTCAGTCACCATGATTGTTCATCTACAGATGAATGAAATGCTTTCTTGAGTTGCTTACTTGGTTGGCATCACTGAGGTGTAACATGTGAAGACCAGATAGTGTGTTGTCCATGAATTGAACTTATTGTAGTTTTAGCAATTATTTGGTTATGAAGTGAGATCTGAAATTTAAGTAATATGAATTACATGTCTCTTTGTATTAATTTGTTTAGTAGGCAAAAATTTTTGATAGTCCATGAGTTTAGCAATGTTGGAGTGAGTTAAGTTTATATTATCACAAGTTTGTTGCATAATAGTAAGCTACATGTGAGCTTTTTTGTTGTTATTGTTTTGTAAGAAATTAATTAAAGGTGTAAATTTATAAGAGCATAGCAAGTGAAGAGAAACATTATACATATCTAAGCTACTTCTTCCAAGGTTAGTGGCATTTAACATCTGTTCAACCAGTTTTAGTGATTAGGAAAATTTTACACATGATCAATAGTATGTGTTCGAGTCCAAGTTCGGCAAACAAGCACTGGGGTATGCATGCTCATTTTAGTTCTCAACAAAGATAATCTATATGGACATGTAACTAAAGTTGAATCTTTACCAAGGGTACAACTGCAAACTAATAGGTATAGTGATGAAGCATACTACTGAAGGTGATTAAAAAAAAGAAAAAACATATTTTCTTTGTCATCCTTCTATGTAAGATATCAAGGTAAGAAATAATTATTACTTTATTTACTCAACTTTACAGGTTTGATGTTCTATATGAAATGCCTGCATCGCTATCTATTTACTCAACTTTACAGGTTCGATGTTCTATAAGAAAATTAGTGCTGAAAATTATATTTAAGTTTTAATACAAAGCATCTATACTATAATTAATTAACATACATAAACAATTTATAAAGGTCTAATCACACTTTGATACAAATCCTATGTACTTACCTTTAAGCATGACTATTAAATCAATGTACTTAAATCATTGCCGCAAATTACGAAAACAACGATTGCCTCATGTATCTCCATAGTTTAACAATAAGTTTTCATTCAAAAGTTAGTGTCACACCAATAAGATATTTATCAACTTTGGACCTTTGTATTCTATATTCATGTTTGCAAGTGTATTCAAATAACGAAATGACATGATCCCGCAATGAATACATGACGAAAATTAGTGCTCAACATTACGCTATGAACACTTAGATACAACCCGTATGCAACGCATGGGTCTTAATGACTCATGCTTAGAAAAGGTGTAATACCATCACAATTTAGATATTTAATGACGAAAATAAGTGCCAATAATTACATGTTAATAAACTATTTTAATGTGTGCCATGCTTAGAAAAGGTGTGATATCATCACTCTTTAGATATATAATGACGAAAATAAGTGCCGAATATTACGCTATGAACACTTACATACAACTCTGTGCAACGCACGGGTCTTCATGACTAGTATGAGTAAAGATTAATAAATTATGACAAGCAATTAGAGGCTAATTAATTAACGATAAATTAAATCCTGTCAACCTCTAAAACCTCTATCTAATCTACCATTTTCATATAATAAATTAAAAAAAAAAAAATTAAGTACAAGAAAGAGAACGTACCATCGGTTTTGGACTTTTGGTGTGAAGGTTGAGATTAGAGTTGATTGAGTGTGTTTGGATGGATTGCTGGCTTGGCAACTACTGTATATATATATATATATATATATATATATATATATATATATATATATATATATATATATATATATATATATATATATATATATATATATATATATATATATATTTTAAAGTTCATTCTTTTTCTTTTTTTCTATCTTTGACACATTAATTTTGTTGTAAAAATGTACATAGCTACTCAAAAAGTTGATCAACTAGACTTAAGAAGAGGTGTTTATTTTTCTCTTATCTTAACTACATATAATGTAAAAACTAACTTTTGTTGAAAGTGAAATAGTAATGATTTTCAAAGGGTGGGAGGATTGGATGCAAAGTTGTCAAAATCGCGCCTAAGGCGCACAAGGCTCTAGCATTTGGGCTTTTTTTGACTCGAGGCTCACGACATGCATGACTCCCAAAAAAAGCGCGCGCCTTGGCGCTTTTTGCGCCTTGGGGGATTTTTGCGCCTAGGCCATATTTTGCGCCTTGGGGCTTTTTTTTTTTTTTTTTTTTTTTTTTTTTTTTTTTTTTTTTTTTTTTTTTTTTAAGATATAATACATGGGCCTTTTAAGTCATAGGTGAGTATTTATATGATTTGTAAATTTGAATTGATTTTATGTTTATTTTATTAATTGAAATTTTCTTTAAGAAGTTATTTTGTTTCATTAAGTATTTTTTTTACGACATATTATCATGAAAATGTGGCATTGTGCCTTGAATATTAATATGTTGCTTGCTTGATATTTTGGGTTAAATTGTGAGCTTTGTTAGATGTAAGCTACAAGTGTAGGACACAAACATATTTAGTCTGATATGGATTTTAATATCTATATAGGTCATCGAGCCAAAGAGTTGATCCGTTTTAGAAGTGACAATCGATCCATTTTAATATTTATAATGGCAATATGTGTTATGCATTAAGCATTTTAATGTTATTTTGTATTATTTAAGCTATATAAATGGTCACATGTGTTATAAAAAACTTAATGCTTTTAGTGCGCCTCGCATTCATGAATCCCGCGCCTTGGAATGCGCCTCGACTCGAGGCTCTTTGGCCCCCTTTGCGCCTTAGTGCGCCTTGAGCCTTTCAGAACACTGATTGGATGGCACAGATTAATCGGAGTCAAGTGTTTTTGTTTGGATGGGATTGCGCGTGGCAAATATAAAAGGAAATACATCAATTACTGTTTGTAAGTTCAATGTTTTTATTATGAAAAATGATTTTTATAGCTAAGTAGTAAGCTTACTAACTGTCTAATGATTTGATTGGTGAATTTGAAAAAATGATTACTGGAAATTTATAGAGAGAAGATGTACAATACATGTGTCTAATGTTAAGTGGATTAGGCATATAATTAGGCTTGCATTTTATGTCTAAATAGCACTGCTATTTTCCTTATTTTTAGGCGTATGAGCTTATTTGACCATGCTTATATCTCATACGCTCATATATTCCGGCTTATCTTCATACTTATGAGTTATGAGCTTATTATGACTTACTGATGGAAGATAAGCTCATAAGGTATAAAAAAGCCAGATAAAGAAGAGCTATGCCACATTCCATTTGTACTTAACATTATTTTTTGGTTATATATTTACCGGGGTAAAACCCTTTACCCAAAAAAAAGCGAGATAAAGAAGAGCTTATGAGATATAAGCTGAACCAAATAAGATAATAAGCCAAAAATAAGCTTAAAAACGACCCCTAAGTTCAAAGTTTAACCTGAGTAACCTCTAATTAATATAATTGCCAAACCCTTAGTCCATAGATGTAATCACCATCCCAATGTATGTAACACTAATATAAGTATATATTAATAAATTGTCAAAACCAATTAGACCATGAATGTTAAATTAAATCCTGTCAAACTCTAAAAGAAACTATAAACTGGGGATAAATAAGGGGATGTTTGTTTAAGGTTACTTTTAGGCTTATGAGCATATTTGACTATGCTTGAATCTCAAACACCCATATTCTCCAGCTTATTTAAAGACTTTTGAGCTTATTATGAATTAAAGATGGAACAAAGCTACGTAAGCTAAACTATAAGATGGAAAAAAATGAGCTTATGAGATATAAGCTGAAAGCCCAAACATAAGCTTAAATAAATCTAATTATAAGCACATAAGCTAAACTATCACAACCAATTAAAAGGGGATGTTTGTTTAAGCTAATTTTTAGGCTTATGAGCATATTTGACTATGCTTAAATCTCATACGCCCATATTTTCCGGCTTATTTACAGCCTTGTGAGCTTATTATGAGTTAAAGATGGAAGATAAGCTCATAAGCTAGAAAAAAGACGCATAAAGGTGAGCTTATGAGATATAAGCCGAACCAAATAAGATCATAAACCCAAAATAAGATTAAACAAATCCCCCTAAGTTCAAAGTTTTCACTTGAGTAACCTCCAATAAAATTACAAAGCCCGAAAATCGATACTTCTAATCAGCATTTCGATTTATATAACACTAATATGAGTTATCATTAACAAATATATTATCACAACTAAATTAGTAAATTACACACCAAGAGCAAAATTAAATACTGTCAACCTCTAAAACACTACTCCAATCTACCAATCTCATATTAACCTACACGAGATAAGTAAGTGTCGTTTCACCCCAAATCATTATTAGCGCATTTAGTAAGATCGTATCAAACAATACTGAAAGTGTAACTGGCATAATACATTACAAAAGAAAAGTACAATCGGTTCTGTTATCAATCTAAAATCACAACTTGAACCAATCTCATATTAACCTACACGAGATAAATTTGTTGCAATCATAGTTGTTGTTAAAAAAAAAAAAAAAAAAAAAAAAAAAAAAAAAAAAAAAGATCTTTGAAGATGTGGTGGGGTGGGATTGGAAATGTGGGGCATTGTGTTTGGACGGTGGAGATTATTTAATAAAGTCAACTATTTTTGTTTTGATGGGATTGCCACTGTGGCAACTACAAAAGAAATATGTCATCAACTGCTGTATTCTGAGGGGAAAAACAAGGGATGAAATAAAGTTTTTTTTTTTCCTTAAATTACAAAAATCGTCCTTTTGGTTTGTATTTTGAGGCAAAAAATAGAAATTACAATCTTATGCCCTCACGCTATGCATCTATATCACGTTAATTCTTTTTTAATGACCGTTTAAACGTCGTTAGTAAATTGGGCATGATCCGTAATTTTTGCATACCACAAGGACATGACCTACCGAAAAAAAACACGTGGACAATATATGTGAAACCCGGTAAACTTTAAGGACCAATTAAGTAACTCACTCATTTAGTTAATTAAAATTTTACTAAATGGTTGGAACATTTAATAATAGTATTTTATACCTTTGAATCCAAGTTATGTGAAACAATTTTTTTGTGTTATTTTGATTATGTTCACTTTCAATATATTGTATCTCAAAATTCAAATTATTGAGCTAGTGCTAAGTTAGTTTTACTTTAGTTGTTCATGGTAATAGTTTTTGATAAAAAAATCATGCTTTTTTAATGGCAAGATATTGATAAAATTCATCATTAGACATATATTTATGTTCAATTTGATCATAACGATTAAAGATCAATAATTTAGCATTTTACCTTTGATTATATTGGATTAACACAAAAACCAAAACAATTTAATTAATATACTCGAATCAAAAGAACTAATTAAATCTCCAATAACCCAATTCAGTGAACGGTGAACGGAAGATATGGCCTCTTTGAGTCTCTAGTGAAACTACAAGTCAATTTTGTGTCCCTTATTGTTCATGCACACTTATGGCTTCAAAGCATTTCATAACTATCTTACCTCTTAAGGATACTTAGGGTGTGTTTGGTATATATTTCTTAATCACTATCGGTATAAGAATGATAAGAGTGCAACGAAAGTAATAGTATCATATCTAATATTGTTGTTTGGTTTGCTATTTATGTTTTGGTATCAAATTTTATAAGATGGGACCATTCTCATACTAAGTTAGTTTACTTTAGTTTTGAGTTAATTGCATTTTTGATCCCTGTGGTTTGACCAAATTGCAGGCTTGGTCCCTAAAACTTTGAAAGTGCTGCGATAGTCCCCATTTTGAAGTTTGGATTGCATTTTTGATTTATTCAGTTTGGTTTTCGATTAGTCCATTCGGTTTTCAATTATTTGGTTTGGTTTTTGGTTATACCCGGTCATTTTTTTAACCAAACTAACCGAACCGAATAAACTAAACAACCCAATAAGTGAACCGAAGAACACCCCTACTAAAATTCTAAAAACCATTTTAACATCCAAATATCTTTTAAGAAGCCTCACAATGTACATGTCGTGAAAATGATCAAATTCACGATTGAAGCCTCTTCTGCCCATGAATCTCTTATCGACTCTTTTCTAAAGAAGTATGGTTAATGTAGATGAAGAAATTTTTCACAACTTTTGAAACGATATCTTTTAAAATTTCAAACTCTTTTTTAGCTTTACTCAAAGATTATTTTTGTTTTGAAGATGACTAATGTTCCAAATGAGGTTTTTTCTCTCTCTCTATCTTTTTTTATTTTTTTATTTTTTTTATTTATTTTTTCTCTTTCCCACAGCTTTTGAGACGATGTCTTTAAAATTTTCAAACTCAATTTTAGCTTTACTCAAAGATTCTTTTTGTTCCGAAGATGATTAATGTTCCAAATGAGTTTAAAATTTGAGACTTTAGTTTCAAAAATGATTTATGGATATGTGGTTCCTGGAACATCATCATTTTTAGACACATTTTTTTTTGAAACGGCAACATTTTATTCAGGAAACATAACAGTTACAAGGTCTAAGATGTGTACATATATACACCAACAACCACACAAGCTACAACCTCAACTAATGCAATCAACTAGAGACCTGAATATTTGATCACCATACTATGTTTAACAACACGAGGAGTGGTATAAGATAGTTTTTGGTGACCTTTTCCCGCAAACTACCACAACTGACAATTTTTTGAGCAAGCCTCTTTACTTCCACACCACACCATCAAAACTTAATCATTATACGCACTACCAAACTCTCTAAAACACACACCGCAAACTGACGCAATAACATGGAAATCAACCACCTGAGCTAATACTGGTACACACTGTAAGCTTGCACATGTTTGGACTGTGTACCACTGATCCCATGAAAACTCGCCCTTTTTTGATCTTCTATTAATCCATTCAAAACTTCTTACTTGAATCTCTTGGACTAATTTCTCAATATTCTCACACTTGCCTTTAAACACCTTGTTATTTCTATCTTTCCACACCATGTATGCCGTGACCCAAACCACCGAGCTCCACAACATCTTACTATCTTTTGACATATTTGAATTTCTAGTATGTAGAATTATATCGTTAATTGTAAAAGCATCATTCAATCTTAAACCCCACCACTGAAATATATTTTCCAGACCTTCATTACCTTTTCACAAAATAACAGCCCGCGTTCCACAGTTTCACATTGACTCTCGCATTTTGGACAAAGGACGGTATGTAGATCCATGCCACGCCTATCCAATTCAACCCTCACTGGTAATCGCCTTTTTAGAGCCATCCATATGAAAACATTGACTTTCCTTGGGACTAATTTATTCCACACCGTTTCTTGACTACTATTCCCCACGTGAGTGATACAATCTTCAACTAGTGACGTAAGAGTTTTAACTTTAAAAACACCATTATCATCCAACTTCCACTTCTAGTTGTCCCTACACGATTGAGACAAAGACACATTTGTTAAAGTATTGATTAGCCCCATCCTTTCCCCCTCCGTCCTTCCCCTCGGAACCCTAACCCAAGACCATTCCCACCTCCAAACACCATCCACCTAATTCCCCCTACCCATAACCGACACCCCCTTATCACTTTCTAAGCGGTAAAGCCTTGGAAACTTATCTCTCAACCATCTATCATCCCAAAAAATCGTGTTTTCACCATTTCCAACTATTCTATTAAAAGATGAAGTGAATTCTATCCCTATGTTGTTAATAACCTCGCCAATTTTTATGATTTCACCCCATACCCCCGGATCCTTCCCACCCGAGAACTAGACCCCGTTTCCAAACCCATTCCCCCATCTGCCCCGTGAACACTTCTAATCACTTTACCCCACAATGACTCCATACCCTCAACGTTGTATCTCCACCACCATTTGCCTAAGAGTGCTAAATTCTTTGCTCTAAGAGACCCAATGTTTAACCCCCCGACCCATAAGGATCGATGACATTATCCCATTTTACCTAACCCATCTTTTTCTTTTCCCCCGACCCACCCAAAAAAAATTCCTTCTAATACTCTCTAATACATTAATCACACACGACGGAACACGGAACATCAAAAAGTGGTAAAACGGTTGGCTTTCAAGAAGAGACTTAACTAAAGTTAAACGACCTCCAAAAGACATTGTTTTAGCTTTCCAATCCGACAAACGCTTCTTGAATTTTTCAATTACCGGGCGCCACATTCCCAGCTTCCTCATATTTGTCCCTATAGGAAGCCCAAGATAAGTGAATGGTAATTCCCCCACGCTACACTTTCATGAACCGAGCCATACTCACAACATTTTCGTTTTCAACCCCAAAACCATATACACAGCTCTTTCGTTTTCAACCCCAAAACACTTTAGAATGTACATTAACTTACACGCATTGCCCCGATTCCACTCGCCAAAAAATATAGTATCATCGGCATACTGTTGATTAGATATAACAACATCATCTCCCCCTACTTTGATTCCTTGAAAAATTCTTCTGTTAACCACTTCCTTTACAATAATGTTCAGCCCCTCAGCTGCTAATATGAAAAGGAAAGGTGATAAAGGATCACCTTGCCTCACCCCCCCCCCCCCCCCCCCCGGTTCCATTTTAAATTACTTTGTTGGTGCTCCGTTCACTAGCACAGAAATTGAAGAAGACGTTAAACATGCACTTACCCATTTGCACCATTTATCCCCAAATCCCATTTGTCTCATTATATCCATCAAAAAATCCCATCGTAAACAATCATATGCTTTCTCGAAATCCACTTTAAAAACTAATCCCTTCTTTTTCCTTGATCTTAGAAACTCTATAACTTCATTTGCGATTAGAACCCCGTCTAGAATATATCTACCTCCAATAAATGCATTATGTACATCCTCGACTACCTTACTTATAACTTTCTTGACTCTTTCTGCCAGTATTTTCACAATTATCTTATAGTAGCATCCAATCAGACTAATCGGTCTAAAATCACCAAGACCAATAGGGTCTGTAACTTTTAATAACTGATCTAGGCTGTGTAGGACATAATAATAACAATAACAATAAGCAGCGGAATAATCAAAACACAATTGTTATTATTAACAAGGTTTCTTCGTCATCATCTCTACTCTAACATACACCAAAGCCCCAATGCTACGTGATCAAGTGTAGCACGGTTACACTTTAACAGCGATCTAAGATCATTGAGGCTTAACACTAATCACCCTAGACGTTTTCCCATAAAACGTCTCTACACACATACACCTTTCTAGGTTTACAACTTTTGTACGTACATTAAACCTATTCCCTGTATTCTCTTTATATAATAGAGAACTAGGGTTACAAAATACTACAAAGGACTAATAAGTAAAATCTTCTTTAGCAAGCAAGTCCCTTGTCTTTTACATTCTTCACTTTGTCATCATAAGTCCTTCATCTTTCATATTTTGTCAATATCAACTCAAGTATAATTCCTAACAATCTTCCCCTAGTTGATATGACAAAACGAATAAGCACGAACTTCCCCTGAAGCTAGTATATATGAAAGATAAACGAACTTCCCCTTAAACCATGCTATATCATCAAGGATCTTCAAGCTGCAATCTTCAAAATATTCTTCTTCCCCTTTTTGTCATCATCAAATAGGGGACAAATGTATGCAACCTTGATCTTCACAACCACGAATCAATATTACACATCCAATTCATCTTTCCAATGTTTCAAAGTTGCCCACCATTAAGTTCTCCACATCTTTAAATGAACTTGAAACAGTAGAAATCAAAACTAGTAGTAGTAATAATAACTAGCAGTAGTAAAAACCTTCACCTCGATGTAGCATATAAATGGTTAAGCATTTGAACACTTAAGCTTCCCCTGAAACCCATATGTTAACCATTTGAAAAATGTAGGCTCCATGTAATGATTACTGATGAAGAAAACTAAGTATAACCAACTTGATGCTGAAGTAGAACCACCCAAACTTGTGCCTTATATCTTGTACTAAAATTGACTTCGAACGTATACTTAACGTATAAGGAGATCGCAATCTCTTGACAATAAACACTGAGCACAATAACGTAACTCCTTCAAGTGTTTGTCAATTCGTAGTCACCTGAACGCACGAACAAGTTACCCCATACTGAAAAGGTATGATAAAACACAAACCTGTGAAACTCCACTTCATCATCAAATAGGTGATAAAAACCTTTCTTCGTAACCAATTAGAACAAATAAAAATGAGCCTTTATAATCTGTTAAGAACCATGTAAACCAAAAACCAAAAATCTTCCTCTGTGTGTTACCAATAACCTGTGTGTGTCTTCTGTCGAAAATCACCATACATCTCTCACAATTGAATTATTATTAATAATAAGCCCCATAGCCGCAACTTTTGATTTAATTCAAAGACATAGAAAGCAGCTTCCAATTACCATCAGTTGTGATCATTAAACTCCATAAATCAATCGAATATAATCAGTAGCAAGTAATACTCGACAAATACTGCCTACGAATGAAAACAGCAATCTCAAATGGTCAATAAATATGCTTCCAATAAGATAATCCTATACCAGCGTCCCATGATCTATAGTCGGACCCACAATTAAAGATAACCAATCAATAATTTGTAACACTTTTGACCATCGACCTATACATGCATGAGAATAAAGAAACACCATACTAGCACTCCATTGTTGCTTTTCAGTTACCCATGATCAGTCGAATATTAAACCAAGATCAAGTATGTCTTCCCCTCACTTGCATACATATATTTGAACCATGATCAGTACAAATGTTTCATATGGGTAGTACAAACTTGAAAAGCATAGCAGTGGAAACAAGCTAGGCAGCAGTGGAAACAATCTAGCGTAGAAGTGGTAAATTTGTACTACCAGTGGAAACAAATTATATGAGCAGTGGTAACATGTCTTCTTCAACAAGCTAGCAGTGGAAACAAAGTACTGACAGTGGAAACGAGTTAAGCGTAGCAGTGGTAATGTAGAACTAGCAGTGGTAAAATATAACGAGCAGTGGGAACGTGGGTCTACTTTCAATCAGAAGTAGAGTTACTTTTAATTAGTAAGACCAGTAATTGTTGCACCAGTAACCTCAAAACATAGCCTTACACCCAATAATTACGCATCATCAGTAACCTTACTCCCATTCATATAACCAGTAACATTATCTGCTATTCTTCCATACCACCAGTAACAATTTGCCTTTTGTCGCATAATTCCAAACCATGAAAATCAATATAGGAAAAGATGAAAGCGACAACACTCAATCCACAATCACCACGAGCATCACAGCCCATCAAGCGCCAATTCAAACAAGCAAGTACTAGCTGGCTATGGACCACAAGCAGTACCAATGTGAAAAGGACCTGTCATGGCAGTACGAATCACAAAAAGCTCATGTGTTCCATTAGTAACCTGACCTTGATCAATAAAGCACGAATCCACTCCCAAACCAATTTAGTGTGCCATCTGTAAAGTTACTTTCCAAACCAGTAAGCACAGTTTTACAAGAAATCGTATCCATACTCCAAGTTCCAGTAATACCAGCTTAAAAAACATTAAATACATGGCTTCATTAATGTCCAATACGGTTAGATATACTACTAGGGTTCATCCTTGAAACAATATTCAAGTCCCCAAAACCAGTAGCAATAATGAAGCAAACCATGAATTGAAGAACAAACCCTAACATCTAGGGTTCCAAAAATAGGAAACACTAAACATCGAATCGACTTCAAAGCTGCTTCTACCATGAATTATAGGCATCAAACATCGTTAACCAACTTCTATGATGAACTTAGACCAAGAAAATACGAATTCATGAAGTTTAGTATCAAGAAAACCCTAAATATCCGAAACATTATACCACTCTTTGCAGCAGTTTTCAAGAATTTTTATCTTTTTATTGGAAGCTCAGATTGAAGATCCCTCCAGTGGAACTCTTCCTTGATATGTTTACAACCTCCAGTAAATATTTCAGCCCGATCCAAAGGTTAACGAAGGAGATATCGCATCTTGAAAACTGACCTGCAGTGAGTTACGAAAATTGAACCACATTCGAATTTTTCTTGTTTTCTTCGTTCTTCTACGAACCAAACCTTGTAAGATCCCTAAATCACAAGCCAACCTGGTCTCTGATGCCACATGTTAATAACTGTTCTAGGCTGTGTAGGACATAATAATAACAATAACAATAACAATAAGCAGCGGAATAATCAAAACACAATTGTTATTATTAACAAGGTTTCTTCGTCATCATCTCTACTCTAACATACACCAAAACCCCAATGCTACGTGATCAAGTGTAGCACGGTTACACTTTAACAGCGATCTAAGATCGTTGAGGCTTAACACTAATCACCCTAGACGTTTTCCCATAAAACGTCTCTACACACACACCCCTTTCTAGGTTTACATCTTTTGTACGTACATTAAACCTATTTCCTGTATTCTCTTTATATAATAGAGAACTAGGGTTACAAAATACTACAAAGGACTAATAAGTAAAATCTTCTTTAGCAAGCAAGTCCCTTGTCTTTTGCATTCTTCACTTTGTCATCATAAGTCCTTCATCTTTCATATTTTGTCAATATCAACTCAAGTATAATTCCTAACAGTAACTTTAGGAATTAAGGTGACAAATGACGCATTACACCCTTCCAAAATTTCTCCCCTATCCTAAAACCATAGCACTGCTTGCATCACACATTCCTTAATAATACCCCAAAATCGTTTAATGAATATGAAATTAAAGCCATCTGGTACAGGCGCTTTCTCACTGTCACAACACTTTACTGCCTCCCACACCTCACTCTCACTAAATGGACGTTCTAAAACTTTTGCATCCTCCTCACTAATTTTTGCCACACTACTACATCGAAATTTCGGTCTCTCTCTTATTTCTTCCTTAAAAATGTTTTTATAAAACCTAAACATATCACCTTTTATTACTTCTGGATCCTCACTCCACATGCCATTCATGATCAGACCCCGGATATTATTCTTGTTGTTGCTTCTTCTGATGATAGAATGAAAATATTTTGAGTTCTCGTCCCCCTCCTCGTACGACTTGATTCTAGCTTTTTGTTTGAGCATGCCGATTTTTTCTCGATCTTTATCTATCCATTTTCTTCTAGCATCCAACCACCCACTCCTCTCGACTTCATCAAGCTGTCTAGACTCTGCTTCAATCTCCCATCTCATCGCCTCTCTCTTATACCCATCAATTATCTCATCTAACATACCAAACTTGCCTCTGCTCCATTCCTTCAAAGCAATTTTTACATTTTTAAGTTTGTCCCTAAACATACAATCCGGCCTATTTCCATGCACTTGCTTTGCCCATGCCTCCTTAATGATCTTTTCTGCATCAGGCTCATCAAGCCAAACGTCGAACACTCTAAAAGGTCTCGGCCCATAATCCACACAAATATCTTTTAACACAATGGGACAATGATCCGACTCCTTCCTGTCGAGTGCAATAGCCGCCAAATTACTCCATTTGTTAATGAAATTTGAAGACACCATCTTTGTTATTATTCGTCGAAATAGGTGAAAGATGTTCTAATACTTCGAGTGTGAAAAAAAAAGAGCGATTGTGAGGCTTCTTAAAAGATATTTGAATGCTAAAAGTGGTTTTTAAATTTTTAGAATACAATCCCTCATGGGCTAATTGATGTTGAGGGTGGTGTACATAGCATAAACTTTAGAACTTTTGTAGTTTAACAGATGAACTTTCGTAGTTTAATGGACGTATGTGTCGGTTGATGCGAAAATGCTTTTATATATTCGTATAGATCTATACGCAATAGATCTTTTCTTGTCATTTTGTTTTGTAAGTTTAATCATTATAAACAATTAATTTTTTATTTAGTCTTCTAATATTATACATATATTCTATCCCTTGGGACTTTCCCATCAAGCTACAATAGCTACAGTGTTTTATTATTATTTTATTTCCCAGCTACAGTAACTAATGGTCGTTAGTTACTTAACGAGATAACTAATGATTATTAGTTACTGTAGCGCTATAACTAACGGTCGTTAGTTATTTAACGACTGTTAACTAGATCGTTATCCTTAACATTTTTTAAAAAAATCCGTACTTCATCTCAGAGGTTCGTTTCATATTTAATTCTCTCATAATTTACATAATTGGTCCTTCATGTTATACGTCCATTGCAAAGTCAGTCCTTGGTCACTAACTTGAAGTTAAGTAGCTAACGACCGTTATCTTTAACAATTTAAAACAAATCCATACGAATTTGGTCCTGCATCTCAGAGGTTCATTACAATTTTAGGCCTCATATAATTTACATAATTGGTCCTTCATGTAATACATCTGTTGCAAAGTCAATCCTTGGTCCTTTATGTTATACTCATGTTGCAAAGTCAGTCCTTGATCACTAACTTCGCAATTAAGCGCTAACGTTAGGACACTTTCCGCAAAATATTTAAAATATCTTTACACGTTGCATTTTCTTGAGTAATGAGTCAAAATGGGTTGAGATTGCTTATTAAATAGCCTAATTATATTTTTACTACCATTCTTATTTTGCAACACTTGCTAAATCTTCTTTAGCAAATCACCCCGCGACAACGCGCGGGTGATCCACCTCGTTTAATAAACTAATTCGTGGGACTAGCCCGCCCGTTGGGCTGGTCTTGGAGCTAGTTTATTATATATCAAAGAAATTTAGGCTACACAAAAGAGGGTAGCCTTATCCTTTTGAACATCATATCTCCCCTCATAATCGGCAAGACCTAATAATATGAGTAAAGATAAATAAATTATGACAACCAATTAGACCCTAAGCGTTAAACTAAATCAAGTCAACCTCTAAAACCTCTATCTAATCATTTTCATTTGATATAATAAAATTACACAAGAAAAGGAAGTGGTCGTTTCTCCTCTAAGCATTATTGACACACACACACACACACACACACACACACACACACACACACACACACACATATATATATATATATATATATATATATATATATATATATATATATATATATATATATATATATATATATATATATATATATATATATATATATATAATTTAAGAATTAAATGAAAGAGAAGGTACCACAAACACAAAATGCCCTAACATCTCATATCCGATTGAAAAAAACAAGTCAAGTGTGTTTGGTGAATGGTGGGGTGGGATTGGAAATCTGGGGCATTGTGTTTGGACGGTGGAGATTAATTATTTGAGTCAACTGATTTTGTTTTGATGGGATTGCCACCGTGGCAAAAGAAATACGTAATCAACTGCTGTATTTTGAGGGGAAAAACAACGGATATATATATATATATATATATATATATATATATATATATATATATATATATAGGTATGGGTTAAAATAAAAAGGGCCTTATAATAAAAAGTGTAGGAAGGATTGTGAGGGCGACATGTGTCACCCCTATGCCACATCATATGACACATCATATGACACATGTCACCCCACCCCCCTACCCCCCCCTACCCACCCCCCCCCACCCCCCCCCCCCCCCCCCCCCCCCCCCCGCAAAAAAATTTTTTTTTCCCGCCAAAAAAAAATTTTTTTTTTGGGCAATTTTTTTTTTTTTTTTTTTTTTTTTTTTTTTTTTTTTCCCGTCAAAATGTTTTAGTGCATCACAGTTATAAAGTTACTACATCACAATTATAAAAGTTACTGCATCACAGTTTTAAATTTTAGTGCATTAAGATTATAAGTTACTGCAACATAGTTGATGCACTAAACTATTAACTATGATGCAGTAACTTATAATAAAGATGCACCAAAACTTAAAAAAGAATCGTATTTTAATTGTGATGCAGTTACATACATATATGATGCAGAAAACTTATGATAATGCAGTTTCTTTATAACCATGATGCAGTAACATTAAAACCATGAATGCAGTAAATGTGATGCAGTAAAATCATAATTGTGATGCAGTAAACGTGATGCAGTAACTTTATAACTGTGATGCACTAAAAATTTTTGGCGGGAATTTTTTTTTTTTTTTTTGCCCAAAAAAATTTTTTTTTTGGCGGGAAAAAAAAAATTTTTGGCGGGGGGGGGGGGGGGGGGGGTGGGTGGGGTGGGGTGACACGTGTCATATGATGTGTCATATGATATGGCATAGAGGTGACACATGTCACTCCCACAATCCTTCCTACACTTTTTATTATAAGATCCTTTTTAGAATAACCCCACCATATATATATATATATATATATATATATATATATATATATATATATATATATATATATATATATATATATTTTAAGAGTAAACTACAAAAATCAGCCTTCGGTTTGTATTTTACATAGCATCTATATCATGTTACTCATTTTTTAATGACCGTTTAAACGTCGTTAGTAAATTAGACATGACCCGTAATTTTTGCATACCACAAGGACATGACCCGCTGAAAAAAAAACACACGGACAATATATATGAAACCCAGTAAACGTTAAGGACCAATTAAGTAATTCACTCAATTAGTTATTTACTATTTTACTCTTACACATAAATGGTTGGAACATTTAATAATAGTATTTTATACCTTCGAATTCCAATTATGTGAAACAAATTTTTTATGTTATTTTAATTATGTTCACTTTCGATATATTGTAGCTTAAAAATCGAGTTAGTGAGCTAATGCTAAGTTAGTTTTACTTTAGTTTTATTATGGTAATATTTTTTGATAAATTCATGCTTTTTAATGGCAAGATATTGATAAAATTCATCGTTAGATAGATATTTATGTTCAAGTTTATCATAATGATTAAAGGTCAATATTTATGTTCAAGTTCAAAAGAAAAATTGTCAAAAAAATTTTAAAAATATTATGACAACTTTTTAACATGTTTTTTTTTTTCCTTTTTTTAATTAAATTTTTTTGACCCATTACCTGTCAAAAAATAAAATTGGTCAATTGAAAACAAGAATAAGACTTGTAACTTATGTACCAACAACCGATTCATAGTATTTTGAGTTAACTACATAAATAGTCCCCATCAAAAACATTTATAAAATTGAAAAAAGAAATTTTGTAAAAAAATCTGCCAAGAAATTTAACAAAAATCTAGTAAAAAAATCCGCCAAAAAAGTTTTAAAATACTTTTGTCAAAAAAATTTATAAAAAATATGAAAAAAAAAAAGAAAAGAAAAAAGAAAGAAAACACGTAGGGACTTAATATGTGATACCTCACAAACCACATGGTCCTTACTTTTAAGGGTATTTATGTCATTTCTGCAATATAAAACGGTCAACTAACGGAAAAGTGGTCAAGGGACCAAACCCGTTATGGGTTAACACCACAGGGAGAGGATCCGGGAAAAAAAATTTAAGGACCATTTTCGTTATACCGGACAAGCCACAGGGACGATTTAATTAATTAACTAAAAAAATAAAGAAGAATAAAAGCTTCACTTGTTTTGAGTAGTGGGCTACTGGGCTTAATGAAGAAAAAGGTCTAATGGGTTTTATGTATTTACTGGGCCCAACTGTAATGTAAAACTTAATTATTAAAGGATTGAATTTTGAACCCAACCATTTCCCCACTTCAAGCCCAACCCGTTCAATAACTCTTCTTCTCCACAACTTCACACACCAAAAAAAACACAAAATTGACATAAGAATGCACATTCAGCCATGGCTAAGATCTACCCTAACTTTTTCGGAAGTTGTCTCTCCTCTCCAACCCCTAATTATTTCAATAACTTGTATTTGTTTGTGTTTTATGTGCTTATTTCATAATTAATCTGATTGCTTATATCAGTTAACTGGTTTAGCGTATCAATTGATTACAGGTTATATAATTAAGTTTAACAACCTAATTTAATATGCTAGTAAAGTCAAGATCAATATTATGAGGGGTTTTTTTTTTTTTTTTTTTTTTTTTTTTTTTTTTTTTTTTTAGTAGAGTATCTAATATTATGTGAAGGTTGGGTGATGGCAGAAAATGTTGCCAACTGTTGGAGCAGGGAACAGAAGGGGTACTAACTGGGTGATGGGGTGAGTAGTTGATTATGGTCGGTATTAACCGATTAGGGGGAAATAAAATTGAACTATGAAATGATGAAAATTATCTCAAGCACCGCAGAGAGGACGAATCTGTCTTAAGGAAACTGTGGGCATCACAGGTAGGGGTGTCATAAATCCCGACCCGACCCGGACCCGAACCCGAATAAGGATAATCGGGTCGGGTTACTCGGGTCCAAAATCTAACTCGGGTCAACCCGATTAACCCGAGTACGAACTAGGGTCGGGTATCGGGTTCAAAATACTTTGCTATTCGGGTTCGGGTCAACCCGACTAACCCGAGTTTTTTTTTTTTTTTTTTTTTTTTTTTTAATTGTTTTTTTTTTTTAACTATACTCAATTTATACATATGATTTTTGGTCTGCAGTAGGATTTTTGGTTCTGTGAGGAATGTGCATTCTTATGTCAATGGCAGGTACTATTTGTTTTGGCCATGTTTATTAACAACTAATATAGATATGTCCCATTTGGCTCTTTGGCATGGCTGGTGGAGTATATGCCATATTGTTTGTTGGTTAATAAATGTGGTTGTGGTCTAATATTTTCAGTAGTTGTGTTTGGGATACTATGTTCCTTTTTACAATGTGTAGTTTTGTACAACCAATATGGATTTTTTCTGCTTTGGGTCCAACCTTTTTAATCAGTTATGGGTGTTTGTGTTTGAAATGGGTAATTTTGGTTAAAAATATAAATGGACTTATGGTTCAAATGCAACAAACATATTATGTGATTTTAACTACTAAGTTTAAAAAATCAAATTATGTGATTTGGGAAATGGTACAGACCCGAACCCGACTTGACCCGACCCGACGTGACCCGACCCGATTTGACCCGAACCCGACCTCAAATAGGGTCGGGTACGGGTATATTAATTTTAGCCTCAACCCGACTTGGACCCGACCCGTTTGACCCGAACCCTAGCAACCCGACCCGATTAACACCCCTAATCAGAGGCCTCAACATTTTCCTTACTTGTGTTTTTTGTGTCTCAACAATCAAAAGGTTTAAGGTATCATCATCTACACTTTTTTATGGTTTCATATATTGTTTATTTGTCTCTAATAGCAATACACATAATATATATACACATATTATACAACAGCTACTGAGTTTATTTGCGGCTTATAAATAATAGTAATTGAGTAGGGATATAGATGATGATGCTGGTCATAGGATGAGGGTGTCTTAACTGTGTTCATACTGAAAAATAGGTTTTATAGGATGACTAGGAATTATTGTTCTTAGTGTCTCAAATGAAGACAGATAGACCCGCGTATGATATATGTATACAAGATGAGTATAACAGGTTTCTAGAATTTGTTTTGAAATGTCTTGGAAGAATGCGATGATTTCATTGTTTCATGTTACAAAAGCTATTAAACTTGAAATTAGCTATATGTTAGTTGTTTTCATTTTATTTGCTGAAGAGTTTTGTAGTCAATATGTCACTCTCGGTCCTTTGCAAAATACAAATGTCATGCCTTAACATTAAAATGATATATGTCTTTGACACAAAATTCTCTTACAACGTTTGATGTACTTTTTCAACTCGCATTTTGTCTTTGACATATGTTTCTATAATATTAGTTAATTAGTAAAATCATGTGGCAATTAGTGTTCCTTCTTGATGTTTATATATTCTATTTACTGAAAAAACTGTTTTTGATCCGACAATCATATTAGTATGCTTGTAGCAGGGTGATGTTGTTCTACGATCTATAGTAAGGCGTGATAACTTGTGAATAAGTTACCAATGTGATAAATATCGTATATTTCGACTTGTTAGATAGGAGATCATGGGCTATTAGGTCTGTTGGTGTTCGTGGAGCCGTAAGTCTTGATTAATTATGTGAGATAGGATGCTCTTGAGCTCACTCATGTTGGAAAACATAATCAATTAATCTTTGTTTTTCAACATCAAGGCTGAAATTCGACATAGACAACAAAGGATAACAAGATGGGTCAAGAAAATAAAGCCTGCAAGTTTTGTTTTTGGGCCAACAAACCTAATAGATGGCAGTTACATAGTATACGCTTATTTAGTTAGGATTAGAACGTTTTAGGAAGCATTGTGTCGTTTGATTTTTACTGAAACAATATGCCTCTTCATGAAGCAACGTTTCATACCTTATAAATAGATAGGATCCTGTAAACATTCTTTGTAACCCATTCATTTTAATCAATATCAGATTTAAGGGTTCACCCATATCTTCGTGTTTCTCTATTTATCAATTCTTATTTTATATGATGATTGGCATGTTGTTGTTATGATCATTCGATCCTGGAATCCTCCCAAACAACCTGTGAAACAGTGGTATCAGAGCTTCAAGGGATCCAACAACATCAAATCATGTCTTTACAAATCATCATTCAAGATCAGAGATGCTTTTAAAATCGCAGAAGAAAAGAAAGCAACCATGGAAATAATGGATGCAATTAATATATGAAGATATGATCAACCTGGAATTAAGGAAGATCACAACAACAATGATGGTGGGAATAACCAGAAATTGTATCAAACGATAGAAGACATCAAGATTCAAGAAAGCATCAAGGAACAAGAAGATTGAAGAAGAAACAAAGATTAATAGATTAGGGAGGAATATGTTGGAAAACATAATCAATTAATCTTTGTTTTTCAACATCAAGGCTGAAATTCGACATAGACAACAAAGGATAACAAGATGGGTCAAGAAAATAAAGCCTGCAAGTTTTCTTTTTGGGCCAACAAACCCAATAGATGGCAGTTACATAGTATACGCTTATTTAGTTAGGATTAGAACGTTTTAGGAAGCATTGTGTCGTTTGATTTTTACTGAAACAATATGCCTCTTCATGAAGCAACGTTTCATACCTTATAAATAGATAGGATCCTGTAAACATTCTTTGTAACCCATTCATATTAATCAATATCAGATTTAAGGGTTCACCCATATCTTCCTGTTTCTCTATTTATCAATTCTTATTTTATATGATGATTGGCATGTTGTTGTTATGATCATTCGATCCTGGAATCCTCCCAAACAACCTGTGAAACAACTCATGCATTCGGCAATGCTAAGAGAGGCTGCTGGTCTTGACGATGTAGAGAATTAAAAGTCAAAATTTTAGCATAAAAGATAATTTTGACCCTAATTTATGCTAAATGAGTGAATATTGGAGTTCTATTTTAATTAGTGATTCTTGCTATATCGCTCTTTTGAATCATGAACCAGTATCCTGTTGATATTGGAAAGTATCCTCTTGTTTGTATCATATGTTGTAGCAGGCTTATTAACAGCTAAATATAGGAGCATGAAAAGGTAAGCTGTTAACGTCATTCACATTATTTCAATGTGATTCACAACGTCAACAAGACATTAATCTAATGAAACCACTTGTAGGCAACCAGACCATTGTTCAGAATTCAGATGGCCTATTATGAACTATTAATACCTTTGGTTCTGGAAAGGTTTGTGAAAATGTTAGAAGAGTTTGAATTTTTAGTTGGGTTGTTGGATCATAGGAGGAAACGTTAGCTGTTATAAAAATTTAATTATTATTAAAGGTTAATATTATCCCCTTGTTTCCATATCTTGGACATCTCAATGCGACTTTAGACCCAATATCAAACCTTTGAGGGTGTGTTTGGTTTGTAGACGTGAATCACTATAGGTTTGGGTTTGATAACATAGTGAATGGGAATGGGTATGACTTTTTAAACCCACCAAGCTAGATGGGTTTAGGTGGCAATTTGTGCCCGAATTAAAAAAAGAAATTGGCTAATTATGACTACTTTGTAAAAGATTTGGGCATATTTAGCCCTCTCCTTTTTTTGAAATGGGAACATATAGCCCATTGAAATCTTAAATGGGCACTAACGGGCACATATTTTTTTCTCAATCGGAGAACATTACGATCGTTTTTAAAGAAAAACTTATGCATATGATATATTTAAGTTTTTAAATATAAATAAGATATTATGTTTAAGGAATTTATTTCAGCGTTTTAAATCTTTTTTGAAGCAATTTGTATAACATGTGCCCGTTTGACCCGTGCCCATTTAGCCCGTGCCCGTTTAAGCCCGTGCCCATTATGGCCCGTGCCCGTTTTAGCCCGTGCCGGTGCCCGCCCGGCCCACCCGTTTTGCCACCTCTAGGTTTGACCAAAGCCTTATTTTGTAGGTTTCATTCCCAGTTTTAAAAACCATATCTATAAAACAAACGTCATTTATTAATTTTATTCTCATTCCTTATTCTTAAAACCAGATTCCAAACACACCCTAAATTTTTTACATGTACGAGTTGGCTAATGTTTTTAAACAGACGGGTAGGTTTCGTTTTGTTATTGGGTCAAAAGGAGTCGGGTCATTCTTATATATTTTGACACATGATACAAAATGATTTTCAAGCTATATAGATCATTGGTATATCTTTTAGGAAATAATTGTGTTTGAGTATTTTATTATTATTATTATTATTTTTTATTGCATACTTGGTATTCTTTTCCGGAAACATCGCTCATATATCCATTTATATCATTGTAAACTAGTTTTCTCTTTGCTATATTAACTTTGGAATGAGGATCCTGGAATTTAAGCTCGTGTCGGCTTAGAGGTTTTTGAAAGATCCGTTAATAATTATAAATTACTATTTACTTAGGAGGTTAGTAAAGCCTGAAAATGAAGTGGTAGCAGTTGCATAAAGACACCTAAGGTATGTCATATTCTGCCTAAACTATGAATCACGGTACCGCAGTAGGAGGGTTTAAGATAGCCCACTATTCAATAAAAAGCTAGCAATGGTCGACGATAAGGCTGATAAAATTTTGGTATTTTCTACTACCGCATCTTTGGCACAACATTCTTTATATTGATTTCTCAATGCCTAGGTGGTTAAAAAGATATGCTCTTTTGTCGAAATGGTACTGCTAATACTAGTAATGATTGTGTCTTTTAGATATGTAGAGGTTATTAGTTTATGATTAAAGACTTCCATAGAGAATTAGAAGGTATGGTCAATATTTGGTACTTAATCGAATGGAATTTGTAGAGACCGATAAGTTAACTACAAGTTACGTTAAGATTTATGAAAGTATGGTCAGTAGTCTGGTTTCCCTTTTAAAACGTTCCACAAGGACCATAGTTTTCTTTTATTTCATAGATGTCGATAGAGCAATGATTTTGAGGTAGGCGGTATAAATTTATCTTGACTTTGTCCTTTGTATGGTTTTGTTTTTGTTTTGGTTTTATATTGGTTTTTGTTAGGGGGATGAAGATTATGAAGATTACGTTTTGGCTCGAGATGATGTGTTGCTGAAGTTTGGGTGCTTGATATATTGGTAAAAGTAGATTCGCCACATAGGGATATTGTTGTCAAGCAACTTTTTCTTTCTTTTCTTTTGTACCATTATTGTTGAGAACACTAGAATGGTACCCGCGCAATGCGGCGGCGGGTACCGTGTGATTATATTTTGCGTTATTTGGTTACATGTTTAGTTGTATTCATGCTTTATAAGTAGAGATATTAGATATGGCTAAGCCAAATAATTTTAGTTTGAAGAACCAACCGCTTCCTAACAAACTTTCTAACCAACTTTCTTCCTAACAAATTAAATTTGAAATATTTTTATAATAAGCAAAAAAAAAAGGTCTGAATTTTAAGTCTTTCTAATTATAGAATAGTCCCAAATGTATTATAATGCAATATAGATATGCAGAAACACATGCAATAAAGATTTTACTGTCGCCACTAAAGCCCTTTTTTCTTGTAGTTGATCATGTTACTTGTTACTACTTTATGAAACTATATATCCATGTCTCAGATATCTGATAATTGTACTTAGGAAATTTAATAAGAAACGGTGTTTGGCGAAGGTTTTTGAAAAATTGTGTTTAGCAACAAGGGTTTAGCTTTTGAATTATGTTTAAAAGCTTCTATTTGATACACTAATCTATACTATTATATAAAGCAATTAAATTGTGGGGTTCATAAATAATTAAAATAAGGACATTTGTCATTTCTCAACTAAAAAATTATCTTTATTTTTAAAATTGAAATATATTTTTATTAAAATTACCTTTATTTTCAAAATGGGAAAATTGTCTAAAAATACTATCAACTTGTCACTTATTCCTTTTGTATGCTATGAACTTTTTTTTTTTTGCCTATTGTATGCACAAACTTTCTTAATCACCCAATTGTATCAATAAAACGCTTTTTTGATGACGTGGCAATACTCAATCACACTAATTACGGTGTAATTAATAGAATAAAAACCTGTAATATTGATACAATATGGTGATTAAGAAAGTTTGTGCATACAATAGGAAAAAAAAAGTTCATAGCATACAAAATGAATAAGTGTCAAGTTGATAGTATTTTTAGACAATTTTCCCTTTCAAAATTGAAATATCTTTTTATCTATTTATTTTTTTATGATCTAATTTGACCATTTTTTCTAAAATTTTGTGCTCTTTAATTCAATATCCATTTTGATGTATTTTTATGATTTTTTAGTTTTTACATTTTTAATGGTTTTATTTTATTTTGATTCAAAATTTTTACAACTTTTAACCATAATTTGAATTAATACAAACTTGAATAATTGATTCGTCAAAATTATATACTTTTGGAGAGAGTGATTGACGGATAAGAGAGTGTGAGGGTCTTTGTATATGCGGGATGTCAATATAGTGTTGCGGGAAAGATACGGGACACCCGAAGAAACACATACAACGAACACATATACATTCTGAGTGTTGTAAAACGAATTTACTAAGCGGGTAGAGAATTATAGGGAGAGTTGGGTTAGCAATTCATTCACTATATTTATAAAAAAAAATAACTATATTTATCGTCGCCGCTATGCGTGGGTATCCAACTAGTAAATTAAAAGATTTGTTTATCTTTTACGTCATTTTACATATTATAATTATACTTGCAATTACTTTATATGCAAGAAAAGTACTAGTCTTCCATATCCCAAGTCTTCTTAAAAGTCTTGGTCGAGCCGAGAAGGAATTTGTGGATGATAGACCATGTACAGGTGATGCTAGTTGTGCCAATTGGGTTGCATAATTAATGTAAATAGACCATGTACAGGTGATGGTAGTTGTGCTACTTGGGTTGAATAATTAATGTTATATGTCTTCCCAGCTAGCTATCATAAGTCTTCTTAAAAGTCTTCTTTGATATCAATCGTATTTAAGTCTTGCTCAAGTTGATAAGGAATTTGTGGATGACATTCTCTAAACAATTTATGTGACACGTACGTTAGACATTAAAATTAGAAAATATCAGCATCTTGTGTTCGAAGTTTTTACTAGATATGATGTCTGTCTCTCAACAATAAAATATAATAAAGGAATTTATGATAATCTTAGTTACATACTGATCGCTCGAAATTATGTATATATATTGTTGGTTGTAAAGAGATTGATTCGATACGTTGCCAAATAAAATTGTCAAAAGAATAAACTATATATGATCGTAATATGGATGAAAGTTTGGTTGTTCTGGCTCGCATCAAAATGAAAGAC
This sequence comes from Artemisia argyi, assembly GCA_030686995.1. Lineage (NCBI taxonomy): Eukaryota > Viridiplantae > Streptophyta > Magnoliopsida > Asterales > Asteraceae > Artemisia > Artemisia argyi. Next base: position 225,721,544 of record CM060680.1, on the reverse strand, counting down.
ATTCTTGCATCACGTTTCGGGTGTATGGAGGTATGAGTTTGCGAGTGTCACGGGTCTTATTAGGCGTTCTTTGGTTTCCAAGTTCAATTTTAGCTATGCTTCTAGGTGATGTTATGATCTTTGTTTCTTGGTCGTTATTGCGCTTGAGTGTCATTTTAGGTTGTTGCCTAGAAATCCATCCTTCCTGTTTGGCTTTCTTTATCTTCTATTTAGATTTCAAAATATATAGAAAATTTTGTTGTCATTCATGTCACAAGATTTGTTGCAGATCAAGTTGTCTTCACAAGTAGCACATGCAATATATAGTTTAACAAATGAATAGCATTAAGACATGCAACTCTAACATATTAGACTAATCGACTACGGATTATGATAATTTAAAGAATGAAACCGATATTAAATGTCGTTGTAGAACATCCCGGCTCACCACATGGGTACTCGGCTACTTGACTAGTATAACTAGTAACTAAATATATCAGTTTAAAATTTAATACATAATTTAAGTTAAAGCAAATAAGGAATTGATAAAAAATAATTTTTATTTTATATTATTAATTTCCAAACATTATAGCCGTATTCTACCGAAGTTTTAGCAAAGGAGTCGTATTCCACATATCAAATGAGGACACATTTTAGCAAATTAACTAAAAAATGAAAGATGCAATTGCTCGTGATGGTGTTGGTCGAGCTCATGTATACCCCAAACTTACATGCGCAACACACGTATGTATCTCACATCTACTTAATAATTGTTTGTTGTTACTTGTTACTACTTAATGAAACTATGTACCCATGTTTCACACATCTAATAGTTGAGCTTAGGAGACTTAATAAGAAACACGCGGTGTTTGGTGAACGTTTTTGAAAAATAGTGTTTAGCTTTTACGTAATTTTATGTTTCATAATTATACTTGCAAAGTGTAGTCTTCCATATTCCTAAGTCTTCTTAAAAGTCTCCTCTAAGTATACATAGAAAATAGTTATTATCAATCAAATTGTCTTGGCCAAACGGCTAAGAAAAATGTGAATAATAGACCATAGGTTGCATAATTAGTTTTATAAGTCTTCCGTGTCCCAAGTCTCCTTAAAAGTCTTCGGTGATTATAGACCATAGATGCTAAACGTGTAACTTGGGTTGCATGATTAATATTACATTGAAATCTTATTGTTTTCTTCTGATCCCAAGTCTTCTTTAAAGTCTTCTCTAAGTATACATACAAACTAGTTATTATAAATCAAATATTGTTTTGCTCAAGCTGATAAGCAAATTGTGGATGGCATTCTCTTCACAATTTGCGTGTCGCGAACATTAAACATTCAATTTAGAAAATTACATACTCTTTTTGAGTTTGAAGCTTGTACTAGATATATTTCTCAACAACAAAGTATAAAAAAAAGGAATTTATGATTTTCTTATTAGTTATTGTTTATACTAAACTTTTCGTTATTATAACTAGTCATCTTATTTGCTAATATTAGTTCGTCCTATATATAAACGATGGTCTCCATAACAACAAACGCGTCCAAACTAATGCCAAATCGAATGCAAATACGTCCAAACTAGTGCCATTATGGACCGCCTTATGCATCAAGACATAAGTTTCCTAGTTGGACTTTTCAAGAATAGTGTTATTACTAAAAAGCATTCTTTAATTAATTCTCACAAAAACTTTTAAGTATAATAATATTGCTATCAGTCTATAGCATTTAACTCTATAATAAAAAAAGAATTAAATGGCAAGTTTACTAATTTACTTATAACGAGTCATTTAGACCGGCCCGTGCGATACACCCAGATTGTATATAGTTGTTCATTGTGTACTGTTTGTGTAAATTTTTTAAGTACATGTAATTGAAACGTGGTTTGTAATGCATGTGTAGTTAAATGGTTTAAAAGTAAGTTGAGTTACAAGTTGTGCTAAATGAAGATTAAATGCATTGACCCGTGCGATGCACGGATTTTGTTTTTCGTTTATCTCCATTTAAAAATTTGAGATAATCGAGTTCGGGTCAAATTATTTATAAAACATGCTCGCTGAGAGATTTACATGTTATATTTGTTAGAGTTTGTGGATAAATATTAATATTCGTATGACTAGAATCGAACTCGAGGCCACGGGATTGCACACTTTGCGTATGAGAATCGATGTTAAATAATTAATATATAAATAGTTATATTTAATTATTAAATCACAAATATTTATAGGGTCGAACAAGGAAACGGGAGGGGGTTGAGTGTCGAGTTTTGGAACTTAAGGAGGTACTAGCAATGACTTGTTGGACAAGATTAAATGCTATATAAACACATCTTAGGTCTCATTCTCGTGAGACTAGAACCAGAAAAAAACGACACAAAATATATTATCCCTAAAACTCGTCTGACACATGCACTGCTATTACTTATGAATAAATAATGAATACTATAATTGTATGGTGTATTCATGATGCATGAATGAATATAGATTGCATGGTTTTACTCATCACATGCACATCTATACGTAACACTTTGTATGCAAAGTGTTATTCCTTTTATCCTTGTCAGACAATCGGTATTTTATATCCTTATGGGATTCGATCAAAACCAAGAAAATCGTGTTTCGTTGTTTGATCGTTTATTGAAGCTAAACATTGCTTTGTGCTTTATTTGTGATTCAAGAACTAGCATTCACATCGAATCGCTATTAGTACGTGTGTACAAGAATGTGGTACAATCACACTATTGATTGTATCTTGGATCGATTAACAAAACGGTAAGGGGTTAATCAATAGATCCCTAATTCATATAAACCCTAATTATGGTTCTTCAAGAATTCAAGATTGCATACGGTACATTCCTATTTATGTTTTTGTTAATAATTATATGTTATACTTGATACATAGCTTCCGCATACGTGTATACTTTGATTATGATTTATTTATATGATAGTCATGTTATTTAAATTCTAACAGTGGCATCACGAGCGATGTATAACATGTAATTGATTACTTAAACATAATAAAAATTGTATCTTTAATAGTTTTAGATACATGTTTTGGATCTAGGGTTTGTTTTTTTTTTAATTTTTTCGAAACCCTAATCCTAATTTTTTTTAGGGGGGGGGGTCGATTTTCCATGAACCCTAATTAGGGTTTGTGGTTTAATTAATTAAATTGTAATTAATTAGAAACCCTAGGTCATTAACCGGTTATTTGAACGTACTTGTGACCTACGTGGTAATTGTTATGCCTTAATCCGTGACAAAACATGCATGTTAGTCATGGATCATTAATTGTTTATTATTATTGTCACATGTTTAGATAGATCTAATATTGGGGAAGACCTCAATTATATTATTAAAATCAATTATGTGCTATGTGGTATGTGATTAGCTTTGGCCTACGCAATTAACTTGTCAATGTATGTGGCTCACTTCCATTAACAGGTGAAGGCCCTAGTTAATTATATGCATATTGAAACCTAGAATTATTTTAGAATTATTTTATTAGGATCTTTTCTAATCAAGATTGCATGTGGCCAATTGTTTCACCTTTATAATTGTTATGTTATTAGTTGTTTTGATTTGTCTTTATTACTTGTTTTATTGTTTAATTGTTGGACACGTTTATAAGCAATAAAAGGGTAATTTTTATAAAGAAAATAATATGGACTAATAATGGTGAAACTTTAAGTGATAAAGATTGAATCTTGCGGTGTCTTATGTGCCAACAACGGTTCGCTTCGCACGGTAATTCGCTCCAAGGCGAGACTAGCAAGATTCATACTTTATTACATGTTTTAAGATTTAATCCAAAAACTTTGGCTTGATTGATGGTTTTGTACAACATGTTTTTAAAAGTAACTCCTTTAAGACAAGTTCATAGTCGTGATAAGAAGGCTTAGAAAGAGCCTTAGAGTCTGCCTTGGTTATCACACTTACGGATACGTCTTAAATGATTCTCTTTTAACTTCATTCTTGTATAATATCATCTTAAGGTATTTTACCTCAAGTAAAACTTTTTGTATTAATTCTTAAGAATTAGTAATAAAAAGGTTTTGAAAACTTATGTTATAAAGATGAGTGCATGCATCTTTATACATGTTTTGATTTTCACATCAAAAATTTATACCCTTAAAATTTAAGTTATATGCCATCTAACTATAAGGAACACTTGGAATTAATTATTTGGTATGCGTGAGAGGCCAAATATTAATTACAAGGTAAATTTCCGAGTGTGCGTGAGACCACACATGGAGAATTTGCAGTTTCTAAGTTAGACGACTTAATTAAGTTGATGCGTGAGACCTAGAACTTAAGGCATGAGATGGGATGAAACATGCTTACATGACAAATTGATGAATCAATTTGATGTAAATCCCATAATGATCTAGAATTGGAAAATTGTTTGCCAATTATTGTTCGACAGATTACCATCTTTTATACTTTCATTACTAGCAGATCAACTGATGTAGTGAAATCTATGAAAAGTTGGATCCTAGATTTTCAAGAAAATTAGTTGGATGTATGAATATATCCTTGGGTATTATATTTTCTTGGAAATATAAATTATCGAAAATACTAAAATTGAATTTTGTAAATTCTTTTAAATGTATTAATGCAACATTAAAATCGTAAACGTGAGTTATTCTTTTATCATGTAAATTGATCTACACCCGTATGAGTTTTTTGGTTAGAGTCAATTTTGCTAAAAGAATAAACCAAGTCTTCTTTCCATTAGGAGAAGTGTGAGACTTAATCCTATTCTTTCCATAGGATGATTAGAATAGTCTAAATTCTAAATACATAACTCATAACAAAATTTAATAGTAAGATTATTTGCACTTTATGAGTTATTAAATTAGAAGCTAGACTGATTACTGCACAATGGTAAAAGACGAATTAGATTATTTTATCTAGTTGTTTTGATTTGACCATTTAAAGATACGACATACAATTGTTGGAATGGTAGATCTATATAGGAAGAAATTGCATGCCCAGGTTTTTCAAATTAATAGTTTGGAATGTGATGAATCACATTTACATAGTAGAATACATTCTTTTAGAACCTATATATAATTGTTGGAATGGGTTTTCTTAAAAGATGTAGGAAAGTAAATAGTACACTATTTCCTTTCACTGATTAATGAAACATTTACAATGTTGTCAAATTCAGTGGGAGTATTGTGTTCTTATGGCTGAATAAGGGATTATTGTAATGTTCTCTAATTCAGTGAGAGTTATAAGACTTATTGTCTTAATTGTAACTCAGATTATCTTTTGAATGTCTCAAGATAATTACTTTCCAAATATAGACACTAATATTTTCAAGGATAGTCATGTGCGTTTCCTTGATTGATTGAGTAACTCTATATCTACTAGTTATGCTAATGACACAAATCATATTGTTCACATTAACAAACGCGTGCGTGTTGTTTATGTGGTACATGATGTTGTTCCATGCACAAGTGGGAGAAATCTACATTGTGTGCAAGGTACAACACATAAGAATATGATTTAAATGATTCTCTTAACTGCAAAGTAAGAGACTATAGTTCTAATATGATTAATACACATATAATCTAAGAAACACTTGGCGTTGAAATTTAGTAAACGTGAGATGCAGGCTAAATTTTAACAACAAGGTGAATTTCCATGTATGCGTGAGACCAACATGGATAATTTACTGTTTCTAAATTAGACATCTATTAGAACATGTGTCAATAACAATAGTACTTCAACTTTAATATTTATGTATTATTGGAATGACATAAACACATGAAGTAATATAATACTACTTCAATAATTATATATTCTTAGAATGACATAAATAAATGAAGTAGTGTGTTAACTTGAAAATATTAATGATGGTGTTCATGATTACTTTAATTATACATGTTTATACTTTATTGTATAGTTATAAACATGAAGTCTTTTAAGTATTACAATATTTATAATAAAGTAAGACGTTAGCTTGTTATGGTCTTTTAATTAAGACCTATACAAGAAGTCATTGAGTTAATCAATGATTAATAACGTGTAGTGGGATTATAACAGTTTATGTCTTCTTTCTAAGACATGAACATGAAGTGACTTGATTAATAAGTACTTGGGTTATAAAGCATGCAATTAGCTTGAAAATACTATTATACCATTAAGTTGATTTAGTGGGTAAATAGACAAGATAAAAGATATATGGTTATCTTACATATTGTTAGATTGTCTTACAATATGAGTTCTAATGAAATACTAGATTATAGTATGTTCAGTTAGGAAATCAAACTCTTGTTGTAGTGTTTGGTTCAAGATAACTACATCTTCTTATCTTCCAAAAGTTATCAAGGTTAGAAATTGAGTATGGATTGAATATACTTAATTAGACTCCTAGAAGATTAATAAGAAGTTATTGAATTATGAAATGTGATGAATCACATTAAGTCTTAAAATTGAAGTTCTGAATTTGTTAAGCTACTTATGTGAAGGTTATTAACAAAGAACTGTCAATGTGTATTTGTAATGTCCTAAAAGAGAAAATTAGATTGTTGCTCTAATTGCTAAATATTATAGATAGTCTATATATTACTAAAGGCAAGTGGGAGTTTTAATTACAGGATACATAATCTTCTAAAAACAAACTAGTGAAAATAATGATGAGGCTTAACATGTAAATGATAAACCTCAAGATGATGGAATTATCATTCATAGATCCACTTGGATATCTCATATATTTGATTAATATGCTGACGACTATATGATCAAGTATTACCAAAATTATGATTTGGGTAAATTACTCATACTATGAATGTTCTAGATGCTGTTCATAAAGATATTCAAATTTAAAATTTGGTTTATCTTAATTCTTAATAGTTAGAGAATGATGATGAGTTTATTCAAAGATAATGTAACCCTAGTGGTTTAATTCTTTGTTAGAAATCATATGGACAAAATTGTATACATATTTTAATGCATATCTTATGATAAGATTATTAATCATATTTAAGCAATTAAATATGATTGAATACTCTTTCTTAAGCACATTAAAGATACAAATATGAGAATTGTCATGTTTATATGAATATGAAATTTGACAATGAATATCAAAAACTCTTTCTTGAATGATTACTTGAGCGAGGACGATAAGTAATCAAAAGGAGTTTATGAATTCAAATAAATCTTTGGAAGTATACAAAGGGCAATAATCCATGAATGGATAAATGCATGCATCTAGGAGATTACTCTTATATTTAATTATTGAATCTATGTATTGATTTATAATTAAAATAAGATAATTTCTAAGTATTCCTGAAAGCTAGTGGGAGTATTATGTTTGATTTACTGAATCATATATGTTGTATAACATATAAAAGTAACATTCCATATAAGTAAAATGTTGAGTCTTAGTTTGGAATGAAACTTTAATTTAATGATTTAGAAAATAAAACATACAACCTTGGAACTAAAGTTTATTATTTAATAAACATGTTCAGTAAATAAATCTAATTAAAAGTTATTATATAACTTGTGTAATAAATATTCTAATGGAATATGTTTTGACTTAGAATAAATGATCCTCAGCCTGGAATTGCTCCTAAATTCTATGTATAAACAATATGGCAAATTTTTGCGTAATTGTTTTATCCGACAATAAATCTTGAAAGATTGGAAGGCATTAACCATTACACAATGGATATTAAGTTTACGGAATTTAAAAGAGCATATTGTTGTTTGTCTACAATAATGCTGGTATAATTGAGACGACACTCAATAACTAGTCATGAAAGGATTTCATGAGAACTAGTTGAGCTCAACTAAGAGCATAGTTGCATTAAACATTAAAGAATTAGAATACTTTAAACTTTAAAATGCTTGAAAGTTTGATTGTCATAAATTGGTGGTTGAGGATATCACACCATTTATGAATGGTATGTGTAACTATATCAAGATATTTGGATATACACATACAAGAATTTTGCTAATTAAATTCTTGAAATAAGCATTCTCAAAATTATGATAGATCAAAGTTAGTTGAGTAATGTTTTGTCAACAAGTGTGATTGTCATTAATTGAGGCATAATTGTCAACAAGTCATTACTTGAGACAAAATTCATTAGCTAGAATTATCATGCATTGATCTATTTAGTATTTGGATAAAAGATATTAAGCAATTTATTATTTATAATGAATTAAAGTACTTAGTACATTTGTTTTCATTAACAATAAATTGTGTCCTATATTTGCATTTTTAAATCCGTGAATAACTTATGTTATTCTAAATTGTCCGTTGTCAATTAATGATATGGAAATATCATTAAACTAAGACAAATCTGAGTATTGGTTAGAATATACTTGAAAGTATATTGATGCGTTGACATACCAATTTCACATGATATTCAATGAATTGAATATAGGACTTATCCCAACTACATGATTTTACTTTATGGATCTTGTCAGTGAGTAAATCATGAATTGGTTATCCTCAGACTTGAGATACCAGATAAGAGTCATGGATGTAGTGCAGTTTTGTGAAGCAATCTACCGCTCACCGTAACAGGGAGTTATAAGGGTTGTTTTCAGAAGTGTTGCAAAGTCCATGGGTTATTCTTGTAGTCAAGAAAGAATTTGTTCCTTCAAATTTGTTTTGAAGTTTAATACTACTGTAGCCCTCGTAGGGTTGACAAGATATTTGCGTGCGCACGCCCAAAGTCTATCTGGAATACGTTCAGATGTTTTGGTAATCTTGCTAAATCATAAACAACGAGAAACAGAATTGTTAATTAAAGAATGACTAAGATCCATATCTTTATTAACGTGGTATTAGTAACAAAAGGATAATAATAATGATGAATCATTAAAGGTTTTTCCAGGAGACCTCCCTTGAGTTGAACTAGGGGCATTGGCGTGTTGCTAGACGCTAACCAATGTCATTACACTATTAATAGATATCCAAGTGGGAGCTGTTAGAGTTTGTGGATAAATATTAATATTCGTATGAGTAGAATCGAACTCGAGGCCACGGGATTGCACACTTTGCGTATGAGAATCGATGTTAAATAATTAATATATAAATAGTTATATTTAATTATTAAATCACAAATATTTATAGGGTCGAACAAGGAAAAGGGAGGGGGTTGAGTGTCGAGTTTTGGAACTTAAAGAGGTGCTAGCAATGACTTGTTGGACAAGATTAAATGCTATATAAATGACTCAAAATATATTATCCCTAAAACTCGTCTGACACATGCACTGCTATTACTTATGAATAAATAATGAATACTATAATTGTATGGTGTATTCATGATGCATGAATGAATACAGATTGCATGGTTTTACTCATCACATGCACATCTATACGTAACACTTTGTATGCAAAGTGTTATTCCTTTTATCCTTGTCAGACAATCGGTATTTTATATCCTTATGGGATTCGATCAAAACCAAGAAAATCGTGTTTCGTTGTTTGATCGTTTATTGAAGCTAAACATTGCTATGTGCTTTATTTGTGATTCAAGAACTAGCATTCACATCGAATCGCTATTAGTACGTGTGTACAAGAACGTGGTACAATCACACTATTGATTGTATCTTGGATCGATTAACAAAACGGTAAGGGGTTAATCAATAGATCCCTAATTCATATAAACCCTAATTAGGGTTCTTCAAGAATTCAAGATTGCATACGGTACGCTTTTATTTATGTTTTTGTTAATAATTATATGTTATACTTGATCCATAGCTTTCGTATACGTGTATACTTTGATTATGATTTATTTATATGATAGTCATGTTATTTAAATTCTAACAATATTGACCTCTTATATTGACGCCTTGTTACTTTTTAATATGTGCAAACTTATGGATGTCTATTTACCAAATTCTGAATTCTGATGTGAGTAGATCAAAGCAAGTTCTAAATGTCAATTTGATTTTATAGACAAAGTAAATGAGGGCATTGATACTCTCGCAAAAAGCTTGATGAATGTTTAAAGTGTCAACATTTTATCATGAAACATGACTCAAACTTTTAATTTTCTGTTTATTATTTTTCCCAACAGCTCAGACATCATTGTTAAAAGGTCATTTATATGCTGATAGTTTTGTTGTCTATCGTATAGTTTCTGGTTAACCATATAACATTAGATAATCTATCAAAACAAATAACTCTTCTTAAATAAAGATATGATGAAAAGCATTATTTATTTTACATTGATATCAAATTATCAACCACCAGTACTTGCCTTGAATTACGCTTCATGTTTAGGGAATTAACTTGGTCAGCTTATGTTAGATAAATATGAATTCGAAAAGGAGAAAATGAGCTAAAAATCATATGAGGGGTAAGTGGGTATTACCTATTGTTGTTGGTAGATTGAAATCAAATGCCATTGAGGGGATGTTGGCACCTTTTTTGGATTTAGGTGCAAGGTGAATTTATATTAATAACTCCAAATATGTACAATGCTTAGCATAATTATTCTGTTTTGGATACACCTACTCACTGGGTAGTTTACCTGGATGAGGTGGCATTCTGGGAGAAGGAACAAAGCATTAATTGTGTTTTTATTTCTTTCATGCCACATATTACAAGCAATGCCACATTGTTCGCCAAATCACATGGGTAGACTACCTAGTGGGTGAATTAAGTTTTCTCCGAAGATTAAACATTGTTTGCTATGTAATGGAATGCCTTTTTATAGTTTCAAAAAAAACATGTTTTCTTAGGTATCTAACCTTAAAAGGGAGTAACTGATGCAATTATGTAAAGAAAATGAAAGGATTTGTCTAGCTTTTGGCTATCACTAATAGAGGTCAAGGGTTCGATCCTCACCTCGTGTAAGGCCGGAGGTCCTTTTCTATCGTTGATAGAACCGGAAGCAGTTTCTCTACCTTAGGTAGGGGTAAGGCTGTCTACCTCTCAACCTCCCCCATACATCGTGGAAGACGGTATTGAGACTCATAACCCATGAAAGACGGTATTGGGAGTTACTTTACACTTTTTTTAAATTACTCATTACTAACTTGAAAGGAACAGAAGATGTTATAGTTAAAGATTCAAGCTTAATTTAAAATTTAACAATAAATAAGAAGGACCGAATCTTTTAGCATATATATAGATAATGATATGAAATAAATTAAAAATAAAAATAATAATATTAATCGGTGACCATTTACTCCATAGAATCCAGGTCAATAGGGCGTGTTAATTAAGTATTGGCAAAACGGGAAAATGACAAAATGCTATCATCTGACACCCATTTCACAACTATTATATTTTGCGGACTTTTCAAAATACTAAATTCTCAATTTCTCACACCCCATGTGAGATTTTCAAAATTTTGTTAGACATTGAATAAACCTGTACTAACGGTCGACTTTTGTTGACTGGTATCAACGGTCGGCTAAATCGACTGATAACAAAACCGTACCAGCAGTCGACTTTAGGACTAGTACCAACAGTCAATTTTAGTCGACTGGTAACAAAATCGTACGAACAATTAACTAACAAACAATAAACTGGATAAATCAAAGTATCCGTACCAAACTGGATAAACCAAAGTATCCATACCAAACCGGATAAATTAAAGTATCCGCACCAAACCGGATAAACCAAGTATCCTTACAATAAAAAACAAAATTTTTTTTTTCAAACATTAGAACCCCGTAAATAGTTAGGGTTTGTATGTGGAATATTTGAAGACAATTGATGCCATGCAAGTGACCTTAAGGGTATTTGTTTATTGATAAATGCATGAGTTAATGACGTCAAGGGTTTGTATGTGGAATATTTGAAGACAATTGATAAATGCATGAGTTAATGACGTGAAGGGTTTTTGCTTATTAATTAACGAATGAGAATTGTGGTAATGAAAAATGAGAATGACAGCAAAGGTTATTAGGTTTCGATGTAAACTAACAGCAGTTTGTTGTGTTTTTGTGATTCAGGTTTGACAGGTGGCTTTGGGGAGGCGACTCACTATAGCCAACTAGGTCTGAGGATTAGACGTGTTCTGATACCATATTAGACATTGAATAAACCCGTAAACTCATCTTTATTAATCATATTTATAGAGTACATATGAGACGCAATATTAAAACCCTAATGGACCCTAACCCACACACGGACTTGAGCCAACTATCTATTGACTAATAAATTTTACGTGACTTTAGCCAAAGATTAAGCAAAACTGTTGAACTCCTAGCGACACTTTCTTTGGTTTTTAGTGACTCTTATCCAAACATGCTAAGTGAAATAAGCGTTGCTACGGGTAAAAAAACTTCACACCAAATATTAGAAAACTCTCTTGTAACCTTAATCGCTCACACCAAAATATTAAAAACTCGCAAATACCAAAATAGTCATATATTACATATGAATATCGATTGAGCAAATAATTATTTTAGGCTATCAAAGTCTTGATGGGATTTTAGATTAGTTCAAATATTTTTATGACTTTTTATGTTTAATTGGTCAAAGTCGCCGGCAAGTCACTCGAATGTTATTTTCCAAATTCATAATTACATGAAGTTGGGTAGAGTATAGCGTCATAATGTTTTTATTCAACTTACAATACTATATTTTATTTTTTTAATTCCAGTAACGTGGCTTAACTAACATTAATAAGAAAATTGTACTTTGTAATAAAACTAACCATACTAATTCTTAATATTATAATATCTGTTCCATTTTTTTTATTAATCACCTAAAAAGAAAATAGTACTTCATCACACACACACACACAAAAGCAAAAAGAAAAGAGAAAAAGAAGCAAGAATCTATCTATTGGAAAATTGATTTTAGCACATCATTTTGTGAAAAAAAATTTGAAAAATTTTAATTGACATAGCATTCGTTGGGTAAATAACAAACTATGCCTCATTTTGTTTTAATTTAATTGTCACTTTTATAGTAAAATGTAAAATTTTAATTGACATAGCATTCTTGTGTAAATAACAAACTATTCCTCATTTTGTATTAATCTGATAACAAACTATACCTCATTTTGTATTAATCTGATTATCACCTTTATAGTAAACTCTTTCTCTCTCTTTTAACTGTAAAACGGACGAGGGATGGACCTATTTGATTCAGATGTTTGCGACCTCACCTGTTTAATTCTGGATTGTTTTCGACCCTTCCCTGGCCACCTCCAAATGTACATTTTAGCAAGATGTGAACACTTGACTTCTTTTGAGAAAACCAAAAAAACTTACCGCTAGGCCATTTGATGGTGGTTACTTCACTATCTCTTCTCTTAGTTTAATAGCAGAATATTTTTCTTAATCATATACTATTCAAATTTGTGACTTTTCCTTTCTTTTCATATTTTTATTTGTATCATTTTTTTTTTAGTCTTAAATTTAAGGCGTTTTTTTAAAGTAAAAATGAATATGACATCAAGTTAGATAATATTTAGTTTGCAGTATGTGTGTGTTTATTTAGGCAAAACAAGTCTTTTGAGGTATTACCTTGGCATGTGTCATATATGCTTGGTAGCTTGGGCGTGGTTTAATTAATTAATTTTTTTTATAACACCAAACCAATGACATAGAATGTTAACGATTTTTTTTCTTTTTTTAACCTTTACGTTTTAAGGGTTAGGAATTGATTCTAGTTATGTTAGTTTGAAGAGATAGAGTGTGAGTGTGTATAGTTTAGGTTACTGAAAAATATGGGTAAAGAAGAAATTATAATAAATGAATGGTTTGTGATTGGTTAGTGGTTTTAGTCTTAAAGTTGAATTAGATTCGCTACTTAAATAATTTTTCATGTAGTATAAAGAGGTGTGAAAAGTTTTACATGCATGAAAAATTCTCTAAAGATATTTTACTAGTGAAACCCTTTACCAAAAAGATTCATTAAAGATTAAATAGACAAATCGCGATGATTCATTTTTTTATCAAATTAAAAAAAATTTACTTTCATCATTTTTTTAAAATTAAATATCTCAAAAACCGTTAATCATTACACGAAACGAATCACATCATCGCGACGGGAATTAAAATGTGATTTTTGAAATCACACGTAACTTTTAAAATAGCAAATCACAAGTGATTTCACAAATCACATTTGATTTTTCAAAGCAAAAATTTCAACACCAGAATGATTTCACAAATCACATGGTATTAGTGATTTAAGAGACAACTTCTAAATTTTAGCTATAATTGGATGCCAAATATGTGTTATTTCTTAAAAATAGAGTAACACAATATTGACAGAGGCTTTACTAGTTTTCTTCTACGTCTTACGGATGGGTGACTTTTTCTTTTTTTTTGAAAAACAAGTAAAGGAAAATTTAAAGATCGTTTCATGCTTAGGATAATAGCATTGTCTTTTCTCTCTTCTTTGGCTAAGAAGAGGAAGAAAGCAATAAATTACAACATTAGCACTTCATTTTACAGCAACTTTTACACCGGTCAATGAAGCCCAACATGAGAAACGGAAGATAAAACCGAAGTCACTAAAGCACGACACAAAATTAGATATTCCGGTGTATTTTTCTAAAAGTGATTGTTGTAAAATTCAATTCAATTGAATTCAATACACACACGTTATGATTTACATAGCTAATACGGCCTTAATTGTTAATAAGGACATAAATGTATCATAGGGAAATTGTCAAACGACATAGATTTATCATGGAAAAATGGATGAAACATACCGGATATATAGAAACCATGAAGATGTAAAGTCACCAAAATAAGTATTTCGAACATGTAGTTCACAATTACTTTTTATTCACAAAGTCACATCTTGTTTCAACTAGATGAATCACGCTGGACTAAAACACAACTTACTTTTGATTAGTGCGACGAGATCTATAGATTAACCATAGTGTATTGACGAGGTCTAAGTTTGTAATCTCTTGTAGTGAAAAAGGCTTCACTTTGAAAACTTTCTAAAGGAACTCACCGTTTAACATTTGAGATGAGTTTTCTAGGAACAAACTTTTGGGTTTGGTTAACATAGACTATAGATTTTCTGGTAACTATAAACAAGGATAATGAAATCATAATACTTCGCAATTCAATCATAAATATTATCACAACGCAACGACTGATCTGTCATGTGTATCGAATTTACATTAGGTTCGTAATAAAATCGCATTTTATCACATTCAT
Source organism: Artemisia argyi (assembly GCA_030686995.1). NCBI lineage: Eukaryota > Viridiplantae > Streptophyta > Magnoliopsida > Asterales > Asteraceae > Artemisia > Artemisia argyi. The sequence continues at coordinate 225,706,452 of CM060680.1, read as the reverse complement.
AGTTTTTGTTTTGAAATGATATTTGAGATAAAAAAAAAAAAAAAAAAAAAAAAAAAAAAAAAAAAAAAAAAGTTAGATTTAGTAACTTATGGTAGTTGCAAAAGCTACAAATGTAGCTTCAGTTAGGAGTCACATATTGAACACACCAAACATATGTATTAAATATATTAAAGTACACAATGATTAGGGTAATCTTGAATATATAAAAAAAAATTATAGTTTTAACAATATGTCGCAAAGTTGAGTCAAACTGGAAACAAGTGTCAGCTTCAGTATCATAAATGCAAATTTTCTATAGATATAGGTATACATATTTAAGAATTAAAATAAAAGGCAAAAAAATAACAAAGGAATAAAAATAAGTGTTTTATAATGTAGTATAGACTAGTATGTCCACGGCCATGCTTAAGAACGGCCGACAAACGTCTAATAATCTTTTAATTATGGTCTTACATATGTACAGAAAAGGATTATACGCGTTGCGTATGTTTGACCTTGCTATCATGTCTCATTATCCTTAGATTTTAGTTCATGCATCTCCATAAAATTGTCACCGTATGATTAGAGGAGTAAATAAATTTTCTTTCTTAACAAAACAATGTTCACATACTTGGTTCTCTTTTAAACAAGAACATGTTTGGATAGTTGTGTACGTATCTTTTCTATAAGTATGAGGATTGTTTTAGGTTGAAGCAACACTTTTTGCATATTAAAAGAAAAGTGAGCTTTTTAACTTGTATTAAATTTGTTAACAACTTGCTTAAATATAATTATTTTTTCCAATCAACAATAAGCCATGTGTCAACAAATTAAGTAATGATGCACGAAGATTAACATTTATATCCATAGCATATGTTTATACTCCATTCTATTTTGCGAAAGACATGGTCATAGTAAAATAACTACCAAGTGCATCTATATGGTCAAATAGACACTGTATATTATTTTAATTAATTCCCTCATTTCAAAATCTTTAAACCCCTTTTCATTTTCTATAATATGCTAGAGCCAAATTGCTCCTGTAACTTTTCTGAAACAGGGTGAGCCAATCATATAATTTCTGTTGGGCCATACTTGTCCCTCAACAAAATATTCACAATATATTTGAGTGCCATGCCTACCCAATCTTCACAATCTATCATGTCATATATTTTCAATTAGGCCATACTTGTATCTCAACAAAGAAACGGAGCAAATAGTGTTTGGTCTATGTACTTTGTGTTTGGTTTTTATTACTGTAACGTTAGTTGGCCTTTTGAAAAAGAAAACTCATATACAGTATGACTGTACGAGAGTACTATTTGATTTATATATATAAATCTTTATACGATTATGATGTTAGTGTAAATCTTTATAAGATTATATGTTGATATTAAAACTGGTAAATGGCTTATAATGATGACCTGAAATTTATATTTATTGACCAAAATACAACACATGCATATATAGTTATACCACATATCAATCCAAGTATACCATCCAAACCACATTTATAATCCAAAGATGTAATTCATTATGTTTTTTTTTCATCTTCATAATGTTGTACTGCAGTAGTTGTGCCATAAAGATCGGGACAAAAAAGAGTATCTAAACAATGGAATGGTTCATGAAGATATTGTTGAAGGCCATGATGGATTGGTGCTGTAATACTAGAAGGATTTTAAATTCTCATTTTAATTCGTTTGTGTTTAAGTTGAAGTTAGATAGGTTTTTTTTTTTTTTTTTTTTTTTTTTTTTTTTTTTTTTTTTTTTAATGTTGTTGAGAGTAAGAATTAGACAAATCTAAAGAGTGAAATTTGGATTAGAAACTTTTGGTCAATGTTGTGGTAACTAAAAAAGTTGTTACTATTGTATTTATACATTTTATACAAAAACATGAACACAAACCCCTTTTATCATGTCCCTTACATTACTCTTAATATCCAAAAAAAGTAAAATCAGGGGCGTCTCGTGAATTTAGCGGGTCATGTGCCTTATTACATTGGAGGCCCTTTTACAACATCCGCTACAAAATCAGTAACCTTAACTAGTTAGACACATTAGAGTCTACATTAACAGTAATGTATATACTATTTTTTTTTTCATTTGATGATAGACCTTTTTTTTTTTTTTGTTTTTTTTTAAGTATAACCATTGAATTTCTCAAAACTTCTTAAATTTTTCTGTAAAGTCTTAAAAATTACTTCTTATATATCATGTGATAGAGAGTGTATTGTTATTATTATTATTATTATTATTATTATTATTATTATTATTATTATTATTATTATTATTATTATTATTATTATTATTATTATTATTATTATTATTATTATTATTATTATTATTATTTATTTTTTATAAAGCGATATATCATTGAAACCATGAAAATTACATGAAATTAGAGGGGAGTCTAGACACAATCTGTGCTCCCACCCCTTTTTGAAATGCATGTGATTAATTTTCTTGAAATATAGTTATAGCAAAAATTCCTTTTACACATTACACGATGATAAATTATTAGGATAACTTCTGAAGATCAAAATTACTATCTTGTAGATATATATTTCATAATTGGGTTGTTATGACTATACCATAAAATGAAGCTAAACAAAATATTATAGACTCATGACTTAATTGATAAAGTGTAGACTACAGGGGCTAAACATGGAATATAGCATAAACAAAGGTAAACTTTTGGAATCTATGTCATCTTCTTCACTAGACAAACCTTCATATTCACTACATTAAAAACAAATTTTGAGCTCTATTTCTCCGATGTGATGCAAATCACTAAATTACAACATTATACAATGTATTAATTTCATCATAAAACATCATTTGCTTGGGTAAAAACTTCCAAAATTGAGTTTATAATAAGGTTACTGATTTAGAAATTGGGGCCCTAAGAAAATGGAGGCTTTGTGCCGTTGTACACCCCGCACATGCTTAGATCCGGCCATGGGTAAAATTCAATTAAAAAAGACCTGATTTTACACATGACGGACAAAAAACAAAACAGCTTTTGTTTTAATAAGCGAGAGTTATTTTTTATTTTATTTTTTATTTTTTTTACATATCGAGAGTTAATTCATACATTGAAAGAGCTGCTTTTATTTTCTCTAATACTTCTAATATTGAAGTTCTATACCAAAATACATGATTAAATGTTTACACTTTACACGTTGCATCCTAAAAGTAGTGAGGTACAGCCAAAAGGAAGGTGTCAAGTTGCTAACATCTTGGACCATTATCCCTTCAATTATAGGTAGTCTAGTCTTTCCACTCTCAAGTTTCTTTCAAGTCTTTTATAATATGATTAAAGTCACGGTTACATTATAAATACCCTTTCCTTAAAGTCTTTTATAATATGATTAAAGTCAGGGTTACGATATAAATACCCTCTTGGCTCACAAGAAAAGTATAAAAAAGTATAAAAATATGTGTACTTACAACCTCCAATAATTAACAACTATGCAAATATACCCTAGAAAACGACAGTACACAAGAACTGTGAGCGAATGATATATCTAGAGTAACTACAAAATGAATTTTAGTTTACTAAAGATGTAATTCACATATGTAAGTTTTAAGACTTGTTCAACTTTTTTCTTTTGTTTTTTCTATCTCTTATATATGTACCTTCTGTTGTAAGTACACATTAGATTTTATATACTTCATTATGTTTTTTTTCATCTTCATAATGTTGTACTGCCAGTAGTTGTGCCATAAAGATCGGGACAAAAAAGAGTATCTAAACAATGGAATGGTTCGTGAAGATTTTGTTGAAGACCATGATGGATTGGTGCTGTAATACTCGAAGGATTTTTTCATTCTCATTCTAATTCGTTTGTGTTTAAGTTGAAGTTAGATTGTCTTTTGAATGTTGTTGAGAGTAAGAATTAGACAAATCTAACGAGTGAAATTTGGATTGGAAACTTTTGGTCAATGCATGCTGTGGTAACTAAAAAAGTTATCACTATTGTATTCATACATTTTAAACGACTTTGGTATTCCACATGGGAGTGTTATGACATGCTACAAAAACATGAACACAAACCCCTTTTTTCCAAAAAAAAAAATAATAATAATAATAATAAAAAAAAAAAGGACCTGCTTTTATGATATGTTTCTTCCATTGTTTAATAAGCAAAGAGCTGTTTTTATTTCCTCTACAACTTCCAAACAAGTTAAATAATTGCTTCTAGTATACAAGTTCTGTACCAAAATGCATGATTGAATGTTTACAAGTTGCATCCAAAAAGAAGTGAAGTACAGCCAAAAGAAGGCGTCAAGTTGCTTACATCTTGTCCCTTCAATTATAGGTGATGCTAGTCATGCTATATGGATGGCATGATTATGTTAGAATATGGACATTATTTTAGTAGTCGTATGTTAGGATCGAACTCGAGATCACGGGATTGCACACAATACATATGAAGAGAAAATGTAATAATTATTTATAAAATGTTATAATTAATTATTAAACACAAAACAAATAATAATAATTAGTATTATTGATTAATGACTAATTATTTATTAAACGAAGATTAGGAAAGTAATACTAGACAAAACATGGAAACAAGAGAAGGTTCCGGAAACCCTCTTTGGGCTCCAAAACCGATCGGCAAGGGGGTGAACCCACCTCATTTGTGCCTTGAGCTCCAAGTTTTGTGTAGTATATAAGCAAACCCAAGATGCATGTTTTTCTCATAACTTGTACACACACATCTTGGTGTTTTTCTCTCCTCTCTTTTCCTTGATCGATTCATCAAACAAAACCCTAAGGGTTTTTGGTTTTCATTGATCTAAAAAGATTTTGTGTTTATTACTTGCAAATACTTTTCTTGAATTAGTACGTGTGTACAAGAACGTGAATCAAACACACTATTGTTTGATTCTTGGATTGAATTACAAAAGAGGTAAGGGGTAATTCTTATAATCCATATAAACCCTAATTAGGGTTCTTGGTTCCGGAAGATTGCATTCGATTCTTGTTCGGGCTAGAATCGCAAGAGGTTGGTTTACTTTTATATTCGGTTAATTAATTACATGTTATTTGTTCTTGTTATAATTGCTTCCGCTATGCTCACTTTGATGTACTTGGTTTATTTATATGAAGGTCATGATATAATAATTCCAACAGTGGCATCTAGAGCCGTTATAATGTGTAATTAATTATCGAAACGCATAAAAATTGAATCTTGATTCGTTTAGTTACATGTTTTTAAGGTTTTTTTTTTTGATTCCTAACCCTAATTATTTTATTGGGTCGATTTGACCTTTAGGGTTTTTAGGGTTTTGGTTTTGATCTTAATATGGTTAGAAACCCTAGGATGTCATGTAATTTGTTATGCGTTTTAGTAAACGATCTTGGTGCAATGTGTTAATTGTTAAGCATAATCCATGAAAAGTGCATATTTGCATGGATTTAATTGTGTGATAATTTAAATGGTTTAAATTGAATATTAATTAATTGTTAAGTTATATCAAAACATGTAAATTTATTAATAGATGTCGAATTGGGGAAGACTCCAATATTAAGTAATCAATTATGTGCTATGTGGTATTTGTTTAGTTTTGGCTTACGCAATCGATTTATCGATGTATGTGGCTCTTTTTCCTTTGAAGAAGAAAGTATTAATTGAATAAATACGTTATACACCTAGACTTGATTATTAATAGGACTATTGAATAAGATTTGCATGTGGCTACATGTTTTATACATATTTAATTGTTATGTTATGTATATGTTTATTTGGTTGTTTATTTTTTATTTTATATTACTTGTTTTTGTTTATTATAATGTTAGACATGTTTATAAACGAAAAGGGTAATTTTTGAATAGAAAAATAATACGGACTAAATAAATGGCGAAATTGTTTTGGTTTTAAGAGTTAAAATTTCAAAGGATTGGTTGATTGATGTTTTTGTACATAGTGTGCGAAAGGCGGACCGAAGGTTGCCATCCAACGTACTTGTAGAGAGGGGTTATTAAAGACCATGCACCTACCGGTTCTCTACAACTGCCTGGTTGCCGACCCTAGACTTACCTATATCACTATATTACATACACTGTCATCTTAAGGGTGAATTAACCACAATTCCACAATGATTATCCGAAACACTAAGCTTTCGGGCTTATGCAAAAGTACGATATAGTGGACGATAATTGATGGTAATTCTTTAATTGGTGAACCCGATACCTCAATCAAAACTTTGTTATTTTATTCTTAGAAAATTGGTAATAAAAATGTTTTGTAAAACCAATGTTATGAAGTTGTATGCATGCTTCTTCATACATTATTTTGATCACGTCAAAATTTAATACCCTTATAAAATTAAGTCGAATGCCCTCTAATTAAGAACACTTGAAGTTGTAATTTACGTCATGTGAGAACTTGGGCGAGATTGCAATGGAGTGGTAAATTTCATAAATTCATTGCTAGCAGATCAACTGATGTGATGGATTTATGAGTTTGCAGTTTTTAAGTTAGACGACTTAAATTGAGTAGGAAGTGAGATCTTGGACTCAAGGCATTAAGATGGGGATCAAACATGCTTACAATACAAAAGTTTTGTGATTGTAAATCCCATAAATCTAGGAATTGGACAAATGTTATGCCAATTATTGTACGACAATTACCTTGTTGAATACTATCATTACTAGCAGATCAACTGATGTAATGATACTATGTCAATTAGGATCCTAGCTTTAAGAAAATACTACGGTTTATATGAATATTTACCAATGGGTATTTTATTTTCTTAAAGATCTAATTTTCGAAAATACTAAAATTGAATTTTGTAATTCATTTTAATGTATTAATGCAACGTTCAAACCGTAAACGTACTTTGGGCTTTGGTAAATTGATCTCGTTCTGTTTTCAAACAAATGTTTGATTAAGAATAATTTACTTAAAAGACAAAAGAAGTCTCATTTCTATGAAAGAAGAGTGAGATACAATCCTATTCCTTTTCATGATGAGAAAGGATAATAGGAATATTAGATATGTCTAAATTCTAATATAACTCATAGCAAATTTTTTAATAGTTAAGAAAATTGCGTACATTTTCATAGGGATTTTATCATCCTCATTCGGTGATTAAATTCTTAATAACAAATATGATATTTGGTTAACAGAAAATTATGTATGACATTTTATGAGTTATTATAATTAGAAGCTAGACTAATTACCACAAAATGTTTAAAAACAAACTAGTTGTTTTGACTATTTAAAGGTGCTACATACATTGTAGGATGGTAGAACTATTAAGGAAGAAATTGCATGCCCAATTTTTCAAGTTAATAGCATTTGGTGGATAGTCCATCATTTACGTAGTAGAATACACTCTTTAATGCATAAGTAATTGTTACGTATGGACATTTAAAGGTGTAGGAAAGTGAAAAGCACAATATTTTCTTTCACTAGATATGAAACATTTTAAATGTTGTCAAATTTAGTGGGAGTATTGTGTGCTTATTACTGAATAAGAAATTATTGTAATGATCTTTAATTCAGTGGGAGTTACAAGCTTTGACATCTTGGTAGCTAAAGATGATTACTTTCCAAGTGTAGACACTCATACTTTTAAGGAGAGTCTTGTACGTTTCCTTACTAGACATTGTTGTTTTACATAACTTGTTATGCTAAAATCTATGACACAATCATATTGAACACATAAACAAATGCATGGCATGTTGTTTATCAACTATATGAGGTTGTTCCATGCACAAGTGGGAGAAATGTTATCTTTATTGTGTGCAAGAAACAACTCATAAAGATATGATTTAATGGATTCTCTTGACTACAAGGTAAGAGAATAAAGTTCTAATATTAATTCTAGAAACACTTGGTGTTACAATTTATGTTATGTGAGAGCTTAACTAGATTGCAACAACAAGGTGAATTTCATATTTTCATTACTAGCAGATCAACTGATGTAATTGAACTATGAGAATTTGCAGTTTTTAAATTAGATACCTATTAGAACATGTGTCAATATGATATCAAGACTACTTTAATTAGTATATTTATGAATTCATGGAATGACATAAATTAATTAAGTAATCTAATGCTACTTCAATCTGACTATTTATGTGTTCTTGGAATGACATAAATAAATGAAGAAATAATGTTATTTACATTATTGTGAAGTAATATATTAACTTGAAATTACTATTGAAACCAAAAGATGGTGTTCATAATTACTTTAGTTAAACATGTTTATGTTTCATAGTAAAGATATAAACATAAATTCTTTTAATTGTTAAAAGACTTATAATAAAGTAAGACGTTATCTTGTTATGTTTTTAATTAAGACATATACATGAAGTTGTTAAATTGTTAAATGACTTATAACGTATAGTGGGATTTTAACAGTTTATGTTTTCTTGTAAAGACATGGACATGAAGTGACTTTGTAAAAAGTACTTGTGTTATAAAGCATGTAATTGGCTTGAAAATTATTATACCATTAAAATGCATTAGTTGGTAAATAGACAAGTCAAAAGGAAATATGGTTATCTTAAATATTGTTAGATTGTCTTACGATATTAATACTAATGAAATACCAAATGTTTATGGTATGTTCAGTTAGTAAAATCAAACTCTAGTTGTATTGTTTGATTAAAGATAACTATGACTTCTTTTCTTCCAAAAGTTTTCAAGGTTAGAATGTTGAGTATGACTTGGACATATTTAATAAAACTCCAACATAGAAGATTAATAAGACATTATCATATGATGGAATGTGATGAATGTGATGAATCACATTAAGTCTTAAATTGAAGTTCCAAATTTGTTTAACTGCTTATGAAGAGGTTATTAACAAAGTAAAGTCAGGAACTGTCAATATGTATTTGTAATATCCCAAAAGAGAATATTGTATTGTTTCTTTATTTGCTAAGTATTTAAAGATAGTCTTTAAATTACTAAAAGCAAGTGGGAGTTTTGATCTTTAAAAGATAAAATTACAAGATACATTATCTTCTAAAATACGCTAGTAAATATCACGATGAAGTTTGACACTTGAATGTTAAATCTCAACATGATAATAAAGTTTGACATTTAATTGTTAAATCTCAATATGATGGAATTATCATTCATAGAATAGCAAGATATCTCAGATATTTAATTAATATGTTGAGAGCTATGATTTACAGGATTATTGTAAACCTGATAATCATTATGATACATTACCAAATATGAAATTGGGTAAAGTATACATGATATGAATGATTAAGATGCTGTCCATAAAGATAATCAATTTTAGAAATTTGGTTTATCTTAATAGTTAGACTAGAAAATGAAGATGAGTTTCTTCAAAGATTAGGTAACTCTTGTGGTTTAAATCTTTGTATAGAAATCATATGGACAATATTGTGCACGTATTTAATGCATGTCTTATGACAAGATTATTAATCACACTTAAGCAATTAACTGTGATTGAATATTCTTTTCTAAACACATTAAATAAATAAAGATTATAATTGTCATTGACAATGGAATATCAAAACTCTTTCTTGAGTGATTACTTGAGCGAGGACGATAAGTAATCAAAAGGAGTTTATGAATTCAAATAAATCTTTGGAAGTATACAAAGTGCAATAATCCATAGATAGATAAATGCATGCATCTAGAAGATTACTCTTATGTTTAATTATTAAATTCATGTTTTGATTTATAATTAAAATAAGATAATTTCTAAGTATTCCTAAAAGCTAGTGGGAGTATTATGTTTAATTTCTTAAATCATATATGTTGTAGAACATATGAAAAAGTAATATTCCATATAAGTTAAATGTTAAGTCTTAGTTTGGAATGAAACTTTATTTGTAAGATTTAGGAAATAAGACATACAGCCTTGGAATAAATGTTTATTGTTGAAACATGTGCGGTAAATAAATCTAATATAACATGATATATTATTTAGAAAGTCTAAATGGATATGCATAGCATGAATAAAATCTAAGTATGACTTAAATATTTTTCATGAACATCATGTTTTGTTGTATCATGCTTGATTACAAGATGATTAGGCAATATTAATATCTAATTAAAAAGTTATTAGATAACTTGTGTAATATTCTAAAAGAATATGCTTGATTATAGAATCACATCCTAAAATCTGGAATAGCTTCCAAATTCTATAGATGAACAATTTTTCAATTGTTGTGAAAATTGTCATAGCCAACAAACTTGAAAGTTTGAAGGACATCAAACATTACACAATAGTTATTAAGGTTTACGGGAAAGTTTTAATAGCATATTGTTGTTGCATACAATGATGCTAATGAAATTGAGATGACACTCAATACTAGTTATGGTAAGGATTTCATCCTTGGCTGTTACTAGTTATGCTTACTAAAAGCATAGTTGCATTATACATTAAGAGAATAAGAATACTTTAAACTTTTAAATGTTTGGAAGTTTAATTATCATAAATTGGTGGTTAAGGATGTCTCACATTTTTATGAAATATAATATGGCATTATCAAAATAGTTGAGTATGCACATATAAGAATTTCAATTGTTGAATTCTTGAAACAAGTATTCTTAAAATTCCGATAGATCAAAGTTGGATGATTTATGTCTTGTCAACAAGTATGAATGTCATTGCTTGAGACATAATTCATCAACAAGAGTTATCATGCATTGATCTATTTAGTATTTGGATAAAGGATGTTAAACAATTATTATGATAAATTGAAATACATGGTATGTTTAATTTATAATATATTGTATCATATATTTGTATGTTTAATCCATGAATAAATGTTATTCTAAATTGTCCGTTGTCAGTTAATAATATGGGAATATTATTAAATCAAGACAAATCTGAAGGTTGGTATAATATACTTAAGTATATTGATGCGTAGTCATGCCATTTCAGATGATATTCAATGATACCGAATATAGGACTTATCCCAACTACATGATGTTACTTTATGGATTTTGTTATTAAGTAAATCATGAGAAGTTATCCTCAAACTTGAGATGCAAGATAAGTGTCATGAATGTAGTACATTTTTGTGGAACAACTTAACGCTATACGTAACTGGTAGTCATAAGGGTTGTTTTCGAAAGTGTTACAAAGTTTGTGGGTTTTGCTTGTATTCAAGATAGAATTTGTTCCTTCAAATTAATTTTTGGAGTTTAATACTGCTGGGCCCCTCGTAGGGTTGGTAAGATGTATGTGTGGCCACACCCAAGATCTCCCCTGAATATGTTCAGAAGATTTGGTAATCTTACTCAATCACAAACAACGAGAAACAGAATGGTTAATTAAGGAATGACTTTAATCCATATCCTTATTAACATGGTATTAGAAACAAAAGGATAATAATAATGAGAAATCATTAAAAGGTTTTTCCAGGAGCCTTACTCGAGATCGTACTAGAGGCATCGGCGTGTTGCAAGACGCTAACCGATGTGATTACACTATTAAAATATGTCCAAGTGGGAGCTGTTAGAATATGGACATTATTTTAGTAGTCGTATGTTAGGATCGAACTCGAGATCACGGGATTGCACACAATACGTATGAAGAGAAAATGTAATAATTATTTATAAAATGTTATAATTAATTATTAAACACAAAACAAATAATAATAATTAGTATTATTGATTAATGACTAATTATTTATTAAACGAAGATTAGGAAAGTAATACTAGACAAAACATGGAAACAAGAGAAGGTTCCGGAAACCCTCTTTGGGCTCCAAAACCGATCGGCAAGGGGGGTGAACCCACCTCATTTGTGCCTTGAGCTCCAAGTTTTGTGTAGTATATAAGCAAACCCAAGATGCATGTTTTTCTCATAACTTGTACACACACATCTTGGTGTTTTTCTCTCCTCTCTTTTCCTTGATCGATTCATCAAACAAAACCCTAAGGGTTTTTGGTTTTCATTGATCTAAAAAGATTTTGTGTTTATTACTTGCAAATACTTTTCTTGAATTAGTACGTGTGTACAAGAACGTGAATCAAACACACTATTGTTTGATTCTTGGATTGAATTACAAAAGAGGTAAGGGGTAATTCTTATAATCCATATAAACCCTAATTAGGGTTCTTGGTTCCGGAAGATTGCATTCGATTCTTGTTCGGGCTAGAATCGCAAGAGGTTGGTTTACTTTTATATTCGGTTAATTAATTACATGTTATTTGTTCTTGTTATAATTACTTCCGCTATGCTCACTTTGATGTACTTAGTTTATTTATATGAAGGTCATGATATAATAATTCCAACAGATTATACATACAAAATAGTTACTGTTATTAGTCAAGGAATTAGTGGAGGATAGGCAAAAGGTATTGCTAGTTGTCTCTTGCTCAACCCGACTATAAAAAGCCAATACTTGTTCTTATTTTAAGTAAATTTCCAAAAATGAAGTCACCCCAAGCAATAATTCACTTATCATCTTCCTCTCTTATTTCTTTTCTTTTTTACAGTCTTGCATAGTGTGAACTACTAATCTGTATTTATTTAACTACCCACTGCCTAAAAAAATTCATTTTAGATAACAAACACTTATAATTAGTTGTGAATCAGGTTGTGATTAGTTTACAATTGAATGTAAATGTTTTTTTTTTTTTTTTTCCTTCCTAAAAAACTGAATCATATTTAATTATATGTTGCAAGTTTTGTTCAAAAAAAATTATTACGAGGAGATCATCAATAATGAAACACACAAAACGCTAAATATATGACACTGATTAATCAATAACATACTTTTTCTATTCTTTTTTTCATACACCTATAACAATTTTTATAGTACCGATCAATTTTCTACATACATATGATTTTTGCGTGCTTAAAGGGCCTCTAATTTTTTAGCTACACCCAGGGCCTCTAAAGTCCTCGGGAAGGGCCTGTGTTATGTGATGATATTATACGATCTATTTCAATTACATTTACGTAAACAAACATTAGAAGTACGCAACGAAGTGCAGCTACGAACGACACTCGTTAGTTATTTGTCTACGATATATGCAATATAAGTGTAGTCTTCCATATCCCAAGTCTTCTTAAAAGTCAAATTGTCTTGATCAAGCTGAGAAGGAATGTGTGGATGATAAACCATAGGTGATACTAGTCGTGTTAGTTGGGTTGCATGATTGATATGTTACAATGAAATCTTAATGTCGTCTTCCCAATCCCAAGTCTTCTTAAAAATCTTCTCTGAGTATACGTAGAAAATAGTTATAATCAATCAATTTCTTGATTGAAAAATCCTAAAAGTGTATGAATCATAACAACCCATGCACCTTCCAATTTAACAAAGATCATTTCTTGATTGGTTGTTTTTTCAGTCAGACATTTTATAATCAAACACATGCATGGCAGACAAAAAAACAAAACAGCTTTATGCTACTTGGCAAGTTTCTTCATTGGCGGGCTAATGAGTCTTTTGGTAAGTTTCTTCCATTGTTCTATTGTTTAACGTTATCTAATAGACATCCTGGGTCATTATTCCTAAAATTAAAGTCTAGTATTCCCTCTCCCAAGTTTTCTTCATCAAAGAAACGCAATACCTTGAGTTAATAAATTGAGCTATCTTGTAAAGTTTTTCATTGAGACATTTTATCAAACAGTTTATGTGCATATTACAACAAACTTGTTTGAACGATTAAACATATGTAAATGAAGAAAATATATATTTGTAAAATGGAATATATATTCCTCATGCTATCAGCTTCTCTGCTTCCTAATGTTACGGAGAAAAGGAAGGTGTCAAGTTGCTTACATCTTGGAATAGTATGTTCTCACTGAAAGTCTTGGTCATATCATCATGATAAGGAATTTGTGGACGCCATTCATTTCACCAGTTGCATGTCACGTACGTTAACATGCAAAACTAAGTATAAAAAGCCAATGCATGTTCTTATAATTTTAAGTAAACTTTCAAATATGAAGTCACCACAAGCAATAATCCACTTATCATCTTACTCTCGTATTTCAATTCTCTTTTATTGTCTCGTGATAACATGTCTTACTTCCGCCGACGTCACTGCTTCATTTGGCGGTAACGAGACTGATTATCACGCATTGCTGTCATTTAAGTCAAAGATCACCCAAGATCCATACAAAGTTCTAACCTCGTGGAACCATTCCTTTCATTTCTGTGACTGGAGTGGTATTTCATGTGGAAAACGGCACAAACGAGTGACTGTTTTATGGCTGCAATCACAAGGCTTAGAAGGCTCGTTGTCTCCTCATGTAGGAAACCTCAGCTTCCTCCGTAAGCTTTCACTCGGGAACAACAACTTTCAAGGAACCATTCCTCATGAACTTGGTCGTCTGTCTAGGCTACGTGGTCTTTATCTTTATATTAACAAATTCAGTGGAGTCATTCCAACGAACTTGTCTGGTTGTTCTAACCTCGAAGACCTTTGGCTCGGTGGAAATAACCTAGTTGGAAGCATACCCAAGGAGATGAGTGTACTCTCAAAACTTTCTCGTCTTGTAATTGAAAAAAATAAGTTAACAGGTGGAATCCCACCTTTCTTGGGGAATATTACATCAATGGAAGTGTTCGCTGTTACCGAGAACCCGTTGGGTGGGAGGATTCCAGATACCTTGGGTCTTTGGAAAAGTTTGACGGGATTTTACTCTGGTGGGTGCAACTTATATGGAAGCATCCCTCATTCCATTTTCAACCTCTCACTCCTAGTTAATTTTTCCTTAGCTGGTAATCACCTCACTGGTAGTCTTCCTTCACAAATTGGTAATCAGCTCCCAAATCTTGAGTGGCTTCAATTATGGGGTAACGAACTGACCGGAGTTCTTCCACCTTCTCTTTCTAATTGTTCTAAATTAGGATTTCTTGAAATGAATGAAAACAATTTTAGTGGGAAGTTGACTATCGACTTTTCAAAACTAAGAGATATTTATTTAATTAGATTAAGTAATAACAACTTCCATGGAAGCGGAGAAGTTGATGACATGAGGTTTATTAATTCTTTGAAAAACTGCAGCAGATTAGTATATTTGCAGCTTTATAACTGCAACCTTAGAGGAGTGCTTCCGATATCTATAGGTAATCTCTCTCATCAACTCAGCATACTAGGTTTAGGAGGCAATCAATTATGTGGAAGCCTACCTTCAAGTATAGGTAGTCTAGTTGGTTTGACCGCTTTAGATTTAGGAACTAATTTATTCAAAGGAAAGATCCCCAGTACCATTGGAAAACTAAAAAAGCTACAATATCTTAGTCTATCTAGAAATCAATTTTCAGGGCCTATCCCTCATACCATCGGGAACCTATCATTGTTGACTAAACTTTATTTAGAGTCCAACAAATTAGAAGGCCATATTCCATCAAGCATTGTGAATTGTAAAAATCTCAACTATTTAGACCTTTCATACAATAGACTCAATGGAAAAATACCCAAGCAACTTCTTCAACTTCCATCACTAACTATTTTATTAAATCTTTCACACAACAACCTGTTTGGTTCAATTCCATCTGAGATGAAAGACCTCAAGATGTTGAGCGGTCTTGATTTATCTTATAATGAATTATCAGGTACCATTACTAGTAGCCTTGGTGACTGTATTAGCCTTGTAGAGTTGTACCTTAGTGGCAACATATTTGAAGGCATAATACCACCTTCATTCAGTTCCTTGAGAGGATTGAAGGTACTCGACATTTCTCAAAATAATTTATCAGGTAAAATTCCTCAATTCTTAGCCAAATGGAATTCCTTAGAATTTTTGAACCTATCCTTTAATTATTTTGAGGGTGAAGTACCAGTTGTAGGAGTGTTTGCAAATGCAAGTGCATTTTCGGTTTTGGGGAACAATAGGCTTTGTGGTGGTTTGGTTACACTTGAGTTACCCAAGTGCAAGGAGATGGGTAGTAAGAAAAAAAGGTTTCCTTTGTTCATATTATTCATTGTGATTGCACCGACTTTGCTCATCGTATTATGTTGTGTGTATCTTTTGTTTAAGAAGAAACGCAATAGTCAACCATCTCAATCTTCAGGGAATGAAAGGTTCTTGAAAGTTTCATACAATCAGCTACTCAGGGCTACTGATGGGTTCTCTACAGCAAATTTGATTGGCGAGGGTGGCCACAGCTCTGTTTATAAGGGAATCCTCGATTCTATTGATAATAAATCTGTTGCAGTTAAAGTTCTACATCTTCAAAGTAGAGGAGCGCACAAAAGCTTTATAGCAGAATGTGAAGCATGGCGTAATATTAGACACCGTAATCTGTTGAAGATAATAACTTCATGTTCGAGTACTGATTTCCATGGAAAAGATTTTAAAGCTTTAGTTTACGAGTTTATGCCCAATGGAAGTGTACATGATTGGCTTCATTCAAGCGCATATACATCGAAACTGAACCTTCTTCAAAGAATATATATTCTTAGAGATGTTGCCACTGCACTCGATTATCTTCACAATCGCTGCCAAACAACGATTGTTCATGGTGACTTGAAGCCTAGCAACATTCTGCTTGATGCTGATATGGTGGCTCATGTTGGAGACTTTGGTTTAGCTCGACTACTTGGTACCGACTTGCACCAAAATAGCTCAACTGGGGTTAAAGGAACAATTGGTTATGCACCTCCAGGTAGTATTCCATGATGCTTCCATTAACATAAAAAGTTATAGTTTGGAAGTTAATTAATTGTTTTTAATTCGCAGAGTATGGTCTGGGGAGCGAGATGACAAGTATTGGGGATGTCTACAGTTTTGGAATATTATTGCTAGAATTGATGACCGGTAAAAAGTATTGGGGATGTCTACAGCCCCTATTTCTTTCTTCCCTCTTTCCTCTCTTCCTCCTTGGGTTTCTGGCAGAAGTTGCACCGCCGCCGCCGGAATTTGTCGCCGGAAATCACAAATCCGGCGCTATATGGGGTTAAAAACCCTAAAAGTAAATCGATTCAAGGTACAAAATCAAAGCTATTGACTGATTTGGCTAAAAAAAAGAAAGATCCGCCTCGGCCCTGAGGCGCCGCCTCATACGCATCACCACCGCCTCAGGTACATGAGGCGTACGTTCCAAAACACCCCCCTGAGGCGCCGCCTCATATGCGTTTTATGGCCGTTTCGCGCCTCGAGGCGCCGCCTCAGACCGTTTTTTTAAACTATGGTTGGAACTCAACTAAAGGAATATATAGCAAACTTTCAAACAAAAATTAAATCGGTAGATATATATAGCTCATAACAAGAGTGAGAGACTGGTCTTGTAAACGCCTATTTTTTTAAAGCCAAAAAACGATAGCTACAGCCATATAGAAACTAAACTGGGGCTAAATAAGAGGATGTTTGTTTAAGCTTATTTTTTGGCTTATGAGCTTATATCTCATACACCCATATTTTCCAGCTTATTTAAAGATTTGTGAGCTTATTATGACTTAAAGATGGAAGATAAGCTCATATACTAAACTATAAGACCGAAAAAAATGAGCTTATGAGATATAAGCTGAAAGCCCAAACATAAACTTGAAGAAATCCAATTATAAGGGAATGTAGTTAAAGCTAATTTTTAGGCTTATGAGCTTATTTGACTATGCTTAAATCTCATACGCCCATATTTTCAGGCTTATCTTCAGACTTGTGAGCTTATTATGACTTAAAGACGGAAGATAAGCTCATAAGCTAGAAAAAAAAACGGATAAAGATGAGCTTATAAGATATAAGCCTAACCAGATAAGATCATAAGCCCAAAATAGGATTAAACAAATGCCCCATAAGTTCAACATTTCACCTGAATAACCTCCAATAAATAAAATTGGCAAACCCCAATTAGTCCATACTTCTAATCACCATCCCGATTCATGTAACACTAATAATAATATGAGTTAAGAGATTAATAAATTATGAGAAGCAATTAGAGCCTAATTAATTAAACGTTAAATTAAATCAAGTCAACCTCTAAAACCTCTATCTAATCTATCATTTTGATATAATCAAATTACACATATATATAGCCAAACACAATTTTAAGAATTAATAAATGAATCGAAGCATAAGAAGAAAGAGAAGGTACCATCGCTTTTATCAATATCAATCAAGTCAAGTCCGCTGCTGTGAAATGATTTTGAGTGACAAAAAAATGGAGAGGTGGTGGGTGAGATTGGATGGTGGTGATTAATTACAGTCGTGTGTTTGGATGGGATGGCAACTCCTGTATTTGTTTGTAAAAGTTTATTCTTTTTCCTTTTTCCTATCTTTCACACATTAATTTGTTGTAAAAATGTAAGTATAGCTGCTCAAAAAGTTGATCAACTAGACTTAAGTGGACTTTATGTATCTCTAATCTTAACTAAGGGTGAGCAAACGAACGAACGGACCGAACCGACCATATTCGGTTCGGTCCTCGATCTAGGCTTTTTGGCTAATTCGGTCGTCGGTCCGGTCAGTCCAGTTCGGTCCGATCAAAAAACCAAAAATCTTGCCTTTTTGGACCGGACCGGACTGAAACAGACCGACCATATTCAGTCTCGGTCCCGGTTTTTACCTTAATTCGGTCTCGGTTTTTAGCTCCGGTCTCGGACCGATGCTCACCCTTAATCTTAACTACATATAATGTAAAAGCTAACTTTTACTGAAAGTGAAAAAGTAATGATTTTCAAAAGGTGAGAGGATTGGATGGCGGAGATTATTTGTTCGGTCTGGTCTGGTCTCAGTCCAAATAGGCTAAATATCCGGTTTATAAGCCGGACCGAGATCGAAATTATGAAAAACCCTAGACCGATTGCTCTCTACATGTGTCTAATGGTAAGTGGAGTAGGCATGTAATTAGGCTTGCATTTTTAGGCCTAAATATCATTACTCTTTTCTTATTTTGTATCTGTGACACATTAATTTAATTTGTTGCAGAAATGAACATAGCTGCTAAAAAAGTTGATCAACTACATTTGGAAGGTGTTTACTTTTCCATTATTCTCTATTAATTGAGATAAATATGAGCTCAAAACACCTTTTTTTATTTATTTTTTCTTTTTATTTTTTTTACTGACAAATGTCTCTCTCTTCTAATTAAGATGATAACTAAGGTTGTGTTTGTTTTTAAAAAAATGTTTGAAAGTCTCTAATCTCTGACCGAATCAGATATTACAGGAGTTAAAATATAATTTTTTTAAATTAATTTTTTTAAAAGTTAAAATTAAAAAAAAAAATTAAAAAAAAAATTTCTTTAAATTAAAATTTAAAAATAAACTAATTTTAAAAAAAAATTAATTTAAAAAATTAAATTTTTTTAAAAAGTTTAAAGTTTAAAAAAGTAATAATAAGAAATTAAAAAATCTAAATAAAAGGAAATACATCAACTACCGTATTTATTTTATTTTTTATTTTTTAATATTTTTTTGTATGTTTTATTTATTATTTTATTTATTTTTTTGCAAAAATGAACATAGTTGCTCAAAAAGTTGATCAACTATACTTTTATTTTCCACTTAACGAGTGAGCTCAAACCTTTGATTCATCTTATTAAGAAGGTTCACAAAAACTTTTCTCTCTTAATATGAATAAATTATGACCACCAATTAGAGCCTAATCTACCCCATTTTGATATAATCAAATTCACAATTTTAAAAATTAAATGAATTGAAGCATAAAAAGAAAGAGAAGGTACCATCGCTTTTATCAATATCAATCAAGTCCGCTGCTGTAAAATGAGAGTGAAACAAACAAACAAAAAAAATGGAAAGGTGGTGGGTGGGATTGGACGGTGGTGATTAATTACAGTCATGTGTTTGGATGGGATGGCAACTCCTGTATTTGTTTGTAAAAAGTTTATTCTTTTTCCTTTTTTCTATCTTTGACACATTAATTGTTGTAAAAATGTAGGTATAGCTGCTCAAAAAGTTGATCAACTAGACTTAAGAGGATTTTATTTATCTCTAATAATAACTAAGGGTGAGCAAACGACCCGAACGGACCGGTACCGACCGACGGACCGACCGACGGACCGACCGAGACTGGACCGGACCGACCACATTCGATCCGGTCCTCGATCTAGGCTTTTTGGCTAATTCGGTCGTCGGTCCGGTCGGTCCAGTTCGGTCCGATCAAAAAACCAAAAATCTTGTCTTTTTGGACCGGACCTGACCTGACTGAAACAGACCGACCATATTCGGTCTCGGTCCCGGTTTTTACCTTAATTCAGTCTCGGTTTTTGCCAGTCCGTTCCGGTCCTGGACCGCTGCTCACCTTTAATCTTAACTACATATAATGTAAAAGCTAACTTTTATTGAAAGTGAAAAAGTAATGATTTTCAAACGGTGGGAGGATTGGATGGCGGAGATTATATGTTCGGTCCGGTCCGGTCTCAGTCTAAATAGGCTAAATGTCTGGTTTTTAAGCTGGACCGAACCGGACCGAGACAGAAATTATGAAAAACCCTAGACCGAGACTCTACCGAATGTGGTCGGTTCAGTCCGGTTAGTTTTTTCGGTCGGTCCGGTCCATCCGGTCCATTTGCTCACCCCTACATGTGTTTAATGCTAAGTGGATTAGGCATGTAATTGGGCTTGCATTTTTAGGCTTAAATATCATTACTCTTTTCTTATTTTGTATCTATGACACATTCTTTTAATTTGTTGCAAAAATGAACATAGCTGCTCAAAAAGTTGATCAACTACATTTGGAAGGTGTTTACTTTTCTATTATTCTCTCTTAATTGAGATAAATATGAGCCCAAAACACCACCACCACTTTTTTTTTTTTTTTTTTTTTTTTTTTTTTTTTTTTTTAATGATACTCACAAATGTCTCTCTCTTCTAATTAAGAGGCTAACTAAGGTTGTTTTTGTGTTTTTTAAAAAATGTCTGAAAGCCTCTTACCGAATCAGATTTTACAAGAGTTAAAATATAATTTTTTTTAAATTAATTTTTTTTAAAAGGTTAAAATTTGAAAAAAAAATAAGAAATAATTTTTAAATTAAAAAAAAAAGAAATATATTCCAACGTATAACGCACTTTGACATAAGCTAACCCAAACACCTTCAATAAGCTTTTTAACTTTTTTTTATGCCCAATAACTTATTAACCTCTTAAAATAAACCTACACAGAGTAGTAAAACTCGGATCACAAAATGATCCACCATTACTAGTTGACCAGGGCGAGTTGCGTCGAATCAGCCAAAAGATTCAATTTGGTCACAAGTTGGTCAGCGCGGTGCTAACTCGTAAAAAACACTTAAAAAAACTCGGCTTGATGTATTTTAACAAGTGTGTTAAAGTTTGTAAACATATACTTCTAGGGTCCATGAACATTTATATAGTCCTATAAACATGTCATACTCTTACATATAGCTTCGAAACTTATATATAAGTTGTTTTGGTCACACATTCAAACTAGAAAAATCATGTCGCACACAACAAACAATTAGACATAGACCAACAACCGCTAACTAGATGAAAATGTGGCACATTCTTCATGTGGCCATCGGACATGATTTGCTGTTTCTACTGTTCTACATTGTAAATTCACACCATAAATAGGCTCAAAAAACAACCAGACTTGAAACTGCAATTAATAAAAAGGAATTACAAGCACGTCATTGTCACACCATGGAACATGTACTGGCTTTGATACTCGATCAAGTACTATGTAGATCTTCACACATCCCAAAAACAGCTCATAAACTCGGCCCACGTCTTCCATTTCCACAACCTTCCCTTTCCTCTTCTGGCAAGCCAATGCAGCTGATGTGATCAAGTTTATGGCGTATCTCAGAGATGTTTCAACCCCAATTTTTGTCAACAAAACCTATGCATCATCAGATACGCCCACACCTTCCTCTTGACACCTTATATCAAGAATCTTGTGAATGTCATCTTCAGTGTACGGCTGTGTGGAGATGATGAGAAGGCGATCCAGGAAATCGATTAGAATCTCATGGGGGGATTTGTAGATTGTGCCTCGAATAGTTGTGATTCATCGGTTGGTGGCAACAAGTATTGGTGCCATGTCATTTTCTAAGGCACGGTTTAGGAATGAAAAACGCTCCATATCAAGCATGTGGACTTCATATATGAACAGAACACCAGGAATGATCTGTCTTTCCTTCCTCTCGCCAATCTGCAACCTTTGTATCGATCTGTTCCCTCACTTCAGCTTGTATTTCTCCTGTGTCACCAGTGAAAAGAGCAAGAAAACCCTGTGTTCTGCATTTCACAACAAAAATAATTAAGTTTTAAGAAAGATCAAGTACCATAGTTACTTTCACATTTCCTAGTTTTTGCAGTTTTTCATCATGCAGAAGTTCACTGACCCCGACCCCCCCCCCCCCCACCATAGACAACAGAAACTACGCTGACAATTGCACAAAAAGACCATCTTTGTTCAATTATCAGAAAGTGTAACATCAAAAAACAACACCAGTTCAGTTATTCATGTTAGTCTAACAACGGCTGTTTCAGCCAGGACCATCAAAAGTTCCGCCTAATGCATATTCCCAGAAACCCAAATGAGGCATCTAACTTCAAAGTATCCTAACTGTAAAGAAATTAATCCAAAATTCCTAATTTCAATCAAACATTATGATCAGTTATATTACAGTTATTAGCATGAAACACCAACATACATATTCATTTGTCCCATTTTCATTATTGTACTTTTTTGTTCTTCTGGGTGAAACAAATCTTATTAAAACCAAGACAAAGGATTTTGAAGAAAATGATATGGGGTAATTCTTAAGAAAATGTCAATATCAGAGGTTACAAAATAACCAAAAATCATCAAAAAAACACTATATTTACCCAAAAAAACATGTGGGCCTCTACAAAACAAGTTAGAGAACAGAAACACCCTAATGCAATGCGCAATCAAGAAATAGAAGCATCAGTCATGACTTAGAGAAAATGGCACTTTTGTTCATAGCATAGAAGAGTCCTTCTAGATTTCAAAACAGGTAAATTATAAACTTTTAAGTCACATGTGTTGAAGGCATCATACCAAATTGTAACCTAATGAACAATGTGTCATATAATCAACACAGTTGTAAACTTAATACACTACTCATGAGCCCCAAACACAGATATCGCCTCTGTAGGTACTTGGATAATTGCAGTACTTATAAATATTTGAATGATCAAACTTTAAAATTAAACTAATTTACATGTTGACATGAAAACAGAGTTGTATACAAGCTTTCTTTCTTATCAGCTAGTAGTCAGTGCAACAAGATAAATACCCTAACATATGAAAACATTACATATGGTTCCAACTTCCAAGCAAACTAGCACAAGATCATACACCGTCTCCATCTCAGTCATTTTCAATGTCAGCTTCCCTATTTTTGAAACACCCTAATTACCAAAAAAATTGCAAAATCTAGTGAGACATGGAGCTGGAGTACATATTACATTATGATCACCATTCACATGTTCATTATAAAAGCATAATAGTCCGTATCAAGACTGGTTTATTGGCAGTGATGAGTGACCCCTATCATTTTCGCCTTCAACTTATTATGCAATGTGGAAATGCAGTGGTCCTTCAGTCTATGGGATGGCAACGGGGTCGGGGATTGCATTTCCCATCCCCGTCCCCAATCCCAAGTCCACATCCCCATCCCCATTGGGGAAAAGTTTTGCTTACCCATCCCCATCAGGTATTAGGGATCCACATCGGATATTGGGATTTTAAAGTTTCTTAAAAATCAACTAATATGTTATCTTTCACATGAGCTCATAAGCATACATATAAGCCTACACAAACACCCCCTAAGATTAGCCCTGTGTATCCCTGACCAAGAATTTGCAGGTACCTCAACACTAGCATCAACCGTAAACACGCAGCTAATTTGAAACAGTAAACCATAACTTTAGAAATGCAGAACAGTTTCTATAAATTAAAAGCGATATCAGAGGGAGATATGTTAATGACTTAAGGTATACATCAGATATTGGGGGTTTTTAAGTTTCTTAAAAATCCACTGATATGTTATCTTTCACATGTCTACGTACATATAAGCTGAAATCAAATGAGCTCATAAGCACACATATAAGCCTACACAAACACCCCCTAGGATTAGCCCTGTGTATCCCTGACCAAGAATTTGCAGGTACCTCCACTAGCATCAACCGTAAACACGCAGCTAATTTGAAAATGTAGAGCAATTTCTATAAATTAAAAGTGATACCCGTGGGAGAGATGTTAACGACTTAACGCATAGAAACACACATATATAGCTTAATTTCTATAAACACGCACACAAACATGAATCTTTATACAAACACGCGCCATAGATATCATTCCCTTCTAGAGACATAATTAATTTAAAGTTGTAGCTGTAACATCTAAATCCAAAATTAATGCATGTTATTTTAAAAAAGCAAAATTCACATCACTTGAGCAGACAAAAAAAAAAAAAAAAGTAAAGTAACTCCCAATACCGTCTTCCACGGGTTATGGGTCCCAATACCGTCTTCCACGGTGTATGGGGGAGGTTGAGACGTAGACAACCATACCCCTACCTAAGGTAGAGAGGCTGCTTCCGGTTCTACCTAAGGTAGAAAAGGACCTCCGGCCTTTTGTAGGGAGTGAGGATCGAACCCTTGACCTCTAGGTTAAGAGGCAAGGGCTTTTCCAACTGATCCAACCCTACTTGTTATCACTTGAGCAGACAAAACGGGTATTAAACCAGGGTAGTTACACAGTCACTTATTGTCAAATACTAACAAGCCACAAGCATCAAAAGCAATCTCAAATCCATATCCTAACAACAAACTCAAAATCTCAAAAACAAAAAGCTAAACCCGGTTCATATCCTAAATTCAAACCACATTTTCTCAAAACACCAAAATCCACCCCATTTACACACACAACATACTCATCCAATGAGGGTAGTTACATCATCACTTATCGGCAAATACTAACAAGCAGTAAAACATCAAAAGCAATGTTAAATCCATATAAAAACAATTCAAATCTTAAAAAACATTCATAGACTTGGCAAAATCTCGAAAACCAAAACCCGAAAAATGAATGAGTTAACAATTAAAGCTAATAAAGCTAAGCTTGCAACAATATCAACAAATCTCACGATTATTTAAACATCATTTACAGCAAAATCTAAAAAATAATCAACTTACAAATAAATTATAGATTTTTCTTGTACAAACAATAATAAGAACCTTTTCATCAAACATCTGGTGAATACTCAGTGTAAAATGAGCTAATCTATGGTTTTTCAAGTATGTATATACATGTCAAGAACACACACATATTTGAATAACCATCGATTGGCTGATTTTACACATAATTTCGGCCAAACTTCAAAAAGGTTGAAACTTTATGTGAATTTGAGGTGGGGTATGGATGAAAGTTTGGACCAACAACATATAAGTCTTATGTGATAGTTGCTGCGAAATTATACAAAGAAATGAGTGATGGTTTCTGGTGGATGGGGTGCTGTGCTTGGTGTGAGAAGTGGTGGTTAGGATTGGAAATGTGGGACATTGATTCTCAAGGGGTGGATTGGATTGGACGGAGGAGATTAGAGTTTGGTGTGGAATTAAAGAAATGGATTGATTTCCATTAAAACTAGTTTGGTAGCAAATTCTTTTCTCAAGTATAAATTTTAAAGAATGGAAGGGGATGAGATGGGAAGGGGAAAGTAAGGAATATCAATGTGAAAAAAGTGGTTATTTTTATTTGTGTTATTGAGTTTTTATTTTTAAGTTGCAAGGAAAGGAAAAGAAGGTACCCAAATTACCAAGATACCCTCAAAACATAATTTACTCATATATATACTACACCATAACAAAGAATTCATGAAGATAAAGTTGATCATGACGTAACTGTTCTGTTGGCAATCAAAGATGAAAACAAAATCAAAATACAAGAAGAAATCGATAATGTAATAATCAGTTATTAAAAACAAGCAAAGTTGTGCAAAGAACAAGGCAATTCGCAACATAGAATCAGATGGTTCAATTTTTGTTGCGGATGGTCAAACAAAATTAACATATGGAGTATATAAACAATCGATATCCATATCGAATTCAATCAAACATTAACATGTACTCCGTATATAAATATGGCAGAGCTGGTTACAATGGACTAAAGACAAGAACATGCATCATTATTTGTCCTAGTTAATTATGTATAAAAAACACTCAATTCTACAGTAGACTTAAATACGAATAAAAACACTATCATCATTATAAATTTTAAATATGACAATTACGTATGTGTTTTATCATCATTATATTTAAGACAAGAACAATCTTCGTCGTCACCATCAGTTAATTATGCATCATTATCAATGCTACAGTAGACTTACAATTGAAACATTGTGATTTTATGTGATAAAACTGCTCCTTCTTGTGGTTCTTTGTTGCAAATGGCTACTGTAACTAGGTCATATTTTATGGGGCATACATAAAGAAACAAGGATATAATTGTAAATTAACCAAAGCCCATGTTCTCAGTTGTACACGTTCCCTCCTCATCATCCCAAATATGGGAGGATTACAAATACACACAAAAACCCATCCCTTCCCTCCCTCCCACCTTCCCGTCCCCTACCTTTCCATCTTAAAAAAACTCAAGAACTCCCTTTTTTTTTATTTCCCTTCCCATCCCCTTCCATTACTTTTAAAAAAAAACTCGAGAACAGAGCGTAAAGAATCGGTAATCAAAATTCAATCCAGGTCACATGGGTGGTTTCATTTTTTCATTCCCTTTTGTGGGCCCATGATCAATAATCACCACTCAATTATTAACTTGACAATTATTATAACATATACGTATAATATATTTATTTATAATATTTTTCTCTTTTCTCATTTAGGGGTGTTGATCGGTTCGGTTTTCGGTTATTCGGTTAATTTGGTTAAAAGTTTTTCTAGGGTCAAACCGTGAACCAAACCAAACCGAATTCAAATTTGATTTTTGGTTCGGTTTGGTTGAATTCTAGTTCGGTTTGATTCGGTTCGGTTTTCGGTTTAACCAAATTACACACTTTATTTAAAAAAAAAGAAAAATATACAAATATATTTTGCCAAAAAAGTTATTTCAAACATAAAAAGTATTTTTTAATATTATGATAGAATTTTTTGTTATTTATATATATATAAATATAAATATAAATATATATATATATATATATATATATATATATATATATATATATATATATATATATATATATATATATATAACGTTTTATTTTTCTTTTTATATATATAAATATATAAAAAATATATAAATTTATATGAATTCGGTTTTCGGTTTTGATTACCAAAACCATATCCAAACCGAGAACCGAATTAAAAGTTCGGTTTGGTTCGGTTTTGGCAAATTCGGTTCGGTTATTAGTTCGATTCGGTTATTTTCGGTTCGGTTCGGTTTTGGTTTTCGGTTTATTCGGATATTTCGGTTTTTCTGCTCACCTCTATCCTCATTTAATTCAATCACTGTACTAAGGGCCCGTTTGGTTTGTAAGACTGTTTAGGATTTGGATTTGTATTTAAATTTGGATTTGAAGTTGAGGTATGAGAGTGAAAAAAATATTTAATAGTATTAATTATTTTATATAATAATTTTGTAATAAAAAATATTATTAATTTAAATAAATGTAGAAAGAGATGTGAGGAGAATTACAAATGGGCCCACTAATTTTATTACTACATCCGTCTCATATTAAGTGTCCACTTTCATAATGCACAAAGTTTTAGGAGATTCCACTAACTAAACTCTCCACCAATCAAATATTACTTTTACTCGCTAAACTCTCATCTTATTAGTTGAAAGGTACAAGTGGACATTTAATTTGGGATATCCAAAGATTACATTTTGGATACTTAATATGGGACTGAGGGAGTAATACTTATCAAAACCCACCAACACCCCCATCATTCAATCTATCATTCTTTAATCCAATCATTTTCTAAAAATAAACAACCAAACAATGTTTAAATGTCACATCACTTATAAATCCATTCCACAACCCCATACCAAACGGGCCCTAAATCCAAATCCAAATCCAAATCTAAATTCAAATCCGTAACCGAACCCATCGACAAACCAAACGGGCCCTTAAAATTTTGTGTTTTGGATTGCCAGCGTGGCAATTGCTAGTAGATCAAACAAATTGTTAGAAATTTAACAAAACACACCCTAAAGTCTACTTTTCTATCAATTAGAAGACACGGTACAGTGTACAACACCATAGTTACCCCAACAGTTGTGTTATAGTATTCTTGTTAAAAATTATTGAGTGTATTTGCATGTATGCCTTTTTTTGGTTGTGGGTCTGTTTTTAGTATTAATAGGGTGGGTAAAATGTGGGCCGGCCGTCGGTGTTACCACACTAACAACAATACCCAATCCCTCCACAGGGTATGGGCGAGGTAGGATGTAGATACTCACACCCCTACCCGAGGGTGGGGGGACTGCTTCCGTGTGTGTATGCATATATGTGAGCAAAATATGTAGCATAAATATGTGTGTGTTCCTAATCAGAGATACGAATAGAAACATATACAGTAAATAACGAACATAAAACGCACAAAAGCATGTGAGCATATAAGAAAATTTTGGCCTATGAGCATAAATGTACTAAAATTTGTAGATTCATATAACTATGAGTTGCTCATATACATATATGTAACCCCGCAACCAAATTCAGACATACCATGGTAAAGATATATAAAAGGCGATCGTGCAATTTCTTTTACATTGAAAGTGAACAAAATAAGTATCAAAATACTAGAACTTCTGAACAATGACCAGAATCAACGGGGAAAAAAATCGCATACCAGTTCCTATAATAGTCCCACCTGAATAAGCAGTGTGGCAGAGAGTTGCAGAGGACGATAAGGGTTCCCTCTAGGCAGACGGCTGTTGTAGTTGTAATGATAAGCGGAACCATCATAAGGAGGCATAGATGTTGCATTGAATGGACAAGCAACATAAGGTGTTACACCCATATACATTGAAGAGGGTGCACCGGAACTAGCATAAGGAGAGGACGAGGAGTAGCCTTGTGGGGTCGACATTTGCCTTGGAGCAAATTTCTGTAAAAAAAACATTTTGTTGAAATTAGGATAAAGGGGGTGGGATCTGTGTGAGGTGATTTGCACCAATAAGATATTTACACATGTCTTTTACCTTTTTTTTTTTTTTTTTTTTTTTTTTTGTGCTTCTATCAAAAAGAGATTTAAATGAATTGGTATTTTTATATACAAAAAAGTTTTAAAAATACATGTTTAAATATTTTGGGTTTTTAAGAAAGTTAAGCGAGTACTCATGCATAATAATGAGATTTTTTTAGTAACAAAAAGTTATACTATAGTTGTGCTATTATGGTCTCCGCAACTTTTTGCTTTTTTTTTTTTTTTTTTTTTTTTTTTTTTTTTTTTTTCAAAATGATTAAATGAATTGTTAGTTTTAGACACAAAATACTTAAAAAAAAACATGTTTAGGTACCTATTGTTTTTAAGAAAATACTCTATAATTTGGAAATGGTCAAAAGTATAATAAACGATTAAGCTTAAAAAGGTGTTTGTTTTAAAGTTTGTTTGTTGCTAGCAAGCTAATTGGACTTCATCTTATATTTTATAAGCTAGATTTTTTGGTTTATTTTGATGCCTATTTACTTATATTTTAATCTTAGGCTGCGTCTAATGGTCACATTCCCACCATCTCTACCTCAGCGACACATCAGTTTAACCATCACCTAACAGCCATAGTGGTACTCACTCAACCATACATAAAAATATCTCAGTCTATGTAACATATATACCCAACAATATACCTCACACACTCATTAAAAAAAGGTAGTGCACCACGTTAGGTGGTCTGCACTACCGAACCAACCCTAAAAGGCACCTTTGTGTGCGGACAGTGCGGTGGATGAGAGGTCGTAGTGGTTGATGGCGCGTTGTAGAGGCTCACCACGGGTGATGGATGCCTCCATTAGGCTCGGTCTTAAAATTTTCAAAATCTTGCTCGAAAGCTTCAACCAAATAAAAGAATTGTCTTCCTTTTTTTTATGAAAGGCATAGATTATTATTATTATTATTATTATTATTATTATTATTATTATTATTATTATTATTATTATTATTTTAGTCAATGTAATGAGTTGTTGAAATGTCTTGCATGTACGGGGTGTTCGCTTAAGCTTATTTTTGAGTTATTTAGCTTAAATGATTTCAGTTTACGTTTAATAATTATCTCTAAATTATTATAATTGTCATTATTAATAATTGTCAGTAATAACCATAAAATATTAAATTACTATATCGGGAATACTTGCTAATTTGGTAAACTTACTAATAATGGAAAGTTACTAATTATGGCAGGCTACTAAAAATAGACAGTTACTAAAAATGGAAAGCATACTAAAATTAGTAACATAATTCTTCTGAACATAAAGTAATACTTAAATATATTCGTGTAGATCCGTTGAAGCAGGAGTAGTCCTCTACCGGTGTGATCAACCTTTGAATTTTATTTGCTTTCGTCATGGTATAGATATTCTAACCTTTCAGTAAGGTTTCTCATGACTCGTGATCCGTTTTCTTTGCCACTACTATAACTTCTGACCTTTGTACATCTGATATCTTTGGTTCATTTGATATGATAATTTGGTATGAAAACCTTTTAAAAATATAACTTGATGTTATGGAAGGAAACTGTTCTTAAAATGACATTTTGTGATTTTGATACAAAACCAGTTTTAAATGAAGAGTAAATGACTTTTAAGAAGAGTGTTTTAAAAAAAGGATATTTTGTGATAGAAATGTAAAAATGATTTGTAAAGTTTCTAAGTCTGGTTTCTGTAAACTCCTTCACATTTTAAATACGAACTTATGAACTTTTGAAAGTGAACCTTTGGAAATGAACCTTTGATGATGAACCTTCGATATGAACCTTTGATTTGACCTCTTTGATATGATGAACTTTGATTTGAACCCTTGCTATGGTGAATCCTTTGCTATTATGAACCTTATGATATGGACCTTTGATTTGAACTATGATTATGAACCTTGCCATCTGTGACCTTTTGACCTGAACCTTTGCTATGCACCTGGATTATGAACCTTTGATTTTGGTACTTTGATTTGACTTTGACTCTGCCATTTGTTTTGCCCTTGACCCTTCAGTATTATACCCGAGTATTTTGTTTCCTAGCCATGAAGGTAACATGGTCGTGGCATTGATGCACCAATGTCATGACTCCAGTGTGGTCGAGTGATGTTCCACACCGTCTCTTTGTTTGATCTGCATTTGGTTTGGGTAGGGGCGTATGGATGCATCCTAGATTTGCTTTGATTTGATTTGCTACTACATTTGGTTTGGTGTCTGGTACTGTGTGCAATACATGCCTTTCACATATATTTGGGAGCTAGCTACTCCGTGGTTACTTGAGGACTCCCCTCCTACTACATTTGGTATTCTGAGGTCTCCCCTTTGAGTACATGGTTACTATGCTAAAGACTTTGATTTAATTTTATTTGTTTGGCTCGTGGTAGAATAGTGATATAATCTTAACCTTTACCTTTATTGTTACCTTTACCTTATATTCATATTATACCTTTGAGTTCCCCAATGCAACATATATTCTGTTCCTCATTTCTGTTTCATATTAGTTTGTTGTTATATCTGTTCACTGAGCTTTTTAAGCTCAGCCGCATTTTTTTTCCTCCGCGGCAGGTTTTAGAAGGAAGCTGGGTTTTTTGTATTAGATATTTTGTACCTTAGTTTTTGCCTTTGTAATTCTTTGCCTTAGAATTCCTTTGTAACCTTTGTATATGTTTGAATTATTGAAGTCTTATGCTTGTGTATGTTTTGTTTGACACCATGAATGTGATATCTTAGCCTTGTCGGGTTGAGGTGTTACAGGTTATTAGATAACTTGTGTAATATTCTGAAAGAATATGTTTGATTATAGAATCATATCCTAAGTCTAGAACAGCTTCCAAATTCTATAGATGAACAATTGGTCAATTGTTGTGCAAATTGTCATAGCCAACAAATTTGAAAGTTTGAAGGACATCAAACATTACACAATAGATATTAATGTTTACGGGAAGTTTTAATAGCATATTGTTGTATACAATAATGCTAATGAAATTGAGATGACACTCAATACTAGTTATGGTAAGGATTTCATCCTTAACTATATGTACTAGTTGTGTTTAATAAAAACATAGTTGCATTATACATTAAGATAATAAGAATACTTCAAACTTTAAAATGTTTGGAAGTTTGATTATCATAAATTGGTGGTTAAGGATGTCACACATTTTATGAAATATTATATGGCATTATCAAAATAGTTGAGTATGCACATACAAGAACTTTACTAGTTGAATTCTTGAAATAAGTATTCTTAAAATTTCTATAGATCAAAGTTGGATGATTTATGACTTGTCAACAAGTATGAATGTCATTACTTGAGACATAATTCATCAACAAGAGTTATCATGCATTAATCTATTTAGTATTTGGATAAGGGATGTTAAACAATTATTATAATAAATTTAAATACATGGTATGTTTAATTTATAATATATTGTATCATATATTTGTATGTTTAATCCATGAATATATGTTATTCTAAATTGTCCGTTATCAGTTAATAATATGGGAATATTATTAAATCAAGACAAATCTGAAGGTTGGTATAATATACTTAAAGTATATTGATGCATAGTCATGCCATTTCAGATGATATTCAATGATATCGAATATAAGACTTATCCCAACTACATGATGTTACTTTATGGATCTTGTCATTAAGTAAATCATAAGAAGTTATCCTCAGACTTGAGATGCAACTTAATGCTATACGTAAATCATGAATGTACATTTTTGTGGAACAACTTAACGCTACGTAACTGGTAGTCATAAGGGTTGTTTTCGAAAGTGTTACAAAGTTTATGGGTTTTGCTTGTAGTCAAGATAGAATTTGTTCCTTCAAATTTGATTTTGGAGTTTAATACTGCTGGGCCCCTCGTAGGGTTGGTAAGATGTATGTGTGGCCACACCCAAGATCTCCCCTAAATATGTTCAAAAGATTTGGTAATCTTACTCAATCATAAACAACGAGAAACAGAATGGTTAATTAAGGAATGACTTTAATCCATATCCTTATTAACGTGGTATTAGAAACAAAAGGATAATAATAATGAGAAATCATTGAAAGGTTTGTCCAGGAGCCTTACTTGAGATCGTACTAGAGGCATCGGCGTGTTGCAAGACGCTAACCGATGTGATGACACTATTAAGGTATGTCCAAGTGGGAGCTGTTAGTTTATGAACATAAATTAATAGTTGTGTGTTAGGATCGAACTCGAGATCGTTGGATTGCACACTTTACGTATGAAGAGTAATAAGAATAATTATTTATAAATGTTATATATAATTATTAATAAACACAAAACTAGTAACGACCGTTAGTATTTAACGGAGAATGGCTAACGACCGTTAGACGAAGATTATGAAAGTAATACTTGTGATTAATTGGAAACAATAGAAGGTTCCGGAATCCCTTTAAGGAGGTTCCAACCGATCGGCCAAGGGGTGTATTCCACCTCCTTTGTGCCTTGAGCTCCAAGTAAACACAAGTATATAAACACCTCATGAAATATTGTTTTCTCATAACTTGTACACACATAATAGGTGTTTTTCTCTCCTCCTCTTGTCCCTAAATCGATCCATACCTCAAACCCATAAGGGTTTTCGATTTTCATAGCTAAAAGGTTTTTGTGTTTAATTTACTTGCATAAACTTTTACTTGAATTAGTACGTGTGTACAAGAACACGATTCAAACATACTTTTGTTTGATTCTTGGATTGAATTACAAAAAGGTAAGGGTAATTCCTATAATCCACATAAACCCTAATTATGGTTCTTGAATTGAAGATTGCATTTGATTCTTGTTCGAGTTAGAATCACAAAGGTATGTTTACTATTTATATTTGATTAATTAATTACATGTTATATGATCTTGTTATAACGCTTCCGCATGTGTTTACTTGATGTTATTGGTTTATTTATATGCATGTCATGATATTATAATTCCAACAATGCCATGGATGAATTTTGACAACCTTTCAAATAATCGAACATTTTATTTATACTTCATATTAGTTTAGATATAAACACTTATCTTAATACGAGTCATATACATATACACCTTTTAAATGTCTATTATTTTTTATATCTTTTTAGTCAAAACATCGTATACT
Organism: Artemisia argyi; assembly: GCA_030686995.1. Taxonomy (NCBI): domain Eukaryota; kingdom Viridiplantae; phylum Streptophyta; class Magnoliopsida; order Asterales; family Asteraceae; genus Artemisia; species Artemisia argyi. The sequence goes on along the minus strand of CM060680.1, from coordinate 225,672,288 downwards.
TAATAGATATGTACTTTCCGGTTCAGAATTAACTGTTCATATTGTTATTTATTACTTAGAATGAACTGGTACATTAGATCAAGTTCACGGAGCTGCCTTTAACTAAAGCTAAAGTTGCAAACTTAAAAAATAAAATACTAATTCATAAAGGGTAAAAATATTTTGCAAAAGTTAAACTATAATTGTTATGATTTTGTAATATTGCATGTTTCTTTTTGGAGGACAATTATTTTGGAACTAAGTGAGTACTAATTTGACTTTGACTTTTTGTTTTCTACTTAAGAGTTTACCTATAAGTTTTACGGGTTTGTTGGCTTTTACGATATATAGCATTGTTTATTATAAACTAATTATGAGTTAACTTATGATTTTTATGGGTAGTATTTGATTATGTTTATATCATAAATTTTATATGCCACCCGTGATTTATCACGGATTTATAAGCTAGTATAAGATATAACAAAGATGATAACGGGTATGAAGAAAACATGATTTAGTTTTGGAGCATTTACATAATGTCGGTTTGGTTTATTACTTGAGATAACATGTATGAAGAAAACATGAATTAGTTTTGGACCCAAACACCAATAACCAAACCGACATCATCACAAGTCGTCCATAAATCTGGACCGACAAGCATCCCTTTAAAAAGCCCATCCATCCATCAATCAATCATTCGAAACAACAAACCTTCCCACAAATATCAAAACCGATAAAAAACAATCGTCATCCTCCTTAAAAAACCAATCGATTGATAAGAAAATTACGTGGTTAGTAAAGATGAGGATAATGATAAAAGGTGGTGTTTGGAAGAACACCGAAGATGAGATCCTTAAAGCCGCTGTTAAGAAATATGGAAAAATTCAGTGGGCCAGGATTTCGTCTTTGCTTGTTCGTAAATCCGCTAAACAATGTAAGGCTCGTTGGTATGAGTGGCTTGACCCTTGTATAAAAAAGACCGAGTGGACAAGTGAAGAAGATGAAAAGCTGCTTCATCTTTCTAAGCTTATGCCTACACAATGGAGAACAGTCGCTCCGATTGTTGGCCGTACTCCATCTCAATGTCTAGAGCGTTATGAGAAACTCCTTGACGCAGCTTGTGCCAAGGCTGAGAATTACGAGCCCGGTGATGATCCGAGAAAGTTGCGTCTGGGAGAGATTGACCCAAACCCCGAGTCGAAGCCTGCTCGCCCTGATCCAGTTGACATTGATGAAGACGAAAAGGAGATGCTTTCAGAAGCACGGGCTCGTTTAGCAAATACTAGAGGGAAAAAGGCAAAGCGAAAGGCCCGTGAAAAGCAGCTTGAAGAGGCTAGAAGGCTTGCGTCTTTGCAGAAAACGAGAGAACTCAAGGCAGCTGGGATAGATAACAGTCATAGAAAGAGGAAGAGGAATGGGATCGACTACAATGCCGAGATTCCCTTTGAAAAGAGACCACCACCCGGTTTTTATGATGTCACTGACGAGAATTCCATTGTTGAGGAACCCAAATTCCCTACCACCATTGAAGAGCTAGAAGGTGAACGGAGGGCTGATAAGGAAGCTCGTTTGAGAAGACAAGATGTTGCAAGGAACAAAATTGCACAAAGGCAGGATGCTCCAGCAGCAATACTACAAGCAAACAAAATGAATGATCTTAGAAAAAGGCCAAAAATGAATCTCCCAACACCACAAATTCCAGATTATGAATTACAACACATTGCGAAATTTGGTCTTCCAGCTTTAAGTGAGGAACTTTCAGAAGGCAGTGGTGCCACACGTGCTCTCCTTGCTGATTATACACAAACACCCCACCAGGGAATGACCCCACTAAGAACCCCGCAGAGAAAACCAGTCGGGAAGCAAGATGCTATTATGATGGAAGCCGAGAATCAGGCCAGGTTAAGACTATCTCAGACACCGTTACTTGGTGGTGAAAATCCTTGTTTGCACCCTTCTGATTTTTCAGGGGTCACACCAAAGAAAAAGGAGATTCAAACACCAAACCTTATGTTAACACCGTCTGTAATGTCCACTCCTGGTGCATTTGGTTTGACACAAAGAGCCGGTCAGTCGTTCGGGGTCACTCCTAAAGGAACCCCCATAAGGGATGAGCTTCACATTAATGAAGAGATGGAAATGCGTGATAGTGCTAAACTCGAGCGTGTGAGGCAAGCTGATAAGAGACGCAATTTGCGTTCGGGTTTGACTGGTCTTCCACAGCCCAAAAATGAGTATCTGATAACTGTCCAACCAGTTCCTGAAGATGATGAAGAACCTGAGGAGAAGATGGAAGAGGATATGTCTGACAGAATTGCCCGGGAGAAGGCTGAGGAGGAAGCAAGGCTGCAAGCTTTGCTGAGAAAAAGATCGAAAGTGCTGCAAAGGGAGCTCCCGAGACCTCCTATTGGCTCACTGGACCTGATAAAGAAATCTCTAATGAAAGCTGACGAAGATAAGAGCTCTTTTGTTCCACCTACTTTGATTGAACAGGCTGATGAGATGATTAGGAAGGAGCTTTTGTCTTTACTTGAACATGATAACGCAAAGTATCCTCTTGATGAGAAGCTGGAGAAGGAGAAAAAGAAAGGAAACAAGCATGGGAAATCTGTCCAGGTTCCTGTAATAGAAGAATTTGACGAGGATGAACTCAAAGAGGCTGATCAATTGATTAAAGAGGAAGAAAAAGTTTTGCGTGTGGCAATGGGCCATGAAGATGCAGATATTGATGAGTTTGTTGAAGCACACAAGACATGTCCTAATGACATCATGTACTTTCCCACCCGTGAGGCTTATGGTCTCTCTAGTGAAGCTAGTAACGTTGAGAAACTAACTGCATTCCAGAAAGAGTTTGATACTGTGAAGAAGAGAATTGACGATGATACAAAGAAGGCGGTACGCCTCGAGCAGAAGATAAAGCTTCTTACGAATGGATATCAGATGCGGGCTGCTAAAATCTGGTCCCAAATAGAGGCAACCTTCAAGCAGATGGACACAGCTGGAACAGAATATGAGTGCTTCCAAGCATTAAAAAGACAAGAGCAGTTGGCAGCATCAAATCGAATCAATAGTATCTGGGAAGATGTGCAAAAGCAAAAAGAATTGAGTTTTTTACAAGCTAATTGCTTTTTAAAAACATAGTTAGTATTGTACGACATGTTCAAAAATATTGCCTATTGTATGTTGTTTCTTAATATTATTCTTTCATTCATGATTTTAGTCCATTTCTTATAACTAAATACAATATGATCGAGTGTTACTAAATTCGAATTTTTTTATTGTTAAAAGACATCATTTGTGGTTCCATCAACCCATTTTTCATACTCATCCATATATCTTTAATACGTGGTTGGGCAAATAGTTAACATGTTATTTTAAGTTACCACATGACTTTACGTAGTATTATATGTTAAACATGCTTGATCCAAATAAACTTACTTCGTATCTCCCTTAATTAATAAGCTTAAGCCAACTGATCCAAATAAACGAAGGACCTTACTGCATTTTGATAACGTGAAAAGCTAATAAGATGTGTAATATGCTAATCCAGACGCCTCTATAGGGATTGGCACGTTAGTTGAGTTTAAATCAAATGAAGTTAAGACTAGATATAGGTTAGTCAGGGTTATTATCTTTCAAAGTACATTAGGGAAATATACATGCACAAGTCTTCCATAACCTTTTAAACAAAAGATTAGTAACATATCTTAGTTGATTTAAACGTTATGATATATTATCGATGTATCATGTATGCTTTAGACATTTAAATCCATATCAACACTGGATTCAACATTTTATTTCCTCAACGATTCATCATACACATCATGAGTAAAACTAAATACACATATGCAAAATTTTGAAGCCAAACTAAAATGGATCAAATACCAAACATGTACGAACACAAAATTTAGTTTCATATTCAAAATTTTGCAACAAAGTTCAACTTTGAAAATATTCTAACAAGTGTATTGACACAAACATGGTGCAACAGGCATTATTGGTTCTAAACATTTTCCGGTCCCATGTTTGAACTTCTTAGAACACTTCTCGTTACAACATCCCATGAGGCAACCTTGGGTGCATAACCCCAATGTAGTTTTGCAACTCTTCGTAGCGTTTGTCATCATCTCCAACTCGTTTGAACCTAATCCATTTTCTCCTTAGATGCCAACACTGACAGAGATAAACCCTAAAAAAAGGTATCAAAACATGCTATGACCGAGTCCAAACTATCGATAATGAAATAATTTAAGTAAACGAAACATATATAACGAGACATACCAAGAAAACATGCAAGAAGTACGAGTAGTATGGTGAGTTGCATGCGTGTTGCAGTGGTCGCCATTGTTATTGCTACCTTTGCTATTAGCTAAGGTGTTTTTTATAAGCAAAATTTTATTGTTGGTGATTTGATTTTGTGTCATAAGTCGTGTATAAAAACGTAAATCAAGTTCATGCAAATTATATGACGTATGAGAAAGATACTGATATCGTACATCGAAAAGGTTTGTATGACATAATGTATGGAAACATGGACGGGTTGGTAAATGGGTCAAAACAGGATCAGGCTGAAATGTATCACTTTTAATAGTGGTTGAAACGAGACACTCAGGAATACAGTGCATGTTGATTTCTTACTGTGGGTTCATCATTGTGAGTAATGAAATCAGTTTCTTTTGGTTTCTTACTATACATATTTCTACCGTCCATTTCTCCACTTCATTTTTTTGTTGTTATAGTGGAAAATGTTGCAAACATAGGAAAAGATTCATTTGTATACAACCAAATACATGCTAAAACCAGTCGCATATAAGAAAAGTTATACCCCACCCAGTCAGGGTTCGTTCATGTGTTTTGGGTGTATAGGACTGTAATCCATTCAAAAACAAGACCATGCCATGAATTTACCACAAACTTTAGACTACTCGTCAAATTCTCGTGTATGGCCTAAATGAGCATGGTTCACTGGACTATACCAAAACACATACGCACTGAACCAAATGGATTTACCAGTTTTCACTGTCATAGTATCATCATTAGTCGATAAATAGCAAAAAGAAAGTCGCCTATTTGGGAGTGAGTACTCCAATCTATTCAAGACTAGTCAATTGTTGCAGGATCTCATCCTGGTCCAACAAGCACACACAAACAAACGACACCTATTTAAGATGGGCAATTGACTTCAAATCATATTAATACAATCCTAATTGTTTTCTTCTTCTGTAGGGGAACTCTGGGATTCTAATGGTTTGTCTGCAACGCAGTTCTGGCGGTTACATTTGGTCCTAAAAGGATAGTTTATGTTGTTCGATTTGTCACACTTCCAGGCAGACGGCTGTTGTAGTTGTAACAATAAGCAGAGCCGTCATAAGGAGGCATAGATGTTCCATTGAAGGGAGAAGCAGCATAAGGTGTTACATGCGCCGATATACATTGAAGAGAGTGCATTGGAACCAGCATAAGAAGAAGACGAGGAGTAGCCTTGTGGGGTCGGCATTTGCCTTGGAGCAGATTTCTGTAAAACAAACATTTCGTTGAAATACTAATTACAGTAATAAATACACATCAGCAAAAGAATAAATACAAGAGCAATCAGTTTCTTTAGTGCTTTGGTTCTATGAAATCTGTTGGAAGTCAACTAGATGAATATCTAGCTCATAACAAGAGTGTATTTTGGAGCTGAAACAAATAGAAACTAAACTGGGACAAAATAAGGGGATGTTAGTTTAAGCTAATTTTTAGGTTTATGAGCTTATTTGACTATGCTTAAATCTCATACGCCCATATTTTCCAGCTTAATATCAGACTTGTGGGCTTATTAAGACTTAAAGATGAAAGATAAGGTCATAAGGTAGAAAAAAGGCGGATAAAGAAGAGCTTATGAGATATAAGCCGAACCAAATAAGATCATAAGCCCAAAATAAGATTAATAAATTATGACAAGCAATTTAGAAGTTAGAAAAGCTTGTGAAGCAAAGGTTTTCAAAACCAAGATACATAGCCATCTGGTTAACCGGACCGTTAGTTAGGGCAAAGTAGCTTCATCTTTCACAGTTCACTAGCCCCCATCCTAAAGAAACCACACCTCACTCTTCACATAATCCCATTCATGTCATATATCTTATAAGTTTGAATAACTGCTACTGATTTCTTAACATTAAGGCTCATAAGCTGCAACATCCGAGTAGAAACTCAATATTAGGTATGGGTGCAAACCTGATATAACATTCATACGCAAAATACAACTTTGATTGCCAGTTGCAGATAAAAAAGTTTCATCATGTTAAGAAGATCAGAAACATTATCTCAAACAGCCAAGTTACCTCTGAATGCTAGGTAGAAGCATATCTAGCAGATCGTTCTTCTTTAGTGATACTTTCTGCAACATTAAAAGACATCTCACAATTAGATCAAACTGTACAGGTTACATTACATTAAAACAATGACTTGAAGTAACCAACTCTTACCTGAATCAAACGTTTTGCTACCACTTAAATCACGGTACTTTCTGCTTTCATTTTGTCCACTGCCAGATACACCACTTCATCTTGATCCGCGAGTAAGGATTTTCCCACGTCTTCGTCTATAGATTCCATCATAGATGAAACTTTTGGTCTGGGAACTTTAAATGATCCATCAACTCATTTTGCAATTGCAAGAACATCTAATCCTGAAACGTAGTTAACTTTGTGTTATTAAAGAAACTGAAAATGAATGACTTCAAAATGTTAACACTCAAACAAGATTCAAGTAGAGTGTAAACCAGAGAAACTAATCCTTAATCCTTATAGCTTTTATAACCAAACTTAACAAAGACAACGCCTTTAGATAGGTGGTTCTTATCTCGAGGCAGAACAAGGCTACATACGTTATACTGGCTTCTATCATGCCCAAAGGATACTAAGATGATAAAATGCATCAGGATAACCTTATGCTTAACTTATGCATTTATTCATTATCGAAAAATCCCTGTTCCCCAAATAACTAATAAGCGCATTGGCATAAGCTTGCCTAGCCTATAAGTTCTTTATATAAGCTTAACCAAACACCCCCTAAATCCCATATTCCCATGACAGTTATCTCTCTCACAAACTCACGCCGCTCTACACATGATAATTAGGAAAAATACATATACATCCCAATCTATAAAGCACTTTGTCATGAGCTTACCCAAACACATTCAATAAGCTCTGTACCTTTTTTTAATACCCAATAGCTTATTGACCTCTTAAAATAAGCCTACCCAGTGTTGTAAAGCTTGAACTACAAAGTAAGTAATCTGCGATTACAAGCCACAAGGTCAGTGACCAGGGCGAGTTGAGCAGAATGGGCCAAAAGATTCAATATGGTCAAAACATGGTCAGCTCCATGCTAATTTGTACAAAAACTCAGTTTGAAGTGTCTTAACAATTGTGTTGATGTTTCCAAACATAATTTGTGGTTCTATGAACAATACTATGGTCCTATAAACAAATGATACATATAATTTCAAAACGTGCACATACAGATTCCAATACCCACACGTACTCCCCGCCTAGGCCAATTACTCGCTGCCGCCTAGCGAGATTTGCAACCTCAATTTTAGCTTTTTTTGAACCCAATAACTTATTAAGATATTTAAATAAGCTTACCCAAAACACCCCCTAAATCCCATATGATCACACTACTATAATAGTCCCCAAAAAAAAAGTCAAATACATCATCCCAATGTAATAAACGTAAGTCCTCACCTAATAACGATTTCCTCTCACACGGACGATCTGAAGAAGACTCAATCTTTCCCCAGCAACTGCAATCCACCAACACCAGTCTCCTCTGGCTCGAAAATGTCTGTCATCTTATTAATATCCATCGGATCCAGTTATCACCAAAATCAAACATGTCAACACCTAACAACAAACAAAAACCTTTACACTTAGGCTATGTTTGGCAAAACTAGCAGTAAGTAGTTGTTTGTTTTATAAAAGTGTTAAACAACGTAAAACCTCAACGCATCTTTTATTAGCATACTAAAAAGAAGTGCTTAAAAAATCCAAAAGGTAAACGCGTCTATACTATAACCAGCCCACATAACACAACTTATTATCCAACTCAAGAAGAAGCGTCATCCAAATACGAATACCACACATCAGCATATAGAGAAACTAAAACTAGGGCTAAGTAAGGGTGTGTAAGTCTAAGCTTATTTTAAGGCTTATGAGCTTATTTGACTATGCTTATACACATACGCCCATATTCTCCGGCTTATTTACAGACTTGTTAACTTATTATGACTTAAAGATGGAAAATAAGCTCATAAGGTAAACCATAAGAAGGGAAAAAATGAGCTTATGAGATATAAGCTGAAAGCCCAAACATAAGCTTAAACAAATCCAATTATAAGCTCATAAGCTAAACTATGACAACAAATTACAAGGGGATGTTTGTTTAAGCTTATTTTTAGGCTTATGGCCAAACACATCTAATCACCATCCCCAATTAGTCCATATATCCAAACACATCTAATCAGCATCCCGATTGATGTAAGACTAATAATAATATGAGTAAAGAGATTAATAAATTATGACAAGCAATTAGAGCCTAATTAATTAAACGATAAATTAAATCATGCCAACCTCTAAAACCTGTATCTAATCTATCATTTTGATATAATCAAGTTACACATATATATAGCCAAACACAATTTCAAGAATTAAATGAATTGAAGCATAAGAAAGAGATTCATATAACCCTGCATGTATCAATTAGAATTATAACATAAAAGGCAGGATTATCATTTAGATATGATGAAGAAATGTAATTACCCGTTAGCTGTGGGTCCCACATCATACAAGACAAAAAGGTATTGAAACTTACAAGGACGATGAGAAAATCAAGTCAAGAGTTTTCATCATTGTTTTCTCATTATCCTTGTAAGTTTCAACACCTTTATGATTAAGGACCATTATAAAGAAAGATGGCCAACAAACTGATTCAGAAGACGACTTGCAAAGAAACTCGATAATGTCAAGGTGATTTTGTTCGTGTGGAAATAAAATGTAGAATTACGTGGACAAATGAGAGCCCATCATTTATTTGGTCCAAAACTTACTTTTTTTTCATATATGAGCCCAATATTTTTTTATTAACCTAGAAAAAAATAAGTTTAAACAACGACCCCTAAGTTTATAATTGGCAAACCCCAAAGTCCATAGTTTTAATCACCATCCTGATTTAACACTAATATGATATATGTATTAATAAATTATCACAGCCAATTAGAGCCTAATTAAACGTTAAATTAAATCATGTCAACCTCTAAAAATAAATTAATTAATTAAGCACAAGAATGAGAACGCACCATCGGTTTTGGTGTGATATGATTGAAACAAACAAAAAATAGAGAGTGATAGTGGAGATTATTAGAGTTGATTGAGTGTGTTTGGATGGGATTGCCACCGTGACAACTACTCTATTTTTTTTGTAAAAAGTCCATTCTTTTTTTTTTTTTTTTTTTTTTTTTTTTTTTTTTTTTTTTTTCTATTTTAACACATTAATTTGTTGTAAAAATGTACATAATTACATATAGCTGCTCAAAAAGTTGATCAACTAGACTTAAGAGGTGTTTATTTTTCTCTTATATCTTAACTACATATATAATGTAAAAACTAACTTTTATTGAAAGTGAAAAAAGTGATGATTCTCAAAGGTTGGGAGACGGAGATTAATCAGAGTCAAGTGTGTTTGTTTGGATGAGATTGCCAGCGTGGCAAATATAAAAAGAAATACATCAATTATTTGTTTGTAAAAGTTCATTGTTAATCTTATGAAAAATGATTCTTATGGCTAAGTAGTAAGATTACTAATATGTCTAATTATTTGATTGGTGAATTTGAAAAAATGATTGGTGGAAATTTAGATAGAGAAGATGTAAAATACATGTGTCTAATGTTAAGTGGATTAGGCATGTAATTAGGATTGCATTTTAGGCCTAAATAGTATTACTCTTTTCTTATTTTGTATCTGTTACTGTTGGGATCATACTTTTAGTATTTAGTCAAGTCTCGGTCATTACATTTTGTAATAGGTTGCTTAAATATTATTTCTTATTATTGTTTAAGTTAATGGGCAACATGTTAAAGCCCAAGAGGCCTTAAAGCCCACGTTAAAAGGATAAGGGAGGAAGGGTGTGTTGCCCTAGCTCCTCCCTTATAAATAGTAAGCTTATGTTACATTTTATTTTGTTGGTTATTAGATTACCTTAAGGAAACTCTTGCACTTTTATCTTTCTTATTATCTTATAATCAACCAAGTCTATTTCTCATCTCATTTCTCTTTATATCATACTTGTGTTTACTAAATGGTGACCTAACAAGTGGTATCATTCGCCTACTAGAAGTTTGAAGTGTGTTTCTTTGATTTACGTGGGGTTTGGTGCTTAGTTCTTCATCTTTTTGCATTTTTCTTTGTTTCTTTCACTCAAATCTTGAAGCTTGGACAAGTTTCAAGGTTGATATAGTGATTTGAAGCTTAGTTGTTGCATAAAGTTGTGATTTTTAAGGTTTTTTTTTAGGTTTTATAGCTTCTTTGATATTGGAAAACTAGTTTTTGGTAATTACATCTCATAAAGTTAAGGTTTTCTAAGTATTGGTGAAGTTATTTGATCAAAAGTACCTTATTTTTAAGCATTTTCTCTTAAAAAAAGTCATTATTTAAGGTGAACAGTACGTTTTACGCGTAAAGTGGTCGGAAAAGTACTATTTCCAGCTGTCTAAAGTGTTTTTTTTGGTCGGTTTACGCATAAAATAAGCCAAAACCCTTTTCTTACGCGTAAAATAGGCCAAAACCCTTTTCTTACGCGTAATATTTGCCAAAACCCTGATCCTACGCGTAAAGTGCTCCTCTACGCCTTAAATCCTACGCATAAGTTGAATTCTACGCGTAAGTCAGAGTTACGCGTAACTTGCCAGAGTTTACGCGTAAGCTTCATCAACGATCTTCTTCTTGTGCTACGGTGACTCAGTACTTCCCTAGCTTGGATAAGTTAGTGGAATACTTCGACTACGGATATCTTTCAAGCTTGGATAAGTTTGAAAGATTTGTTTGGTTGTTTCAACCTTACGCATAAGTCTAAACTTACGCATAAGCATAAGCTTACGCGTAAAGAGGAAACTTACGCATAAACTAGAAAGTTTACGCATAAACCTACTCTTTACGCATAACTTAAAGTTTACGCGTAAGATTAAGTTACGCGTAAGATTTAAACTTACCCCAAGGATTTTGCTACTTTCACAAAGGAACGTGCATTTCAATCTTCTACAAAGATCCATTTCTACACAAGTGTTCTAAGATGTCTCAACCACCTAATCACTACTTCCCTCACTCTTATCCTCAGCAACAACAACCTCAGCAGTATCAGCAACAACAACCTCAGCAGTATCAGCAACAACAATACCTTTCCGCACATAATGAATCAACAACCTCCTAAATACAATCCACAACAACATTACCTGATGATGCAGCAACAGCTCATTCCTCAACAACAACCATATCAAGTGCCACAACAAAACACTCAGTTTTCCTCCAAACAACCTCACTGGTTTGACAGAATGTGTGAAGTTATTACAACTCAACAATCCCGACATGAGGCAGGATCACTTGAAATACCTCCAATGCTAACACCTGGTAACTATGTGCAATGGTCAAGTCGATTCCTACGCTTTCTTGAACTAAAGAAACCTCATGGGCACTTCTTAAAGCAAGTGATACTTGAAGGACCATTTGAGTGGCCAACAAGATTTGAAGCTGGTGATCCTAATGCTGATCCTCCACGTCCTCCTGGTGATAGACCCCTTCCAGAAACTGCACTCACTGAAGAACAGAAACTACATCGTGAAGCTGATCAGTATGCAATGGCTTATATACTTCAAGGTATACCCAATCCGATCTATCGCAGTGTCGATGCTCAGAAAACAGCCAAAGCTATGTGGGAACACGTTCATCTCCTCATGGAAGGCACTCAATTGAATAAAGATGACATGGAATCCAAGCTTTACATGGAATACACTGACATCACAATTGAACCTGGAGAGTCACTTGAATCCTACTATCATCGTTTCACAAATGTAGTCAATGATCTGGAACGTCACAAAATCACTGTACCAAGGATCGCTGTGAACTCCAAATTTGTTGGTAGTCTTGGCCCTGATTGGCATAAATATGTGACATTTGTTCGTCAAACGAAGAATCTTCATGATGCTCCATATGGCTTGTTGTATGACTTTCTGAAACACCATGAACCTGAAGTGGAAAAAGATCGAGCTCTACGAGGAGGTTACACACCCACAACAACACCAAATTCTTTGGCTCTCGTAGCTCAATCTCCCTATGCTCCACCACCACTGTCAAATCATGCATATGTTCAAGAGCAGAACTACTTCAGTTATCCACAATCTTCCACCTCGAACCAAATGGTCCCTTATGATTCATCTCCACAAGATACTTCTACTCAACTTGTTCTGTCAAACAACAATGATGCTGTGTACTACTCCAACTGCAATGATGATGACGATGATGACTTTAATACGTTGAATCAGGGACTTGCTCTTATTGCTCGTGCTTTCAGCAAATTCTCCAACAAAATGAACAACCGTCAACGTTCATCTTCTAATACCAGGAATCAAGCTGTTGTAAATGATGGAAGAGTGGAAATTCAAAATCGTAACTATGGTAGATCTGGTTCAGGAAGTTCTTCAGGAAGTTATGGGAATGGTCAGAGGTTTGGTAACAATGCAGGGTTCAGGAACAACTCAGGATCTTCTCAACAAAGGTCTGACTCAGTTGCTACAAGGAACTCAACCTCAGGGAATGCAGTTTGGTGCTACAATTGTAATGAACAAGGTCATATTGCTACAGCATGTCCCAAACCGAGAACTCGGGGTAGCAAGTTTCACAAGCAGGCATTACTCATGGATCTTCAGGATGAAAAAGATGGACATGTCCCTGAACAGGACAACAACTTCATGGCAAATGTGAACAACGATGATGACATGGAAGATCTGGAAGCCAATGCTGCTGTGATGCTTATGGCTAACATGCAGGAACTTAAGCTCAATGATTCAGGTCCAGTGTATGACACTGACGGCTTGTCTCAGGTACATGACCTCAATGAATGCTTTATTAATGAAATAGTCTCACCTTCTGCTTATGAATCAGATATGGCGCAAGTTGTTCCATCTAAATCATCTTCATCATCTCATACAGATGAACAAATAAACACAGTTGTCATATTCGATGATGACACAGTTGTTTCATTTGATGATCCTATTGAGAATGATAAACATGATCATTTCGAACAACATGAACCATCATTTGATCCAGACCCTGATCTCATATTGTTATCAAAACAACTGGATGCTCAACAATTGCAAATAATAAAGTGCAACGAGAAAAACAAAGTTTTGAAAGAACAAAATGCGTCACTTGCAAGAGATATTGAATGTTATAAAATTCAGCTTTCTAATCAGGAAGACAAGATTAAACATGCAAAAAGTTTTGAAAAAGCCTTTCACGATTCCTACAACAAAGAACAAGATCTTCAACGCAAAATGCAAGATTTAATCGAGTCAAACGGAAAGTTGATTTCAAAACTCGAAAGTGAAAAGAGTGAATTGAAAATGCAAGTCGAACGTCTTCAAACAGAACTTTCAAAAACAGAAACAGAATTGTCAAGTTGTCAAAAAGATTTTTGTGAACATAAAATACGAAAAAGGAAGTATATAGATAACTTACTCGGTGATATTGTTGATCTTGAAAAACAATTGAAAGAATTTCGTAACATTGTTTACAAACACGGGAACTCTGTCACAACAATTCAGAAATTTACTTTAAAACCGAGACCCGGTACTGGATTTGCACTTGGCGATTACAATTCAATGTTTCTTCACAATGCATTCAAAGATGTTCCAAAAATTTACAGTATGGACTATTTGCTTGATAATACGATTGTGCGTGCTGTTGTTTTTGATACTGAGGAAGAAGAAGAACTTGAAGATGAGAGTCGGTCAAAAATGAGTAATGTTGAATATTGCACACCATATGACTATTCAAAAAATCCAGTCAAGTTCATTACTCAAAAGGATTTACCTGAGAAATCATGGTTTATCGAAGAGTCGTATGTTTCATCTCACAATGAGGCCCCTGTCCAAACTGTAGCACAAGTAAATGGTCCTTTACCATCATCCGGTGAACTTTCACGTTTACCAAAATGTCGTGTCTTAAATTATTTCAAAACCTTTATGGAAGACATCGATATTTTGGAGGAAACAATTGAACGCAATTCTGAAATAAAAATTGAAACTTTTCAATCCGCTTACGAGCGAGAAAAGAGAGATATTTTTCAAAAACAAATGAAACCAATTGTTCAACACCTCCGTCTCTGTGCTACACGTTGGGATCAGGAACTTCAAAAGGAGGTCAAAAATATGATAAATGTTTTTGATACTGCTGAAAATGAGATTTTGGTTCAAAAGTTACAAACTAAAGTTTTCAAAAATGATGCTGATCGACTCTTGGAACAAGTTCTCTGTGCTGATATTTTGTCTGTTATCATGAATGATCTCTATAAATCTGGTACTTCTATGCTTAAGCATGATCATTGTGTTGATAATAACTTGTTGAATGAGGAAATTGAGACACTGAAACATGAGAATGATAATCTGAGAAAAAAGAATGATGATGTGACAAAACAGTTTTCAAATGAAATTTGTCAACTCAAACAGAGGCTTGAATGGTGTCAATCTCAGAGTCTTAAAATGGAATTAAAACTTCAAAGTCATACCATTTCAAACTCTTGTCAGCTTTGCAAAAACAATGAGTCTTTCAAAAGTTTGTGTCTCAAATACGAACAAGAAATTGCGGATTTAAAAATTGAAAACGCCGAATTTCTACAAAACCACATCGACAGTAAATATTGCAATGGCATACTTGAGTCAAACATTCAGGATAAGAATCACATCATCATTGAGTTAAAAGAGAAAATAAAGATACTTGAAAAAGGAAAGATGGTTGACACCACGGTGATAGCACCAGGAATGTATAAATTAGACAAAACTGATAAAGGAAAGGTTGTTCAAAATACTAATGTTGCAAACTCCACTTCTACAGGACTAGTCTCCCCTACTAGCGTTAGCAGACCCAAGCAAAACAGTAAAAAGAAGAATAGGCTCTGGCAACGTAAGAGAGGACAACTAGAAGCTCAAGAAGTAGAAGACCAACTTAGGAATTTGAATAAAACTCATGTTGCATCAGATTTAGATTCTAATCTGGCAAATTGTAATCAAAATCTAAATGTAACGAATGATGAACCTTTGAATGTTTTGAATATTAATGCATCTTGTGTGTTTTGTCGTAAAAGCGTTTCATCTGGTGATCATACTAAATGTATAGCTAATTCTCTACTTCATCGTCATAAGAAACGTAGGACACGCATTCCTTCTAGGACCACTACTGCCTCTAGGTCTATCTTAGGAAAGCCGCCTTCTACGGTTTCTAGTGAAGTTGATGTTTCCCCCATAGGTGCAGAGAACAAGTCTAGGAATCAGCCAAACACTAGTGAATACACCATTAAGAAAGCTCGAACTAGTTGGAATTGGCAACGTTGGTTACAACACAAACCTGATTTTAAATGGATTCCTAAATTATTGAATACTTGTGCTTCTAACCAACTGGAACCCGCAGTTTCTTTGGGTTCCACCCTTACTTCTGTTCCATCCGTGTCCTCTTCTTGTGATGCAGGTGGTGCAGATTGTTCTCTGGATTGTTGATAGCGGATGCACCCGACATATGACAGGCAATCTCAAACTGTTACACAACTTTGTCTCAAAGTTCATTGGTACTGTCAGATTCGGGAATGATCATTACGCTTTAATCATGGGGTATGGTGACTTTATCAGTGGGAACATCGAAATAAGCCGTGTTTATTATGTGGAAGGCCTTGGACACAACCTTTTCTCTGTTGGTCAATTCTGTGATGGGGATCTAGAAGTTGCATTTCGTGAGAAAACTTGCTTTGTTCGTGACTTACAAGGAAACGATCTTATGTCTGGCTCCCGTGGCTCCAATCTTTATACAATTTCAATGTCAGATATGATTGCAACATCTCCGATATGTCTTCTCTCCAAAGCAGAATCAACTAAATCTTGGTTATGGCACAAACGTCTTTCACACTTGAATTTCAAAACTATGACTGACCTTGCTCGTTATAAACTTGTTGAGGGATTTCCAAGATTCCGTTTCACCAAAGATCACTTATGTCCAGCCTGTGAACAAGGAAAAAGTGCTCGGGCTCATTTTCCTTCAAAACCTGAACACAGTACGAATCATGTTCTACAACTACTTCATATGGATTTGTGTGGACCGATGCGTGTTCAAAGTATCAACGGTAAACGCTACATACTAGTAATCGTCGATGATTTTTCCAGATGGACTTGGGTTTATTTTCTACGAAGTAAAGATCAGGCTCCTTCTATGATCATCACCTTTCTCACTAAAATTCAAGTTCAGTTACGCAACACGGTCCGAATAGTCAGAACTGACAATGGAACTGAATTCAAGAATCAGACACTTAGGTCTTATTATGAGAAAGTGGGAATTGAACATCAAACATCTATTCCTAGAAGCCCAGAACAGAATGGAGTTGTTGAAAGACGCAACAGGACGTTAGTGGAAGCTGCTAGAACTATGTTGATTAATGCTCAATTACCTGATTACTTGTGGGCAAAAGCTGTTTCAACCGCATGCTATACTCAAAACCGTTGTATGATCACAAAACGTCATCGCAAAACACCATATCAAATTGTTCACAAAAGGAAACCGAACATCGATTACTTTCATGTTTTTGGAGCACTCTGCTATCCGAAAAATGATCGTGATGATTTAGGTAAACTTAAAGCAAAGGCTGACATCGGAGTGTTCATTGGATATTGTGAGAATTCTAAAGGTTTTCGGATTTGGAATCGTCGTACTCGTGAAATTCAAGAAACCATTCATGCTAATTTTGATGAGCTCACACAAATGGCTTCTGAGCAACACAGCTTAGGACCCGAATTTAACCGTCTTAACTCTCCGGCATCTTCGGCTGAACCATTGCCACTCAACCGCAAAGAATTGGAAACCTTGTTTACTCCACTGTTTGATGACACAATTGAATACCGTCCTACTGAGGTCCCACCAAATTCCGCTGCTCAACCTGACAATATTCAAGTACCAGACTCACCTCAACTAACTTCAACAACTGTTGAGAGAGACGGTCCTCCAATTGCTTCACCATCTACAGTAGAACAAACTGTTTCTAACTCCCGCCACTCAGCTGAAGATCCAACACCACTATCAGTTCCATAATCCGCAGAGCATGATCCTGATGCGTTCTTCAATCCGTTTGCACCAGCTACTACAGTTCCTGATATAGCTGAGTCGTCAACACGCAACTTGGATCCTGCCAACATGCGAGATACATATCAACTACACCCTTCAACACACAAATGGACCCGAGACCATCCTCTAGTTCATATTATTGGCCATCCAGATGCACCAGTTATGACAAGACAACGACTTCACACAGATGGAGAAACTTGCATCTACGCACTCACAGTTTGTCATAAAGAACCCAAGAACATTAAAGATGCAATGACTTATGACAACTGGATTGAATCTATGCAAGAGGAATTTCAGCAATTCATACGATTAGAAGTCTGGGAATTAGTTGAAAGACCTGACGGAGTCTTTGTCATTGGGTTAAAATGGATATGGAAGAATAAGCTTGATGCTGAAGGAACTGTCATACGGAACAAATCACGTCTGGTCGCAAAAGGATACTCTCAACTGGAAGGTCTAGATTTTGCTGAATCCTTTGCTCCAGTGGCTCGACATGAAGCTGTTCGGATCTTTTTGGCCTATGCTGCACACCGGAACATGGTAGTCTTCCAAATGGATGTCAAAACAGCATTTCTTAATGGAGATCTCCGTGAAGAAGTTTATGTCAGCCAACCTGAAGGCTTCGTTGATCCTGAGCGTCCTAATCACGTCTACCGACTCAAAAAGGCTCTCTACTGACTCAAGCAGGCCCCACGGGCGTGGTATGACAAACTGTCCACTTTCTTACTGGCCAATAAGTTTTCTAAAGGATCGGTGGATCCCACACTGTTTACTAAAACCTACGGGGAGGACTTACTTGTTGTTCAAATATATGTCGATGACATCATTTTTGCCTCAACACAAAGAAGTTTCTCTAATGATTTTGCAAAATTAATGAAAGATAATTTTGAAATGTCCATGATGGGTGAACTTTCGTTCTTTTTAGGACTACAAGTTCATCAATCACCCCGTGGAATTTTTGTAAATCAATCAAAATATGCTCTTGAAATTTTAAAGAAATATGGAATGATGTCTTGTGATACCTATACTACACCAATGGGCTATACCACAAAACTAGATGCTGATTTACATGGGACTCCAGTTGACCCTACCAAATACCGAAGTATGATTAGGTCCCTCATGTATCTCACAGCTAGTAGACCTGATATAGTATTTGCTGTCTACATGTGCTCGCGCTATCAGTCCAGACCAACTGAAAAACACCTCAGTGAGGTCAAGAGAATCCTTCGATACATAAAGGGAACCATTAACTTGGGGATCTGGTATCCGAAGGATTCTGGCTTTGAACTAATTGCTTTTTCAGATGCTGACCATGCAGGATGTTTAGACACACGCAAAAGTACATCTGGTGGATTACAATTTCTCGGAGACAAACTTGTGTCATGGCAATCTAAGAAGCAGGACTGCACTTCACTGTCGTCTACAGAATCTGAATATGTAGCCATGTCTGCTTGTTGTGCTCAAGTCATTTGGATGAGATCACAACTTAAGGATTATGGCTACCTATTCAACAGGATTCCTATCTACTGTGATTCAAAGAGTGCAATTGCTATCTCCTGCAACACTGTGCATCATTGCAAATCCAAACACATCGATCTCCGATATCATTTCATCAAAGAGCATGTGGAAAGGAGTACAGTTGAGCTTTATTTTGTTGGAACTGAGTACCAATTGGCGGACTTACTTACCAAATCCTTGGCACCATCCAGGTTTGCTAGTTTAGTTCACCAAATTGGTATGCGATGTTTGACTCCAGAGGATCTGGAAAAGTTTTTAAAACACTAGTGATTGTCAAACATCAAAACTATCTTTGTAAATATTTTTCTCAAAAACATAATAGAAAAATATAAAACCAATGAAAAACTCAAAAAAAAATATTTTTGGTCTTTTAATTTCAAAAAAAAAAAAAAAAAAAAAAAAAAAAAAAAAAAAAAAATGCAAGTATAAAACTCTTTCAACACTATTTTTTCTAAAAAGTCTTCAATCATTTAAAATTAGTGTTGAGGGGGAGGAAAAGTAACATTTTTTAATTCCAAAAAATTATTTTACCTTTTATACTTGCATTTTACCAAAAACATTTACATTTTAACAAAAATAAATAAATTTTTTTCTTAGTGTTGATTCAAAGGATTTCGGGTTACTCTCCTTGATCAAAACCAGTTAATTTTACCATGATTCCAAGGTCGAGGGGGAGTATGACAAGTTGTTCTTTTCATATCGTGGTGTTGACTAACGAATGTTATATGTGAATAAGTATGTTAGCATTTAATATGAATATTAGTTAGGGTTAAGGGACTAAAAGTGTCAATACATGAAAATTGAATTCACCACAGTCAAAACCCTCTTTGACCATTCACATTTACGTTTTTCACCAAACACATTTAATACTCTTTCACCAACCAAATCAAACGGCCACTAATCATTGAACTAATCCAAGAATCTTGCATCTAATCTGAAGAAGGTAACATGTTTTGATCATAATTCTTAACATAGGTTTTTAATTTTACAACAATCCAACGGTTAAATCAATCACAATTGATTAATTTGTTCTTGAGTTATGCGTAAAATTCAAAACCCAGAAAGATGTGATGATATGATTGAATTTGGTGATGTGATTTGTTCTTATGATGATATTAAACATGTTAGTTAACTCCAATCTCACCCAGAATCATCATCTGAGTGATTTGGTGAATTAGGGTTCATGCGTATGAATTGGGGGTTCTTGAGTTTGTGCTATAGGATTGTTATTTGTGATGGGGATAGTGTATGTGTATGCCTAGGATCATTCGAATGTGGTTGAATTAGATCTTAATCATGTTTTTGCACTTGAATCTAAGGTTTAGGGTTCGTAGGTCAATAGCAGATTCAATCTTAAGATTGGGTGGATAATTTGTGTTGTTATTTGAAACATATGATCCTTATGATGTTTGTGTCAATTGCCCCATGCTTAATCGTACCCAGAAACACTTTTGATTAATGATGTGATTGAGTGTTCATGCGTGTTTACGCGTTAAGTGTTATTTGGCATGTTTACATGTTAAAATGTATGATATAAGTGTATTGGATTGATGTTTGATCAGTGGTAATGTTTGTGCACTTTCAGGAAACTCATAACTCAAATTTCAAAAGGTGAATTTCTGGAAATGACGATTTTACGCGTTAAATGTTCATCCTACGCGTAAGATTGAATCTTACGCGTAAGATTCGACACGTGGACAAATTGTGTCTTGGATAAGACACAGTTTACGCATAAAATTGTTCTTACGCATAAGTTTTGATCTTACGCATAAGTCTAGAACTTACGCGTAAGTCATTACCTACGCATAAGTTACAATTTACGCCTAAGGGAAATCCTACGCGTAACTTCAATTTTTACGCATAAGACCTATCTTACGCATAAAATTGATCTTACGCGTAAGTTTCATATTACGCGTAAAGTTCTAACTTACGCGTAGATTTTGCACTTACGCCTTATTTCTTATCTTACGCTTAAGTCAGGTTACGCGTAAAACAACTACTTACGCGTAAACTTGTCAAAATTCCAAATTTTTTCTAAGTGTTGGAAATTTCCAATGTGTAACTTGTTGTAAATGATAAACTTTGGTTGGAATTGAATTGTTTTATGTTTCTAACAAATAAAATAACTCAAGTTTGTCACATAACATAAGTTTTAACACACACAAACCCCCACTGATCATCATCAAAACATGATAATCTATATGAACACATGCTTAATGAATGCTAATACTAACATCATCAACAATTGCCATGTTTGTGTGTTTATGATCAATTCAGATGGCAGAACACAATGACATCCCATACGGACCAGAACCTGAACCCATTCGTGCATGGGAAGACACATTTCCTGAAAACTACTCCAGGAAGATTGGAAAGAACAACCTAAGAGTCAACTTCAACAAACTGACATGCAATGAGTCTTCTTGCCTTGTTGCTGTTGATGCTCTCATCTATCACCCATGCAAAGTTCTACTCACCAAATCTGCTGCAGTGGCATGCTTCTACATACATCAGTTTTGGCACACAATCCACCTGGACCTCCTGGAAGAGTCCTTTACTTGTATGCTTCACATGAGACAAGTTACGGTCGACAAGGATCTTCTCCGTAGTGCTCTTGGACTTCCCGAACTTGAACCGAATGAAGAGTATGACCAAGTTCCCACTGAAGAAGAATTGATAGAATGGCTGAGAGACATTGGGTATGATGAGTCTGAAGGGGTCATTACTAGTCACTCTAGGGTCAATATCAGATTTCTTCCACAGCCTTGGAGAACTCTCTACATCATAATTGCCAAGTCACTATCTGGCAGAGACACAGGCCATGAACACCCTAAGCTCCAACATCTCAGGCTGTTCTGGGCTATTGCTAATGTCAAGAAGGT
Source organism: Artemisia argyi (assembly GCA_030686995.1). Classification (NCBI taxonomy): domain Eukaryota; kingdom Viridiplantae; phylum Streptophyta; class Magnoliopsida; order Asterales; family Asteraceae; genus Artemisia; species Artemisia argyi. The sequence continues at coordinate 225,650,497 of CM060680.1, read as the reverse complement.
TGATTATGCCAGCATTATCTGGGAAGATATTGTGTGGCACATACACCACAAGACAACCAATATTCCTTTCATCCGTTTCACCAAACTTCTTATTGCAAGCTTCCTCCATGAATATGATGACATTCCTCAAAGATTGAATGATGAGTTTCAGCACACATACAAGAATGAGGACACACTGAAGGTCATCAAGAGAATGGATACAAGTACAAGGAAACAGGGAAAGAAACTTCCAGATAGCCTCTTAACTGACAAAGTCAAGGCTGGCAATAACTACAAGTACTACCTACAAGCCATTGAAGCTGAGAAAGTTGGGTTCTTGGACGAAGCTGCTCTACCTTCATACATGCAGAAGAAAGGTAAGAAAGTTAGCATATCGGGCAGCTCAGAAAGTTCTACTAAGTCCAAACCTAAGAAAAAGCCATCATCTAAGGTCAGAATTCCTGCAAAGAAACCTACTGCTGAACCTGGCTGGTTTCCCTCACCTCCACCTTCTCCAAAACCTGCTGACTCTGAACAAACCGAATCCGACGAAGGTCCTATTTACAGTGAAGCCTATGCCAATATCACCAAGAAAGTCAATCTTGATGAAATTGACGATAAGGATTTGACGTTCGAAGATTGGGATAATATTATTGACGAATCTGCTGATTATGTTGAATCCCCCGCACACCTTTATCAACGTCCATTCACCAAAGCTCAAACAATTTTGGAAGATGAAAGGATTAGAAGAAAAAAGATGAAGGAACCAGTTACAGCTGTACAAGAGCCTGAAGGCCTTTCAGTCGAAGAAGAAAATGAACGGGCTCTCAACCTCGGTCTCCTTCACAGCCGAATTGATACATTCAATGCTGATCAACCTCCACCTCCAGTGTTCTCTCAGACCACCGAAGCTGGCGGGTCTAGCAGCATTCCTGAGCCTACCACAGGAATCTCCTCAGACTTAGTTGCTTATGATAATCCCTCAGTAACTCCCACCGATATTGAAATGACTATGGAAGAGGAAGAAGAGGAAGATCCTATGGATACCGATGCTCCAAGACTTATGTCTATGGAAGAAATGGAGCGTAGAGAACGGGCTCAGGAAGAAGAACTGAAAAGAAAACAAGAAGCTGAAGAGGCCAGACTTGAAGAGATTGCTCAAGCTAAACTGGAAGAAACAATCAGAATGGAAGAAAGCAGGAAAGCAGAGGAGGCAGCCAAACTGGCTGATGAAAAGTCTAAGAAGGAAGAAGAAGCCAGACTGGCTGAAGAACTAAGGCTTAAAGCCGAAGCTGATAAGCTGGCTGAAGATAAGCTAAAGGAGGAAGAAGAAGCCAGGCTTGCTGAAGAGCTTAAGCTTAAAGCCGAAGCTGATAAACTTGCAGAAGAACAACGGTTGAAAGAAGAAGCGGCCAGAGTCAAAGAAGTTGTACAACCCGAACCACAGAAAGGAGATGTCAAAGACACAACCACCATTAATGAATCATCACAGTCATCACCTCCTCCATCTGAATCAACACGTGACAAATCAATCAAGAAACCGAGCTCCAAAGCCTCTGCTGCATCTAAGTTACTCAAGTCAGCTTTCAAGAGGGTACATGAGAAGAAGAGAAGCAAACTTGAAGATCAGGTTGCTACACTTGCAACCCAGGTTGCTGAACTATCTAAGCTGGACTCGAACGTCAAAGAGCTACAAGATAAGGTTGACATTTTCTTAGCTAAAGACGTAACAGAGAACTTGGAAGCCGCACTAGCAGCTCAAGCACAGGAATACATGGCACAACACTTAGTGGCTGAGCTGAAAGATCTACTGGCACCAATGAGAGACGAACTCACCAAGTTCGCTGAGCAAGCAGTAAAGAAAGTTATCCGATCAACAACCTTCACTCTTCGTGCCGACAAGTCTACTACTCCTCTACCAGGACTTTCTCTGGATGATTTGGAAGCTCAACTCCTCGAAAAGCTTTCAAACAAGTTCACCTTGACTCCTGAAGAAGCAAAAGTCCTGGAAGCACTGAAAGACAAAATGAACAAAGAATCTTGCAGCACAGAGGCCGATAAACTGAAACGTCAAAGAGATGATGAAGACAGGGATCCTAATTCTCAGGCAAAGAAACAGAAACAAGCCGAAGGACCCTCATCTCAGTACAAATCACCGGTAATCCCTCCTACCACAACAACTTCCTCACAACAACCGAAAGCATCAAGTTCTGCTCCCAAGGCACACGACCATTTCGTATACACCGGTGGTGACGACATACCTCAACCCGATGAAGTTCCAGAACCGTCTCCTAAGAAGAAGAAGAAAGATAAGAAAGGAAAGCATCATCAACCCACACCAGACACCTCATCAAAAGGCACCGAACCAAAGAAACCCAAAACCGTCCTTAACTGGCTAGACCAAGACAATAGTGCCGAATACTCCTGGTTTGAGAAGATGATCAGTTCGCAACCACCACTGGAAGACAATCATGAACCTCAAGATGGTCGAACAGTGGAATATGCTCAAATGATTCAGCAAAAGTTTAAAATGAAAAAGATGAATAAGAAAGAGCTGCGAAGAATCAAAAATGATGCTTTCAATCTTCTGAAAGATCGGTCTGCTAACTCAATCGAGCTCGAATACCATCTGGAAAATATTGCTCGAGCTATGTCAAGCAATATTGACTGGATCAATCCTGAATCATATGTCAATCCGGTCACAAAGAAAACCGCACCTTACATTACTGACTGGTCCAAACCACTACCAATGATTGGGAAGCCTAAGGAACCAAAGATCCCGTACAAGTTCTTCTACAACACAGACTTGGAATTTCTGAGACTTGGCAGCAAGATCGAAAAGAAGTACGTTACCTCACTCGCCTTTCTCCCTGCAGCTCGATATCTCAACAATGCCATCGAAGAAGAAGCTTCAGCACTATTCGTCGACAAAATTGTTGAATATGACCGGAATGCACTTTATGGTATTCATCACTGGCCAGACAACCGGGCACAATACTATCGAAGCAGCAGACTTAACCAAACGATGGGTGAAGTAGAAAGTGATTTGAAGATCGTCTCGATTCAATTTATTTCGACTGTCACTCACTTTGGGTACCCCTTCCTCAGCAAAATCACACTTAAAAGATTTGATGAAAAGGAGTACGATATTTCCGAGTCTGACTTTCCACGACTACGTCTCAACGACATTGAAGACATGTACTTGCTCAAAGTTCAAGGAAAACTCTGTGGCTTGCCCAAAAAGATGCAACTTGCCTTTATCCAAGCTCTACTCATCTTTATCAGGCAGATAGTCGTTAGAGAAAGAGTCGAAGATCTTCAGTTAGGAGTGGAAAGTTACCAGAAGAAGCTCAATCTCACCAAACCAAACCTGTTTGACATCCCCGACCTTCAACATCTACCACAATACTCCTTGATCAGACGACCATTTGGGTTCACCTACCGAAGTGTTAACGGTCGCAACTGTTTTATGGGTTATGAAGAAATTCATAAGTTCTGTGATGAAACTCTTAAGTTCGTCAGAGATGGGATCAAAGGCAGAGTCAATGACATTGAACTAGGAAAATCCAAAAGGTGGAACACCAATGAAGCCCGGGATGCTCGCAGATTCATCTTAAGGATTGAGAACAGATTGAAGCGCAGGGATCAGTTCCGAAGGTTGGAGAGTTATGTGGGAGGCAGATCCAAATTTCCGGTGCTGACATTTCAGAGGCCTGATTGGTAAATCATTGTAAGAATTTGATTTGATTTGTCAATAATTTACTTCATAATGGTTTGTGCACGCATATCAGTGTACAACCCGTACTTGTAAAGAAAGGACCCTGAGGTATGCATCAGTGCCTCAATCCTGATATAAGGAGCGAAGGCTTCTTACTTTTGAGTAGAATTAATCAAACATTTATGATTTTTTTCACAAATCTGCTCAAAAGGACAAGTATTTCACCTCAATAAGACCTAATCACTTGTTGAGGGGGAGCACTTGTCAAAAACAAAATACTTTGCTTAAAATCAAAAAAGTTCTTGGTAAATCTCCCCGTAAGACTCAAAAGGCATATTTTAATCTAAAAAGATTGTCAAAAACATCATTTTATATGCTATTTTTGAGGGGGAGAAAATGAAAAAGTGATTAAAATATACGAAGTCAAAGCTAAAAGTTGTACCATGTGCGAGCTAGACTCAGAATGAACCCAGGAATTGACGAGACAATAAATGTTTGTAATATCGAAAAGACTTATCCTCGACGGGTAATAACATCAAGTTAGTTATTAGAGCTAGCTGTCACCTAAAAGCTGACAATGTATCTCTTTATCTAACCACGTAAGCGTGTCTCGAAAAGGATTAGTCTTAGTAGAAATGTACCGTCTCGAGAAACTTTCTGTGGACTTGACCAGGCCGGGTAATAACTTCAAGCTAGTTTAACTAGTGATGTAAGCGTGTCTCGAATCGGTCCTGTTCACAGAAAGTGGATCAATTCAAAAGTGATTGCTCCTCCCGCATGTGCAAATTTATTAAATACTTATGAGCACATGTGCAGGGGGAGCCCTTCAAAAGTGTACGCAAAACTCTCAAAGTGTTAACCAAAATATTTGATTATCACCAACACTTTGAGAGATTTTTCAATCAAAGGTTTCTTGGCTACTGTCGGAGTTATAAGGTGATTAAGATAGGAATATCCGTCCTATGATCCACCAGAGCCGGAGGGATCTACCCAAGGACATCACCATTAGTTAGAAGTAGAAGTCCTTAGGTATGATACGAAAAAAGGAGAAATGAATGAAAGGGAAAGAAGGAGTTGAAGAATTAAAAAGAAAAGTAAAGAAAAGGGTGAAAAGAAATAGCCCTCCAGATGATTCAACCTTAGGGCAGACACCGGGTTCAATACGTATGCTACTGGTTGTTGCTAAGGCGACGCCGGTATTGAAGATTAAGTCGTCATGGACCCAGTGACGCAATGCACTAAACCTTCTTAACCACTCAAGTTCTCTTAAAAGAGCTTGTTTCATTCTCACGGGGAACCTACGTAACCTATCGACCTATCTCTTAGAGACGGTTGATATTGAAGCAGGAGACTCATCCCCAGTCTCCGCATAAGAAACCTAGGTGTGCACTTATAGAGTCTAGAGCCTTGAGATACATCAAAGATCTCTTAGGAACACTTAGTATTTCTGCAACTGGTGTTCTACATCAATGGGCATCAGTTGTAAACTATCGAGTCCTTCGCAGATCTTAGCAATCTGCCGAGAACGTTTATGAGAGGATTACTTATGTATTCCTCAATGATTGAACGGAAATCCTGCCAGGGTCAACATCAAACAGCCCTGACAGCAGGTCACTTCGGTAACCCCACAAGGGTTACGCTTAGTGTTTGCGGTGGTTCCATTACGGTCTACAGTCGTGGAGTGATCCCCAGCGACTCACCCAGTCATTGAGCTACTTAGTAGGTCTCGTAAGCTCCTTCGGGAGTATCTGATATGGGAACGACCTGGATAAGGATTAGAAGGAATCTTCACAATATGCTGTTGATGAGCTCTAATTCCTTATCCGTAAGTACCGGTTGTTTTATTGCTAACTGTTTACTCGCAGGTACCTCACTTCCATGATGGTAGATTCCAACATGCTCATACATACATCTAGAAGTCAAAGAAAGCTCCCCCAAAGATCTTAGCAACACAAAGTTCAAAGAAAGATTCTAAGGCAATAAGCAGAATCTACAAAGTATAATGACAAAGATCTCAATGCATGAAAAGGAACTTCTTGCTCATAAAAGTCAAAGTCCAAAGATGTATGAGTATGTTGGAATGGCGTACAACCACCACAGACGCAGGAGTGACGAACGGCAGACAACTTCATAATCCAATCATTACATCATTACCCAAGAACAAAGACAAAGAGCAAAGTACATCCACTATCATTCATTCATTTTGAAGACGTCTAGAGTTTTACATGTCACAAGTCAACGACAAAGATGAAGACGTCAAGCAACCATGATGACCGACCCTTAGGGGGAGATTGTTGGGATCATACTTTTAGTATTTAGTCAAGTCTCGGTCATTACATTTTGTAATAGGTTGCTTAAATATTATTTCTTATTATTGTTTAAGTTAATGGGCAACATGTTAAAGCCCAAGAGGCCTTAAAGCCCACGTTAAAAGGATAAGGGAGGAAGGGTGTGTTGCCCTAGCTCCTCCCTTATAAATAGTAAGCTTATGTTACATTTTATTTTGTTGGTTATTAGATTACCTTAAGGAAACTCTTGCACTTTTATCTTTCTTATTATCTTATAATCAACCAAGTCTATTTCTCATCTCATTTCTCTTTATATCATACTTGTGTTTACTAAATGGTGACCTAACAGTTACACATTAATTTAATTTGTTGCGAAAATGAACATAACTGCACAAAAATGAAAGTGTTTGATTTTCTCATATATTTTCTCTTAATTAAGATAAATGTGAGCCTAAAACACAAAAAAAAAAAAAAAAAAAAAAAAAAAAAAAATCTCATCTAATGTTTTTTTCAGGAAAAAAAAATTATTTCGACCCTCTCAGACCCTATGCGCGAAAAAAAAAAAAAAAAAAAAAAAAAAAAAAAAAAAAAAAAAAAAAAAAAAAAAAAAAAAACGCCCTTTGTTTTATATAACTCTTTAAGGGTAAAAAAAAAAAACTATCCCCTTTTTATCCAACACAACACACCCCATGTGGCCATGTGTGAAAAATATGAAAAACAAAATTACAAAAAAGCACTCTGTTGTTTAATAAAACTTCAAGAGTAAACTACAAATATGGTCCCTGTGGTTTGGGTTGACTATCACTCTTGGTCCTTTGATTTTTTTTTTATCACTCACAGCCACCAACTCTGAAACTCTCTTCACTAATAGTCCTCTGAACAAACGCCCGTTTGGTCAAGACGTTAACTTTACAAAACGTGCAAAATGGTGAGGGTATTTTTGTCCATTCATGTTTGCATTGCCTCTCTCCAACGTTTCTTTTTCTTTCCCAATGCCACTTACCCTGTATTTAATTAAAAAAAAAAAAAGACTCATTTCTTTATCTCACATAAACCCTAATTTAAAACATCTTGGACCAAGAGTGATGGCAGTGGTTAGATGCCATTGTAGAAGAGTTGCTATTCTTAAAACATCTTGGACGAATGTTAACCCAGGCCGTCGGTTTTACTCTTGCCCGATTCCAGTAAGTTTGTGTATGATTGAATTAATTGAATCAAACTAACGTAAATCTAATAATTGTTGTTGTAATGTTGTTTAACAGGATTCAAACTGTAGATGGATTGATTGGTATGACCCCCTATGTGTAATCGTTCTCTTGATATCATACCGGGTTTATTAAGGTCGAGGAACAATCTTGAACGAGCCATAATTGAAGCCCAAAATGGTCGTGAAAAAATGAAAAAGTATCTAATTTGGTCTTGGATCTTGTTTGTTGTCCTTTTTGCTATCAAGTAGGAAATGTATGAAGTTGGGTCTTTTGTTTATGTTTGAACTAAGTGTTTGGTTAGAATGTTAAGTTTAGATCTTTAACAGTGTAGCAAGTTGTATTTTGGCATTGATGATGAATGAAATGAAGCAGTTTTAACTTACCAGAAACAAGTACCATTTCATTACATAGATGCATTTTGATTACATAGATAGATGCATTCATAGATGCATATTACATTCAAGAGATAATGTCATACATTTTTAACAAAAGACAGTGGTGGGAATACTTCAAGTTACATCAACAGCTACCCCATGGTTCTTTTCCCTTTTTCTTTGGCTGCATTTGTTGTAAAAGGTTTGATCCCAAACCTTTTTTCTTTGATTGCTGCATTAGTATCCTTGTTTGGAAGCCCTAACACTTGAATCCTTTTACCATTGATTGAAAGAGATTGATTGGCAACATGCTTAGATTGTACAGGAGGATTGACACACTTTGAAACCTTTTTGCAAGCCCTATCAGTTGTACCCTTTTTTGAGACAGTTTGATATTCTTCAGATGAGGTTGAATGATAGCTAGAGACATAGCTAGAAATAGAGTTGGAATCAGTGGAGTTTGACTTTGATGCATCAACCATTGCCCAAGGTGGAGGAGACATTACATCAACAGAAGATGTTGAAGTTGAACCTGAAGAAATGTCAATGATTTCAGGCTTAGAACTCATGTCTGAGAAGTTAGGATTAAAGTTTAGGATTTGATTGTATGTAAGTTGTTTATGTTGATTGTATTGATGCTAATATAAAGGCAATTGAAAGTAAATGCAATTGAATGCTAGGTTGTTGTATTAACTTAAGTGGTTCAAAAGATGAGTTTGACTTTTTAAATTTGACCAAAACAAACATAAATCAGTGTAATTTTTGTACAGGAGGTTTAATGTGGATTTTATGGCGTAAAAATCTACCCAAAATAGGCTAACTTGAGAAGCAATCATGCAAACATTCTCACATGAACAAGGTATCAACCACATCCAGTTTAGACCCAATGCTAAACCTATAAACAGTCATAAACAACATGATGCAGGAAAACACAATGTATCAGGGAAAATTTGCTGTCAATAGCAGCTATTAACTATTAGATTAGAACAGTCATAAACATAAGTCAAAGTGTCTTAAACAACCAAGGATTAAGGTGCATGCAAGCAACCATTTTGACATTTTCACAAACTAAAAATAACATTAACCAAGGTTAATCACTTTCTTCCTTGGTTTTTTCTTCTTGGAACCTGGGACATCCACTGCAATACCCTTTCCCTTGTTGACATTGCTTCCACTTGCACCAGCTGCAACATTTGGCCCACTTCTTTGACTTGCACCAGCTGCAACACCGTCTGGATTGCTTCCACTAGCACCAACATTTGACCTTTTCTTGTTAATCTTTTCAACTCTTGGACCTGTGCAACTCCTAGAATTGTGACCCTGACATCCACACTTGTCACAAGTAACTTGTCACACCCCCAATTTACCTGACTTGCAGCGGAATGGAATACCTGGGGGTGTCTGTCATAGCACCACAGTTACAGTTACATTGAACGACCTAAAGTGTCGTTTGGAAAAATACTGCATTTGATCACTGAAATAATCCAGAGTTTACAAATTGAGGTCCCCAAAATGTGTTGCAAGTTTATGAAAACAAGTCATACTAGATCAAATGTTTACATAAGTGCATGAAATAATGATGAGACGCGTCGACTCCGCGACTCCATGAAGGTCCAAATGCATGTCACATGAGCTACCTTAATAACCTGAAATACATTGCTAAAACGTCAACACGAATGTTGGTGAATTCCATAGGTTTGTAAAATGTAATGATGTACGGCCACCACAAGTAAAAGTGCAAGATAAAAATCTCATGAAAATTGTACAATAGCCTTAAGCTCATGACACCGAAGCTATGACTGATGAAATTCTATGCCCCTCCCGAATGTTCTGCCAAAACATTCAAATGTAAAAGACATGACATGCATCCGCTTACTGTTGGTAATCACTACCACGGATGGAGGCGTCACCCTCGATAGATCTATCCACTCACTCTCGCTTACCGGTAAATTAACGGTTCATGATGTTACAGGGGACTTATCACATGGCAAGGTAACTTAAGCTATGTACATGTTTGAATACTTGGGCTCGTACTAAAATGATTGATGCAATGTATTCCCCCCGTGGGATTTGAAAACAATCAAAAATGTTGAATTGAAAACGGGGCTATGAAAACTCACCTTAACTGATGAAACTGTGATGAAATGAAATGAACACCAATGAACAATTAGCTGCCGCAACCCAATATGATGGTACCATGAACATGTAATGAGCTGAAAACAAGGCGCGCACACTAGCCGCAACCTAATATGAATGATGAACGATCTTCTTTAGATCATGAAATGATGTTATGAATGTCCATGCACATGTTTCCTATACCACTCTATTCTTTGAAAAACACTTGTTGTTATCAAAAGTATATATTCCAAGACTTAGGAAAATATGGCTATTAGAAAAATAAACTAGTTGTAATATATATACTTATATATATATCGTATGTACCAATGTTTGTGTTGAGATCCTCGGTTTGAAATCCTTGAAATAACGCCTTGTACTAATGAAAATATACTTGTAATCACTAATACATCATTAGTTATGAAATTGGGTACTTGGTTAATATTTCTAGAAAATCTAGAATTTAGTACGTAGAAGTATTATTACTTCTATTAGTGATAAAACGGTCTCATAAAACTAGTCGTGAAATAGTGAATATTAAGAGTTAGGAAAGAAGCTCAGTAGTTTTGAGAAGATTTTCACCATATCTAAAAAGTCACAGAAGTGAAGTTTGTCCATACAGGTCTCGATCATAAAGATAATTAGCCGTCAAGTGAGGTGTTTGGGCTGTTTTGACAGATTCTGGGCAGTTTTCGGGAAAGTTTGGAAGTCCATAAGTTGTTCGTTATAAATCCTTTTGACAAACAGCTGGACGTTTTGAAAACCAGGCTGGGTGAACTAACTTTTTGTCAATGATGTAAATTTTCCAGAAATGAGTTTATCAATGAGTAAATTGGCTCTCAACATGATGTCTTACAAAAACTGTTTTTCTATACTTAGTAATATTTTGCTAAAAGCTGATGGAAATAAATAGAGTTTCGCCGATTTTGAAACGTGTATATCTTGGTCGTTATAAGCTTGTTTTCTACGTTCTTTATATCCCCGAAATCGTGGGACAACATACTAATATATTTTTGATAAGTCGGGATGGCTAGATCAAGTTTTACACCTCAGATTGCCCATTGAAAATCGTGGGACAGCATGTACAATTTTCAGAAAATAGTTTTCGTCGTTAAACTTGCAAAAATCATAACTTCTTCGTTATAAACTCTTTTTAATCCGTTCTTTCGCCTACGGATTCGTTTTTGAATGTATTTTCTAAAAATTTTGCCAAAGTTTCCTTGGTGTTTACTGATTTTCCAGAAATTAACAAAATGGGACAGCATGTTTATAAACTTGTTAGAAATCCATTTCCAAGGTTCAAAACTAGTTTCTACTTCAACCAAATCTCTTGCAAACTTCACAAAACTATACTAATCTTACCATACACCTTCTTAGGGTGCCATGGGTTCCTAATGACTAGTAATCAAGTTAATTTAACAAAGGAACACCTAAATCACAATCTAGGGTTTGTATGTTCAAAAAGTCTTCAAAATAAAGTGGTATAACTAGTTTGTGCATGAAATTAAGCATGAATACCATAAGATAAATATGTTAATTAGATGAAAACATGAAAATAATTTTGAATACTCACTTTGAAATAATAGGTGGTGAGATGATGAGAAACCTTGGATTTCTTGTGTTTTTGTGTTATGATTCTTGATTAGGATGATGAAATGAACAACTTTGATGCTTTGTACTTTGAAAAATAATGGTTTGATCTTTGTTTCTTAATTGGGTCGTGGTTTTTGGGCAAGAAAGGGAGAAAAGATGAGCTTTTGATTCATGAAATTATATATGTTTATGTGATATGTGTTTTTAGGATATTTTGTATAGATTATAAGGTATTATAATGGTACATTAAAGCTCAAGGTTAAAAATGAAAGCCATGTGGTCTAGGGGGTTTTGAATGGCTGATTTTTCATGAGGAAAAGAGAAGCAAAGTCGGTTTTGATCACTTAGAAAATGTAGTGTATTATTAGTTGTAGTTTGGTGTAAGTATTAGTTATAATCGGGTACCGGGTTTGATAGAAATAAATGTTAACAAAGTTAATCGGGACTTAATAAAGTCATAAAAATGTTAAAAATATGTTGGGTACAATTACTGAGTGTTCGGGTGATTATTGTTTAGTTTTCACGAAAACCGTCGTAATATTCATAAGCGTACGTTATAAATAAAATAAATTTCCAAAATACTGGGTAACTGAATGTTATAACTTTTATGATGATAATATGGATATAAAAATATGTCGGGACCATTGTGGGAATATTTAGATATATTCGTCGCGTATAAACCGTGTGTTAACGTTTATTTATAAATAATTATAAGGAAAACGTTAAATGTATCAAATATATATAAATTTGAAAATCCTAAGAGTGGTATAACATGTAAATGACCTACTGATGATATACAGACTGTCTCTAGTCCGTATGCAGTGTCCTTACTGAAAATGCATGAATTCGCACCTGAACCAATACGGTTACGCGAATTTGAATACCCGTAAACTAAATTTACGATGAAATGTGTAATGCACGTGAATGATGAAATCTTTTCCCGCAATGAATAGTGTTCTGTGAATAGTAAAATTTCTGAATGCTTCTCGGAATGTCAAACTGACACCAAAAATGATGAATAGTAAACTGATGAATAGTGTTTGATGAATAGTGTTTTTCCAAAGTTCGGGAAATGACCTGAAATGACCTGAAATGGTGAGTTGTGACAGTCTTCCCCTCTAAAAGGAACTTCGTCCCGAAGTTCAGTTTATGTTGGTTTCTGAAAACATATATGTGAAAAGGTGATGATATTCGAGAATTCCAGCGAACTCTAACGATAGAAATTCAACTCTGATTCAACTGTTTGACCACACGGTCCATGATTTCTGTTGGTTCTCCTACAAGGTCTGAGAATGTCATTTGGGTTGGATCCCTTCCAATGGAATCATGAGTGACTCATCTGAAAGTCATTTCTGGGGATTTGAAAATGTGAAATATGTTCGTGTAATCCTGTTGTTCTCTGACAATGTTCAAGTCTGACGGCCACTATGCCTTCTCTGTCAAAATATAAATGGTCCAGTGTATAATGGTGTAACTTTCCAAGTTTTCTGAACGATAACATGCCTTTCCTAGGCAGAACTTTCTGCTAATTCTGCAGAACTTGAAGTTTTAATGGTTTACGACTTATTGAACTTGTAACTGATTCTTGACTTGTAGAAAATTTCTGGTTATCTCATGAATGCCTACTGAACTAATGAGTTGAGCTTTTTCCAAGTTTAGCCCATCAATAGATGGTCTGCGCTTCTTAATGTTTAAAATGTGGTACTGGTAATATATACTGCTGAATTCTGCCAGAACTCAAGTTTGTATGCTAGTTGGTCGATTCTAAAATGAATCTTAAATGGTCCAATATGCTAAAGGTTCAACCTTTCTTGTTATCCAATTTGTATCATGCCAATCCAAGGCATTGCTTTTAACTTAATTTGTTCTCCTACCTAAATCTGGATGGTTTGTTATTCAGGATACCCAATCCAAATGATATGTGTTATGTACCAATCTAGCTTCTGCCAGTTTCTCGCTGTTGGTGTGATAACTATTGTTGTAGATGAATTTGATTTATGTTAAATGATTAGTCCAACCATTTCCAGGGTTAATCACTCATGCTCTGAGCATACCTTCCTATGTTTGAATTGTTCTCTCGCTTTGACCATCGGTCTGAGGATGATAAGTGATGTTTCCATCTAAATGGGTTTCTGAAGGAAATTCTGAAATGATTACCTGAAGTCCAAGGTGAATCGGTTTCCTTAACAGGAATAACTGAAATGGGTACAATAAACCTTTGTGACTAATTCCATAACGTTCGGTCCTTCGAACTTGGCGTTATCTGAAGGGATAGAATATAGGTAACAATTTGATTCCTTGTGTTTTGTTCCAACGGATGATAAGACATATGTCATTCTTTGTCTATTGGGTTTGGTCTCCATTACTGAAGTTCGTGATTAATTTGTGATGTCCCTCCTAATTCCTTCATCACATATTCCAAATATTCTTTATTGTCAAGTCACAAATCCTAAATGCATAAGCGATGTTGTAGGGAAATTTGTTCTGGAAATTTGTCTCGCGATTATAAGTTTTGGTTGAAATCTTTTTCTAAATAAACGAATTTAGAAAATGGAGCAAATGATTTATTGGGTAATATTTTTCTTGATGATTCAAAATCCAGTAGTTATGAAATAGGAACTGTTTTCAAACATGTTGTGATTAAGACTGCTTACCAAAATTTGATGTCTATGTATATTTCTCATTGTACAATAGTGTTGCTAAAGATTGACCAAAAAGAATCGTACTTGTTCAAAATAGGAATTTCAGAAATCATTTTTCCACAAGGTATGTGATTTATGTAAACGCATAAACTTTATTTAAAAGTGAAAACACTAACAAGGATAAAATGGTAGAATAGGAAATGTTCGCTTAAATGCATAGATGTCTAACACTTAGTTCCTGAGGTTGGATAATGTCTATTGGTGGTTATCTGGCATAACTACTAGCATAGTTATTTAGACTAACTTAAGTCCAGAAATATTTTATCATTGTAATTGGCAAGGCGAACGTATCACTTGATGTTGTGTCGATGAATGTCTATTCTGTTTTCCCATGTTGATGAGGAGATATGTTCTGGTTTGATCCCTTGCTTGGTATGAAGGTGAGGTTATCTGAAATTTCTAGACATAATGCCTTAGAGGAATCTACATCGATATTCTTGATTCAAACAATTTTCCTTTGTGAAAACTTACTGCAGGAAAGTTCATGTATGGATGAGGCCATGTTTAAATGAAATGCTCTACAGTCTCAATTAGAAGCTTGGTTTATTTCTATTGTGTTGTCCCGCGGACATTTATATTGAGTTCAATCCTGTAGCTCAGTCTAGCTAGTACCTTTAAATGATAGAATTTGACAACTAAGTCAGAGATGGTGATTAGGATGGTCTCGCAGTATCTTAGAATTTGTTGTTGAGTTATGAATTCTCTCACTATATACTTCTAGTCCTGGTTAGTAGTTCTGTAATCCTTTCGTTGCTTTTATTGTATTGAGGAATCTTGCATGTAATTGATATGGAAAGTCTCTTCTAGGGAAGTCAATGGAAAATCCAACTTAATGTCTGAATGAGTGACTGGTGGGGTAAGTATCCAGGGATAGTTCGGCAAAAGGGATGTTTATGAAAGAGTTCCTTTGTTTACAAAACTTTTGGATGAAGATTGTTATTAACAATCCTTTGAAAAGGTAATTATTTCCTTCATGGCATAATCCTTCCTGAATTTTACATAGGTGATCAGGCTATGTATAATTGAGGACTAATGATGCGATGTTGGATTTTGTCAAAATATCATAACTTTTATCAAAAGTTTTAGATGGTGTTCAACGCATTGTTATAAAAATGGTGTCCTGATGTTTTCTTTCAAGTAACATGAAAATTGCTTCGCGTAATAATAGTAAATACTTGGTGTAATGACAGAAAATCAATTTATAGGATGGTAATAAAATAGCTTACTTCAGAAATTTTTCTGTAAAGCAATTTCCCCATATGATAGTAAAATAGCTTGAATGGTGTATTGGATACGTGGGTGAATCTTGTCGAATGGTAATAGTCTACTAATTCGTCAAAAAAACAAAATCAACCTAATTCCTGATGAGACAATGCTAAAATGTTGCGAAACGATTGAAGTCTGAGCAATCGGGATAGAAAATGGAGTAAATGATGGTTATGATTATCACCTAGGTAACAAAGGATAGATACTACATTGGATAGGAAAGTGCTTAATGCCCCTAGGTCATGTCATCGTACCAACGGTAAGTACAAAAGGAAAGATACAACCCTAAAGGGCTCGAACTACGGTTTATATATTGAAACAAAGCTCCTGCTACTGAAGTATTGTTGTTATCCTTGATGTTGCTAATATCCTGACGGTTCTTTTTCAACAGCTCACGCTATTCCTCGAGTGATTTAGTCTTGATTCCAAGTTCCTGATTTTTTTCCTTGTTCCTTAGTTCCAGGCAGTCATTCTTGAAATGCCCAAAGTTTCCACATTTGAAGCAACTCCCTGGGATCTTCTGATTTGTGAGTTTCCTACTGTCTTCAGTCCAATGACCCCACTTCTTGCACACTCCACACGTTTTTCTGCAATGACCTCGGTGATGTTGATTACACAAGTTGTAGTAAGGTAACTTTCCAATATACCTTCTCTTTGTGTGCGGTTCTGCAGCAAAGGCTCTATTCACTTCTTGTTATTTGGGTGATTGTTGAGCAGCATTGCAACCTAGATTGTTGTTCCACACCTTCTGTGGCTAGGATAATAGTAAAAGCTAGTGAGGATATAAATCTGGTCTAGGGACTTCCTGGTGTCCCTCTGTGTGAAATCAGGTTTGTGGCATCATAAGGTCAAGATAGTCCTGAAGTGGTGTCTGAAGTTGTGCATCTATCAAATCTTAGATAATGTAGGTTCTGAACCATTCCTGAAGAATCTGCGGATGTTTCTGTTGAGTCCGTGTTATTGGTATTATCTACTAGATGTCATCTAGTTCATGGCAAGTGAGAATGGAAAAGGAAATGACAATGATGGTACCAATGAATGAAATACTACCCTCTTTCGCGCTACCTCGCGACATCCAAAAGGTAAAACTAAAGTACACACTGTGGGAAGGCCAATAGTGTAATAAGTAACTGATGGTGGTGATAGTACCTGAGTAGTAAGTGCCCTACTAGTGATGGAAAGAAAACACACTATCTTCCTTGCAATAAGCATCCTAATAAGTCCATTAAGATTAATTCTGAATACACTACCAAAAGGCATTCTATGTACGGGCTGAATGATAGGAAAACCCTGTTCCTATGGCAAATCAATAGTACTAATGGTGGTGTAAATGCAACTGGTGGTATAATGGTAGTGGAAGATGACAAAGCATCTTCAATGTCGGAATCCGATAATAGGATGTCAGGGTGAGTATCTGAAGACATGTCACTTGTGAACCAGGTCAATAAAATGATGAACATATACGGATATGAGTATAAATAACTCGCACAGGGTATGTATGAAACAACATGTATTATGATTATGCACTTATGATGAAATGATGAGATGCTATGCTGATGTGGTTATAGTCTAGGGTCCAAGATACATCCTAGTTCGCTATAACCTTAGCTCTGATGCCAATCTGTCACACCCCCAATTTACCTGACTTGCAGCGGAATGGAATACCTGGGGGTGTCTGTCATAGCACCACAGTTACAGTTACATTGAACGACCTAAAGTGTCGTTTGGAAAAATACTGCATTTGATCACTGAAATAATCCAGAGTTTACAAAATGAGGTCCCCAAAATGTGTTGCAAGTTTATGAAAACAAGTCATACTAGATCAAATGTTTACATAAGTGCATGAAATAATGATGAGACGCGTCGACTCCGCGACTCCATGAAGGTCCAAATGCATGTCACATGAGCTACCTTAATAACCTGAAATACATTGCTAAAACGTCAACACGAATGTTGGTGAATTCCATAGGTTTGTAAAATGTAATGATGTACGGCCACCACAAGTAAAAGTGCAAGATAAAAATCTCATGAAAATTGTACAATAGCCTTAAGCTCATGACACCGAAGCTATGACTGATGAAATTCTATGCCCCTCCCGAATGTTCTGCCGAAACATTCAAATGTAAAAGACATGACATGCATCCGCTTACTGTTGGTAATCACTACCACGGATGGAGGCGTCACCCTCGATAGATCTATCCACTCACTCTCGCTTACCGGTAAATTAACGGTTCATGATGTTACAGGGGACTTATCACATGGCAAGGTAACTTAAGCTATGTACATGTTTGAATACTTGGGCTCGTACTAAAATGATTGATGCAATGTATTCCCCCCGTGGGATTTGAAAACAATCAAAAATGTTGAATTGAAAACGGGGCTATGAAAACTCACCTTAACTGATGAAACTGTGATGAAATGAAATGAACACCAATGAACAATTAGCTGCCGCAACCCAATATGATGGTACCATGAACATGTAATGAGCTGAAAACAAGGCGCGCACACTAGCCGCAACCTAATATGAATGATGAACGATCTTCTTTAGATCATGAAATGATGTTATGAATGTCCATGCACATGTTTCCTATACCACTCTATTCTTTGAAAAACACTTGTTGTTATCAAAAGTATATATTCCAAGACTTAGGAAAATATGGCTATTAGAAAAATAAACTAGTTGTAATATATATACTTATATATATATCGTATGTACCAATGTTTGTGTTGAGATCCTCGGTTTGAAATCCTTGAAATAACGCCTTGTACTAATGAAAATATACTTGTAATCACTAATACATCATTAGTTATGAAATTGGGTACTTGGTTAATATTTCTAGAAAATCTAGAATTTAGTATGTAGAAGTATTATTACTTCTATTAGTGATAAAACGGTCTCATAAAACTAGTCGTGAAATAGTGAATATTAAGAGTTAGGAAAGAAGCTCAGTAGTTTTGAGAAGATTTTCACCATATCTAAAAAGTCACAGAAGTGAAGTTTGTCCATACAGGTCTCGATCATAAAGATAATTAGCCGTCAAGTGAGGTGTTTGGGCTGTTTTGACAGATTCTGGGCAGTTTTCGGGAAAGTTTGGAAGTCCATAAGTTGTTCGTTATAAATCCTTTTGACAAACGGCTAGACGTTTTGAAAACTACGCTGGGTGAGCTAACTTTTTGTCAATGATGTAAATTTTCCAGAAATGAGTTTATCAATGAGTAAATTGGCTCTCAACATGATGTCTTACAAAAACTGTTTTTCTATACTTAGTAATATTTTGCTAAAAGCTGATGGAAATAAATAGAGTTTCGCCGATTTTGAAACGTGTATATCTTGGTCGTTATAAGCTTGTTTTCTACGTTCTTTATATCCCCGAAATCGTGGGACAACATACTAATATATTTTTGATAAGTCGGGATGGCTAGATCAAGTTTTACACCTCAGATTGCCCATTGAAAATCGTGGGACAGCATGTACAATTTTCAGAAAATAGTTTTCGTCGTTAAACTTTCAAAAATCATAACTTCTTCGTTATAAACTCTTTTTAATCCGTTCTTTCGCCTACGGATTCGTTTTTGAATGTATTTTCTAAAAATTTTGCCAAAGTTTCCTTGGTGTTTACTGATTTTCCAGAAATTAACAAAATGGGACAGCATGTTTATAAACTTGTTAGAAATCCATTTCCAAGGTTCAAAACTAGTTTCTACTTCAACCAAATCTCTTGCAAACTTCACAAAACTATACTAATCTTACCATACACCTTCTTAGGGTGCCATGGGTTCCTAATGACTAGTAATCAAGTTAATTTAATAAAGGAACACCTAAATCACAATCTAGGGTTTGTATGTTCAAAAAGTCTTCAAAATAAAGTGGTATAACTAGTTTGTGCATGAAATTAAGCATGAATACCGTAAGATACATATGTTAATTAGATGAAAACATGAAAATAATTTTGAATACTCACTTTGAAATAATAGGTGGTGAGATGATGAGAAACCTTGGATTTCTTGTGTTTTTGTGTTATGATTCTTGATTAGGATGATGAAATGAACAACTTTGATGCTTTGTACTTTGAAAAATAATGGTTTGATCTTTGTTTCTTAATTGGGTCGTGGTTTTTGGGCAAGAAAGGGAGAAAAGATGAGCTTTTGATTCATGAAATTATATATGTTTATGTGATATGTGTTTTTAGGATATTTTGTATAGATTATAAGGTATTATAATGGTACATTAAAGCTCAAGGTTAAAAATGAAAGCCATGTGGTCTAGGGGGTTTTGAATGGCTGATTTTTCATGAGGAAAAGAGAAGCAAAGTCGGTTTTGATCACTTAGAAAATGTAGTGTATTATTAGTTGTAGTTTGGTGTAAGTATTAGTTATAATCGGGTACCGGGTTTGATAGAAATAAATGTTAACAAAGTTAACCGGGACTTAATAAAGTCATAAAAATGTTAAAAATATGTTGGGTACAATTACTGAGTGTTCGGGTGATTATTGTTTAGTTTTCACGAAAACCGTCGTAATATTCATAAGCGTACGTTATAAATAAAATAAATTTCCAAAATACTGGGTAACTGAATGTTATAACTTTTATGATGATAATATGGATATAAAAATATGTCGGGACCATTGTGGGAATATTTAGATATATTCGTCGCGTATAAACCGTGTGTTAACGTTTATTTATAAATAATTATAAGGAAAACGTTAAATGTATCAAATATATATAAATTTGAAAATCCTAAGAGTGGTATAACATGTAAATGACCTACTGATGATATACAGACTGTCTCTAGTCCGTATGCAGTGTCCTTACTGAAAATGCATGAATTCGCACCTGAACCAATACGGTTACGCGAATTTGAATACCCGTAAACTAAATTTACGATGAAATGTGTAATGCACGTGAATGATGAAATCTTTTCCCGCAATGAATAGTGTTCTGTGAATAGTAAAATTTCTGAATGCTTCTCGGAATGTCAAACTGACACCAAAAATGATGAATAGTAAACTGATGAATAGTGTTTGATGAATAGTGTTTGATGAATAGTGTTTTTCCAAAGTTCGGGAAATGACCTGAAATGGTGAGTTGTGACATAACTGTCCTACCCTTTATTGAAAGCTTGTTGTTCTTGACCATGCTATCTGATTTCTCCAAGTTTGACTTCCTTCTCTGTTTCCTTGGCCTACCTGGTTGAGGCTTGTGGACTGGTGGAATGATTGTAGATGGAACATCACACCTAGGCCACATTTTTGGTCCCTTTATTGGCATAATCTTGAATGAATAAACTTTCTTCCATGTTTCTAGCCTGTAGCAAGGATGGACCCATGTCTCTGGTAACCCTGTTTCTTGCCTGTTTTGTACCATGTTCCAGTTTGCAGCCACTGCATGTTTGCATGGTAGCCCTGTTAATTCCCACCTCCTACAAGAACAAGTTTTCTGTAGAACATCCACAATACACTGATCTCCCCAAGGACCAGTCACCTGGTAGTGTACACCTCCATTCCATTGAACTGTGTACTTGGAAGCCTCTTTCTTGATATGATCAAACAATTTTTCTGCAGTGGGTGTGAGAGGACCATTAGAACTAGCTATGACTTTATTCACTGTCATAATCCTCCTCATGAGATATTCCCTTATGTATTCTAGTGTTCCTATGATAGGCTTGTCCCTTCCATCTACTAGTTTTCCATTAAAAACCTCACACATGTTGTTCAACAATACATCTGACTTTGCCCTTCCTGTTAAAATATTTGTAATTGGTTACTATATACATAAGTTTATCATCTAAACAACATGATATAAACATCTTTGTACCTGAAAATGGGATCTGGCCCAATGTTGTGGAGGAATCTTCACTAACCAATCATAGCATGGCTTACTCAAAGCCTTTAACTCCTCCATTGCTATCTGAAAGTATGGCACAGTTGTAGCAGTAGCAGCTTTCCAAAGAAGTAATTTGTATGCCTCCCCATTCCAGCATTGTTTCATGTTTTCATGGATATGTCTAAGACAATATCTATGCTCAGCCCATGGATACAATTTGGAAATTGCAGGTATAAGACCCTGTGATATTGAGAGGACAACTGAATTAATATCTATGCTTTACTCTAATTAATATACAGTTAAATAATGATAGCAACTTAAACTAAATTATAATGATAAAGTGAAGAATGAAATGTACCTTTTGACGATCACTAATAAAAGTGAAGTTAGAGTTTCTGTAAAGATCAAGATCATCTCCAAGGCAAGTCAGAAACCATTTCCAAGACTGAAGGTTCTCTGTTTCAACTATCCCATAAGCCAATGGATAGATACCATTGTTTGGGTCAATGCCTACAGCAGTTAAGAGTTGTCCTGGAAAAGGTCCTTTCATGAAGGCTCCATCTAAACCCAAAATGTCTCTCATACCTGCCTTGAAACCTTCCTTACAAGGCCCCAAACAGACATAAATCCTTTCAAACTTTCTAACCTATGAACATTCCTCTTCTCTAGCACATTGGATCTTCACAGTTGTGTTTGGATTAGTTTGCATCAGCTCCAAACAATAATTTCTCAGCATTGCGTATTGCTTTGTGTAATCACCCCTCAATTGCTTGCTAGCTTTTGCCTTAGCCCTATATGCTTTAATTTGTGAAACTGATACCTCATGTGTTTTTTGTAATTGGTCTTGAAGAGCTCTTATAGGTATATCTGGGTTTTTTTTTTCTATTTGATCTACAATATCTTGAGCAAAAAACCTTGAAGTGGCATACAAGATGTCTCTTGATTGTAGACAATGGTGGTCAGCATCATATGTTTTAGTCTTCCATGTTTCTGTGCCTTTGACTTTTGACACATGTAATACTCATGGGCATTTATTTCCATCTACTTTCCTGCAATTAGGTTTTCCACCTTTAATGATCTTTATTTGATCACTAGTCATCTTATCCTTTCTAGCCTTTTTTATTGACCCAGATGCTTGACTAGGCCCAACTGCTACACTAGGCCTAACTTGTTCCTTTTCACCTGCACTAGGCCCAGAAGTTTCAACTGAAGCCAACTAACCAAACAATGTGCTCTGACTCTTTCTTTATCATTCTTAACTATTTTAATTTCCCTTCTAGTTTCAATTGAGTGCCTTTTTATCAACTGCTTAACTTCTGCTGCACTACCAAAATCTTGGCCAACATAGAAGTAGGTTTTGTAAATCCTACCTTCACTATTACTCTATGATTGTTTCCTTAATTGCTTGAGTTTAATCCTCCTAGCCCTTTCAAAGTCATCTTCATTCTCAGACCCACTTATAAACTCATCATTGTCAAACACATCATCAATATCAACATCAACATCTTGTACACCATTGTCACTATCACAACCATGAAACTCTGCTTCCAAATCCACATTCACTTTGAAATTCTCCATGTCCACATCAACATCTTCCATATCATTGTCTCTATCTACAATGTACTCAGAATCATCACTGTCATTATTATCAGACACATCAGCATCAATATCATAATCTGTCCCATCATTCTCAGACCCCGAACCATCAACCTCACTCTCTGTTTCAACCCTAACCTCATTGTCTATTGCAACACTAACCTCAGACTCTGTTTCTACCCTAACCTCAGTCTCTGTTTCTACCCTAACCTCATTATCTGGTGGAAGAATTTCATCTAGACCATCAAAAGGATTGAACTCAGCATCACCCAAGTAGGGGTCATAAGATGAGTAAAATTCATTCACAAACTGACTAGAAACATTAGTGGTTTGAAAAGGTAACTCATTATCAACACCACTCCCTTGACCCTGCTCTTGTATCCTAACTTGACTAGAATCACCAATTTCAGGTGGTATGTCTTTAGCAACACAACTACCACTACCTTGACCCTGCTCTGGTATCCTAACTTGACTAGAATCACCAATTTCAGGTGGTATGTCTTTAGCAACATAACTACCACTACCTTGACCCTGCTCTGGTATCCTAACTTGACTAGAATCACCAATTTCAGGTGGTATGTCTCTAGCAATACAAGTACCACTACCTTTACCCTGTTCTTCTATCCTAACTTGACTAGTGTCACCTGTTTGTGAGAGAATTTCAGACGCAACAACACTAATCTGAGTTTGGGATGGTATTTCAACAGCAACACAACCACTTGATTGCCCCTGTTCTTGTACTAAACCTTTTCTATTGTTAAGATCCATCCTAAGTCTCTTAATCACTCCAGTTGTTGTTTCTTTTGGTACATCTACTTCTATTTCCTCTATAACACACCTCTTTTTCTTATTAGGTGAAATTAACAATGCATAGTAGAGATCACAGTTGGTCCTTCCATGTTCAACATAAACATTCCACAACTTGTGACCTAACCTAACATACTTACACATGTTAAGGACATCTCCATCAGAAGCTAAAGGTTGTAGCCCATTGTCCAAACTCTCAGATGGTATAAGAAAGTGATAAAACATAATTGAGTGACCATCATTACCTAACTCTTCCACCATAGCATCCATTTCGTGAACAGAGAACTCATCCACATCTACTACATCAACAAAGCCCGAGTAACCACCTTCGTATGTTCTATCTGGTCTATCAGTGAACTTCCCACCATAATGAACCTTGATTGAAAACAAATCGGGTTCATTTGCTGCAAACAAATTAAAGAAAATCAAATTAGGGTTTTCCACGATGATCCATGCAATAACAACAAAATCATCTTTTGATTGCCGTATACTCCACATTTTTGTTCCAACCTGTTAGGTCACCATTATGTAAACACAAGTATGATTATGTAAGAAAATGAGAGTGGGATGATTATGAGAAATTTGAGAAAAATGAAATGCAAGAGTTTCCTTAATGTTTTCAAATAACCAACCAAGTTTAAATGAATACATGAGGTCCTATTTATAGGAGGAGAGCTAGGGCAACACACCTAGCTTCCTTCATCTAGAAAACGTGTGGGCTTTAGGCCTTTTCGGCTTTACATAAGCCTTACAAACATAAAACATTACTTAAATGTATGTAACAAATAAACAAGCAACCTAGCATTTATTACGAATGACCGAGACTTGACAAAATAGTAAAACTTAGGTTCCAACAATCTCCCCCTAAGGATCGGTCATCATGGTTGCTTGACGTCCTTGTTGTAATCTTTGACTTTCATAGCTTCAGACGTCTTCAGTAATGATTAGAATGATAATGGATGTACTTTGCTCTTAGTCATTGTTCTTTGGTGATGATGTAGTGATAGTGTAATGAAGTAATCTGCCATTCGTCACTCCTGCGTCTGTGGTGGTTGTCCGCCATTCCAACATGCTCATACATCTTTTGAATTCTGACTTATACATGCACGTAGTCCCTTTCCTTCACTTAAGATCTTTGGTCTTTATACTTTGTAGATTCTTCTTTTTGGCGTAGAATCTTACTTTGAACTTTGTGTTGCTTTGATCTTTGAGGGAGCTTTTGATGATTGCAAGATGCATGTATGAGTATGTGGAATTCGTCATCATGGAAGTGAGGTACCTGCGAGTAGACAGTTAGCAATAAATCACCGGTACTTACGGATAAGGAATTAGAGCTCATCAACAACATATTGTGAAGACTCCTTCTAATCCTTATCCAGGCCGTTCCCATATCAGATACTCCCGAAGGAGCTTACGAGACCTACTAGGTAACTCAATGACTGGGTGAGTCGCTGGGGATCACTCCACGACTGTAGACCGTAATGGAACCACCGCAAACACTAAGCGTAACCCTTGTGGGGTTACCGAAGTGACCTGCTGTCAGGGCTGTTTGATGTTGACCCTGGCAGGATTTCCGTTCAATCATTGAGAAATACTTATGTAATCCTCTCATAAACGTTCTCGGCAGATTGCTAAGATCTGCGAAGGACTCGATAATTTACAACTGATGCCCATTGATGTAGAACACCAAGTACTAAGTGTTCCTAAGAGATCTTTGATGTGTCTCAAGGCTCTAGACTCTATAAGTGCACTCCTAGGTTTCCTATACGGAGACTGGGGATGTGTCTCCTGCTTCAATATCAACCGTCTCTAAGAGATAGGTCGATAGATTATGCGGGTTCCCCGTGAGAGTGAAACAAGTCCTTTTAAGAGAACTTGAGTGGTTAAGAAGGTTTAGTGCATTGCGTCACTGGGTCCATGACGACTTTGTCTTCAATACCGGTGTTGTCTTTTGCAACAACCAGTAGCATACGTATTGAACCCGGTGTCTGCCCTAAGGTTGTCTTCATTCTTTTCTCCTTTTTTCGTATCATACCTAAGGACTTCTAATTCTAACTATTGGAGATGTCCTTGGGTAGATCCCTCCGGCTCTGGCGGATCATAGGACGGATATTCCTATCTTAATCACCTTATAACTCCGACAGTAGCCAAGAAACCGTTGATTGAAAATCTCTCAAAGTGTTTGTGTTAATCAAATATTTTGGTTAACACTTTGAGAGTTTTGTGTACACTTTTGAAGGGCTCCCCCTGCACATGTGCTCATAAGTGTTTAATAAATTTGCACATGCGGGAGGAGCAAGCACTTTTGAATTGATCCACTTTCCGTGAACAAGACCGATTCGAGACACGCTTACATCACTAGTTAGACTAGCTTGAAGTTATTACCCGGCCTGGTCAAGTTCACAGAAAGTTTCTCGAGACGGTACATTTCTACTAAGACATATCCTTTTCGAGACACGCTTACGTGGCTAGTTAAAGAGATACATTGTCAGCTTTTAGGTGACAACTAGCTCTAGTAACTAACTTGATGTTATTACCCGTCGAGGATAAGTCCTTTCGATGTTACTAACTTGTATTATCTCGTCAATTCCTGGGTTAATACTGAGTCTAGCTCGCACATGATACAACTTAAAGCTTTGACTTCGTATATTTTAATCACCTTTACATTTTCTCCCCCTCAAAAATAGCATACAAAATGGTGTTTTTGACAACTTTTAAGATTAAAATATGCCTTTTGAGTCTTACGGGGAGATTCACCAAGAACTTTTTGATTTTGAGCAAAGTATTTTGTTTTGAGAAGTGCTCCCCCTCAACAAGTGATTAGGTCTTATTGAGGTGAAATACTTGTCCTTTTGAGCAGAATTATGAAAAATCATAAATGTTTGATTAATTCTACTCAAAAGTAAGAAGCCTTCGCTCCTTATGTTTAGGATTGAGGCACTGAAGCGTACCTCAGGGTCCTTTCTTTACAAGATCGGGTTGTGCACTGTAATGCGTGCACAAGCCATAATGGAAAAATGATTCAATCAATGAAACAATTGATAATGAAAAAATATAACCAAATGTACCAATTTATTCTTCGTTCGGAAGTGGAGCATCGAAGTTAGTGAACTTAGGTTCTGGTCTTTTGAAGAGTCGGATAGGAAACGAAGGTCTGACACCAATGTAGCTTTCCAGACATCTGATTTGTTCCCGTCGAAATAACCTTTCTTCAATCTTTAAGACAAAGTTACGAACTTGTCTTCTGGAGCTGGATTTCCATCTAGGTTGTTCCCCCTTAGCTATCTTACGGCGATCATCATTCAGCCTTTTGACAAGCCCATCACGAACTGATTTGAGTGTAACATCACAGAATTTGTGTACTTCATCGAACCTCATGAAGCTTTGTAGCTTTTTGCTGTTGATGTAGGTGAAACCAAACGGTTCTTGGATGAGAGTAAACTGTGGTGTTTCATAGAGACCATCAAAGTAGAATTGTGGCTTTGTCAAATTGATCTTTTGTTGTCAAATTGATCTTCCACTCTTTCTTGAACAATCAGTCGTCGGATGTAAAGAAGTAGCGATGCCATGAAGTTGTACTGAACGTCTCTATCGAATCCGCGCATTCTACTCTGAACCTTTTCAAGATACATATCTTCTATGTCATTGAGATAAAGGTTGCGAAAGTCAGCTTCGGAGAACTTGTACTTCTTTTCATCTTGTCGTTTAACAACAATTTCACGCATGAAAATGTAGTTAAATCGTTTTGACTGTTGAATCTCCAAGATAGCGATGATCTTGGATTTCTGCTTCACATTTTCCAATGATGTTTCTCCTAATCTGCTGGTATAACCGAGACGACGACGGTCAGGCCAATGTTGAATTCCGTGTAGAGCATCTCTATCATAAGCTATGACGGAGTTGCTGAAAATACGAGTGGTTTCTTCAATGGCTAGAATTTCGTATCTAGCGGCTGGTACTGAGATTGTGAGTGAGGAAGCATATTTCTTCTTGGATGTCTCCTGAGTGAGCTGGATGTTACGAAGATCTTTGTTGAAGAAGAAGCTGTAAGGTATCTTGGGATTGTCGGGAAAACCTTTCAAAGGTAATGGTTTGGTCCAGTCAGTGAAGTAAGGTTTTTCATGATTCTTGGAACTGAGATCGATATTCACTTCAGGATTTAACCAGTCAAAGTCAGCAGACATTGCACTAGCTATATTCTGCATATGGTACTCGTATTCGACTTTGTTTCCAGATCTTTTCTTGAGGAATTCTTGTGCATCCCTATTGATTCTTCTGAGCTCTTCCTTTGTGAGTTTGTCGATGTGAAGATCCTTCATAATGACTTGGGTAAACTGTAGAGTGTTACCAGGAAGGGGTTCTTCTTCTTCAAGAGGAGGTTGAGCTTGGACCATTTCTGTCAGCCAATCATTCTGAGGATTGTCATCATTGTCGAGCCATGAATGACGTGTTTTCTTCTTGGATTTCTTAGACTTAGATGTAGCATCTTTGTCTTTGGCTTTGGACGGTGATGATGGACCAGCATGAGAATCATGAGTAGGTGGAGCACGGTAATCGGTGTCATGTTGATCTTGGAAGTCATCAGTTTGTTCCATGAGAATTTCTTCATCATCGGTTTGACCTTTACCAGTAGCTGAGGGTTGTTGTTGAGTTCCAGGAGGAGTGGAGTCCTTTTGTGGTTGTAGAGAGAATGAGGGACCTGTTCCAGACTTAGGTTTCTTGCCTTTAGAGTTTGGGTCAGGATCGTCATCTTTTCTTGTCCGTTTTCGGGTTCCAGCAGCATCTTTGCATGACTCTTTTGACATATAAGCTACCATAACATCATACAGGCCTTTTTCTTCAGCTGTCTGTGTGGTTTTGGTGGCAAGGTTGTCGAAGAGTTTGACAAGCATGTCATTGAAGGACAATTCTTGGACGGTTGGAGCCACAGTAGAAGATTTTGCGGTGTGAAGCGTGAATGGTGTAGTAGACAACATTTTCCTCGTAACACTTCTAATTCTGTGATCCAAGTTGTCATTGATTGGTTTGAGAAGGTTTGCTACCTCAGGAGTGATCATCTCAACCAGATTTTCAGTGAGAAAATCATGTGTTGCAGTTCTGATAAAACCTTCGTAATCAGATTTCAAGAACTTGTCGATCAGCTGCGTTGACTCCTGGAATTCCTCAACTTGTTTGGTAAGATTGGTAACCATGTTGGTGAGTTTGTTCACTTGCTCCTGAAGATCAACTGGTTGTTTTGGTTCATTGATCGAATGTTGTTTAGATGCGGTTTCAGAAGGTGTGGGAGATGAGTGCTCGGGTGATGATTCGGACGATGACTCATTGTGAGAGTCCGAAGAAGAAGCAGGAGGAGTCGGATCCTTTGGTGGAGAGTCTTGAGGAGGTGGAGGTTGTGCTGAGGAAGTCTGCTGAGAAGATGACTTAAGAAATATGTTGGTGTCGAACGCATTCTTCTCTTCATTTTCCTTTCTGCGACGTTCCTCTGCTTCCTCTGCTTCTCGTGCAAGAAACTCTGGAGTAATAAGATATTCATGTTCCTGATCCGTAGCTAAGTTCTCTTGACCGCCAACATTCTCCTCTAAAGTAGCAGTCTCAGTCATGTGGACATCTTCAGTCTTGTCTGTATCCTTAACGTTGTCATCAGGTTGTGGAGCTGATTCTGACGTTGTTGGAGGAACCATACTGCTTGTAGCCCCTACATGTTCTGACTGATCGATAGGTGGTGGTGTTGGAGGGTGTAATAGAAGTCGGCTTTCAAGACTTGCTTTCCTCTGTTCTTTCCTAAGCTGCTTTTCTTCAGCTCTAGTGTCGACAACTATACTCTTCAGTTTGCGTTTATCGACTAATGGTTCAATGATTGGTTCGTCTTTATCATCATTCGGCTCATTGATAGTGACTCCTTTTCTTTTCCTTGTCTCTTCTTCATAAGTTACAAGACTTTGTTGAACGGCAATCTCTGTTGCAGGAAATGCTTCATCAGGTGCTCGGTATCTCAGTTCATAATCTGGTTCTTCTTCTTCAGATTCTGTATCGAACTCAGACTCGGTGTCAGAAGGTGGAGGAGTAGGTTCATCCCGAATAAAGTACTCAGGAGTTGCCTTCTTCTTAGGCTTGGTAGCAGGTTTAGGTTTGGATGTAGGTATAGGTTTGGTGGAAGTCTTGGGTTTAGACTTAGGAGCACCCTTAGATCTAGTATGTGGTGAGGCAGTGGTGCTTGTGGTACTCCCAGACTTTACACCTCCTTTGCTACGAGTCTTTATTGTGGCTTCTTCCTGTTCCCCTTTGTAAGCCAGATCATACAACTTGAAGTTCGCCCTTTTCTTGATATTGTCATTCAGAAGGTATTCGGGAATCCTCATTCCTTTGATCTTGGTTGAGGAAGTGGTCGATTTGATGAATGAGGTGGTGAAGTCGTCCTCGAAGAGGTGCTTCGGCTCATTAGGATCAGCCATCCTCTTAATGAATTCTGGAGAACTTTTGCAGAGATGTTCTATGAGAAGCTTGGTGAATCTTGTGAATGGTATCATAGTCTTCACACGTTCTATCTGAATACTGTGGACGATATCATTCATGATAGGAACTGCAAAGTCAATCGGTGTCAGAGTCACCATTCCCCAGAATGTTTGCAGGTGTTCGAGCCTTGGATGTTCATGACCACTTTTCCTTCCAGATATAGATCTCACCACCAACAGACAGAATGTTCTCCAAGGCTGAGGGATATACTTGGCATTAAATTGGGAAAGCTTGACTAGAGGTACATCATCATCAACCTCATATCCTAATTCAATGAAGAAGTCAAGAAGTTCCAGGTCAGGTAGTATTGGAGCAAATTCGTTGTCAGTTTGTGGCATGAGAAGGGCTGTACGAAGAATGTCATGATCTACAGAGTAATCTTGGCTATCTAAGGTAACAGTGAAAGACTCATCATCCAAATTGGCCCGAGCAGTAAGCCAGAACTGATGAAGGTAGAACAGTGGAACTGAAGTAGAGCATGTGAGCAGTGGTTTGCAAGGATGTGCCAGTAGGATATCTTTCACAATCATGCATGATTTCTCTGTGATATTCAACTTGTTGAAATCAACTCGAGGATTGTTGTTACCAATTATGACATTGTAGTTCTCGGGAGTGATGTCATCCAAGGTGAGTAATGGAAGAGTTTGTTCAGAGACGTTCTCATTGTGTTCAGCCATGTTTATCTGAAAAGTATCACCATAAACCAAACATCCAAATTTGTTACGTGTTAGCACAGTTTAAAGTTTGGATACAGATATCTACTTGAGACGGTTAAGCACAAATGCGTCATTTTGTTATGAGTCAAATAATGCATATTGCAAATAAGCACAACATGACAATCACAATTCACAATAATCATCACATTACACAACAATAATGAATCACAACATAGATATAACATGACAATGCCAAACATGTATTCGGAAAAACATATAACATGGACCTTTTATCGAAAACTTGAGTAAAGGAACAGATTTCGAAAAAATGTTATAGAGAAACTTTATCGAGAAAGTGACTTCTCGAAAAAATTCCTCATAATTGACTTTTATCGAGATTTCTTTCTATTTCGAAAAATTGCTGTTATCGAGAAAAACATCTTTTTCAATTTATCGAGAAACTTTATCGAGAACTTTTCTTCGGAAAAATTGAGTTATCGAGAAACATTATTTTTCGATAAAATTTTCGAAAATCATATGATTTCGAAAAGTTTTAGCTCAAATAATAAATTTCGAAAAAACTAATTTCGAAAAGATAGAGTTGACCAACTTTTATCGAGAACATGAGTTTCTCGATAATTTTTCGAAAGTTTTTTGATATTACACAGATTTCTCGAAAACATTCTTATACAAGAATCTAATCGAATTTTCATGAAGTACACATACATTTCCTTCACACAAAAACTTTTCCAATGATTAGGCCTGTCACCAAGATAGACAAACACTACTTAGACAAAATCACAAAGATTTCGATAACTTTCAAGAACATGTTTTCGATAACTTAACAAATTTGATCCTAAAGTGAATCAAGGGTACTACCATATCTCAAACATATGTAACAAGCACATTATGATAGCATTCAACATTTTAGGACTCAAATAGATGAAGACAATCAAAGAACGAGGCATACATGTCTTATCGAGAACTAAGCATCCATGGTGTAATTCAACAAAACTAAATCAAACATGCATATAAGAGAGCAAAGAAACATATCCCACCAATAACATCAAACAAATAAGCACTGAACCATATAAACCCAATACGACCCAATATTCCGATTTCGAGAAGCAAAGTAAACATGATGGAATGTGTAAATAAATGATAAGGATGTGTTAGAAACAAGCATAGTAACTAAACCCCATCAAGAATTAAACATCACAACATGTTAAGAGTAATTTCGAAATCCTAAACCCTAGTTCTCGACATCAAGAAATCATGAACTCGAACCATTGAAAATACAATTAACCAAGATCCTATGTGTGTAATACCCTAGTGATAACATAGGAACTTACAAAAATATGATCAAGATCGTGGATGTCGTGAATGAATTAGGACCGTGGGTTTCAAAGGGTTTAAGAGGTTTAGAGGTTTTGTGTTGTACGGTTTGTTGGTTTGTTTGTTTTATTCATATATTTTTGAAACTTTAAGTTTTTGTCACTTTAGGTCCTTAGACTTTTAGATAAACAAACTTGTGTCCTAAAGTTTCTTGCAAACATAAGTAAAATTGAGATATGCATTCGTTAAGCTAACTTATGAAGACGTAAAACAAATGAGACAATGTGATGTAAAAGAAATCGTCCACACACTCTGAAGAACCATAAAATATTAGAAACATGCAAGTATACCAATTAAAATTGGTAAAAGATTTAAGCGTGACTCCCCCTCAACACTTGTAAAGTATGAACAAGGTGTTGAATGGAAGCGATATACTTGCTTTTTTTTTTTTTTTTTTTTTTTTTTTTAAATATGAATTGTGAAAAATCTTTTTGTGTTTTGATTAGTTTATAGTAAAGAAAGAAAACAAAAATATTATACATAGATAGTTGTGATGTTTGACGATCAGTTGTATTTTAAAAACTTTTCCAGATCTTCTGGTGTCAAACATCTCATACCAATTTGGTGAACTAAACTAGCAAACCTGGATGGTGCCAGGGATTTGGTAAGTAAGTCCGCCAATTGGTACTCAGTTCCAACAAAATAAAGTTCAACTGTACCCCTTTCCACATGCTCTTTGATGAAATGATATCGGAGATCGATGTGTTTGGATTTGCAATGATGTGTTTGATAAATCTTGGACTGATTTATAAAAATACCACGGGGTGATTGATGAACTTGTAATCCTAGAAAGAACGTAAGTTCACCCATCATGGACATTTCAAAATTATCTTTCATTAATTTTGCAAAATCATTAGAGTAACTTCGTTTTGTTGAGGCAAAAATGATGTCATCGACATATATTTGAACAACAAGTAAGTCCTCCCCGTAGGTTTTTGTAAACAGTGTTGGATCCACCGATCCTTTAGAAAATTTATTGGCCAGCAAGAAAGTGGATAGTTTGTCATACCACGCCCGTGGGGCTTGCTTGAGTCCGTAGAGTGCCTTTTTGAGTCGGTAAACGTGATTAGGACGCTCAGGATCAACGAAGCCTTCAGGTTGACTGACATAAACTTCTTCACGGAGTTCTCCATTAAGAAATGCTGTTTTCACATCCATTTGGTAAACCACCATATTCCTATGAGCAGCATAAGCCAAAAAGATCCGAACAGCTTCATGTCGTGCCACTGGAGCAAAGGATTCAGCAAAGTCTAGACCTTCAAGTTGAGAGTATCCTTTCGCTACCAGACGTGATTTGTTGCGGATGACTGTCCCTTCTGCATCAAGCTTATTCTTCCAGATCCATTTTAACCCGATG
This sequence comes from Artemisia argyi, assembly GCA_030686995.1. Taxonomy (NCBI): domain Eukaryota; kingdom Viridiplantae; phylum Streptophyta; class Magnoliopsida; order Asterales; family Asteraceae; genus Artemisia; species Artemisia argyi. The sequence goes on along the minus strand of CM060680.1, from coordinate 225,617,106 downwards.
ACAAAGACTCCGTCAGGTCTTTCAACTAATTCCCAGACTTCTAATCTTATGCATTGCTGAAATTCCTCTTGCATAGATTCAATCCAGTTGTCATAAGTCATTGCATCTTTAATGTTCTTAGGTTCTTCGTGACAAACTGTGAGTGCATAGATACAAGTTTCTCCATCTGTGTGAAGTCGTTGTCTTGTCATAACAGGTGCATCTGGATGGCCAATAATATGAACTAGTGGATGGTCACGAGTCCATTTGTGTGTTGACGGGTGTAGTTGATAAGTATCTCGCATGTTGGCAGGATCCAAGTTGCGTGTTGACGACTCAGCTATGTCAGGAACTGTAGTAGCTGGTGCAAACGGATTAATGAACGCATCAGGATCATGCTCTTCGGGTTGTGGAACTGATTGTGGTGTTGGATCTTCAGCTGGATGGAGGGAAGTAGAACCCGTTTGTTCTGCTGTAGATGGTGATACAATTGGAGGACCGTCTCTTTCAACACTTGTAGAAGTTTGTTGAGGTGAGTCTGGTACTGGAATGTGATCAGGTTGAGCAGCGGAATTAGGTGAGACCTCAGTAGGAGGGTATTCAATTGTGTCATCAAATAGTGGAGCAAACAAGGTTTCTAATTCTTTACGGTTAAGTGGCAATGGTTCAGCTGAAGATGCCGGAGAGTTGAGACGGTTGAATTCGGGTCCTAAGCTGTGTTGCTCAGAAGCCATTTGTGTGAGTTCATCAAAATTAGCGTGAATTGTTTCTTGAATTTCTCTTGTTCGACGATTCCATATCCGAAAACCTTTGGAATTTTCACAATATCCAACGAACACTCCAATGTCAGCCTTAGCTTTGAGTTTACCAAAATCATCACGATCATTTTTTGGATAGCAAAGTGCTCCAAATACATGAAAGTAGTCGATGTTCGGTTTTCTTTTGTGAACAATTTGATATGGTGTTTTGCGATGGCGTTTTGTGATCATGCAACGGTTTTGAGTATAACATGCGGTTGAAACAGCTTCTGCCCACAAGTAATCTGGTAATTGAGCATTAATCAACATAGTTCTAGCAGCTTCCACTAACGTCCTGTTGCGTCTTTCAACCACACCATTCTGTTCTGGGCTTCTAGGAATAGATGTTTGATGTTCAATTCCCACTTTCTCATAATAAGACCTAAGTGTCTGATTTTTGAATTCGGTTCCATTGTCAGTTCTGACGATTCGTACCGTGTTTCGTAGCTGAACTTGAATTTTAGTGAGAAAGGTGATGATCATTGAAGGAGCCTGATCTTTACTTCGTAAGAAATAAACCCAAGTCCATCTTGAGAAATCATCTACAATTACGAGTATGTAGCGTTTACCGTTGATACTTTGAACACGCATCGGTCCACATAAATCCATATGAAGCAGTTGTAAAACATGATTCGTACTTTGCTCAGGTTTAGACAGAAAATGAGCACGAGTACTTTTTCCTTGTTCACAGGCTGGACATAAGTGATCTTTGGTGAAACGGAATCTTGGAAATCCATTGACAAGTTTATAACGAGCAAGGTCAGTCATGGTTCTGAAATTCAAGTGCGAAAGACGTTTGTGCCATAACCAAGATTTAGTTGACTCTGCTTTGGAGAGAAGACATATCAGAGATGTTGCAATCATATCTGACATTGAGATTGTATAAAGATTGGAGCCGCGTGAGCCAGACATTAGATCGTTTCCTTGTAAGTCACGAACAAAGCAAGTTTTCTCACGAAATGCAACTTCTAGATCCCCATCACAGAATTGACCAACAGAGAAAAGGTTGTGTCCAAGGCCTTCCACATAGTAAACACGACTGATTTCAATGTTCCCGCTGATAAAGTCACCATATCCCATGATAAGTGCGTAATGATCATTCCCGAATCTGACAGTGCCAATGAACTTTGAGACAAAGTTTTTCAACAGTTTAAGATTGCCTGTCATATGTCGGGTGCATCCGCTATCAACAATCCAGAGAACAATCTGTACCACCTGCATCACCAGAAGAAGACACGGGTGGAACAGAAGTAAGGGTGGAACCCAAGGACAATGCGGGTTCCTGTTGGTTAGTAACACATGTAGTTAACAATTTAGGAATCCATTTAAAGTCTGGTTTGTGTTGTAACCAACGTTGCCAGTTCCAACTAGTTTTTGCTTTCTTAATGTTAAATGCACTAGTAGTTGGCTCAGTCCTAGATTTGTTCTCGGCACCTATGGGGGTAACTGGGATATCATTAGAAACCGTAGAAGACGGCTTTCCTAAGTTAGACTTAGAGGCATTAGTGGGCCTAAAAGGAATGCGTGTCCTACGTTTCTTATGACGATTGAGAAGAGAATTAGCTAAACATTTTGTATGATCACCAGATGATACGCTTTTACGACAAAACACACAAGATGCATTAATATTCAAAACATTCAAAGGTTTATCATTCGTTACATTTAGATTTTGATTACAGTTTGCCAGATTAGAATATAAATCTGATGCAACATGAGTTTTATTCAAATTCCTAAGTTGGTCTTCTACTTCTTGAGCTTCTAGGTGTCCTCTTTTACGTTGCAAGATCCTATTCTTCTTTTTACTTTTTCGCTTGGGTCTGCTAACGCTAGAAGTGGAGACTAGTCCTGTAGAAGTGGAGTTATCAACATTAGTGTTTTGAACAACCTTTCCTTTATCAGTTTTGTTTATTTGATACATTCCTGGTGCTATCACCGTGGTGTCAACCATTTTTCCTTTTTGAAGTAGCTTAACTTTCTCTTTCAAATCAATGATGATGTGATTTTTGTCCTGAATTTCAGACTCAAGTAAACCATTGCAATATTTGATGTCATCGTGGTTTTGTTGCCATTCGGCGTTTTCAATTTTTAAATCCGCAATTTCTTTCTCATATTGGAAACATCGACCTTTTAAAGACTCTTTGTTTTTGCAAATCTGACAAGAGTTTGAAACATTTTGACTTTGAAACTTCAATTCCCTTTCAAGACTTTTAGCTTGACACCATTCAAGCCTTTGATTGAGTTGACAAATTTCTTTTGAAAATTGTTTTGTCACATCATCATTTTTAATTCTCAACTTATCATTTTCCTGTTTAAGTGTCTCAATTTCCTCATTCAACAAATTATTATCAACACAATGATCATGCTTAAGCATCGAAGTACCAGAATTATAGAGATCATTCATGATAACAGACAAAATATCAGCGTTGAGAACTTGTTCCAAGAGTCGATCAGCATCATTTTTTAAAACTCTATTTCTTTGCTTTTGAACCAAAATGTCATTTTCAGTAGCATTGAAAACGTTTATCATATTTTTGACCTCCTTTTGAAGTTCCTGATCCCAACGTGTAGCACAGAGACGGAGGTGTTGAACAATTGGCTTCATTTGTTTTTGAAAAATATCTCTCTTTTCTCGCTCGTAAGCGGATTGAAAAGTTTCAATTTTAATTTCAGAATTACGTTCAATTGTTTCCTCCAAAATTTCGATGTCTTCCATAAAAGTTTTGAAATAATTTAAGACACGACACGTTTTCGGTAAAGGTGTAAGTTCACCGGATGATGGTAAAGGACCATTTATTTGTGCTACAGTTTGGACAGGGGCTGCATTGTGAGATGAAACATATGACTCTTCGATAAACCATGATTTCTCAGGTAAATCCTTTTGAGTAACAAAAGATTTAGAAAGAGGTGGAGCTTTTGAATAGTCATATGGTGTCCAGTGTTGAACATAACTTATTTTTGATCGACTCTCGTCTTCCAGTTCTTCTTCTTCCTCAGTATCAAAAACAACAGCACGCACAATTGTATTATCAAACATGTGATCAATACTGTAAACCTTAGGATTTTCTTTGAAAGCTTTGTGAAGAAACATTGATTTAAAATCGCAAAGTGCAAATCCTTTATCGGGTCTCGGTTTTAAAGCAAACTTTTGAATTGTTGTGACAGAGTTCCCGTGTTTGTAAACAATGTGACGAAATTCTTTGAGTTGTTTTTCAAGATCAACAATATCACCAAGTAAATCATCTATATACTTCCTTTTTCGTGTTTTATGTTCACAAAACTCCTTTTTGCAATTTGACAATTCTGTTTTAGTTTTTGAAAGGTCTCTTTGAAGACGTTCAACTTGCATTTTCAATTCACACTTCTCACTTTCAAGTTTCGAAATCAACTTTCCGTTTGACTCAATTAAATCTTGCATTTTACGTTGAAGATCTTGTTCTTTGTTGTAAGAATCTTGAAAAGCTTTTTCAAAACTTTTTGCATGTTTAATCTTTTCTTCTTGATTTGAAAGCTGAATTTTATAACACTCAATGTCTCTTGCAAATGACGCATTTTGTTCTTTTAAAACTTTGTTTTTCTCGTTGCATTTAATTATTTGCAATTGTTGAGCATCCAGTTGTTTAGATAACAATATGAGGTCAGGGTCTGGATCAAATGATGGTTCATGTTGTTCTAAATTATCATGTTTATCATTCTCAATTGGATCATCAAATGAAACAACTGTGTCATCATCAAATATGACAACTGTGCTTATTTGTTCATCTTTTTGAGAGGATGAAGATGATATAGATGGAACAACTTGCGCCATATCTGATTCATAAGCAGAAGGTGAGACTATTTCATTAATAAAGCATGCTTTGAGGTCATGTACCTGAGACAAGCCGTCAGTGTCATACACTGGACCTGAATCATTGAGCTTAAGTTCCTGCATGTTGGCCATAAGCATCACAGCAGCATTGGCTTCCAGATCTTCCATGTCATCATCGTTGTTCACATTTGCCATGAAGTTGTTGTCCTGTTCAGGGAAATGTCCATCTTTTTCATCTTGAAGAGCCATGAGTAATGTCTGCTTGTGAAACTTACTACCCCGAGTTCTTGGTTTGGGACATGTTGTAGCTATATGACCTTGTTCATTGCAATTGTAGCACCAAACTGCATTCCCTGAGCTGGAGTTCCTTGTAGCAACTGAGTCAGACCTTTGTTGAGAAGATCCTGAGTTGTTTCTGAACCCCCCATTGTTACTAAACCTCTGACCATTCCCATAATTTCCTTAAGAACTTCCTGAACCAGATCGACCATAGTTACGATTCTGAATTTCCACTCTTCCATCATTGACAACAGCTTGATTTCTTGTGTTTGATGATGAACGTTGACGGTTGTTTGTTTTGTTGGAGAATTTGCTGAAAGCACGAGCAATAAGAGCAAGTCCCTGATTCAACGTATTAAAGTCATCATCTTCATCATCATTGGAGTTGGAGTAGTACACAGCATCATTGTTGTTTAACGTAACAAGTTGAGTAGAATCATTCTGTAGAGATGTATCATAAGGGACCATTTGGTTCGAGGTGGAAGATTGTGGATAACTGAAGTAGTTCTGCTCTTGAACATATGCATGATTTGACATAGGTGGTGGAGCATAGGGAGATTGAGCTACGAGAGCCAAAGAATTTGGTGTTGAAGTTGGTGTGTATCCTCCTCGTAGAGCTCGATCTTTTTCCACTTCAGGTTCATGGTGTTTCAGAAAATCATACAACAAACCATATGGAGCATCATGAAGATTCTTCGTTTGACGAACAAATGTCACATATTTAAGCCAATCAGGGCCAAGACTTCCAACAAATTTGGAGTTCACAGCGATCCTTGGTACTGTGATTTTGTGACGTTCCAGATCATTGACCACATTAGTGAAACGATGATAGTAGGATTCAAGTGACTCTCCAGGTTCAATTGTGATGTCAGTGTATTCCATGTAAAGCTTGGATTCCATGTCATCTTTGTTCAATTGAGTACCTTCCATAAGGAGATGAACGTGTTCCCACATAGCTTTGGCTGTTTTCTGAGCATCGACACTTCGATAGATTGGATTTGGTATACCTTGAAGTATATAAGCCATTGCATATTGATCAGCATCACGATGTAGTTTCTGTTCTTCAGTGAGTGAAGTTTCTGGAAGAGGTCTATCACCAGGAGGACGTGGAGGATCAGCAGTTGGATCACCAGCTTCAAATCGTGTTGACCACTCAAATGGTCCTTCAAGTATCACTTGTTTCAAGAATTTCCCATGAGGTTGCTTAAGTTCATGAAATCTTAAGAATCGACTTGACCATTGAACATAGTTCCCAGGTGTTAGCATTGGAGGTGTTTCAAGTGATCCTGCCTCATGTCGGGATTGTTGAGTTGTAATAACTTCACACATTCTGTCAAACCAGTGAGGTTGTTTGGAGGAAAACTGAGTGTTTTGTTGTAGCACTTGATTTGGTTGTTGTTGAGGAATGAGGTGTTGTTGCATCATTAGGTAATGATGTAGTGGATTGTATTTAGGAGGTTGTTGATTCATTATGTGCGGAAAGTATTGTTGTTGCTGATACTGCTGATGCTGAGGTTGCTGAGACTGCTGATGTTGAGGTTGCTGAATATGAGGGAAGTAATGATTTGGTGGTTGAGACATCTTAGAACACTTGTGTAGAAATGGATCTTGTAGAAAGTGTAGGATTAACCAATTATCGAGAAACTTAGCACAACTAGGGTTTGCGAAACTTGTCAAGGTTTTCGAAAACTTTGTAGATTATCGAGAAAACAAGATTTCAAAACTGTGCAGGTTATCGAAAAAAACGTAAGATTTCGAAATTAGCAAGGTTTTGCGAAACTTCGAATGATTTCGAAATAGTAAGATTTTGAAACTTTCGAAAAGTTTGCGATAACTTTGAATGATTTCGAAAAAATGAGTTTTCGATAAATCACCAAATTGCGAAACACAGTTTTCGAAATTATACAATTTCGAAAACTTTCCCAAAAGTCGAAGTACTTAACTTTCTTATACAAGAAAGAAAATACCGAGTCCACACAAACGAAGTCGAAGTAGTGCACTTAGAGAAGATCTCGAAAATGAGGACAAGCAAGTTCTCGATAATATGTAAGTTTTTGTTTTTCAAAGAAAGCAATCCTAAAACTCGTTTTTATTTCAAGATACTTGTACTTTTGTGTATAAAATGAGTAGATCTTAAAGAAAGTAGAAAACTTTTAAGAAATTTTTCAAACTTAGTAAAATCTCGATAAAAAGTACAAATATCCAAATCGAATAGCTTTGTAAAAATTTGAAACTTTTTGGTTTGTGTTGATTTTAAGCACAAGTTTGTAAGCAAAGATGTGAGAAAAAAACCAAGAAACAAACAAGAAAGTTTAAGATTTTCACAAAAAAATTCGATTAAGAAAAACGATTTTTTAAGATAGAAAACAATGAAAACAATAACTACACCTTCCTCTAGCGAATGATACCACTTGTTAGGTCACCATTATGTAAACACAAGTATGATTATGTAAGAAATGAGATGAGAATGAGAGTGGGATGATTATGAGAAATTTGAGAAAAATGAAATGCAAGAGTTTCCTTAATGTTTTCAAATAACCAACCAAGTTTAAATGAATACATGAGGTCCTATTTATAGGAGGAGAGCTAGGGCAACACACCTAGCTTCCTTCTTCTAGAAAACGTGTGGGCTTTAGGCCTTTTGGGCTTTACATAAGCCTTACAAACATAAAACATTACTTAAATGTATGTAACAAATAAACAAGCAACCTAGCATTTATTACGAATGACCGAGACTTGACAAAATAGTAAAACTTAGGTTCCAACACAACCATTGTAGCATTGATGAAGAAATTAGATCAAAATTAGGTTATGTTTTTTTTTGGGAGATTTGTTTATGTGAGAGAAAAACTAGAGGGAAAATGATACGACGGGTATTAAATGCCTGCATATTTTAGAGGCTCAATGCAAACATGAATGGACAAAAATACCCTCACCATTTTGCACGTTTTGTAAAGTTAACGTCTTGACCAAACGGACGTTTGGTCAGAGGACTATTAGTGAAGAGAGTTTCTGAGTTGGTGGCTGTGAGTGATAAAAAAAAGTCAAAGGACCAAGAGTGATAGTCAACCCAAACCACAGGGACCATATTTGTAGTTTACTCAAACTTCAAGGATCAAAAATCAATTCCTTCCTAGAACCACCCCAAAGCCAAATACCCTTGATTCTATTGTTTTCAATAGTTTCGATTGTTTAAAGATATCAAATATATAGATGAAGAAGAATGATGTGAAGTTGTTGGCTGTTGTTTTACATTTCAGTAGAATCAAATACCCTTTGATTCTAATAAGGTACAGTATATAAAATTTTATGAATAATTCGGGTTTTACAATTTATATAATCGACATGGGTTTGTTTAAAATTGTGATTGTTCATATGGGGGTTTGATTTCGTTAGTTTAGTTGATGAATTAAGGTGTTCATTAGTGGTTTATATATGTATGCACACCAAGTGTTTGTTTTTATGCCTCAATGAAATAGATTGTTTGGTTAGTGCCCAAACTTTTTTTTTGTCTGCAATTCTATTACGCGCGTTAACAACGACCAACACCTGTATCTAAGAACCTATTAATGTAGTAGCCATTGAAATTCTTGTGTATCATTTTAGCCCAACTGGAAATCTTTATGGTGAAATATCCCATTGCTATTGTTTGTTTGTTTGTTGTAGAATAGATAAATGTGTTATACAGATTAGTTCATTACTTCTATAGAAGTATGCTGCAAGTGTTAGGTATTTTATTTTATTTTATAGATAGATTAAATAGGCTATCAGGATAGTCGGTAAGTTAACTGCAATTGCCCTCATTGGATCTGTAAGAATCCATTCGATTAATGGCCATTGAATATTTATAATGGTTATGCAACGCCGTGTGTTTTATGTAGTTTGCCACTTATCATTAGTTTACGTTACAAGCTTAAGCTTTGAGTTTCCTAATTAATTTTTGAATGTATATAAGCATGTTAATATAGGCTGATAGGGTCCTTATTTCTGAATGATACCCGTAAGTTATGAAATCATGCAGTGTCCTGTAATATTGCATATATTTATGTGTATTTCAGGTGGCAGTGACCAGTGACCACCCCTTTCTATTTCCCTCTGCTCCAATTGATGGGAGCTCTTTATATGGGAAATAAGCATGTCCTTAAGGTTGATGGCAGGGTGCGTTTTAGACATATAATATATATATTTCAGAATGCGCATTATTGGCCACTATTTCTTCATATTTATTAAACCTACTATAAATTTTGAATGATACATTTTAGCACTTTTGTAGGTATGTATTGTTAACCTAATCTGCTTGCCTTGTCTTCTCTTTGGGTCAAACGTATCAAAATTCGACAAAAGTTTTAGAAGCTTACAGAATTGGCGCAAATGTCTATCTTTATTAATACGCAAACATTTGTTTTAATTTACCCAAAGAAAAAGTATATCTCTATTAATATATAAACATAACCCCAAATTGACCCATTCTTAACTAAATGGGTCGAAGTTGCTTCATTAATTATGTATATAAAGATGTGGTATTTAAAGCACTTAAATAATATAAGAATCATTGTTATGTAGGTATTCTGAAGTAAAACCATTCGTTTGAAATTCGTCCCGAGAATGTTTCTGAAGATGGGTCTTGGGAATTGAAATATTAAGTGCACCTTATATACATGAGGATACTTTCTTTGTACGTATGCTGAAAAGAATGAATGATAATTTGTTGTCTCCGAAGGACTCATTGGAGTAGGAAGTATAAAATAACCAACGACCTCCGAAGTATAAAATAACCAACGACCTCCAAGATCTGCAACTTAAGAATGCAGCTTATCTCTCCAAGCAACAGAAGGTTTGCCTTGAAATATATTCAAGGTATGGCTTTTGCCTTTATGCTAGGTATTCAACAATTTTAGTTAGGATTCTAATGGGCAGCAAATGTTGGGGTGGAATTTCACCCAAAAATTTCGAAGGGATTTTGCGGCGATATGTTGGCAAGTTACTTCTCAGAACCTAATGAAAACCACATTTGAGTGAACTTTAGTGGTTCACTTATGTGTGGGCCTAATTTGACACGTATGATTTACTGGCTTGGTTAATTATTTGTGGTTTTGGAAAGGGTTAGTTCGGTTTGGACTTTTTTAGGTTGAATGAATGACGTTTGAATGACAGATAATGCAATTTAACAGTCAACCTCTAAGCGTGGATTTCACATCCAGCACTAATGTTATTTCCAACGAATCAATAGCATCTTATTGACTATCAAACGAATCAATAGCATCTTTTGTCATTTTTCCTTGATTTTTATACTGCATGTAATTTTATACCTATTCTAATTATCCAAACTGCTCCAGTTTCCAATGAATGTTTACTGTTTACCCATTTTACAGGCTAAAGGTTAAAGGTAAAAATAACCTGAATTGAACAACTTTCTTGATGGCATAACTTTAGTATATACTACTTTGTCCATGTTCATGTGGAAGGAAAAGCTAAGCGTGATGATTTTATGTTGCAAGTATTTGTGTTGCGTTAAAGTATTTGTTTGTTGTACAGTCGGATTCGCATTTAGGTTTTTCAGTTATTATCCGTTTTCACTTTTCAAATTTTCACTTGATGCAGGTTTAATGTCGCTTGAGATAGAGATTTTGAGGTGAAAATGCCACGGAAAGGTTTAATGACACAAGATTTTAGTAAGTTGGATGTAACGAAACGACATCCACTCTTTCCATAGTTATATCTCGAAAATCTACAATAAATACTAGTAATAAAGGCAAATTATTCTGAATTTCATAAAATTTGAATGTATTTAGACAATATTGCATTTGTACTAACAGTTTTGTTGTCCGTCTTAACAGATAGTCCTCTTTGTGACGTGCCCGAGCTTGAAAAGAGTAAGATGACACTCATAAGACGTGTACCATTTGCTGACTGAAAGTAAGTAACCTGATCTTCCAAACTTGCTCTCAGAAAATTTATTATTTTTGGGACAATTTACATGAAACGGGTCACTTTTGGTTAGTTTTTATATATAATAGATCAAATGGGAAATAAATAAAATGAAAAGCAATAGATTACAAGAAAACGGGTTGAAGAAGTCCAGTTGGTGGTTTGTGACTGGGTATTTGGATACAGTAAAACTTTTAGTTCTGTGACGATGAGGAAAATAGGTGTTTGGATTCTGGTATAGTTTACTATGGTTTTACTTCTGCAAGAAATCATTCTATGAATACTTTATACATGTGCGTTATGCTTAATCTATCAACTTCGTATATCTGTATCAGGTTTGAGAATCGCGATCAAAAGTAGTAGCTTGGTTAAGCATTAGCTCGGGCCAGAATATTGCCTAATCTTCAAGTTTACTTGAAACTATTAATGTAGTATCATTATGGCATTATTAAGGAAGTGGTGAAGTAGATTAACTGCTTACTACGTGAACTCGCGAAGGATGGAATGCAATAAGGATGATGCCACAAGGGCGAAAGAAATCGTTGAATGTAAAGGTGCCAAGAAATTTGCTTTAAAGGCCCAAAATTTGTTTCCTGATCATAAAAGGCATGCTCAATTTTTGAAGCAGGGGGTTCCTCAGAACGTGTTTTCACGAGTCCATATACCTCCAACTCAGAACGGTTTTCACAATCTCACAAAGAGTGCAGCTGCCCGGACAGCTGGTGCAGATGCACAGACAAAGGTTACAACTTCTCAAAAGAAGGTTAAGTCTACTACTCAGGCAAAGAAAAAAAACAAGAGTCAAAAGGACGAGACTAATGGGACTACCAAGACGGTTCCCACTTCTGTTCCTTCATCCTCCAGTGAACAGATAGCTCCTGAGACGTCAAAGGTCAAAGGTTCTCGAAAAAAGAATAAAGTTAACGGGACTACAAAGACGGCTCCCACTTCTGCTCCTGCATCTTCCAGTGAACAGATAGCGCCTGAGACTAGGGTGAGCATCGGTCCCGGACCGAGACCGAGGACCGAATTAGCCAAAAATCCAAGACCGAGGACCGGGCCGAATGTGGTCGGTCCGGTCCGGTCTCGGTCAGCCCGTCGTTCGGTCCGGTCCAACTAGGCAAAATAATCGGTTTGTGGTCCGGTCCGGACTGGACCGGACCGAGGACCAAATTAGCCAAAAAACCAAGACCGAGGACCGAACCGAATGTGGTCGGTCCGGTCCAATCTCGGTTGGTCCGGTCCGTTCGGATCATTTGCTCAGCCCTACCTGAGACGATGCCTGGGCCTTGTTTATCAGAGGTTAAAACTTCTCAAGAAAAGGATAAAGTTAATGGGACGACCAAGACGGGTCCCACTTCTATTCCTTTACTGGTTACTAAGATGTTTTGGACCGTATGCATGCATGAGATGCAAACTGCAGTATGAATTCTTGAGAAAGTATTTAAATCGAAATATGTTATACCCCGCTTGTTATGAATTCTTGAGAAAGTATTTAAATCGAAATTTCGAGAAAAAAAATACATTGATAAAACTAGATAGAAAAATAAAATTAAACTAGTTGCGGGAAAATATAAGGCCACATTTCGTTTTTTTTTCCGGCCTCGATGATAGCCGTGTGTTCCGGGTCCATATCCTTCATACTTATTTGCAAGAAATATACAAGTATAATTCATGGTCATCTTGATAATAATGATATACCCGAGACATATGTCAATTTTTACTTCATTAATACGTGGCATTTGCATTTACCACATATATCCTCCAAATGACTTTTTGTTGTCACCATTTATCACATATATCCAAACTGACTTTGCAACTTTTACTTCATAGTGTCCATACTTATTTTGTTGTCACCATATATCCAAATGACTTTTGGGTCGTCTTCTTCCTTGAGATACCTGCAAAACACATACACACACACGCACAAAAAAAAAAGGAACATCACAGTATCATCACACAAACACAAAAAATACTATAGAAGTACATCTTCCTTGCTTTATTTCTCCATCAGTCCAAGGTAACCTGCAAACAAAAAAATAATAGCATTTAAAAAAAAAGATACCACAAATACATGTTTGGCGTGAGCCACTGAACCAACTCAAACACATTTGGTGTGATGATGGCGTGTTGCTCGGTGCCACCGATGGCGCATTATTGGTATTGATTTGAGCATTTGGCGTGTAAAAATACACAATACCGAGTGTTCTAAAAACAAAGAATGAGTAGTTTATTAAAAATTTAAATATTTTGGTCATTTTTGTAAAAGAAAGGTGTGATAAATAGTCATATACTTCATAGGTAAAAGTTCAATATAAATCTCATATTTGTCATAGATCAAATTAAGTAATCATAACCATTCATTTTTTTGATTAAAAAAAAAAAAAAAAAAAAAAAAAAAAAAAAAAAAAAAAAAAAACTTTCATATTAAAAAATAAAAATAAATATCACACAAACCGTTAATCGTTACGCGAAAAAAATCATACCATCGCAACAAGAATTAAATTAACTATCTATAGATATGCACTTCTCTATACTTTCAAAGAACTTTTTTTTTTCAAAATTTTTGTCCAGAAAAATCGCACATGATTTGTAAAAATCAAATGTGATTTGGTTTTTCTGGACGAGAATTTGAAAAAAAAAAGGGTGAAAGTATAGAGAAATGCATATCTATATATAGATAATTTAATTCTCGTCGTGATGGTATGATTTTTGTAGCTTGAAGATTCGTTAAAAAGATATGTTGTTTTAAAAAAAATGAAAAATGAATTTTTATTAATTTAGATGAAAAATGAATGACTAAAGTTGGTTTTTTGAATCAATGGCCAAATAATTATTTTAGGCTATCAAAGTCTTGATGGGATATTAGATTAGTTTCAAAACAAAATAATAGAAGGAAAGATCAAGCATGCGAATATTTTTACGACTTTTTAATGTTAATTGGTCAAAGTCGGCAAATCACCGGAATGTTATTTTCCAAATTGATAATTACGTGAAGTTGGGGATATATAGGGTCATAATGTTTCTATTCTACTTATAATAATAGTTTATTATTGTTTATTCTAGTAAGGTGGCTTAACTAACATTAATAAGAAAATTGTACTTTGTAAAAACAACTAACCCATACTAATATATGGCAAATGACAACAAAAAAAAAAAAAAAAAAAAAAAAAAAAAAAAAAAAAAGCATCGAATTGACATTTTTTATGATTGTGTGTAGCCAACTATTTTTTTTCTTATTGTGTGTACTGAACTTTCAAATTTCGATCATTGTGTGTATTTTGTGGCTATTCTGGCATGTAAAACTACCATTTTACCCTTTGAAATTTGAAAAAATTAAGGGTAAAATGGCCACAAAATACAAACAATGATCAAAATTTGAAAGTTCAATACACACAATAAGAAAAAAAAAATAGTTGGCTATACACAATTACAAAAAATGTTAATTCGATGCTTTTTTTTTTTGGTCATTTGCCATTCTTAATATTAGAATATCTGTTACATTTTTTTTATTAATCACCTAAAAAGAAAATTAGTTGTACTTTGTCAAAAAAAAAAAAAAAAAAAAAAAAAAAAAAAAAAAAAAAAAAATCTAACTATTGGAAAAATGATTTTTGCACATCTTTTGTGAATACAAATTTGTAAAATTTTAATTGACATAGCATTACCCAAATAACAAACTATGCCTCATTTTCTATTAATTTAATTGTCACTTTTATAGTAAAATGCAAAGTTTTAATTGACATAGCATTCTTGTGTAAATAACAAACTATACCTTATTTTGTATTTATCTGATTATCATTTATATAGTAAACTCTTTCTCTCTCTATTTTAACTATAAAAAGGACGAGGTTTTTCATTTCAGGTTGTTTGGAAAGGATGGACCAATTTGATTCATATGCTTGCAACCTCGCCTGTCTAATCACAGATCTTTTTCAATCCTTCCCTGGCCACCCTTAAATGTATATTTTAGCGAGACTTGAATACTTGACTTCTTATAAGAAAACCAAAAAACTTACCAGTATTTGATGGTCCACTGTCTATTATCTTAGTTTAATAGCATAATATTTTTTTAATCATACACTATTCAACTTTATAACTTTATGACTTTTCTTTTCTTTCATTTTGTTATTTGTCATTTTTGTTTTGATTTAGTTTTAAATTTAAGCCATTTTTTTCCAGTAAAAATGAATATGACATCAAGATTAGATCATATTTAGATTGCAATATGTGTGTGTTTTTGTAGGCAAAACAAGTCGTTTGAGGTCTTGCCTTGACATGTGTCATATATGCTTGACAACTTGGGCGTGGTTTAATTTTCTTGATAACACCATACCAACGACATAGAATATTAACGTTTTCCTTTTTTTTTTTATTATTATTATTTTTTTTAACCTTTAACGTTTTTAGGGTTAGCAATTGATTTTAGTTATGTTAATTTGAAGAGATAGAGTGTGAGTGTGTATAGTTTAGGTTAGTGTAAAATATGGGTAAAGATTAAATTATAATAAATGAAAGGCTTGTGATTGGTTAGTGGTTTTAGTCTTAAAGTTGAATTAGACTCGCAACTTAAATATTTTGTCATGTGGTATAAAGAGGTGAGAAAAGTTTTACGTGCATGACAAATTCTCTAAAGATATTCTATCAGGGAAACCCTTAAAAAAAAAAAAAAAAAAAAAAAAAAAAAAAAAAAAAAAAAAAAAAAAAGATGAAATAGACAAATCACGACGATTCATTTTTTTATCAAATAAAAAAATTCACTTTCATCATTTTTTTTAAATTAAATATCTCACAAGCCGTTAATCGTTACACGAAATGAATCATATTATAGATACGAGAATTAAATCATCTTTCTATAGAGGGACACTTTTATATACTTTCGACGAACATTTTTTTTTGAGTTGAAAATTCTGTCACGAAAAATCACATGTGATTTTTTAAATCAAGTCGATTTGTTATTTTAAAAATCACATGTGATTTAAGAAATTACTTGTGATTTTTAAATAACAAATCACAAATGATTTTACCAATCAACATGTGATTTTTCAAATCGTATGTGCTTTTTCAAGGCAAAAATTTCAACACCAGACTAAATTCACAAATCACATGGTATTAGTGATTTAAGAGACAACGGTTGAATTTTAGTTATTTTATTTCAGATGCCAAACATGTGTTATTTCTTAAAATATAGAGTAACACAATATTGACAGAGGCTTTACTAATTTTCTTCTACATCTTACGGATGGGTGACTTTTTTTGAAAAACAAGGACAAGGAAAATTTAAAGAACGTTCCATGCTTAGGATAATAGCATTGTATTTTTTTCCCCTTCTTTGGCAACGAAGAGGAAGAAAGCAATGAAGCACAATATTAGAGCTTCATTTTACAGCAACTTTGACACCGGTTATGAAGCCCAACATGAGCAGCGAAAGATAACACCGAAGTCACTAAAGCACGGTCAAAAGTAGGCGAAATCTATGATTCTTAGATATCCCGTTGCATTTTTTCTAAAAGTGATTGTTGTAAAATTCATTTCAATTCAATTCAATATTAAATTCAATTCAGTACATACACGTTTACAATTTACATAGCTAATACGGCCTTAATTGTTAATAACGACATAAATGTATCATAGAGAAATTGTCATATGACATGGATTTATCATGGAAAAATGGATGAAACAGACCGGATATATAGAAACCATGAAGATGCAAAGCCATGATCAACATAAGTATTTCGAACATATAGTTCACAATTACGTTTTATTCTCAAAGTCGCATCTTGTTTCAACTAGATGAATCACGCTGGACTCAAACATAACTTACTTTTGATTAGTGCGACAAAATCTAAAGATTCATCATAATTTATTGACGAGGTCTAAGTTTGTAATCTCTTGTAGTGACAAAGGCTGTGCTTCGAAAACTTTCTAAAGGAACTCACAGTTTAACATCTGAGATAAGTTTTTTAGGAACAGACTTTGAGTTTTGGTTAACACTGACTACAAATTTTTTGGTAAAACAAGGATAATGAAATCATAATACTTCACAATTCAATCAAAAATAATATCATAGCGCAACGGCTGATATGTCATATTTGTATGTCATGTGTATCGAATTCAAATTGGGTTCGTATGATAATCTTTTAATTATGGTCTACATATGTAGGAGAACAACGATTATACACGTTGCGTATGTTTGACCTTGCTATCATGTCTCCATAAAATAGTCACCGTATGATTAGAGGAGTAAATAAATTTTCTTTCTTAAAAAAACAATATTCACATACTTGGTTCTCTTTTAAACAAGAACATGTTTGGATAGTTGTGTACGTATCTTTTCTATAAGTATGAGGATTGTTTTAGGTTGAAGCAACACTTTTCTATAAAATATGAGCTTTTTAACTTGTATTAAATTTGTTAACAACTTGCTTAAATTTAATTAGTTTTTCCAATCAACAACTAGCCATGTGTCAACAAATTAAGTAATGATGCACAAAGATTAACATTTATATTCAAAGCATATGTTTATACTCCATTGTATTTTGCGAAAATGGCAATACACAACAATTGTGAGCGAATGAAATATCTAGAGTAAACAAAATGAATTTTAGTTTACCAAACACATATGTAAGTTTTAAGACTTGTTTAACTTTTTTCTTTTCTTTTATTTTTTCTATCTCTTATATATGTACGTTCTGTTGTAATTAAGTACACATTAGATTTTATATACTTCGTTTATGGTTTTTTTTTTTTTTTTTTTTTCATCTTCATAATGTTGTACTGCCAGTAGTTGTGCCATAAAGATCGGGACAAAACAGAGTAACTAAACAATGGAATGGTTCGTGAAGATTTTGCTGAAGGCCATGATGGATTGGTGCTGTAATTTGTTTGTGTTTAAGTTGAAGTTAGATTGTTTTTTGAATGTTGTTGAGAGTAAGAATTTGACAAATCTAACGAGTGAAATTTGGATTAGAAACTTGGGTCAATGACCACTAAACCCCTTTTTTCCTGTCCCTCACATTACTCTTAAAAACCAAAAGGGGTAAAATTCAATTAAAAAAGACCTTGTTGGTTGTGTTCTTTTCACTCAGGCGTTTTATCCAACACATGGCGTTTTATACATTGAAAGAGCTGCTTTTATTTTCTCTGCTACTTCTAAACAAGTTAAATAATTGCATCTAGTACAGAAGTTCTGTACCAAAATGCATGATTGAATGTTTACAAGTTGCATCCAAAAAGTAGTGAGGTACAGCCAAAAGGAAGGCGTCAAGTTGCTTACATCTTGTCCCTTCAATTATAGGTGATGCTAGTCATGCTACATGGATGGCATGATTAAAGTTATAATACAATATAAGTCTAGTCTTCCACTCCCAAGTCTTCTGTGATTATACATATAAAATAGTTATCATTTGTCAAGGAATTAATGGATGTTAGAATATAGGTGTTGCTAGTAAAATTGTAGTAAAATGGTTCATCCCCAACTGTAATACATGTAAAACTCAAATAAATAAATAAACAGTGATGATACTTTATTATGTCTCTGAAATACTTCCTTATTTCTGAGTTCTGAAACAAAATTTTAATCTTGAAAATTCCAAGTAACCGTAAGAGTGTAAGACAACGGTAAAATAAATATGACTAATGACATACCTGTGCAAGATCTCAAGTTCACGTAACTTATAATCTCAAGCACATCGTACTCTGCTAACAACTAACTTTAATCAACTAACTAGCGTTTCCTCCTAAGACCTAACAACCCAGTTTGACCAAAAATCTATCAACATGAACCTACATAGATAGGATAGGACTCAACAAAGCGAGTAATTGACAACAAAGGGCTTTACCTTTCCAAAACCCAAGGTATTAGCAGTTCATAGATGCAACGTGTATGTGATCACAAATATCAAACATTAGTCATCTATACCTGATTAATTGGTTTCAGCCAGTGGTTTCATCAATATATATAGGCTCAAAAGTGGGATGTTCCGCCTGTAATTGTGATCAGAATATGTAAGCCAAAGATCAAGGAGCATTTTTGTTAAAAGTTACGTATAAATATTAATTAGTAAATGTCTAGTATCGAACCCGAGACCTCGGGATTGCACACTTTACAAACAAGAATAATGTAAATAAATATATATATGTTAAATGTATCGTATATATATATTTATAAACACTTAAGGGACTAAATAATCATTAATATTAAACGTAAGTATTAATTATTATTAAGGGACCAGAGAACGAGGACTAGAGTGTAACTTGGGAGTCAAGAAAGTTCTAGAACCCCTTTGGGTTACTATGGCCGGTCGAACCCAACCATATGGGTCGACCCATGCTTGACTTGAGCTCCAAGGAATCACCTAGTATATATACAAGGCCAAGGATTAGGGTTTCACATCTTTTGTGCACACACACAACCCTAAAACCTTTTCTCTTCTCCTTGTTTTCTTGTGGCCGATCGGTTCTCCCCCCCCCCCCCCCATAGGGTTGGATCGATTTTTCCATAACAAAAATATTAAGTGTTTTGTTTACTTGCATCAAACCTTTATTCGTTGGTAGTTTGTGTGTACAAGAACGAGGTAATTACTTACTTTAGTAATTATCAAGAGATCGATAAACAAAACGGTAAGGGGTTTATCATTGATCTAATTGTACAAGAATCAAGGTTTATTTGAAGTGCATCGGGTATGTTTTCTATTTATGTTTTAGTTAATCTTTATACGTGTTATTACTTGATCCTAGCTTCCGCAATATGTGTACTTTGATTGTCAAACTCTAACAGTGGTATCAGAGCCAGGTTAACATGTAATTGATTACTAAAACGTAATAAAAAATCGGATCTTTAATTGTTTTAGATACATGTTTTTCTAGGGTTTTCTTTAAATTTTTTTAAAAAAATTTTGTAACCCTAACCCTAATTTTAGGGGGGGTCGATTTCCACTATAAAACCCTAATTAGGGTTTGTGGTTTTCTTGATTATATTGTAATCATATAGAAACCCTAGGTCTAAACCGGTTTTTGTGAACGTACTTGTGACCTATGTGCTAATTGTTAGGTTAATCCGTGACGAAACATGCATGTTAGTCATGGATCTTGTTTGTTTATTTATGTCACATGTTTTATATAGATCTAAAATTGGGGAAGACTCCATATATATTAAAATCAATTTATATGCTATGTGGTGTGTATATTATCTTTGGCCTACGCAATTGATTCGTCAATGTATGTGGCTTCACTTCCATTAAGAAGGGAAGGCCTTAGGTGATTACATGCATAATTATACCTAGAATTGATTTTATAAGGATCTTTTAATATGGTTTGCATGTGGCTAATTGTTTCACGTTTTATTATTAGTTGTTTATTTTCTTTAAATTACTTGTTTTATTGTTTTCTTAATTGTTTGACTTGATGTAAGCAATAAAAAGGGTGATTTTCATAAAAGAAAATAATATGGACTAATAATTGTGAAACCCTAAAGTGATAAAGTAAGAATCTTGCAAGGTCTTATTGACAATCGTGGTCCGATTCGCACAGTAATCAGCTCCCAGTCGAGACTAGCAAAATTCAAACTTTATTACTATTTTGAGATTGAATCCATAAAGTTTTGCTTGAATGATGTTTTGTGCAAATATGTTTTTAAAATTAAGTCTTTTAAGATGATATTCATAACCGTGATTTGAAGGCTTAGAAAAGAGCCTTAGAGTCTGCCTTGGTTATCACAATCTTGAATATGTCTTAAACGAATTACTTTTGAAATCATATGTTGTAGAAAGTCATCTTAGGGTTTTGGCATAAACCTCAAGTAAAACTTTGTGTATTAATTTCACGAATTGGATATAAAAAGTTTTTATGAAAACTTATGTTATAAAGATGAGTGCATGCATCTTTGTACATAATTTTGATTGACATATCAAAAATTAATACCCTTCATAATTTAAGTTACATGCCATCTACCTATAAGAAACACTTAGAATTTTAATTTAGTAAACGTGAGACCTAGGCTAAATTACTATAACAAGGTAAAATTCTTTTAACGCGTGAGACCATAATTGTAATTTTACAGTTTCTAAGGTAGACGACTTAATTAAGTTGTGCGTGAGACCTAGAACTTAAGGCATGAGATGGGATGAAACATGCTTACAAGGCAAATTGATGAATCAATTTGATGTAATTCCCATAATGATCTAGGAATTGGAAATCTTGTTTGCCAATTATTGTTCGACAGATTACTATCTTTTGTACTTTCACCACTAGCAGATCAACTGATGTGGTGGAACTATGTAAAGTTAGATCCTAGGTTTTCAAGAAAATTTTGGTGGTTATATGAATATAACTAATGGGTATTTTATTTTCTTGAAGATATTTATTATCGAAAATACTAATGTTTGAACTTTTATCTGTAGATATGGCTCAACCCGATACCCCATCTGTGATTTCTGCTTTCAAGAGTCATCTTGAGAGAGAGAAACTGACTGGAAAGAATTTCAATGATTGGTACCGCTCACTTAGAATTGTCTTGAGGTCGACCGGTAAAATGGACTATTTGACCGAAGAATGCCCAGCTGAGCCTGCTGCTTCTGAACCAGAAGCAGTCAAAGCGGCATGGAGGGTGGAACATGCTAAGTATAATGAGGTTGCTTGTTTAATGCTCACTAGCATGAGTGCTCAATTGCAAAAGAAGTTTGAGTACTTTTTCCCAAAAGATATGCTTGATGTTCTTAGGCAATCTTATGAGAAACCACCAGCAGTTGAATTGTATGATGAATTGGACAAGCTACATAACTGCAAGCATGGTGATGGTAAACCAGTTGAAGATTATGTGACTGAAAAGAAGGAATCTTTTGATCAGCTTCACAGAATTGGATTTGGTTACCCTGACAATGTGCAAGTCCACTTGATCAACAGGTCCCTTAACAAGGACTTTGCTGGTTTTGTGCAGAACTTCAATATGCACTGCTCGGGGAAGACAGTATCTGAATTACTCGCATTGCTTATTGAGTATGAGAAAAGTCTACCAGCCAAGGTCAAGAATCCTACCCCGCAAGTGTTGGCAATTCATGATGGGAGAATCCAGAAGAAATCGCATGTGAACAAAGGCAAAGGGAAGGTTAACAAAGGCAAGCAGGTCATGGCCTATCAACCTGAACCCAAGATGAAGCAACATCAGCCTAAGCAGAAAAAGGTGAATCCACCAAACAAGAAGGATCAGGCATGTCACCATTGTCATGAAAAGGGCCATTGGAAGCGCAATTGTCCTCTCTATATTCATGACTTGCGACTCAAGAAGCAGGGGAATGAAGCTGGTAACCCCAGTTCATCAGGTGCGTTCTTTATGATTGAATTATTCACTCTTACTCCTAAATTGAATTCATGGGTATATGATACGGGATGTGGCATTCATATTTGCAATACCATGCAGGGGTTTAGAGTTGAGAGAAAGCTGGCCTATGGACAACAATTCTTGCACGTTGGTAACGGAGCGCATGCAGGAGTTGAAGCTATAGGAGTTTGTGATTTAATGTTGCCTTCGGGCTTAGTACTATCTTTAAATAATTGTCATTATGCACCGTCAATTGTTAGAGGTGTAATTTCATTTTCATGTTTGTTGAACCTTGGTTTTGAGCATACTATTTCTAGCAATGGAATTTCGGTTTCTTTAAATGGTGTTTTTTATTTTAATGCTATTGCTGTGAATGGTGTCTTTGAAATTGATATGAATGATAATGATAAAGCTTTTGTTAAAAATAATTCAATGTATAGCATCAACAATAAGAGAATCAAGAAAGGTCTGGATTCATCTTATCTTTGGCATTGTCGACTTGCTCACATTGGCAAAGATCGCATGAAAAAGCTGCAACATGATGGGCTTTTAGAAAAGATCAATGATGAATCATTTGATAAATGCGAATCTTGCATTGCTGGGAAGATGACTAAGAAACCCTTTAAAAATAGGATTGAAAGGGCGAATGATCTACTTGGTCTTATTCACACAGATGTGTGTGGACCACTTAGACATGTGTCAAGGAGAGGTGCTAGCTACTTCTTAACATTTACGGATGACTACAGCCGTTATGGTTATGTCTATTTACTTAAACATAAACATGAGGTGTTTGAGACATTCAAAGTGTTTAAAGCAGAAGTAGAGTTGCAACTAGGAAAGAAGATTAAAGCTCTTCGATCCGATAGAGGTGGTGAATACCTGAGTCAAGAGTTTATAGATTACTTAGCAAAGGAGGGAATTGTCCAGCACCTTACTTCTCCATATACTCCACAACAAAATGGTGTATCTGAAAGAAGGAATCGTACATTGCAAGATATGATACGATCTATGTTTAATCTAACAACTCTTCCTTACTCGTTTTGGGATTATGCCTTGGAATCTGCAGTTCGCATTTTAAATATGGTTCCAACAAAGAAGGTTGATAAGACTCCATATGAAGTATGGACTGGGAAAGCTCCTAACTTGTCTTATCTAAAGGTCTGGGGTTATGAGGCGTATGTTAAACGTGACTCAGCAGACAAACTCCAACAAAGATCTGTAAAGTGCATCTTCGTAGGTTACCCTAAGGAAACTATGGGTTACTACTTTTATTACCCAGCTGAAAACAAGGTTTTTGTTGCAAGGTATGGAGACTTCTTAGAAAAGGAGCTCATATCTCAAGAATTCAGTGGGAGAGTATATGATCTGGAAGACGATCATGAAGATGTAACACCTTCTGAAAACACAAGCCAACTTCCTGAAGAACCTGAAAGTTTAGGTCCTCCACCAGAAGTTGAAGTGATTCCCGTTCGCAGATCTTCAAGATTTGTGAAGGCTCCTACACGTCTATGTTTAAACATGGAGTGTGATGACAACTTGATAGGGGATCTTGATGAACCTACAAGTTATAAAGCTGCCATGAATAGTCCAGAAAAGGAAAAATGGCAGGGAGCTATGAATGGGGAAATGCAATCCATGAAAGATAATGAAGTCTGGGAAGAAGTAGACCTACCTCCGGGTGCCAAGCTAGTTGGGAGTAAATGGCTCTACAAGAAGAAGACTGATATGGATGGCATTGTACACACCTATAAGGCCCGTTTGGTAGCTAAAGGCTATACTCAAACTTTAGGTGTTGACTATGAGGAGACCTTTTCTCCTGTAGCTGACATAAGGGCAATTAGGATTCTTATAGCCATAGCCGCTTACTATGACTATGAGATTTGGCAAATGGATGTCAAAACCGCCTTCTTAAATAGTCGCCTAGATGAAGACATCTATATGGCGCAGCCTGAGGGGTTTGTGAATCCAGAATTCCCAGATCGTGTATGCAAGCTTAAGAGATCCATTTATGGATTAAAGCAAGCATCACGACAATGGAATAAAAGATTTGATAGTGAAATTAAGAAGTATGGATTCACTCAAAATCTTGATGAGCCATGTGTATATCACAAAGCTAGTGGGAGTAATGTAATTTTCCTTATATTATATGTCGATGACATATTGATCATGGGGAATGACATTCCAAGTTTACAAAAGGTTAAGGAATATCTTGGAAGTTGTTTTCTATGAAAGATCTAGGGGAAGCTGCATTTATTCTGGGAATCAAGATATATAGAGATAGATCTCAGCGATTAATTGGATTAAGCCAAAGTGCTTACATTGATAAAATATTGAAGAGATTCAGTATGCAAAATTCCAAGAAAGGATATTTGCCGATGCAAGAGCAACATGGCTTGAGCAACAAAGTTTGTGCTTCAACACCCGAAGAGGTGCAACGCATGAAGAGAGTCCCTTATGCTTCGGCTGTGGGATCTATAATGTATGCGGTAAAAAGCACAAGGCCTGATGTGGCGTTTGCTCAGAATTTAACCAGTCGATATCAGCAGAACCCAGGTGAAAAACACTGGACTGCTGTTAAGAATATTCTTAAGTACCTTAGGGCTACTAAAGAGATGTTCTTAGTATATGGGGGTACTCCATCTGCAGAGCTTGATGTAACAGGTTACTGCGATGCTTCTTGGAAAGGTGATAAAGATGATACGAAGTCTCAGACGGGTTATGTCTTTGTCATTAATGGAGGAGCTGTTGATTGGAGGAGCAAAAAAAAGCAGAGTGTACTGGCGATGTCTGCTACAGAAAGTGAGTATATAGCTGCTTCAGAAGCTGCAATGGAAGCTGTTTGGATTAGGAAGTTTGTTTCAGGGCTTGGGGTTATGCCTTCGATTCAGCGACCTATAAAAATGTATTGTGACAACTCAGCCGCAATTACATTTGCCAATGAACCTAGAATCATGAGAGGCACCAGACATTTCCCGATTAAGCACCACTATGTCAGAGAACAAGTTGAGATAGGTGAAATCGAAATGCTCAAAGTTCACACAGATGAAAACTTAGCTGATCAATTTACAAAGCCTTTACCTGGCACCAAGCTTTACAAGCATGCGGAAGGAATAGGACTTAAATTAGCTGATAGTTTCATGCCCATTTGTGATTAGTATTTGGATAAAGGATGTAATGTACAATTATTAATATTTACTGAAATAAAATATTGGTTATGTTTATTTATTCATTGTCTTATTAATAATATATCCTATATTTGCATGTTTAAGATCCATGAATAATTTATTATTCTAAATTGTCCGTTGTCGATTAATGATATGGGAATATCATTAAACTAAGACAGTTTTGAGTATTGGTTTAGGATATACTTGAAAGTATATTGATGCGCAGTCATACCAATTTCACATGATATTCAATGAATTGAGTATTGGACTTATCCCAACAATATGATTTAAATTTATTGTGAGAATCATATTTAATAGTTATCCTCAGACTTGAGATACCAGATAAGTGTCATGGATGTAGTGCATTTTGTGGAGCAATCTACCGCCTACCGTAATTGGAAGTCATAAGGGTTGTTTTCAGAATGTTGCAAAGTTCATGGGTTATTCTTGTAGTCAAGAGAGAATTCGCTCCTTCTGATTTGTTCAGAAGTTTAATACTGCTGGGCCCCTCGTAGGGTTGACAAAATGTTTGCGTGGCCACGCCCAAAGTCTATCTGGAATACGTTCAGATGTTTTGGTAATTTTGTTCAATCATAAAGAGACGAGAAACAGAATTTAATAAAGAACCTCACATCTTTATTAATGTAGTATTAGAGGCGAAAGGATAATAATAATGATGAATCATTAAAGGTTTTCCAGGAAACCTAGCTCAGGTCGAACTAGGGGCATTGGAGTGTTGCAAGACGCTAACCAGTGTCATTTTACTATTAATAGATATACGAGTGGGAGCTGTTAAAAGTTACGTATAAATATTAATTAGTAAATGTCTAGTATCGAACCCAAGACCTCGGGATTGCACACTTTACAAACAAGAATAATGTAAATAAATATATATATGTTAAATGTATCGTATATATATATTTATAAACACTTAAGGGACTAAATAATCATTAATATTAAACGTAAGTATTAATTATTATTAAGGGACCAGAGAACGAGGACTAGAGTGTAACTTGGGAGTCAAGAAAGTTCTAGAACCCCTTTGGGTTACTATGGCCGGTCGAACCCAACCATATGGGTCGACCCATGCTTGACTTGAGCTCCAAGGAATCACCTAGTATATATACAAGGCCAAGGATTAGGGTTTCACATCTTTTGTGCACACACACAACCCTAAAACCTTTTCTCTTCTCCTTGTTTTCTTGTGGCCGATCGGTTCTCCCCCCCCCCCCCTAGGGTTGGATCGATTTTTCCATAACAAAAATATTAAGTGTTTTGTTTACTTGCATCAAACCTTTATTCGTTGGTAGTTTGTGTGTACAAGAACGAGGTAATTACTTACTTTAGTAATTATCAAGAGATCGATAAACAAAACGGTAAGGGGTTTATCATTGATCTAATTGTACAAGAATCAAGGTTTATTTGAAGTGCATCGGGTATGTTTTCTATTTATGTTTTAGTTAATCTTTATACGTGTTATTACTTGATCCTAGCTTCCGCAATATGTGTACTTTGATTGTCAAACTCTAACAATTTTAACATTACATAAAGCACATTTATACATAACCATGAGCTATTTGGAGAAAGAAAATTTTTTTTTGGCACTAGGGTTAAGTACTTTTATACCTGTGGGGTATTTGTAGAATTACCCTTTTTATATATCAGGAGATGCGTAAAGCAAGGTAAGTGTTTCGTTGCACATGTCAAAATTATATGGGGTAGAGATGGTGAAATTACAAGCCATATGTTGGGTTTCACAAACATAACCCAAATCGAACTACTCGTAAGTTAGTGGGTCAGAATGTCTCCCTTCTACTCATTATAAAGTTTTTGATCAGTTTGTACCATTGTGTTTGCTTTAAAAGTGTATGATTTGGAAAACGGACCATGCTTCCTATTGTTTTTTTAATTTGGTTTGAATATATCATCATGTCATACATGTGAAAAAGAAAGACAATATTAAAAAGTGGACGGATATATTAATCGGTGACCATTTAATCCATAGGTTCCAAGTCAATAGGGCCCGTTAATTATGTCATGGGTAAACGGGAAAATGAGAAAAATGTTATGATCTGACACCCATTTCACATCTATCATATTTTGCGGACTTTTCAATGAACCTAAAACGTTGTCCATAATGATTTCACTTAATCTACTTAATATTTAAAATTACACCCCACTCAAATACAAATATACCCCACAAAAATCATATAAGAAAAACACCCACACACAAACATATCACACGACTCGGTCGATTATACGATCAAGTCCTAGCAAAATACCATACAAGACGCGTCCTACCATGGTCTCCATAATACCACCATCACGTCAAAATAGTGCCTAATCAAATGCATACGCTTCCAAACTAGTGCCATTACAGTCTAATGCATCAAGACATAACTATCCTTGTTGGACTTTTCAAGGATAGTGTTATTGCCAAAAAACCCTTCTATAATAAATTCTCGCAAAAACTTCTAAGTATAGTAATATTGCTATCAATCTATAGCATTTAACCTTATAATAAAAAATTTAGTAAAGAATTAAATGGAAAATTTACTAATTTACCAATAATAATTATATGAAATGAATTAAAAAGAAAAACAATACTCATAAATGTCAAATTTTTATCTATTTATTGAATTTATTGTCACAAAAATTTTACTCGCGAAAGGTTTTAAACTAAAAAAATCAACTTAACAAATTTTTTGACGCCATCACATCACATGAGTAGTCGAGTACCATGGTATTCTTAAAGTAATTGTCAGTTTTTTTAAAGGTTGCAAAAATCGTGAATTGATAGTCAGGCGGTCGACCCCCCTTTAGCTTGTAATCGGTTTAGGCGGGATTAATTGGTGATTAATCGGATCAGCATTTTTGACAAGTTTTTTGTATTTTCGGTAAATTTTAGGTATTTCCGGAAAATTTTAGGTATTACCGGCAATATTTTTCTTAAAAATAACATCTTGAAATAGATATAAACAACAAGTATAACTTATTAAACAATTTTACGGCGAGTTTTGGGTATTTCTAGCAAGGTTTGAAGGTTTCAGATAAGCTTGACCACCGTTGACCATCATTAACCATCGTTGACCACGGTTGACCGAGTTGTTTGACCGATTTACACAAATCAGAAAGGTTGGTAGACTTGTTGCACCTAATCGGCATTGTAGGCCTTGTTTTGCAACATTGGTTTTTTTAATGAACCAAAAACGCTTTCCATAATAATTTCACTTAATTCACTCTTAATATTTAAAACCAAATTTGTACATACTTAAATATCAAAATCATTCACCAAACTTTTACGAGTAACAGGCTAAGCGATCAACTTTGTTGAACATTAATTCCAATTTAAATTTTCATGCAAATCGACAGATTATACAAATAACAATGAGATAAACATAATAGCAAAGTGATTTTAATAGAATGGATCAAAACAAAGCCCTGGGAAACGATGATGAGAGATACATAAGAATCGTGTTATAAAGGTGAAAAAGAAATTTTAATCCATAGGGTCCGACTCAATAGGGCCTGTTAAGTAAGTCGTCATGGGTAAACGGGAAAATTACAAAAATGTTATAATCTGACACCCATTTCACAACTATCATACTTTGCGGACTTTTCAAAATATTCAATTCTCAATTTCTCACAACCTATGTGATCAGGTTTTCAAAATTTTACGTGACTTTATTAGCCAAAGATTAAGCAACACTGTTGAACTCCTAGCAACACTCTTTTTGTGGCTTTTAGTGACTCTTATCCAAGCATGCTAAGTAAAATAAGTGTCACTAAAATTGCACATAACTGAAAAAAAAAAATTAAACAAACAGGGTTGCTATGGGTAAAAAACTTCACACAAAATAATAGAAAAGCTCTCCCGAAACTTTAATCACTCGCACCAAAATATTAAAAACTCACAAAATACTAAAATAAGGTCGAAAACAAAGAATGAGTGGTTTATTAAAAATTTAAATATTTTGGTCATTTTTGTAAAAGAAAGGAATATCGAATGACCAAATAATTATGTTAGGCAATCAAAGTCTTGATGGGATATTTGATTAGTTTCAAAACAAAACAATAGAAGGAAAGATCAACGGTTGCGAATATTTTTACGACTTTTTATGTTTAATTGGTCAAAGTTGACGGCAAGTCACTGGAACATTATTTTCCAAATTGATAATTACGTGAAGTTGGGTAGAGTATAGCGTCATAATGTTTCTATTCTATTTATAATACTTTATTATTGGTTATTCCAGTAAGGTGGCTTAAAGAAATTTGTACTTTGTAAAAAAACTAACCATACTAATTCTTAATAAGGCAAATGACAAAATAATGCATCGAACTGACATTTTTGTGATTGTGTGTAACCAATTATTATTTTTTTATTGTGTGTGCTAAACTTTCAAATTTCTTCTACATCTTACGGATGGGTGACTTTTTATTCAAAAACAAGGACAAGGAAACTTTAAAGAACGTTTCATGCTTAGGATAATAGCATTGTCTTTTCTCTCTTCTGTGGCTACGAAGAGGAAGAAAGCAATGAAGCACAACATTATAACTTCATTTTACAGAAACTTTGACACCGAAGTCGAAGCCCAACATGTGAAATGAAAGATAACACCGAAGTCACTAAAGCATGGCCAAAGTAGGCGAAATCTATGATTCTTAGATATTCCGTTGCATTTTTTCTAAAAGTGATTGTTGTAAAATTCAATTCAATTCATTCAACATTAAATTCAATTCAGTATGTACACGTTACGATTTACATAGCTAATACGGCCTTAATTGTAAATAACGACATAAATGAATCATAGGGAAATTGTCATATGACATAGATTTATAATGGAAAAATGGATGAAACAGACCGGATATATAGAAACCATGAAGATGGAAAGCCATCCACATAAGTATATCGAACATGTAGTTCACAATTACTTTTTATTCACAAAGTTGCATCTTGTTTCAACTAGATGAATCACGCTGGACTCAAACACACTTACTTTTGATTAGTGCTACAAAATCTATAGATTCACCATAATTTATTGATAAGGTCTAAGTTTGTAATCTCTTGTAGTGACAAAGTCTGGGCTTCGAAAACTTTCTAAAAGAACTCACATTTTAACATTTGAGATGAGTTTTTTAGGAACAAACTTTGAGTTGGGTTAACACGGACTACTGATTTTTCGGTAACTATAAACATGGATAATGAAATCATAATACTTCGCAATTCGATCAGAAATATTATCACAACGCAATGACTGATATGTCATATTTGTATGTCATGTGTATCGAATTCACATTGGGTTCGTAATATAATCGCATTTCATCACATTCATTGTTTTTGCTTTGAAATGATATTTGAGATGAAAAAAGTTAGATTTAGTAACTTATGGGTAGTTGCAAAAGTTACAAATGTAGCTGTAGTTAGGTGTCACATATTGAACATACCAAATTTTCAAAAAAAAAACATACTGAACATACCAAAACATATGTATTAAATATATTAAAGTACACAATCATTGGGTTAATATTGAATATTAAAAAAAAAAAAAAAAAAAAAAAAAAGTTTAGCAATATATCACAAAGTTGAGTCCGGAAATAAGTGTCAACTTCAGTGTCATAAATGCAAATTTCACTATAGATATAGGTAGACATATTTAAGAATTAACATAAAAGGCAAGTAACAACACATGAATAAAAATAAGTGTTTTATATGTAGTATAGACTTGGTATGTTCACGGCCATGCTTAAGCACGGCCGACCGACGTATGATAATCTTTTAATTATGGTCTACATATGTAGGAGAACAACGATTATACACGTTGCTTATGTTTGACCTTGCTATCATGTCTCCATAAAATAGTCACCGTATGATTAGAGGAGTAAATAATTTTTCTTTCTTAAAAAACAATGTTCACATACTTGGTTCTCTTTTTAACAAGAACATGTTTGGATAGTTGTGTACGTATCTTTTCTATAAGTATGAGGATTGTTTTAGCTTAGGGGTGTTAACGAGTCGAGCTTTTATCGAGCTATGCGAGTTCGAGCTCGTTTAACTTGATTCGAGCTTTCAAATAATCAAACTCGATTCGAGCTTGAACAAAAAATATTTACTCGATTAGTTAAACGAGCTGAGCTTTAAATAACTAATATTCGACTCGGCTCGTTCTATAACTCGTTTAGTTTCTCGAGTCGAACAAGCAAAACAAGCTATGCAAGTTTAACGAGCTAAACGAGCCTAACAAGCAAAACAATAAAAGTTTTAAATATTATGCTTTTAAGTTTTCTCGACTGTTAATACCATTGATTTGAACTCAAACCATGTAATAAACCTTGTAGAATTAAAATATTACAAGCATGCGAATTTTAACTCCCATCACATGCATGTTTGCCTTTTCTTTTTATAACTCCCTTGTTTCCTTTTTTTTGTTTCTTCCGTCCATGTGGGATTAAAAGACTTTTCACTTTTGCATTTGTAATGAGCCATACAAATTCTACAATGATCATCTCTTAGATATAATTATTATGTAGTAAGCTATTACTAAATCAAATCCAATATTAAATATATGTGTGACAACTAAATAAATCATATAATTGTTGATACAAAAGTTGGGCACTAAGAGAGCAAACAACACCGTTAGGCTTATCGTGGGATTGTCTCCCACGATTATCCTCCGGCGTGAGAGTAAGTAATCGGTTTAGGGTTTTAGTAAATAGTAGGGTTATTAGATGATACCTCAATGAGAACCGTGATATTCTTTATATACACACGAAATCCTTCTTGGTTTCGTGTTCCTTACTCTTCGGCGTATCCCGCCTAATATGGTCCGGTGATCTTTATCCATAAATAAGAGATCACTATCAAGACCATAAATAATATAATCGGGTTTGGACTTTCGTGAGCCCAAATCGTTATCGTAGTAGCCCACACGTGATGGGCTTGAGTATTAGTAGTGTCCAATGGTAGGGTTCGTGACCCGAATGCGGACTATAAGTCATCATATCCCCCCAGTCTAGTATGCGCAAGGTGCAACCGCGTATGCTAGACTAACAACTGTAGCGGAAAGCTGTCCAGAATGCGTGGCAGGGAAGCTTCAAGTAGTTCCCGCCCAAAAGAAATATTTGGTGTATCTAGTCCAAATTAGTCC
This sequence comes from Artemisia argyi, assembly GCA_030686995.1. Taxonomy (NCBI): domain Eukaryota; kingdom Viridiplantae; phylum Streptophyta; class Magnoliopsida; order Asterales; family Asteraceae; genus Artemisia; species Artemisia argyi. Next base: position 225,584,692 of record CM060680.1, on the reverse strand, counting down.
CAAGTATTCCTCGGAAATCATGAGGAGGTGGGTGAAAAAGTGTTGTACCTGTTGATCTCCCAGCCACACGATTAGAGTTAGTGGGATCCACATGGCAAGCATCCGATACTATGGGTAACCCTATATAAAGGGTATCCCCCTTTTCACTGTGATTATCACAGTAACAACTCCATTTCCACCATTGTTAAAAATCTTCAAACACCAGTCAAGAAATCCACTTGTACAGAGGTAATAGCGCGTACGTATCTGAATTTATCAAATTCAAATAATGGTTCGCCAACTGTCCGATTTTACCTCCGATATAACTGAGGATGAACTGCGCCAGTTCACCTCGGATTATTATATCCCTCTCGCGTTGCATCTGGTAGTACCGGTGGCGACTGCATCCATTGCTGATTTCCTTAAGGGAAAATTAGGGGTATACACGCGTTTTTTTGAATTTGCGAATCAGCGTGTGCCCATTTCTCTATTGTTGTGCGATATCCTTAATTATTATCGCCTCCACATATCCCAGTTGCACTGTATAGGCGCAGCTAAAATAACCAATTTTGAAATAAACTGTTGCTTATTGGCGATTAACCCCACCGTCAATCTCTTCCGCGCGTTTTATCACACTACGTGGTCAAACGGGTGGGTGTCCTTTTCCAAGCGCGCAGGGCAGCTGCAGTGCTATACGGAAAAACTAGATGCGCTTAGGAACTGGCGGGATAACTTTTTCTGGGTTGATGAGACAGTATTCCCTTGGAATTTTGAGTTCTATACCCAAGGAACGTTACCGAGGGATGAGCGCCCAAACCCCGGATCGTACAGTACAGATGATGCTGAGACAATAAATGCCAACCGTATCCCCATCAACTCTTACCCAGAAGAGTTTTTGGTACATATGGGCATCAGTCGCAACTACTTCCAAGGGCCTGACGAGGTGCCAACGTTTTTGGACGAGGATAGCGGGGGTGGGTGCTTGTCCTTCCTTTCCTTCGCATCTGTAGTGTAAGCGCTCTCTTGTATTGTAAATTTATGTAACTCCATTTTGTTTGTTGTTTGTTTTTTGTTGCGCAGAGATGGATTTGTTCAGCGTAGTGAAGCTATCGAAGCCCACACTGGTAACCGTGGGGGTGTGCCCTTTGAGAGACGGCGAGACACCAATTTTGGAGGCTACTGCAGGGCGTACCATGGAGTTAGCGCAGGAAGAACCAGGGAATGCTTCCCTAGGGGTAGTAGAGGCGACCCCAGTGCGCAGTATTCCTTCTTAGGAGGTGCAATCCCCAGAGCCTTCGCGCACGGATTCTTCAGAGGGTATGGGAATCCTTAAGGCTGACAGCGAGCCGGAAGAGGCGAGCCAGGGGGTGAAGCGCAAGAAGGCTTCTGGTGATGATGGCGCGGGCACATCCAAGAGAAGACGCCATGTTATCACTATGGATGTGTCTTCAGATGAGGATGTGTCGCTTACCTTTGCTGCACAGGATACAACTGAAACTCCTCCCCCCGAGTAAGTAACGAAACCTGTGTCTTTAGAACTTCACTTTATTTTCTTCGTTAATATTATAACTTTTAACCATTGTCATTTGCGTGTATTGTTGAAGCTGCTGGGGATGCTGCTGCGCATATTGATGGTCTTTCCCAGGAGAGCCAAGAGACGGAGCCAAAAGCTTTTGAGGATGTGTCAACGGATCATCTCATGGAGGAGTTGAGTTTGGCTGCTGCACACCAGGTCTCCTTAGTTGCTCAGCTCAAGGCTAAGTATGCTGGTGAAGAGAGTAGCAGTGCGCAGAAGGATGAAGAGATTGCGCTACTAAAGGTGTAGTTGGCTGATGCGCGGGCTGAGGTAGAGTCAACAAGTGAGTATGCCAAGAAGCTCGCTGAGGAGAAGATGTCTTTATTTGCTCAGGTCAGCCAAGAGCGTTCTGCTTTTAATGAGTACAAGGGGACTTGTCTTTGGGCTCTGAAGTACATGGATCAAAACAAGAGCAAGCACTTCTCCCAGCTGGATGAGTTTAGCAAGTTTGTGGATAATGCGTTGGAGCAGCAAGAGGGTAAGCTGCGTAAGCTTAGCATAGAGTATGATGAGGAGCTATACCCACACTTGGTATCCTCCATTGCTGAGCACATGTATTCTTCATTCCTTTGATTCCTTTGAATTTCTCATACTTGCAGCATTTGATTTCTTTGAAATTATTGTCTATAATGGGGATGGTGTTTAATTCGCAGGTGGCTTATCAGCCATGGTCTTCGTCTGGCTGCAATGGGCACGTTAGAGTCCCAAGAAGTTAAAGAGTCCTTTAGGGACGTTGTTCGATGTGCGCTGGCGCGTGGCAAAACAGAAGCTATAGAGGAGCTGTGTGAGAGCAAGGTTTTTGACATGCCTGTTACCCAAGTCCCAGGTTACAACGGGGATGCCTTTGCTGATCTTGTCGCTGCTATGGAGAAGATGAAGCTTTTAGAGCTTCCACACATTGCTCAACTGGAGCGCGACCAGGACTACCCCATAGGTGTCATTATGCAGGGATTAACTTTGGCTAAGCATATGGCAGAGGACGCTGAGGCGGAACCTGACTACTTTCTGAAGCCAGATGTGTCGCAGCTGCAGGTACCTGTCTTTGCTCGTCCACGTGACATCCTAAACCCTTTTGCTCTTGAGAAGGAGATCCCTCTGCAGAAGTCCTTAGATGCTCATGCTACGAGACTTGCTATGAAGAAGGGTGTGAATGGGAAGGCCATCCTTTATGGTATTGGCGCAGCGCATATTCCCATATCTGATGGGGTACCTATTAGTGTGGCGACAGTGTCACCCAGGGATTGTAATTTGTTGAAGAAGCTTGAGGAAGCTGGGAGTGCTGCGTACCGGGTTTGCAGCCCAGAGCTTAAACGTTGCAATAGTATGTAGGCTGTTTAGCTTTGTTTTGTAATAGATTAACATTTTGTGGCACGCGTGCATGTAAAATCTATGCTTTGTATAAACTCGTAGTTTATAATAAAATTGAAGTTGGTTTGTACGTATATTTGTATTATAATGTTTGTACTTAGTTTTTTGTCCTTGCATAAAAGACATCCAAGAATCAAACTGTTATTCATACGTACTTAAAAGAGATTACAGAATCTATAATCCTTTGTAGTTATATATGAAGTCCATAACTTAATATATATGCAAATATAAAATTCACAAATGTATGGGTTAACTTGCAGCGTACTGCAAATACCATATCAAGGAATCAATAGTCTTGACTCCTAATTTGTTAAACGCGCACAATGTGCATTGTTGCGTATCCGTCGTGAGATGCACATTGAACTTACTCCAGCGTCTTGAGAGTAAGGTGTTTAACAAGGATGCGTGATCCAATGTTGATGGGTTTGCAACCCTCTTACTCAACGAGTTATTAAGTAGGTTTACTCATCCTTTTACCATCGTGGGTTTTAATAAATGCATGCACGCCATGTAGGCAAAAAGATAAATCAACGATATTGAGAAATAAATAAGATGTAAACAATAAAGTTTAATGTGTCGCGGAGTTAGCTAGAAACCGCTATATTTGATTAATACTTGCAAGTTTTTGGAAAAAGAAAAAAACATTTGCCTAAACAAAACAAAATGTAAACACATGGACATTTATTGGGCACTTACTAAAGTGCGGAGGTGTCCGTCGACTGGGCCGTAGCCTTTCCTAAAGATAGCATCTCTTGAGATTGCAGATGTTCCATGTGCGTTGTAGCTCACGGCCATCCATATCACGCAGCTTGTACGCGCCTTTTCCTAGTGCTTCTGTGACCTCGTAGGGTCCTTCCCACTTTGGTCCAAGTTTTCCTGTATCTTCTGCATGGCTTGCATCATTAGCGCGATACACGAAGTCTCCTGGTCTGAATGAGGTGCTTCTGACTTTAGCATTGTAGTATCCCTTCATTTTCGACTTAGCTCTTGCCTCACATATAGCTGCACGTTCACGCCTTTCTTCTAAGAGATCCAAGTCTATGCGTCGTTCGTCATCATTGGTTGTGACGTTAACTTCTGCCGTACGGATAGTTGGCATCCCAATCTCAGCTGGTATGACAACTTATGTCCCATAGACAAGAGAGAAGGGGGTGTCTCCGGTGCTAACTTTGATTGACGTGCGGTGCGCCCACAAGACGTGCGACAATTCCTCCACCCATCTTCCTTTGTGTCTGTCTAGGCGCGCTTTAATCCCTTCGCCCAGACTACGATTTACGCGCTCAACCAAACCATTGGTTTGTGGGTGCTTAACCGACGTAAAGTGTTGTGTAATATTTAGTTGCGCGCACCAGTCTTTGAACGGGTTATCACATAATTGTTTTCCATTGTCTGAAATGATTTCCCCAGGTAATCCAAAGCGGCATACAATATTTTCCCAAACAAACTGTTTCACTTGGTTACCTGTGATTGCCACCACTGCTTTTGCCTCAATCCAGTTAGTGAAGTAGTCGATAGCCGCAATAAGAAATTTCAGTCCCCCTGCAGCAACAGGGAAGGGGCCTGCAATGTCGATACCCCACTTATAGAATGGCCATGGTGAAGTAATAGGTGTTAACTCTTGTTGAGGCTGGCGCGGGATGGGTCTATGAACTTGGCAGTCGCTACATTTCCTTATCACATCACACGCCTCGCGATGCATAGTGGGCCAGTAGTATCCTGATCGCAAGGCTTGCGCTACAACGGACCGTGGTCCTGAGTGCATACTGCATGAACCGGCGTGGATCTCTCGGAGTACATAATCTGCCTGAAGAGGCCCAACGCACCGAAGCCATGGTTGTAGAAATGCGGGCCGATAGAGGATACCGTCTCGAAGTTCAAACCTCTACGCTGTGCGCCATATCCTTCGAGCGTCCTTCTGCTCCTGGGGTAATATACCCTTGCTTATGAACTCGATGATAGGGGTCATCCACGTAGGATCCTGCTCTTCTATCACCGTGGATATCTCCATCTCCGAAATGGATTTGTTTTTCAGGGTCTCTACCAATACTTGTTTTGACAGGTGCGCAAAGCTTGTAGATGCGATCTTGCTTAGGGCATCCGCTTTCCTGTTCTCCCCTCTAGGAACTTGTTTAATGGTGAACCTGTCGAAACTCTGGATTAGGGACTTGGTCTTGTCGAGGTATTGGACCATGTTATCCTCTTTAGCCACATATTCACCCAACACATGATTGGCTACTAATCGGGAATCGACATTTGCCTCTAGGTTGCGTACACCCATTCGAGTTGGAATGCGTAATCCAGCAATTAGGGCTTCATATTCTGCCTCGTTATTCGTGGCTGTGAATTCAAAACGCAGTGCGTAAGTGAATTCCATTCCTTCTAGGCTGGTGAGGATAATGCCTGCGCCTGACCCGTCCACGCACGAAGATCCGTACGTGAATAGGACCCATGGTTCCTGTAGTTCTACCTCGCTTCTTGAAGGTGGTGCATCAGTATATGGTTTCTCGATGATGAAGTCTGCTAGTATCTACCCCTTAATCGCAGTGCGTGGTCTATAAGAGATGTTATGCTCACTCAGTAACACACTCCATTTTTGTAATTGCCCCGATGCGTTGGGTTTGGAGATAACTTGCTTGATAGGTTGGTCCATGATCACTGCTATTGGGTGTGCTTGAAAATATCTGCGCAGTCTTTTGGTGGCGAATACTAACGCTAGGACCAATTTTTCCATTGCGGTATAGTTAATCTCTGTCTTCTTGAGTGCTTTGCTTACAAAATATACCGGTGTCTGTACGGAGTTCCTATCTGTCAATAGCACCGCGCTGAGTGCTCCATGAGTTGCAGATAAGTACATAATCAACTCTTCCCCTGGTCGGGGTGCGACTAATGTGGGAAACGCTGCTATATGTTGCTTAAGTTGTTGAAAAGCTTCTTCCACTTCCATAGTCCAACGAAAGTCTCCCTTTTTTGTAAACTTCGTGAGTGTTTTAAAGAGAGGAAGTGACTTATCCGCTGATTTGGACATGAATCTATTCAACCCAGCTAGTTTTCCATTCAGAGACTGGACTTCTTTCAATGTGCGTGGTGAAGGGAGTTGGATGACAGCCTTTGTTTTTTCTGGGCATGGCTTAATGCCATCATCCTCTATCAAGTATCCGAGGAACATGCCTTCTGTAGAGCCAAAAGTGCATTTCTTAGGATTTAACTTCATGTTGATCCTTGCCAGCGTCCTGAATGTTTTTTCAATGTCGCGTACCAACTCTTCTTCAGTATGGCTCTTTATGACAAGGTCGTCAATATAGACCTCCAAGTTGCAGCCCACTTGCTTTTCAAAGGCATTATCTACTAATCGCTGGTAAGTGGCGCCTGCATTTTTTAAGCCAAAGGGCATTTTTGTGTAACAATAGACACCCTGGCTTGTGTGGAAAGCAGTTTTTTCCTCGTCTTCTTTAGCCATTTGGATTTGGTGGTACCCTTTGTATGCATCCAAGAAACATTTAAAGGGGTATCCGCACAAGGATTCTATCTTCCAGTCTATCTCTGGTAGCAGGTAGCAATCTTGTAGACATGCTTTGTTGAGATCGGTGAAATCCACGCACATCCTCCAACTACCATCACTCTTTTTCACCATTATTGGATTGGAGAGCCAGTCATGGTAATAGACCTCTCGCATGATACATGTGTCCACAAGTTTGTGTACTTCCTCTAGAATGGCTTTTGCGCGCTCTGGAGCCTGGCCGTGCTTTTTCTGCCGTACTGGAGGCTATCCTTGTCGGATCTTCAGCTTGTGTTCTGTAATCCATCGTGGCACGCCAGTCATGTGCTTTGGTTCCCATGCGAAGATATCTAGATTCCTTTGCAAGAGTGCGCACACGGCCACTCTACCTTTGTTAGACAGTGACCACCCAATCGATATCTCTTGCTCTGGGTAATCCGGATGAATTGCGACCTTCAGGTTTGATACTTTAGATGCCTGCTGTTCTGGAGTGCGTGTTGTCTCACATATAACTGTGTTGCACTCTCTAGGTGATATAGTGGTATTGTAGAGGGTGACAATGCCTCCTTCTACTGGGAATTTGAGCATCCCATGCGCTGTGGACGGTACTGCGTGCATGGCTGATATTCCTGGTCTTCCGATAATGCCATTGTATGGCGAAGGAGATCTGATCACCATAAAATTCATCCAGGCCTCCGTGGAGTGTTGCTTATCACCAACGACCACAAGTAATCGTATTTGCCCCATGGGCCATATCTTTTCTCTTGTAAAGCCAATCAACGACGTCGTGGCCGAAATTAACTGACTTCATATCTCAGGTCGCAACCTTTTGAAACAGTGTTCATACATTATGTCTGCGGATGCTCCTCCATCAACATACATGCGGTGGATATCGTGACCCCCCGTATTTATCTCGATGGTGAGCGGTTCCGCTACTGCGTTGTCCGCAGCCAGAGTGGGGAAAGAGATTTCGTTCCCATAAGAAAACTTTTTCTGACCTTCTGCCTAGTCTTTCATTGCCATGATTGTATCATGTAGATGGTGTCAGCCTTGTCCTTAGCTGTCTCTTTCTTGCTCCCATTCTTCTTTCTGTCTTTTCCCTCCTTGATGTTCTTGATGAGGTGATCCAATTTGCCTTCTTTCACTAATTTATCAATTAGTTGGCGCAATTGGACACACTCGTTGGTGGTGTGGCCCTTTTGTCCATGATATTCACAGTACCCGTTCCCTACGCGCCGATCCTCTGGGGTGCGCATTGGTGGGGGTTTCGAGAAGTTTGCACCTTTTTTCATAAATATCTCCCTTAGAGTCTTCGTTAGTGGGGTATATCTGTCATTATCTCGTCCGCTCCCCTGACTGCGGTAGCTTTTGTTGCTGTTGCTACTCTGGTCATTGGATTGTCTCCTAGGCTGTTCTTGTGACCTATAATTTGAGTAACCTTTCTTGCTATCCGCAGCGGCTGCTTCCCCTTGGATAAAGGACCTCGTGCACTTCATCAGTTCATCAAAAATTTGGATAACCTTATCATTTAACCTTCTGATAAGTTCTGGGTTATTGATTCCATTAATAAACCCTGAAATCTTTAGTATTTCGGGGCATGCCTTAATGTGTATGCATTCGTCCTTATAGCGCTCCACATAAGCGCTTGTGGATTCCCCTTGACGTTGTTTTACCCTAGCCAGTTCGACAGGGTTCTTGGTGCACTTCTTCCTTTGAGTAAAGTTCAAGCGAAACGCCTTTCGCAACTCTTCAAACCCGTCTATGCTTCTTCGTGGCAGCTTACTAAACCAAGTTTGGGCATTCCCCATCAATGTAGAATTAAACATGTGGCACCACACGGGTTGTGGCCAATTTTCGATGGTGGCGGCTGATTCAAAAATTTTTAGGTGGTCATCAGGATCACCCGTCCCATCATAAGTTTTAACATTGGCGGGCATGCGCCTTCTCTTATCTTCTGAGAAATCGCTGATGCGCCGAGTGAATGCGTCAATCTTTTGGCGACGCCAGGGACAGGACATATCTTCGTCCTCCTCATCGCGATATCTTCTCTTGGACTTCCAGTGTCCTGTTTCTTTGTCCTCGTTGTCCGAGGAATCACTTGAGGATGAGCTTACCCTTTTGCGGCGCTTGCGGCGACTTTCCTCAGAGTCCGAGCTTGAAGGGCTTTTGCTTGGGGAGCGCTGTCGCCCAAGTCTATCATGAACTCTTTGACTACTGAACCTTGGAGGGCTTTTGCTTGGTGAACGCTGTCGCCCAAGTCTATCCTGAATCCTGCGACTACCGAGCCTAGTGTGGACATTGGTGCGCCTTCCATCGTCTTCGTGCTCCTCCAAGTATTGCAAGTCATCGTCTTCATCATACATAACTTTCTTTCCGACCCTCGTGGACACTGAGAGTCGGCGGCTATCCTTCTCGCGCCTCTCCTTTCGATGACGCGGGGGAGATGCTTCATACTCGGGATCGAAGTTGAGCCGGGCTTGCAGGCTCTGACTCGACCTTCTTTTCGCTTCTTCTTGCATAAGAGCAGCCAAGGTTTCGTAATTTTGAGACACGAAATCACTTGGTGCTAGTTCAGGCGTGACTCCTTCTAGTGCAAGGATGTCTGTTTCCAAATCAGGACCCCTGTTTCGATTAGGCGCGCGTGGCGGCTCAACGGGGTCTCTTTCTGGCACTGTTTGGTGGGGAGTAATGAAAGGAGTGCGCTGTAGATCTTCCGCGCTAGTAGTTGTCGTAGTGGCCTGGGTAGTCCCTGTGAGCGGTCCTATTGGGGGCAGCTCAAGCATACTGGTTGTTCCAGAAGTCTGCTTAGAGATTGAATCACTTTGCTGCTTCTTCCCATGTGGATCGCCATGCGTTTTCTTCGCCTACGGAGTCCGCTGGCTTACGTTTCCATGCTTCGTCCTTCTAGTTCTTAGTGTAGGGTCCCATGGATGGCGCCACTTGTTGATACAAAAGTTGGGCGTTCCTTGTTTGGACTCCTGTTCTCGTACCAATTAGATCTTAATGCTTGATACCTGCGCACTAAGAGAGCAAACAACACCGTTAGGCTTATCATGGGATTGTCTCCCACGATTATCCTCCGACATGAGAGTAAGTAATCGGTTTAGGGTTTTAGTAAAGAGTAGGGTTATTAGATGATACCTCAATGAGAACCGTGATATTCTTTATATACACACGAAATCTTTGTTGGTTTCGTGTTCCTTACTCTTCGGCGTATCCCGCCTAATATGGTCCGGTGATCTTTATCCATAAATAAGAGATCACTATCAAGACCATAAATAATATAATCGGGTTTGGACTTTCGTGAGCCCAAATCGTTATCGTAGTAGCCCACACGTGATGGGCTTGAGTATTAGTAGTGTCCAATGGTCGGGTTCGTGACCCGAATGCGGACTATACGTCATCAATAATCAATTTAATGTTAACTAAATGTAACCATCAACTAAATACTAATCTATACTATATATAAAGGAAAAACCATATTCTTGAAATTGAAAAATTAAGAAAACTATACATGAACACCATAAACTTTTATTATTATTTCCGTTTATAACCTATAACCCATATTATTTTCATTCAGTTTAAATCATGTTTAATCCCAAATCCTTACACTTCAATTATTTTTCGTTTATAACTCATAGTCTTTTTTTTATCGCTACAACTATCTGCCGCTATAACCCATAACCCATGTAACAATTCGCATTTTCAGGATAATTACTATTCCCGGAAAATTTCACTATTCACTTTTACTATTCATTTTTCCCGAAAATTTTCCCGAAATTTGATTTTTATTTCTTGGGCTCAAGTGATAAATCATTTCCATGGCAAATTAAAAGTTTGACATTCATAAGCTCATTTTCGTGAAAGTTATTAAGGAATTACACGGGATTACACGTATTAGGGTAAAACGTCATTCAGAAATTCTACGCACAACGAAATTCGGTCGCGTTAATTTTCCCCGTATCAGAAAAATGTTTGACACACTCATGATTTATTTGAGAATAAATCATGACTGAGAAAAACATGACCAAAATAAGCCTCGGCAGTGAAAAACTGGAAATTTCAGTTTTTAAGCGTTTTTACTCAGCCGTAACCTTAGCCTATACCTGCACCGCATTTCTAAGACTATTTGAGTTTTCAACTTATTAGAAAAAGTCAACATATTTTTCCCTCCTCCATTGACCAAAAATCATTCCTTGATTTTATAAGTCATTCCTTGATTTTTAGGCTTACGGTTTGATGTCTAAAAGACATTTAATACCAACCGACACTAGACTGAGCCCAGTCTAGACATTATAAGTCATTTTAAATCATTTATAACCTATTAGAAAAGTAATATTTTACCTTTCTCAATTTTACGCAATATTCGTACATTTTACGTATTACGCGTTTTAGACCTGTGTTTCCAGTTTTAGCAGGGTTTTACCACCCAAATGGAACCTACCACTCATTTTATATTTTATTATGGAGTATTTTGACAAGTTTAATCATTCCTCCAAGTTTCGTATTTTTACGATACCCGGTTTTACGTTTTGTGACGTAACAACTTACGGTTTGCATTTTACGGAGTCAAAACATACTAGATATCTTGGATAATATCATCACAAGTCAAACCTTGCTCCCCAAGATATACAAACCGACTTAGGGGGGGGGGGGGAATTCAGCCCATAGGTGGCTTGATCTCATGCTAGGAGGTTTAGATTGATTCCATGTGTTATACTTGGTCTCCAAGTGTTGACTAGTCAAGCTTGTAACCTCCTCAAGACCTTATTTAATCTTTCTCTTCCTCTCCTTGGCCATACCAACGACCCAAAACAACCTTAACTTACCATTTTGATCATTGATCTTGCTCATTCAATCCATCACAAGCTCAAGTCATAATTCCTAGTTGATCCTTAACACCTTTCAACCATAAAACTCTATAAAATCACCACAAAAACTCATCAAATTTCCAAGTGTTCTTAGTGAAGATTTTTACTAAGGCTTGTTTTTGTGATAGATTAGTGTTTATCAAGGGATTATAAGATAGGGTTTTTGATATGGAAGCATGGCTATGGTTGGAAAGGTTTTTGGAAGATTAAGTAGTGGTTCTTGGTCTTGATCTTGGTTCTAGTTAGTTTCTTCACAAGTTGTAAGCAAACCCTAACTTGCTTCTTGTTAAATAATCATGTTCATGTTATTTACCTATTATTCATGCTATATTATGTCTTGTATGCATGTCCATGATGTATAAAAATGAACAAAACAAGTTATTGTAATTGATTGTTAAGATAAGTTACTAAAACAAGTAAACTAGTGACTTTCTTGGTAAGACCTGATCAAAATGGTAAAAATATGATATTTGATCATTACATATTACATTAGAGGACTTAACAAGGAAACCATAGCAATTTGAACCACCCAAAACGAGTATACGAGTCAAAAGTTACGCCCATTTGAAGTTACCAAAGATTTCCGGCAAAAACTGCCTAAATAGCATTCTGATCAAATTTTGATTTTGAAAGTCCCACTTCTGCTCCGATTCATCAAAAAGTTAAAACACAAAAGTTGTCCGGAACGACGTTTTCGTTCAGGAACAAAGAAGCTCGAGCCCTGAAAACGCTTTTTGAGTGATAAATTCTTCAAATTCTTAACAGCCCATTTTTAGACCAAAGTCATTACATATAAGTTATGGTTTATGAAGACCAAAGGGGTCTTATGACCTATAATCAAGACCACAACCATGGCTAGAGCCAAGGTTGTGTCTCATGACCTTGAAACAAGGACCAAAGGTCATGGCTAGGCCATGACGAAATGACCATACCAACTTACATAGGCGTAAACATGAAACAAAGAGTTGGCGAGAACTTGAACAAACAATTTGGATCTACTTCACTTAAAAAGGAACCATGAGATATTACAAAGAGAAAATGGTCATACAAGACTTATGAAACTACCCCTAATAACAATCTTCATGTACAAATAAACTTTCCTAAGTTTATTCAAATATCGGACATGTAACCTTTCGGATCGAAACTCATATATATACTTTATCAACTACTACAATAGTAGGGAGCCTCATGTGAGGAGTTCATTATGTAAGCCGTCGAGTTGAGTTGTGGATTTACGAGTTAAAGTGTCCTGGCTCCTCGAACGCTTACTAACATGACTTCTGAATTATGTCGGCCCGAACGGTAGTAAACGATATACAAAACATACATGTTCATGAATCTTTTCTTTCAAGGACTTACAATATACATCATACCACATCATGGACTAAGTGCAAGACATACATATATTGGCATGTTTATGTTTCCTTAGACATTATTCCAAACCTAAGTTGCAACAATTATTCTAGGTTGCTCGTAGAAGTTCTTACGGCATATCCATCATTCTCATTATACATCATCCAACTCAAGGTGAGTTCATAGCCCCACTTTCCATTACTTAATTGTTTTACAAACCCTTGGGGGGAATACATGCTATTTTAACCGAGCACAATGTTTTTAAATTGTATGCTTGCCTGATTGTTTTATTATCACTAAGTACCAGCCTTGCTAAACCGAGATCCCTTATTATGAACCATTTAATCACTAGCAATAGTGAGCGCAAATATTGTGAATAGGCCTATTGGGATTGACGAATCCCATTTGTATTGACTAAGTTCAAACAAATGCATTAATATTTGAGACATGGGTATGACAGCAAAGTACCAACCGGGATAAATCTGCCGATCGATATTGGTACACGTTAATGTTTTGGTGTCATAAGCTTAGTAATGATAATAACTGTTTTGTTTTCCAACCATTGGTGCGAGACTATAGCTCACACTACCAACATATTGTGTTCAAACATTAAACAAACTCTATGAATATCACTCAACCTTTGTGTTGACCTCTCAAGCATGTATTTCAGGTTCATGACGATCAAGGATGGCACGGAAGGGCACGGATACTCAAGAGGGCTATAAATTTTATTATCATTCAAAAACTCATTTATTATACATTGTAAACATGGAACCATTTGGGACCTCATTTTGTAATCTCTGATATTTATACAATTTGAATGATAAATCTTTTAAAACGACTCAATTGGAGTTCGTTTTCTATTATTGTGACTATTGTGCCGTCGAGTAACACCCAGTTCGAATTCCGCTGCAACCATGAATTGGGGGTGTTACAACCCATATATTGTTGTTCCCTTTTAGAGTGATATAAAATTAATAACTAAGTTAAATCACTATCTATGTTTATCAAAGCTGAAAGACAAAGTTTAGTGTTCTCCTCACTTTCTTATACACAAATAAAAATTATTTGTTTAAGTAAAAACTATGCTAACACATTAATCGTAGAAGATAACATTATTCCTTTACAACATTCCTTTATATAGGCAACTCGAGGTATAATACGTCCAACCTTACTTTAGGGTATAATATGTGAAATGTAAATTTATTTGATATTCGATGAAATAAAACATTACATTTATGTATTACAACTTTTCTCATCTTTGTCTCTTACGAGCTTGGCCAAGAGATGAGTCACATGCTAAAATATGTGATTTCAAATCAAATTCGAGTTGCAAATTACCGTGTCACACACATAAACACACACAAACAAACGACACACTGGTAACATGTGTCTATTCACACCTACATACCACACATGACCTTCTTTAGACTATCCCTTCAATACTTAGATTTAGACGACATACACTTCGAATCTATCTCACTATTCCACCAAAAAACGATAAATCCCGTGGACTTACCAATACTACACTACAACTGTTAAGTACACTGTATATGAGGATTGTAAAACTTAGTGTGTTGCAACCCGACGCGTCAAAACTTGTCCTTTTTTAGCATGTGTCGTTGATCGAGTTAGATCATTAGAATGAATAGCTGAAAGTAATCATTCAACTATACACGTTAAACATTTATAGTTTGCACTTACCAATTTGTGTGATTACGTTTCTCTAAAAGGTTTAAATCAGCGGAGAAACTTTGATAGTGAATGTGATAAACAAGAAGAGTAACATGAGTTCATAGATATTTAGTTAAACAAAACAACATATATAGTGAATGTGATAAACAAGAAGAGTAACATGAATACGCCGAATATCAAACTGATTGATTTATTTATTTGATAGTTCAACCAGTCCAATCGATTAAACTAGTCTTAACAACCATTGGGTTTTACACCATTTGCTTGTTTAGGTCAAAACTCGACTCGACTCGGATCGTTAACACCCCTAGGAGTGACATGACTAGTAAGCTTATCCCACATCGCTTGAGGAGAAAAACTTTTGCTTAAAAAAAACTCTATATAAGCAAATCCCCCACATTATTTTGAAACTTAGTTAAGCTTTAGATGTTAATTGTGTGATCGTAAAAAAGCTTTTTTGTGCTTATAAGTTACATAAACTTTAGTTTGAGCATTAGAGCAATTTTTATAATTGTATACGACCTTTCGAGCTCTAGTTAATAAACAAGCTTATTGAGTTCGATCATTTAATTGTAAGAGTAAAAAAAAGTTATAAATCTTAAACGAGCTTCGAGCTCAAGCTCGAGCTCGAGTTCGAACAACAAAAAATATATTCGAGTTCGAGCTCGAGCAAATTTACAAAAGTTTATTCGAACTCGAGCCGAGTAGTTAATAAACGAGCCAAGCTCATTTAGGTCAAAACTCGACTCGGCTCGGCTCGGCTCGTTAACACCCTAGGAGTGATATGACTAGTAAGCTTATTCAACATCGCTTGAGGAGAAAAAAATTTTCTAAAAAAAAACTTTATATAAGCAAATCCCCCACATTATTTTGAAACTTAGTTAAGCTTTAGTTGTTAATTGTGTGTTCGTAAACAAGATTTTTTGAGCTTATAAGTTACATAAACGTTCGAAAAGGTATTTTTATTCATCATAATTGCTGCCCAGTTTGTTAGACGGAGATTGAAGATTTGTCCCACCTGTTTTTCCTTTGTGAAGTTGTCCGGGATGTTAGTCTTCTTATTTGTCGGTGGTGGAATATTTCTTGGATGCAAGTTGGTTCTTATGCGGAATGGCTAGCTTGGTTTAATTCGATTTGATTGGAATCCAAACTTAAAAGTCTCCTTGAAGGTATTTTCTTGGTCGCCTGGCGGAGTATATGGAATTTTCGTAATCAACTTATTTTTTCGACTCAGAAGCCTCGAAGGAATGTCCTTTTCGATGACATAGTTACTCGTTCATTTATTTGGATTCAAGCTAGATGTAAAAGTAATTTTAGTTGGGATAGTTGGCTTCCACACCCTTACTCGCTTTCTTTGTAACTTTTCTAGCTCCTTGCTAGTTTTTCATTTATAAAAGTTGCCGTTCAAAAAAAAAGTGTAATTTTTATTATTGTAAACGAGCTTTCGAGCTCTAGCTAATAAACGAGCTTATTGAGTTCGATCATTTAATTATAAGAGTAAAAAAGAAGTTATAAATCTTAAACGAGCTTTGAGTTTGAGCTCGAACAACAAAAAAAAATATTCGAGTTCGAGCTCGATCCAATTTACAAAAGATTATTCGAACTCGAGCCGAGCTCGAGCCTTAGGTCAAAACTCGACTCGGCTCGGATCGTTAACACCCCTAGGTTGAAGCAACACTTTTTGCATATTAAAAGAAATGTGAGCATTTTAACTTGTATTAAATTTGTTAACAACTTGCATAAATTTAATTAGTTTTTCTAATAAAAAATAAGCCATGTGTCAACAAATTAAGTGATGATGCACGAAGATTATCATTTATATCCAAAGCATATGTTTATACTCCATTGTATTTTCCGAAAATGACAATACGCAACAATTGTGAGCAATGATATATCTAGAGTACTTATCCACAAAATGAATTTTAGTTTACCAAAGATGTAATTCACATATGTAGGTTTTAAGATCGACTTGTTCAACTTTTACCAAAGATGTAATTCACATATGTAAGTTTTAAGACTTGTTCAACTTTTTTCTTTTCTTTTTTCTATCTCTTATATATGTACCTTCTGTTGTAAGTACACATTAGATTTTATATACTTCGTATATGTTTTTTTTTTTTTTTTTTTTTCTTTTTTTTTTTTCATCTTCATAATGTTGTACTGCCAGTAGTTGTGCCATAAAGATCGTGACAAAAAAAAAGTATCTAAACAATGGAATGGTTCGTGAAGATTTTGTTGAAGGCCGTGATGGATTGGTGTTGTAAGACTCGAAGGATTTTTTCATTCTCATTCTAATTCGTTTGTGTTTAAGTTGAAGTTAGATTGTCTTTTGAATGTTGTTGAGAGTAAGAATTAGACAAATCTAACGATTGAAATTTGGATTAGAAACTTTTGGTCAATGCTGTGGTAACTAAAAAGTTGTTACTATTGTATTTATACATTTTATATAAAAACATGAACACAAACACCTTTTTTCCTGTCCCGCACATTACTCTTAAAATACAAAAAGGGTAAAATTCAATTAAAAAAGACCTGCTTTTATTTTACTCAGGCGTTTTATCCAACACGGACAAAAAACAAAACATCTTTTATTTTCTCCATTGTTAAGTTTCTTCCATTGTTTAATAAGCGAGAGTTAATTCATAGATTGAAAGTGTTGCTTTTATTTTCTCTACTACTTCTACACAAGTTAAATAATTGCTTCTAGTATAGAAGTTCTATACCAACATGCATGATTGAATGTTTACAAGTTGCATCCAAAAAGTAGTGAGGTACAGCCAAAAGGAAGGCGTCAAGTTGCTTACGTCTTGTCCCTTCAATTATAGGTGATGCTAGTCATGCTACATGGATGGCATGATTAAAGTTAATATGCAATATAAGTCTAGTCTTCCACTCCCAAGTCTTCTTAAAGTCTTATGTGATTATACATATAAAATAGTTATCATTTGTCAAGGAATTAGTGGATGTTAGAATATAGGTGTTGCTAGTAAAATTTTAGTAAAATTGTTCATCCCCAACTGTAATACATGTAAAACTCAAATAAATAAATAAACAGTGATGATACTTTATTATGTCTCTGAAATACTTCCATATTTCTGAGTTCTGAAACAAAATTTTAATTTTGAAAATTCCAAGTAACCGTAAGAGTGTAAGACAACGGTAAAATAAATATGACTAATGACATACCTGTGCAAGATCTCAAGTTCACGAAACTTATAATCTCAAGCACATCATACTCTGCTAACAACTAACTTTAATCAACTAACTAGCGTTTCCTCCTAAGACCTAACAACCCAGTTTGACCAAAAATCTATCAACATGAACCTACATAGATAGGATAGGACTCAACAAAGCGAGTTAAGTGACAACAAAGGGCTTTACCTTTCCAAAACCCAAGGTATTAGCAGTTCATAGATGCAACGTGTATGTGATCACAAATATCAAACATTAGTCATCTATACCTGATTAATTGGTTTCAGCCAGTGGTTTCATCAATATATATAGGCTCAAAAGTGGGATGTTCCGCCTGTAATTGTGATCAGAATATGTAAGCCAAAGATCAAGGAGCATTTTAACATTACATAAAGCACATTTATACATAACATTCTCATATGAGATAATGAGAATAACCATCTCAAAGAATTTGTAAAAACATATATACTTGCACTTGTATATATTGCACGATTATGTTAATTCCTTGTCAATTACAAACTCATTTTTCTGAATATTTACATACTTTGGAGGGAAAAGCTAAAACGTACAACCACACGGTCAAAACAACGGTCCAAATCATATGTAGCAACGTTACCTTTGCCCATTAATTATGCTAGATATTTCATCAAACACCTTAGGTGCAACCAATTTAACATTGAGAAGTGTAACAAAACCTGAGGCTATTCGTTATCACATATTCACATAAGAAAATTGAAATTAGTTATCTCAATTAAAGCTTATATTAAAGTTATAATGCAATATAAACTTAGTCTTCCCACTCCTAAGAAATTAGTGGAGGATAGAAAATAGGTGCAGTCTTCCCTACCCCAACTCTTCTTTAAAGTCATTCCGGATATGATTATACGTAGAAATTGTCTTGCTCAACCCAACTATAAAAAGCCAATACTTATTCTTATGAAATCAAGTAAATTTCCAAAAATGAAGTCACCAAAAGCAATAATTCTCTTATTATCTTCCTCTCTTATTTCCTTTCTCTTTTACGGTCTCGCGATAACATGTCTTACTTCCGCCAGCGTCTCTGTTTCATATGGCGGTAATGATACTGATTATCACGCATTGTTGTCATTCAAATCAAAGATCACCCAAGACCCATACAAAGTTTTTACCTCATGGAACCATTCCTTTCATTTCTGTTACTGGAGTGGTATTTCATGCGGAAAGCGGCACAGACGAGTGACTGTTTTACGATTAGTTTCAAAAGGCTTAGAAGGCTCGTTGTCTCCTCATGTAGGAAACCTCACCTTCCTCCGTAAGCTTTCTCTCGTGAACAACAGCTTTCAAGGAACCATTCCTCATGAACTTGGTTGTCTGTCTAGGCTACGTATTCTTTATCTTGATGGAAACAGATTCAGTGGAGTCATTCCAACAAACTTGTCTCGTTGTTCTAACCTCGAATACCTTTGGCTCGCTGGAAATAAGCTAGTTGGAAGCATACCCAAGGAGATGAGTTTACTCTTGAATCTTGTTAATCTTGTAATTGAGAACAACAAGTTAACAGGTGGAATCCCACCTTTCTTGGGGAATATTACATCAATGGACGTCTTCTCGGCTCGCGGAAACCCGTTGGGTGGGAACATTCCAGATACCTTGGGTCTTTGGAAAAGTTTGACGATATTTTACTGTGGTGAGTGTAGCTTATATGGAAGCATCCCTCGCTCCATTTTCAACCTCTCACTCCTAGGTGATTTATCCTTAGCTGAAAATCACCTCACCGGTAGTCTTCCTTCCAATATTGATGTGACGCTCCCAAATCTTGAGGTGCTTCACTTATGGGGTAACGAACTCACTGGAGTTCTTCCACCTTCTCTTTCTAATTGTTCTAAATTAGTATTTCTTGAAATGGATGACAACAATTTTAATGGGAAGTTGACATTCGATTTTTCCAAACTAAGAGACATTAATAGAATTATGTTATCTATCAACAACTTCCATGGACGCGGAGAAGCTGATGACATGAGGTTTGTTGATTCTTTGAATAACTGCACTAGATTAGTAAGGTTGGAACTTATTGGTTGCAACTTTATAGGAGTGCTTCCGATATCAATAGGTAATCTTTCTGATCAACTCAACTTTCTAAGTTTAGGAGACAATCAGTTATTTGGAAGCCTCCCTTCAAGTATAGGTAATCTAGTTGGTTTGACCTATTTAGAGTTTGGATCTAATCGATTTAAAGGAAAAATCCCCACTACCATTGGTAAACTTCAAAAGCTACAATATCTTGATCTATCTAACAATCAATTTTCAGGGACTATCCCTGATGCCATCGGGAACCTCTCATTGCTGACTAAACTTCATTTAGAAATCAACAAATTAGAAGGCCATATTCCATCAAACCTTGGGAATTGTAAAGAACTTAATGGTTTAATCCTTTATTACAATAGACTTAGTGGTAAAATACCCAAGCAAATTCTTCAACTTCCATCACTAACTAATTTATTAGATCTTTCATACAACAATCTGTCTGGTTCAATTCCGTCGGAGATTAAAGACCTCAAGTTGTTGAGTTATCTTGATTTATCATACAACAATTTATCCGGTACCAATACTGGAAGCCTTGGTGAGTGCATTAGCCTCACACTGTTATACCTACAAGGCAACCAATTTCAAGGCATAATACCATCTTCATTAAGTTCTTTGGGAGGATTGGGGGTACTAGACATTTCTCAAAATAAATTATCAGGTAAAATTCCTGAATTCTTAGACAAATGGAATTCCTTAGAATTTTTGAACCTATCTTTTAATGATTTTGAGGGTGAAGTACCAGTTGTAGGAGTGTTTGCAAATGCAAGTGCATTTTCGGTTTTGGGGAACAATAAGCTTTGTGGTGGTTTGGTTACACTTAAGTTACCCAAATGCAAGGAGACGGGTAATAAGAAAAAAAGGTTTTTTTTCTTCATATTAGTCATTGTGATTGCACCGATGTTGCTCATCGTATTATGTTGTGTGTATCTTTTGTGTAAGAAGAAACGCAATAGTCTTCCGTCTCAATCATCAGGGAATGAAAGGTTCTTGAAAGTTTCATACAATCAGCTTCTCAAGGCTACTGATGGGTTCTCTACTACAAATTTGATTGGCGCGGGTGGGCACAGCTATGTTTATAAGGGAATCCTCGATTCTATTGATGATAAATCTGTTGCAGTTAAAGTTCTACATCTTCAAAGTCGAGGAGCGCACAAAAGCTTTATAGCAGAATGTGAAGCATGGCGTAATATTAGACACCGTAATTTGTTGAAGATAATAACTTCATGTTCGAGTACTGATTTCCATGGAAATGATTTTAAAGCGCTAGTTTACGAGTTTATGCCCAATGGAAGTGTACATGATTGGCTTCATTCAAGTGCATATACATCAAAACTGAACCTTCTTCAAAGAATAAATATTCTTAGAGATGTTGCCACTGCACTCGATTATCTTCACAATTGCTGCCAAACAACGATTGTTCACGGTGACTTGAAGCCAAGTAACATTCTACTTGATGATGATTTGGTGGCTCATGTTGGAGACTTTGGTTTAGCTCGACTACTTGGTACAGACTTAAACCAAAACAGCTCATCCGGGGTTAAAGGAACAATTGGTTATGCACCTCCAGGTAATTCCACTTCTATTCCATGATGCTTATATTACTGGTTAAGGTTTGTAAATTAATTAATTGTTATTCATATGCAGAGTATGGTATCGGGAATGAGATGACAAGTTGTGGGGACATCTACAGTTTTGGAATATTATTACTAGAGGTGATGACTGGGAAAAGGCCGACAGATGACATGTTTAAGGAAGGTCTTAGCCTTCATAAATTTGCTTACATGGCATTACCAGATCATGTAGTCGATGTTATTGATGATGATGCAATTGTGTTGCAAAGTACGGAAGCGAATGCAAAGAAAGTGGAAGAATGTTTGGTTGCAACTATCAAGATTGGAGTATCGTGCTCTGTGGATTCACCACAACAACGAATGAAAATAGAAATTGTTGTCAATGAGTTGCAGCGTATTGTCCATATGCTTCAAAATATATAAGGTACTATGTTCTCCCATTTTGTAAAATCTGATTTCACATGAGTTTGTTAAAAATCATCACTAAAATGGTTTTATTTTTCAACTCTTTCAGGTCTATTATCAAGCTTGTATGGTGAAGTTGTAGGAAACTGCAACAAGGAGCAGTGCATGTCATAGTTAAATAAATGTTAAGTTGTTTAAGATGTTCGTAATTGTGGTTTAATTTTCTTGTTGCATAAGTGTACGAGACATAAGAGTACGTTTACTTTCCTGGTGACGTATCAAATGTATCAAGCATGTTTGTAAATGTGATTTAATTTCCATGAATCCAATTTGTGGTATAGAATTCTACTTAAGCTCTAGTTGGTGTTTGATTCCATTATGAACAGCCTAATGTTATTTGTGTTTTTGACTATCAATTTCATAAATTTTACTTTTTCTTGAATATCTGAATGAGAAAGCTCAAGGCTTCCCCCTCTTCTGGTTTCGAGCAGTGTATGATTCAATTTTATAGAAAGTTAACCTCATGTTTGGTTATACACTTGTACCATGCATTTGGCTAGTACAAAATCATTATTATTACTGCAAGTATACTGTATTAAAAATGGGTCAATAATGACCAAAGTGTATTTCTGCTCGAATACTTTGATACTTTTCGTATTCCTTATACAGTTGGTACAACTCTATTTTCTTTGGATAAGCGTTTGGATAAGCAATCCCAAACTAAAAACTGCGTTTAGTCTAAGCAAGCCCAAACAGCCCTTTAGTAGTTAATGTGCAGCTTGGTCATCATTGTTGTTTTAACCATATTTCTAGAAATACAAGCGTTTAGCTTTTGGATGTTGTCTCTCCCATTTTCAACAACAATGAACGGAGACTTTAGCTTTTACATCACTTTACGCTGTATACGTACTTACAGTAGCTATTATGTTACCAAACGCCTTGAAAAAACAAACAACCACTGCTAATAACTGTTAATAATTGGTACTACAACTACCGCTAGTTTTGCAAACAATAGCCTTAGAGTTTATTAGTTGTTTTGAAAAAGTAGGCTTGAGACTTGCCTACTGTATTGATTCAAATGAACATAGTATAGATTCAAATAAGGAAGATCCATTGACATTACAAATGAGTTGATAGTTTGATACAGTGAGCTTGCCTACTGTATGACTACTCTTGCAAACAACACATCTAAAAAGACACACGCCAACCTATAAAACACACACCATAGACGTCACTGTAAGTATCGTTATCGCCACTGCCTTTGAATAAATCAAGAAAAACAGATGGGTTTGATGAAGTTGATGTCGTCTCCAATCTGCCTTTAGAATTGATAATCAGGCCATGCGACCAATAGATAACAAATCTTGACTTTACCCATCCAAGTACAAGCTCCAAATAACACTAATAACTAGCAATACACCACATTGACCACCTGCACAAACTAAAACAAACACACTTTATCATTCTTTCAAGCTTCAAACATATGAATGGCAGTAAATGTTAAGCCTTGGCATTGGTGATATCACTGAGCCCATTCCAGTAATTTGTTTCTCTTTCAAATTGAAGAAGATATTTACGTTGTTAAGAAACTGTCAAATACAGAGGTCGCAATTTCAAGCATTTTACTTATAAATGGATCAATTTACGTTACGTTATATTTAATGGGTTCAACAGGCTGAAAACAATAATTAATCATTATTTTTAAACAGGTTTAAGAAAAGGACCGACCACTTTTGCAGGTCAACCTCATCCAGTCCAGACTAAAATTACCAGTTTGACTTGTTTCCCAACCTGACTTGCTGCCCGTTATGGAACACCTCTAGTTTAGATCATGTGTTACCTGTAAGGCTCCCAAGCCTGCATTTCCAAGGGTCCACATCTACGGTGTGACTGAGCCAATGCTTTCTGCAATACAAAGAAATGGGAATACCAACGGGTTAGGACTGAAGTGTCATATATATGGTTCACAATGTTAACGAGTCTGTCAAAAACAACCATTTACAGTAGCAAAATTGGGGATCTTGCAACAAAAGTCAAACATATCAATAATGTTTTAAACACATAATTTTCTTGTGGAGCTGAAGTAATAACTTCTGAAATGGGCTCAGTTATATTACCAATGCCAAGGCTTATCATTTGTTCATGTATCTATGTCTCATGTCCAAATGAAAAATAACAAGTTTCTATATCCATGTCTTTATTTATAAGAAACATGTGACAGTGATACCGATGTAAACCTGAATCTATAGTGACAAAAAATCAAGCCGTAATTTGACAAGTATCCTTGTATTCAGTGGATATATAGGCCCTCATGTATTGTGATATCAATGAAAATGGCAAGCAAGTGGAGAGATGAAATGCCTACAATGCTAAATTTACTCCACTAGCAGATCTAAACATCAAACAATACATATACAATTGAAATTTACAATTAAACCCTAAGTTTCAATAAACTGCTAGTTTGAGGTCATATGAACAAGGCTGGCAAGGATTCTGTGTGGAATCGAGCTTTAAACAAACACTAACGGCGGCGTCAATTGTTACAAAAAGAACCAATAACCCGTAATTGAACCATCAACAGTTGGAATTTTATGATTACATGGATATCAGAGAAAGATTGCATACCTGGTTGTTGAAGATTTTCGAACCCAAGCCGTCAATTGGAAACATGTAAAAAGTTATTTAAGGGTTTATGTGGTCAAGGTGAAAAGAAATAAGAAAGCAAAGTGAAAAGTTAAAACAGATAAATCCAGTTTTTTATTTATAAAACAGGGCTCTATTTTGTGGCCGAATTAGACCCCGGTTTTTTCATTCATAACCGGCTTTATACCTTTGTTTTTTACGGACACCTTTATAGAGCCTTTTTTTTCCTATTAACAGGGCTCTATTAGGGGGATTTATTTCAGATTTTGTAGTAGTGCGAGAAAAGAGAGTTTATGAGTCAAAGAATTTCAGTACCAAGGTACATAGCCATCTGACCAATCTTCAAACCCAAACATCCTTTAAAGATAACTGCCATTTAATAACCAGAGATTTCCAAATCTAACCAGTTAATCACTCAAGGCAGATTATTCTACGAGACAATTTCATGACATTTTCCAGCCTGCAAGCCTTTTATCCATAACCATCCAAATTAATGATCATTTAATTTACTACCAAACAGGAAACTATCCATATGAATTTTACTAGCCAAAGACATTAGAAGACAATAGCCATCTGTTTAAACCTTTATTCCAAACACCAGTTAGGCATATAACAACTCTTCTTCAGTGATAGTTACATTACATTAAAATGATGACTTGAAGTAACTAACTCTTACCTGAATAAACCATTTTGCTTCCACTTGAATCATGATACTTTCTGTTTCGATTTTGCCCACTGCTGGATACACCACTTCCAAAGTCATCTTGATCAGCAAGTGAGGATTTTTTCACATCTTCATCTATGGATGCCATCATCAAAGAACTTTAGATGATTCTTCAACTCGTTTTGCACTTGCAAGAACATCTAATCCTGAAACGTAGTAAACTTTGTGTTATTAAAGAAACTGAAAATAAATGACTATTCAAAATGTTAACACTCAAACAAGATTCAAGTAGAGTGTAAACCAGAGAAACTAATCCTTATAGCTTTTGTAACCAAATTTAACAAAGATAACGCCTTTAGATATGTGGTTCTTATCTCGAGGAAGAACAAGGCTACATACATTATATTGGCTCCAATCATGCCTAAAGGATACTTAGATGATATAATGTATCAGGATAACCTTATGCTTAACTTATGCATTTATTCGTTATGGGAAAAACCCTTATTCCCCCAAATAACTAATAAGCACCTTGGCATAAGCTTGCCCAACCTATAAGTTATTTATATAAGCTTAACAGAACACCCCCTAAATCCCATATTCCCATGACAGTTATCTCTCACACAAACTCACGCTGCTCTACACATAATAATTACGAAAAATACAAATACATCCCAATGTATAAAGCATTTTGACATAAGCTTACCCAAACACCTTCAATAAGCTTTTTAACCTTTTTTATACCCAGTAACTTATTAACCACTTAAAATAAGCCTACACAGAGTAGTAAAACTTGGATCACAAAATGATCCGCAATTACTAGCTACAAGGCCAGTGACCAGGGCGAGTTGAGCAGAATCGGCCAAAAGATTCAATTTGGTCACAAGTTGGTCAGCTCGGTGCTTACTCGTAAAAAAACTCGGGTTGATGTATTTTAACAAGTGTGTTAAAGTTTCTAAACATATACTTCTAGGGTCCATGAACATTTATATAGTCCTATAAACATTGTCATACTCTTACAAATAGCTTTGAAACTTATATATAAAAATTCCTATTTAAGACTATGAGTACTCCCCGCCTAGGCCGATAACTCACTACAAGCAAAACATCATACAGTATTTGCCTTCAGTCATGAACACAATATACTAGGGGGACATTTGGGTAAGGTAAGAGTTAATAAAACTTATGCATTCTCGAAATACCCCAAACTAATGGAATCAGCTTCGTAGCTTAATCCTCCCCTCAAAAACACATAAGCCCTTTAAAATAAGCAAAAATTCAATAAGCTTTTTAGCTTTATTAAAACACAATAAACTATTAAAGTATTTAAATAAGCTTACCCAAACACCACCTAAATCCCATATGATCACTACTACTATAACACAAATAATAGTCCAAAAAAAGGCATCCGAATGTAATAAAGAAAAGTCGTCCTGACCTAATAACGATTTACAACATCACACACATTGAATCATCTTCAACAAACTCCACCAATCTCTCATTTCTTCAAATTTTAATTTTTATAAAATTTGGGGATTTTGTTTAAATTAGAGGGAATTTATTTATTAACGGGTTACTGTTTCGTTTGTGTTTGGTGGTGGTGGCTGCCGGAGATGCTGGTGGTTAGAAATTGTTTCAGAGAGTGTAAAAGCGATAATAAGGAAACTGTTTCGTTGGTGTTTGGTGGGTGGTGGTTAGAAATTGTTTTCAGAAAATACCCTCTTAATAGTGAGGAAAGAGGTTAGAAGGGCTGGGTGTAGTAGTTACTGTATTTGTTTTGCGGGGCTCGTTTATTTTGTTAGTATAATAATAAAAATACCCTATTAATTAATTAATGGTCATCATAGTCAAACTAATGGTGCCACTTAACCGGACGAACACGAACATAACCATGTTTATGTTCGTTCATTTAATTTTAACCGAACAAATGAACGGACACGGACGCTTAAACGGACGAATTTTCTTGTTCATGTTCGTTTATTAAGAAAATGAGTTGTTCATGTTCGTTTATGTTCGTTCATTAAGACACTAAACAAACGCTAAACGAACATAAATGATAGAAAACAAATGAAAATAAACAAACAAACATAAACTTTATTGAATTCTTCACAATATATTGTTTTATAAGTGTTGTTTTGTTTAAATAAACTAATTTTTAAAATTATAAAATTAAAATATATGACATATGAACATAAATAGATAAACAGACATAAACGAACTTTAACGAACGCATAATCGGACGTTCACGAACATAAATGAACGGACGAGACTTTTGTTCATGTTCGTTCATTTAACTAAACGAACGTAAAATGTTGTTCATGTTCGTTCATTTAATAAACGAATGAACATAAGCGAACTTTTTACCGAACGGTTCATGAAATGTTTACTGAACGTTCAGTTCGTTTACAGCCCTAGTGCCACTTAAAATCGGACCAAACATGGAACAAATGTTTCACTTCTTGACTGAATCTAAGGGTGCGTTTGGTATCTCATTATAGAAATGAAGCTATGACTATGAAATTGATTAAAGGTGTTTGTTTAATATGAGGGGCCCCACCACTATGGTAATGAATAATAGATATAATCCATACTCCATATACATCAAGGGACCTAGGTATGTATCTTTCATAGGTGAGAGACCCACCACTACTATCAAACTCATACCCATTGTCATTCATGGCGGCATAACAAACACACCCTAAAACTTTTTAAAAAATTAGACCAAAAGTGAAATACTCAACAAACCACAATGATCAAAAATATAGTTCAAAGAGGCAAACGGGCTACAACTAAGCCCAAATGGATAGATGAATACATATGTTCGACTTAGTTTAGGATTGGTATCTACACATACACTTTTACTTCATACACATAAATTTAGTGGGACCACTAAGATCATACAACTAAAAGTTATGTGTATTAAGTAAAAGTTCATGTGTATCGTAAAAGTTCATGTGTATCAGATATTTTGATTTAACAAATTTTAAAGTTTATATTTATAGTTCTTAATTACTCCCCCGTCTCAAATTATAAGTCTACTTTTAATTTATATAAAGTTTAAGAAAATCCCACTAACTACACTATTCATCAATAAAATATTTTCTTTCTCTACTAAAATGTATTTTGATTGGTTGAAATAGGAAAGTGAACAAACATTTAAGACAACCAAAATGGAAAAATGCACTTATAATTTGGGACGGAAGGATCATTGTAAAAGGGGTTGTTTATGAAATGAAATATCCCTAAATTCCATCTTGACCACCACCACCACCCATTGCCCCGTCTGCACCATCCATAGCCGGACATGGTGGTGGTTGCTATAATGGGTTTGATGATGGGTTTAAAACTTTTTTTAGGGTAAATTACCAAAAAATGTATCATACTTGACAAATTTTGTTATTTTGTTTAGCGTCCTAATTTTCAGTTATTATGTGTACCAAACTATCATTTTTCATGTTATTGTGTGCCAGTTTTGACTTGCTGAACAGGTTGTTAATTTTGTTATGTTCTTGTTTTTCCCCAATTTGTTGTGGTGTAAAATTAGTGTTTGTTAATTGAAATTAAGAAATAGGTGATTAAATTTAGTGCAATTTGAATCATTTGGGATGTGAGTTTTTAATCATTTTCATTTGTTTTTAGTTTTAGGGTTTTTAATCAGTTTAGATTATTAAAAGGACTAGGGGCGCAGCTTGTTGCCCGTTTGGCTTTCACCCCCTATGTAAATCCAAAACTTAATTCAATAAGAAAATATCACGTTTGCAAAAGGACAGGAAAGAGGAAGTGTGCAGTTGGCTACAAATTTTTTGAAATATGTGGTGCTTAGGAGTGTCTAAGGCTTGTTGTGAGGCTAGTTTGACACATATTGTTGTTGATAACATTGATCTCTAGCTACTATGTTCATCGTGTTGACCCTCGTATATATTCCTATCAAGATCAAGATTTATCGTGTTGACCCTCGTATATATTCCTATCAAGATCAAGAAAATATCACATATCTAGTTAGTTGCTTAAGAAATATTAGGGACACTACAAAAAAAGTATTATTTATGCACGATTATTTTTCCACGGAATGCAAAGCGTGTACTTTATTTTCATTAATATTCACGCAGAAAAGCGTGTAAGAAAATGTAAACGCTTTAAAGGGTAGGAAATAGATATGTGATATTTTCTTCACATTTAAAATATCACATATCTATTTCCTATCTTCGCGTAATGGCGTGGGCATTGCTTATATTTCATTTATTGTTTATCAGGTCTCAGACTACCAAAGGTATTTGGATAGCAAGATGTCCTGTATCGAACCGTGCACCATTGTTATGGATCTTGAGGGTACCGACGGGAGGGAGCGTGGAGAGGTTATTTTAAGATTATTGCTGTTGCTTCCATATATATCTGTCTCATCATTGTCTCCGTCCTAAATATGATGTTGTAACTTGTCCAGGATGATACTGCATTTGAGAAACAAAGTGCTCTTTTTGCGCTTGCTGTATCAGATATTGTGCTTATAAACATGTAAGTTTGCTATCAGCTTCATAAACTCTTGTACCGAAATTGACTACTATAGACTTAAGTTGCGTTTTTGGATAAATTTGTGTTACACAGGTGGTGTCATGATATTGGGCGAGAGCAGGCTGCAAATAAATCTCTTCTGAAAGCTGTGTTTCAGGTACGTTATTTGTATCCTTATTATCTCCATTTTCACGGTCTGTTTGTTGATTAATTTTTTTTATTTATGTACCATCTTTTCCAGGTTATGTTGCAGTTATTTAGTCCACGAAAAACAACTTTAAGGTAAGTTAATTCTGTTCTAACGTTGTGTGTAACGATAACATAATCTGATGTGGATCAGATTTAAGGTTTTTTTTTTTTTTTTTTTTTTTTTTTTTTTTTTTTTTTTTTCCGACTTACAGACTCCTCTTGAAAATCTAGAGCCTGTTTTGAGGGAAGATATCCAAAAGGTATGTTTTTTATTGGCATTTTTGTATTTCACATATAATTATCATCATTAAAACACAACGAAATCGTACCACTTATGACAATTTGTTATTTCTGTAGATATGGGATTCTGTTCCCAAGCAGAAGCCCACGAAATCATACCTCTGATGTGATGAAATAGCTAACGAGAAATATTCGTCCTTTGTTGCAAATGAGGTTCAAATTCTTGCAACTATTTAGCATTGCACATAGTGTTTAGACATTGGAACTAAGTTATTAAGTGTTGCAGGACTGGCAAGAATTGGAAGTGGCCGTACAATCTCATCTTGTCCCAGGCTTTGGGAAGAAGCTTAGCTCAATGCTCTACAAGTGTTTATCTAGGTAAGTGGAGTTTGTTGATTTACCTGTTTTCAAAGCGTTTATGATTTTATAGGATTGTTTGCCATTGCGTTATGATCTTTAAGTGCCTTTAAAGTAAAGACCTAACAGTATATGACCTGCCTACGCGGGTGTTACATATTGAATCAAACCTTATGTGACAATCGAACAGTTGAGTGTATAAAGAACCCTTTAATCTTTTTAAACCAATTGTAGTTAATTACAAACGATATGTAAAATAGCAGAACCAACTTAGGAAACTTGAGCTGCAATATCTGCAACGTGTGGCTTGCTCCTAATTCACAGAGAAACAAATTCTAAGAGGATTGCTACTATTAAATGATTATGCATCTTATTTATGCAAGTAGCAAGGCGACCTACAGGCTATTTGGCTTACTAGATTGAATTCATCATCATGAGCCAATAATTGTGATCATTATTTAAATCAACCAACTGCCAACTTAATAAATTATTATATTGAGTAGCAAATATTTATAGTTGATTGATAAATGTCAGTATGTACATATATAGCTTCTCCAATGTGGTCGGCTTATATAGCTTCGAGAATAAGGCCCAGTTGTTGCCATAATAGAACCGTTAAATACAAAAAAGTGCTTTATTGCGACATGAGGTCAAACAATATATATTTTTTTCTGTTTACGGTGAGTTTGCCGCACCAATTTCTTCTTTCAGTAGGGCTGATTTAAATATCTTGGATTTCAGGTGGCTGATGTATTGGAACAGTTGCAAAACGAAGATGGCCAAGATGCACATTCGAAGAAGCTTTAATGATATTTTGTAAACATACTTAGAAATCTTTTATATGTGTTTCATGGATTAACAAATATTATTACTGCAAAATTATGTTTCAATGTATGATATGCTGCAAAATTAAGTATGTGATCTTAAATAAGAAGTTGTTACTGCAAAATTAAGTATCTGATATTCTGATGTATGCTGCACAGTTAAGAATTATACTGCAAAATTTTTGTATTTTTAACACAGGGTAAGAATTGTAAAACTATCAAAAGTACAGGGTTATAACTGAAAAGTTATCAAAATAAGGAGTGACATATAAAAGCGTGTAAAAATTTGAGGTTGCTTTGACTTGTGAAAGATTTTTCCACGCTTTGTAGGGTGGGAGTTTGGAAAAAATTTCACACTAAAAAGTGTGGACTTATAACCAAATTTTGCACGCTCCTTATTGTGACAATTAGACTAGTTTCTCCACGCTCAATCAGGTCCAGAAATTTGTGACGCCTATATTTGCCACGCAACAATCAAGCGTGTACTCAATAATTTTACACACTTTAAATTGTGTATATGTGTCCCAATAAATGTGTAAAATTAACCCATTTGTTGTAGTGGGAACTAAATTCAGTTTCGATAATTAAATTCTATTTAGTACTCAAATAGCATCGTAGCTGTTATTGTTTATCGTGGCTATATATTTTTGCCAAAAAATAAAAAGGGTTAAATGAGTTGTATGGTAACACAATTTTCCTTTTCTTTGACAAGTAGATTGCTAAACCAACATTTAAGTGTTAGTTTATGTCACTAAACTGTTTAGTGACCTGATTGACATAAATATTCTTAGAGAAGAGGGAGTCATAACGCCAAACTCATGTTATTCCTATGTGGCACTTTTGAAACTCACGTTATTGCGTTAAGACCATTTGCTGCATCTACGCGTTGGGCTTGCGTTTTACGCAAGTTGTTGCACTAACGTGCGTTACAACGTGAGAAAGGAGCATAATTAAAAAAAATAAATGGTGTTATTTGGTGTTATGATTTCCTGGTGTTTTTTGGTGTTATGTTATTTGGTGCTGAGATTATGTGGCGCTGACGTGGCGCGGTGTTATTTCATAACTCAAGTTACCAATTGAACCACATATTCAGTTTGTCTAAGTTGAAGTACGTTATTGGCATACAAACTGTTATCATTGTAGATAGGAGAAGTAAATAGAGTTGAAAAGGGAATTTTATAATATATTCATCTATCTGGCCTCACCTTCAACTATCAGAAGAGCACATGCTATTCATCCGATCGCAGCTGGACAGTTAGTGTAGCCATTGTGGACTAGAGTCCATGAAGAGTAAGTCATTCTAACTTGTATAAGTAGATACTGATGCCAATATTTATCAATTCTCAGGCTAAGCTCAATTATCCAGCACATAATTCTATCTGGATATTTTAGTTTCAATAATGAATTCCACGCTCCCAAACCGACAAGGATAAGGCTCCTCAAGGTGCCCAAACAGTGGCCAATATTGGTAGTCCACATGTGTGATACCCTTATAATTATGTTCGCGACCATAGTTATAAGCCTACTCCACACGCATACTTACTTCCAAAACCACACATCTCAATGATAACGCACATATACCACATAACACCTAATACACCATGCAATCCATGCCATCATACTTGCAAGTCCACTTGTGTTGTGACGCATGTATAATTATGTTGGCCACCATAATTATCTATGCCCCCTTTCATAAGTGTACTCCCTCCTATGACAACACATCATGGAAACAATCACGCAAACAAAAACAAAAGACGTCGCAAACAATCATATCGCATGGAACAATTCCAACGATCACGTAAATTCTATAATCAAAATCACTTGGATAAGGTCGATCCAATATCCAAGAGTAATCACGCTCCAACATGGCTCCAGACGGCAAAAGACAATATACAAATTCCAAAACATGACACAAAACAAAAGACGTCGCATAATGGCTCAACTCCACTCTCGCACTTATCTCCCCACTCAGATCAATTCAACTTACTACTCACTGTGGACTTTAGATCCGAATCCACACCATTTCATCCTAACTCCCTTTCATCTTTACTCAACCATCCATTCATATTTCCTACATGTTGAGGTAGTCGACAACATGCAAAACCATCTCTACTCTTTTCTTCCAATTCCACATAATTCACAAGCGCATACAAATCACGAGGTTTAGACTAAACCACATCTCCTTCCTATGCGAAGTGAGGACACTACCAAGGGTATTTGGTAATGGCTCCATCTCCAGAAGTCACCGTGGTTCCAAACCTCTCCACTTCTTCTCCACCAACGTTTCCCATAATCGTCTTCTCCTTGTCCGAACATAGATACATGCTATCGGAAACTCGGATTCTGCGGTTAGTCCGTTTCATCCGACCACTTCTCTCGCATCCGATAGCGACAACGGTTGTCCAACGAAGCATCTTGCGCGTGGAAGATGATATAATAAAGTCGATATATACAATACTACGTATAGGGGATAGAATAGACGTGCAAAACACAATAAAACATCTTATAAATATAGGAAAATAGTCATATAAAATACTATACTTACATATAGATCCTAAATGCAACTATATGAGGGACTCCTAGGTTATAGTCTAGGTCCAACCGCCTAATTCTCTATAACCTGGCTCTGATACCAATCTGTCACACCCCGCCACGGCGGAAACGCGCGGGTGTAACTTCATGGATATCATCACAACACATGGTGTCTATATAGAGAATAACTACATGCATAAAGTAGAGCAAGTACAGACACGAAGTGTTGTAACAATACCCCAAAACAACATAATCAAAACAATCCAAAATCCAAGCATAGACAATAAACCACTTCCAATGCAACTAGGGTCTCGTCTATCCACATCCTTCTATCTTATCTTTAGAAAGCTTACCTGAAAATGATGCTTAAAACGTCAACATAATGTGGGTGAGATTCATAGGTTTGAGACTCAACACACAAGGCAAACGAATTCACTGTGATTACAAAATATAGCTGGACAAATAATTATAGTTATCATATAGCTACATGCATTCGCAAATCCATATCCACACGCAAAGGCAACAACACTCATAAAGCAACCATTAGGACGACTCGTGTCCTCCGACCCCATAATCATCAATTAGGTCACATACGCGAGTAACAGGATAACATCCTCCTAATTGGATCCCATCAAACATATCAAACATCAATTAGGTCGCATGCGCGAGTAACAGGATAACATCCTCCTAATTGGATCCTATATACATCCACACAAACAAATAATCACACATAGCATGCATACGATAACATTATAAGTCCAAGCTCTTTAATACCACACACATAATCACAGTAAATCAAATCATTTAAGACAAGCATCATTTCCATCCCAAGTTTAAAACAAAGTAAAAATATGGGACTATGAACTCACCTTAAACTCCGCAGCTTCCACAAAAACAATTCATAATCTATAGCACACAAAAATAATCCATATTACACAAGGTCAAGCTAAAAGCTACAACCCATGTAATACACATATGATGGATGTCTAAGACTCATATGACCCACCATGGATCTCCTAGACACCACACTAACCACTACCATAACTTAATACTCACTAAATCCCTTGCACTCTAAAACTCAGAAAACGCAGAATTTTTGAGTACATTCACTCACATGAAATCACGACAAATAAAGCTCAACAACTCACACCAAAAATTCACCATGGTCTCTCATAAGCATAGAAGCTAATCCCAGAAGGCCATGGACCAATAACACAAAAAAATACTCATAAGAAATTCAAACTTGTCAACTACTCAAATTCGGATCTGAACGCACACCAAAAAGTTTTGAGTTTTAATAATTACTTCCACAAGTTTTTATCGCGAATCCTCTTCGTGGTAGTCTAATATAACCTAAAACTTAACTATTCCAGAAGACCAAGTCAAAATACCACTTTTACAAACACATGTCACCCTCAAACTTTTACCCAAAATCTGTCCCGGTTTGACAGCTTCGACACCTTAACAAAGAAAAATCAAAAGACCGACTTCCCGACCTCAAAATCAATCGTGGCTGGACTTTTTGGAAAGATCTTTCATTATACTTCAATTTAGACTTAAAATTCGTGACTTAACTCATCACCATCTGTTATATACACTCACATCTTTACAGCCTTACAAATCTGTCCAAACCCTAACACATAATCTAACGCGTTTAACACTCAATTCCCTTAACCATTACCCATAATATTAACATCTAATCATCCTAACATGTTTTACTTCAATAATTTACAGAAGTTTACAAACCCTAGATCCATCATAATTAATATTACATGAATTCCAATAATTATTCAAACAATTGAACATAGGGTTTAAAGATTTTACCTTGATTCTTGATTTTAGCCTCAAAACTATAAACCCTAATTTTTCCTTCTTGTTTCCTCCCTGTGTCGACTTCAAATTGCAGGAAAAGAGGGGTATGGGTCGTTTGTTATGTTTATATGGGTAGGGGTTGGGCTTGTTTGGGTTGAACTAGGATTCCTTGGGCTTAAGAGTCATATTTGGACTTAAATTTGGTTTCATTTTCCCCTTTTTTTCTCCTAGCCGATTTTTTTAATACCAAATATATATATTTTATATTTTTTTATTAACTTAATTTATGAGTCGAGTTATTCTACAAACCAAACATTCCTCACATACCAAGGGACTCATCCCCACCATCCATTTAAAAAGGAAATCAATTGTTGAGATTAAAAGCATTTTATTATTTCACAAATTTTTTATAATTTAAATATCTCTTAAACCGTTAATCGTTAAGTGAAAATAATTACACCATCGCGACGGGCATTTAATTATCTTTCTATAGACGGGCACTTTGATATACTTTCGAAAAAAAAAAATTCGTTTTTTTCACGTTTTTTTTTCGTGGCCGAAAAAAAATCATATATGATATTGCATATCATATGTGATATGTTATATCATATATGATATGTTATATCATATCATATATGATATTACATATAATATCGTATATGATATTACATATATGATATTACATATAATATCATATATGATGTGTAATATCATATATGATGTGATATGTAATATCATATATGATTTTTTCGGCCACGAAATAAAACGTGAAAAAAACGAGAAAAATTTTTTTTTTGTCAAAAATATATCAATTAGCCTATCTATAGAAAGATAATTAAATGCTCGTTGTAACGGTATATTTTTTTTCGCTTAACGATTAACGGTTTGAAAGATATTAATATTTGAAAAAAAAGGA
The DNA here is from genome assembly GCA_030686995.1 of Artemisia argyi. Lineage (NCBI taxonomy): Eukaryota > Viridiplantae > Streptophyta > Magnoliopsida > Asterales > Asteraceae > Artemisia > Artemisia argyi. The sequence goes on along the minus strand of CM060680.1, from coordinate 225,548,439 downwards.
TGAAAGTGAGTTTTTTTAAATTGTTGGGATTAATCTCATCCATTAGATCAAATAAAGATGGAGGGCGGAGATTAGTCCCTTGGTATGTAAAAAAAGTTTGGTCATCAAATGATCTTTACTCCTTAATTTATTACACTCAAAACCTCATACTTTTCATATTTTATAAATACCCGTAGCTAATCCTAACGTCTTACGCGATAAACCTCAGTTTTACGACAAACCGGAAAAATATCATTTTCAAAAATAAAGTTTCCAAAAATAGAATTCCACACTCTTTTGAAACATAACTCATAAAAACAAATCCCACCTAACTTACTAACGCTCAATTACTTAAACGAAACCTCGTTACGCAAAAAACACAAAAACACCAAAACTACACAAGTCATTTCTACACCACAAGTTGATCAAAATGAATTTTTCCAAATTTCAAACTTTCTAAATCACAATAAAACCACTCTCGCAAAGGGATTTAGTGCTAAAACTCACCCACATCACACTTATATAACCTCAAACACCTAGGACACACCAAACAAACGTCAACCGAGTCAAGACTATCAGTCAAACTGACCTGCCAAAACCACGGTTGTTACACATCAAACTATAATTAGTAAGTTTTTGAATTTCTGTCTCTTTTAATATCCGAACTAAATCTCCCTATAATAACTTAATTTTCAATAAATTCATAAAAATTCTTAATAAACAATACTAAGCATCTATCCTATAATAACTCACTAGCTCATGACCTGTGTATTACACAGATTATATAAATTAATTACTGAAAAAGTAGTTGTAATATATAAGAAGATGCAATTCCAGATCACTTCTATTTCAAATTAATAAAATTCAATAGCATCTCTAATGAATAGTTATTACTTTGGATTACTCATGATTGTAGGGTGTAAACGAGCATAGTCGAGCCGAGTACTGTCAAGCTAAAACTCGACTCGATCTCGATCGAGCTTTGGATTTCAAGCTCGAGCTCGGCTCGTCATCTCAAACTCGAGCCCGAAACTCGAATCGAGCTTGATTATTTCCACATTTAAAGCTCTTAACTCGATAAAAATTCGGCATATCAAGCTCGACTCGATTTTTTGTCAATTCCGTAACTATAGGTATATAAAAGGGTAAAAGTGTAATATCGTTGAAGCTAGATAAGGGCTCGCAAGTCTCACGAGCCAAATATTTTCGAGCTCGAACTCAACTCAAAAGTGTACTCGAGTAGCACAAGCTCGAGCTCAACTCGTTTATATCGAGTAGTTTACGAGTCGATCCCGAATAGCTCACGAGCTGTCTCGTCTCATTTACACCCCTAATAGTTATAAATGACTAGAAATAAACTCGAAAATGAGTTAATGCATCGGAGCTATATTGAGAAAAAGGTTATTTGAACAATAGGTTGAAAAAGATCAACAAAAAATGATAACATGTCACACATTATATGTGAGTGATTAAACGTTATGAAAAAGTTGAGAATCACTTTTTAGCATTGGAGTTAACGGGCTAAAAAAAAGTTTAATCCAATAGGCTAATAACTACTCAAAGTCTAACCGCACATTTTCTTTGGATTATAAATGATAGTAACAAACTAAAGATACAGTTCTGATCATATGAACCTTGAGATTTGATCCAAGCAAAGCTTAAAATTTGAAACTAAGCATGACCATACACTCTCGGTCACAAAGACCGTAAAAGTTGAATTCCTCTATTTACAACTAACACCCATAATTAAGTAAAGAATAGAATACAACAAAACCATAAAAATGAATATAACATATAACGTATGCAAAAGCTTGTATTTTAAAGAAATCCCTCAAGTTGTACTTGAATATATTCATTACAGCTTAAATGCTCAATAGTCATTACCACCAGCTAAGTACAAATAGGAAAACAGTCACAATTGTTCTATCAATCCTTTGTATATGACCATATACCCATACGATAAGGATACTGAGAATTCGCGACTTGGAATGAATTAGTTAAATAATCGCTTTGAAAATGCAATGCAAACAACCTAAAAGAAAAACACGTATATGTAAAATGGACCAAGAGTAAAACCAAATGTAAAGGTGTTGAAATAAGAATATACTGTTTCCTGGTATGCTTTTTATATTGATTTTCCCACATCGAAACAAGACAGAAAAAGGAGTGTGAATTCTGAAATATAAATAGGGACGTTGGGGTCAATAAGACTTAACTCGTCCTGTCAAGGGTAGGATGGCCGACTAATGATCGCAAGCGACGGTTGGTCTGTGCCGACAGCAAAGACAACGAACACACACATTCACGAGCGAGTCTGCTTTTGACTTGCACGTCAATTTTTGGGATGCCCGTTTTACTTAAATGGGCTCAATAATCATTAAACAAACGCTTTTAATTTTGTTAAGTATTGCGAATTGCAGACATGAATATCAATTCCTTTGCTATCTTTTGGGATTAAAAGGACAGCATCACCTCACGTTCCAATAAACATAGCTCTTCTAAAGGAACAGAGAAGTTCTTACGCATGCACCTCCTGCCACTTCAAGAAAAAAACAATGGAGGTACCTCGCATATTCTCGATCATCTACCCCACCTTCACAAAAATACATTTTAAATGACAATTGTGTTTGGTTGTAAATTTTAATAGTAGATTGTCCTTTGTCTTCACGTTTACTGCTTCCCGCAATCAAAATCATATCAAGTTATCAACAACAAACTAAAAGAAAAGTACTATTACTAAAGTCACCATATTTTATTAGATTTGTTTTGATATAGTACCAATTACTAAGTGAATGATTAGATTTTTCATATTTTAACCAGCCACATCTAAATTACTGATATAGTTCCTCTTCATAATTCATTTATCATAGAGATACTTAATGGATGAACACGCTATCTAGTTACAACATAGCTTAGTCAAACAACTAAACTACTAATAAAAAAATTCAGTTTTTCACTCAGGTGTTTTCACAAATACATGGCGTAAAAAAAAAATACATAAAAACTTGGAACAATCAGACAGAAACTTGACTCGTTGAGATTAAAAGAAAAATCATTCACAAAGCATGATACAAATCTTACAATTTCACCGTAAGTAGTTTGACCAGAGTATGATTGTTGATGTTGTTACAATTATATGACAGTTATCAAGGTCCACTTTCATTTCAGTCTCCTTTGTTTTTGGCATTTCATAGAGAAAACAAATCTATACCAGTATGCATTCCTTCTGAGTTTGTCACAGTTGCTACCTGATTGTAAGTTGACTCATCAATCTGGAAGGGTTTCAAGTATAACCTGATTGCACCATCCTTTTGGTGTGCTTAACTTCAATTGTTACCTGATGTCAAATGAACGGTTTAATCTGGGAAAAGGAATTGGCTCACCTTCCATTGTTATTTGAAAAGTGTACTTTTGTGTGGGTCCGGCAGTCCTTTTCCGCGAGTCCCGCCATCCTTTTGGTGTGCTTAACTTGTGCCCCGGGGCAAAAGTTAGAAAAACCCTTGATATTAATTCTCAAACAGTGTATATTAGGTCAGCCCGTCGAAAAAGAAAAAGGTTGAACAATTTGATATTTACTATGTATGTCTTATTTTTACTTAAGGTGCAAACTTGAAAGTTAGTATTCTGCCAATTATAATGCCATGGTACATGTAACACAAAATGTTAGCGCATGTGGCAAACTGAGTTCACAAGAAAAGAAAATTGTAGTTGATATAGTCGTAGCGAGGTATATATAATAATTTACATTCATCTAAGAATTCTTTGTGGCTTATGCTAAAATATGATATCATTTTAATTTTACAGCAAGCTTCGACTATGTATTGTATTAGTCGGGGTTGGAGACGGGCCTTGGGACAAGATGAAGGAATTTGATGATAACATTTCTAATCGTGAATTTGATCATTTTCAGGACATGTACACTGTGAGGCTTCTTAAAAGATAAATGGATGCTAAAAGTGGTTTTTAAATTTCTAGAATACAATCTCTCATGGGCTAGTTGATGTTGTAGGGTTGTGTACATAGCATAAACTTTAGAACTTTTGTAGTTTAACAGATGAACTTTTGGAGAGATGGAGAGGGAAAAACGAGTGAAGTAAAGAGGAGAGGAATAAAAAATATACTTTTTTTAATCTTGTGTTCCTGAGTTGGAAAGAAAAGAGAAGTAATTAACAAAAAAAGAGCTTTAAAATCAACTTCACTCCATTTCATCCTAATTTGGGAAGTAAATTAGGAGAGTAATTTTGATGTAATTTACTACCCTTTACTTTCCTCTCCATCCTAAAAAATCTCTGGAACACAAACCTTTTTTATTACCATCCCAAACTTTTCCCTTTCACTCCAGAAAATAAACTCGGGAACAGAGTAGTTTAATGGATGTATGTGTCAGCTGACACAAAAATGCTTCTATGTATTCTTATAGATCTAAACGTAATAGATCTTTTCTTGAAATTTTGTTTTGTTAGTTTAATCACTATAATTAATTAGTTTTATATTTAGTCTTCTAATATTTAATAAACTAATTCGTGGGACTAGCTCGCCCATCGGGCGGGTCTTGGAGCTAATTTATTATATATGAACGAAATTTAGGCTACACAAAAGAGGGTAGCCTTATCCTCTTGAACATCATTATCTCCCCACGTAACACTAAAACAAAAAAGTAATATAATAAAACTAGACATCAATAATGTCAAAACCATGTTCAAACCCTGTTGTACAATGGAATGGACAACATTTCACTTATAGGCAATTCGATGATGAAACCTATAATCACCTAACGAATCCCGATGGATTTTTTTAGATAACTATATTAAGTATTTACACATTGGCGTCCCGTTGGCGTCTTTGTAGATACTCACCTTAATACACTTCTACCCAGATCTCTACATTGTTGTTTTTGGAACTGCGAACCATTGCATGTACAAGACGAGTGATGCCGGGTTATTAGATGTAAACATCTTACAATATTCAAGCTCTTATGGACACTGATACGACTTGGTTAAGGTTGTATCGATAGTAGCACCCCTTCAAGCATGATGCAAGCTCCTAAGAAGAGAAGAAGAGAAGACCATATATATTTTATTTGATAAAGCTTAATTAATTCATTAGTAATGACGTGGTATAAATACCAAATAAACCCTAACTTGTATCACAAGTCGAATACAAGATAAATTCCAAAACAGTGACACTTTCCTAATACGACTCCAACACTTATCATAAACATAATAAATATGGTACATATCCTAACCATGAGCGTAACACTCCCCACTCCTTCAAAAACCACCTTGTCCTTAAGGTGTTGTCTAAAAAAAATCTTGATTCCGGGATCCCAAATTTTGAGACGTTTCCTAAACATTTGTGTTCTCTCTTTCAACTTGTTCTCAAGATTGATTAGTTATAACAATGGCAGCACTTGAATTCTTGTTCTACACTCTTTCCATTCGGATGGAGTAAACCACAACTCACTGTCTCGTCCATTCGGCAGCACTTGAGTTTTGTATGGGTACGGTAATTAGTGCTCTTTGAGGATTACATCTCATGTTCTTTTGCGGATTTGCATAATGTTGGGTTAAATCGAATCATGTATTAGTATTGTTGTCTTATGATCTATATGGTTATCACACATTTGTTACAATATACGTGTAGTAAAATTGTTTGCGTCGCGGAGTAGTACATGTTTGCATTCTTCTTATATAAAATTGTATGTCTCTATACTTTTGTGCATGCGTTTTTTTCCTCATAAAAACTGGTGGTTTTGTAACCGATCTCTTAATAGAGGTGTTTATAGCATTTTTTGTAGTAGTGTTTGTTGGTGGTTTTAGTGTCATCACTTATATTTTTGTGTAATTGTGATTTACTTGAGATCAATGGCTTAGTCATGTATAGCTTATAGTCGAGTCAGGAAGTGCGGAGTGCACACTCATTTTAGATAGCTCGATGCCGCCATAACTAAGTGCGAGGGTCGAGGGTCAAAGGGCATAGCCCTTGTTGGGGTCTTGTTTTTTCCTTTTACCATTTTCCCCCACCAAAAGATATACCTTTTCCCAACATGTGTGACTCTTCCCGCCAACTGCTTTTTAACCAAATTTAACTAACTTTCGATTATGTTTTCCATATGAAAATTTATCTCTTCCAAACAAAACGAACAAAACAAATTTCCGTGTATTGCTTTGTTTTTCCGTGCCATAGAAAGAAAATGTGATTATCTGAATTATCCAATTGAGAATTTCGTGATACGCGAAGCATATAGGGACGAAATACTTCAATCTAAAAGAGAACTCTATCCGATTTAGGGAATATATCAGGATTGTTTGATTATTTCCGCTCATTCTAACATCATTTGATCAAGAAAAGAAAGCTGGCGGCTATGTTATATGTAACATTGAAAAAACCGTTTCCTATAAAATGATATGATGGTCCAGAACAAACAGTTAACCTAATCCATCATCGCTCAAAACAAAAATAATATTTCAACTCAAAAGTCAAATTGATTGTATTTTTGGTAAAATATTGGGTAAATGATATGATGATTAAATTTATGTATAAAGTTATACTTTGTGTAAATATGCTCTTACTCTTTGCATTTACATATTGAAAATAGTAAATTGCAAAAATTGTCCCTATGGTATGGTCAACTTGCAGGTTTTGTCCTTTACCTTTTACAAGTGCCGGCACCGTCTTTGTGGGAAACTTTAGGTTGCAGTTTTCGTCCTTGTCCAATGTAAAATAACTAAAATGCACTTGTCAAAAAGGTCAACCCAGGGACGAAAACTACAACCTAAAGTTCTCCAAAAGGACGGTGTCGGCACTTTCTAAATGTTAGGGACGAAACCTGAAATTTGGGCAAACCATAAATATTCTTTATATGTTTTGAAAAGGTACTCTATTGAAAATGTAAAGTATTGTTTATATGTTTTGAACACGGTGGTTATGTCGCCATCACACCATAAATATTTATTTTTTTATTAATTTTTAATAATTGTTCATATATATTTATCTCAACAACAGAATATATAGTTAAGGAATTTATGATGATTTACTTCTATAGGCATCAAGTGTTGGTTATACAAGAATGTGAAACCATCTAGGCATGACATTGATTTTCTCTCTATTGTTGACCAAGCTTGTCATGCCACCGTAAACTTTTGACCAACAATTCTACCTTTTACAGTTGTAGGCTACCATCCATTGTAGCAACTCCACCAATTATATTCAAAGAACCGACTAAAGTCATGGTCCAACATTATATTGTAGGCTATTTTTATTTCATCATTGGTTATTGGTTTGTCCTATATACATATAAGAGCACTAGGTGCAATCAGAGACGGAGACAGTGGGGGAGCCAGGGGGTGCTCGGCCCCCTCCAACACGCCCAATCGCTTTGCTATTTGCCTTATAAAATTTAAGCATCTGACGCAACTATAGGCAAATGACCCCCCTAACCTTTAGTTAAATTAATTTGTTAACTTGAGAAAAAAAATTTGGCCCCCCTTATTCCTAATTTCTGGCTCCGTCCCTGGGTGCAAAGGCAAGGCATTGCCTCCCCATTCGGGCCCCACCATGCCACATCACCAAAACACCTCAACTTCAACTAACAACAACAACCCCCCTCACCAAACAACAAACCTCAACTTCCTCATTCGGGCCCCACCTCTTACACACTTATTTTTTTATTCATATCTTTAAATAAATTAAATTATTTCACAAATAAATTAAACAACAAACCAAAACCATATTTCTTTTTCTTTCTTTCTTCTTGTTCGAACAAACAAAGCAACCCAAAACACCATTTTTAGTTTCTTTCTTTTTTCTGTGAATCGACCCAAAACAAACCAACCTTGACTTTTTAAAACCAAAACCAAGCAAAACCATTTTTCTTAAACCCTAAGTAAAAACACCACCCTCTTCATCTTCACATTCATATTCATATCTTTACCACCTTTTTCTTTTATTGTTTTTTCATCTTTTTTGTGTTAATACTAATTCTTATTACATAAAAGCCGACTGCCACATTGTCAGAAGATTGCTTCACCGTGGCCACGGGGAGTTGGCCAACGGCGAGCAACGGCGAGGGTGTTACGGTGTGGCGGCGAGCAACGGCTCGCCGTTGTCCATGCTACATCGGACAGCGAGGTACCTCAAATCAACTGCACCTAGTGCTCTAAGTCGTCTACTTATCTTTATCACCAATAATTGCTATAAAAAGTTAAAAACTTATGACCAAGATGATAAGGATTTGTGGAAGCCATTCAATCCACCAGTTGCATGTCGATCACAAACTGTTAACATGCAAAAACTAAGGATAAAAAGCCAATACTTGCTCTCATAATTGTAAGTTAATTTCAAAAAATAAAGTCACCACAAGCAATGATTTGCTTACCATCTTCCTCATGTATTTCTTCTCTCTTTTACAGTCTCGCGATAATATGTCTTACTTCCGCCACTATTTCTGCTTCCTACGGCAGTAATGAGACTGATTATCTCGCGTTGTTGTCATTTAAGTCAATGATCACCCATGATCCGTACAAAGTTCTAACCTCGTGGAACCATTCCTTTCATTTCTGTGACAGGAGTGGTATTTCATGTGGAAAGCGTCACAAACGAGTGACTATTTTACGGCTGGGTTCGCAAGGCTTAGAAGGCTCGTTGTCTCCTCATGTGGGAAACCTCAGCTTCCTCCGTGAGTTTTATCTCACAAACAACAGCTTTCAAGGATCCATTCCTCATGAACTTGGTCGTCTATCTAGGCTACGCCGTCTTTATCTCGCTGGAAACAAATTCAATGGAGTCATTCCAACAAACTTGTCTGGTTGTTCTAACCTTGAAGTGCTTTGGCTCGCTCAAAATAAGCTAGTTGGATGCATACCTGATGAGTGCTTAATCACACATCCTTTTTAGACCTTTATTCAGACCAAATACACGAAATACTAACCAAATATGCCATGAGAATGTGTGTTTTTGTATTTGTGTATGTGCAGGTACGGATATGAGAAAAATGAACGAAAACAAAGCAAAACCGACAAAAACGAGCATGAGATTGGAAAAGGTCAAAAGACTAAGCCGAGGAAGAAATTTATCCAAGAAAAGCCCATAACGACAATTCTAATTCTTAAATATTCAAAGAATGACAAAAGGGACCCTTGGTGGATGCGTGAAGTTATTGACATGAAAAATACTCCAAGTATTCACAAGCTGTCGACTTTGATCCTTTGAAGAACTTAGGAAGAAAAGTCAACTCTATTCCTCCAAGTTACTAGGTCGTTACGTTTAATATTAAGTTGTATTAGTTACATTTTATAATGTTTTAGGCTTGAATTTTATGTTTTGTAAAGGTCTAGGGGCTAAATATGCAACAATGTAAAAGATTAGTGAAGCCCTAGCCCCTAGCCTATAAATAGAGTTGTATGCCTCATTTTTGAGGTTGGTTAGTTTTTAGTTTTGGTTAGTTTTTAGGGTTGTTGAGGGTTGGGCCTCTTAGTATAGGAGTAGTGTAATTTTATTTTTATGAAGTCATTTTTATTTTACTTTCTCTTTCTAGCTTTATCTCTCTAAAAATCTTTAATTTTTAGTTGTTAAATTTGTGTTTTTATTGGTGGGATTTATTGTTTATGGTTAAACTAGTTTGATTAGTGAAAGATTTGGTGAAAAACATTTATTTTTAAGCTTTATTTTGGATCAAAATGGTGTTTTGTTATGGTTTTATCGAGTTATATTTTATATAAAAGTTTTCGAATCTGATATTTTTTTTAAATGTATATCGAGTTATGTATTTTTCAAGCAAGGACTGTTTTGCAAATACTATTTTCGAGTTAGGATTCATTTTGTTTTAGTGGATATCGAGTTTGACTTTATTTCTTTAATTTCTATCGAGTTTGTGTTGTTTAAAATAGTGTCGAGTTAGAGCTTTTCTAGTTTCTTCTATCGAGTTTGTTGTCTTTTTAAGTCCATCGAGTTAGTTTTTTTTTGTTCTATCGAGTTAGGTCCTACAAGGGTTTATCGAGTTAGGATTTAAAATGTGTCTATCGAGTTAACATGTTAAATACATATCGAGTTAGGGTTTAGGTAGTGTCTATCGAGTTTGCTTTTTTTTTTTTCATAAAAATGGTTATCGAGTTAAGTTTTTTTTATTTTTACCAACTTTCATTTTATTTGGCGAGTTAGCCAAGATTATCAAGTTAGATAATCGTTGCCTCATCGTTTATCGAGTGAGGTTTTCTTTTCTTAATATCTAAACGAAACTCTGCCGATTTTTTCTAAAATTTTATCAAGTTAGGATTTATTTTATAACTAGTTAATATCTTTTTATTTAGTCACGTTATCTAGTAAACATTTTTAGTTTAATAATAAATAATTTTTATTTCTTTTACATATTTCCGTTTTAATTAGTCTTTACATCATTTTCATTTATAAAAACAATTAAAAAGCCAAAAATATAATTTTCCTTTACGTTATTTTTCTTTTATATTTTCTTATTTAGAAAAATTTAATTTGCAATCGTAGAACTAGTGTCACTTTTATTTTTATTTTTATTTTCAAATTAGTCGTGTTAAGTTTCTTTACGTTTTCATTTCTCTTTCACTTTCGAGTATGTTTATTTTATTTGCTAATGTGTTTTGCACTAGTTGCTCATTCTCTTTGCTTTAATTACAATTTTATTCTCATTTGTAGCATAATCACCAACCAAAATATCTCTTCTACCCTTATTCACTTCACAAGATTCACAAACCGTGTCGACAAGATCAATTCAACGTTTCGTTGGGAGAACGACCCGGGGAACATACTTTCACCGGTATTTCTTCGGAAAAACAAACAATACTATAAAAACATTCGAATCAATTTTGGCGCCGTTGCCGGGGAAGCGTTGTTAAGATTTCGTCGATCGTTTGTTTGATTTGTGTTTTGAAGACCCTTCTCCCGAGAAGTTTTCGTTTTTTGTAAATATTCTCTCAAAAAAAAAAAAAAAAAAAAAAGTATATAAAAAACCAAAAAGATTTTCCTTTGCTATTTTGATTTTCTTTTTCAAAAAAAAAAAAAAAAAAAAAAATAATCTTCTTATCCTCTCATATTTGATTCTTCTTCTCAATCCCTCTTACGTTTAATTCTCATGGATCCGATTTGTCTCTATTGTGGAGAACCGTTCTTCGGAGGGTTGTGTGTGTGGTGTACGTGCAATGAATGTGGAGATAATATACGAGATGGCGTTTGTTTGAATTGTAATTCTCATTCGTATGATCAAAATTCGTTCAACAATTCGTCTAACATTCCCGATTTTTATACACCACCACCACCGTCGTTTTCTTGCTATAATTGTGGAAACCCGTCCGAAGAAGGAAGGCCGTGTGGAGGATGTTTTTGTGATGGATGTGGATACACCGATTGTATGTGCTATATGCCGAGTGCAGATACGTCTTACGCTTACGACTCGAGCTTCAATAATTTTCCTCAAAATGATTTTTATGAGCCAAATTCGTGCTACAACGGTGATTCATTTCAAAATCCATCGGGTTTTGAAAATTGTGGGGGATCGTTCGAAAATTCTTATCTTGAATCAAATTCTTATTACAATTCTAATGATTTTTATCAACCCCCACAATCTTCCAATTTCAATAATCAAATTCTTGAACTCAAATCAATGATGGATAAGTTGAAAGAGATGGTGATTAATCGTTATACATCTACTCCCGAGCCTTATGAGAGACCGATGGAAGTACCTCGTGTCGAAGAAAGAAAATTCCAGTTTTGCGAGTGTTGTTTGTACGATGATGATTCCACAATTACCGTCAATATAAATCCTCAAAATGATTCTATCTCTTCTCCCGTAGAGCCCGTGGACTCTCTAATAATGGGGGACGAGCCTCTTGACACTATTCCGGCAACAGAATCTGACGAATTCAATGAGTCAAGTGTTGAGAACCTCGTTCCAATCCAAAGTGAGTCCGGGGAAAATTCTAACGGTGATTTTTCTTTCCATCCTTCTTTCACACCGGTTGAAGGAAGTGATGTCATTCTTGATGAGATTGAAGCGTTTCTTGCTAATGATTCTATTCCAATAATGATGGACGATGCTTATTTTGATCAGGAGGGAGATATTCGTTTACTTGAAGAATTATTGAATGAAGATCCGTCAACTTCTCTCCCTCCGATGAGCAATGAAGATTTAGTAGAAGTCGAAAGTTATTTCGATTCTCACAATGAGTATACTACGAGTGATGAAGACTCTTGTGGAGATATCGATGAAGATGATGATGCGGAAATTCAAGATGAAGCTCTTCGTGAAAAATTATCCAAAGTTTATCTTCTCATTTCTAAGATTGAGGCATTGCAAGATCCTCCGACTTTTTCTCCTATCCCCGTTATGGATAGTGATTTCTTACCCGAGCTTGAAATTTTTCGATTTGAAGAGACGAGTAGTGGCAGTCCCACTATTCATGCTGATATCTCTCTTCCGGATTATGAGTGCTTTACCTTTGAGATTGATTCTAAACCTATTTTCGATAATCCGTTACGTGACCCTCTTTTAGAGGATGTCGATCTATTTCTTGCTGCGGATGACTCGATACCACTGGGTATTGAGAATGATGAGAATGATATTTGTTCCGATTTGCTTTCTTCTCGTCCACCTGCAAAACCACCCGATGTAGATTGTGAATCCGAAACGGATGAAGTTATTTTTAGAGTGGTGGACGAGACTTATGTTCCTATGCTTGATATTTTACCCACCCAACCCACCCGTGATTCAGCAATCGACTTTGCTATTATCATCCGGGTGTTTCACCCATTCTTTGTTTATCCCATCACTTCGTCACTTTTCCACTCCACCGGGAGTGAGGATACTGTTTTTGACCCTGGTATCTTTTGTGCCAAGTGGCCGTTCTATTTGCTCTCCCCAAGGACGAATTAATTCGGGGATCGAGTCAAGCTCATGTGACTCGGTAATAAAAAACAAGCGCTTCGTGGGAGGCACCCCATGCTTATCCATGTCATCTTCTTTATTTTCTATTTTCTTTAATAACGTAACTTGAGGAGGGCAACCTTTTCTATATCTCGTGTTTTCGTGGTTGTTTGTGTATGTTCAGGAATTTCCCCGAAGTTTGAAGACTCTCGTGCTCGTGGTTTGTCGTTCTCTCCACTCGAGTTTCATCCTTCGCTGCTCTATCGGAAATTCACCATATCCAAAATCTTATCGACTAACGTTTATCTCTTGGCATACTTAATAAACGGCCTTAGATTTTACGTAGGATTACCTTTACCCTTTAAAACATTGAGGACAATGTTTCACTTTAGTCTGGGGGGGTGAATCTTCGATTCGATTTGACCTGTCACCTTTATCTGAGCTGTTAACTTACGCAACTCCGTTTTTCCACCAAAAAATTTAATTTTTGTCACCTTTTTATTTTGCAAAAAAAAAAAAAAAAAAAAAAAAAAAAAAAAAAAAAAAAAATGATGAAAAATTATATGATATGAATAATAAGATTTGACACCTTGTTTTGACTTTCCTACCGGCGAGAGTAGAAATAAATGTTTCGACTTGACCGGGCGTGTTGAGCCCTAGCTCGTCTCCCTTAACCAAAATAATCAAAAGATTATGGCTAAGCATCCGCGGATCTCATTACTTGGGATTTTAAATTTGCGGAGATCGAGGAATGATAGAGTTTATTTAGAAGTTTAGTGCTATACACGGATCTCAACCATGGGATTTAAAAAACCCACGAGAGGTACTTGTGGCCTCCTTGTTCCCACAAGCTTGCACACCCATATAAATAGATGTCTAGGATTAATTAAGTGTATACGGTTTGGGCAATACTTAGTTTTTTCTCGTTCCCAACAAAATTTCTGCATATGAGGGTTTGGTACACATAGGGGTACTGCAAGTGTTACGGTGAAATAGACTATTGCATCTTGCCGGTTCGCAGCCGATGTTGTGATCTTAGTAAAGGCCGTAGGACTTGGGGTTTGGCATATGATTATGAATATCAATAATAATAATCCAAAGCCAAATAAAAAGGCAGAGGAATCCAAAGCTATAAAAAGTAGCGGATATAATCCAAAAGTCATAATAAAGCTCTTGCATCTTGGCGGCTCAAAACCGTTGTTGTAATTGAAATAAAGGACTAAGGACGAAATATTATTAAAGTGATTATAGTTATGCAAAAATGCCAAGCTTCGACTCCGGGGGTTTCCCTAATAAAAAGTTTCCGTTTCGTGTATCAAACATGGTATGTCTCGGTCGTAAATAAAAAGGGAGCCCCTACAAATCGTGTTAAATCAGAGACCTTCATGTGGACCCGACTTTTGTATGCAGAGATTTTCGAGGGAAAGTTTGGAAACTACTTAACGTTCAAATTTTGTGCTCTTATCGGACTAATAAATATCAAAACGAGAAAAATATGAAGCAATTCATTTCTCAACAAATTAAAATCCTGAGATACAAACCATAGGACTTGGGAACAAGAGGTAATACACAAGTAACTTTTGTGGGCAGTGTTAGCATCTAACTTCTAGTTAAACAATGATTTCGATTTTACGCTTAGTTTGGGAACTTGTGAAAAATCAAGGATGACGATTTTTATCCGTATGGTCTCTTCTCCTTGAAGTGTTTCTACTCGTTGACCCTGAAAATTATCAACAGATATGAATTGATAATGAAAGTCAAAATAAACCGTCACATATAAATGAAAAATACAAAAAGAATAGTAGTAGTTGGTATCTATGAAAATCGGATAACGGAGCGTTTTTAAGAATAAATGATTTTAATATTTCTCTTGAAAGTCATTGCTACTTTACAACGTCAGTAAAGAGAGGTTTTGAAATTATTTATCTTTTAAGCGTGAGGTGATGACATTGCGTGAGGACACGGCAATACCTTAGTCTGGGGGATTTTGATGAGTGCTTAATCACACATCCTTTTTAGACCTTTATTCAGACCAAATACACGAAATACTAACCAAATATGCCATGAGAATGTGTGTTTTTGTATTTGTGTATGTGCAGGTACGGATATGAGAAAAATGAACGAAAACAAAGCAAAACCGACAAAAACGAGCATGAGATTGGAAAAGGTCAAAAGACTAAGCCGAGGAAGAAATTTATCCAAGAAAAGCCCATAACGACAATTCTAATTCTTAAATATTCAAAGAATGACAAAAGGGACTCTTGGTGGATGCGTGAAGTTATTGACATGAAAAATACTCCAAGTATTCACAAGCTGTCGACTTTGATCCTTTGAAGAACTTAGGAAGAAAAGTCAACTCTATTCCTCCAAGTTACTAGGTCGTTACGTTTAATATTAAGTTGTATTAGTTACATTTTATAATGTTTTAGGCTTGAATTTTATGTTTTGTAAAGGTCTAGGGGCTAAATATGCAACAATGTAAAAGATTAGTGAAGCCCTAGCCCCTAGCCTATAAATAGAGTTGTATGCCTCATTTTTGAGGTTGGTTAGTTTTTAGTTTTGGTTAGTTTTTAGGGTTGTTGAGGGTTGGGCCTCTTAGTATAGGAGTAGTGTAATTTTATTTTTATGAAGTCATTTTTATTTTACTTTCTCTTTCTAGCTTTATCTCTCTAAAAATCTTTAATTTTTAGTTGTTAAATTTGTGTTTTTATTGGTGGGATTTATTGTTTATGGTTAAACTAGTTTGATTAGTGAAAGATTTGGTGAAAAACATTTATTTTTAAGCTTTATTTTGGATCAAAATGATGTTTTGTTATGGTTTTATCGAGTTATATTTTAAATAAAAGTTTTCGAATCTGATATTTTTTTTAAATGTATATCGAGTTATGTATTTTTCAAGCAAGGACTGTTTTGCAAATACTATTTTCGAGTTAGGATTCATTTTGTTTTAGTGGATATCGAGTTTGACTTTATTTCTTTAATTTCTATCGAGTTTGTGTTGTTTAAAATAGTGTCGAGTTAGAGCTTTTCTAGTTTCTTCTATCGAGTTTGTTGTCTTTTTAAGTCCATCGAGTTAGTTTTTTTTTGTTCTATCGAGTTAGGTCCTACAAGGGTTTATCGAGTTAGGATTTAAAATGTGTCTATCGAGTTAACATGTTAAATACATATCGAGTTAGGGTTTAGGTAGTGTCTATCGAGTTTGCTTTTTTTTCTTCATAAAAATGGTTATCGAGTTAAGTTTTTTTTATTTTTACCAACTTTCATTTTATTTGGCGAGTTAGCCAAGATTATCAAGTTAGATAATCGTTGCCTCATCGTTTATCGAGTGAGGTTTTCTTTTCTTAATATCTAAACGAAACTCTGCTGATTTTTTCTAAAATTTTATCAAGTTAGGATTTATTTTATAACTAGTTAATATCTTTTTATTTAGTCACGTTATCTAGTAAACATTTTTAGTTTAATAATAAATAATTTTTATTTCTTTTACATATTTCCGTTTTAATTAGTCTTTACATCCTTTTTCATTTATAAAAACAATTAAAAAGCCAAAAATATAATTTTCCTTTACGTTATTTTTCTTTTATATTTTCTTATTTAGAAAAATTTAATTTGCAATCGTAGAACTAGTGTCACTTTTATTTTTATTTTTATTTTCAAATTAGTCGTGTTAAGTTTTCTTTACGTTTTCATTTCTCTTTCACTTTCGAGTATGTTTATTTTATTTGCTAATGTGTTTTGCACTAGTTGCTCATTCTCTTTGCTTTAATTACAATTTTATTCTCATTTGTAGCATAATCACCAACCAAAATATCTCTTCTACCCTTATTCACTTCACAAGATTCACAAACCGTGTCGACAAGATCAATTCAACGTTTCGTTGGGAGAACGACCCGGGGAACATACTTTCACCGGTATTTCTTCGGAAAAACAAACAATACTATAAAAACATTCGAATCAATACCCAAGGAGATGAGTTTACTCTCGAAACTTGCTATTCTTATAATTGAGAATAATAACTTAACAGGTGGAATCCCACCTTTCTTGGGGAATATTACATCAATGGAAATATTCTCTGCTACAGGGAACCCGTTGGGTGGGAGCATTCCAGATACCTTAGGTCATTGGAAAAGCTTGATGCAATTTCACTCTGGTGGCTGCAACTTATATTGAAGCATCCCTCATTCCATTTTCAACCTCTCACTCCTAACTAATTTTTCCTTAGCTGAAAATAACCTCACTGGTAGTCTTCCTTCAGAAATTGGTAATCAGCTTCCAAATCTTGTGTTCCTTCAGTTATGGGGTAACGAACTAACCGGAGTTCTTCCACCTTCTCTTTCTAATTGTTCTAAATTATGGCATCTTGAAATGAGTTACAACAATTTTAGTGGGAAGTTGACTATCGACTTTTCAAAACTAAGAGATATTTATGAAATTAGATTATTTGATAACAACTTCCATGGACACGGAGAAGCTGATGACTTGAGGTTTATCGATTCTTTGAAAAACTGCACCAAATTAGTAACTTTACAGCTTTATAATTGCAACCTTATAGGAGTGCTTCCGATATCTATAGGTAATCTTTCTAATCAACTCAGCTATCTAAGTTTAGGAGGCAATCAGTTATTTGGAAGCCTACCTTCAAGTATAGGTAGTCTAGTTAGTTTGACCTCTTTGTCTTTAGATAATAATAGATTCAAAGGAAACATCCCCACTAGCGTTGGTAAACTTCAAAAGCTACAAGTTCTTGGTCTATCTACAAATCAATTTTCAGGGCCTATCCCTGATGTCATCGGGAACCTATCATTGTTGAATAAACTTTATTTATATTCCAACAAATTAGAAGGCCATATTCCATCAAACCTTGGGAATTGTAAAGAACTTATTGGGTTAAACCTAGCAGACAATAGATTCACTGGAAAAATACCCAAGCAACTTCTTCAACTTCCATCACTAACTTATTTTTTAGATCTTTCTCACAACAACATGTCTGGTTCAATTCCATCAGAGATTAAAGATCTCAAGTTGTTGAGCGAGCTCGATTTATCTTATAATAAATTATCAGGTACCATTACTAGTAGCCTTGGTGAGTGTATTAGCCTTGTAGAGTTGTACCTTAGTGGCAACATATTTGAAGGCATAATACCACCTTCATTCAGTTCCTTGAGAGGATTGAAGGTACTCGACATTTCTCAAAATAATTTATCAGGTAAAATTCCTCAATTCTTAGACAAATGGAATTCCCTAGAATTTTTGAACCTATCCTTTAATGATTTTGAGGGTGAAGTGCCGGTTGTAGGAGTGTTTGCCAATGGAAGTGAATTTTCAGTTTTGGGGAACAATAAGCTTTGTGGGGGTTTGGTTACACTTGAGTTACCCAACTGCAAGGAGACGGGTAGTAAGAAAAATTGGTTTCCTTTCTTCATATTAGTCATTGTGATTGCACCGACTTTGCTCATCGTATTATGTTGTGTGTATCTTTTTTGTAAGAAGAAACGCAATAGTCATCCATCTCAATCTTCAGGGAATGAAAGGTTCTTGAAAGTTTCATACAATCAGCTTCTCAGGGCTACTGATGGGTTCTCTACAGCAAATTTGATTGGCGAGGGTGGGCACAGCTCTGTTTATAAGGGAATCCTCGATTCTATTGATAATAAATCTGTTGCAGTTAAAGTTCTACATCTTCAAAGTCGAGGAGCGCACAAAAGCTTTATAGCAGAATGTGAAGCATGGCGTAATATTAGACACCGTAATCTGTTGAAGATAATAACTTCATGTTCGAGTACTGATTTCCAAGGCAACGATTTTAAAGCGCTAGTTTACGAGTTTATGCCCAATGGAAGTGTACATGATTGGCTTCATTCAAGTGCATATACATCGAAACTGAACCTTCTTCAAAGAATAACTATTCTTAGAGATGTTGCCACTGCACTTGATTATCTTCACAATCGCTGCCAAACAACGATTGTTCACGGTGACTTGAAGCCAAGTAACATTCTACTTGATGAAGATATGGTGGCTCATATTGGAGACTTTGGTTTAGCTCGACTACTTGGTACAGACTTAAACCAAAACCGCTCATCCGGGGTTAAAGGAACAATTGGTTATGCACCTCACGTAATTCCACTTTTATTCCACGATGCTTATATTTATTTACAGGTTAAAGTTTGTAAATTAATTAATTGTTTTTAATTACTAGAGTATGGTATCGGGAGCGAGATGACAAGTTGTGGGGACGTCTACAGTTTTGGAATATTATTACAAGAGGTGATGACTGGGAAAAAACCGACAGACGGCATGTTTAACGATGGTCTTAGCCTTCATAAATTTGCTTACATGGCATTACCGGATCAAGTAATCGATGTTATTGATAATGATGTAATTGTGTTGCAAAGTACGGAAGCGAATGCACTGAAAGTGGAAGAATGTTTGGTTGCAACTATCAAGATTGGAGTATCGTGCTCTGTGGATTCGCCACCACAACGGATGAAAATAGAAATTGTTGTCAATGAGTTGCAGCGTATTCTCGATGTGCTTCAAAATATACAAGGTACTCTGTTTCCCCTTTTTGTAAAATCTGATTTTACATGAGTTTGTTAACAAATCATCACTAAGTTAGTTTTATTTTTGAACGATTTCAGGTCAAATACCAAGCTTTCTTAGTGAGATTTGAAAGTAACTGCAGCAAGAAGCCAGTGCATGTCTTAGACTCATAGTTATATAAAAGTTACTTGGTCAAATATGTTTGCTAGTGTGTTTTAATTTTCTTGTTGCATAAGTACTGTAACAGAGGTAACAGTGCATTTACATTCCTGATGACTTATCATATGTATCGAACATGTTCATGATTAAGAAAAAGTGTTGGGATAACCTTTGGCAGGACATACTATAATCTTGAATCCTTTCATGGCTCTATATATTTATTTGCTTTGTTGCTGCAAGTACACTTTATTTTATTTTTTATTGGTTTTTTTTATGTCATCTGTCAAACATGCACTTGGACATTATGGGTTTTTGTTAGGCGTTTGTGTTTAAACTGTTTTTGTAAACAACGTTCAAGTAGAACTGACCCTTGATATCTTAGTGCAAGAACATATGGTGTATCTGCATAATGAATTTTATTGAAAGTTGTAATCAGATTACACTAACTCAGAAAATTCCACAATATACTTGATTTCGAGTCAACTTAACATTCTTAACTACATGTATCAACTAAGAATGACTGATATTGGGAGCATTAAACAACACAGGGAGTGTGACTGATATTGGGCTAAAAATCACTGAGTTCCCGTTAGACCCCCGCAGCTCGCTAAACTGCCCCTAACATGTGAAGAATTTAGTTGTGTAAACAAAGTTATAACGATTGTATCTATGCTCTCAGTCCCGTCTGTATTCTTTAGTTCATAAGCCCAGCCAGAAAAAAGCGAGGATGCACATGGAAAGTTTTTTGTGCCTGAACCTAATCATCTAACGTGAACCCAATCCACTTAACTTTCACCACCTCATGTCATTTCTTCTTAAGTTTGGTTTTTACCTGTTATACCTTTTTTAATACTTTTAAGGTTTATTTTGTTTGTGCCGCAGTTAAACATCTGTATCACCATGTTTTCATTCTTTATTCTTAATTATTTACTTTAGTTTAAGTAAAGATTCCTTTAGAAGTTCTAATTCTGGTAGGTTTTTCCGGTAAGAAAAAATGTTACGTGTTCAACAATTCGATGAAAGTTTCAAGCACTAGTAATTGCTTTTCATTTGTAGTCAACAATTCGATGAAAGTTTCAAGAACTAATTATTGGTTTCCTTAACGGCCCTTACCTTTTGAGACGGTGAATGATAATATTTTTGAGATAGAGGGATTATTGCTTTTCATTTGTAGTCAAGCATAAGGTAAAAGATATGACCATAACCGTTCATGGTCATTCCATGTTTGATAGCATTTGATGATTTTTTTATGAATATACAAAGGTGTAAGAAGTTTCATATACGTTTTTGATAGTCCAATTGCAGCCCGACTGACTGGGAACACCTGAAGAGCATCCGTTCCCATTCTAGGGTTATACACCTTCATTTTACCATACCCCGTATCAATCACATGATAAATACCGTCGAATGTTAGCGATGCTTCTGCTATGTTTGTAGCCACGATGCATTCGCGGGCACCATCCTCAGGTTTTTGGAAGATTTTGGCTTGTAAGTCGGCTGAAAGTTGGGAGTAAGTCGGGAGGATTAATAAGTTGGAAACCGTCTGTCTTGTGGAAGTAACGAGCTGTTCCATACGTTCGGCTAAAGCATAGCAGGTCGCTTTAATTTCATCTTGACCCGTCATAAAAATAAGTATGTCACCAGGTGCACTTGGATTGTCATTGCATGTTTTATAGCAGCTTCAGCATAATCTTCACATTGGGTTTTACTGTACAGGATTTGTAACGGGAATGTTCTTCAAGGAATGTTAAAGATTGGGACACTGCAAAGATACAACTTAAGATATTACACATTTATACCACAAATGATAAATGATACGAAAGCCATGGTGACATGAAACTAGAGGTGGCATGTTGGACTAATTTACTTATCAGTCAAACCGGGGAAAAAGCATCCCAAAATGTATTTTTAATATGCATAGACGCGCCAAAATCACTTTACTAAGATATAAGATTAAGAAACATAAACTCTGTAATTATATTCGACACGCTTATTATTTATTGAAAAATCACAAAATATGGGAAAAAAAAAAAGTGTTTCAGGCCAACCGACCACATATGTAGTAAAAAAAATACCTGTTTTGAATTAAACCATTTAGACCCATTAATTAAACCGCCCATTTCGCCACCTCCGCATGATATGTTCGATCTAAATAAGACAGTAAAATATCGGTTTCTAGTTTTCAGTATAGTGAAACTGATTCTGGTAATTTAGATGTCAAATGATCAGTTAGTTTTGGGTAAATAGTTGATGAGTAAGCGACTAGCATCATGAGAACTGATTATGATGATCAGATAATACAGGGGTTATAAGGTTATTCTAATCCTAATTTTTCATTGATTTTTTTTTTCATTTTTTGGGTTGGAAAGGCAATGCCAAACACCCCCTAATCAGCTGAGACTGCAAGTTAGATTTTGGAAGGAGAGATGTTGTATCAGTTGTTGTTGTTCCTATGAAATCTGACTTTCATCCTGGTATCAATTTGTTGCGCGAACTATATGAAGGTTCTTAAGAAATGAACCCACATGGAAGAATTTTATAAATAAAAACTACACTGGCACAGGCCTCTTTGACTGATATCATTTTAGTTTAACCAAACATGAGTTTCTGGATTCAAGTCACAACGGATGTGTATTTTTCGTATAAGCATACGTGATATTCATCCTTGTTTTAAGTTTTCAGATAAGTCATACAAGCACTAAAGGTCCACACGAAACTACCACTTTTATAGTGTTATCTATGCCATACATTCTTACATTTCCATAGTCATTGTCCATTGTGACTCTTATCTGCACATTGATCACAACTTAAAAACGTACAAGGTCATAGTCATTCTTAAATTCACACTCCCTCACCGAATGATATATCTAAAATGCAAGTTTCTGTAAAAGTCAAAGCCTATATTCAATGTTGACTGTAACACAGATACACTTGTTTTGACTTTATGGAGTCAAACTAATTTGAATTCAAAGTTTAGAAAGATTACTTCAGAAATCCATGGCAACTTCTGGATAATATAACAACTATGCTAATGTGTAACTACAACATTACTGCATTTGACATAGTAAAATTAGCTAAATCTTACTTTTATAATACGGAGACTAATAAGTTTCCAATCTAACTACACTTATTCACTGAGAACAATAACCAAAATTCTAGTGTTTAAGTAATTTCCTGCAGGAGGTTCAGATGCTACGGAAGGTTCCTTGCCGTAGCGTCCGGGGTCTTCGGTATCTGCAATGACACTAGAAACGCGTTAGCCTCGCCCCGGGTGTTATCCCAGGACCAAGCTCCGACGTAAGAGTAAGTAACGGGCTTAATTATATGTGTGTGTGTGTGTTTATAGAAAAGGTCTTAAATTCATGTGAATAAATGAGTTCTATTTATACTACTCCAAGACTGTACCTTTTTACTGTTGCGACACTGTGCGGGAGACAAGTAGGTTACTATTCCTGACCTCTAGGGTATGTTCTGACAAGCCACCCTATTGTTAGGGTGTCAGATGGATTATCCCACGTGGTCGACACAATCCCGAGATCTAAGGGATTAACGGACGATTTTGTCTAGTGGGTCCGGTGTTGCCCCGGATAATGGATCCGTCCGGACACATGACCGGACGGATACATACACGAACATGTCCCCCCCACTGTCGTGCCATAATTCTGAAGAATTCATGGGATGACATTTTGCTTTTATTTTTCGTCCGGTAGCGTTCGTGTCCCTTCGTCTTTTTACCCCATGTCTTTTGTAAGGGCCAACTGTTCACAAGGGTTTTGGGCCTAGCCCACTATATCAAAGCCCATTAGGAGTTAGTGGGTGAAATATGTTTTACTGTGATGCGGCGGATGTTGACACGTGTGGAGAGAGCCTTACGTGTGTGGCCAAGATCAATCTGCGTGTAAGATTGACTGACGTGACGTTTCGTCTTTTTCCTTCAAGACCCTATATAAAAGGTTCACTTGATTTCATTTTTTACCGTTTTCACATTGGCTTTGTGCGTGTAAATTTGCCATCTGCTTCCTCGTTTCCCGTTCAGGTGCGTTCTTAATTTCTTGCCTATTTCCCCCTGCGGTTAAGTTATCTATTCCTCTCATTTTCACATGGCCTCTGAGTCATTACATGAGGGTGCGTCCGGGTCAGCGCAAGAAGGACCCTCCGGTTCTATGACGGAGGAGGTTATTCCTAAGTTTGATATGCACACGTATACCTCTACCATGACGGAGGAGGACGTAAGAGACGTAGCGAGGTTATATGGGATTCCGGAGGATCTTCATCCAAGAGTTCCTCCGGAGGGTATGACTATGAATAAACTTCCGAATAACGCTATTGGTATATATGAGCAGTATCTGGAGTTTTCTGGGGTTCGTGTTCCTTTTTCTACTTTGCTCCTTCAGATTATCAAGTACTTCCGGGTGCATCTTTCTCAGTTGGTTCCGATCGGCTTGACCAAGGCTATTTTGTTTGAAATATATTGCCGGAGCCTGGGCTTCCCTCCTACCTTGACTTTGTTCCGGTTATTTTATACTCTTCAGAAGCAAGGTCATTGGTTTTCCTTTGCCCGTAGGACTGGTAGAGCCGCTCAAAAGAGGATTTTCAACGAAACTTGTTCAAGTTTGAAACACTGGAAGGATAGATTTTTTCTTATTGACCGTAGGGCCATTCCCGATGCCATGGCTTAGAGGCATCATGATTCTAGCGTCGCCGATAACCCGCCGTTCGGAGGATCTAATGAAGAGCATGTGGCCTTACTGACGGAGACCATCATTGATATCCGGCCCATTCATTCGGCCTTGTTGTTTGAGTCGGGATTGACAAAGATCTGGGCGCACCCGGAACTGCATCCTTGTTTTAAGGATTATGAGGGAAATGGTAACACACCGTCTATGTACTTGTTTTATCATTATTGTCATCATATATATATGTTTTTTTTATTTACCATCGTACTTTTCCCCTTTATATTTGAGACTTAATTTCCTTCTTTGCAGTTTTCACTATGTCTCGGTATCTCAGGTTTTCTTTGGTGGAGGGTTCCAGGATTGGGAGGGGTGCAGCTATAGCAGAAGGTGAGGTTATCCCTCAGCACACCCCCCCCTTGCTGCTGATAAAAATATTCCGAACAAGACCGGGCTGATGAAGGTTGCTGAGAAGGCTGATCAGCGGGTGTTGGATACTCGCCTGGCTAAGGAAAGGAAGAAACAAAATGCCCCTCCTCGACAACCCGCTAAGAAGCGTCCGGCTGGTGAATCTACCCGGCCGTCCAAGAAAAGAACCAACTTGACAGTTGTTGAAGATGTTGACTTGACATCTGATGAGGATGAAACTCAGACTCACTCTCCCTCACCCATCAACATTCATCGTCCAGAAGAAACTTCTGTGACTCATGAGCAGCAGGATATTTTGAATGTTGAGACGATGGTAGAAACAGGAGTTGAAAATGAGGATGATGCCACTGGCGAGGGCGGTGGGAGTGGTCCGGTGGGCCCAGCCGAAGGGGTTTCTAACGCCGACCGTCCTTTTCCCGAAGGTCTTCATGCTTCATCGTCTGGTGGCCCAAACGCTCAATTCTCTAGGGGGACGGGGTCCGGGGGTAAGTAGCTCTCTTCTTACTTTTAGTTGTATTTGTATTGCTTTTATTATTATTATTATTATTATTATTATTATTATATATATATATATATATATATATATATATATATTCTGATTGTTCGTTTCTGTAACACCCCCAATTCATGAATGCAGCGGAATTCAAACTGGGTATTACTCGACGGCACAATAGTCACAATAATAGAAAACGAACTCCAATTGAGTCGTTTTAAAAGATTTATCATTCAAATTGTATAAATATCAGAGATTTACAAAATGAGGTCCCAAATGGTTCCATGTTTACAATGTATAATAAATGTGTTTTTGAATGATAATAAAATTTATAGCCCTCTTGAGTATCCGTGTCCTTCCGTACCATCCTTGATCGTCATGAACTTGAAATACATGCTTGAGAGGTCAACACAAAGGTTGAGTGATATTCATAGAGTTTGTTTAATGTTTGAACACAATGTGTTGGTAGTAAATCGTTGAACACAATAATCGTAGTGTTTGTAGTTAAATCGTTTGAACACAGTAATCGTAGTGTTTGTAGTTAAATCGTTTGAACACAATAATCGTAGTGTTTGTAGTTAAATCGTTTGAACACAGTAATCGTAGTGTTTGTAGTTAAATCGTTTGAACACAATATGTTGGTAGTGTGAGCTATAGACTCACACCAAGGTTTGGAAAACAAAACAGGCAGGCTACGTTATTATACGCCCATAAAATGTATTATACACTAAGCTTATGACACCAAAACGTTAACGTGTACCAATATCGATCGGCAGATTTATCCCGGTAGGTACTTTGCCGTCATACCTAATGTCTCAAATATTAATGCATTTGTTTGAACTTAGTCAAAACAAATGGGATTCGTCTATCCCAATAGGCCTATTCACAATATTCGCGCTCACTCGCAAGTAACCCTCGCAAGTGATTAAATGGTTCATAATAAGGGATCTTGGTTTGGCAAGGATGTTACTTAGTGATAATAAAACATAGTCGAATAGCATACAGTAGAAAGCATTGTGTTCGAGTAGAAAAATAATAGCATGTATTCCCCCCAAGGGTTTGTAAAATAGTTAAACAATAGAAAGTGGGGCTATGAACTCACCTTAAGTTAAGATAGCAAGTAATGAATGTAACGGTTGAATCGTGTAGGTTTCTACGAGCAACCTATAATAGAATGTCGCGACTTAGGATCGGAGTAAAGAATATGAAGTAGTGCCTATTTATATATATCTTGCATTTAGCCCATGATGTGGTATGATGTATAATGTAAGTCTTTGAAAGAAAAGATTCATGAACATGTATGTTTTGTATATCGTTTACTACCGTTCGGGCCGACATAATTCAGAAGTCATGTTAGTAAGCGTTCGAGGAGCCAGGACACTTTAATTCGTAAATCCACAACTCAACTCGACGGCTTACATAATGAACTCCTCACATGAGGCTCCCTACTATTGTAGTAGTTGATGAAATATATAGATATAAGTTTTGATCCGAAAAGTTACATGTCCGATATTTGAATAAACTTAGGAAAGTTTATTAGTACATGAAGATTGTTATTAGGGTATGTTTCATAAGTCTTGTATGACCATTTTTCTTTGTAATATCTCATGGTTCCTTTTTAAGTGAAGTAGATCCAAATTGCTTGTTCAATATATCGCCAATTCCTTGTTTCATGTTTACGCCTATGTAAGCTTACATGGTCATTTCGTCATGGCCTAGCCATGACCTTTGGTCCTTGTTCCAAGGTCATGAGACACAACCTTGGCTCTAGCCATGGTGGTGGTCTTGATTATAGGTCATAAGACCTCTTGTTCCTTTTAAAGTATAACCATAATCTAGTGACTTTCGCCTAAAAATGGGCTGTTTAGAATTTGAAGAATTTTGTCACTCGGAAAGCGTTTTTAGGGCTCGAGCTTCTTTATTCCTGAACGAAAACGTCGTTCCGGACAACTTTCGTGTTTTAACTTTTTGATGAATCGGACCAGAAGGGCCTCGAAAAAATACGGATTTTGATCAGAATGCTATTTAGGCAGTTTTGCCGGAAATCTTTGGTAACTTCAAATGGGCGTAACATCATGGACATTCATACAAGACATAATATAGCAAGAATAACATGTAAATGATATGAACATGATTAATTAACAAAAAGCATGTTAGGGTTTGGCTCACAACTTTTGGCTTTCAAAGATGAAAGGAAGTTAACATGTAAGGATAGGACTTTGATAGACTTGCTTCAACCCACTTCACTTCATGCAATCTTTCTACCCTTGTAATCTTGAAAGATAGATGATGAAGGTTGAGGTGACTTGAGTGGATTCAAACTCAAGAGAAAATCACCAAGTATATGAGGTTATGGAAGTGTTTGATGAATGATAACCTAACTAGAGTTTCTACCTTGAACTTGCACTTGATTTCTTGCATGAAACTTGGAAATAATTAGCTAAAGAGAGGTTGTTTGTGTTGTGAACGACTAGGAGGGATGGGGAGGGCTTATATATGAGTTTGAGGAGGTGCTAGGAAGGTGCTAGGAAGTTGCCTTAAGGAGGTGCAAGTATTTAGGATATTTTCCAACACTTGGAGACCAAGTTTAACACATGTAACCAATCCAATAGATCAAGACTTATAACTTAGGCACATGGCATGGTGAATCACCCTTATACACGTTCATAAGATGGTTAGGGTGATTAGGTACTTAAACTTGGTATTATCTAGCTTACAGAGTGAGTTTTGGTCCCGGTAATCGCTAACGGTAAGTCGTTAAGTCATGAAACTTAAAATTGGGTATCGTAAAAATACGAAACTTGGAAGAATGGTTAAACTTGTCAAAATACTCCATAATAAAATATAAAATGAGTGGTAGGTTCCATTGGGGTGCTTAAACCCTGCTAAAACCGGAAACACGGGTCTAAAACGCGTAATACGTAAAACGTACGAATATTGCGTAAAATTGAGAAAAGTAAAATGTTACTTTTCTAATAGGATAAAAATGATTTAAAATGACTTATAATGTCTAGACTGGGCTCAGTCTAGTGTCGGTTGGTATTAAATGTCTTTTAGACATCAAACCGTAAGCCTAAAAATCAAGGAATGACTTATAATGTCAAGGAATGATTTTTGGTCAAAGGAGGAGGGAAAAAATATGTTGACTTTTTCTAATAAGTTGAAAACTCAAATCGTGTTAGAAACGCGTTTTGTGGTCTAACGGTTAATCGCCCATATGGTTAAGTGTTGGGTTTGACCAAGTGACACTGCTGCTACGAGACTCTGCTGCTGAGTAATACTGCTGCTACAATGAAACTGCTGCTAGTGTTAATGACTCTGCTGCTGAAGACAATCTGCTGCTTGGTGAAACTACTGCTGAATGGATTAACATTGTATACGATAGGATAATTATGGAATAGATTCTTTGTATAGTTTATCTATTTAGATTATTCTTATCTTGTAGAGAAAGGTATTGTAAACCTAGTAGGACTCCTTGTCCTATAAAAGGAGGATCCTAGGGTTAGATTATGTACGTATTATTATTCACTTCAAGGTTGTAAAACCCTAGCATTATTGAGTGCTCGTATTAATAATATTGAAGTGTTGAAAGAGAATTCTTAATCTTCTTAAGTTAAGATTTTATATTCCGCGTTTAAGCTTAAGTATTTGTTTAAGTTAACTTCTATATAAGATCGTATAAGCTCAACTGGGATCAACAAGTGGTATCAGAGCTTGTGATCTAGAAGTTAAAATCAAGAAGATTTTGTTTCTTTAAAGTTTGCTGTTCCAAATCGTTTGCATAAGATGGGTGATGAAACTCACATGGTGACTGCTTCAAGGGTTCCCATGCTCAATCCTTCTGAGTATGAGCTATGGAAGAGGAGGATCAGACAATACATTCGCATGATCGACTTCAACATGTGGAATGTGATTGTTAATGGTGATTCTGAACCAGAGAAGAGTGCTGATGGCAAGGAGATACCTATTAAGTCTGCTGAAGCTAATGCAACAAGGAAGCTGGAAATCAAGGCTCATAGTATTCTCTTAATGGGAATACCTAATGAATTTCAAATGGACTTTGATGATTGTGAAACAGGAAAAGCATTGATGGATGCAGTAGAATTCAGGTTTGGAGGGAATGATGCTACTAAGAAGTCCAGGAAGAATATGTTGAAGCATCAGTTTGAAAACTTTACTTCTGAATCTGGAGAAAAGATAATTGGTACATACAACAGGCTAAATCAACTTGTTAGTCATCTAAAGCTTGTTGGTTATGTTGTTCCACAGGAAGATGTGAATCTCAAGTTCCTAAGAAGTCTTGCACCTGAATGGAGTATGCATACAGTGGTATGGAGGAATAAGCCTGACTTTGAAACAATGAAGTTGGAGAGTCTCTATAACAATTTAAGGGTGTATGAATCTGAATTGGCTACTTCTTCTACTTCATCTTCTAGTACACAAAATCTTGCTTTTGTGTCCTCAAAATCCAAAGAGACACAAGAAACGCATTCTACTGCTTATGGTGTATCTACTGCTGATGTATCTGCTGCTAGTTCAAATGACAAGATTTCTACTAGTGATGTTGCTTTATGTGCATTCTTGGCTGAGCTTACTACTACCATAAGATCACATGTCATAAATCAAGATTTGGATCATATTGATCCAGATGATCTTGAAGAAATTGATCTCAAATGGCAAATGGCTATGTTGACTTTAAGAGCAAGAAAGTTCTGGAAAAAGACTGGAAGAGAAGTCAAATACAAGGCTAAGGAGAGTCCAGGGTTTGACAAGTCTAAGATTGAATGCTACAATTGCAACAGGAAGGGACACTTTGCTAGAGAGTGTAGATCTCCAAAGAAGAATGCTGAAGTTCCAAAGAAGACTGAAGAATCAAAGTCTGCAATGGTAGCTTGTGATGGGCTGGGAGAATATGACTGGAGTGATATGGCTGAAGAAGAACCAAATTTCTCTTTGGTTGCTGCTGTTCAACCCAAAGTGCATAACTTTGCACTTATGGCATATGGTTCATCATCAGGCTCTGACTCTGAGGTATCTAATGATTCTGAATCATCTGGATGTTCTTTTAAATCTTGTTCTGACACTATAGAAGTTCTTAAGGCTAGGAATGAGAGTTTAAATAAAGAAGTTGAACATCTAAAACTTGATAACTTAGGTTATAAAGTAGGTATTCAAAATGTTGAGAGAAGGTTAGAATATCTCAAAGAGTGTGAAAAGGAATATGTCGAACAACTTAATCTCAGAGATATAGAAATTTTTAAGAAAAATAGTGAAGTAGAAGTTCTTAAAAATAAGTTAGAAGAAGCTGAAAAAGAAAAAGAACAAGCTCTTGCTGAAAAAGATAAACATGTAGTAAGAGTACAAAAACAACAATATGCTTCTGATTTAGTTCACAAATCTATTGAGAATAATTTGATGAGAAAAGGCAGTGGAATTGGATATAATGAAGTGGCTCCTCCAGCCAAAAGTGCTTTTGCTCCACCAGGAAAAGAGCTATCCTTCATTAGTGAGCTGAATATTGAAAAACCTGTAGGTGAAAGTAGCACAAGTGTTAATGAGACACCTAAGGTTGAGGCTAGAAAATTCCCTGAGGCTCCTATTATAGAAGATTGGTATACTGATAGTGATAGTGAAGAAGAACAGGTTCAACCAAAACTTACAGTTAAAAAGGAAGAGATTCCTACTCAGGTTAAACCTAAGGTAGAACAGATTAAGTTTGTCAAGCCTGTGTTAGGAAATAAGCTTGCTAAGAGAATGGTAGAGTACAATGAGGTGCCTAGAGAACAATTGAGAAGTTTTAATAATAAGCCTAGAGGTAACCAAAGAAACTTCAACAACCTAGTTTCACAGAGATTAGGTAACCAGTTTGAATTACAAAAGAAGGCTTGTTATAAGTGTGGTAGTTTTGACCACTTGATTGGTAGATGTCCTGAACACCAAAGACCTGTTTGGAATCAATATTCAAGGGTGAATCACAAATATGTCACAAAACAAACTCACCCACATCCAAATAGAAACATGGTTCCTAGAGCTGTTTTGTTGAGATCTGGTGCTACTAGATCTATTTATGCTGCTAAACCAAATGGTGTTTTCAAATCAACAACTAGTTTTACTAGTGGCTCTATTGCTAGTAAGTATTCTGCTGCTAGTATGCACTCTGCTGCTAGCAAGCAAACTACTGCTAGTACAAAACTTTCTACTTCTGAGCCAAAACATCTTCCAAATACAGTTGTTGGTAATCACTTTTATGCTGTTAAGGCCTCAGCTTGCTGGACTTGGAAACCAAAATCTAATGTTTCAAATACTGTTTCCAAGAATAGTAGTGCATCAAGTGATTTAAAGAAATTTGATTATACTGATGCACAGGGCAGATCCAAGTCAGTAATGGCTTGGGTCATCAAGAGAAACTGATTTCTCTATTTTTCATGTGCAGGTCAATCTACTGGATGAGCTTAAGGATATGGTTATTGTTGACAGTGGATGTTCTGGACACATGACTGGAGATGAGTCTCAACTTGAAGATCTTGAGGCTTTTGATGGTGGTTATGTAGCTTTTGGGAATGATCCAAAAGGTGGAAAGATTGTTGGAATAGGAACATTGAGAACTGGAAATTTGGACTTTGAGAGGGTGCTTCTTGTGAAAGGACTTAAGTTTAACCTTTTTAGTGTCTCACAAATGTGTGACAAAAAGAATTTTGTTCTTTTTACAGACACTGAGTGTATGATTCTTTCTCCTGATTTTCAATTACCAGATGACAAATCTGTGTTATTGAAGGTCCCTAGAAAGGAAAATATATACAGTGACCATATTAAGAATATTATTCCTAAGAGGGCTCTAACTTGTCTAATTGCAAAGGCCACTATTGATGAGTCCAAATTATGGCATAGAAGATTGGGACATCTGAACTACAAGACTATGAACAAATTGGTAAAAGGAAATCTTGTGAGGGGTATGCCTACAAAGATTTTTGAGAATTGTGAAACTTGTGTTGCATGTCAAAAGGGTAAACAACACAGAGTTTCTTTCAAGTCCAAGACTATTAACACAAATACTGAACCACTACACTTGCTACACATGGATTTATTTGGGCCTGTATTTGTAAAAAGTCTGAATAAGAAGTCTTATTGTTTGGTTGTCACTGATGATTTTAGCAGGTTTACTTGGGTATTCTTTCTTTCAACCAAAGATGAAACCCCAGGAATACTCAAAGCTTTCATTACTAGAGTTGAAAACCTGCACAATCACAAGGTAAAGATTATCAGATGTGACAATGGTACTGAGTTCAAGAACAGTGAGATGAATCAATTTTGTGTGGGAAAAGGAATTCTTAGACAGTACAGTATTGCAAGAACTCCACAACAAAATGGTGTTGCAGAAAGAAGAAACAGGACACTTATTGAGGCTGCAAGAACCATGCTATCTGATTCTAAACTACCTGTACCTTTTTGGGCTGAAGCTGTGAATACTGCATGTTTTGTGCAAAACAGAAGTAAGGTAGTCAAGCCTCATAACAAAACCCCATATGAGCTATTTCATGGAAAGAAACCAATGATTGATTTTCTCAAACCATTTGGATGTCCTGTTACTATTTTAAACACAAAGGATCAGCTAGGCAAATTTGATGAAAAAGCTGATGAAGGAAACTTGGTTGGTTATTCTGTAAATAGTAAAGCCTTCAGGGTATATAATAAGAGAACCAAACATGTGGAGGAGAATCTGCATATCAAGTTTAGTGAAAACACATACAATTCTGCAGGGAAAGGACCAGAATGGTTATTTGATGTTGACATTCTTGCTAAAACAATGAACTATGTTCCTGTCATTGCCAATGTTGATAAACCACAGGAAGAGTTTGTTGTGATTGAGAAATTGAAGATTGGTCCAACCTTTGTACCTCTTCAGAAGGAACAAAGCTCTCAAGATGATGTGGCTTCTCATGAAAAACCTAAGGAAACTGAAGAAGGTATTGTCATACCTAATGAAGTAGAAAAAGAAACTCCTGAAGTTCCCAAGGTAGTTGTTGATGTCTCTCCTAAACAGCCAGAAGACTCTACTGCTGACTCAGATGAATCTACTGCTAGGCCAAAAGATACAACTACTGCTTCACCACATTCTGCTTCTAAGCCCACTAACTCTACTGCTACTTCTTTGTCTCCTAATTTGGACACTCAGGGTAGATCTATTGATGATACTATCTATCCTGATGATCCAAATATGCCTGATCTTGAGAATATTTATTATGACACAGATGATGATGTACTTGATGGTCAGTTATTTGGAGCTGCTGCAGATTTTACTAATTTGGAACTCAATATTCCTATTAGTCCTACAACTACCACAAGATTACACAAGGATCATCCAAAAGAACAGATCTTAAGTGATCCAAAATCATCTATTCAAACTAGGCAAATGACTAAAGCCTTGAAAGATCCTCAACATCAAAGTTTCTTTGCCAGATCTCTGCATCAAAGAAATAGTCATAAAGATCTTCAAAATTGCCTGTTTGCATGTTTTCTTTCTCAAGTTGAACCCAAAAATACTTACAAAGCCTTACAAGAAGCAAGTTGGGTGGAAGCAATGCAAGATGAGCTTCTACAATTTAAGCTGCAAGAAGTTTGGACTTTGGTTGAACTGCCAAATGGAAAAAGAGTGATTGGCACAAAATGGGTTTTCAGATGCAAAAGAGATGAGAGAGGAATTGTCATAAGAAATAAGGCTAGGTTAGTAGCACAGGGATACACACAACAAGAAGGTCTTGATTATGATGAGGTATTTGCTCCAGTGGCAAGAATAGAAGCAATTAGACTATTCTTGGCTTATGCTTCATACAAAGATTTTGTAGTGTATCAAATGGATGTGAAAAGTGCTTTTCTGTATGGGACCATTATAGAAGAGGTTTATGTGTCTCAACCACCAGGCTTTGAAGACCCTGATCATCCTGACAAAGTTTACAAGGTAAATAGAGCAATGTATGGCCTACATCAAGCTCCTAGAGCTTGGTATGACACTTTGTCAACATACTTGCTAGACTCTGGGTTCAGCAGGGGAAAGATTGATAAAACTTTGTTTCTCAAAAGACAAAAGGATGATATTTTGCTGGTTCAAATCTATGTTGATGACATCATCTTTGGGTCTACAAACAGAGCTATGTGTGTTAGTTTTGAGAAGCTTATGAAGGACAAGTTTGCTATGAGTTCAATGGGAGAACTCACCTTCTTCTTAGGTCTGCAAGTTACACAGAAAGAAAATGGCATCTTTATCAGTCAGGATAAGTATGTCAATGACATTTTGAAGAAGTTTGGCTTTGTGGATGCTAAGCCTGCCAAGACTACCATGGAAAAAGATAAACCATTGCTGAAGGATGAACATGGAAAGGAAGTGGATATACACTTGTACAGGTCTATGATTGGATCATTGATGTATCTTACAGCATCAAGGCCTGATATCATGTTTGCAGTTTGTGCCTGTGCAAGATTTCAAGTGTGTCCCAAGGAATCACATCTCAATGCAGTGAAGAGAATTTTTAGATATCTAAGGCATCAACCTAAATTGGGCCTTTGGTATCCTAAGGATTCACCATTTGATTTGGTATCCTACTCAGATAGTGACTATGCTGGAGCTTCTTTGGATAGAAAGTCTACAACAGGGGGTTGTCAATTCCTTGGAAGCAGGTTGGTGTCATGGCAATGCAAGAAGCAAACAGTGGTGGCAAATTCAACAACAGAAGCTGAGTATGTGGCTGCTTCAAGTTGTTGTGGCCAAGTTTTATGGATGCAGAATCAATTATTGGATTATGGGTACAATTTCATGAATACTAAAATCCATATTGATAACAACAGCACACTCTGCATAATTAAAAATCCAGTGTTTCATTCTAAAACAAAACATATTGAGATAAGGCATCATTTTATAAGGGATTGTTATGAAAAGAAGTTGATTCAAATTGTTAAAATTCATACTGATAACAATGTTGCTGATCTTCTCACTAAACAGTTTGATGTGGGGAGGTTTCAATTTTTAATTGCAAACATTGGTATGATTAATCTTTGAAAAACTTATCTCTGTGTTTTTGTTAAAGTTTGTAATGTATGTGCTGTTTGTTATTCTGTTGCTTGTTACTATGTATATGTTTGAGATATAATGTACTATGCTGCTCATTGATTTTCTCACTCTACTGCTAGTACATATGTTGGTTGTTTGCTTTGTGGTGTTTGGTCTAACATTTTGCAGGTATACGAATGGTGATTTGCAAGAAATTGAAACAAGAAAGTTCATATCATTCATTCATTCAACAAGTACAAAGATCAAACATCAAAAGACAAAATACAAAAGCAGACATCATAACCTAACACCTACATCTTCATCACTTCCTAGGGCATGGAAGCCCAAGCACAACCTCTCGATCCTTTGGGAGAGGAGGGTTTTGTCTTGTTGGTCCAAGAGAAAGACCAGGTGATGGTTGTGGCCTTGCCCTTGAAGATTGTGGCCTTGGCCTTGAGGATTGT
Organism: Artemisia argyi; assembly: GCA_030686995.1. Classification (NCBI taxonomy): domain Eukaryota; kingdom Viridiplantae; phylum Streptophyta; class Magnoliopsida; order Asterales; family Asteraceae; genus Artemisia; species Artemisia argyi. The sequence goes on along the minus strand of CM060680.1, from coordinate 225,512,771 downwards.
GGCCTCTCAGGTGTGGTAGGTGGATTGGTTGCTGGTTCTTCCTCATCTTCATCTGATGATGTGAAGATAAAGGGAGATTGATAATGATGCACTGGAGGAGGCGGTTGCACAAACGTCCAAGCTTGATCTTCTGATGATTCTGATGATGCTGGAGCTTTAGGGGACATAGGTTGTTTACCCCTTGAGGTGCTTGGAAGATCATGCTTCCTCTTGCGTGCTTGTTCTTTGGTTCTCCAACCAAATCGTGGAGGACGAAAGGGTGGAACATTAGGTTCCATTGGGGATTCATCCTCTGATGATGAATCAGAAGAGATATTGATTATTTCGGGTGTTGATTTCATTGTGTGAAGATTTGATTGTAAAGATGGATAGTATTGATTGTGAATGAGGCGTTTTTGAAAGAGATTAGGGTTTGATTGCATAATTTGGGGAAAAGATCTCGCCGGTTTTATAGGGATTACGGAGTGATATGTGCATTAATTGTTATGTATAGTTGACCAAGGTCCATAGTCAACTCTGCTGCTAGCTCCCGTTCACTCTGCTGCTAGTTCTATCACTCTGCTGCTAGTTGTGAATGATACGGTTCTGCTGCTATGATAGTAAGTAAGAGGGGTGTTATTTGTAACTTTCATCCGTCAGTTTAAAACCTAATTGACCTTCATAATTGGTTTTCATATGTTCTAAATTGAAGTTATCACAAACCCTTACACCAAATCATTCCACTAATCACAAATCCCCAAATTCTCTAAACCTAATTCATGGAGCTATCACGTACCTGGGTTGAGCAACACAATAGTGTGGTCGTTTTGAATGAAGAGTTGGTTCCTGAAGGTTTCACAGACATGGTAAAGTTTTTGAATGCTACTTCTCTTAGGTATGCACTCACTGTGAACCCTACTATATTTGTTTCCTACATCAAACAGTTTTGGTTTACTGCCAAAATCAAAACTATGAATGGGGAAAAACATGTCAGTGCTTTTGTAGATGGAGAAAAGATTCGTGTAACTGAATCATCTATAAGGGAATCTCTTCTCTTAGATGATGAGACAGAGACCACTTGTCTTAACAATGATGCTATTTTTGCTGGTTTAAAAGAATTGGGATATGAGGGGAAACATTCTAATTTAAAATTTCAAAAGGCTCTCCTCTGTCCTCAATATAAGTTTTTGATACATCTATTCCTTCATTGTTTGAGTCCTAAAACATCTGGGTGGCATGAGTTCAGTACTACCATTGCTTCTGCAATGATATGTCTGTGCAAAGGTCAACCATTTAATTTTTCAAAAATGATTTTGGCTGGGTTGTTTAAAGGTGTTGAAGATGGTTCTTATTTGCTATATCCAAGATTTCTTCAAATCTTTATTGAAAAACAAATTTCTAAACCAAGAAGCCATACTGCTGAATATGATGCTCCAAAATTGGCTTCAAGGACTTTTACCTTTTTGATTAAGCATGGCAAAAGTTTTTCTGGTGCACATACAAATCTGACTTCTTTTATGGAACAAATTGTGCACAACAACCAGGGTGAAGGATCAGGAAATCCCACTGATTCCCATCACACACCCAATGTTACTACATCTGTTACACAACCTACAAAACAATATACCCGTAGGAAAATCCAAAAGAACACTAATCTACCTCAGGATAGTGTTAGTATGGCTGTACCAGATGAGGCTGTCCTAGGTGATGGAGAGGACATGTTGGCAAGGGCTGTCACTACTGCTTCTAGCTTAGCAGCAGAGCAGGATAGTGATAACATCATTAAGACCCAAACCAAGGCAACATCTAGAGAAAAGGACTCTTATGAGTTTGCTTCTCCGGATGGTAACCCTAGCCAAATGGAAAACATAGGGGGCTCAGATGATCAAACTAGGTTTGATACTGAGTTTTTGTCCCAAGATTCACCTCTCGGACCAGGTTACACAGGTCGAAGTGATGAGGACAGGCCAGTGACTCATGAATTGACGGATCCACTTGTACATGATGACAATGTCAGGGATTCACCTCTCGGACCAGGTAATACAGGTCGAAGTGATGAGACTACAATGCAACTTATACAAGAATTGACGGCTACTTGTACCACATTGGGGTTGACATGTAAATCTTTGGAGGAGAAGGTTCTTAATCTATCTGGTGTTGTTGCTGATCAAGCCAAGGTTATCATCAAAATGAGAAAACAGATTAAGAGCTTCAAGAAATCAAGATCTTCAACCTCCTTGAAAAGATTGAAGAAAGTGGGGGCTAATCAGGTTGTAAGTTCTTCTGAACCATCTACTCATTTGGAAGAGGATGCTTCCAAACAGGGGAGGAAAGAGATTGTCATGGATTCAGGGGAGGTAAATCTTGAAAAAGTTGATAATGTTCAAGATATGGATGCTGGAATAGTTTCAGGGGAGGTTCCAGTGATTGAAGATATGGATGTGGATAGTCCTCAGAATGATGAAGACTTTGTGGTTGCTGATAAGTCTGGGAATGAAGTTGTTATGGAAAAGGTGGTTGCTGCACAAGAAAAGGTGGTAGATACTCTTAAAACTTTGGAGTCTGAGCAACTAGTAAAGGCAACAGGGTTGATGGGTAATGTGTTAAAGACTTTGGAAGATTCAGTGGAAAATGCTGCTATTGCTGACTCTACTGCTGTTCATGTTTCTGCTGCTAAGAATGTTGATGATTCTGCTGCTAGTGGAATAGTGAATACTGCTGAAGTTCAAGACTCTGCTGCTGGTTCTATGGACAATGCTGCTGCAGAGGCAATGGTCTTGCTAAGTAAGAAGACTACTGCTGACACCCATACCCCACAATTACCAACTCAATCATTATCACAACCTATCACAACAACAAACACAACATCAGCAACAAGAAAACCTCAAAAAGGAATAACAATAAGAGAACCTGCTGCTACTCAAAAGAAGACAATCATATCATCTTCTACAGATAAGGGTAAAGGCAAGGAAGTTGATGTTCAAAGGTGGATATATAAAGGGGTTGATTTTACTGATGTACCTTTTGATTCTTGGCCTAAGCCATTGCAAGTTGAACATGATGAAGCTGCTGCTATTCAAGCACAAGAGTTGATTAATTTGGAAGATCAAAAGCTGGCTGAGAAGGAGGATGAAGGATTAAGAATGTATAATGAATGGGATGATGAAAAGATCAGAATTGCTGCTGATATTGAACTAAATAAGCTTATCAAGATTGAAGAAAATGAAGTTCCAAATTTTAATATGCAATCTTGGTATAGTGAATTTGCTTCTAAGAAGAGAAAAGAGAATGCTGCTGCTAGAAGAAAGGTTAAAGTATTCAAAGGTCCAACTGTTAAACAGCAAAGGAAAGAATATGAAAGGTATCTAAAGAATATGGGTGGATGGACATTGGTGCAGTTGAAAGCTTATTCTGATAAAGAAATTTTTGACTTGTATCAACAAACAAAGAAGAGAACAGATACTTTTTATGCTATTGGATGTGCTGAGGATTTAGAACACATTGCTCAAATGAACAAGAAGTTGGTACCTGAAAAGATAGTTGAAGCAGAGCAAATTCAAGAAGCTAATGTTGTTAAACAGCTTGAGGGTGATGCAGCAAAGATTACTTCTTCTGTGCAAGGTGATAAAAGAAAAGGTGTTGTTCAAAAATCAATTGCCAAGAAGAAGAGAAAGATTGGAGAAGGAAGCAGTTCTATGCCTGAAGGTAATGAATTTAAACATGATTTTGATCATATTCCTCCAGAGCATTTGAAAGAACAATTGAAGGTTTATACTGTGGTTGGCAAAATGGAAGATCCTGAAGTTGTGGATGCTAAACCATTAGGAGTCAAATATCCAATTGTCAAAGTAACTACAGGGTATGATACTAACATTGGAACATTTCATGATGTCCAGAGATCTGATGGTAAGTCTCATAGATTTCTTAGATTTCAACAAATGTTACATTACTTTGATAGAGAGGATGTTGAAGACTTGTGGAAGTTATACAAGGCAAAGTTTGGAGCTAAGAAATTTGATGGTGAAAAGTATGAGATAGATCAAATTGATCATGTCTTAACTTCTTCTGATAATGTTTTGTGGAGAGCTCTTAAACTTATGTTTGAACCTTCAATGGATGATTCTGAATGGACAGAAATAGTAGAGTACAAAGTAAGAAGATGGAGACTTTTTCAAGACTCTGGAGTTCATGTGTTGGATATTGGACCAATTACTTTGTATATGCTAGCAGAAATGGATTATCCAGTGGTAAGATACTGGAATATTGTTAATCAGATGGTTAATAGTGATAAAACACTTAAGCTGCAGAAAGACTATGGTTCTGATGATCAAGCATTCAATTTGCTATTCAAGTATAAGAAGATATTTGATCAACTGAATTCTCAAGAGCTGAAGTGTTTGGAAGCATCCTCCAAGTGATTAATTGAGCTTTGAAGAAACTTGAATATTTAGAAATAAATATTAAGTTTAGGGGAGGATTGTTGGGTTTGACCAAGTGACACTGCTGCTACGAGACTCTGCTGCTGAGTAATACTGCTGCTACAATGAAACTGCTGCTAGTGTTAATGACTCTGCTGCTGAAGACAATCTGCTGCTTGGTGAAACTACTGCTGAATGGATTAACATTGTATACGATAGGATAATTATGGAATAGATTCTTTGTATAGTTTATCTATTTAGATTATTCTTATCTTGTAGAGAAAGGTATTGTAAACCTAGTAGGACTCCTTGTCCTATAAAAGGAGGATCCTAGGGTTAGATTATGTACGTATTATTATTCACTTCAAGGTTGTAAAACCCTAGCATTATTGAGTGCTCGTATTAATAATATTGAAGTGTTGAAAGAGAATTCTTAATCTTCTTAAGTTAAGCTTTTATATTCCGCGTTTAAGCTTAAGTATTTGTTTAAGTTAACTTCTATATAAGATCGTATAAGCTCAACTGGGATCAACATTAAGCGTGCTCATGTGAGAGTAGTACAGGCTTGGGTGACCTGCTGGGAAAAGTAATTAACCTGAAAATGCGAGTTGTTACAGTTTCCTTAGGTAATTTCTTCCGAAGGGGTGACATGTCTGCTGAGCCTTTCGTCCCCGCTTGGAAGCTGACGGCGGGTGTGAGTTTAAATGATGCTGAAGTCTGCAGAGAGTTAATGATTCATCTGGCTCCCCCTTCGGCTCGGGCGGAGCAGTCAGACTTGAAAGACTATCAGGCAACCTAGCGGGCCTGGTTCGAACTTTGCCGCAGCCATCTTGCTCAAGCGGACGTTCTTCAACATTTTGAGAACTTGAGTTATCATTATGCGCAGTTGCACAAAGATCATGAGCGCTGTGGGAGCCAAGCTGACCGGGTAAAGGAGCTTGAAGCTCACCTCGAAACTCGGGATCAAACTGTTGAGGGTCTGTCTAAATCCAACAGAGAACTTCAGCAGGAAAAGCAAAGTTTGGTTGATCGGACCGCTGAATCATCTGTCAAGTTGACTGCTGTGGAGAAGGAAAGGGATGATCTCTTGGGAAAGAACAAAGAACAACTTGTCCGGATTCAACAGCTGGAGGTAGCCTTATCACTGAAAGAGGCCGCCCTAGCTGAGTCTGAGAGGAAAGGAGTTGATCTTGCAAAGAAAGTGGAACAACTGACCGTTGAGACTAGCCAAGCGGAGATTCTGAAGTTTAACTACGTCCGCCAGCTTGTTCCCACCGTTGTCAAGAGACTTCGAGGTAGTGAGGAATATCAGATGGCTTGGGCCGAAGCCTTCAATGCCTCCTTGGATGCCGGATGGCTAAAGGGCATAAAATATGGCCGAGATCAAGATGAGGTGGATGCTATTATTGCCAATAATGAGAATTTTGAGCTGGAGCCTGCCTTAAACTTTAAGGAAATTTATGACGGCCTGTTTGACCGTCAGTTTCCTTATGTTGAAAAGATTGCTTCGTCATACCGGCTACCTCTCGCGGATCTCATGAATATCCTACCTGCTGGGGAAGAGGTTACTCCGGGTGCCGGAGCATCCGGGCCTGATGCTTCCGTTGAAGACGCTCCGAATCCGTAGCTTGGCTAGATGTTTTTTGTTTTAACTTTGAAACATTTTATTTGGCAATGTAATAACAATTATTGATCGGTTATGTATATATATATTTTGTAGGGTAGCGGCATGCTGTTCCCCTTCCTCTTTTTTCTTTATACATGTTGATTGTGAGTTTATTCTTTTTGTACTTGAAAGTCGTTGTCGTTAGCAATCTGCCTTAGATGCCGGATCGCGAGTTTTGCTTTGCCTTCTTGCCTTTAGCGCCGGAGGACTTCTGAGACTTGTTTTATTATTTGACCTACCTCACCTCTAGCACCGTAGCGCTTTTGGGGGAGGCGGTATCCTCTAGTGCCGGAGCGCTTTTGGGATTTGTTTTATTATTTGACCTACCTCACCTCTAGCACCGTAGCGCTTTTGGGGGGGGGGGCAGCATCCTCTAGCGCCGGAGTGCTTTTGGGACTTCTCTTATTTGTATAGATGTATGTGTGGTATCCGGACAAAGGTAGCTAATCTCCATCCGGATTTCCATATCACTATCAATAATCCATTGTTGAAAATTGCTCCCCTGCTCAATCGGAGGGAGACTTAATATCTGCATTAATCAAAAGTGCCAAAATATGACATAATAGTCTTACACTTGGAATTCTAAGCAGAATACATATTATAAGTAACATTTCCGGAGGTTGACAGCATGCCACTTCCGGGGAACTTCCTGATCGTCCATCGTCTTCAACTTATAAGATCCATTCTGATAAGCTTCCATCACCTGATATGGTCCTTCCCAATTTGGACCTAGCTTTCCTTGATCTTCTTGCCTACTGGCTTCATTTCTTCGGTAAACGAACTCGCCCGGTTTGAATGATACCGGACGGACTTTCCTGTTGTAATATTTTTCTATCTTTGTCTTATATCTTGCTTCTCTTACCGCTGCTTCTTCCCTCCTTTCTTGCAGTAGATCCAGGTTTAGGCGCATTTCTTCTTCATTCATTCCTTTTTGTATCATCATGGTCCGGTATGTGGGCATACCTACTTCCGCCGGTATGACTGCCTCGCTTCCGTACGTGAGGCTGAAGGGGGTTTCTCCGCTGCTTGTTTTAATGGTGGTTCTGTGAGCCCAGAGGACATTGGGAAGTTCATCTACCCAGCCGGCTTTCTCCCTTCCTAACCTCCTCTTAATTCCCTTCATTAGGCTCTTGTTGGCCGCCTCAACTAATCCGTTGGCCTGTGCATGGGCCACCGCCGTGTTTATTTGTCGAACATTTAATCGGGCACACCACCCTTTAAATGGATCATTGACGAACTGGGTCCCATTGTCCGTGACGATGATTCCGGGCAATCCAAATCTACAAACGATGTTGTCCCATGTGAATTTTATGACTTCTTTGCCTGTTATTCGTGTGAGAGGTTTTGCTTCTACCCATTTGCTGAAATAGTCAATTGCGACTATCACAAACTTGGCTTTACCGGTAGACTGTGCCAGGGGGCCCAAAATGTCCATTCCCCATTGATAAAATGGCCAGGGTGCCATGATGGATGTTAAGTGAGTCTTTGGCAACCTGGGAACGGAAGCATGAATTTGACACGAGTCACATTTCTTTATCTCTTCCCTGGCGTCCCTGTGCATGGTGGGCCAATAGTATCCCTGTCGCATGGCTTTAGCGACCACCGTTCGTGGCTCCGAATGCATGCGGCACGCACCCATGTGAATCTCCCGGATAACATAATTGGCCTGTAAAGGTCCAACACATCTGAGCATTGGTGAGAGATAAGATTTTTTGAATAGCACCCCGTCTTCCATCACATACTGGTTGACTTTCATTCTCAACGTTCGAGCTTCGTCTTTATCCTTCGGCCATACTCCCTCTTCCAAACAACGGACGATAGGAGTCATCCAATTCTCACCTTCTTCCTTCACGACCGAGTTTACCTCCTCTTTATCGACCGACCGCTTCGACAACACTTCCACAAGTATCTCCTTCGTCAAATGATTGAAGGCCACCGTAGCTAACTTACTTAGGACATCCGCCTTTTGGTTTTGTGATCGCGGGATGTTACAGATCGTGAATTCTTTGAAGGCCGATGAATACTCTTTTGCCTTGGCGAGGTACTTGACCATACTTGTGTTTGTGGCCGTATAGTCTCCGTTCAGCTGATTGGCCACCAACTTGGAATCTACACAAGCCTTTATACTTCGGACCCCCATATCCGATGCGATTCGCAAACCGGCCAATAATGCTTCGTATTCGGCCTCGTTGTTAGTGCTGGTGAAGTCTAACCGGAGCGCGTATGTGTACTCGGTCTTGGTGGGGCTAATGAGGACAAGCCCTGCCCCGGACCCTTTTGCATTAGATGCCCCATCGGTATATAAGGTCCATCGTCCATTCTCGTCTTTGCTTTCCTTCCGGGCGGGTTGCTGGAAATATGTTGGGGAATGATTTCCGATCGGAGCTTCTGATAGGAAGTCCGCCAGTACTTGTCCTTTGACTGCATTCCGGGGCATATATTCTATGTTGTAGCCGCCTAATTCAACTGAGTATTTGGCAAGCTTTCCGGATGCCTGATCCTTATTAAGGATTTGTTTGATGGGTTGATCCGTAATGACTTTGATTGGGTGGGCCTCAAAGTACCGTCTTAACCTTCTTGACATGTGTAGCAAGGATAGCGTCAGTTTTTCCATGGGGGCGTAATTTCTCTCGGCCTCATTTAAGGTCCGGCTAACATAATGCACCGGTTTTTGCCTTCCTTTCCTCTCGGTTAGAAGCACGACACTTACTGATTCGTCTGCCACCGCGAGGTATACATATAGGTTCTCTTTACGTGCCGGGGTTGTGAGCGACGGAAGATCCATGATGAGTTTCTTCATGTCTTGAAAGGCTTTTTCTGCTTCCTCCGTCCACTTGTACTTCTCTTTGTTCTCCTTGGTAATGTTCTTAAGGGTATCAAAGAAAGGTAAGGCTCGTTCGGCCGATCGAGAGAGGAACCTATTCAGTGCCGCTAGCTTTCCGCTGGGACTTTGCATTTCTCGGAGAGTGCGTGGCGATTGCATATCTAAAATGGCCTTCTTCTTCTTGGGGTTTGCCCGGATCCCTTCCGACGTCACAAGGTATCCTAAGAATTTTCCTTCTTCCATCCCAAACGAACATTTTTGTGGATTCAACTTCATGTTGATTTTCCTCAAATTGGAGAATGTCTCAGCGATATCCTCTATCATGGTCCTTTCTTCCCTATTTTTGATTACCATGTCGTCAACGTATGCCTCCAAATTTCTTCCCAACTGACTTTGAAATGCCGCGTCAACCAGTCGTTGGTAAGTGGCCCCAGCGTTTTTTAAACCAAACGGCATCTTGGTGTAACAGTATGTTCCCTGATCGGTGTAGAAGGCTGTTTTTTCCTCGTCTTCGACGGCCATCTGCACCTGATGGTAGCCCTTATATGCGTCTAAAAAACACTTGTACTTATATCCTACGACGGACTCAATTTTCCAATCTATGTCCGGTAGAGGGTAGTAGTCCTTCGGGCAAGCAGAATTAATATTCTTGAAGTCTACACACATCCTCCAACTACCATCAAACTTTTTTACTAGGACCGGGTTCGAGATCCAGGTCGGATATTTAACCGGACGTACTATCCCGTTCATCGACCTCCGCCAACACTGCACGGCTTCTGTCGGAGGCCAACACACGCCTTTTTTGGCTCACCGGTTCTACCGAGGGGTTTACATTCAGGCGGTGTTCCATTATACTTCTGGGGACTCCTGTCATATCGGCCGGCTCCCATGAGAACACATCCATGTTTTGGACGAGGACTGTTTTTAGAAGCTTTCGGGTTTCATAGGTGAGGTTTTTGCCAATGGTGACGAGCTGATCCGGATAGGCGGGGTTGACCATTATTGTTTCCGATACGGTTCCCTCCGGTTCTGTTTTCTTTTCCGTTTCTTCTTGCGCTAATAATGCTTGTTCCTTTTCCAACTTTCGGCACTCAGAGACAACGGTCGAGCGAGTTACTAGCGTTGCTATTCCCCTTGGCGTGGGGAACTTCATCATTGAATGTACGGTGGATGGCACAGCCTGAAGACTTCGTAACCCTGTTCTTCCTAGGATAACATTATAGGGAGACGATGCCCTTATGACCGTGAATTTCATCAAAGTCCTCCGTGATAACCCTTCGTTCCCGAACTCTACTTCCAACTCTATCTTCCCTAGGGGTTTCGTCACGTTTCCAGCAAAGCTTAACAAGTCTGTATGTGTTGGCCTTAACCGAGACCTGATGACTGGGCTAAGGTACTCAAAGCAGTGCTCGAACATGATTTCCACAGACGCCCCTCCGTCCACGAATATTCGCCTCACCAAGTACCCTTCTATCACCGCCTCCACTATGAGAGGTTCATCTGATAAGTCATCCGGGTGGACGGGAGGAAACGTGATAGGAGCTTTCATCCATTCTTCCATATTCTCGCGACCTTTCCTCTTATTCTTCTCCGGCCATACCGGGATCATATTGATCACTTTTCCTTTTAGGGGAACCTCATCTCTACGGTCGCCCCCTCGGTACCTCACATCCTTAACAAGGTGATTGAGCTTCCCTGATTCCAACGCAGCCTCTAGTTGCCTTCGAAGTTGGTTACAGTCATTCGTGTGGTGTCCCTTCTCCATATGGTAATCACAGAACTTGTTTTGATTTTCTTTCCTAGGCGGGTGGTTTAACGGTTTGGGTGGCGGTAACCGTAACTGAGGTTCGGTGGCTAGGATCTCTTTGGGGTGTTTGGTGAGGGAGTCTAAGGTAAGTCGTGGAGGGGGATATGCCGGGCGATGATGATGATCGTTTCTTCCAGGTATCATTGTGGGCCTATCACGAGGGCGGTAGGGTGTATACCCATCACGCCCTTGGTAGTTTTGTCTTCCCTCATTAAACTTCCTATCATTCCTGTACGGCCCTCTTTGCTGCTTCTCATCCCGGCGAAAGTTATAGTCCGTATGCTTCTTGAAAGACTCGGACCTTTCCCCTTTTGGTAACTCCGTATCGGCAAAAGCCTTCTCCGACCGGACAAAGTCATCGAGACGGGACATCATCTCTGTCACTGTTTTGGGGACCTTGTCAGCATATCGCTTAGCAAGTTCCGGCCAGCGGCATGCGTTCATGAAAGAGGAGATTTTCATGACTTCCGGGACTCCCAGAATAAAACCAGTCTCTGTGGTCCATCTTTCCTTAAATTCAGGGAGGGATTCATTTGCCCTCCGGACGATTTTCGTAATCTCCGTAGGATCCTTGAAGCAGGCTTTATGCAAAGCGAAGCGGGTCACAAACTGTTCTCGGAGATCCGCCCATTCATCGATGCTTCCTGGCGTTAGTTTATCGAACCACCCTCTTGCTCTTCCGTCTAACGTTTGTTGGAACATCCTGCACCATACCGGCATAGGCCATTCCCCATGCATGGCCGCTCCGGTAAAACGAGTGAGATGGTCCTCCGGATCTGTAGATCCGTCATAGAGCTTGATATGAGCAGGCATCTTGTGTTCCGGAGCGGAAAACTCTAAGATTCTTCGCGACAGTGGCGATCGGGATATTTCTTTAAATGGTTTCGACAAGTCTTCATCGGCTACCTTTACCCCGGTGACTATCCCTCCATTCTTCTTAACGACCCGATTATTTGGTTCGTCGTCCTCGAAATCCAGTCGTATGGGTGTGACGTTTTCTCGCCGGTTGTGTTCTACGATCATAGATTTCAGGGTGGATACATAAAGGTCGATTTGTTCCCTGGTGATGGGTGGGGTATTGGTCCTTTCCTCCCCGGAACCACCAGGCCCAAGGTTTGGTCCTCCGGGACCGGAACTCGACATTCTATAACCTAGGTAGATTGAATGCGGGTCCCACGGATGGCGCCAATTTGTTTAAGTAATTTCCTGCAGGAGGTTCAGATGCTACGGAAGGTTCCTTGCCGTAGCGTCCAGGGTCTTTGGTATCTGCAATGACACTAGAAACGCGTTAGCCTCGCCCCGGGTGTTATCCCAGGACCAAGCTCCGGCGTAAGAGTAAGTAACGGGCTTAATTATATGTGTGTGTGTATGTTTTTACTGAAAAGGTCTTAAATTCATGTGAATAAATGAGTTCTATTTATACTACTCCAAGACTGTACCTTTTTACTGTTGCGACACTGTGCGGGAGACAAATAGGTTACTATTCCTGACCTCTAGGGTATGTTCTGACAAGCCACCCTATTGTTAGGGTGTCAGATGGATTATCCCACGTGGTCGACACAATCCCGAGATCTAAGGGATTAACGGACGATTTTGTCTAGTGGGTCCGGTGTTGCCCCGGATAATGGATCCGTCCGGACACATGACCGGACGGATACATACACGAACAACTAGCTTTCGACTTTCCATTTAATTCCAATGCGATTCTTCACTACATATTGATCAAAAGTCAATTACAACTTAAAGATGTACAAGGTGATAGTGATTCTTAGACTCTCTCCCTCGCAGCAGAACATATTCAAAACACAAGTTTCTGCAGATGTCATCTTCTTCAAAGTTGACTTTTTGTTGTCAAACTCATTCATAATTGGTTATTTATGTTTCAATCATCAACATATTCTAATTCTGGATACTTTTTTCAAGAAACCAAACACATAACTCTTATAATCTCAAATTTCTTTAAACCCATAAAAAAAATCCCTATTTTTATAAACCCTAATCCCAAAATCAAGATCATAAACCCAAATCAATAAAAAAAAAAAGTAAGGAACTTGATAATCTAATTCCTTTTGTTAATTTTGAATCTGATGAGAATTTAGAGAGATTGAATATTACGTGTGTGAAAGTGAAACAAGGGGGTATGTGTGAAGCCATACTGGAATTAAAAAAAAAAAAAAATTACATAGACTAGTGATTGGACGCCACACAGAATTACAAAAGGTGTGGAGTATTATTATACATTTTGCTAGTCGTACATTTTGGTATACACCCCACTCAAGAAGGGTAGATTAGTAATTTCCCACCATAGTAATGACTGATTTACAAGTTTAAACCTTTTTTTTTTTTTTTTTTTTTTTGAACTAAATACAAGTTTAAACCTTGGTAAGCATAAAAAGCTAGAATATGTTTACCATTATTCAAATTCTTCGATGCTTCAATTTCTCTGTATTCTTATCCTCAAAAACGGTTATTTCAGTTCCGATGGATGCCAATGCTTAAACATTGAATGAGGTGCTACATATAAGGAGTGAAGGCTTGTTTTTATTATTATTATTATTATTATTATTATTATTATTATTATTATTATTATTATTATTATTATTATTATTATTATTATTATTATGAATAGGTCGATTCAGGTTATGTTTTTACGTGGCTCATTTTTTCTATGTATTTTTTAATGCCTTGTTATTTCGGTTTCATTTTGCAATCTGGAGTGTTAATATGGCAGGAATAAAACTATTAACGTGATTCATTAGTAAAATATAATGAAGTATACGTACAATCCATTAGATTTGTTGGGCAAGTAGTAATTATTTGAGACGTACCTTGATTATCAATTTATCATGGATTGGTTATTGTTTTTATCAGAGTTATAGCATAGTATTTCATAAACTTTTTAACAACCTAGCTACATATAATTGAAACTAAAATAGCCCCACTGTCAATTAATTAACTGAATGCATAATAAACAATGAGACAAGAATGATTAATGTTACATTGCAGTTGATACAGTCTATCATCGTGAACTTATGTGAAGGATTAGAAAAGTTTTAATATTAAATATTATATATAATTGAAGATAAGAAATAAAGATGAGCAGCGTAAAAACATGTATTTCGTTAATTTATTTATACACTGAGAAGTTATGTTTATCATTATTGATAATAATTTCGATACATGCTACTCAGTTTTTATTATACAACTTAACATTTTATTTGGTTGTTTAATCTAAATAAATGAAAATAGCCTGTGTGTTACACAGGTTTTTAAATAGTACAGCTTATGTTAGTGGTTGAAGAGGGTACTGTTGCTTTGGGTCCTTTCTGTAGTCTTTGGTAAGTTAATTAAACTTACTAAGTTTTTACCATTGTTTAAAACACAAAGACATGAGCATGGAATATATGAATGTGCTCGTAATTGAATCAGTTACAGTAATAAAGAAGTGCAGCACTTTCAAAGTTATCACAATAATTGCTACAGACAAAAGTAAAGATTAATATAATACAAGATCTGTACCAAAAGTAGTTTGTTACAGACAATGGAAGGTGCATGTCAATTCTTCTTAAAGTAGTACTGTTCATATTTTTTGACAAAACGTCTTCCCTACCCCAACTCTTTTATAAAGTAATTCGTGATACACGATTACACATAAAAAATTGGTTTTTATCAATCCAATTGTCTTGTTCAACCACACTATAAAAAGCCAATACTTATTCATATGATTTTAAGCAAATTTCCAAAAATGAAGTCACCACAAGCAATAATTCACTTATCATCTTCCTCCTCTCTTATTTCAGTTCTCTTTTACTGTCTCGTGAAAACATGTCTTGCTTCCGCCACCGTCTCTGCTTCCTATGGCGGTAATGAGACTGATTATTATACATTGTTGTCATTTAAGTCAAAGATCACCCATGATCCATACAAAGTTCTAACCTCGTGGAACCATTCCTTTCATTTCTGTGACTGGAGTGGTATTTCATGTGGAAAGCGGCACAAACGAGTGACTGCTTTACGGCTGGGTTCGCATGGCTTAGAAGGCTCGTTGTCTCCTCATGTAGGAAACCTTAGCTTCCTACGTGTGCTTTATCTCAGGAACAACAGCTTTCAAGGAACCATTCCTCATGAACTTGGTCGTCTATCTAGGCTGCATGGTCTTATTCTTAATAGAAACAAATTCAGTGGAGTCATTCCATCAAACTTGTCTGGTTGTTCTAACCTCGAAGTGCTTATGCTCGGTCGAAATAAGCTAGTTGGAAGCATACCCAAGGAGATGAGTTTACTCTCAAAACTTGCTCAACTTAAAATTGGCGACAATAAGTTAACAGGTGGAATCCCACCTTTCTTGGGGAATATTACATCAATGGAAGAGTTCTATGCTGTCGAGAACCCGTTGGGTGGGAGTATTCCAGATACCTTGGGTCTTTGGAAAAGCTTGACGAAATTTTACTCCGGTGGCTGCAACTTACATGGAAGCATCCCTCATTCCATTTTCAACCTCTCACTCCTAGTTAATTTATCCTTAGCTGTAAATCACCTCAATGGTAGTCTTCCATCAGAAATTGGTAATCAGCTACCAAATATTAAGTTCCTTCAGTTATGGGGTATTGAACTGACTGGAGTTCTTCCACCTTCTATTTCTAATTGTTCTATGTTAGGACTTCTTGAAATGAATGACAACAATTTTAGTGGGAAGTTGGCTATCGACTTTTCAAAACTAAGAGATATTAATATAATTAGATTACACCATAACAACTTCCATGGACACGGAGAAGCTGATGACTTGAGGTTCGTTGATTCTTTGAAAAACTGCACCAGATTAGAAGTTTTAATTCTTGTAAATTGCAACCTTATAGGAGTGCTTCCTATATCAATAGGTAATCTCTCTAATCAACTCAGCTTTTTAAGTTTAGGAGACAATCAATTATTTGGAAGCCTACCTTCAAGTATAGGTAGTCTAGTTGGTTTGACCACTTTATATTTAAATAATAATAGATTCAAAGGAAACATCCCCACTAGCGTTGGTAAACTTCAAAATCTACAAGTTCTTGGCCTATATAGCAATCAATTTTCAGGGCCTATCCCTGATGCCATTGGGAACTTATCAATGTTGACTAAACTTTATTTATATTCCAACAAATTAGAAGGCCATATTCCACAAAGCCTTGAGAATTGTAAAGAACTGAATGGGTTAAACCTTAGAAACAATAGACTCACTGGAAACATACCCAAACAACTTTTTCAACTTCCATCACTAACTAATTTTTTACAGCTTTCATACAACAGCCTGACTGGTTCCATTCCATCAGAGATTAAAAAACTTAAGATGTTGAGCGGTCTCGATTTATCTTATAATAATTTATCAGGCCCCATTACTAGTAGCCTTGGTGAGTGTGTTAGCCTTACAGAGTTATACCTTAGTGGCAACCAATTTCAAGGCGTAATACCACCTTCATTCAGTTCCTTAGGAGCATTGGAGGTACTTGACATTTCTCAAAATAATTTATCAGGAAAAATTCCACAATTTTTAGAGAAATGGAAAATCTTAGAATATTTGAACCTATCCTTTAATGATTTTGAGGGTGAAGTACCAGTTGTAGGAGTGTTTGCAAATGCAAGCGCATTTTCGGTTCGGGGGAACAATAGGCTTTGTGGTGGTTTGGTTACACTTGAATTACCCAAATGCAAAGAGACGGGTAGTAAGAAAAAAAGGTTTCCTTTCTTCATATTAGTCATTGTGATTGCACCGACGCTGCTCAGCGTATCATGTTGTGTGTATCTTTTGTGTAAGAAGAAACGCAATAGTCAACCGTCTCAATCTTCAGGGAATGAAAGGTTCTTGAAAGTTTCATACAATCAGCTTCTCAAGGCTACTGATGGGTTCTCTACAGCAAATTTGATTGGCGAGGGTGGGCACAGCTCTGTTTATAAGGGAATCCTTGATTCTATTGGTGATAAATCTGTTGCAGTTAAAGTTCTACGTCTTCAAAATAAAGGAGCTCACAAAAGTTTTATAGCAGAATGTGAAGCATGGCGGAATATTCGGCACCGTAATTTGTTGAAGATAATAACTACTTGTTCGAGTACTGATTTCCATAGCAATGATTTTAAAGCGTTAGTTTACGAGTTTATGCCCAATGGAAGTGTACACGACTGGCTTCATTCAAGTGCACATATATCGAAACTCAACCTTCTTCAAAGAATAAATATTCTTAGAGATGTTGCCACTGCACTTGATTATCTTCACAATCGCTGCCAAACAACGATTGTTCACGGTGACTTGAAGCCAAGTAACATTCTACTTGATGATGATATGGTGGCTCATGTTGGAGACTTTGGTTTAGCTCGACTACTTGGTACAGACTTAAACCAAAACAGCTCTTCCGGGGTTAAAGGAACAATTGGTTATGCACCTCCAGGTAATTCCACTTTTATTCCACGATTCTTATATTTATTTACAGGTTAAAGTTTGTAAATTAATTAATTGTTTTTAATTACTAGAGTATGGTATCAGGAGTGAGATGACAAGTTGTGGGGATGTCTATAGTTTTGGAATATTATTACTAGAGGTGATGACTGGGAAAAAGCCGACAGACGGCATGTTTAACGATGGTCTTAGCCTTCATAAATTTGCTTACATGGCATTACCAGATCAAGTAATCGATGTTATTGATAATGATGCAATTGTGTTGCAAAGTACGGAAGCGAATGCAAAGAAAGTGGAAGAATGTTTGGCTGCAACTATCAAGATTGGAGTATCGTGCTCTATGGATTCCCCGCCCCAAAGGATGAAAATAGAAATTGTTGTCAATGAGTTGCAGCGTATTCTCGACGTGCTTCAAAATATATAAGGTACTCTTTTCTCTCCTTTTGTAGAATCGGATTTTATATGAGTTTGTTAATTAATCATCACTAACTTGTTTTATTTTTGAACTCTTTCAGGTTTATCATCAAGCCTGTATGGTGAAGTTGAGAATGACTGCAACAAGGAGCGGTGCATGTCGTAGTTAAGTAAATGAAGTTGTTAAAGATGTTTATTAGTGTGGTTTAATTCTCTTCTTGCTTAAGTGTAAGAGACAAAAGAGTACGTTTACTTTCCTGGTGACATATCATATGTGCCAAACATGTTTATGATCATGTGTGGTTTAATTTCCCTCAAACCAGTTTTTGGTGTTGAATTCTACTTAAGTTTTGAAGCAATAAACGAACTGATAATAACACATTTACATGTGAGTTGATATTAATAGTTTCTTAAATTAGTACTATTTTTTGGTCAAAAGGTAAAATATATTAATAACCAAAACTTTGAACAAGTTACATTATGTTTTACTAATAGCATGGACATACCCAAGTTAGGTAGAAAAAACAATACTACAGCTTATTATACTACTAATCCATACATCAAGACTTCTATGCTTTTCATCTTTATTCATCACAACATCAACTCAGCATCATTTTTCCTCAAGTTTGAATCTTGAGCATACTGAAAGAGCGACCATAATGCTTTTACCAACACCAGGAAACTATCCTTATGATACTTACTATCAAGATACATAATACATAGCCATCTGTGTAACCATTAATACCACATATAACAATCTTCAAACCAGCAGATTTCGTTCATGACAATTTGCAATCTGTCATCTTTCCATTATTTTTATCCAATCATAGCAGCAGAAAAGCATTCTGTGTCAGGAAACTATATATCCTTATGGTATCTATGTCACAACTCACCATTTCAGGTCATTTCCCGAACTTTGGAAAAAAACTATTCATCAAACACTATTCATCAAAACACTATTCATCGTTTACTATTCATCATTTTTTGTGTCAGTTTGACATTCCGAGAAGCATTCAAAAATTTTACTATTCACTGAACACTATTCATTGCGGGAAAAGATTTCATCATTCACGTGCATTACACATTTCATCGTAAATTTAGTTTACGGGTATTCAAATTCGCGTAACCGGATTGGTTTAGGTGCGAATTCATTTCATTAGTGTTAAGGACACTGCATACGGACTAGAGACAGTCTGCATATCATCATAACAGCATATTCATGTTATACCACTCTTAGGATTTTCAAATTTATATATTTGATACATTTAACGTTTTTCTTATAATTATTTATAATAAACGTTAACACCCGGTTTATACACGACGAATATATCTAAATATTCCCACAATGGTTCTGACATATTTTTATATCCATTTTACTAACATAAAAGTTATAATATTCAGTTACCCAGTATTTTGGAAATTTATTTTATTTATAACGTACGCTTATGAATATAACGACGGTTTTCGTGAAAACTAAACAATAATCACCCGATCACTCAGTAATTGTACCCAACATATTTTCAACATATTTTTTATCATTATTATGACTTTATTTTGTCCCGGTTAACTTCGTGAACATTTATTTCTATTAAACCCGTTACCCGATTTTAACAAATAACACAAACTAACACCTAAACTACATAAGATTTCTAATTAAACAACAAGTACCCCTACCCCCCCCCCCCCCCTTGCTCTTTGAAAATCAGCCCATAAGTCCTCACTAGGCCAAAAATATACCAAGTTCATTAACCTAGTGCATTGATGTATGCTTATAATACATTATAACTTGCTAGATATTTACATAAACCACAAAAACAACACTTGTATAATTTTCAATAATCAAAAAGGCTCATCTCTTCTTCCCATCACCAAAACCCACGACTTCTACCATAAAACCATGATCAAGTGAGTATTTTACAAAAGCTAAAGCATCAAAGTTGTTCATTTTGCTTGCCTAATCAAGAATCATACCTCAAAAACACAAGAAATCCAAGATTTCTCATCATCTAATCACCTATTATTTCAAAGTGAGTATTCAAAATTATTTTCATGTTTTCATCTAATTAACATATGTATCTCATAGTATTCATGCTTAATTTCATGCACAAACTAGTTATACCACTTTATTTTTGAAGACTTTTTGAACATACAAACCCTAGATTGTGATTTATGTGTTCCTTTGTTAAATTAACTTGATTACTAGTCATTAAGAACCCATGGCACCCTAAGAAGGTGTATGGTAGGATTAGTATAGTTTTGTGGTGTTTGCAAGAGATTTGGTTGAAGTAGAAACTAGTTTTGAACCTTGAAAATGGATTTCTAACAAGTAAATATACCTGCTGTCCCATTTTGGTAAATTCTGGAAAATCAGTAAATACAAAGTAAACTTTGGCAAAATTTTTAGAAAATACTTTCAAAAACGAATCCGTAGGCGAAAGAACGGATTAAAAAGAGTTTATAACGAAGAAGTTATGATTTTTGCAAGTTTATTGATGAAAACTATTTTCCGGAAAAATACATGCTGTTGGACGTTTTTCGTCGGTCAAAAAGAGGCTTTAGACGTAACCCGGAGGAGCCAAGCTTTCCAAAATATATTACTACATACTAAGATGTAACCGTGGATATAAAGAACAAGTAAAACGGACTTATAACGACAAAGATATTCATGTTTGAATATCGGCAAAACTCATTTTAGTTTGACAGCTTTTATAAATATTAACGCCAAAACTACGTAGCAACTCTAGATTCTAAAAATAATACCAAGTGCCCAATTTTATAACAAATGAAGTATTAGTTATCACAAGTATATTTTATCACTACGAGGCGTTATTTCAAGGATTTCAAACCGAGGATTTCAACACTAACATTGGTACAAACGATATATATATAAGTATATATATTGCAACTAGTTTTATTTTTCTAATAGCCATATTTTCCTAAGTTTTGGAAAAGGTATATTTTTTATAACAACAAGTATTTTTCAAAGAGTAGAGTGGTATAGGAAACATGTGCATGGACATTCATAACATCATTTCATGATCTAAAGTAGATCGTACATCATTCATATTAGGTTGCGGCTAGTTTGCGCGCCTTGTTTTTCAGCTCATTACATGTTCATGGTACCATCATATTGGGTTGCGGCAGCTAATTGTTCATTGGTGTTCATTTCATTTCATCACAGTTTCATCAGTTAAGGTGAGTCATAGCCCCACTTTTACTGGTTTAATTACTTTACAAACTCTTTGGGGGAGATACATGCTTAAATACTCGTGTTATACTTTTATACGATTTCAAATCCCACGGGGGAGAATACATTGCAACAACTATTTTTGTACATGCCCAAGTATTACAAATTCCATACATTGCTTAAGTTGCCTTACTACCACTTCATAACAAGTCCCCTTTTAATATCATGGACCGTTAATTTTAGTACTAAGCGAGAGTGAGTGAATAGATCTATTGAGGGTGACGCCTCCATTCGTGTTTGGGTTGCTCCAACGGGACGAATGCATTTCATGTCTTATCAAGTGAGTGTCTGGTAAACACTCTGTTGGGGCATTACAAAGTCTAGCTTCGGGGTCATGAGCTTAAGGGACAATGTAGCATTTTTGACATTTATGTCGGTTCACTTTATACTTGTGGCTATTGTGCATACAAAAATTACTTATGGAATTACGATACTTTTCCACCACTATTACTACAGAATTACTATGTCTTTGCAACAATCTTATGACTGATTTATTACAAACATATTACATTTGGCAGTGGGTTGTAAACACACAGGTTACAAGTCTCTTATGGCGGGACTTGGAACTGAGTGGATTTACGATGCCTTTGCTGGGAAATCTTCATTTCAATGCATTACATTCTTTTTCACAAGACTCTATGAACTCACCAACCATTGTGTTGACACTTTAACATGTATTTTCAGGTTTTAAGCTATGGCACACTACTGGAGGTTTTGGCAGGGCATGGCATGGTCATAGAAGACTCTGATTTAATCATTTGGGGACCGTTTTAAACTACTTTAAGGGCCTACTTCCGTATTACTTTTAACGATGTAAATTCATACTTTTGGTTAAACAATTTTATTTTAAATGATTCAAGTGCAAACCATTTTTGAACTAGTGTTGTGATATCAATTGAGTTACACCCCAGCTACATGTATGCTTCCGCTGGACCCGATTTTGGGGGTGTGACAGATTGGTACCAGAGCTTTGGCTATAGCGAACTAAGTGTTTTTAAAACCTAGACTATAGCTACTTTCAAGAAAACTTAACCCTATGACCGTCACGTGCCTGCCTGCCAAGCTGAAGCCTCATTTGTGGTTAGTTGCTGACATAGGTGATGAGATTTGTGTCTCATTATCTGATATATATTATATTCATTTATTATAGTTGATTACTATAATTGTCTTTCATATAAGCATGTTCACGTATCATATATATCACCGCATTATGTTTTTCCTTGCATAGTTTCATCATTTGACCTCGAGTTTGGTCATTTGCTTTTGTCTTTCAGAACGTCTTGGTATTTGTGAAGGACATAGTCTTAGTATGACTGAGCTGAGTATTTCAAAATTCATGGAACCTCGGTGGAATATAGACTGGTCATCTATATTCAACCCGGGATAGTGAGATATAGGCTGACCACCTATGTCTGACTCAGAGATGAATTTTGCAACACTGAGAATAGTTATAATAAAATTCTGTCTGGATTGAATCCTTTACTCATTTTCCAAATGTTTCATGCATGTGTGTGTATACCCTCGTTGTTAGAACATTCATACTTTTTATCACTTCGTGGATCACCGCTTGGAAGCATGTCAATTGATCATTTCATCTCATGAACATTCACGTCTATGCATTATACACTTACATCACGGTATTTTCTTTTATCACAATATCATTTTGTCGCAGTTGTCACAGTCTCTTCCCTTCTCACCATCACTATCATTTCCTTTCCCCATCCCCATATATATAAGGAATTAGGTGACACTCTATAGATTCCTATGCCACTCATCACTCACTACTCCCTATATTGATTAAGTGGATATTATCAATGACCTCCCTAGGAAAGACTTTCCATACCATCTATAAGGAGAATCTCTCGGTACATTAAGACCGTTCAAAACTCAACATAAATCTCAGGATATCACAAAACAATTCGAACCCCTATCACTGGCCTGATCGCCAAAAATTCCACCATCTAGAAAGTATTGACTTGACTGAATTACAGGATTATTTTCGATACGAGTGCTCACTAAGCAACACCATAGAGATAAATTCAACCTCTTAACCGAGACTATAGATTGAACATGTCCTCACCAATAGACTTTATCCAAACCTGTTAGACACCTATGCCTTTGTGCAGACATACATACCTGACTATTTTATCCTCTTAATACTTTCACTTTTAAATGGATTTTTCTCCAAACTACAGTTATACAAAACATATATCTTGTAAGAAATACTTTTCTGAGGCACTTATTTTGATAAACAAATTCCTTTTGGTTAATCCTTTACAAAACTATTGAATTGTTAGGAAATTTTAAACATCGATCTTTGGTAAACCATTAAAACTACAAGTTGGTAAGCAGAGCTATACAGAAAGTTCTGCCTAGGAAAGGCATGATACCATTCAGAAAACTTGGAAAGTTAAACTCGAGATATACACTGGACCATGTAATATTTCAAACAGAGTAGGCCTAGTGGCCGTCAGACTTGAGCCTTGTTAGAGAACAACAGGACTACACAACCATGTATTATCATCTTTTCAGATTAGTCACTCATAATTCCATTTGGAAAGGAATCCAACCCAAAGTCAAACATAAACCTTGCAAGAGAACAACTAGAAATCATGGACAGTTAGGTCGAACAATTGAAGCAAAGTCGAATTCCTATCGTTAGAGTTCGCTGGAATTCTCGAATATCATCACTTTTCACCAATATGTTTTTAGAAACCAACATAAACTGAACTTCGGGACGAAGTTCCTTTTAGAGGGGAAGACTGTCACAACTCACCATTTCAGGTCATTTCCCGAACTTTGGAAAAAAACTATTCATCAAACACTATTCATCAAAACACTATTCATCGTTTACTATTCATCATTTTTTGTGTCAGTTTGACATTCCGAGAAGCATTCAAAAATTTTACTATTCACTGAACACTATTCATTGCGGGAAAAGATTTCATCATTCACGTGCATTACACATTTCATCGTAAATTTAGTTTACGGGTATTCAAATTCGCGTAACCGGATTGGTTTAGGTGCGAATTCATTTCATTAGTGTTAAGGACACTGCATACGGACTAGAGACAGTCTGCATATCATCATAACAGCATATTCATGTTATACCACTCTTAGGATTTTCAAATTTATATATTTGATACATTTAACGTTTTTCTTATAATTATTTATAATAAACGTTAACACCCGGTTTATACACGACGAATATATCTAAATATTCCCACAATGGTTCTGACATATTTTTATATCCATTTTACTAACATAAAAGTTATAATATTCAGTTACCCAGTATTTTGGAAATTTATTTTATTTATAACGTACGCTTATGAATATAACGACGGTTTTCGTGAAAACTAAACAATAATCACCCGATCACTCAGTAATTGTACCCAACATATTTTCAACATATTTTTTATCATTATTATGACTTTATTTTGTCCCGGTTAACTTCGTGAACATTTATTTCTATTAAACCCGTTACCCGATTTTAACAAATAACACAAACTAACACCTAAACTACATAAGATTTCTAATTAAACAACAAGTACCCCTACCCCCCCCCCCCCCCCTTGCTCTTTGAAAATCAGCCCATAAGTCCTCACTAGGCCAAAAATATACCAAGTTCATTAACCTAGTGCATTGATGTATGCTTATAATACATTATAACTTGCTAGATATTTACATAAACCACAAAAACAACACTTGTATAATTTTCAATAATCAAAAAGGCTCATCTCTTCTTCCCATCACCAAAACCCACGACTTCTACCATAAAACCATGATCAAGTGAGTATTTTACAAAAGCTAAAGCATCAAAGTTGTTCATTTTGCTTGCCTAATCAAGAATCATACCTCAAAAACACAAGAAATCCAAGATTTCTCATCATCTAATCACCTATTATTTCAAAGTGAGTATTCAAAATTATTTTCATGTTTTCATCTAATTAACATATGTATCTCATAGTATTCATGCTTAATTTCATGCACAAACTAGTTATACCACTTTATTTTTGAAGACTTTTTGAACATACAAACCCTAGATTGTGATTTATGTGTTCCTTTGTTAAATTAACTTGATTACTAGTCATTAAGAACCCATGGCACCCTAAGAAGGTGTATGGTAGGATTAGTATAGTTTTGTGGTGTTTGCAAGAGATTTGGTTGAAGTAGAAACTAGTTTTGAACCTTGAAAATGGATTTCTAACAAGTAAATATACCTGCTGTCCCATTTTGGTAAATTCTGGAAAATCAGTAAATACAAAGTAAACTTTGGCAAAATTTTTAGAAAATACTTTCAAAAACGAATCCGTAGGCGAAAGAACGGATTAAAAAGAGTTTATAACGAAGAAGTTATGATTTTTGCAAGTTTATTGACGAAAACTATTTTCCGGAAAAATACATGCTGTTGGACGTTTTTCGTCGGTCAAAAAGAGGCTTTAGACGTAACCCGGAGGAGCCAAGCTTTCCAAAATATATTACTACATACTAAGATGTAACCGTGGATATAAAGAACAAGTAAAACGGACTTATAACGACAAAGATATTCATGTTTGAATATCGGCAAAACTCATTTTAGTTTGACAGCTTTTATAAATATTAACGCCAAAACTACGTAGCAACTCTAGATTCTAAAAATAATACCAAGTGCCCAATTTTATAACAAATGAAGTATTAGTTATCACAAGTATATTTTATCACTACGAGGCGTTATTTCAAGGATTTCAAACCGAGGATTTCAACACTAACATTGGTACAAACGATATATATATAAGTATATATATTGCAACTAGTTTTATTTTTCTAATAGCCATATTTTCCTAAGTTTTGGAAAAGGTATATTTTTTATAACAACAAGTATTTTTCAAAGAGTAGAGTGGTATAGGAAACATGTGCATGGACATTCATAACATCATTTCATGATCTAAAGTAGATCGTACATCATTCATATTAGGTTGCGGCTAGTTTGCGCGCCTTGTTTTTCAGCTCATTACATGTTCATGGTACCATCATATTGGGTTGCGGCAGCTAATTGTTCATTGGTGTTCATTTCATTTCATCACAGTTTCATCAGTTAAGGTGAGTCATAGCCCCACTTTTACTGGTTTAATTACTTTACAAACTCTTTGGGGGAGATACATGCTTAAATACTCGTGTTATACTTTTATACGATTTCAAATCCCACGGGGGAGAATACATTGCAACAACTATTTTTGTACATGCCCAAGTATTACAAATTCCATACATTGCTTAAGTTGCCTTACTACCACTTCATAACAAGTCCCCTTTTAATATCATGGACCGTTAATTTTAGTACTAAGCGAGAGTGAGTGAATAGATCTATTGAGGGTGACGCCTCCATTCGTGTTTGGGTTGCTCCAACGGGACGAATGCATTTCATGTCTTATCAAGTGAGTGTCTGGTAAACACTCTGTTGGGGCATTACAAAGTCTAGCTTCGGGGTCATGAGCTTAAGGGACAATGTAGCATTTTTGACATTTATGTCGGTTCACTTTATACTTGTGGCTATTGTGCATACAAAAATTACTTATGGAATTACGATACTTTTCCACCACTATTACTACAGAATTACTATGTCTTTGCAACAATCTTATGACTGATTTATTACAAACATATTACATTTGGCAGTGGGTTGTAAACACACAGGTTACAAGTCTCTTATGGCGGGACTTGGAACTGAGTGGATTTACGATGCCTTTGCTGGGAAATCTTCATTTCAATGCATTACATTCTTTTTCACAAGACTCTATGAACTCACCAACCATTGTGTTGACACTTTAGCATGTATTTTCAGGTTTTAAGCTATGGCACACTACTGGAGGTTTTGGCAGGGCATGGCATGGTCATAGAAGACTCTGATTTAATCATTTGGGGACCGTTTTAAACTACTTTAAGGGCCTACTTCCGTATTACTTTTAACGATGTAAATTCATACTTTTGGTTAAACAATTTTATTTTAAATGATTCAAGTGCAAACCATTTTTGAACTAGTGTTGTGATATCAATTGAGTTACACCCCAGCTACATGTATGCTTCCGCTGGACCCGATTTTGGGGGGGTGACAATCTACTATCCAATGACTTCATAAACATAACTAGACTCAAGATACACATGTCCATCCTCCCTGCCACATTATTCCTGAGAAAAGAGAGTTTATAAGTCAAAGAATTTCGGTAGCAAGGTACATAGCCATCTTACCAATCTTCAAATGCATACACTCCTTTAAAAGATAACTGCCATTTAATAATCAGAGATTTCCAAATCTAACCAGTTAATCACTCGAAGCAGATTATTCTAGCAGACAAGTTCATGACATTTTCCAGCCTGCAAGCCTTTTATCCATAACCATCCAAATTAATGATCATTTCATTTCCAAATCTGTCAAAGAAAATTTTAGATAGAATGTATTAGAAAGTGTCTGTATATACAACAAAACTGAATCTTATTAAAAAGTGCAATGTTAATTCCATACTTTTGACTACTACTACAGTGACCTGCAAATAAAAAACCTAACAAGCCCATTCTTAAAGTGTTTCGCTACGCTATTTTGAATACAACATAAACTTGGCAATCTTGAACCAACCCGAACCAGTTGACACACGACCCGTTTGACCTGTGTTTCCATTTGACCTGTTTCGACCCATAACCCATTTGACCTATAACTAAACCATCACAGCAACAACTAGGTCAACTTTTTGCCTATTAAACTAAACACGTTAAAAGAGATCACAAATTCTGAAGCAGATGTAGCTCGTCTAGTCTGCATATAATTTTAAACTACTTTTAGTTTTATTTAAGTGAACAGCTACAGCTGATTCAGCGATCTATTTCTTTAGATTAATTACTATGTGTAATGTGGACCACAAAAAAAATACATATTAATAACATAACTAGATCACATCCTGATGTAGTTCAACACTCGGCATATCTAAACTAACAACCTGACAACACATAAGGTTATGCAAGCAGCGCCTGCTTCACATTACCATATCTATAAGATTCAACTTATTCAGCAAGGTATCAACCATATCTAATTTAGGACAAGAGTTCCAGTTTGTTTTGTGTACCAAAAATACAACTAGATAATCGAATGGTGTGCTGATAGCAATAAACAGTTTGGCTGATAAGAGAGGGGGAGTCACAGTATGCATATATTATAGCAGCAATAGCACATTTCATATGTATTACTTTTTGGGTTATATATTTCATACCTGAAGTTTCTTTGCCAGTTCCTCATGCCTATAAAACGAAATAGCATATAATGTAATTAATAAGTAGGAATAGAAAACCAGATTTCAATGCACCTGAGCGTTCAGGTCCTATTTGTTGGTTCGCAGCAAAAGTTATGACAAAGTCATTCGGGCTGCATAAATGATATAATATTATCTTCATTGACAATCATAAACAATTAAATAGTATTTACTTGCTGGTACACATTGCCATGATGCAAAAAGATTACAAGCCTGACTTTGGATACAAATAAGATACAACAAATAGACAGTCGCTCTGCACAAATAGACCAGCAAGAAGTAGAGTTGACTACTTGACTTTGTCCATTTCATCCTTATAAGGGGATAGGTAAGCATAACTAACTGTAAATTTGTTTTAGTTGTAGGACATTGATGCAAGTTTTCGGTCAATCAATCCAGTTTTAAGATACATACAACAAGCAAGGACACACATGATGCATGGAAATGACACTATTCACATATTACATGTCTGCGCCACATCATTAAGTAAAGAGAAAAAGTTTCAAGCATAAAGCTCTGATGCTTGCTTTGTTTATATAATAAAGCATATAAGCCCCTTTCATTCTGTCTATTTATTCTTTTTTTCATTTTTCATTCTGGGTTGATGCAAGAATAAACGGATGATTAGCTCACAAATTAGAAAAATCCGAGGTAACTAAACAGTTATCCAGATGAAAAACATTTCTTAGCTGCAGCCATTTTTAACATCCTTATTCACCATTACAAGTGCTGTCAACTTTTAACATTGCTGAACGATATTTTTAGCATAGCGTAAAGGCAGAAGGTGCATTGAATTATATATCCTTTCTACACGCTAAAATGAATGAAAATAGTAAAAAGTATGTAATGATTTGGTATGTATTGTGGTACTTCGCCTAATTTCATTATCCAATATCACATGAAAACTATAACATTCTTATCTCCATTAAGCTAGACTTACCTATATGCAAACTTAATACTAATTCATTTTTTGTTGTAAGATTCTTTTATATTGTCAATATCGAACAATATTTCTATTAATCTACAAATTAGGTCTTTGGTTTTACACATATTAAAGTACTCGTATGTTTATAGAAAAGTTTTCAAATACAGTAACATAAATGTGCCTATGCACACAAGATAATTTCATGTTATCAGAAATTACCCAACCCAACCATTTTGCTAACTTTAAGTGTTATGTGCCTGCCATGGTATAGTTTATGTGACTGCAAATCACATGAAAACTAATGTAAGACTGTTGCTAAATTTGCAGTTGCATTGGTAGATATGTATAGACATGTTAAGGGTTACTCAAAGAACAGCACACAAAATGCCCTTTTGCTCTGAAATAATACATAAGGGCAATTTAAAAAACAATATCTGCCGATTCAAACAGTAAGTGATAAACTAGCCAGTAGATACGAATACGTAACAGCAAAACTTCCCATTTCTGCAATTGACAGGCAAAACTAAACCTAAAAACAGAGAAGAGCAAACCGTAGAACCGAAATACGACATGAAAGTTGAATCACAATCATCATTTCACCGCTATTATCCAATGACTAAAAATGTTTTCGGAGTTGATTATCATACTAACAACTAAAACTTATTATTTCATTCTAGGGAAAATGGCAGGAAAATGCATCATACTTGCCACTTTTTGTCATTGTATGTAGCGTCTTTTTTTTTTTTTTTTTTTTTTTTTTTTTTTGAATTTGGCACTAACCTTTTTGAATCGTGTCATTGTGTGTACCCATCTTTTTAAATCGTGCTATTGTCTGTACTTTGTGAACATTTTACCCCTACTTTTTTCAAATTTTTTAGGGGTAAAATGGTCATTTCACGGCTGAAAAAGTCGCAAAGTACATACAATGACACGATTCAAAAAGGTTAGTGCCAAATTCAAAAAAAAAAAAAAAAGGACGCTAAATACAATGACAAAAAGTGGCAAGTATGATGCATTTTCCTGCCATTTTCCCTTCATTCTAAATGACACGCCAAACAATGTTTGCATGTCAAAATCTAACGATAAATATTACGCAAGTATCATTCTCAAATGGACATTTCATCAAACACGTTTCGTGCACAACCTAAATCACCATACTAACCCCAAGCTTCAAACCATATCACAAATCTCCATAACTAACACATAATTGAAGCAAACACAAAAATCAACGAATTCAGATCAAAAGTATACCTGAGAGCATCACAAATCAGCAACTTCAGCTCACGATTAACTGAATCTATTTGAATTGTGACGAATAGTCTGTCCAATAACAAATGACAAGTAGTATTTTTAATTTATAATTATTTGTTTAATTTTTATTAAAAAAAATATAAATAAATAAAAAAAAGAAAAAAAAAAACACTGGGTATTTACAAATCAAATAATGTTTTTAAAACAATAATTTCCATATCCATTCCACCTTATTATCAAACATATACCCAAAGTGATTCCTTCGACCAAACTAAACGCTACCTGAGTTTACAATTAGGAACTTTAAAAATACACAGTTAATATCAAAACAAGCCTATAAGTGCCTATAAATAAGGTAACAAACAAAAAACAATAGCTACAAAACCCAAAACAATTGCTATAAATCAAATGGTTATAAACTGCCTTTAGACTTCCAGCTAGGATATGTCCAGCCCATAATATTCTCTGTCCAGTCCACGAAAAATCAATATAGATCTTCTCATCTGACCTTGTCCAAACTTTAATAAACGACCCTTTACCTTTTGACCCAGGCCACGCACGATCTGACAGGCCAAAAGAGACAAACACAGATAACTGCCATTTAACAAGATCACGTCATCTGTTTAAACCTTTACGCATATAAAAAAAGAAAGAAACGTACGGTATTTGCATGCACCAGCAAAACCCAACTTACCATTAAATAGACGCACACCATGTGTTTGTGAAAATGTCTCAAGGAAACTCAAGGTCTCAGAATGTGATATAGTTGTGTGTATCGTAAATGCACACTAGGTTTTCAAATAGGATTTGGTCCTAAACAATTGGCAACATAAACCGTTGAGTCTTCCCACCAATTTTATGCAACCCAAACACCGACTCAAACCTCAAATTTTATATTCTTTTTGTTTTAAGTGTGTTGAAGTGATTTTTTTTCTGATGCTAATATCTTTTGTGCAATGCTAAATATGATGCTGAACCAGATTAGCCTAAAGTAGCAAATATGGCAAAAGAATCTTTTGGAAATTCCGGGAGGAAAATGCCGATCTAGTACATTGACCCAAGATATCAAACCCCGCGCAAGTTCTGCTACCGTGAAAGTGTATATAGAGCAGCTCCAAAAAGTACTCATTCTTAATGTGGCATCATGCAATGTTTTTCTAGGAAAATGCCGTCCAAGTGTAAGTATTAAATATCTTTGGCTTTCGTATTTAGTATAGACAGATGTTTGTTTACTATGCTCATTTAGAGTTCGATATCTACACAACATGTTTTATTTTTGCATAGGGAATAATCTTTTATCAAATCTGAGAGGTTTTTTATATATGAGGTTTCATACGAAGTAGAAAGACCATTAATTATGCTATTTTCTTTTGGTGAAAATGGTGAGCATATATTACTTTCCCAACTCTGTACAAATCAAGCAACTAAAGAAGAGATGGATATAACCCAAACACTCCTTTAGAGCTATTCCTTTCACTTTTGTACCATAAAGTTGCTTAGGACGGAGCCTATTTTGTTTTGGTTATAGGCTGTATGTGTTAAACAAATTATTAATATGCCATATTCAACTTTTTAATGAAATGACCCGAACTGACCCGTTTTAAGCTATTTTTAATTTTTATATGTGTTTTACATAGCCTGAACCGACATGTAGGACCTGAATTTTAAGCTATGAAAGACCAGAACCGACATGTTGGACCTGCTTTTTAAGCTATGTTTATATCTTTCTACCATAACCTGAACTGAACCATTTTATACGGGTCGATGTCGCCAGAAAAACAGCTCCAATGGGCTTGTTGCAGCTCTGTAAAATAAAGAAAAGAGATTATATAATTCTTGTTGGGTACTCTCCATTAATAAGTAGTCAGTATGTTAATTATGAGTGCAAAAGTTATTTGATTAGGGAGGTACTATGTACGGGCACCGTTTTTTTCTCAAAGTTACTTTTTTATTTACCACTCATAAGTAAAATGGGTCGAAATAGCCATTTGTACTGACTGCTTTTGGAACTAACAAATGATTCTCGCTGGATCAATCCGGCCCCTTCACCACCCATAATATATCCATCTGGACCAGTTAGAGCTTCAAGGTCAGCATCTGCTGCGGAACAGCTCATCATTTTATCTGGTACGTGTAATGTGCACAAAACATTATGGCCTCTATCATAGTTATATGCTCTTCGGATTTGTGGATCTTCATCAGTTCATCATCACAGGTCGAGAGAAAAAAAAAAAAAAAAGCCATCTCAGCGTCTTGCTTCTAATATAGAAATTCTGCACCAAAATGCATGATTGAATGTTTACAAGTTACATCCTAAAAGTAGTTGGACTATATGTTGGTTAACCGTTGCATCTAATTTTGATCTGTAACATTTGCAATATTGTATTGGTGCAGTATTTGCATGAAGATGGTTACAGTATACGATTACACATAGAAATTAGTTATTATTAGTCAAGGAATTAGTGGATGATAGAGACAATGGGTGATGCTAGTCCTGCTATTTGGATGACATGATTAAAGTTATACTCCCTCCGTCCCAAAATTATTGTCCCCCGACAAAAAACACACAGTTTAAGAAAAGTGCATTTATTACAGCTTTCTCTTTCTTACTTTTTAACAGAATGACAATTTTACCCTTAAGTAATTAATTAAGTTATTCATTAAAGTTTGTAATAATAATTTCAATCAAGGGCAATATGGTAAAATCAATCAAACTTTCCTATCTATATTTAGTAGTGGACAATTAAATTGGGACATCTAAAAATGGTAACATGGACAATAAAAATGGGACGGAGGGAGTAATGCAATGTAAGTCTAGTCTTCCCACTCCCAAGTTTTCTTCAAAGTCTTTTATGATATAATTATACATAGAAATCAGTTATTTTTAGTCAAGGAATTAGTGGATGATAGACTATAGGTGTTGCTAGTTGTGCTATATGTCATTTTAATGCAATATAAGTGCAGTCTCCCCTACCCCAACAATGGGGCGAAATAGCCATCTGTACTATTGTTGGTTATTGTTTGTACTGACTGATTCTGAACCTGTTAACAATGATAGAGGATTCTCGCTGGGTAAATCCAGCCCCTTTACATAATAGTCACTAAATCAATAGTTGTATACCACAACAATGAAATTCTGAAAGTTTCGCTTTTTGCTTCTATTCATAATTTATTAAAGTGCTTACTTCAAGAGCTCCATCTTAAAATGAGTTATCTTGTAAAGTATTTCATTGAGACATTTTATCAAATGGTTTCATGTGCATATTACAATTGGATTAAACAAATTCATATGAACTCGAATGAAGTCAAATCTTGTAATGTGATGTCACAATGGTTGCTTCAGCATCAAACACATTTGCACCTCAAAATAATCTGAAACTGATAAATAATAAATAGCACCACCTATCACTGGAAGCTAAGAACCAAGGTAATTCGTGGTTTGAAAAAAAAAAAAAAAAAAAAAAAAAAAAAAAAAAAAAAAAGTTAGTATCATCGCCATCTTCAAACCCATGATGACTTAAGCAAAAACCTTGTTTTAATAGTATATACAGAAGATTTGATATAAACTG
This sequence comes from Artemisia argyi, assembly GCA_030686995.1. Taxonomy (NCBI): domain Eukaryota; kingdom Viridiplantae; phylum Streptophyta; class Magnoliopsida; order Asterales; family Asteraceae; genus Artemisia; species Artemisia argyi. The sequence continues at coordinate 225,478,973 of CM060680.1, read as the reverse complement.
CAACAAGAACAAAAACACCCACACCATAAAAAACATGAACACAAACCCCTTGTTCAATCCAAAAAGGGGTATGAAGCATAACAGCCCAAATAACAACCTAAATGTGTAAAATTTATTAAAAAATGACCTAATCGGTTGAGGTTTTTCAATTCGGTCACGCATGCATTTAATCAAACACAAAACAAAATAACTTAATAGATTATGTCTCTGAAACACTTCCTTATTTCTGAGTTCTGGACTTCAAACCAAACAAAATTTTAATTTTGAAATTCCAAAAAAACCGTAAGAGTGTAAAACAACGGTAAAATAAATATGACTAATGACAGGCCTATGTAAAATCTCAAGTTCACGAAATTTATAATTATATGAGCAGAAGTTAGCACATCATACACTTCATTCCTTGTAACTCTGCTAACAACTAACTTTAATAGCAACTAGCGTTTCCTCCTAAGACCTAACAACCATGTTTGACCAAAAATCTACCATACATGAACCTACATAGACAGGACTCAATAAAGTGAGTAAGTGACAACAAAGGGCGGCTTTACCTTTCCAAAACCCAAGGAATTAGCAGTTCATAGATGTGATCACAAATATCAAACATTAGTCATATATACCTAGTATCTGATTGGTTTTAGCCAGTGGTTTCATCAATATACATAGAGTAAATTGCATGTTTCGTCCCTGAACTTTGGCCAGATTGCATGTTTCGTCCCAACCATTGCGAAAGTGCAGAAATCGTCCCTGCATGAAACCTTTAAGCAAATTTTCGTCCCTGGTTGGGACGAAAATTGCATAATTCAAAAGTGTGAAATTGCATATTTCGTCCCAATTAGGGACGAAAATTTACTCAAAGGTTTTCCACAGGGACGATTTCTGCACTTTTGAAATGGTTGGGACGGAACATGCAATCTGGCCAAAGTTTAGGAACGATTTATGCAATTTACTCATATACATAGGCTCAAAAGTGGGCAAACAGATCTGTTATCTGTCGAAAATAAGAATACAGAAATATGTAAGCCAAAGATCAAGGAGCATTTTAACATCACATAAAGAACGTTTATACATAACCTACTCACATGAGATAATGAGAATAACCATCTCAAAGACTTATGTTAACTCCTTGGCCGATTAAAAACTAATTTTTCTGGATTTTTACATACTTTCGAGGGAAAAGCTAAAACATACTACCACATTGTCAAAACAACGCTCCAAATCATATGTAGCAATGTTACCTTTGCCCATTAATTATGTTAGACATTTCATCAAACATCTTAGGTGCAGCCAATTTAACATTGAGAAGTGTAACAAGTCCTAAGGCAATTCATTATCACATAAGAAAATTGAAATTAGTTAGCTCAATGCTAGTGGATGGCATGACTAAAGTTATAATGCAATATAAATCTAGTCTTGCCACTCCCGAGAAATTAGTGGAGGATAGAAAATAGGTGTTGCAATATGAGTGCAGTAATTCACTTATCATCTTCCTCAACCACAACTCTTCTTTAAAGTCATTCCTGATATGATTATACGTAGAAATTGTCTTGCTCAACCCGACTATAAAAAGCAGATACTTGTTCTTATGAAATCAAGTAAATTTCCAAAAATGAATTCACCACAAGCAATAATTCACTTATCATCTTCCTCTCTTATTTCTTTTCTCTTTTACGGTCTCGCGATAACATGTCTTACTTCCGCCACTGTCTCTGCTTCCTATGGCGGTAATGAGACTGATTATCTCGCGCTGTTGTCATTCAAGTCAAAGATCACCCATGATCCACACCAAGTTCTAACCTCGTGGAACCATTCCTTTCATTTCTGTGACTGGAGTGGTATTTCATGTGGAAAGCGGCACAAACGAGTGACTGTTTTACGACTCGATTCGCAAGGCTTAGAAGGGTCGTTGTCTCGTCATGTAGGAAACCTCAGCTTCCTCCGCGAGCTTTATCTCAGGAACAACAGCTTTCAAGGAACCATTCCTCATGAACTTGGTCGTCTATCTAGGCTACGCCATCTTAATCTCAATTTAAACCAATTCAGTGGAGTCATTCCAACAAACTTGTCTGGTTGTTCTAACCTCGAAGTGCTTAAGCTCGCTCAAAATAAGCTAGTTGGAAGCATACCCAAGGAGATGAGTTTACTCTCGAAACTTGCTAGTCTTGTAATTTCCTACAATAAGTTAACAGGTGGAATCCCACCTTTCCTGGGGAATATTACATCAATGGAAGGGTTCTCTGCTACTGGGAACCCGTTGGGTGGGAGCATTCCAGATACGTTGGGTCTTTGGAAAAGCTTAAAGGTATTCCAGTGTGGTGAGTGCAACTTATATGGAAGCATCCCTCGTTCCATTTTCAACCTCTCACTCCTAGCTAATTTTTCCTTAGCTGAAAATCACCTCACTGGTAGTCTTCCTTAAAAAATTGGTAATCAGCTCCCAAATCTTGAGATCATTCAGTTATGGGGTAACAAACTGACCGGAGCTCTTCCACCTTCTCTTTCTAATTGTTCTAAATTAGGATATCTTGAAATGAGTAACAACAGTTTTAGTGGGAAGTTGGAAATCGATTTTTCAAAACTAACAGATATTTATAAAATTAATTTACAGCATAACAACTTCCATGGACGCGGAGAAGCCGACGACATGAGGTTTGTTGATTCCTTGAAAAACAGCACCAGATTAGTAACTTTGAATCTTTATGATTGCAACCTTATAGGAGTGCTTCCGATATCAATTGGTAATCTTTCTGATCAACTTAGCTTTCTAGCTATAGGAGACAATCAATTATTTGGAAATCTCCCTTCAAGCATAGGTAGTCTAGTTGGCTTGACCGCTTTAGGTTTAAACTCTAATCAATTCAAAGGAAAAATCCCCACTACCATTGGTAAACTACAAAAGCTACAAATTCTTGATCTACATAGGAATCAATTTTCGGGGCCTATCCCTGATGCCATCACAAACTTATCGCTGTTGAGTAAACTTTATTTAGGTTCCAACAAATTAGAAGGCCATATTCCATCAAGCCTTGTGAATTGTAAAGAACTTAATGGGTTAGAACTTTCAGACAATAGACTTAGTGGGAACATACCCAAACAACTTTTTCAACTTCCATCACTAAATATTTTTTTAGTTCTCTCTCAAAATAGCCTATCTGGTTCAATTCCATCAGAGATTAAAAACCTCAAGACGTTAAGCTATCTCGATTTATCTTACAATAATTTATCAGGCAACATTACTAGTACCCTGGGTGAGTGCATTAGCCTTACAGAGTTATACCTTAGTGGCAACAGATTTCAAGGCGTAATACCATCTTCATTTGGTTCCTTGGGAGAATTGGGGGTACTCGACATTTCTGAGAATAATTTATCAGGCAGAATTCCACAATTTTTAGGCAAATGGAAATCCTTAGAATATTTGAACCTATCCTTTAATGATTTTGAGGGTGAAATACCGGTTGTAGGAGTGTTTGCCAATGGAAGTGCATTTTCAGTTTTGGGGAACAACAGGCTTTGTGGTGGTTTGGTTACACTTGAGTTACCCAAATGCAAGGACATGGGTAATAAGAAAAAAAGGTTTCCTTTCTTCATTTTAATCATTGTGATTGCACCGATGTTGCTCATCGTGTTATGTTGTGTGTATCTTTTGTGTAAGAAGAAGTGTAATAGTCAACCATCTCAGTCGTCAGGTAGTGAACGGTTCAAGAAAGTTTCATACAATCAACTTCTAAAGGCTACTAACGGCTTCTCTGTAGCAAATTTGATTGGACAGGGTGGGTTCAGCTCTGTCTATAGAGGGATCCTCGATTCCGATGATGACAAATCTGTTGCAATCAAAGTTCTGCATCTTCAAAATCGAGGAGCTCAGAAAAGTTTTGTAGCAGAATGTGAAGCTTGGCGGAATATTCGTCACCGTAATCTATTGAAGATAATAACTTCATGTTCGAGTACTGATTTCCAAGGCAATGATTTTAAAGCGCTGGTTTACGAGTTTATGCCGAATGGAACTGTACACGATTGGCTTCATTCAAGTGAAAATACATCGAAACTGAACCTTCTTCAAAGAATAAATATTCTTAGAGATGTTGCCACTGCACTTGATTATCTTCACAATCGCTGCCAAACAACAATTGTTCACGGTGACTTGAAGCCAAGTAACATTCTACTTGATGATGATATGGTGGCTCATGTTGGAGACTTTGGTTTAGCTCGAGTACTTGATACAGACTTAAACCAAAACAGCTCATCCGGGGTTAAAGGAACAATTGGTTATGCACCTCCAGGTAATTCCACTTTTATTCCATGATGCTTATATTTATTTCCAGGTTAAAGTTTGTAAATTAATTAATTGTTATTCATTTGTAGAGTATGGTATCGGGAGTGAGATGACAAGTTGTGGGGACATCTACAGTTTTGGAATATTATTACTAGAGGTGATGACCGGGAAAAAGCCTACAGACGGCATGTTTAACGATGGTCTTAGCCTTCAAAAATTTGCTTACATGGCATTACCAGATCAAGTAATCGATGTTATTGATAATGATGCAATTGTGTTGCAAAGTACGGAAGCAAATGCAAAGAAAGTGGAAGAATGTTTGGCTGCAACTATCAAGATTGGTATCGTGCTCTGTGGATTCCCCACCACAACGGATGAAAATTGAAATTGTTGTCAACGAGTTGCAGCGCATTCTTGATGTGCTTCAAAATATATAAGGTACTCTGTTCTCCCATTTTGTAGAATCTGATTTTACATGAGTTTATTAATAAATCATCACTAACTTGGTTCTATTTTTGAACGCTTTCAGGTCTAATACCAAGCTTTCTTGGTGAAATTTGAAAGTAGCTGCAGCAAGGAGCAGTGCATGTCTTAGTTATATAAATTTTACTTTGTCAAATATGTTTTTAAGTGTGTTTATGATTAAGTGTGCTTATTTTTCCTCAATCCAATTACTGTAAAATAGAAAAATTGGGGGAAAAGTATGCTGGTTACATCTGTCAAACTTGTACTTGGAGATTATGGGTGTTCACTGTTTCATTAGGCGTATCTATGAATTTTGTTGAAAGTTTTAGTCAGATTACTATTTGGTATTTGTAGTTTGTTTACTATTAGGCCTGGTACCTGTTACCGTCCTTTTGCAAAAAACACATACAAAAAAGAAATGATTCGACAACCCCATCCTAGAAATCCAGAGGGCGAATCTGGGAACGTACTTTTGCTTCTGAAGTCGTCAAAAATCGACAATTTACATGTCTACCTGTATCAACTATGGATATTGGGAACATTGAACAACACAGAGAGTCTGACTGATATTGGGCTAAAAATGACTGAGTTTCCATTGGACCCACTGCTCGCTAAACTGCTTTTAACATGTGAAGAATTAATTTGTGTAAACGAAGTTTTAATGATTGTATTTATGATCTCAGTCCCGTCTGTATTCTTTAGTTCGTAAGCCTAGATAGAAAAAAAAAAAAAAAAAAAAAAAAAAAAAAAGTGATTATGCACATGGAAAGTTAACAAATACTGTGGAGACTGGTGTAGCACTCATTACTTACAAGTGAAATCTCTACGAAAGACTCGGGAAGTAAGTTCTCAGTTACTCGACATCTTGAAATAGCTCATGTTCCGGTTGACATCATGTGGGTTGAATTGGGACATCATCAGAAAAGTAATATGCTCATGATAGTTTACTTCCATAACGCTGAAAAACCTAAAGAGAACAGGAATACATAATTATTAGGAGCCGGATGTCGTGCCATTTGCACCTGACATGAGCTTTATGTTGCAACATCTTGGATGGGTATGGCTGCTGTTTGAATAAATATTCGTAAGGATGGGAAAATGGGTGTGTCTGGCGGCTTTTGTAATGGGTCAAAACGAGAACATTTTTTGTAAGGATCAGGTTGGCCCAGAATGCTTTTTGCCCAGTTTCATAATAATCCCCTATAGATGTTATCGTGCTAAATATGATTGCAATTTAGGAGCTTATATGCATTACGTATTCATTTTTACCACACAGGACCCATTAAGATAGTTATTTTGCCGTTAACTTTATTAATTTTATATTCATGTTAGCTTCATACTTCATATGTTGAATCTGGACTGTCCTATAGTTTGAAATATTGCTTCATTTGGGCCAAATGAGCGCAAAAGAGACGGAAGATTAAATTTCTTTGTGCAATAACTTAGTGGTTAGTATAAAAAGGTAACTCGAGTTCATGCAAATTATATGATGTATAAGAAAGATACAGATATCGTACAGCGAAAAGGTTTGTAGTTTGTACAACATAATGTTTCAAAACATGGATGGGTTGGGAAATAGGTCAAAACAGGATCAGGCTAAAATGTATCACTTTTAATAGTGGTTGAAACGACACACTCAAGAATATGGAGCATGTGGATTTCTTACTGTAGGTTCATCATTGTGGAAAATGTTGCAAATATAGGAAAAGATTCATTCGTATACAGCTAAATACATGCTAAAACCAGTTGCATATAAGAAAAGTTATACCACAACTCATTGAAAGTGCTCAACTTATCCCACAACAACCTCAATGGTGGCATCCCAAATGCTCTAGGAAATATATCAGGGATTTAATCGTTAGACCTATCTTGGAACCAACTCATCGGAGAGATCCCTCAAAGCCTTGTAGACATAAAAGGTCTTTCAGTCTTAAATCTTTCACAAAATCATCTCGAGGGACGTATTCCGCAAGGAAAGCAATTCAACACATTTGACGTGACCTCATATGGAGGGAATTTGGGACTTTGTGGGTTTCCACTATCCAAGTGTGAGCATCTGATTTCCGTAGACGTTTATGGGGATGGAGATGAAAAAGAGTCGGACGAGATTGGATTTACATGGTGTAACACCCCCAAAATTTGGTACAGCGGAAGACTCAACAAGCTTTCGGGGTGCTACGGGGATTGGTATCCAACACAAGTCATAAAAGAACGAGATAAAATAAACATAATTAAAACACAACCAAAACGAGGTTTTAAAGTTTACATTCATCCCAAATTTATCCAGAGTAAGGCCCAAAAGAAATAAATGTAGGTCCACAAATACATATCAGAGTTTGAGAAAAATAGTTCCTTAAACCAGGTGCCAAAGCCAAGCCTTCCGAACCAAGCGTCCAAAGCCATCACTTAATTACCTGAGAAAACGCGCTAAAAGTCAGCTTTCGCTGGTGAGATCATAGGTTTAAATTCTTAATTTAATCAAGTGGACATATACGCAAAACGCTTGCTAGCTAGACTAGGCCTCAATTCGCAACACAAACCCTATAGGTGCACACTATAGTCCAAATTCAATCCAACCAATAGCTTACCTAGTTCTTGACTAGGCCTCGCTCCATAACTTACCTAGTTCTTGACTAGGCCTCATTCCATAATCAAATCAATAGCTTACCTAGTTCTTGATTAGGCCTCGCCCTATAATCAAATCAATAGCTTACCTAGTTCTTGACTAGGCCTCGCTCTATAACCTACCTAGTTCTGTAAGCATAGCAAGTTTTAAATGAACAAGAGCGATAATAGTCCACATAAAACAATTTGCACGTTTCTCACCCCAAGTATTGAAAACAAAGTTCAAGAGTAAAAGTGGGGCTATGACTCACCTCAAGTCCAGATATCAGCAAAATGAAAACGGTAGAATCAAGAAGTATCACAACTCAAAAGACAGCAACTACGGACTCGGCACTTCCTAACAATATAAACTCTTCTCAGAATCATTTCCTCAAAATCAAATATTCCCAATCCCGAACATATTCCATTTTACTTTCCAAAAATCCGTTGCTCGTATTATTCTCGTATTAGTTTAACGTTTGGTATCCATACGGGTGGAGGGTCGACACAACTCAAACCAAGAAATCACAACGAAAAGGAATAATAAAAACGATCTACAGGTCTAATGTTAGCCTAATATATTATTTAAATAAATCATCGAGGCTTATCAAATCTGTCGACTTGGAAACCCTCCATAATTATTTACTTAATATATCATTCCAAGATCATACCCAAAACCTAAGTCACATAGCACATAGAACACTATATGGTAAGTATCTAAGTCTAATAGATTTCCTAAATATATCGTCAAACTTACCAAATTCGTCAATTTGGTAACCCTGACGAGATATTTAGTAATCCATTATTCATGTACACATACCACAACCTAGGGGCGTCGTAGGATATAATACCCATTAATATATTCTTTTTATACAATCAAGTAGATCCTATTTAATCCGTCGATCAAATAAGTTACGTAATTATAGAAAATGAATATATTAACATCACATATCCGTGACAAGCACAAAAGTCAACAAATGCATAATATGGCCCACTTGGACTCAACTGACCTCGATCTCGTATAACTCGAAAGTTCTCGTTTCATTTTCCAAAAACTCACTTTATTTCGTAAGACATTTCACATTATATTTATATTTTTATCTATAGTAGTTTAGTTATAATAAAGTTTCCGATATTTATCACACTATTTACATAGTCCAATACATATCGTTAACGTTATTATTTTTATTACTCGTGATCAATTTATTCTTAATATACGCACTTGTATAAATATATCTATATATATATATATATATATATATATATATATATATATATATATATATATATATATATATATGTTCCTCATGTTTATATATTTATATAAATGTTTATATTATTAATATAAGTATTCCGAGTTATTATTATTAATTTTGGTTATAATTTATATCGAGTTATAAAAGATGGTCACATGTCCGAGTCATCACTCTCGGCTCATTGTCCAAGTCCAAGTATAAAGGCGTTTTGTCAAAATCAATCGTTGACTAAAAAGTCAACGTGACTTCGACACGCACCATGTAACACCCCCAAAATTTGATACAGCGGAAGACTTACAAGCTCTCGGGGTGCTACGTGAATTGGTATCATCACATGTATAGATAACAAGATAACATAGATGTAATGCAAACAAAAGTTAACATTAAGTTAAAGTTTACATTCATCCAAAGTATTAGAGTACCGAAAGCCCATAATAAAATTTTATTAAAGTAGGTCCATAAAAGATAATATCAGAGTTTCATCGATTTTCCTCCAACCATGCCGTCACCAAGCTTCCAAGTCCAAGCCATCCAAAAGCATTTAGTTACCTGAGAAAAACATGCTTAAAAGTCAGCTTTCGCTGGTGAGTTCATAGGTTTAAATCAAAAGTAATAGTGGACCGGTTGAGTAAGCGCTATGTGTGACTAGAGGCAGGCATAGAAAGCATTCCAACTTCATAACAATTCACAACGATAAGTTTCTTATCTTAAGAAAGATAAGTGGTCGTAGTGAGTGGATCCCTCGGCGGTCACTAGCCAGGTAACACGTTACAGTAAGGAACCACCCGTTACTGCCCTGGGTCTAGGCCGTATGTAGAAGTCTATTCTTAGCTAGGTTCCAAGTAGCCCTAGCCTAAGTCAACCTCTACAGCAATCTAACCTTAACTAGTCCACACTAATAGCAAAACAATTTAATAGTAGGTCCAAGAAATAGTTGCATGTTTTCTCCCCCAAGTTTAGAAAGAGATAAAATATGAATAAAAGTGGGGCTATGAAACTCACCTCAAGTTGAGCAAGCAAAATCAAAATAATCACGAGTATGCAAAAGAGAGTACGGCTAAGACTTCACAACAACTATCGACTTGGCACAACCTAATCATATATATAAGACTTAGCTCAATATATCCTCAAAAGTTAATCTTTTCCCATAGTTTCCGAATGGTTTTCATCTGTTTTTCGAAAGAAACGTTCGCTGAAAAGCTTTAGTTATCGCTTGGTATCGTTTGGGTAACATTTGGTGTGATGCTAGAGACAGTCTCAACTCAAGTGGTCTTACGCCAAAATATACCTCACTAAAGTTCATCGATGCACTGAAAGTGTCCTTTGGGACTGAGGTGAGGGATATCACCCTCATCCTATGTACTTCAACGGTTCGTGCTACTGGGTGGATGTGGGATGTTCGCATCTCATGTTTTGTCTTGTTTTTATACCTAGTTTGTTACTTTGTAATTAGCTAGGTTTGGTTTGTGTTTATGGCCTGTCATAAACACTTGTTTATCAAGCGCCTGTGCTTGAGGTTAATGTGGTACTTCAGCCATATTCCATTGTACTTAAACGTTTTTTTGGATAATATATTTACCGGGTCGTTGACCTTTTACCCAAAAAAAAGTTCATCGATGCATAACTCACGCTAACACATAACGGCATAAGCCTCAAGCAAAACAAGTAGTTCACATAAGCATATATCCGCATGTAAGACATATAGCATATAATAATCATGTTACACATAAGGTTCGAGGTCTTATGATATGACCTCGTGAATCTATAAGTTGTCGCATGATGTGACAACCGGCAAATTAGGGAGCTATTTTGAAAACCTACATTACGTTAAAGTTCGTTTATAATTTTTATTTGGAATTTTTATTCGCAACGAACTTGTAAGACCAATCTTTATGGATAATTATATTTTATGTCGTTATGGAATTCGTGAATTATTTTAATAATTCATTATGGAAATTTACGTGATGTTGTATTTTTAAAATTCTCACTGGTACTACGTTGACTCCGGCACTAGGTTTACCTAACGAGAAATTTTATGATTCGTTTTAACGAGTCCGACTATATTTAATTATTACAGGATGTTTTCGGGAGATATTGAAAGTTTGAAATGAGTTCGGGTTTCGGGCCGTATGTTTTACATTTACCCACTTTACCCACTCAACACAACTAGTAATATTATTATTACTAATATTATTATTATCATTATTATTATTTAAAAAAAATTAAAAAGAGTAAACCATAAATTGGTCCTTGTGGTCCGGTTTTCTCACACAACACAACACCCTCACTCACTTATCTCTCTCTCTCATTTTCCCTTCTCCCTCAACCCTAGCCGCCGCTTCTTTTGCCGGCCATAACCACCACACCGCCGACCACCACTAAAAACCACCACCATTTTCGTGATCTCCACCATCTAATCTTTTAGATCCAACCCTACACGCGCCTTATTACACCATTTCTCATCACGAATCATCACCATATTTCACCACCAATCGGTTATTATCGAAGGGTTTTATGGTTTGGAGCTTATTTGATCGAAGATGAGGCGAGTGTGACTCACATTTTTGTTAAAACGTGACCCTTGGTCACGATATGTTTAAGATTCGAATGGGTTTTCACCCAAAACGGGAAAATACTTATGGGTTTATGATGGAAACTCGTTTTTATTAAAAGGTTTGGTATTCGGGTTGTTTATTGTGGGTTTGGTTTGAACCGTGAGTCCATGACTCACGGCTTGGGTATTGACTCGAGCCATGGTGCTCGATTTCTTGTTATTATGAGTCTTGGTTGTGGCTCTTGATTTCTTGCCCACGTTGGGATGTTTGGTTCGACTCATGGGAGTCGCGGCTCGATGCCGTATAGTTGTTGTTGTTGCCGAGACCCTCATGGTCGATTTGGCAGTTTGGAGTGCTCCTTGGAGCCATTTTTGTGACCTTTGGTCCTTGGTTCGAGCCCCTCTTGGCTCGTGGTGTTTACCGCGACTCAGTCGAGTCGTGTACACTCGGGTTTGGCTTGGTAAACCAACCCGAGTGTGACCTTGGTTATATTGTTTCTTGATTGTAACTTGGTTTTTTTATTGGTTTTGTCATTGGTTGGTTGTTTATTTTGCTTGGCCGAATGCATGTGGGTCGAGACCACGTTTGGTCTCGACAAGGGATATTGATTTTGAGAAGTGTTGACGAAATGTGTTATTGGGGACCGATTGTGAGACGGTCACTTAGATTGATGGAGATAGGTTAGTCGGGTGCCGTAGTCGGACCCTATTGTTGTAACACGTGGATTGGGATTGTGTTGGACGGAGATGTATTGATTTTTATGACTATTGCTTATTACTTTGGACTTGGACAATGGGCCGAGAGTCATGACTCGGACATGTGACCATTTCGTATGACTCGATAACGATTTACAATTAAAACATAAATAATAAAACTCGTAATAATAATTATTGGTAATATAAACGTTTATATGAATATATAGACATGAATAACGGATATATAATTATATAAATGCGTATATTAATAATAATAAAAATCACGAGTCATATTATAAATAATACGACTAAATATATATTAGGCTACGAGAGTAGCGTAATATTATTGGAAGTATTATTATAAAAATGTGTTATAAAATGAGAAACTCTCGACAATTACTAAACATTAAATAGAATGTCATATATATATATATATATATATATATATATATATATATATATATATATATATATATATATATATATATATATATATATATATAACGAGTAAACTTATCGAGTTATGCGGAGCCGTGGTCACTCGAGTTCAGGTAAGTTTTATTTGCGACTTTCGTGTTGTCACGGATATATGACGATTAATATAAGCGTTTTCTATAACTAAATAACTACTTAACCGAAAGGTTGAACCGGGCTATTTGGCTATACGAAATGAGTATATTAATGGGCATCGTATCCTACGACGCCCATAGGTTGTGGTATATGTAAAGGGTAATAAATTGCGAATATATATATCGGGAAATCTGGCCAATTTGACGATGTATATAAGGAGTTTATTAAACTACGATATATACCATATAGTATTTATGTGCTATGTGCTTTAGGATTGGGTGTAATCTTGGAACGGTATGTTACGTAAATAAATATGAGGATTATCAAATCGACGGATTTGATAAACTTCGGCGATTTATTTAAATGATATATTGGGCTAATATTAGATCTATAGTTTATTTATTATTCTTTTGTGTGACTTTTTGGTTTGTTTTGTGTCGACCCACCACCCGTATAGATACCAAACGTAAATACACCAAACTACTACGAAACGGATTTTCGGAAAATAAAACGGAATACGTCCGGGTTTGGGAATATTTTGAATTTGAGGAAATGATTTCTGAACGAGTTGATATTGTTAGGTCGTGCCGAGTCCGTAGTTGCCGTCTTGTGAGTTACTATACATCTTATTTCTACCGACTTCTTCTTGCTGTTTTTCTGGACTTGAGGTGAGTCATAGCCCCACTTTTACTCTTGAACTATGTTTTCAATACTTGGGGTGAGAAACGTGCAAATTATTTTATGTGGACTATTATCGCTTCTATATTCGTTATAAAACTTGCTATGCGTATAGACTAGGATGTATTGTCAGCTTTAGTCACATATATTCTATGTGCACTATTCAAGGTTGGCCTATTTGTATTGTCAGCTTTAGTCACACGATTCTTGTGTACTATTCAAGGTTGGCTTATTTAGATACTGTAGCGTGTACCTATAGGTTAATGATACTTTGGAGGTTATCCGAGTATTTATTGGTATTGCGGGGGTTACCCGAATATCTATGTTAGAACGGAGGGTATCCGTGTGTTATGATTGGAGCGGAGGGTATCCGCAGGCTTTTAGTGAATCCTTAGTCTAGCTAGCAAGCGTTTTGCGTATATGTTCACTATATTGTTAGTTGAATTTAAACCTATGATCTCACCAGCGAAAGCTGACTTTTAGCACGTTTCTCAGGTAATTAAGTGATGATATGGATGCATGGATTGGATGGCTCGGCTAAGGCTCCTGGGTTACGGATCTATTTTTCTAAACTCTGATATTGAATTATGGACCTACTGTTATTTTCTTTTGGGCCTGACTCTGAATGATGTTGGGATAAATGTAAACTTTAAAACCCCGTTATGGTTGTGTTTTTATTTTGTTTACTTTATCTCGTTCTATTATGTCTTGTGTTGGATACCAATCCCCGTAGCACCCCGAAAGCTTGTTGAGTCTTCCGCTGTATCAAATTTTAGGGGTGTTACACATGAAGGGTTGATGGTTTATCAAATTCGTCAACTTGATAAGTCCAACCATTTACCGATAACTTATTGATTTCCAAGTTATATCACAATATAATAGTCGTAGGATGTATTTCTCGTTAATATTATCAATTAATATCCTCAATCCAATAGGTTCAATATAAATATTAATGACCTATTATCGTTAAACAAATCCGAAACTCAATTATAATGGGTAAAATCGATATCACAATAGAAAATTCACGTTGGAGTTGGTTTGTGTGCACTCGAATATTTAATAATTCACATCGAAGAAATCGTATGTTTTTGGGCTCTTATAGACCCCCATTTCCAAATATTTCCATTCATAAATTGTAATCCAAATTCGTTATATAGATTTGTTTAATAAGGTTTCGATAATTATTAAGGTAACTTAATAGTTAATAGTTATCGTTACGTTATTATTATTATTTATTGCATCACTTATTTATTATATAAGTATATATATATATATATATATATATATATATATATATATATATATATACATATATATATATATATATATATATATATATATATATATATATATATATATATATATATATATATATATATATATATATATGGGAAAAACATAGCTACATTACAAATGTAGCCAATTGGCTACATTTCCTTTAAAAAAAGTTTTAATAATATACAGTTCAGTCCCTGCAGTAATTCCCTGACATATATTTTCCCTCTGTCCCCACCCTTTTTTTCAAAGGAAATGTAGTCAATTGGCTACATTGTAATGTAGCTATGTTTTCCCCTATATATATATATATATATATATATATATATATATATATATATATAGAGAGAGAGAGAGAGAGAGAGAGAGAGAGAGAGAAGGGATCCGGTACATTTTTGGATTTTAGTGCGGATGTACGGACGAATCTCAGCCGTCCATCTAGTCAACCATCTTAAAAAAGCAGAGTGGCATTATCGTAAATATCCCGACCTTTTTAAAAATCGTTAATATCACAGTAGATTTTTTATTGAAAAAATTTTTTAAAAAAAATCTGAAAAAATTAAAAAAAATAAAGACAACAACGAATAATTATAAATCGATGAAAAAAATTTCAAAAAAAAAAATCATTTTTATCGTTAAAGGTATTGTGATATTAGCGTATGATTTTGACTTTTTTACAAAAGTCAAGATCTGATCTTGACAAAGTCAAGATCAAATCTTGACTTTGGTAAAAAAATCAAAATCAGATTCTGATATCACATAAACTTTTTTTTTTAATAAAAAATTTAATATCACAATAACTTTTTTAATATCATAAAAACTTTTTCTTAATAAAAATTGTTAATATCGCCGTAACTATCATATTTTATTAATATCAAAGTTAATTTTTTTTAATATCACCGTAACTTTTTTTTAATATCGTAATAAAAAAAACAGTGATATTAAGTTTTTTTTACTAATATCGCCGTAACTTTTTAAGTAAAATCGTTAATATCACGGTAAGACTCATAATATCCTAAATATCATCGTAGCACTGATAATCAAAAACAAAAAAAAGTGCTCAGAAAAATCTAAAAAAATAAAAAAAGTAAAGAACACAACAATAGTAAGGATCGCTCAAAAGGAAAAAAATTAAAAAAATCGTTTGAATGGTGATTTGGTACCATGATAGTTGCGTAGATCTTGACTTTTTTACAAAAAGTTAATATCAGATCTGGAATGGACGGCCTAGATCTATCCGCACGTTCGCACTAAAACAAAACATCCGCACGTGATCCTTTGCCTATATATATATATATATATATATATATATATATATATATATATATATATATATATATATATATATATATATATATATAGTGTACCTTTATTTTCAGAACCCTGTTAAGTGCGGAAACTGCAAGAACTCCAATTTTGCATTAGAAAACATGCATGTTCATATAAAACATGTATGTTTTCTTACATACATCTTAATACACATACATGCACAACATACATACTAATATAAAAACCTGTTTAGTGCAATAGATCAATGCAAAATAGTTTTATTTTTAGAACCCTGTTAAGTGCAGGAACTGCGAGAACTCCTATTATGCATTAGAAAACATTCATGTTCATATAAAACATGTATGTTTTCTTACATACACCTTAATACGCAGGCATGTGTATTAAGGTGTATTTAAGAAAACATACATGTTTTATATGAACATGCATGTTTTCTAATGCAAAATTGGAGTTCTCGCAGTTCCCGCACTTAACAGGGTTCTGAAAATAAAGCCCCCTATATATATATATATATATATATATATATATATATATATATATATATATATATATATATATATATATATATATATATATATATATAGAATGGGGTTCTTCTAAGATAGTTCTTAAAATGAGAAAGAATAAGAAGCCAATCATTAGTTGACAAGTGGAAATTATTTATTTAAGGTGAATGTAATTAGTTATTAAATGGAAAGGGTATAACAGGTATGTTGTTTAATTGTCGTATGTGGGGTGATAGGGTATCCTGATAGCAATTAGAAGTCACGAGTATGAACGTTTTCAGATCGATTAAATTGGAGTGGATACCAATTAACGACCGGATAAAATCTAATTGATTCAAGTTTGTGTATGTTGTTGTGATTGCAAATCTGAAAAAAAACGTTACTGTTTCCTTCTGTTGTTCTTCTGTATATTCAAGTTAGGGTTAACTGCCTTTTGGCAGTTTCAAGGTTTCAAGCTGTCAAATTTAGTCCCTCAATTTCCGAAAATTTAATTTTCTGAGGAATTTTTGACATAGCAACTCGACCCCAGCCAGGGGCGCTGCCCCTTGGACCCTGCCAGGGGCTGCCGCCCCTTGGACCCTGCTTCTCTCAGGGGCGTTGCCCCCGAACCCCCACCAAGGGGGCTACCGCCCCCTTGGAACCCCCGTTAGTCCAGTTAATATTCATATAAGTGTCGACCCTTATATGCATATTAAACTCAATCTATTTTACACTAAAATACCAACAAACCTCCCCCATTTTAGTGTAATCATAAATTAACTAACTAGTTCACAGCAAACAATCAAACTAATGCATAAATGAAATGTCGAGACGATTGAATTTCATATTAGTATATTACACATTCCAAATATTCGGATATCAAGGTTTCCCCGAAAGATTGAACCTTGTAATATCACTATTGAATACATGAAGATAATATACACATTAGTTTTACATACACAATTTCTTATTTGACACATTATTTTACTAGCCTATGTCCCTATCCTTTCTTGAGTACATCGAAGCCAAGTCCCAACTTCTTGAAGCAGCTAAACTTCGTACTCATATAGGTAGTTCTTTTAATCTCGCACCTGCAAATGCAATTTTTCAAAAGAACTATTAAGAAGAACACTTCAACCTTCTTTATCTTGCAGAACCGAACACATACCTTTGGGATAATTTAATGTTGTGTTCCAAACTCTAGATATTAAGCTTTCCACATTCAAAATTCAGCACCTAACGTCATATTAGGTGGGAATTGGGTATCTTAACATGAGAGCTTTTATATGGACTTTAACCCCAATCCCACAGCTGATCCTTTCACGAGATCTCTACATAACCCTTTGGTTAAATGATCAGCTAAATTCCGATGAGTTGCAATCCACTCAACGATATGACACCATGCATTATGAGCTCACGAACCATGCTGTGTCTTACACCTAAGTGTCTTGACTTGCCATTATACACTTGACTATAAGCCTTAGCCAAAGTAGCTTGACTATCACACCTGATAGAAATAGAAGAAATCGGCTTTGGCCACAACGGAATTTCATAAAGCAAATTCCTTAACCATTCAGCCTCATTACCAGCTGCCGCCAAAGCAACAAACTCGGATTCCATAGTTGAGTTTGTTATGCAAGTCTGTTTCTTTGATGCCCAACTAATGGCACCTCCCCCAAGAAGGAACACCCATCCAGATGTAGAAGAATGATCTTCTTTATTGGATATCCAACTTGCATCGCTAAAACCCTCAATTACTGAAGGAAACCCAATGTAAGTTAACTTATAATCAACTGTTCCTTTCAAGTACTGAAATACTCGATCCAATGCTCGCCAATGAAATGTACTAGGATTGCTAGTAAACCTACTAAGCTTTCCGACTGCATAAGCAATATCCGGCCTAGTACTTATCATAGCATACATTAAGGATCCAATCCTTTTCGAGTATTCAAGTTGAGACACCGCTTTACCTTTATTAGGTAATAGCTTAACTTGCGGATCCATGGGAGTACTTGTGGGAGAATAATTCTTAAAATCAAACTTATCCAAGATCTTCTCAATATAATGAGATTGAGAAATTGAAATACCCTTGTTTTCACGTATGATCTTAATACCTAAGATCACTTCCGCCTCCCCCATGTCTTTCATAGCAAATTTAGATGACAAGAATTCCTTTGTCTCATCCACTTGATCTTGGTTTGTACCAAAGATCAACATGTCATCTACATATAAGCATATAATGACTCCATTCTTAGAATCATCAAATTTACTATAAACACATTTGTCAGCTTGATTTAAAACAAAACCACTTGACAACACAATTTCATCAAATTTTTGATGCCATTGTTTAGGTGCTTGTTTTAACCCATAAAGAGATTTAACCAACTTACATACCTTGTGTTCATGTCCAGGCATAACAAACCCTTCGGGTTGTTTCATATAAATCTCTTCATCTAATTCACCATTCAAGAATGCAGTTTTCACATCCATTTGGTGAATTACAAGATTGTGTATAGCAGCTAATGCTAATAACAATCTAATAGTAGATATCCTAGCAACCGGAGCATATGTATCGAAATAATCAATACCCTCTTTTTGTCTAAAGCCTTGGATTACCAACCTGGCTTTATACTTATCAATAGTACCATCTACTTTCATCTTCCTCTTGAAGATCCATTTACTTCCTAATGGTTTACAACCAGGAGGTAAATCAGCCAATTTCCAAACTTCGTTTTGCAAAATAGAATCCATCTCATCTTGGATTGCTTCTTTCCAAAAAGCAACATCCCTTGAAGCCATTGCTTCACTATATGTCATTGGATCCTTATCAATATTAAAACAATATTGATATTGATAATTAATTTCATTCCTTGATCCTTCAACTAAGTAAAGTTGAAAATCATCACCAAAAGTTTTGGTTTTTCTTACTCGTGTACCCTTTCTTGGTTCAGTGCTAGTCGATGGAACATCCTCGGTATTAACCGGTTCCTTAGAACTATGAATCATGTCCCTTGGCCTAGGTATAGATGTGAATCTTTCTTCATCAAAGATTGCATCTCGTGATTCTATCACAGAATTCACAGAAACATACTCATTAGGTTCTAATACATAAAACCTATATGCATATGAGTTTTCAGCATACCCAATGAATATGCAATCTATACCTTTTTCACCTAAAGTTTTCCTTTTAGGTTCAGTGAGCCTAACAACAGCCCTACATCCCCAAACTTTGAGAAAACTTAAGTTTGGTGCTTTTTTATGCCAAAGTTCATAAGGAGTTTTCTTATTGCTTTTACCGGGAATACGGTTCAGCAAATAACAAGCCGTTAACATGGCTTCTCCCCAAAACCCTTCACTTAACCCCGAATAAGATAACATTGAATTCACCATTTCTTTCAATGTCCTATTCTTTCTTTCAGCCACACCATTTTGTTGTGGTGTGTATGGAGCCGTTGTTTGGTGTATTATTCCGGTAGATTGGAAATATACCGGATCATAATACTCCCCTCCACGATCGGTACGCAAGATTTTTACCAAATCCTTTTGATGAAGCTCTACCTCTTGTTTATAAATACGAAATTTATCAAGAGCTTCATCCTTTGAATGCAATAAATATATATAACAATAACGTGATGCATCATCAATGAAAGTTATGACATATTTCTTATTTCCTAGAGATGGTGTAGCATGCAAATCACATAGATCACTATGAATAAGGTCTAATAGTTTGGATTCACGATTTGCATTTTTAAATGGTTTTCTAGTTATCTTAGTTAACATGCAAGTTTTACACTTATTATGGTCCAACTCAATAGATGGAATCATACTCATTTTAGACATCTCTTTCATTCTTTTATAATGAACATGTCCTAGTCTAGCATGCCATAATTCCATGTTACTAAGTTTAACACTAGATATAGAATTAACCATACAAATCGAATTAAAAGTAGAAGGCATATCTAAATTAAGCATAATCATTCCATTACACAAATAACCAAATCCAACAAAAGAACCATGTTTCGACAAGATATACTTATCGGATTCTAACACTTGTTTGTACCCACAATTATTTAATACTACACCGGACAACAAGTTTTTCCGAATACCGGGCACATACAATACATTACACAACGAAATAGTTTTTCCAGAAGTAAAAGTTAAATCTACTAGTCCAATTCTAAGTATTGGTTCTGTTGCGACATTTCCCATAGTTAAAACACGTCCATCATTAATAGTTGCAAGTTCCTTGAACCATCTTCGGTCCTTGCACACATGACACGTCGCACCAGAATCATACCACCAAGCAATATCATCATCCTGTACATAGAATGATTCACAAATTAATGATACATAATTCAAATCCGAATTATTATTAATTGTTAATATTGTACCTGCTTGTTTCGGATCTCCTTTGGATCCACCACTAGTACCAGCCTCGTTTTTGCCTTTTCCACTACGACAATCACGTTTGAAATGTCCAGGTTTCCCACATTTCCAACAGCCACCATCGTTGGACTGTTTTGCTTTCTTTGCATTGCCCTTTTTGTGATCATTGCCTTGAAACTTTCGTTTATTGTTCTTAGAATTCGAACCCTTTTTGAAACTATTATTAGTTTCTTCAACCATATTGACATTTGAACCGCCAATATCCTTGTCTTTTTCGTTCACCCATGTTTTCTCCATACGTCTACACCCTTCCTCAATACTAATGGTACTTCCCAACTCAACCAAATTGTATTCTTCCTTCTTATGTTTCAAATTAGTTTTGAAATCCTTCCAAGAAGGCGGAAGTTTGTCAATAATAGATGCCGTCGCAATGGATTCATCCATTTTTAAACCATGTTGGGTAAAGCGACCAAGTATACTAAGACACTCATTATATTGTTCCATAACGGAACGACCATCTATCATTCTGTAATTCATGAAATCACTAACCAAGAATTTCTTACTGGATGAATCTTCAGCCATGTACTTGGCTTGAAGCGTTTCCCATAACTCTTTTGCAGATTCTACATTTTGATAAATATCAAAAAGAGTGTCACACATACCGTTTAAAATTGTTCCTCGACATATGAAGTCATCATTCCAGAACTTGTTGCGTTTTCTGATTTGATCAATGGTTTCACCCTCCACTTCCTCCGGTGCTGGAGTCGTCAAAACGTACACAACCTTCATGGTGGTTAACAAGAATTGCATCTTCTTCTGCTATCTTCGAAAATCCTGCCCTTCGAATTTGGCTAACTTCACAAACTTAGATGTCATATCTCGTACAGATTCTCCTGTCATCTTGTTAAGAATTTAATCGATCTTTGTTGTTTAATTGTCGTATGTGGGGTGATAGGGTATCCTGATAGCAATTAGAAGTCACGAGTATGAACGTTTTCAGATCGATTAAATTGGAGTGGATACCAATTAACGACCGGATAAAATCTAATTGATTCAAGTTTGTGTATGTTGTTGTGTTTGCAAATCAGAAAAAAAAACGTTACTGTTTCCTTCTGTTGTTCTTCTGTATATTCAAGTTAGGGTTAACTGCCTTTTGGCAGTTTCAAGGTTTCAAGCTGTCAAATTTAGTCTCTCAATTTCCGAAAATTTAATTTTCTGAGGAATTTTTGACATAGCAACTCGACCCCAGCCAGGGGCGCTGCCCCTTGGACCCTGCCAGGGGCTGCCGCCCCTTGGACCCTGCTTCTCTCAGGGACGTTGCCCCCGAACCCCCACCAAGGGGGCTACCGCCCCCTTGGAATCCCCGTTAGTCCAGTTAATATTCATATAAGTGTCGACCCTTATATGCATATTAAACTCAATCTATTTTACACTAAAATACCAACAAGGTACTTGACTAAGTCCTTAAATATCTCAACAATCTACCTTAATCTGTTACAACTCCTCCTCATATTTTTTATTAATCTCTACGCCTCCACAAATAACTCTTCGAGACGATCAGTTGCCAGATTTCTTATTTTAGCGTGTTGTGTCTTCTCATTTGTATATTAATTTGTTATTTTAATGTGTCATTTATCTTCTAGTGTTGCAACTAGAGAACAAATTGACGTGTATTAGTAGACTATTAGGATGATGTGTATCAATTTACCTTTATACTTTTAAATGGAAAATTATTGTTATTTATCTTTTTATTATTTGATCCATCGATGATATGTATCGTCATAGACGGAACTTGGGTGAATTTTTTGGGAGGGCCGAGTGCTATATCAGTTAATTTGAGTGGACCAAAGTTGTATTTCCTTTAAGCAAATATAAGTAAAACATCAAAGTTTTGGGAGGGCCGTGGCCCTCCCCGGTCCCAACTAAGGTCCGTCCTTGTGTATCGTATTTATATTATTTGGTGTATCATTGTGTGAATGTGGTAATGTATCAATGTCGTTCCATGAATGTTATAAATTTGTGTGAACATGTATCGGTTTCTTAACGAGCATGTATTAATTAACCATTAGTTTCATAGAAATTGATAATTGTTTATTGTTATAACTGTTGTGAATCAATCATATGAACTCGTGTGTCCAAGAACTTTAAAAGAAAAGTTATAAATCTCATGTATCAAAAGTTCGAATAAAAAAAAGAAGATAAATCACCCAAATATGTATATTAACAATAAAATAAAATAAAAATATATCACAAAATGTGCTTCGTATAAGATAAAACTCCCGCCTGAGTTATATAGGAATGGGGTTGACAAAAGTGCCTTTAATATGTAGTTATTTACCAAATTACCATTCATCTAAATCTAATTTAATCTCATCACCATTTATACATCTAATGGTTGTAATTACTTCCTATACTTCTTACTTTAAGCACTATCTTACAATAACCTTCCTATATATATATATATATATATATATATATATATATATATATATATATATATATATATATATAAACTCATATTATATATAAGTTGTCCGAAATAAATGATTTTTAACGAATTATTATTTATTCGAGTCCACAGGTCCGAGTCATAACTTCCCGGTCCACATAACAAGTCAAAATCCATGTCCAATGTTACGGCATTGTGAAGCCAACCAAGACTAGAAAGTCAAGGCGACCTCAACGTGCACAAAGTCTCAAGTCAAGTATCGTCACAATAAATATCAATACAATATATCCCGATATCCAATCCACTTCACAAACTACAACAATGTGAGGCCGTCTATGGCACTCGTACTAATCCTATCTCCGTCATCTATAAGTTCATCATCCTTATTACTCCGGTAAATCACAATCAAGCACTCCATTACTCAATATCACAATAACAACAAACGTTAGTCACAGTATATAACCATTTAAATGTCACAACAAGTTATATTGCCAAATAAATACACATTACTCAAGTAACACTTATTGTCAAAATTCATATATCAATCTTAATATTTTTCACAACCATTTATATTTATTCCAATCTTAACCGAATTATATATATTTATAAACCGTTTTACAACCAAAC
Source organism: Artemisia argyi (assembly GCA_030686995.1). Classification (NCBI taxonomy): domain Eukaryota; kingdom Viridiplantae; phylum Streptophyta; class Magnoliopsida; order Asterales; family Asteraceae; genus Artemisia; species Artemisia argyi. Next base: position 225,455,371 of record CM060680.1, on the reverse strand, counting down.
TCAAAGTATATATATACTTCGTCAAATCAACTAGTTTTCATCCAATACCACGTACGTTACAAATATACCCAAGTTACCATATTACCATTTACGCCAATACTCAAATAATCACAACAAAAGTAACTAAAACATCAACATAACAAGCAAACTAGCACAAGTTGGCTACTAGGATCAAAACCATGACCAAGGGGTCTTGGGTTTCATGCCAACGAGCCACACCCAAGGTCTATGGACCTTGTGGGTTTTAGCCATACAACCAAAGGGTGTCAAACTAGTTCCAAACACAACCAAATCAATACCAAAACATCCAATATGTAACAATAATCAAACATAAGCCTCAAAATGGGTCAAGAAACACAAAAACATCATGAGGTCGTGGGTATACCCCTCGACCCACATAAAATCCGAATCCAAACATGATATATCTTAACCAAAATGCATCCAAAGCTTCCCAAATCGATCAAATATGAACCAAAACACATAATAATACAACCAATGATCAAGAAATCAAGAGAATCAAACAAACCCGTGGGTTTGACCCACGAGTTGACTTCAGTCAACACCCAAAATGACCTAAATATCACAAATCGATACCAAGCTCATTTGTTTCATGTTTTTATTAACCAAAAACCTTTAAAATATGAAAACCCACTTAGTTTAATCACAAATTTACAAGTTATTGTAGGTTTGACTTGGATAAAAGTCAAACCCTTAAAAAGAATCAACTAGCTCACCTCTCCTTATAAGATTATCAAAATTTAAACAACAAGGATGGTGTAGGTGATGATATTCAACTCGAATTTGATGGGTAAGTGATGTTAGAGGTGGTTTTTGGGCGCATGAATAGTACCAATGGAAAGAGGAGATGATTTGGAGTAAGATGGTGGTGGTGGTGTTGTTGTGGTGGCGGCGGTGTGCCACAGAGGGTGGTGGCCGGCGGTGTGAGAAGAGAGGGAGAGAGATGAGAGGTTGAAGATGGAAATGAGATGTAGTTTTTAGGTTAGGGTATAAGGGTGGTGGCAACGGTACCGCTGGGCCAGCGGTTTGCCTCCAAACCGCCGGGGAACACCGCCGCCACCCCAGCGGTTTGGTTCGGCGGTTTGGTTCAGCGGCAAAGAACACAGCTGCGGTTTGCATTTGAAATGTGAACGTTGGTTTGGGAATGTGAACGTTGGGGGAAAAAAACAAAACAAAGGGAGCGTGTTTGTAACAAAAAAAAAAAAAAAAATTTCTATAAATACCAAACACAATACAAATAAACTACACTTATTCAAATACACACACATTTCACACAATGGCATCATCATCTTCTTCATCCGATGAGTTATATTTCCCCCCCCACGACCTTTCAACAAAATCAATCCACGGGTAGTACTCTATCAACCTTTTTAGCCATATACGATTCGATTGAGGACACGGCAACCTCTACCGAACCACGAGCGTCTGTCACCCGTTTTCGTGAAAAAGCTTTACAAAATCTAAAGGATGACTATTTCGTTGAAATTCCAAAGTTTGCCCACCATATTTTTCGAGATAGGTTTCGTATGAATAAAAGGTTGTTTTTAAGAATTGTTGGTGATATTGAAGCGAGATTCGAATGGTTTCAAGAGGGCGTTGATGCGAGGGGGGCAAAAAGTTTCACGGCTTTACATAAATGCACATCGGCCATTCGGCAACTCGCAACGGGTGAACCTCCGGATAGATTTGATGACTATTTAAACATGGCACGAAGAACGTCAGGTTATATTTTTTTTTTATTAATGTTGTCGTTATATTTTTTTATTAATGTTGTCGTTATATTTTTTTTATTAATGTTTTCGTTAAATTTTTTTTATTAATGTTTTCGTTAAATTTTTTTTATTAATGTTGTCGTTATATTTTTTTTATTAATGTTGTCGTTATATTTTTTTATTAATGTTGTCGTTATATTTTTTTTATTAACAGGAGAATGCCTTGATCATTTTTGCAATGCGGTTATTGAATTATATGGTCGAGAGTTTTTACGTAGACCGACATCTCATGACATTGCACGCTTATACGAGGCACATGAAGAACAACATCACATTCCTGGAATGCTTGGTAGCATTGATTGTACACATTTTGTTTGGCGAAATTGTCCTAGACATTTGAAAGGCCAATATAAGCGTGGCGATCACCAATACCCGACTATTATGCTTGAATCCATCGCTTCATACGATTTGTGGATTTGGCATTCGTTTTTTGGTCCTCCCGGTGCTAACAACGATATAAATGTTTTGAATCAGTCTCCGTTGTATCTTACGGAGCGAAATGGAACGGCGCCAAACAGTTCATTTTCTGTAAATGGACGTAATTACAAACGTGGATATTATCTTACCGATGGAATCTATCCTACCTATGTAACAACCCGATATTTTTCACGTCTACGTTTACTCCCAAACTTTGGAAATTCACTATTCATTGATTACTATTCATCAAAACACTATTCATTATTTTACTATTCATCATTTTTAATGTCCGTTTGATATTCTGAGAAACATTTGAAAATTTTACTATTCACCGAACACTATTCATTCCCGGAAGAAATTCCACTATTCACGTGCATTATCATTTGGGACATCTCATACGGACTAGGAATAGTCTGCATATCATCATAATGTCATTTACATGCTATACCACTCTTAGGATTTTCAAATATATATATTTAGTATATTTAACGAATTACGTACGTTTATTTCAATAAACGCTAATACGCGAACTATAAATGTGTCTAACGTGTCCGACACTCCCGACTATGATCCTAATACGTTTTTATACTCATTTTTACAATATAAAAACTATAATATTAATTCACCCGGTATTTTGGAAATTTAACTATTACGTATCGTACGTTTAACTTAATAACGCCGGTTTTCATCAAAATTGAACGATAATCACCCTAACTCTCCGTACTTGTACCCGACTTATTTTTACAACTTTTATAACTTTATTATGACCCGAATAACTTCAATAAAACTTATTTTTAACAAACCCGGTACCCGATTAAACCTTAAACCTAAACCTAACCTAACTATACTTAACTACTAACACTAATTTTACTAACTAACTACCCAACATATCCCCCCTTTTCCCTCACCAAAACCGGCCAAGCCCCCCCCCTTGGTCTTCCAACTTTAATTACCTCACCAAACTAATTAAATGCACACCAAACTCTTGTCCAAGTATATATTAAACTTTTTCTCATTTGTTATCACAAAATCACTTTTCTTACAAACTAGCAAGACTTTTTCTCTCATTTTCTTTGGAGTGTGGTTCGAATTGGAGTAAACAAGGAGCAAGGAAGAAAAATTTTACAAGATCATTTCATAAACTAGTTAGTATAATCATCCTTGTTAGAGTTTTGAAATAAAAACTCAAGGATTAGTAGGTTTTTCATCATCTAAACTCTCTAAACCATCAAGTAAGTTAACAAACTCATTTTTATGATTTTTACAAGTTATTATTATGTTTATATATTTTTCTTACAAGATCTTACACATGCATCAACTTGTACCACTCCATTTTGTATATATTTAACTTTTAAGCCCTAGAAAGTGATTATAGTTAGATCCACTTGGTTTATGATGTTTAGGAACCCATGACACCCTAAGAAGGTGTATGGTAGGATTAGACTAGTTTTGTGGTGATTGAAAGTGGTTTGATTGAAGATGGAACTAGATTTAAACCTTAAAAATGAGTTTTGAACAAGTAAAAATACATGCTGTTCCACTTTGGTTTACCCAGAAAAATACGAATTTACACAGTAACCTTTGACAATTTTTCTAGAAAATACTTTCAAAAACGAAACTTTAGGCGAAAGAACGGATTAAAAAGAGCTTATAACGAAGAAGTTATGATTTTTGCAAATTAATTGACGAAAACTATTTTTCTGAAAAACCTTGCTGATGAACAGTAGTCACGACAGTTTCGAGGCTTAAACTAAATCTAGCCATCCCGACTTATCAAAAATATGTTAGTATTTTGTCTCACGATTTCATGGATATAAAGAACGAGTAAAACGGACTTACGACGACAAAGTTATTCACGTTTTAGTAACGGCGAAATATATATTATTTTGACAGCTTTTACCAAAAATAATATACAACTACGTAGTAACTTTATATTTCTAGAAATACTAACCAAGTACCCAAATTCATAACTAATAAAGTATTAGTAATTTCAAGTATATTTTTGTGGTTTTAAGACGTTATTTCAAGGATTTTAAATCGAGGATTTCAACACTAAGACTTATATATACGATATATATATTTCGGCTAGTTTTATTCTCTAGTTTGCCTTATTTTCTCAAGTCTTGGAAAATGTTTATTTTGACATCAACTAGTATTTTCTTCAAGTAAGAGTGGTATAGGGAAACATGTGCATGTACATTCCTTTCATCATCTCATGATTTAAGTAGATCATATCATTCATTTAGGTTGCGGGTAGAGTGCGCGCCTTACTTCCGTTCGTACCCTTTGTTATCATATCGCTTATCAGGTGAGTATTCACGAACCCCTTTTTCTAACTATTTCAACTAATTTGGGGTGGATGCATGAATTACTTGAACTAAATTGTTTGTTACTCATTGAACTCTTTTGACTTATCACTTGTTTGGAACTATTGAACTTGTTTTGACCTTTTGAACTTGACTTGACCTTTGAAATTGACTTAAACTTTTGAACTTAATGCACCGTACGTGTTATAACCTAAAGTCTCCCATGATCGGAGCAGCATTATCAAGTCTCCCATGTTCGGAGCAACATAAAATCTCCCCTGTCTACGGAGTAACTTTGATTTATTACTATATAATAGTTTGTGAAAGATGTACCGTACGTGCATCAGCAATTGTTAGTCTCCTGCTGGTTTGCCGTTCGCACTCCAGTTTATACGTACCGTTCGTGCGGCCTCCTTGTGTGGGGCAGTAGGTAGTATGGATAGCGCTATTAGAGGTCGGCCAACCTCTCGTTCCCCTGTCTACGGAACGCATATTATTTATTTTAGGAGCCTTGCCACTTACTTTATTATATACTATGATTCCATATTGTGAACTATATTGACCACTTGTGCTTGACTACTAGACACATAACTTTTAGGCAATGGGTTGTAAACACACAGGTTACAAGTCTCTTATGGCGGGACTTGGAATTGAGTGGATTTGCAATGCCTTTGCCTGGCGAACTTTTTCAATGGTTTTCTTATTATATATAACGTTTATACTCACCAACTATTTTCATAGTTGACCCGTTTTCTCTCATGCATTTCAGGTGGTCGTCAGTAAGTTTTCTTCATGGTCCATGCATAATGAAGTTTCACACGTCACCACTAAGCATTATGTATTTCAAGCTATCTTTTGGGAACTAAACTTTGTGTCTTAAAATGCCGATGTCGGCTAAACAATGTTGTAATGATGTACTTTTCCTTTAATGTAAATTATGGTATTGTCTTATTTCTCTTTGGTGATGTTTATCGATTTCGTTACACCTCGTGTTTCCGCCTTCGGCGAGGGTGTGACAGATTGGTACCAGAGCCAGAGGTTATAGAGAATGCCGATTTTTCTAAAATAAAAATCGCAACTATAACCAAAGTAACATTTTTCTAATGATACGAGTCGACTAGTCCTAGCATTGCATTATTAATCCTCAAGTATGCATAGCCTGATCACCTATGTATAATTCAGGAAGAATCATGCGATGAAGGGAGTAGTGGTCAAAGATCATGTTTGGTCGAGTCTAGAGAGTCTGGTCACCTGAAATATTATTTACGGAGCACGTTGAGGCTCAAAACTTAGCATACCTCGATAACTAGTTATTTCTTTTTTTTATTTACGTATTATGTAATTTTCAATTAATTATGTTTTTTTTTCCAAGTATTATGTATTTTTATTTTAATTATTAATGAAATATTATGTTTTTATTAAATTATTTATTTATGAAAAAAAAAAAATGGTGGTTTGGGAGGTATGAAAAAAGTATGGTTGCCACTAAAAAAGGGTTGGGAGGTATGGAAAAAGTGTGAGTGAGGTGGAATGATATTATTGGTTGGTTGGGAGGTATGAGTTTTTTTGGGAGGTATGGTTGCCACCACCCTAAGTATTAGTTTTATTTTGAGGTTATTGAAAATAGGTCCCTCAAATGTTTAGTTTTTATAAAGTAGTGCAAGTCAAGGACCCTAAACAATTATTTTTCATAATCTCTCCCGAAACATTTATTTTTAAAGTTTACAAATAACGCCGGTCGCCATAAAAATCATTTTTAATATCCACCGCTCGCTTTTAAAACAGTTTTCTCGTAAGTTTAAAATAGTCCATCGAGTAAATAAAATCTTATTCCAAATGTTTCATCATTCACGGCTCAAGAAAACTAAATATTACGTTTAAGGCTCGTATACGGAATAACCATGACCATATTCCCGTTTAAGGCTCAAGAAAACTAAATATTACACTAACTCAGAAAATACTACAATATACTTGATTTCGAGTCAAACTTAAAAAACATAGGGAGTCTGACTAATATTGGGCTAAAAATGACTGAGTTCCCGTTAAACCACCACGGCTTGCCAAACTGCCCTTAACATGTGAAGAATTTAGTTGTGTAAACAAAGTTATAACGATTGTATCTATGCTCTCAGTCCCGTCTGTATTCTTTAGTTCATAAGCCCAGACAGAAAAAAGCGAGGATGCACATGGAAAGTTTTTTGTGCCTGAACCCAATCATCTAACCGGAATCCAATCCACTTAACTTTCACCACCTCATGTCATTTCTTCTTAAGTTTTGGTTTTTACCTGTTCTACCTTTTTTAATACTTTTGAGGTTTATTTTGTTTATGCCACAGTTAAATTTAAACATCTATATCACCATGTTTTCATTCTTTATTCTTAATTCTTTACTTTTGTTTCTAATTCTGGTAGGTTTTTCCGGTAAGAAAAAATGTTAAATGTTCAACAATTTGATGAAAGTTTCAAGCACTAATAATTGGTTTCCTTAACGGCCCTTACCTTTTGAGACGGAGAATGATAGTAGTATTTTTTTTTTTTTTTTTTTTTTTTTTTTTTTTTTGGTAAAAGGGAGTAATCCTGCACCCTGGTAAAATATTATTAACCAAACATTTTTAGTACAAAGAGCGAGGGTGAGTTCCCTCGCCTCAGTCCCTTAGGACACTTACAGATAGGGGTGTCATATGGGTCGACCCGACCCGACCCGAACCCGATAAGGCCTTATAGGGTCGGGTTGATTCGGGTCCAATATACCTTATCGGGTCAATCCGATAAACCCGATAGCCTTATAGGGTCGGGTTGCGGGTCTTAATTATTTTGTTATCGGGTTATCGGGTTGACCCGATAACCCGATAAGCTATAATAACCCATTAAAAGTTTTATAATTTTTGAACTAAACCCGATAACCCGATAACCCGAACCCGATAACCCGATAGACCCGAACCTGATAACCCGATTCCTTATCGGATCGGGTTGCAGGTTAATTTTTATTTTTCGAAAACCCGATAGACCCGACCCGATAGAGGCTTATCGGGTCAGGTTGACCCGAATGACACCCCTACTTACAGACACTCATATAAGTGTGAAAACCACGCTTATAACAAACATTGAAACAAACTACAACGACTATAAATAAAAAATAAAAATGCTATTCAAGTAGACAATTCCTTGAATCTTCAAATCGTCATAGTAGGTCAAACTTTCAGCTTCAACCAATTGCATCTTCTATTAGTATTATGCAAAATGCATAATCTAATAACCTAATGAGAGTGACTCCCGTAGCAAATTGAATTTGAAGGATAAACATGGTCTAATCGACCCAACCTTCCAGCATATCCGAACTTGAACCAATCTTCCAACCAATACGATTGAATCAGATGAAGAAAACCAAGGATCAAGTCACAACGACATCACACCTCTCATGATCACACAAAGGCTGAGATAAGTAATTTCAATCGCAAACCATCCCTTCATACGCGTGTGATCACTAAAGGAAACACATATCAATTGCAAACCAATGCAAACAGTATATCCAATCATAAATCAACCATCAATCAAACTACAGGAAACACTCATGTCCCATATTATTGATATAACAATCCAAACCACATGATTGGTTGAATCATAAACCCAACACGCTCAATACACCCATTACATGCTGAACAAAAAAATGATCCGAAATAATCAAATAATATCAGTGTATACAAGCACTCCCAATCCACATGCAAAACACATTAGCTCCAACCACATGCAATCAACATAAAGCGCAACCCATTATCGCGCAAAAAATCCAACATCACCACCAATGTCGATGAATGCATGTCAATAGAGCCACACATACGGTAAACGAACCTTAACTACCATGACAAACACCATTGCAACAGCAACATTAGCATCAAACAATACCAATAAATGATAGCAGGTCTCGAAACCCTAAATAACACAAAGAACAACCAGGTCGATCACCAACATGCACTCTACACAGCCGTCAAGACAAAAACAAGAGAACCTTGATGGATTCAATAACCAACGCTATAAAGAACACATATTAGACTTCCACAGCCGAATAGAACAAGATCCGTATATAATATAGCATGAATAGCAGATCCATTAAATCGACCAATAGGGTACCCAAACCTGTAACCTCTCGTAAATTTCCCTTACGATTAGTAAATGCATACGAATAAATAAAACGATGTTACGATAATTTAACACCATTTTACGGGTAACAATTTTTTTTTTGTTGATATGGCTTGATATTGAACCACTGCGATAATTGTGATTGACCATTTACCCAGGAACGATGCTTACACACAACCTAGATTGCCTATAATTATTGCGAACGATAAATAATTATATAACGCGTTTATATTTAATAATACGTTTCGTCTAAATAACGTATACTATTTATATATTTCTCGAACCTACGAAACTTCCCGAGAACGCTCACTAATATTTTTGAACTCCGACACGATAAAAAAAACACCCCAGGTGGGCCCCCAACACCCTTTGGGCCACGGTTACACAATACACAAACCAAACGGACTCCTTTTTATTTCTTTCTTTCTGCTGGGCCGAGACCAAACACTGAGCCCAGTTACAAGCCCAAACGCGCCCTTAATAATTTTTTTTTGTTTTCTTTGTTTTCTGCCAGCCACGACACTCCCAAACGCACCCTAGTACTTTACGATTTCTACATCTAACCTACGTATATTTTTACTTAACTCATCTCACCTAGTACCAAAGAACCAAGAATGATAAAACTTGTGCTCACTCACCCTCGTTTACTACCCCAGAAACGCCCTAAGTGAATCACCAAAAACCATATAGAAAGATATGCACAAACGTGGCAATACATTCCTTGCTACCACCCATACTCCCCAATCCCATCTAAACTAACCATATACATATCATGAAACGTCAGGAATGAACATGGATCATATCTTACATGATCTTGGCTTGTACAAACTCGATTGGCCATTATTTGTGGCAACACTATTCGCCCTCACATGCTACACCAACACTTGTGAGCCTACCTTGTTTCTACCTTTCAAAAACTGCATATATAAGACCTCCCATGCAACCTTAAATGTTACACACACTTATACGTACTATACTACCAAAAATAATAACGATGAGGAGCGGTTGGAGGACAAACAAATCGCCAAGAGTACCACGCCTTGAAGTGAACCTAGGAAGCAAAGCTTGGAGCCTTTCGAACCCTTGGAAGGACGTGAAGTGAACCACGAAGCAATTGTACCATTACACGAACCATACGCCTCGTTTTACTCCACCTCTTGAGGTGAGGTAAGACCTTGATTTCTTTCTTTCTATATATATACATATACGTATCACTTATTTTGCACAAACACTTCGTCTAAATAAAACGAGAAACTAAAACGTAACTTGCTTGTATTATAAGTCGTATTGCATGTTTACTAAGCCACTAACGAGAACCTATATTAACATTAGAATTATAATAACATGAAAAAGTGGTGTTTATGTGGCAGTGTAAATTCGTATGGGGTGTTAGGGTGGTCCAAATCGCGCGTGGTTTATACCAATAGATAGATCGGGAAAAGATGGTTAAGATGGTGGTGTTAGTTTTGATGTGAGGGTGGCGGTGGTGGTGCTATGGAGGGTTTAAGGTGGCGGTGGTGTTGAGTAAGAAAAAGAGAGGGAGAGATGTGAATATTGGTGAGGATGTTGATGTTGTTGTGTTGTAATACCAGATTCCACAAGGACGATTTGCTATTTACTCTTATTAAAAAAAAAGAAAGCTTTTTAATAATAATAATAATAATAGTGAAAGGTGTAGTGGGTTAAGTAGCCCGGTGTAAATACACGGTCCAAACCCGAAACCTTAAATAACCAAATCAACCTTCTCAATCCGAACTCGTTCCAAAATAATCAAAACTTCGCGATACGTTCCAAAAATATAAATATCCGAACCAATATTAAAATAATAAAAATTGTTAGGTTAACCTAGTGCCGGAGTCAATGTAGTGCCAAAGTAACGATCTCAAAATAAATCATCACGAACGAATCAAACAAAACCATAAATAAATAATCAAATCCTCATAATAAACGTACGATCAAAAACACATTCCAACGTTCATAAAACATCTCGTCACAATAAACTTTTCAAAAATTCCAAAATCATAATTTTAATGTAATGCGGGTTTTATAAATGGCTCCCTAATTTGCCAGTTGTCACATCCCACTTGTGAATATTTTTGATTTAAATATTCAATCATTCCATCTCAAGTCAATAGAATAATTCTTTATTCGGATTTGGATATGTAATTAAATAGTCTATCATAACTACTTATTATTGTATAATTAAATGTAAGTTATTAGTTACTGTAGCCATGAAAACGATACTTTTTTCGACATTGTTGATATCCAATCAAAGCTTTTAAGTTGAATTTTTTGGACAATTTTATTAATGCTTACCACGTTCACACTAAAGACATGAGAATTACGTTCCTTCCATATCATATACGTAGTCACCCATGTTACTAATTGCCACAACCTTCCCGAGGTAGAATTAGAATCAGATCCACCAAGTTGCAACATATCACTGACAAAAAAAGTATTAACTGCACCTTTCCTCCACCAACCGAAACTCTTTTCCCAAACACTCATTGCCACATTACAGTTTAGTAGAATATGATCACACGTTTCCACATTATCTCCACAACAAGGCCATAAAACAGAATCCAAGTCGATACCTCGTTTATTGAGCTCCACACGAACCGGAATTCTCTCATTTAGAGATCTCCAAATGAAGATATTCACTTTCTTTCGCACGAGTTTGTTCCATACTGTCTCTTGATTTGAACCTGCCACTTGAAGAGTCAGATCATCCACCATATGAGATAACTCTTTGACCTTGAATTTACCATCTTCAACAAGATTCCAATGCCACGAATCCCTACAATCACGAGTTATATTGGTTCTGTGACCCTTCCCCTAGGTTACCTCACCCAATCCCATGGTAAAATTGGTTCTGTGACCCATCAAGCTGCAAAGTTTCAAAATGACTTGATTTCACTGTGTTTGGATTAAGAATTCTGTCATGTTTGTCATTCTTAGTTTGGTTTCAGTGAGATGGGTGTTCCTAGGGATTATGTGCTTGTTGTCTAATTTTGGCGGTAGGCATTTAGGTCTCCTGGTCTTATTGTTTGTTGCTTTTCTTTCTTGCTGTAATGTTTAGTTCTAGGTGTTGCAGGTCCCAAGTGTCTTTTTGGGTCTGTGTTAGTGTTTGTTTAGGTTGAGGGATTTTCTCCCTTTTTGTGGTAATAAATTTCTGCTTTAAAAAAAATAGTTACTGTAGCTCTTTAAAGAGATAAAGGTAAATGGTGAAAAGTGATTAAATGTTACGTGTGAAGATGGTATAAGAAATTTTTGTTAAGGTAACATGAAAGTAACGCAAATCATTACGGCTACATTAAGTATGAGGATGTTTCATATAACTATTATAAAAGATTTAAGATCATTTGAGGACCAAAAACTTTTTTTACATACAAAGAAATTAATCTTCACCCTCTATCTTTATTTGATCTAATGGATGAGATTAATCTCAACAATTTAAAAAACCCACTTTTATCATTTTTTTCAAATATTAATATCTTTTAAACCGTTAATCGTTAAACGAAAAAATATACTGTTACGATGAGCATTAAATTATCTTTCTATAGATAGACACTTTGATATACTTTTGGCATATTTTTTTCTTGTTTTTCACGTTTTTTTCGTTATTGAAATTTTCATGAAAAAATCATATGTGATTTAAGACTAATATCATAGGTAATATTACATATCATATGTGATAATATCACATGTGATTTTTTCATGCAAATTTTAGTAACGAAAAAAAAATGATTTTTTTTTTGTCGAAAGTATATCAAAGTGCTCATTTATAGAAAGATAATTAAATGCTCGTCGCGATGGTGCAATTATTTTCGCTTAACGATTAACGGTTTAAAATATATTTAAATTATAAAAATATGTGAAATATTAAAATGCTTTTAATCTCAACTATTATTTTTTTTAGATGAAAGGTAGAAAAGAAAAGTTTGGTATCTAAAATAACTCTCCGCATTATAAAAAGATCTCTCACTTAAATTAAAAAAATATTAGGCCAAGGTCTATTGTGGGTTTAGAGTTCATTAAATTCAAGGTTAAAGACGGATAGTGAGCCCAAACATATTTGTGTGCTTGGAAACCATTAATTCATGTTTTATTAATAATGAGATGGTTTGTCCTTCGCACGTTGCGACAGAGTTTTTGGTTTTGGTATGTGCATTTTTTGAATGACATAAATTTGTTTATTTATTGTTCGCATTTATTGTTTTTTTTGTGTGACGAGGAATTTCTCTTTCATTGTATCATGCTGTACTTTTGCTAAGATTGAATGTTTGATTTTGATTTTTATTTACCTACATTTTTTCTAATTTTTTTTGAGGAATTTTCTTTTTATAAATCGATAGTGCAATTATTTTTTGGTTACCTGGATTCTTTTTAGTTGAAAATTTTCATCCAAATAATTCTTCGAAGTAGTCTATATATATAAGTAAGAGTGATATGTATTGGAAATTACCTTTTAAATGATTTTCATGCTTTAATTTGTTTGAAATGTTTCTGCGTCTTATTTTTACGTCTTTTAAGATGTAGAAGTTTTTTTTTTTTTTTTTTTTTTTTTTGCCCTTTATGGTTTCTTTGCTTTTTAAGTTAATAGACAGGGTATGTTTTCAAAATATATATTAAACTTCAATATTGGACTTGTTTTGTTCGTAATTCAGAGGCTTTTCATTTTTTTTTTTAAAGAAATCGCTAGATATTTGTTATTTAATAAATAAAGTTTGTTATATAAAAAGGTTATAAATAGCACAAAGTTTAGAGTAGTTTTCGTAAATAGCTGCATAGTTGGAGGGCTGTTTGTTATTTTTTTTCTTTTTCATTTGTGTAATCAATTTTGGGCCGGACCGTTCTGGGACAATGGCATTTTAAATTTTTATTGATGACGTAATAAATATAAAATAAATTTCTTTAAATAATGTATTCCATATTAAAAAAGTGTTCCCGCAAAATATGTAAACGCTATTTATAACTCGGATGATGAGACGTTTCAACACACATTTTTTGGTATGCCTACCAAAGTGTTTAATAAAATGCCTAATTGAATATTTGAATTATTTTTTTCTCAATTGTTAGAAAGCCTAAGGTAATTTGTATTATTTCATCAAAATAGAATTTACATAGTGGTTCAAGGCAAACGAGCAACAAGTTGCGCCGCTAGCCCTTTTTAAATTGCAAAGCTAACTCTTTTGAAAACTACATTTGTGGATCTATGTGTCATAACATTACTATTCATAACTCGTTGGACTATGTTGAGTAGTTCCACCGCCTTAGGTGCAAGAAAACCAAATGTATCAAACGCGAAAGGAATAAACACGTGTTGATTTGTATTGTTAAGATGATTTTAATTTTTTGGGTTTGATTAGCAACACTTTGCCGTATAAAAAGATATACTTTGTTACCTGTTAGATGTTTGACCTCTTTCACCCTTTGTTATGTTATAAGTTTACGAAAAAAAAAAAACTGATTATGTTGTATTACAAGATGAGCACAATGAAAAACTGAATTTTATTCGTAAATAAATAATAAACTTAATAAGCGTAGTTTTTGGGATGTTTGCTTAATGTCCAATGTAAGTTGGGGTTGGAGGAAGCTGCTACAAATCCGTAACATCATTAGACCTCATGTGCGGTATAAGATTGGAAATGTGGGTACCGCTTCTGTTTGGTTCGATTCCTAGGATGACTTATGTCCACTGATGAACTACTTGACTCATAGAGCTATTAGTAATGCCGGATATGATAAGAGTGAAATGATATCTGATGTTATTATCGATGGTGCATGGGCTTGGCCAAGCGCATGGTATAATGACTTTCCTATACTAAACCAGATTAATGTTCTGTATCTACACCATGATCAGGCTGATACCCTCCAATGGAAGCACCATGATGGTACTTTATCTTCTTTCACTGTTAAGCGTGAGTGGCACTCAATTCGGGTTCGTGGAGATGAAGTAGATTGGTACCATATTGTTTGGTCAAAGTATGTTATTCCTAGACATGCTATTCATCTATGGCTGGTAATGAGGAGACGCCTTCTAATCCAAGATAGAATGAGACAATGGAACATGGGTAATGATGTTGATCTAAGTTTACTTCGGTGCCCGCTTTGTAAAATGCAACAAGATTCGCATGACCATCTATTTTTGAGTGTGGTTATTCTTCACAAGTGTGGAACCGGGTTCTTAGTAGGTATGGTATGAGTTTTGGGTCGTCAAGGTGGAGTGACATAGTGGCTTGGTTGCTTCCCATGGCTAGGCTTAATAGCATCACGACCATTGTGGCGCACCTTATTGTGGCTGCATCTACGTATTTCGTTTGGCAGGAGCGCAACAATAGGATTCATGGGAAAGGTGCTACAGTTCCAGATGATGTGGCGAAGGTCATACTTGATGTGGTTCGGTTAAAGTTGACAACTATTCGGTTAAAAAAGAATACTCGAGTGGATCAAATGCGAAGAACATGGAGCATTGCTAGTGTTATCACTGATGAAGGGTAATTGTTATGCGGTTAGAGGATTGTGTTTTGTTCAGTGATGTATCTTTGTAATTCTCTAGCCGTTTTGTTTCTTGTGGTTGTTGTGTTTTGAGCATGTTCAAACCATAGAGTGTTAGGTTTAGGGAGGCTCATTACCTCTATCTCGTGTACCTAAACAATTTTATATTTTTAGTATATTCATAGGGTATAATCCTTTTACAAAAAAAAAAAAAAAAAAAAAAAAAAAAACTGAATTTTATTGTAGTACAAGCTTACAAGCTCACCAAAACACTTGTGTAAGCTTATTGTAGCTATATAATCTCAAAAAAACTTAAACGAACACCTTTCAACCTGATTTAAATATGATGCTTATTTTTTAGTTATTTCCTTAACACAATTTTTTTTTTCTTTCTTTTTTTTAACTGATAATCCAAACCCACATTGCAGCTACTTTTGAAGGACTATTTCATTAAAGAAGAATAAAATGTTAGAACAAGTTACATTTTCAATGACCGGGTTTTCACTAATACGCAAAATTAGTTTCTCTGGAGCTGTTATTTTCATTAGATGGCGTCTTCCAAGAGCGTGAGCACCTGATATCTTTGGTAAAAACCTGATTCTTGTACTTCACTTAGGATCTGTATTTGTTTAGACCGTGAATTACTAAGTAAAGAAGTTAGTGCATAATTAGTATCCACAATTTTATAAGTCGGATTTGGTCTCTTTGGGGTTGTAAATTATTAAGTAAAGAAGTTATTACCTTATTATTATCCAGAATGCTATAAAGACAAAAGTTATCCCGAAAAAAGACATTCTATCGCATCAAATACCTTCATACCTGCTCACGGGTCAAGAATCTGCAAACGCTCCAAAGGGTTGTCTCGACCTCGACCCTGCAGCTATTCCTTTCGAGTTTCTTCATGTTTTAGCAGATGTTAAGGAAGCTGATACAATGGATATCGGAAATGGTCCAAGTACTAATGGTGTTTGTTCAATTTAGGTACAAATTTCCTGAACTTGGGAGTTTGGTTTGGTTTGGTTTTTTTTTTTTTTTTTTTTTTTTTTTTTTTTTTTTTGGTTGGATGGGAAAATAGGTAACATGTAGTGTGCATTATGCAGTTGTAATGTGTACTTAAAAAGGTTGTACAACTCAGTTTTTGTTAGATGCTGCTGTTATATCTTGACTATTTAGAAGTGCTTCTTTTATACTTTTGGCATCCAAACATTGACAATTACTAAGGAATGTTTCGGAACTTAATGTTGTTTTTTTTTTGTCTCGTTATTTACATCTTTTGCAAAGTACTCTAGAAATCCAGTAGTACATGATAAACGGGTAAATGGATGAGGTTTTCCTGTGGTCAGATTTATCATGAAGTGGGTTTAATTTTTCCTAATGATTATACGATGATAAGATATGGAATATTTAACCATTTTTTTTCCTAATGATTCTTGAATGTAATTAAATAGAAACCATGATAAGATGTTGAAGAAAAATGGTAAATTTAAAGAAAAATTATGAGTAGCTGAGAAAGTTATGTTGAGAAAGTCATAACAGAAAAAAGTGGAAAAAGTCACAAGGGTGACGTGGAAAAAGATAATTCATTTTAAATAAAATAAAAAATGACATGACATGTATTTTACGAAAGTTCAAAAGTTATATTGATGGTATATATTCATGAGTCCGTTACCTAGACGTGGAAATTTAGGAAAGTTCGTTGTCTATCTATTGACTTAACCCATAATATTATCCTAAAAGCTAGAAAAATATTTGAATGTCACATGTTCTCAATTTGTTAAGTCCAGAACCATAAGATATGCGAATTGATCATATGTACACGGTAAATTTTGATTGATACACGGATATTTGAGAAAATTTAGGAAAGTTCGTTAGAACTTCTTTCGGCATCGACAAACATAAACCATTTTATAACTCGATCAACGTAACATAATGATTCAATATGCATGCACAGATGCATGCACTCTAAATAAAGTCTTGGTAGTTAGTGGTTTCATCAACCTTCGCACAATATAAAGTTCGATCAATGACGTCAATCTGTTTTAGTTTGATATCTAGAAAGGTTTTCAGGTAAGCTTAAGCTAGCTTCTACGTTTAGTCAGAAACCATTTAATGATTTAAAATCAACAAAAAAATACGGTTTGATTCAGGTACAATTCGCTAGCTTCCGTTACGGGCTAACTAATTCTAAAACCATTACTTTCGTGGAACCACCACTTCACTTCATTTTTGCTTGTCAATTAGAAAACAACCATCGATGATTTGTTGTTTCCTTACGGATTTTATATAAATCAAATATTCTTCTTAATCTTGTGGTTCATTAATTTGTCAGTAGATACATTAAGCAAAGTCGTAAGGATAATGGATATTCTCTTTGTTATTTGCTTTAAAGTAAAGAACAAAAACATTATGAAAGAACAAAGTGTGCGGCGGCACGAGTAAGTGTTCATTCAGGTGGAAGGGAAGCTGCCAGATATTGAAGAAAGGGGAGGGTAAAATATGGAGTTGGGAAGTGATTATGTTTTTAAAAGGTTCTGACTTTTGAGGAGAAGATGCAAAAAGAATAAATTCTAAGGTAACGTTGAATGAATGGTGGGTGAGAAAGTATATAAAAAATTTCCGTGTACATAACATTACCCATAAGATAGTTTCAAAAGACCATGACTGACTCAAATGAGTAGGTCATTTGTTGATCTTGAATTGTCTAGAATGTCAAATGAGGTTGTTAAACTTTGATGTGGACTTGTATTTTTGAAGTTAATATTTTGACCAAATCCGATCAAACATTGATATGTAATTAAGTTAATGTTTATAATTGTATTTCTTGTTTGTTGTATCGATAACCAAAAATATGTAACTAACAACTGATTTTAGAAGTTAGTGTGTGCATACTTTATATGGTCACCGGGTCTTAAATTAAACATCAGTTTGAAATTAGTGTGTGCTATATCGTTATCATTAGTATTGTTAGTATAAGATTTATTCTGACAACAGAGTTGAGAATTGAGATCGAGTATATAATTTAGCCACTTACGGAAAACAATTTGAACATAAATTGGCTCTGCCGCAACGTGTGACAGCCTAATTCATCGTTTCACTTAACAATTACATAAACGAACATTCGATGTACGCAACGAAGTACGGCTAGGAACCACACTCGTTAGTTACTTGTCTACGATATATGCAACATAATTGTAGTCTTCCATATCTATAAGTCTTCTTAAACGTCCCGTGCGATTATACATGGAAAATAGTTGTTATAAGTCAAATTCTCTTGGTCTTCTTAAAAGTCCCTATCCCAAGTCTTCTTAGAAGGAGTGTGACGACAGTAGGTTGCATATATAATTAGTGTTATAAGTCAAATTTTCTTGGTCTTCTTAAAAGTCCCTATCCCAAGTCTTCTTAGAAAGAGTGTGACGACAGTAGGTTGCATATATATTTAGTGTTATAAGTCTTCTTAAAAAGCCAATACTTATTCTTACGATTTTAAGTAGATTTCCAAAAATGAAGTCACCACAAGCATTAATTTACTTATCATCTTCCTCTCTTATTTCTTTTCTCTTTTACGGTCTCGTGATAACATGTCTTACTTCCGCCAGTGTCTCTGCTTCCTATGGCGGTAGTGAGACTGATTATTTAGCTCTGTTGTCATTCAAGTCAAAAATCACCCAAGATCCATACAAAGTCCTAATCTCGTGGAACCATTCCTTTCATTTCTGTGACTGGAGTGGTATTTCATGTGAAAAGCGGCACAAGCGAGTAACTGTTTTACGGCTGGATTCGCAAGGCTTAGAAGGCTCGTTGTCTCCCCATGTAGGAAACCTCAGCTTCCTCCAGGAGCTTGATCTCTCTAACAACAGCTTTCAAGGAACCATTCCTCATGAACTTGGTCGTCTATTTAGGCTACGTCGTCTTTATCTTAGTATAAACAAATTCAGTGGAGTCATTCCAACAAACTTGTCTGGCTGTTCTAACCTCGAAGTGCTTTCGCTCGGTGGAAATAAGCTAACTGGAAGCATACCCAAGGAGATGAGGTTACTCTCGAAACTTGCTCGTCTTGTAATTCAGCAAAATAAGTTAACTGGTGGAATTCCATCTTTCTTGGGCAATATTACATCAATGGAAGTGTTCACTGCTGTAATGAACCCGCTTGGTGGGAGCATTCCAGATACTTTGGGTCATTGGAAAAGCTTGATGGTATTCTTGTGTGGTGAGTGCAACTTATATGGAAGCATCTCTCATTCCATTTTCAACCTCTCACTCCTAGTTACTTTTTCCTTACCTGGTAATCACCTCACTGGTAATCTTCCTTCTGAAATTGGTAATCAGCTCCCAAATCTTGAGTGGCTTCAGTTGTGGGGTAATGAACTAACCGGAGTTCTTCCACCTTCTATTTCTAATTGTTCTAAATTAAGACGTCTTGAAATGAATAACAACAATTTTAGTGGGAAGTTGACTATTGATTTTTCAAAACTAAGAGATATTTATTCAATTAGATTAAGTTATAACAACTTCCATGGACGCGGAAAAGCTGATGACCTGAAGTTTGTTGATTCTTTGAAAAACTGCACAAGATTAGTAGAGTTGGGACTTTATAATTGCAACCTTATAGGAGTGCTTCCAATATCAATAGGTAATCTTTCTGATCAACTCAAATTTCTACATTTAGGAGGCAATCAATTATTTGGAAGCCTACCTTCAAGTATAGGAAGTCTAGTTGGTTTGACCACTTTATCTTTAGAAAATAATAGATTCAAAGGAAGAATTCCCACTACCATTGGTAAACTTCAAAAGCTACAAGTTCTTGCTCTAAATATCAATCAAATTTCAGGGCCTATCCCTGATGCCATTGGGAACTTATCATTGTTGTCTAAACTTTATTTATATTCCAACAAATTAGAAGGTCATATTCCATCAAGCCTTGGGAATTGTAAACAACTTAATTTGTTAAACCTTAGCAACAATAGATTCGGTGGTAAAATACCCAAGCAACTTCTTCAACTCCCATCACTAACTGTTGGTTTAGATCTTTCATACAACAACCTGTCTGGTTCCATTCCATCAGAGATTAAAGATCTCAAGATGTTGAGCTATCTCAGTTTAGCTCATAATAATCTATCAGGACACATTACTAGTAACCTTGGTGAGTGTATTAGCCTTACAACGTTAATCCTAAGAGGCAACAGATTTCAAGGCGTAATACCATCTTCATTCAGTTCTTTGGGAGGATTGGGGGTGCTCGACATTTCTGAAAATAATTTATCAGGCAGAATTCCACAATTTTTAGGCAAATGGAAATCCTTAGAATATTTGAACCTATCCTTTAATGATTTTGAGGGTGAAGTACCAGTTGTAGGAGTGTTTGCCAATGAAAGTGCATTTTCGGTTTTAGGCAACAATAGGCTTTGTGGTGGTTTGGTTACACTTGAGTTACCCAAATGCAAGGAGAAAAGCAGTAAGAAAAAAAGGTTTCCTTTCTTCATGTTAGTCATCGTGATTGCACCGACGTTGCTCATAATATTATGTTGTGTATATGTTTTGTGTAAGAAGAAACGTAATAGTCAACCATCTGAGTCATCAGGTAGTGAACGGTTCATGAAAGTTTCATACAATCAACTTCTAAAGGCTACTGACGGCTTCTCTGTAGCAAATTTGATTGGACAGGGTGGGTTCAGCTCTGTCTATAGAGGGATCCTCGATTCCGATGATGACAAATCTGTTGCAATCAAAGTTCTGGATCTTCAAAATCGAGGAGCTCAGAAAAGTTTTGTAGCAGAATGTGAAGCTTGGCGGAATATTCGACACCGTAATCTGTTGAAGATAATAACTTCATGTTCGAGTACTGATTTCCAAGGCAATGATTTTAAAGCGCTGGTATACGAGTTTATGCCCAATGGAAGTGTACACGATTGGCTTCACTCAAGTGCATATACATCGAAACTCAACCTTCTTCAAAGAATGCATATTCTTATAGATGTTGCCACTGCACTTGATTATCTTCACAATCGCTGCCAAACAACGATTGTTCACGGTGACTTGAAGCCAAGTAACATTCTACTTGATGATGATATGGTGGCTCATGTTGGAGACTTTGGCTTAGCTCGACTACTTGGTACAGACTTAAACCAAAACAGCTCAACCGGGGTTAAAGGAACAATTGGCTATGCCCCTCCAGGTAATTCCACTTCTATTCCATGATGCTTATATTACATGTTAAAGATTGTAAATTAATTAATTGTTATTCATTTGTAGAGTATGGTATCGGGAGCGAGATGACAAGTTGTGGGGACGTCTACAGTTTTGGAATATTATTACTGTTAGAATTCAATAACCATGACAATCATATATATATATTCTAATATCAAGTAGTCACATATGCGGAAGCGAAGGATCAAGTATAACATATAATTATTAACAAAAACATAAATAGGAACGTACCGTGGTGATTCTAGCCCGAACAAGAATCAAAAGCAATTGTCTTTAACAATATGAAGAACCCTAATTAGGGTTTATATGGATCAATGATTAACCCCTTACCGTTTTGTTAATCGATCCCTTGATAACAACAAAAGTATGTTGTTACCTCGTTCTTGTACACACAAACTACCAACGAATAAAGGTTTGTTGCAAGTAAACAAAACACTTATGTTTTAGACTTGACAAAATCGACCCAAGATCCCTAAGGAAGGGGGTGGACGATCGGCCAAGGAACAAAGAAAGAAAACAAGGATTTTAGGGTTAGAGTGTGTGCACAAAAGATGTGAAAGTCTAACCCTTGACCTTGTATATATACTAGGTGAAACTTGGTGATCAAGAAAAGCATGGGTCGACCCATATGGTTGGGCTTCGACCGGCCATGCACCCAAGAGGGTGTTTCTAGATCTTTCTTGACTCCCAAGTTACACTCTAGTCCATATCTTTCGTCCCTAACGATAGTTAGTCCATACGGTTAATAACTAACGACCATTTAGTCCATTAAGTGTTTATAAATATATATATACGATACGTTTAACATATATATATTTATTATTCATTATTCTTGTTTGTAAAGTGTGCAATCCCGAGGTCTCGGGTTCGATACTAGACATTTACATATTAATATTTATCCATATATTTAACAGCTCCCACTTGGATATCTATTAATAGTAAAATGACATTGGTTAGCGTCTTGCAACACTCCAATGCCCCTAGTTCAATCCGAGCTAGGTTTCCTGAAAAAACCTTTAATGATTCATCATTATAATTATCCTTTCATTACTAATACCACATTAATAAAGATGTGAGGTTCTTTATTAAATTTCTGTTTCTCGTCTCTTTATGATTGAACAAAATTACCAAAACATCTGAACGTATTCCAGATAGACTTTGGGCGTGGCCACGCAAACATTTTGTCAACCCTACGAGGGGCCCAGCAGTATTAAACTTCTGAACAAATCAGAAGGAACAAATTCTCTCTTGACTACAAGAATAACCCATGAACTTTGCAACACTTCTGAAAACAACCCTTATGACTCCCTGTTACGGTGAGCGGTAGATTGCTTCACAAAAATGCACTACATCCATGACACTTATCTGGTATCTCAAGTCTGAGGATAACTTTAAATATGATTCTCACATTAAATATTAAATCATATTATTGGGATAAGTCCAATATTCAATTCATCGAATATCATGTGAAATTGGTATGTCAACGCATCAATATACTTTCAAGTATATTATTAACCAATACTCAAATTTGTCTTAGTTTAATGATATTCCCATATCATTAATCGACAATGGACAATTTAGAATAACATAAGTTATTCACGGATTTAAACATGCAAATATAGGACACAATTTATTATTAATGAAAACAAACGTACTAAGTACTTTAATTCATTATTAAATAATAATTGCTTAATGTCCTTTATCCAAATACCAAAATAGATCAATGCATGATAATTCTAGTTAATGAATCTTGTCTCAAGTAATAACTTGAAGACAATTATGCTTCAAGTAATCATACTTGTTGACATGGCATAATTTCATCTAACTTTGATCTATCTGAATTTTGAGAATACTTCTTTCAAGAATTCAATAATTAAAATTCTTGTATGTGTATATCCAACTATCTTGATATAGCTACATAATTCTTCATAAATAATGTGATATCCTCAATTACCAACTTATGACAATCAAACTTTCAAACCTTTTAAAGTTTAAAGTATTCTAATTCTTTAATGTATAATGCAACTATGCTCTTAGTTAAGCACAACTAGTTCTCATGGCTATTCATAAGGATAAAATCCTTCCATGACTAGTTATTGAGTGTCATCTCAATTAAACCAGCATCATTGTATATTAAACACAATATGCTCTTAAAATTTCCGTAAACTCAATATCCAATGTGTAATGTTTAGGAGCTATTCCAATTTGAGGATCATTATTCTAATTTCAAACATTTTCCATTAGAATATCTATTACACAAGTTATATAATAACTTTTAATTGGATATCTAATATTGTCAAATCATTAAGCACTTAAGCATAATACAACAATAATATAATGCACATGAAAATCCTTCAGTCAAACTTAGATTTATATTCATGTTCTATCTTTTCATAATATATATCCATTTTCTAAATGATATATTATGTTCTATTAGAATTTATTTACCACACATGTTTATTTAATAATAAACTTTTGTTCCAAGGTTGTATGTTATATTTCCTAAATCTTTCAAGTAACGTTTCATTCCAAATTAAGTCTAACCTTTTACTTATATGGAATGTTACTCTTATATGTTATACAACATATATGATTTAGTAAATCAAACATAATACTCCCACTAGCTTTCAGGAATACTTAGAAATTACCTTATTTTAATTATAAACCTAAACATAGATTTAACAATTTATCATAAGAATAATCTCCTAGATGCATGCATTTATCCATTCATGGATTATTGCATTTTGTACACTTCAAAGATTTTCTTGAATTCATAAACTCCTTTTTTGATTACTTATCGTCCTCGCTCAAGTAATTATTCAAGAAAGAGTTATTGATATTTCATTGTCAAATTTCACATTCATGTAAATATGACAATTACCATCTTTATATCTTTGATGTACTTAAGAAAGAGTATTCAATCATAGTTAATTGCTTAAGTATGATTAATAATCTTGTCGATATTCATTAAGATATGTGTACAATTTTGTCCATATGATTTCTACACAAAGATTTAAACCTCTAGGGTTAGTTATCTTTGAATAAACTCATCTTCATTCTCTAACCATTAAGAATTAAGATAAATCAAATTTAAAAATTTGAATATCTTTATGAACTGCATCTTTAACATTCATAATATGAGTAATTCACCCAATTCATTATTTTGGTAATACTACATCATATAATCATCAGCATATTAATTAAATATCTGAGATATCCAAGTGGATCTATGAATGATAATTCCATCATCTTGAGATTTATCATTTACATGTTAAGCCTCATTATGATTTTAACTAGTGTGGTTTTAGAAGATTATGTATCTTGTAATTCTATCTTTTCAAGATAAAATACTCCCACTTGCCTTTAGTATTATATAGAATATAAGTACTTAGCAATTAGAGCAATAATCCAATTTTCTCTTTTAGGACTTTACAAATACGCATTGATAGTTCTTTGTTAATAACCTTCATGTAAGTAACTTAACAAATTCAGAACTTCAATTTTAAGACTTAATGCGATTCATCACATTACATAATTCAATAACGTCTTATTAATCTTCTAGGAGTCTAATTGAGTATATTCAAGCCATACTCAATTTCTAACCTTGATAACTTTTGGAAGAAAAGAAGTCATAGTTATCTTTAATCTAACTAGAGTTTGATTCCCTAACTGAACATACCATAAAATATGGTATTTCAATTAGAATTAATATTGTAAGAAGATTTAACAATATAAGATAACCATATTCCTTTTGGTATACCTATTTACCAACTAAGTCAACTTAATGGTATAATAGTATTTCCAAACCAATTTCATGCTTTTTATATAACACAAGTACTTTTAACCAAGTCACTTCATGTTCATGTTTTTTCAAACATGAACGTGTTATATTCCCACTATACGTTATTAATCATTGATCAACTCAATGACTTCTTGTATATGTCTTAATTAAAGACCATAACAAGCTAACGTCTTACTTAATTATAAGTCTTGTAATACTTAGAAGACTTCATATTTATAACTATACAATAAAGTATAAACATGTATAATTAAAGTAACCATGAACACCATCATTTGGTTTCAATCATATTTTCAAGTTAACACACTACTTTATTTATTTATGTCATTCTAAGAATACATAATCATTGAAGTAGTATTATATTACTTCATGCATTTATGTCATTCCAATAATACATAAATATTAAAGCTGAAGTAGTATTTTTATTTGACACATATGTTCTAATAGATGTCTAATTTAGAAACAGTAAATTATCCATGTTGGTCTCACGCATACATGGAAATTCACCTTGTTGTTAATATTTAGCCTGCGTCTCACGTTTACTAAATTTTAACATCAAGTGTTTCTTAGATTAGATGTATTAATCTAATTAGAATTATTATCTCTTACTATGCAGTTAAGAGAGTGCTTTAAATCATATTCTTATCTGTTGTACTTTGCACATAATGAAGATTTCTCCCACTTGTGCATGGTACAACACCATGTACCACATAAACAACACGCACGCGTTTGTTAATGTGAACAATATGATTTGTGTCATTATCATAACTTAGTAGATATAGAGTTTACTCAATCAATCAAGGAAACGTACATGACTATCCTTGAAAATATTAGTGTCTATATTTGGAAAGTAAGTACCTTGAGATATTCAAAGGATAATCTAAGTTACAATCAAGACAATAAGTCTTGTAACTCCCACTGAATTAGAGAACATTATAATAATCCCTTATTCAGCCATAAGAACACAATACTCCCACTGAATTTGACAACATTGTAAATGTTTCATTAATCAGTGATAGGAAATAGTGTACTTGTTTACTTTCCTACATCTTTTAAGAAAAACCCATTCAAACAATTATATAGGTTATAAAAGGATGTAATCTACTACAAAAATGTGATTCATCACATTCCATACTATTAACTTAAAAAAAACTGGGCATGCAATTTCTTCCTTTATAGATTTACCATTCCAACAATTGTATGTAGTATCTTTAAATGGTCAAACCAAAACAACTAGATAAAATAATCTAATTCGTCTTTTACCATTATACAGTAATCAGTCTAGCTTCTAATTTAATAACTCATAAGGTGCATATACTCTTACTATTAAAGTTTGCTATGAGTTATGTATTTAGAATTTAGACAATTCTAATCATCCTATTATACCTTTCTCATTCATGAAAAGGAATAGGATTTAAGTCTCACACTTCTCGTAATGGAAAGAAGACTATATTTATTCTTTTTGTAAATATTGACTCTAACCAAAAACCCAAACGGGTGTAGATCAATTAAAAGAATAACTTACGTTTACGGTTTTGAGTTGCATTAATACATTTAAAGAATTTACAAAATTCAATTTTAGTATTTTCGATAATTTATATTTCCAAGAAAATATAATACCCAAGGATATATTCATATAACCAACATATTTTCTTGAAAATCTAGGATCCAACTTTACATAGATTCCACCACATCAGTTGATCTGCTAGTGGTGAAAGTATAAAAGATGGTAATCTGTCGAACAATAATTGGCAAACACTTTTCCAATTCCTAGATCATTATGGGATTTACATCAAATTGATTCATCAATTTGCCTTGTAAGCATGTTTCATCCCATCTCATGCCTTAAGTTCTAGGTCTCACGCACAACTTAATTAAGTCGTCTACCTTAGAAACTGTAAAATTACAATTATGGTCTCACGCGTTAAAAGAATTTTACCTTGTTATAGTAATTTAGCCTAGGTCTCACGTTTACTAAATTAAAATTCCAAGTGTTCCTTATAGATAGATGGCACGTAACTTAAATTATTTAAGGGTATAAATTTTTGATATGTAAATCAAAATATGTACAAAGATGCATGCACTCATCTTTATAACATAAGTTTTCATAAAAACTTTTATATCCAATTCGTGAAATTAATACACAAAGTTTTACTTGAGGTTTATGCCAAAACCCTAAGATGACTTTCTACAATATATGATTTTAAAAGTAATTCGTTTAAGACATATTCAAGATTGTGATAACCAAGGCAGACTCTAAGGCTCTTTTCTAAGCCTTCAAATCACGGTTATGAATGTCATCTTAAAAGACTTAATTTTAAAAGCATATTTGCACAAAACATCAATCAAGCAAAAGTTTATGGATTCAATCTCAAAATAGTAATAAAGTTTGAATTTTGCTAGTCTCGCCTGGGAGCTGATTACCGTGCGAATCGGACCACGATTGGCAATAAGACCTTGCAAGATTCTTACTTTATCACTTTAGGGTTTCACAATTATTAGTCCGTATTAATTTTCTTTATTAAAACAACCCTTTTATTGCTTACATCAAGTCCAACTAAAAACAATAAAACAAGTAACAAAGAAAATCAAACAACCAATAATAAAAAGTGAAACAATTAGCCACATGCAATCCGTATTAGAAAAGATCCTAATAAAATCAATTCTAGGTATAATCATGCATGTAATCAACTAAGGCCTTCCCCTCTTAATGGAGGTGAGTCACATACATTGACGAATCAATTGCGTAGGCCAAAGCTAATAACACACCACATAGCATATAAAATTGATTTTAATATATATTGGAGTCTTCCCCAATTTAAGATCTATATAAGACATGTGAAAAAACAAGATCCATGACAAACATGCATGTAAGTCACGGATTAAAACCTAACAATTAGCAATTAGGTCACAAGATACGTTCAATTAACCGGTTAATGACCTAGGGTTTCTAGTGATAACAATTAATCAATTAAACCACAAACCCTAATTAGGGTTTTTAAGTGGAAAATCGACCCTCCCCCCATAAATTAGGGTTAGGGTTTCAAATTTTATAAAAATTTAAAAAGAAAAACCCTAGATCAAAACATGTATCTAAAACAATTAAAGATCCGATTTTTATTACGTTTTAGTAATCAATTACATGTTATACATGGCTCGTGATGCCACTGTTAGAATTCAATAACCATGACAATCATATATATATATTCTAATATCAAGTAGTCACATATGCGGAAGCGAAGGATCAAGTATAACATATAATTATTAACAAAAACATAAATAGGAACGTACCGTGGTGATTCTAGCCCGAACAAGAATCAAAAGCAATTGTCTTTAACAATATGAAGAACCCTAATTAGGGTTTATATGGATCAATGATTAACCCCTTACCGTTTTGTTAATCGACCCCTTGATAACAACAAAAGTATGTTGTTACCTCGTTCTTGTACACACAAACTACCAACGAATAAAGGTTTGTTGCAAGTAAACAAAACACTTATGTTTTAGACTTGACAAAATCGACCCAAGATCCCTAAGGAAGGGGGTGGACGATCGGCCAAGGAACAAAGAAAGAAAACAAGGATTTTAGGGTTAGAGTGTGTGCACAAAAGATGTGAAAGTCTAACCCTTGACCTTGTATATATACTAGGTGAAACTTGGTGATCAAGAAAAGCATGGGTCGACCCATATGGTTGGGCTTCGACCGGCCATGCACCCAAGAGGGTGTTTCTAGATCTTTCTTGACTCCCAAGTTACACTCTAGTCCATATCTTTCGTCCCTAACGATAGTTAGTCCATACGGTTAATAACTAACGACCATTTAGTCCATTAAGTGTTTATAAATATATATATACGATACGTTTAACATATATATATTTATTATTCATTATTCTTGTTTGTAAAGTGTGCAATCCCGAGGTCTCGGGTTCGATACTAGACATTTACATATTAATATTTATCCATATATTTAACAATTACTAGAGGTGATGACTGGGAAAAATCCGACAAACAACATGTTTATTGAAGGTCTTAGCCTTCATAAATTTGCTTACATGGCATTACCAGATCATGTAATCGATGTTATTGATAATGATGCAATTGAGTTGCAAAGTACGGAAGCAAATGCAAGGAAAGTGGAAGAATGTTTGGTTGCAACTATCAAGATTGGAGTATCGTGCTCTGTGGGTTCACCATCACAACGAATGAAAATAGAAATTGTTGTCAATGAGTTGCAGCGTATTCTCAATGTGCTTCAGAATATATAAGGTACTATGTTCTCCAATTTTGTAAAATCTGATTTCACATGAGTTTGTTAAAAATCATTTCTAAAATGGTTTTATTTTTTTAACTCTTTCTGGTCTATCATCAAGCTAGTATGGTGAAGTTGTAGGAAACTGCAACAAGGAGTGCATGTCGTAGTTAAATAAATGTTAAGTTGTTTAAGATGTTTGTAATTGTGGTTTAATTTTCTTGTTGCATAAGTGTACGAGACATAAGAGTACGTTTACTTTCCTGGTGACGTATCATATGTATCAAGCTTGTTTGTAAGTGTGATTTAATTTCCATGAATCCAATTTGTGGTATAGAATTCTACTTAAGCTCTAGTTGGTGTTCGATTCCTTAATGAACAGCCTAATGTTATTCGTGTTTTTGACTTTCAATTTCATAAATTTGACTTTTTCTTGAATATTGAATGAGAAAGCTCAAGGCTTCCCCCTCTTCTGGTTTCGAGCAGTGTATGGTTCAATTTTAAAGAAAGTTAACCTCATGATTGGTTATATACTTGTACCATGCATTCGGCTAGTACAAAATCATTATTATTACTCCAAGTATACTGTATTCAAAATGGGTCAATAATGACCAAAGTGTATTTCTGATACATAAATCATCTCGAATATTTTGATACGTTTGGTATTCCTTATACAGTTGTACAACTCTATTTTCTTCATCGGATAAGCGTTTGGATAAGCAATCCCAAATAGCCCTTTAGCAGTTAATGTGTAGCTTTATGGTCATCATTGTTTAAAACTACCCTAACTGACCCCTTTTAAGCTTTTTTTTTTTTTTTTTATATCTTTTTTACAAAGCATGAACTGACATGTAGGACCTGAATTTTAAGCTATGAAAGACCAAATCCGACATGTTGGACCTGTTTTTTAAGCTATGTTTATATCTTTTTAACATAACCGGAACTGAACCATTTTATACGGGTCGATGTAGCCAGAACCTTTTTATACGGGTCGATGTAGCCAGAAAAACAGCTCCAATGGACTTGTTGCAGCTCTGTAAAATAAAGAAACAAAAAATCAATATTTTTTTTTTATACTCTCCATTTATAAGTAGTCAGTATGTTAATTATGGGTACAAAAGCTCAATATATTTGATATCATTAAAATTATTTGATTTTGGGAGGTTCTATGTAGTGGTTACCTTTTTATTTACCATTCAAAAGTAAAATGGGTTGAAATAGCCATCTGTACTAGTGTTGGTTAGTTTGTGTACTGACTGCTTTTGGAACAGATGGCTGTGTTACAAAACAAGCATAACCCATAATGCTTTTAATGGATGACTCGTCCGATATGGCTAAGATTTCAAGAAAGGTTCCGACCTTGTTCGTGAAGTTCAGGACACCACCGAGAATCACCAGTTATTTTTTTTTACAAATCTAACATTAATTTTCTGAATTCGTATGTTCATTTATTATGCCAATGAACATACAAATTCAGAAAATTAAATTGGTCCAACACACGTACATTCACATTAGAGACTTGAAACTTGAGAGTTGAGAGTGTTGTCGAAGTTACAATGTCAATAAGCTTTATGGATAGTAAAACACTGGAGTTTCAATGTTGCTAGTTTCAATAAGCTTTATGAGATAATTTCAGTCATGAATGAATTTGTTGCTCTTCTTTTCTGAAATGAACATAGTATTGATTCAAATAAGGAAGATCCATTGACATTACAAATGAGTTGATACATTGAGCTTGCGTACTGTATGACTACTCTTGCAAACAACTCATCTAAAAAGACACAAGCTAACCTTACTAACTACTTGAGCAGAAATGAAAATAAAACACACACCATAGACGTCACTATAAGTATCGTTATCGTAACTGCCTTTGGATAACTCGAGAAAAACAGATGGGGTTTGATGAAGTTGATGTCGTCTCCAATCTGCCTTTAGAATTGAGAATCAGGCCATAAGACGAATCCATAATAAATCTTGACTTTACCCATCCAAGTACAAGCTCCAAATAACACTAATAACTAGCAACACACCACATTGACCACCATGCACAAACTAAAACAAACACACTATCATTCTTTCGAGCTTCAAACATATGAATGGCAGTAAATGTTAAGCCTCACTAGTACAAAACAGGCTTTCCCCGGCGACTTTTTTAACCCCTACCCGTCGACATGTGGACGGAATAATACCGTCCCGTCGACATGTCGACGGCACCATATCAACGGCTATCCTTCGACGGGAACCGTGTTCCCGTCGAAAATCGCCGTCGACACGGTGGGTCCCACATCGTTTTCCAGTCAAAGGATTTGTTGTCCGTCAAACCCCATCCCGTCGACATGTCGACGGGAACATATAACTAATTAATGTTTTAATTAGTTAATAATAATTATGTTTTATATAATACCGTCGACATGTCGACGGTATTATATAAAACAATAATAGTGTTATTATATTATGCCGTCGACATGTCAACGGCATAAAATTAAAAACATTATTTTTTTTTTAATTATACCGTCGACATGTCGACGGTATTATAAATACCCAATTACTACGTTTAATGATTCCGTCGACATGTCGACGGCATCATTATTAATATCCTGCTAACAGCAGGCTGCAAATATTGCAATATTCCAGAATTTTTCCGGATTTTCCGGAAAAAATCTACCAAAACCTGTAACTGTAATAGCACCTATAACCACTCAATATCAACATGTCCTAAACGTATAACTCGCCATCGGCTATAACACTTGCAAAATATCGCTAAACACCCTCAAAATGCATAAAAACATATAAAGTTTACAAAACGGGGTGTGGTAATATCTAAACCTAGCTGCCATATCCACAAATGTTTTAATATCCGCGACGTTCAAGTCGCCAAAAGGTTAAACTATACAATACTAACATATGGGTCGCCAAAATATTGTTTCAAGCATAAGTACAACACAAAATACCCAAGTTTGTACCTCTACATCCAAAATCACTCGTGATCATCAGTAGGACCCTCATCATTGCCAGAACCATCCTCATCGCCTCTGCGACTCCCGCTCCCTCCAGCTGAGCCACTACCTCCAACGCCACTACCTCCAACGCCACTACCTCCAACGCCACTGCCTGAGCCATCCACGTGCTGAGAACCCGCCTGACTAACATACTCATTCCATCGCGGGTTGGAGGACATAAAACCTATGACCAGATCAATCTGCGCCTTCAAGACCTTACGCTCTTCAGCTTCTTTACGGCTCTTCTCCTCGGCCTCAACAATCTTCTTCTCGGCCTCAGCAAGCTTTTTCTCCATCTCAGCATATTCTGAAAATGAAATAATCAAAATTAAAAAACATCTATTGCAATACTTAATTTGAGTCATGATCGAGTAATCTATAATTAATATATTATCAAACTGTACATACCTGGAGGTGGAGGCGGGGTGTATGGTAACGGTGGCCTGGAGAGCCCGGGTACGACCCTACCCCGTCCGGCGATGTGGCCCCGCTGCTTGCCCTTCAAAACCATCGCAAGTATCTGCTCCTCCGTATACGCCACCCCTTCCGGCGTATTCGCTCCCAGATCTCGCAGCCGGACCATCTCTTCCTATTTAATTGAGAAAAAAATTGAGAAAATTTATATATATATGTAAGTGTGTGTGTATATATATATATCGGGTTAATTACAAGATTATGTTTCAATGAATCATTAAAGTGCGTGTTTGGGGAAATAAATAAATAAATAAATAAATAATAAATTAAAAAAAAAAAAAAGATACTTACATATTGAACACGAGCCTCATCCTGCAACCACATACCATCATTGTCGCAGTGTGTGTCGTAAAACGACTGGATGAGGGACGGGTATTCTTTGTCCTTGCTGTTCAGAAACTGTATATACACATGCATATATATAAGATGAAACAAATTAAAAATGGCAAATCAAACACCATATTTATTCTAATTAAACTTAAATACTTTTATAAAATTAAAATTAATTACTTTTATCGTTGTTGTAATTAAATAATTTTATAAAAATAAAATACTTTTATAAAAATAAAATGGGTCTTACATAGTCGTGGCGAATAGCGGCCAATGACTTGGAACCGTGGCGGCTGTACACCTTCAACTTCTTTCGGTTCTCCTTGTTCACAGCAGCACGCTTCAGGTTCTCCTCCTTCATGTAAAACTTGATATGCTCCTCCCACACAGATGGCTCGACGTTCGGAGGAGGGTTTCTTCGTATCTCATCCACTTTTTCAGGCCCACCCTCCCCGTCGAAGTAAACCCTCTTCATCGAGCCCTTGTTGTCGGAGTAGACCTTAGCAATGTACGCATTGAGGCCCGTCGAAATGGTAGTCCAATTGGGTCCCAGCATGTGGCTCTGCAAGTCGAAGAATTCCTGCAAACAAATTTAAACAAATATACACAATTAAACAAATTTAAATAAATGTACACATTCAAAGATATAATTAAAAGGAAAATAAAATAACTGACCCCGAGTCGGTTCATGAAGCCCTGTCGAGTCGCTTGGTCAAGGTTGTGCCAGGAGGGATAGTGCAACGGCAAGGACCTAACCAGCTCGCCAACATAGTTACTGAACCATGCGTGGTGGGGCCCAACATGCTTAAATGTCTTCTGATCACGCCACTCGAACTCGATCGATTGCGGGCCCGAGGCAGTCACAGCTTTCCTGAGGTCTTTGTTTTTGTTGGATTCACGGACCTGTGCCCTGCCGCCAGCCCGACCTCCACCCCTGCCGCCAGCTTGTCTCGCTCTACCTCCTCGTCGAGGTTTTTGTGAGGAACCTACAATTGAAGTGAGTGAAAACGTTAAAAAATAACAAGTAACAAAATTCAAATTATCAAGTTTAATTTTCTTACCACTACGGTGACCGCTAGTAATCGAACGAGGAGGGGGTGGTGGGTCATCGGCACCGTCACCACCGTGACCTCGCGCTACTGCTGCCATCTGTAAAAAGTACAAGTTGAATTAACATATAGAATGTAACAATTCGCAATTTCAGGTTAATTACCATTTCCGGAAAATTTCACTATTCACTTTTACTATTCATTTTTCCCGAAACTTTCCCGAAAGTTGATTTTTATTTGATATTCTCGAGTGATAAATCATTTCCATGGCAAATTAAATGTTTGACATTCGTCAGATCATTTTCGTGAAAGTTATTAAGGAATTACACGTTTTAGGGTAAAACGTCATTCAGAAATTCTACGTACAATGAAACTCGACCGCGTTAAGTGACCCCGCATCAGAAAAATCTTTGACACACTCATGATTTATTTGAGAATTAATCGTGACTGAGAAAAACATGACCAAAGACTTCCCAGCAGGTCACCCATGTCGGTACTAATCTCACATGAGCACGCTTAACCGAATGGGCGATTAACCGTTAGACCACAAAACGAGTTTCTAAGACATTTTGAGTTTTCAAAATTATTAGAAAAAGTCAACATAATTTTCCCTCCTCCTTTGACCAAAAATCATTCCTTGATTTTATAAGTCATTCCTTGATTTTTAGGCTTACGGTTTGATGTCTAAAAGACATTTAACACCAACCGACACTAGACTGAGCCCAGTCTAGACATTATAAGTCATTTTAAATCATTTATAACCTATTAGAAAAGTAACATTTTACTTTTCTAAATTTTACGCAATATTCGTACGTTTTACGTATTACGCGTTTTAGACCCGTGTTTCCAGTTTTTAGCAGGGTTTTACCACCCAAATGGAACCTACCACTTATTTTATATTTTATTATGGGACATATGGACATGTCTAACAATACTTTAAAGTTCCATAATTTTACGACACCCGGTTTTACGTTTTGAGGCCTAATCATTTACGGTTGTCATTTCCCGGAGTCAAAACTCTTCCTAATACTTAGGATAATACCAAGCAAAGTCCACACCTTGTCCCCCAAGTTTAGGAACCAACCTAGGGGGGGGGGGATTCAGCCTTGTGTGGCTTGATCTCAAGCTTGATGGTCTTAGATCATTACATGTGTAGAACTTGGTCACCAAGGGTTGACTAGTCATACATGTAACCTCCTCAAGACCTTATTTAAGCCTTCTCTTCCTTTCCCTCTCAATACCAACGACCCACATCTTAAAAATACACCAATTTGATCATTGATCTTGCTTATTCAATCCATCACAAGTTCAAGGCATAGTTCCTAGTTGATCCTTAACACCTTTCAACCATAAAATCACCATAAAACACCACAAAAACTCATCAAATTTCCAAGTGTTCTTAGTGAAGATTTTTACTAAGGCTTGTTTTTGTGATAGATTAGTGTTTATCAAGGGATTATAAGATAGGGTTTTTGATATGGAAGCTTGGCTATGGTTGGAAAATTTTTGGAAGATTAAGTAGTGGTTCTTGATCTTGATCTTGGTTCTAGTTAGTTTCTCCACAAGTTGTAAGCCAAACCCTAACTTGATTCTTGTTAAATAATCATGTTCATGTTATTTACATGTTATTCTTGCTATATTATGTCTTGTAGTTATGTCCATGATGTATAAAAGTGAGCAAAACAAGTTATTGTTATTAATTGTTAAAACAAGTTATTAAAACAAGTAAACTAGTGATTTTCTTGGAAAGACCTGATTAAAATGGTAAAAATATGATATTGGATTATTACATATTGTAGTAGAGGACCTAACAAGGAAACCGTAGCAATTTGAACCACCTAAAACGAGTATACGAGTCAAAAGTTACGCCCATTTGAAGTTACCAAAGATTTCCGGCAAAACTGCCTAAACCTTCCTGAATCGCATTCTGACTTTTTGAAAGTCCCACTTCTGGTCCGATTCATCAAAAAGTTAAAACACGAAAGTTGTCCGGAACGACGTTTTCGTTCAGGAACAAAGAAGCTCGAGACTTGAAAACACTTTCTGAGTAAGATATTTCACAATTTCTTAACAGCTATTTACATATAATAAGTCACTAAGTTATGGTTATACTTTAAAAGGAACAAGAGTTATTATGACCTATAAACAAGACCACCACCATGGCTAGAGCCAAGGTTGAGTCTCATGACCTTGGAACAAGGACCAAAGGTCATGGCTAGGCCATGACGAAATGACCATAAACAACTTACATAGGCGTAAACATGAAACAATGAATTAGGCGATAACATGAACAAGCAATTTTGATCTACTTCACTTAAAAGGAAACCATGAGATATTACAAGGAAAAATGGTCATACAAGACTTATGAAACATACCCTAATAACAATCTTCATGTACAAATAAACTTTCATAAGTTTATTCAAATATCGGACATGTAACCTTTCGGATCAAAACTTATATCTATATATTTCATCAACTACTACAATAGTAGGGAGCCTCATGTGAGGAGTTCATTATGTAAGCCGTCGAGTTGAGTTGTGGATTTACGAATTAAAGTGTCCTGGCTCCTCGAACGCTTACTAACATGACTTCTGAATTATGTCGGCCCGAACGGTAGTAAACGATATACCAAAACATACATGTTTCATGAATCTTTCTTTCAAAGACTTACATTATACATCATACCACATCATGGACTAAATGCAAGATATATATATAGGCACTACTTCATGTTCTTTACTCCGATCCTAAGTCGCAACATTCGATTATAGGTTGCTCGTAGAAACCTTCATGATTCAACCGTTACATTCATTACTTGCTATCTTACTTAAGGTGAGTTCATAGCCCCACTTTACATTACTTCAATGTTTTACAAACCCTTGGGGGGAATACATGCTATTATTTTTCTACTCGAACACAATGCTTTCTACTGTATGCTATTCGACTATGTTTTATTATCACTAAGTAACAACCTTGCTAAACCGAGATCCCTTATTATGAACCATTTAATCACTAGCAATAGTGAGCGCAAATATTGTGAATAGGCCTATTGGGATTGACGAATCCCATTTGTATTGACTAAGTTCAAACAAATGCATTAATATTTGAGATTTAGGTATGTTAGCAAAGTACCTACCGGGAT
Organism: Artemisia argyi; assembly: GCA_030686995.1. Classification (NCBI taxonomy): domain Eukaryota; kingdom Viridiplantae; phylum Streptophyta; class Magnoliopsida; order Asterales; family Asteraceae; genus Artemisia; species Artemisia argyi. The sequence goes on along the minus strand of CM060680.1, from coordinate 225,417,977 downwards.
AAATCTGCCGATCGATATTGGTACACGTTAACGTTATGGTGTCATAAGCTTAGTGTATAGTAACCTTTCCGGGCATATAACAACGTAGCCCATCATTGTTTTCCAAATATTGGTGTGAGTCTATAGCTCACACTACCAACATATTGTGTTCAAACGATTTACTACCAACATATTGTGTTCAAACGATTTACTACCAACATATTGTGTTCAAACGATTTAACTACCAACACATTGTGTTCAAACATTAAACAAACTCTATGAATATCACTCAACCTTTGTGTTGACCTCTCAAGCATGTATTTCAGGTTCATGACGATCAAGGATGGCACGGAAGCGCACGGATACTCAAGAGGGCTATAAATTTTATTATCATTCAAAAACACATTTGTTATACATTGTAAACATGGAACCATTTGGGACCTCATTTTGTAACCTCTGATATTTATATAATTTGAATGATAAATCTTTTAAAACGACTCAATTGGAGTTCGTTTTCTATTATTGTGACTATTGTGCCGTCGAGTAACACCCAGTTCGAATTCCGCTGCAACCATGAATTGGGGGTGTTACAGATTGGTACCAGAGCCAGGGTTATAGAGAAACGGGTCTAAGTGAGACCTAAACTATAACTACAATCACAAACAAAAACATTTTATAGCCTTCCGCTCTCCGTGTCTTCCATCCTCCAGACGATTATGGATTAAGTAAGCATGTTATGCTTCACAAACAAATTAGTATATTCATATATACCCATTTTGAGCATTTCCCTGTAAGCATAAGTATATTGATATATACACACTAAGCTTTTTATGCTACATGAACACATATAAGTATATTGATATATACACACTAAGCATTTTATGCTACATGAACACATATCAGTATATTGATATATACACACTAAGCATTTTATGCTACATGAACACATATAAGTATATTGATATATACACACTAGGCATTTTATGCTACATGAACACATATAAGTATATTGATATATACACACTAGGCATTTTATGCTACATGAACATATTAGTTTATTGATATATAAACTCGGTTTATTCTCAATCATTTATCTAAACAATGGACTAAACATATCTGTGTATGCCTATTCTAAGGCATTTCGACACAGCCACACTCTCCCAATCATGTTCCTACTCCAACATTATATGTCCAAGACATTGTGAGATACAATGGTCTCATTCATTTTCCAAGACATTGTGAGATACAATGGTCTCATTCATTTTCCAAGACATTGTGAGATACAATGGTCTCATTCATTTTCCAAGACATTGTGAGATACAATGGTCTCATTCATTTTCCAAGACATTGTGAGATAAAATGGTCTCATTCATTTTTCCAAGACATTGTATGATACAATGGTCTTAATCATTTCTCAAATGTTTTGAGTCACACAATGGTCTAACCTACTTCCGAGACATTGTGATTTGTGCAATGGTCTCTGGAATTATTTCACGACCTCATCAATATCATTTCTTATGATATCAAAAATCCATCACAATCTAACGACTTCCAAACAAGAAATATGAGATTTCTAAAGGACAAACTAATCCATCGTCGACAAAAGCTGAACTTTCTCTACATTCATTAAGGTTTTCTGATGAAACCTTCATTATTAAAAGTTCGTGATCCTGGCCAAGTATGTTCTATTTTAGAACTACTTAAAACTTCCTTTCCATACGTATCTACCCTTACTACCTTCTATGCAATAGAATATGAAAACATACGTTACAAGTCTTGTATGGACGGGACTTGCAACTTAAGGGTTTGACATCGCCTTTGTTTAGTGGACAGTTTCCCGAAAGCAACGGACATATCAAAAGTATACCTAGTTTAGGTATTTGAGAATTTTATCGAACCTTGGCTAAATATAGACTAGTCACCTATATTTAACCTAGGGACAGTGGAATATAGTCTGACTAACTATATTCGACTTAAAATTTTCAAATACTGAGAGTAGTTGTACTAGGGTTATGTTTAGATTGATTTCCTACATGAACACGACAAACCACCAGAATACATTAAAACAATCTAGAGACACGATAGTGTCTTACCACTCAGCGAAATCTTAACACCTTATTTGTATGATCTAAATTCATTCTTGAAAGTTTTCATTTATGAGATAATCCGAACTACTATCCTGGGATAGTTATCAATTATTCTCTTCATCCTGTAGAAGTACCATCCTGTTTAGGATACCATTCCATCATAAACTTTTAAAATCTCTTAAGATTTTCAAAACAAACTCAACATCTATACCTAAGAGTATTAATGTTAAGCATACACTACACACTTTTGTTCATCAACATATCATAACATTATCTTCACAACCGTTGGAACCACAAGCTCATTAACAGATCTTGATGCACTTTTAAAGCTCAAATCATCCTTAGTTACACCACAAGCACCCTTATCAGCTTTACAAGATTGAATATTCATCTTGTACTTTTGGAACGCCAATATCATCTTATAATACACTACCTTGTAACTCTCCGGCTAAGTATGAATGTTGTGTTGGGAATTCTTAAGTAGGATGATTTGTAATTATTTGAATGGATTGGGATGCCTTTTCATTTAAATAAAGAAATTGTAAATCACCGAACCATAAGTTTATATTTCTCTATTTACATTGTTTGGGATGCCTCTCTATGTAAATAAAGAATTATAAACAAGTGGGCTTATTTGTATCCAAAATAACATAAGTATGAAGTCAACCTACATTACATTGCTCGGGTATGGCATGATACCTACATTATATTCGCCACAAGAAATCCTATCTTTTCACCAACATCGCTTCAAACCATGACATAAACATTAGGTACAACAACCGATTACCTACTAGACTATGATTGCGACTACTATCCCAATTTCCATTGATATTCCACTACTATATCAAATTCCATTTATTGGATTCCTATGTAAATTGCTATTGTTGTTCAACTGTTATATCAATTGCTATTGATACTTGACAACTATATCAATTTCTGTACAACTACTATCTCAATTCCTATTAATATTCGACTGCTATATCAATTTCCTTTGATATTCGACTATTACCATACCTTCCCTACATAAAAGTAAGCCTCATCCTACACCATACACTGAAACGACAAATCAAACTACATCACTGGTAACCCCAGACTTTAGTCCTCATAAGTAACCACACCTTTTCATCGACACCACTCCAACATATGACACACAAAGAACTTCGGGACGAAGTTCCCCGTAAGGGGTAGAGACTGTAACAATTCGCAATTTCAGGTTAATTACCATTTCCGGAAAATTTCACTATTCACTTTTACTATTCATTTTTCCCGAAACTTTCCCGAAAGTTGATTTTTATTTGATATTCTCGAGTGATAAATCATTTCCATGGCAAATTAAATGTTTGACATTCGTCAGATCATTTTCGTGAAAGTTATTAAGGAATTACACGTTTTAGGGTAAAACGTCATTCAGAAATTCTACGTACAATGAAACTCGACCGCGTTAAGTGACCCCGCATCAGAAAAATCTTTGACACACTCATGATTTATTTGAGAATTAATCGTGACTGAGAAAAACATGACCAAAGACTTCCCAGCAGGTCACCCATGTCGGTACTAATCTCACATGAGCACGCTTAACCGAATGGGCGATTAACCGTTAGACCACAAAACGAGTTTCTAAGACATTTTGAGTTTTCAAAATTATTAGAAAAAGTCAACATAATTTTCCCTCCTCCTTTGACCAAAAATCATTCCTTGATTTTATAAGTCATTCCTTGATTTTTAGGCTTACGGTTTGATGTCTAAAAGACATTTAACACCAACCGACACTAGACTGAGCCCAGTCTAGACATTATAAGTCATTTTAAATCATTTATAACCTATTAGAAAAGTAACATTTTACTTTTCTAAATTTTACGCAATATTCGTACGTTTTACGTATTACGCGTTTTAGACCCGTGTTTCCAGTTTTTAGCAGGGTTTTACCACCCAAATGGAACCTACCACTTATTTTATATTTTATTATGGGACATATGGACATGTCTAACAATACTTTAAAGTTCCATAATTTTACGACACCCGGTTTTACGTTTTGAGGCCTAATCATTTACGGTTGTCATTTCCCGGAGTCAAAACTCTTCCTAATACTTAGGATAATACCAAGCAAAGTCCACACCTTGTCCCCCAAGTTTAGGAACCAACCTAGGGGGGGGGGGATTCAGCCTTGTGTGGCTTGATCTCAAGCTTGATGGTCTTAGATCATTACATGTGTAGAACTTGGTCACCAAGGGTTGACTAGTCATACATGTAACCTCCTCAAGACCTTATTTAAGCCTTCTCTTCCTTTCCCTCTCAATACCAACGACCCACATCTTAAAAATACACCAATTTGATCATTGATCTTGCTTATTCAATCCATCACAAGTTCAAGGCATAGTTCCTAGTTGATCCTTAACACCTTTCAACCATAAAATCACCATAAAACACCACAAAAACTCATCAAATTTCCAAGTGTTCTTAGTGAAGATTTTTACTAAGGCTTGTTTTTGTGATAGATTAGTGTTTATCAAGGGATTATAAGATAGGGTTTTTGATATGGAAGCTTGGCTATGGTTGGAAAATTTTTGGAAGATTAAGTAGTGGTTCTTGGTCTTGATCTTGGTTCTAGTTAGTTTCTCCACAAGTTGTAAGCCAAACCCTAACTTGATTCTTGTTAAATAATCATGTTCATGTTATTTACATGTTATTCTTGCTATATTATGTCTTGTAGTTATGTCCATGATGTATAAAAGTGAGCAAAACAAGTTATTGTTATTAATTGTTAAAACAAGTTATTAAAACAAGTAAACTAGTGATTTTCTTGGAAAGACCTGATTAAAATGGTAAAAATATGATATTGGATTATTACATATTGTAGTAGAGGACCTAACAAGGAAACCGTAGCAATTTGAACCACCTAAAACGAGTATACGAGTCAAAAGTTACGCCCATTTGAAGTTACCAAAGATTTCCGGCAAAACTGCCTAAACCTTCCTGAATCGCATTCTGACTTTTTGAAAGTCCCACTTCTGGTCCGATTCATCAAAAAGTTAAAACACGAAAGTTGTCCGGAACGACGTTTTCGTTCAGGAACAAAGAAGCTCGAGACTTGAAAACACTTTCTGAGTAAGATATTTCACAATTTCTTAACAGCTATTTACATATAATAAGTCACTAAGTTATGGTTATACTTTAAAAGGAACAAGAGTTATTATGACCTATAAACAAGACCACCACCATGGCTAGAGCCAAGGTTGAGTCTCATGACCTTGGAACAAGGACCAAAGGTCATGGCTAGGCCATGACGAAATGACCATAAACAACTTACATAGGCGTAAACATGAAACAATGAATTAGGCGATAACATGAACAAGCAATTTTGATCTACTTCACTTAAAAGGAAACCATGAGATATTACAAGGAAAAATGGTCATACAAGACTTATGAAACATACCCTAATAACAATCTTCATGTACAAATAAACTTTCATAAGTTTATTCAAATATCGGACATGTAACCTTTCGGATCAAAACTTATATCTATATATTTCATCAACTACTACAATAGTAGGGAGCCTCATGTGAGGAGTTCATTATGTAAGCCATCGAGTTGAGTTGTGGATTTACGAATTAAAGTGTCCTGGCTCCTCGAACGCTTACTAACATGACTTCTGAATTATGTCGGCCCGAACGGTAGTAAACGATATACCAAAACATACATGTTTCATGAATCTTTCTTTCAAAGACTTACATTATACATCATACCACATCATGGACTAAATGCAAGATATATATATAGGCACTACTTCATGTTCTTTACTCCGATCCTAAGTCGCAACATTCGATTATAGGTTGCTCGTAGAAACCTTCATGATTCAACCGTTACATTCATTACTTGCTATCTTACTTAAGGTGAGTTCATAGCCCCACTTTACATTACTTCAATGTTTTACAAACCCTTGGGGGGAATACATGCTATTATTTTTCTACTCGAACACAATGCTTTCTACTGTATGCTATTCGACTATGTTTTATTATCACTAAGTAACAACCTTGCTAAACCGAGATCCCTTATTATGAACCATTTAATCACTAGCAATAGTGAGCGCAAATATTGTGAATAGGCCTATTGGGATTGACGAATCCCATTTGTATTGACTAAGTTCAAACAAATGCATTAATATTTGAGATTTAGGTATGTTAGCAAAGTACCTACCGGGATAAATCTGCCGATCGATATTGGTACACGTTAACGTTATGGTGTCATAAGCTTAGTGTATAGTAACCTTTCCGGGCATATAACAACGTAGCCCATCATTGTTTTCCAAATATTGGTGTGAGTCTATAGCTCACACTACCAACATATTGTGTTCAAACGATTTACTACCAACATATTGTGTTCAAACGATTTACTACCAACATATTGTGTTCAAACGATTTACTACCAACATATTGTGTTCAAACGATTTAACTACCAACACATTGTGTTCAAACATTAAACAAACTCTATGAATATCACTCAACCTTTGTGTTGACCTCTCAAGCATGTATTTCAGGTTCATGACGATCAAGGATGGCACGGAAGCGCACGGATACTCAAGAGGGCTATAAATTTTATTATCATTCAAAAACACATTTGTTATACATTGTAAACATGGAACCATTTGGGACCTCATTTTGTAACCTCTGATATTTATATAATTTGAATGATAAATCTTTTAAAACGACTCAATTGGAGTTCGTTTTCTATTATTGTGACTATTGTGCCGTCGAGTAACACCCAGTTCGAATTCCGCTGCAACCATGAATTGGGGGTGTTACATAGAAATTCGGGAACAAATTAACATAAGCATGCACACATTCAAATACATACACATTTAAAATAAATAAACACATTTAAACAATCCATAACAATTTCATTCAAATAAGCTAAGTGTCGTTTTACAAGTTACAATTTAAGATCAATCTGCTACATCTACATCACTATCATAAACAGCATGAGTCGCATCTTCAACTTCATCATCAGAATTGTTTGCGTCAGAGTCTGCTAAATCATAAGGATCGTCGTCCTCATCATCAATAAATTCATCGTCGTCATCAACATGAATGATTGGTGGTGGTGCCTCAACTAACGTTGATTGACCATCGATATTTAAGGTTTCAAATGCCAAATCATTCAAATTAGCAGACAGTTGGAGATTCGATGAGTTGTTGCCATGTATCACATCATCATCGTCTTCTGCCACAATGACATCCCAGGTCGTGTTGTGATTCACTTCTTGGACGACCTTCCAATGGAGTGGTCGTCTGGTAGGATCTTCAAGGTAGAAGACTTGTTTTGCTTGTGTTGCGAGAATGTAAGGTTGATCTTCAAACGCTGTGCTACATGCCTAAATTTGTGTCATGTTGTTTCTAGTGTTATAACGTTCGACTCTACCTCTTTTGACCAAGTCGAACCACTTAACTCGAAACAGCACAACTTTGAACTGGGTATACGCGAACTCCAGAATTTCTTCTAGATGACCATAATACATTTCTCCTTCCTTCTCGCCAGGAGAACAAATTCCGCTGTTCTGAGTTGTACGTTTTACATCGCGGCTGTGTACAACAAACTTCACACCGTTGACTACGCAAGAGTGAACTGAGGTTACGGTCGATAATGGTCCACAAGCCAAAGCGAATAAGTCGGGAGTACACCTTGGGTCATTGTCTGTGTAAAGTTTACCGATCTATGAACAAAGATAAGAATAGATGGAGATGAGTAATATATATAGTCGTTATTTATACAAGGAATTACATATAATAAGTTTACCTTCGTCTGAAACCATCTAGGAAATTCTTGTTGCATGTCGCTATCAGGATGTTCACTGAAAATGGACATGATATTAGAATTAATCGAAAAGATAACTTGGGAAAAGGAAATTTCAAAATAAAAACGCGTACCTCTCGAACTCGTTCATGTACGCGTCGATCTCAGGACTGTTGTGAAGTACATACCATATCACTTTCTTCATTTCTTGGAGACCTAACCGAATAATTGTCACTTTACCAGACGTTTTACATAGTGATCGGAACACCTGGAAATCACTTGTTGGGCGAGGACAGCCCTGAGATGCAGTGGGACGATTAAATTTCGTCCCAATTTCGCCCCGAAAATAACGAGAACAAAAAGTTAATGCTTCGTCTGCAACATAACCCTCCGCTATTGAACCTTCCGGCTTAGCTTTATTTCGTACATAGTTTTTTAGCTTCTTCATGTATCTTTCAAATGGATACATCCACCGAAATGAAACAGGCCCGCCTTGAAGAGCCTCTTCAGGTAAATGCATAACCAACTTTGACATAAAATCCAAGGTTGTCATAAAGTCACAACCCGGGTAAAGAGGCTGAGTGGAACTGGCAAGTAACTCTTCATACTCGTTACGTACAGGAGGTGTCGTTGCTTGAGCTGGCTCGTTACTTGTCTCGCCAATATTTGGAAGAATTGGCTCATTTTGTTCATTATTTGGAGGAATATCAAAAATATCATTAATGCACGCACGCATGTCACTCATCTCACATCGTGTTGTGTTATCTTGTATAGGAAGAGGATCCGGTTCACCGTGTTCACGCCATTGTGTATAAGTTGGGTCCCACCCATTTTCGCTTATGTGGCTTTTAAGTAAGTCGAGAGATACCCATGGAACATTACAACAAAGACGACATGGACATTTTATGTTGTCGTAACTATTCAATAACGGCTTGCAATGTTCAACGAATGCGGCAAGACCATCAAAAAACTCTTTGGAAACACGAGTGTCTAAACGGGTCCAACTCTTATCAAGTATCATAACTGCATATTGTTTTGTTCAACTCTTAGTTATTACACATTCAAAATAAAGGAAAGTTGTTTTGTTCACCTAGTGCAACTATGGAAGGCAATCCTAACCCACTCTTTGAATGATTCATCTCATATATGAATGCGTATAACTGATTTACTATCTGAGAAAATTTCGGCAGCATTTCCCCTCAACTCCCCAAATATGTACATTAAAGACATATTCGTAGGAGTAAAGGAGAAACACTGTCGAAATCATCTCAAATAGTAAATCAATTATACGCATCCATATCCTAAATGAGACAAAACATTCAAAAAGCAGTCCCAAACAGGGGACTTTCCGAAATTAATTTCTAATAAATTAATTTCGGACGGGTTTTCTATAGGATGATTAACTTCGGACGGGGACTTTCCGAAATTAATCACTAAAATCCTAAAACATTCACAAAAGTCTAACAATATCATATATTTTAAGTTAAACAATTAGACTATAAACAATTGTTTGGTTTTCGGTTTATGTTTCATAAAACTATTTTGTTATTTTGAAACTTGTTTTTGTGACTTATTTTTGAAACTATTATGAAACATAAGCCGAAAACCAAACAATATATCTACGGGCTTATGGCTTATTTGGTTTTCGGCTTATGTTTCATAAGCTTATTTTTTTTTTTACTTATTTTGAAACTATTTAAGTTAAAAAGTTTCAAAATAAGCCATAAAAATTAAGCTTGTGAAACATAAGCCGAAAACCAAACAAACCATAAGCCCGTTATATAAGCAGAAACATAATCAATCCGCAAAAATTCTAACACAAAACATAACCAATATATTAAAAGTAGTATACCATATATACTAACCAAGTCCCCCAAGGTGCTATTTGCACCGTGGGTACACAATGAGCACAACCGACCTTGGTTGTGTCGTAAACTAATACTTAATCACATTTCACAATCCGCAACAATCCCTTTTATATCAAAACCTAATATACTAACCAAAGTCCAACATACTATATCAAAACCTAATATACTAACCAAAGTCCAACATACTATATATACTGATATGTAAAAAATAATACGGATACGAAAAAAAAACAACATACTGTCTCGGCTGTGGTCTCGGGCTCTCGGCTGTGGTCTCGGGCACTGGCTGTGACCTCCGGCTGCAGTCTCGGGCTGCGGTCCCGGGCTCGGGCTACATTAAAAGAGAGCACATTTATATCTCAAAAGTTTTAAGAAAAACTGTTGTCGTCGACATGTCGTCGGGAAACCAAAAGTTATTAAAAAAAATAAAAAAAATAGACACATTACCTGTGGTCTCGGGCTCTCGGCTGTGGTCCTGGGCTCTCGGCTGTGGTCTTGGGTCTCAGCTGTAATTAAAAAAAAAATTATTACAAAATTAACACTTAAATTAAACTAATTAATACAAAACAATAACAAAAATCAAAAATAAAAAATTAATCAAAAAATAAAAATTATTACCTGCGATGGTTTATTTTTCAAGAAAGAAAGGGGGGGGGGGGGGGGGGAGAAGGGGAAGAATTAAACATGTGAAGGGTTGGGGAAGAATTAAACAAATGAGGGGGAAGGTGGTGCACAGTGGTGCTCGTGTGGTGGTGGTGGTGGTAAATGTGGTGGTGGAGCGCTGTGGTGGTGGTATAATGTGGTGGTGGAGGAGTGGTGGAGGTGGAGGTGGTGTGGTGTGGAGGGAGTGGTGGTGGTGGAGTGCTGTGGTTGTGGTACAATCGCCGGAGAAGGGGAGTGTCGATGGTTTAATTTTTTTTTCTAAGTTATGAGCAATAATTTTGACCAGATCTGGTTTTGGTATAACTTTTTTTATCCCGTCGACATGTCGACGGGAATATAAACGAATTTTTTATATTATTACTAATACCATCGACATGTCGACGGTAATATCACACAATTTTGTCGTTTGCGTTTTGGCGGGGCGTATAAAATTTTCACGGAATTTTTGGCGGTTTTATTCCCGTCGACATGTCGACGGGAAAATAGCTTTTATTAAAAAAAATTTACAATAAATACTTTTATAAAATTACTTTATTATAAATACTTTTATAAAATTACTTTAATATAATTGAAAAAAATTATTTATTATAAATACTTTTATAAAATATTAAAAAATAAGTTTTATAAAATTAATAAACTAAATTAATTATATAATTGAAAAAAATTATTTATTATAAATACTTTTATAAAATTAAAAAAATATATAAATTTAAAATTAATTACTTATATTATAATTAAAAAAAATCATTTATTAAAATATAAAATAAAATAATTAAAATATCACAAAATACTAAATCCCAACCATTATAAAATTAATAAACGAGTCGAGATGTTAAACGAACGAGTCGAGATGCAATGGTTATACATGAGATATTAAACGAACGAGTCGAGATGCAATGGTTATACATGAGATGTTAAACGAACGAGTCGAGATGCAATGGCTATACTATGCGTGTCCTTTCTCGCAGGTGAACAATTACATATTTTTTCTTTAAATAATTTGGTTAGTTGTTAATAATAATAGTTTTTACTCTTTAACAGCCTGGGACAGACGACCATGGATGTAATTTTTTTTTATGGAAGGAGGAACGACTCGCCAAAATGATGATCGGTTCTCTGGGAGCTTCAACATCAAGCGGTTCTGGATCTACTCCAAAAAGGTGCTCAAACTGTCATGAAAAAAATCTTAGAATAAACTTGCTGGAGGCACAAAAACAGGTGTTGGAGGCACAAAAACAGGTGTTAGAGACAAAATTAAGGGTGCTGGAGGCAAAACTTGACATGGAAACGTATCCCAACCACGACCACGCATGTCAGTCGGATGCAATACTCCGTGACCTTGTAGGTGACATGGATAAATTTCATATGTAGTACTGTTATCGTTGTTGTTGTTGTTTGCTGTTGTTGTTGATGTTTTTGATGTTTAATAAAATGTTGTTGTTTAATAAAATGTTGTTGTTGTGGAGCAATAATTAGAACTGAAGAAGCAATAATTATCAAACACAAAGGCAAACTGTTTATTTAAAACAAGCAAGAGTTCTTAACCACATGCATTTTCATACAGACTCAAACTAAACAACTCGACAACCAAACTAAACAACTAAACAACTCAACAACCAAAGGAAACAACTCAAACTTAACAACTCGACAACCAAACGAAACAACTCAAACTAAACAACTCGACAACCAAACGAAACAACTCGACAACTAAAACAACATATCAAACGAAACAACCCGTTTATTTTTTTTTTGCGGCTACTTCCCGCTTTACTCGAACTCGCACCATCTTTTCCCTTCCTTGCTCTCATTTCCTTGATATGTGCAAACGTAGCTTCAAGATTTGTGATCCTATTTCCCAGATTATCAAGTTTTGTTTCCAACGTACTTTCAGCTTCGTCGTCACCTCCAACAGCAAGAACTTGAGCTTCAGCAGCAGCTTGAGCTTCAGCAGCATCTAGCTCGTCCATGTACTCTTTGTAGTACGGCTTTTTCCTACACCATTCGATAATCTTGTCTCTCATCCACGGTTCAGCATCCTTAAAATCACCATATTCCTCATAAACTGCATGACCAAAAGTTAACATAACTTCATTAAAGAGGAGCTCGTGTGACAAGATTTTTGAGTACTCCTCTTCAACTGTGCAACCACGCCAAGTCATGTGTGTCTTGTAAAAATTGACGATTGAATTATTTGTGAGATGTGTAAAATGAGACGGAAATAATTTTGTGAAAATGTATATATTGGTAAAAAATGAGACGGGAATGTATTTGTGAGGATATATATAGCCTGATTTTTGATGATATATTCCCGTCGACATGTCGACGGGAACAAGAAAGCGGGAAAATATCCCGCCCAATATTTTACCCATTTAGTAAAAACGTTTATAATTAGTAATATACTCCCGTCGACATGTCGACGGGACTCTTAAAACATAATAATTATTATGCTTAATCACACGTTAACTACGAGATAAAGCGTTATTAATATATTCCCGTCGACATGTCGACGGGAAAATATTAGCGGGTAAATTTCGCGCCCAACTTTGGTGAATTATTGAGGCTAAAAAAATATTCTAAAATGGTCCCGTCGACATGTCGACGGGAAAATACGATTATGAAAAATTCAACGCAGTTGGGCTCGGTCAAGCGCTTTTTTTGTCGTTTTGTGCCTTATGCCGTCGACATAATGTCGACGGGAAAACCCTCGACGCCTGTTCTCCTGATCCTTGTAGTGGCATTGGTGATATATCACTGACCCCATTCAAGTAATTTGTTGCTCTTTTAAAGGGAAGAAAATATTTACGTTGTTAAGAAACTAACTGTCAAATACAGAGGTCGCAATTTCAAGCATTTTACTTATAAATGGATCAATTTACGTTATGTTATATTTAATGAGTTCAAAAGGCTGAAAAAATTCATTGATCCTTATTTTTAAACAAGTTTAAGAAAAGGACAGACCACGTTTGCAGGTCAACCTGATCCAATCCAGACTAAAATTACCGGTTTGACTTGTTTCCCAACCTGACTAGCTGCCCTTTATGGAACACCTCTAGTTTAGATCATGTGTTACCTGTAAGGCTCCCAAGCCTGCATTTCCAATGGTCCGCATCTACGGTGTGACTGATAAAGCATTAGCCAATGCTTTTCTGCAATACAAAGAAATTGAAATACCAACAGGTTAGGACTGATGTGTCATATATATGGTTCACAATGTTAACGAGTCTATGTCAAAAACAAACATTTACAGTAGCAAAATCGAGGATCTTGCAACAAAGTCAAACATATCAATAATGTTTTAAACACATAATTTTCTTGGGGACCTGAAGTAATAACTTCTGGAATGGGCTCAGTTATATCACCAATGCCAAGGCTTATCATTTGTTAATCAGGGTATTTTAGCTTATGTGCAGCCATTCTTCTACGAATCTGTAATTCCACCAACACATGTCATGCATCTAAGTCTCATGTCCAAATGAAAAATAACAAGTTCCTATATCCATGTTTTTATTTACAAGAAACATGTAACAATGATATCGATGTAAACCTGAATCTATAGTGACAAAAAATCGAGCCGTAATTTGACAAGTATCCTGTATTCAGTGAATATATAGGTTTTCATGTTCTCTTTGGTCCACCTTATCTCCAAACACATATACAACATAATTTGAACTTAAACATTTATTTCATACAGCTAACAAATCTAATCTTAAAAAAATGCAAAAATGAACCCAAATACAAAAGCTTTACCAATAAACTGCTAGTTTGAGGTTATATGAACAAGGCTGGCAAGGATTCTATGTGGAATCGAGCTTTAAAAAAAAGGACCAATAACCCGTAACTAAACCATCAACAATTGGAATTTTATGATTAAATGGATGTCAGAGAAAGATTGCATACCTCGTTGTTGAAGATTTTTGAACTCAAGCCGTCAATTGGAAACATGTAAAAAGTGATTTAAGGGTTTATGTTTATGTGGTCTAGGTGAAAAGAAATAAGAAAGCGAAGTGAAAAAAAGAAGGGAGAGAAATCCCGCTCAAAAGTTAAAACAAATAAAGCAGGGATTTTTTTTTTTTTTTTTTTTTTTTTTTTTTTTAATAAAAAAGGGCTCTATTTTGTGGCCTAATTAGACCCTGGTTTTTTCATTTCATATCCAGGCTTTATGCCTTTGTTTCAGATTTTGTAGTAGCCATCTGACCAATCTTCAAACCCAAACACTCCTTCAAAGATAACTGCTATTCAATAACCAGATATTTCCAAATCTAACCAGTTAATCACTCGAGGCAGATTATTCTAGCAGACAAGTTCATGACATTTTCCAGCCTGCAAGCCTTTTATCCAAAGATCATCCAAATGAATGATCATTTCATTTACTACCAAACACGAAACTATCCTTATGATTAGCCAAAGACATCAGAAGACAATACAGTTGCCTATCCCAAACACACTTATCAGAAGATAGAAATGTTTGTCAAGCAAAGGTTTTCAAAACCAAGATACGTACATAGCCATTTGTTTAAACCTTTATTCCAAACACCTGTTAGGCATATAACAACTTCTCAGATCAAAAAGGGGGGTATGGTTAACCGGACCTTTCGTTAGGACAAAGTAGCTTCATCGCTCACTAGCCACCATCCTAAAGAAACCACACCTCACTCTTCACATAATCCCATTCATGTCATATATCTTATAAGTTTGAATAACTACTACTGATTTCTTAAAATTAAGGCTCATAAGCTGCAACATCTTAGTACAAACTCAATATTAGGTATGGGCGCAAACGTGATATACATTCATACGCAAAATACAACTTTGATTGCAAGTTGCAGATACAAAAGTTTGATCATGTTAACAACATCAGAAACATTATCTCAAACAGCCAAGTTACCTCTGAATGCTAGGTAGAAGCATATCAGCATTTTGATTTTCTGCAACATATCATTATTAGATCAAACTGTACAGTTTACATTACATTAAAACGATGCTTTGAAGTAACCCACTCTCAAGTCTTACCTGAATCAAACGCTTTGCATCCACTTGAATCATGGTACTTTCTGCTTTTATTTTGTCCACTACTGGATACACCACTTCCAACGTCATCTTGATCAAAGAAAAAACTTTTGGTCTGGGAACTTTAGATGATTCTTCAACTCGTTTTGCACTTGCAAGAACATCTAATCCTGAAACGTAGTAAACTTTGTGTTATTAAAGAAACTGAAAATGAATGACTATTCAAAATGGTAACACTCAGACAAGATACAAGTAGAGTGTAAACCAGAGAAACTAATCCTTTATAGCTTTTATAACCAAACTTAACAACAATAACGCCTTTAGATATGTGCTTCAATCAGGAGGCAGAACAAGGCTACATACATTACATTGGCTTCAATCATGCCCAAAGGATACTAAGATGATGTAATGTATCAGGATATCCTTATGCTTAACTTATGCATTTATTCATTATCCAAAAACCCCTATTCCCCCAAAGAACTAATAAGCACTTTGGCATAAGCTTACCCAGCTTGTAAGTTCTTTATAAAAGCTTACCCAAACACCCCCTAAATCCCATATTCCCATGACAGTTATCTCTCTCACAAACTCACGCTGCTCTATACATTCAATAATTAGGAAAAGTACAAATACATCCCAATGTATAAAGCACTTTGACACATGAGCTTACCCAAACGCATTCAATAAGCTCTGTACTTTTTTTTTATACCCAATAACTTATTAACCTCTTAAAATAAGCCTACCCAATGTTGTAAATCTCGGACTACAAAGTAAGTAATCTGCGATTACAAGCCACAAGGTCAGTGACCAGGGCAAGTTGAGCAGAATGGGCCAAAAGATTCAATATGGTCAAAACATGGTCAGCTCCGTGCTAATTCGTAGAAAAACTTAGTTTGAAGTGTCTTAACAATTGTGTTGATGTTTCCAAACATAATTTGTGGTTCTATGAACAATACTATGGTCCTATAAACAAATGATACATATAATTTCAAAACGTGTACATACAGATTCCAATACCCACGCGTACTCCCTGCCTAGGCCAATTACTCGCTGCCGCCTAGCGAGATTTGCAACCTCAATTTTAGCTTTTTTGGAACCCAATAACGTATTAAGGTATTTAAATAAGCTTACCCAAAACACCCCCTAAATCCCATATGATCACACTACTATAATAGTCCAAAAAAAAAGGCAAATACATCATCCCAATGTAATAAACGTAAGTCCTCACCTAATACCGATTTCCTCTCATACGGACGGTCCGAAGACGACTCGATCTTTCCCCGAAAATTGCAACCCGCCAACACCAGTCTCCTCCGGCTCCAAAATGCCCGTCATCATATTAATATCCATCGGATCCAGTTATCATCAAAATCAAACACGTTAAGACCTAACAACAAACAAAAAACCTTTACACTTAGGCTATGTTTGGCAAAGCTAGCAGTAAGTAGTTGTTTGTTTTATATAAGTTTAAAACAATGTCTTTTATTAGCATTTTAAACAGAAGCGCTTAAACAAAATCCAAAAGGTAAACGCGTCTATACTATAAACCAAGCTAAAACACATAACACGACTTATTATCCAAGTCAAGAAGAAGCATCATCCAAACACGAATACCACACATCAGCATATAGAGAAACCAAAAACTAGGGCTAAATAAGGGGATGTTTGTTTAAGCTTATTTTTAGGTTTATGAGCTTATTTGACTATGCTTATATCTCATAGACCCGCATTTTCTGGCTTATTTTCAGACTTGTGAACTTATTATGACTTAAAGATGAAAGATAAGCTCATAAGCTAGAAAATAAGCCGGATAAAGATGAGCTTATGGGATGTTTGTTTAAGCTTATTTTTAGGCATGTGAGCTTATTATGACTGTACTTATATCTCATATGCCCATATTTTCCTGCTTATTTTCAGACTTGTGAACTTATTATGAATTAAAGATGAAAGATAAGGTCATAAGGTAGAAAAAAGGCGGATGAAGATGAGCTTATGAGATATAAGCCCAAATTAAGCTTAAACAAAGAGCCCTAAGGTCAAAGTTTGACCTGAGTAACCTCGAATTAATATAATTGGCAAACCCCAAAGTCCATAGTTCTAATCACCATCCGTATTCATGTAACACTAATATGAGTAAAGATTAATAAAGTATCACAACCAATTAGAGCCTACAACCTGTCAACCTCTAAAACCTCTCTCTTACTGATAGCTACTGCAATATGTGTAATAAACGGATTGTGTAACTTACTGAGTTATGAGCAACTGGTCTTGGCGGTGTACAGTTGCGCATATTGCAAGTTTTCCGAAAAGAAAAGTTGACATTCCCACAGCTAGGACAGGTCCAGTCATCTTCTCTATGACCACCTAAATCATAATCACGACAAATTAATACCATAGAATAAACTTATGGTTCCCTGTCTAAACTCACAAGACAAATTTTATGCATAAGTATTTATAGGCTTTAGAAAAAACGTAAAGCTTTATGGTGTATTTTGGAGCTGAAACAAAAGGAAACTAAACTGGGGCTAAATAAGGGGATGTTTGTTTAAGCTAATTTTTAGGCTTATGAGCTTATTTGACTAAGCTTATATCTCATATGTCCATATTTTCCAGCTTATTTTCAGACTTGTGAGCTTATTATGACTTAAAGATGGAGGATAAGCTCACAAGCTAGAAAAAAGACGGATAAAGATGAGCTTATGAGATATAAGCCGAGCCAAATAAGAGCATTACTTTAGGCTGTTTAATGGGGTCGAATATACATGATTATTTATTCTTAGGTGCTAGAACAAGTGAAGAGATGCAAATTAGATAATTCCAATGTCTCCCACTAGCAATTACAAAATGTTACTACGGCTACTAATTCCAGCAGTACTAACATAAAGGCATGTTATAATCATAGTCGGTAATGCAATCATGGCTTCTGATGTTTTATAATGCACTATTGATAACAGAAAAACAATGTTAACTAGTATGACTAAAAAGGCTTTTGACGCAATTGTATTACTCTTCTAGTAATCAATAATCAAATGTTAATGATCCAAATTTGCTTACTAAAAGCCTATTTATATACAATAACAACAAGAAAGACAGCATGACCAAAACTTACAAATCACTTATTTCAACATGTTACTCTATGTGTTTGACCTAATAAAGTAACTAACGAATAGAGTGGCTACTAGTCAAATATAAAACTACTAGTCAATTATAGACGCTTAGCCTAACAATAAAATAACTAAGGGCCACCCAACATGATTTGCTTGTATAGACCATGGAAATTACTTGTTAATTAGAAGGAGCGTACAATTTTCAGCTTATAACATCATAAGCACAACAACTATGAAACACACAAAACAGAATCACAGTATACAATTATATAGGTCGGTTGTTCTTAGTAAGTGGTATGTGATTATTTTGTTTATAACTACTTACGGGCTTAAAAACCATTTCAAATAATCAAACCCGGACATGTTTTAATAATTCAATGTGTAGGAGTGTATACTTAAGTGTTATACAAGCAGATAGCAAATTAGCAAACATTTGCTTGTTAGCAAAATACACATCAGCAAAAGAATAAATGATAACCAAATAACTTAAACTTAATTATACTCATCATAGAACAAAAATCTAGTATAAATACAACTGTTGGTTACCAAAACTACAAAGTGCAATCAGTTTCTTTAGTGCGTTGGTTCTATGAAATCTGTTGGAATTCAATTAGAGGAATATAAAGCACACTTCCAAACAAAAATTCAATCGTTAGATATATCTATCTCCTAACAGGAGTGAGAGACTGGTCTTATAAACGCCTATTTTCTTAAAGCCAAAAAACGATAGCTACAGCCATATAGAAACTAAACTGGGGCTAAATAAGGGGATGTTTGTTTAAGCTTATTTTTAGGCTTATGAGCTTATATCTCATACACCCATATTTTCCAGCTTATTTAAAGATTTGAGAGCTTATTATGACTTAAACATGGAAGATAAGCTCATATATTAAACTATAAGACCGAAAAAAATGAGCTTATGAGATATAAGCTGAAAGCCCAAACTTAAACTTGAACAAATCCAAATTATAAGGGGATGTTTGTTTAAGCTAATTTTTAGGCTTACGAGCTTATTTGACTATGCTTAAATCTCATAAGCCCATATTTTCCGCCTTATTTTGAGACTTGTGAGCTTATTATGACTTAAAGATGAAAGATAAGCTCATAAGGTAGAAAAAAAACGGAAAAAGATGAGCTTATGAGATATAAGCCGAACAAAATAAGATCATAAGCCCAAAATAAGCTTAAGCAATAATCCAATAAATATAATTGGAAAACCCCAATTAGTCCATACTTCTAATCACCTTCCCAATTCATGTAAGACTAATAATACGAGTAAAGATTAATAAATTATGACAACCAATTAGATTTATATAAATCATGTAAACCTCTAAAGCCCGAAAATCCATACTTGTAATCAGCATCTTGATTTATATTAAGAAATATATTATCACAACTAATTGTACACCAAGAGTAAAATTAAATGCTGCCAACCACTAAAACAATACGGATCACTTTTGGGAAAAATACATTATCAAAGAAAACGTACCATTAGTTTTATCGATGTCAGTCAAAAAATCCGCTGCTAAAATGATAGTTGCTGTGGAGAGCGATGGAGAGGTGGTGGGGTGGGATTGGAAATGTGGGGTATTGTGTTTGGACGGTGGAGATTAATTATTAGAGTCAACTGCTTTTTGTTTTTATGGGATTGAGTGGCAACTACAAAAGAAACAACGGATGAAAAAAAGTTTTTTATTTTTTTATTTTTTTTTTAAATTACATAAATCGTCCTTCTGGTTTGTATTTTGAGGGGAAAAACAAAAATCACAATCTTATGCCCTCACGCTATGCATCTATATCACGTTACTCCTTTTTTAATGACTGTTTAAACGCCGTTGGTTAGTTTGAAAAAAAAACACAAGGACAATATATGTGAAACCCAACCTTAAGGACTAATTAAGTAATTCACTCATTTAGTTATTTACAATTTGGGATTTGCTAATGGGTGCCCAGTAGCCATTGTTTAAATAATAAACATATGAAAAGTTTGAGTGTATTAAATTAAAAATTATATTTAATTATATTAAATTTTTACATTTATTTAATGTTAATCAAATGCATTTTTTATTGTAAAAATAAAATTTGAGTGTATTAGTTACATATTAATTGAATGTATTTATAGTTTAAAAGATGTCCACTGGACACTCTTTAGCAAATCCCTTACAATTTTACTCTTACACATAAATGGTTGAAATATTTATAATAGTATTTTATACCTTCGAATCCAAATTCCGTGAAACAATTTTTTTTTTATCTTATTTTGATTATGTTCACTTTTGAGATATTATAGCTTAAAAAGTCGAGTTATTGAGCTAGTGCTGAGTTTTTTATTTTATTTTATTTTATTTATTTTTTTAAGCATGATTTCCGACCTTTTTGACCGACTAATCTACGGGGTATTTACCATTCAAAAGTAAAATGGGTCGAAATAGCCATCTGTACTAGTGTTGGTTAGTTGCTGTACTCACTGCTTTTGGAACCTGTTAACACTAACAGATGACTGTGTTTACAAAACAAGCATAACCCATAATGCTTTTAAAGGATGACTCGTCCGATATGGCTAAGATTTCAAGAAAGGTTCCAACCTTGTTCGTGAAGTTCAGGACACCACCGAGAATCACCAGTTAGTTACTTTTTTTTTTTTTTTTTTACAAATCTAACATTAATGCAGACTAATAACTACTAATTGCTTAAATTACATCAGGAATCCATAAAGATCCGTAAAAATACCAGATCATTTATCATTTATTATGCCAATGAACATACAAATTCAGAAAATTAAATTGCTCCAAACACACGTACATAGTATTGATTCAAATAAGGAAGATCCATTGACGTTACAAATGAACATAGTATTGATTCAAATAAGAAACATCCATTGACATTACTGTTTATGAGATAATTTCAGCCATGAATGAATTTGTTGCTCTTCTTTCCCGAAATGAACATAGTATTGATTCAAATAAGGAAGATCCATTGAAATTACATAGTATTGATTCAAATAAGGAAGATCCATTGATAATTACTATAGTGAGTAATTACCTCGTTCTTGTACACACAAACTGGTAACACATAAAAGAGATTGCAAGATCAAAACACTATATTTTTGTTATGAAAAAATCGATCCAAATAACCCTTAGGGTTGTTTGATCGATCAGCTAGGGCAAAGAAAAGAGAGGAGAAAAGCTTTAGGTTAATGTGTGTGCACAAAAGATATGAAAGAATAAACCTAAGCCTTGTATATATACTAGATGTAACTTGGAGGACAAGTTGGATGTGGGTTGGGTTTCCTCCCCACTCTTGTCGACCGGCCATAGGATCCAAGAGGATCTTCCAGATCCTTCTTGGCATCTAATTACATACTAGTCCTTCTTGTTTGCTTTTAACGATAGTTAGTTCATACGGTTAACAACTAATGACCATTAGTCCTTTCTAGCGTTTAAATAATTATATATACAACATTTAATACATATCAATTATTATACTTTTATTCTCATTTGCCACCTCTGCTTCTTTCTTCTTAACAGAAGCCTCGTCGCCAAGATAAAAGGTATCACCATCAAACGCAGTGTTTCCTTCTTCTGCTTCATACCTATAAAAACTGGCAGGTTAATGTTAAAACATTGATAGAAGCTTGCACAATTAAAAGGATATCTACTAATCTAACGCTTTTTAAGTGAGGTATCAAGCTTTTCTGATGGTTTGGTTCAGGTCTTTCAAAAGCTGGTCTTTTTAAGTGAGGTATCATAGTTCTCTTTTTTAGTCCTTGTTTGTTTGTTTGAGGTATGTCCCTCATGGGTTCCTTTGTGTTTTGGGTCCCTTTTCTTTAAGCCTCTTGCTTGGAGAATGGGATGCCGTGTGCTATAATTGTTTTGGTTTTGTTATATAATGGCTGCCTTTCCAAAAATGGAAAATGATATCTGCAATAAACTGCAGGTAAGTTGCCTGCTGTCACTTTTAAAATGAGGGGCTGCTTATGTAAAATCATAAAAGTTAAAGGGTGCAAAATGAAAATGTCAAAATTCATTTCCAAACAACATGAGGTAACATAACTTGTCTATAACAAAAATGGTTTTACTTTTTAAGAAAATAGATATAAGTTACCTACGTAACTGCGGAATTATTTTGCGAATTCACAAACTAGCAAAAATTCTCTTAAACCTATGTTACTAGGACACGGCTGAATGGCCGGCATACCCGGGTCGGTACGACGCGACACGGATCCGGGTATGAAATCCGGTCCGGACACGCCACTTTGAGCTTGGGTACGGCAACTTCATCATTTTTCAGGCCATGTCGATCAAGACACAAACACGACACAAGGACGATACCACTTTAAGTTTTCATCATTTTTATTCATCAAAAACGTTAAACCCAATCGATTTACACCAAAAATAATGAAATACTTACGGGTTGACTCAGGGACGAGTCACACCCACGCGTAAAAACGCATTTCTTACCGTTTCTCACTAGATCCACAAATGTAGATATGAAATGATGACGGTGGTGTTGTTTTGACGGCGGTGGAGCACAAAACGAGGTGATGGTGATGATTTTTTAGCATATCACAAGAAAGAGGAGGTTGCAAGGAGTCTCGTAATGGTGGTGGTGTAGTACGAAACACAGTGGTGTGTTGGTGGTGGCGAGTTGCAGGTGGCGGCCATGAGAGAGAGGAAGGGGATGAAGATGAAATGTTATGTTTAGGTTTAGGGTAAGGAATGATAAGGGGATAAAGGGTATATAGGGTTTCTTATTTATCATTTGGTCCTTGGAGTATATTAATTTTATGGTGAGGGGCTGGTTCTAAACACATGGACCATTCATGAGATTTTATCAAACTTTCCCGGTTCTCCTTCCCGAGCTCATATCGATTAATAATGTTGAACGAATTATCTATATGTATATTTTTTTAGGAAAAATTATTGTCGTATCCGTACCCGAGTCCAAAGTTAGGACGGTGTCCCCGTGTCCTAAATTTTTTTGGATGACGTATCCGACACTCGGATCCATACCAATATCGGATACCCGTACCCGTGTCAATGTAACATAGTCTTAAACACAACTTTTGCATAAATATTTGGATATTCTGCAAATTATTTAGAAATAATGCATTTTTTGCACAATTATGGGGAAAATTTTGGAAAAATCATGTTTTGGCAATTTTTAGCTGGTTTGCAAAATTTAAGGAATCCACAAAATCGTTTATCAATAGCCATGTGCATTCGTATCGCATATTTATGTGAAAACTTTATAAAACTGTTAGGAAATATCTGATAAAATACAGTTAAGAAATATATAGACTTACCATGCTCGATCAGCGTCGTATTCCATCTCTTACCGCATACTCTCAGTAATCTTTGGATTAATAAAATTTTTTCTTCATCCTGTATGCACAGCATTAGAATAGGTATATAATAAGTGAAGAGATGCTTCTTCACTGGGACTGAAAAACAAGAAATATAAAAATATAATGTGAATTTACCTTTGTTGGTTGAGAATTTTCTGCATTAAGTGGTCGCTGAGACCTTCGACAAATCCTTGAACTTGCAGATCTAACTGAACCCAGATGCTCTCATTGGAACAGGTGAAGGGGGGGCCACATTGTCCCATGATGAAGCAGCATACCCTGTTAGGTTACTTAAGTAGTCAGTGCCAGCAACCAACAGTAGATTGCAGGTTATGTAAAAGTGTAAAACTCAATCTAAGAAGTAAGAAATCAAAAGAAATGTTTAAAAAGTCTATTAAAGAGAGAGCTTAAAAAGACACGTCGAAAGTTACCAAAAGTCAATTTTAAATATGTAGAAAGTTGCAAAAAGTCAACATAGAGTACAATTCAGTATTAGGTATGGGCGCAAACCTGATATAACATTCATACACAAAATACAACTTTGAGTGAGGATTTTTCCACATCTTCGTCTATAGATTCCATCATAGAGGAAACTTTTGGTCTGGGAACTTTAAATGATCCTTCCACTCGTTTTGCACTTGCAAGAACATCTAATCCTGAGACGTAGTAAACTTTGTGTTATTAAAGAAACTGAAAATGAATGACTATTCAAAATGTTAACACTCAATCAAGATACCAGAAGAGTGTAAACCAGAGAAACTAATCCTTATAACTTTTATAACCAAACTTAACAAAGATAACGCCTTTAGATATGTGGTTCTTATCTTGAGGCAGAACAAGGCTACATACATTATATTGGCTTCAATCATGCCCAAAGGATACTAAGATGATATAATGTATCAGGATAACCTTATGCTTAACTTATGCATTTATTCATTATCGAAAAACACCTTATTCCCCCAAATAACTACTAAGCACTTTGGCATAAGCTTGCCCAGCCTATATAATGTATCAGGATTTTAAAAACATTACGCCGATGGTCCAATTTTCTAACGATTCTTATTGTTTCTCGTTATCTTCAGTTACATACAAGGCACATGAGGATGCACATAAGGGTAGGTTGGTCTTTTCGTTATTTTTGTTCTTTAATGCCTTTTTTTTTTATTAATTTTGTTTTAATTTTTTTTTGTTTGTCTTATTTATAAATATGTCCACCACCAACACACAATATTCTTCTTTTTCTACTTCACTACTCTTATTCAACCTCCATTCCTCCTCACCACTACCACCTACCACCACCATCTTTCTCACCATTAAATATTCATTTAACCTAGAAACCGTCTTTTTTACCACCGTCACAACCGTAAGTGATCAAATAATACCATCTTTTTTCAGTTCGTCTTTATATACTCATTATAAATGTCTTGTCTTAAGTTGCATTTATAAGGAACCTATATGTTAAAGATATTCGGTCTTAGAAAAGTCAAACACAAATATTAAAGTTTAGTAATTATTAATTAGCATGACCAAAAAATAAAAAATAAAAAATAAAAAATAAAAAAATAGTAGCAACAAACATATAAACAATTTAATCAGAGCGCACCATTAACCAAGCTCATCAATTACACCACCATTAAACATATAAACAATTTAATCAATTTATTTTGAAACAAGCTATCAGTTTCACCACCATTAAACAAGGCCTGATCATGATCAATAACAATTATTATAATTAAGAAAAATAAAAAATAAATAAACTTTTCATGTTCAACGATGGCGGAAGCGGCGGAGCGATAACCAGCGAGATGATGAGGAGAGTGAAGAGCTGAAGGTGAGGGTGAATAAGCCATATATCTGCTATTGTTGTTACCCGAAGACATATTATCTTGTCGATATAATAAGTTTCCGACTAGAAACACAAGAAGTTACGATTAGACATGAAGAGAGCGTATGTGGAAGGTGAGAGGTAAAGATGTGTGTGTATTTATTGTTGTTGATTGATTGATTGATTGAAGGTCCAATCGTACACCAACAAACACACATTGTTGTGTGCCAAATGAAATGTGTGATAGCTAATTTACTTATTTTGGTTCCAACTAGTTCGTACACATATTATTTTTTCTAAGACCAGACATCTTTAACATCTATGTTCCTTATAAATGCAACATAAGACCATCATTTATAATGAGTATATAACGACGAGCTGGTGGTGGGTGGGTGACGGTTGTGGGAGACAGATATTTACACGCAATCATTAACTTAATGCCATAATCAAAATCCAAAAAATGGGTTTCATGGCATGAAAAATATGATCATTCAAGCCTCTAGAGTCACATACCTTGATAAGCATCAAAATACATGACAGACGCAACAAAAAAATTGGTTGGGATCCTTTTGGCCTATTACTCAACCCAACCAACCCAACTTATATTGACCCGAATAAAAAAGTTATCACTGTGGCTCAAAGTTGTTTAGTCTTTTACTCGCCCTACTTGCGACCTACAGATTCCCTACCTTTTACTTACTATAAAGCTATATTATTTTGTAATCAAAGTTTTTGACTGATATATACATTTGATGAGATACATGACTATTGTTTCAGTTTTAATAGAATATGTTGCATTTGACTTTTCATTGGTGTAATGGCATTTGTTTAATGAGCTAGATGTATTTAGTTTTCCTTCATTTGATAACTATATATACATTTTGTCACAACCCACAATTTCAGGTCATTTTTTCAAACTTTGCCATTCTACTATTCATCGATCACTATTCATCGTTTTACTATTCATCGTTTTTGAGGTCAATTTGACATTCCGAGACACCTTCAGAAATTTTACTATTCACTTGACACTATTCATTTCCGAGAGGAAACTACTATTCACGTGCATTATTCATGTTATCGTAAATTTAGTTTACGAGGGTTCAAATTCGCGTAACCGTATTGGTTCAGGAGCGAATTCATGCATTACTTCAGGGACATTTCATACGGACTAGAAATAGTCGACATATCATTATTAGGGCACTTGCATACTATTCCACTCGTAGGATATTCAAATTATATTTTTAATATAATTAACGAATTACGTACGTTTATTTTAAATAAACACTAATACGAGAACTATAAATGTGACTAACACGTCCAACACTCCCGACAATGATCCTAATATATTTTTATATTCATTTTTATAATATAAAAATTATAATATTAATTTACCCGGTATTTTGGATATTTATGTTAATTATTAACTTAAGATTTCTAAAACTTCGACGGTTTTCGTGGAAATTAAACTATAATTATCTAAACACCCAATAATTTTATCCAAACTATTTTTATAATTTTTATAACTTTATTATGGCCCGGTTAACTTCGTTAAAATTTATTTTTAGTTAACCCGGTACCCGGTACAATTTAAAACTACACAAAACAACTAATAATACATTTTATTACTAAACACTACATTCATCCCCCCCCCCTTTTTGACTTTGCCGCCCCCCCCCCCTCTCAAATTTCTTACAAAAACTACTCTTACACTCTTTTCTCATTAATGTATACTACTAACTTAATATTATATACAACAAATCAATAATTCATATACATGTACAAGATTTTCTTTATCTCATTTGCAACTAGAAAAAAATCCATATTCTCTCTTTCTCTTCTCTAACTCACGGCCAAGAACAAGGAGCAAGAAGGAACCAAGATTTTTCAAAGATCAAAGTGTTTATATAGTGTTTATAGTATCCTTGTTAGGGTTTTGAAATAAAAACTCAAGGATTATTAAGTTTTAATCATCATTAACTCCACTAATCTTACAAGTAAGTTTACTAACTCATTTCATAATTTTTACAAAGTTCTTACTATATTTATACATGATTCTTGCAAGATCTCATGCATGCACTAGCTTATACCACTTTATTTTTGTAACTTTTGATCATACAAGCCCTAGAGTGATTTTTTGGTTAGATCCTTGTTAGATCTACTTGGTTTTGGTGATTAGGAACCCATGACACCCTAAGAAGGTGTATGGTAGGATTAGATTAGTTTTGTGGTGTTTGAAAGAGGTTTGATGAATGATGGAACTAGTTTGGAGACTTGGAAATGGTTTTTGAAACTTTTAAAATACCTACTGTCCATATTTTAAATTCGTGGGAAAATCAGTAGATGGTGGCTAATTTTTGACCAAAGATTTAGAAAATACATTCAAAAACGAAACTTTAGGCGAAAGAATGGATTAAAACGAGTTTATAACGAAGGAGTTATGATTTTTGCAAACTTAATGACGAAAACTACTTTTCCGAAAAACTGCTTGCTGTTGGGCAGAATACGATGGGTATTTTGAGGCATTAAACGTAACCTAAAAGAGCCGAGTTGTCTAAAATATACTAGTATACACAAAGACGAATCCGTGGACATAAAGAACAAGGAAAACGAGCTTGAAACGACCGAGTTATACCCATTCTAACATCGTCAAATTATATATATATATATATATGGACATGAATAAAAATAATAACGTACGAGCTAAACGGTATATTTTCTAGTAAATATTACTAAGGATTATTTTCTTATCAAACGAATACGTACGACTCGAGGGAATATTTTCTACGACGATAACTAGTATTTTCTAATTACGAGTGGTATGAGTATCATGTGCATGTGCATTCACTTCATTACGGCTTGATCTTAATTAGATCATGGTTATTCATTTAGGTTGCGGCTAGTACTCGCACCTCATTGTCCCGATTACTCTTACTTCATTGCACCGTCTTTGTACCATTACTTCGAGGTGAGTTCTCATAGCCCCGTTTTAATTCTATATTTTGATTTCAAATCCCACGGGGGAGAATACATTGCATTACTTATTTTTGTGTACATGCCTAAGTATAAAATTCATACATTGCTTAAGTTGCCTATTTACCACGTCTTGACAAGTCCCCTTATTACATCATGGACCGTTAATTTCTAGTACTAAGCGAGAGTGAGTGGATAGATCTATCGAGGGTGACGCCTCCATTCGTGTTTGGGTTGCTCCAAATGGAACGAATGCATTTCATGTCTTTATTATTAGAGTGCCTGGTAAACACTCATTGGGGCCAAGTATCGTCTAGCTTCGGGGTCATGAGCTTAAGAGCCAATGTATATACTTTCCGGACATCCTAATTCATGGCATTACTTATGGCATTTGTACACTTGATTTTACTTATAAACCTATGATTATTCACCAACTTTATGTTGACCGTTTTTCGCAATGTATTTCTCAGGTAACTAAGGCATTTCTCATGGCATTGCATGGAGTCACTTTGTGTATCAAGGATGACGCGTCTCTTTTGGATTTCATGCACTTTGAACTATCGTTTGATTGTATTAAACTTGTTTCTCTAAACCTTTTCTAACTTTGGGACCTATGTTTTATAACTTTGAATATTTTGAATGAATCAAACGATGTATTTTATAAACGACACTTTAGGTCGTTCAATATTTCCTTGCTTGTGTGCTATGATCCGTTACACCCTCAGGTATTCCATTCCGCTGCCATTCAGGTATTTTGGGGGTGTGACAGATTGGTACCAGAGCTAAGGTTATAGCGAACTAGGTTGCATCATTGACCCTAGACTATAACCACACCATCATAGCATATCATCATTTCATCATAAGTGCATATTTACTTATTTTTTTTAGTGATGCCATATTACGAGTTATTTATTTATTTCACCTTGATTATCACAGAGACATGTCTTCGTATCCCGACACTGTCATACTTTACACCATATCAGATTCTGATGATGAGGGCTCTGTGTCCTCCACTGCTGTTTCACCACTTGTTTCTCCTACACCTGAGTTGCCACTTTTGGCGTCAGATGATGATACCGAACCTTTCGAGGATGAGGAGACGGCTCCTACTCCTCATGTCCATCCTACTATACCACTTGATGTCACCCGTGTACCCACAGACACACCATCCCCTACTACTACTATCCATTCAGAGCCGAGACTTATGTTTCCTAGGGAGAAGACTGTTCAGGGTCCTAGGAAGAGGGTTCGTATTTCTACATCTACTTATAGGAGTCTTCCTAGTCCTACTGTGCCTACACCACCACCACCAGCCTTACCTACTACTACTCCTATGCCTACCTCACTCTTGCCGCTCAGGAAGCGTGCAAGGCTTACCACCCCAGATTCACCTACCACTGAGACTGATGACTTTTCACCACCACCAGAGTACCACATAGGTGAGAGTTCTAGAGCGGCTGCGGCTAGGAGCCCTACAGCCGTCACATTAGAGGATCAGATGGGTGCTCAGCAGGAGCAAGTAGATAGATTGGGGTATAGAGTTGATGAGATCATTACCACTAGACTTGAGACTGTTGAGGAGCAGGTTGAGGATTTGGTTCAGGGCAGGGTTAGTATTGATGTGTCTTACCATGGACTCGAGGCACGACAGTTGAGGCATCAGGAGGAGATTGAGCTACTTAGGGATGAGTTACCTGAGATTCGAGATAGAGCTCAGGCGACACAGGAGACCCAGTGGGAGCAGGTAGATCAGTTGACACTGCTTCGAGAGAGGGTAGTTGTATTGGAGCGTAGGGATGCTTCTTCTCAGTTACGACTTGAGCATCTTGAGGAGATTGTGGTGGCGATGGATCGTGAGATTCGCCGCTTGAGGGGAGAGCCTGGACCATCTAGAGCACCGGGAGGAGCCTAGACGTAGACTGGTATTATATTAGCTTGTATTATTTTCCTAGTCCCGGGATGTGGGACATAGTCCAAGAACTTGTATCCTTTTGATTGTTGTACAAACAAATCTTATCAAGTGCGACTCTACTATGTGGAAATGTTGTGCTATATATTATATCGGTCCATGTCGGCCGAAATTTTCAT
Organism: Artemisia argyi; assembly: GCA_030686995.1. Lineage (NCBI taxonomy): Eukaryota > Viridiplantae > Streptophyta > Magnoliopsida > Asterales > Asteraceae > Artemisia > Artemisia argyi. The sequence continues at coordinate 225,387,249 of CM060680.1, read as the reverse complement.
GTATTATATTCATGTGTTGTGATTATATTTATGATGTTTCGTGGTTGCTCTTTATTATTATTGTATTTATCCAGGTTGCGGTTGTATATATACATGTCGTGGTTGTATTCGTACATGTTGTGCTTGTATCGACACAGGTTGTGGTTGTATATATACATGTCGTGGTTGTATTCGTACGTGTTGTAGTTGTATCGACACAGATTGTGGTTGTATTCGTACATGTCGTGGTTGTATTTATATTTGTTGTGGTTGTATATTTATATACATGTTGTGGGTGTATATCTTTGGTACGATGACTATTTCTATTATGATTTTTCTCATGGTTATTTCCATTATGATTTATCAGAAATATGGCACCAAGGAAGAGTAAGACTGCACCAGAAACGTCCGCTATGACTCAAGCCGCTATCCGCAAGTTGGTCAGGGATAGTATTGCAGAAGCTCTGGAGGTTGAGAGAGCTGAGGTTGCTGCAAGGGCTGCTGAGGTTGCTTCTAATACAGAGGTCGTTGAACCACCCACTGCTAGGCGTGAATGTACATGGAAAGATTTCAAGATTAGTGATCCTGTCAAATTTAAGGGCACTGAAGGAGCGGTTGCTCTAATTCGCTGGTTTGAAAAGACTGAGAATGTATTTCTCATGTGTGAATGCCCGGACGTTAGTAAGGTAAAATTTGCTACAGGTATGCTTCTGGATGAAGCTATGTCTTGGTGGAATTCATATGCTCAGCCCATTGGTATGGAAAATGCTCACAAACTCACTTGGGATGAATTCAAGAAATTGATGACAAAGAAGTTTTGCCCTCGAACTGAGGTGCAAAAGATGGAAACGGAATTTTATGAGCTTGTGACTAAAGGCGATGATATCGAGACTTACATCAGGAAGTTTCAAGAGTTGGCTGTACTGTGTCCAAATATGGTTCCCGATGATGAGAAAAAGATGGAAAACTTTGTTGGTGGATTGCCTGAAAGTATTCGAGGAGATGTAATTTCTTTTGATCCTCAAACGATGGAAGAAGCTATTCGTATAACTCAGAAACTCATGGTTCAAGTAGTCAAAGGGAAAGCTGCTGTCAACAACAATAACCGTTCAAACAACACCAACTACAACAACACTCGAAACAACAACAACTATAACAACAATCGGAACCGCAACTATCCCAATAACCGAAACAACAATCCAAATAACAACAACAACAACAAGAGGAGGTTTGACTACAACCAAGGTGGATATGCTGTTCAGCCGCCACCTAAGAGACAGGAAGTAGCAAAGGTTTATGCTGCAGGACCAAATGACAGAAAAGGTTACACTGGTAACCTACCTAAATGTGAAAGGTGTCAGAAGCATCATAACCCAGGTCGTTGTCCAGATATTTGTGGCAATTGCAAGAAGCTTGGTCACCACATTAAAGATTGTAGATTTCCAATCGTGGGTGACAATCAGAAACCACCGGTAACGTGTTTTGGCTGTGGAGAACTTGGACACTTTAAGAATGAGTGCCCGAAGAAGAAGAATCAAGGAACTGGAAACCAAAATGGAATGGCTCGAGGAAGAGCTTATGTCATGGGAGGAGACGATATCAAAGAAGACCCGAATGTTGTTGCGGGTACGTTCCTCGTTAATAATCGTTATGCATCCATTTTATTTGATTCAGGAGCGGATAGAAGTTTTGTTTCTATTACATTTGCACCTTTACTTAACATAGAACCAACCCCATTAGACATTTCCTATATCGTTGAATTAGCCGATGGATCTTTAGTTAACACCAACACCATTATCCGTGGTTGCACTATAAATTTCCTAAACCATCCATTCAATATAGACCTTATGCCCGTAGAACTTGGAAGTTTCGACGTTGTGATCGGTATGGATTGGTTATCTCGGCATCGAGCGAAAATTATTTGTGATGAGAAAGTTGTTCACCTTCCTTATAACGGTGAAACTTTGGTTGTTCGCGGAGAGCGAAGTGGAACTAGACTCAGCATTATCTCGTGCATTAAAACCGAGAAGTACATAAAGAAAGGTTGTTATGCATTCTTGGCTCACATCACAGAGAAGAAGTCGGATGAGAAACGACTTGAAGATGTGCCAATTGTTAAGGAATTTCAAGAAGTTTTTCCGGAAGAATTGCCAGGACTTCCGCCTACACGCCAAGTTGAGTTTCAAATTGAATTAGTGCCAGGAGCTGCACCGATTGCACGAGCACCGTATAGACTTGCACCTTCGGAAATGCAAGAATTGTCGAATCAATTACAAGAACTTTTGGACAAAGGATTCATTAGACCGAGTTCCTCGCCTTGGGGAGCGCCGGTTTTGTTTGTGAAGAAGAAGGACGGAACTTTCAGAATGTGCATCGACTATCGTGAGCTGAACAAGTTAACGATTAAGAACCGTTATCCACTCCCAAGAATTGACGACTTGTTCGACCAGTTACAAGGTTCTAGTTTTTATTCCAAGATTGATTTAAGATCCGGTTACCATCAACTTAAAGTTCGGGAAGAGGATATCCCGAAGACGGCATTTAGAACACGCTATGGTCATTATGAGTTTCAAGTGATGCCTTTTGGATTAACCAACGCACCTGCGGTATTTATGGATCTCATGAATAGGGTGTGCAAACCGTATCTTGATAAGTTTGTGATCGTATTCATTGACGATATCTTGATTTATTCCAAGAGTAAGGAAGATCACGAAGAACACCTCAGAACAATCCTGGAAGTACTCAAGAAGGAGCAATTGTATGCCAAATTTTCAAAGTGTGATTTTTGGATACGTAGAGTTCAATTTCTTGGTCACGTCATTGATAGCCAAGGTTTACAAGTCGACCCGGCAAAGATTGAGGCAGTTAAGGATTGGGCTACGCCCAAGTCTCCTACGGAAATTCGTCAATTCCTAGGACTTGCCGGATATTACAGAAGGTTTATTGAAGGGTTTTCTAAGATAGCGAAGCCGTTGACGAAACTGACACAAAAGAATGAGAAGTACGAGTGGGAAGAAAAACAAGAGTCCACATTTCAACTATTGAAACAAAAGCTGTGTAGCGCGCCGATTTTGTCACTACCTGAAGGTATTGAGAACTTTGTGGTATATTGCGATGCTTCGCATCAAGGACTTGGAGCTGTGCTAATGCAAAACGAGAAGGTGATAGCTTATGTATCTAGACAGCTTAAGATACACGAGAAGAATTACACTACTCACGACTTGGAATTGGGTACGGTAGTTTTTGCACTCAAGATTTGGAGACACTACCTTTATGGTACAAAGTGTGTAATTTTTACCGACCACAAGAGCTTACAGCATATACTCGATCAGAAGGAACTTAATATGAGACAACGTCGTTGGCTAGAGTTGTTGAGTGATTACGATTGTGAAATTCGATATCACCCAGGGAAAGCGAATGTTGTAGCAGATGCACTTAGCCGAAAAGAACGACTCAAACCTTTGAGAGTCAGGTCATTAGGAATGACTATCATTTCGCCATTACCATCGAAAATTCTAGAAGCTCAGATTGAGGCTCTCAAGGAAGAAAACCGACCACATGAGAAGCTTTATGGTATGCCAGAAAGCGATAATGGCTTTGTAAAGAGATCGGATGGAGTGTTATGCTTCAAGGACCGAAGTTGGATACCACTCTATGGTGGAGTGCGAGAATTGATTATGCATGAATCACACAAGTCGAAGTACTCTATTCATCCAGGTTCTGATAAGATGTATCAGGATCTCAAAAAGCTTTATTGGTGGCCGAATATGAAGGCAGAGATTGCTATGTACGTCAGCAAATGTCTTACTTGTGCTAAAGTGAAAGCCGAATACCAGAAACCGTCAGGGTTACTTCAACAGCCGGAGATTCCACAATGGAAGTGGGAACGTATTGCTATGGACTTTGTCACTAAACTTCCAAAGACGTCAGGAGGTTTCGATGCTATTTGGGTAATCATTGATCGACTTACCAAATCAGCTCATTTCATACCCATTAGAGAGACTTATTCAATGGAACAACTTGCTAGACTTTATGTCAAGGAAATAGTCTCAAGACACGGTGCACCAGTTTCCATCATTTCCGACAGAGATAGTCGTTTTACTTCAAACTTTTGGCGGTCATTACAAGATTCTTTTGGATCCAAGTTAGACATGAGCACTGCTTACCATCCTCAGACCGATGGTCAGAGTGAGAGAACTATACAAACACTTGAGGACATGCTTAGAGCATGTGTGATTGACTTTGGAAATGGTTGGGCTAACCATTTGCCGTTAATCGAGTTTTCTTACAACAACAGTTACCATTCGAGCATTAAGGCTGCACCATTCGAGGCACTTTATGGTCGTAAGTGTAGATCTCCAGTTTGTTGGGCCGAAGTCAGTGAAGTACAATGTACTGGCCCGAAGATGGTACAAGAAACAACAGAAAAGATAATTCAGATTCGAGAGAGACTCGAAACTGCTAGAAGTCGACAGAAAAGCTACGCCGATGTTCGACGCAAACCATTGGAATTCCAGATCGGAGACAAAGTTATGTTGAAAGTCTCGCCTTGGAAGGGCGTGATACGATTTGGAAAACGTGGGAAATTGAACCCGAGATACATTGGACCATTCAAGATCCTGGAAAGGATTGGTCCGGTTGCTTACAAACTTGAACTTCCGTCAGAACTTAGCAACGTACATAACACGTTTCATGTTTCGAACCTCAAGAAATGTCTTTCGGACGAGTCTGCCATTATACCATTAGAAGAAATACAACTCGATGACAAGCTTAACTTTGTGGAAGTACCAGTTGAAATCATGGATCGCGAGATCAAACAGTTGAAACAAAGTCGAATTCCGATCGTGAAAGTTCGTTGGAATTCTCGAAGAGGACCCGAGTTTACTTGGGAACGAGAAGACCAAATGCGACGCAAGTATCCACAACTTTTCACCGAGCCTAGTACCGAGACCAACACTGACTGAATTCCTTTTTGGATGGGCGACTGTCACAACCCACAATTTCAGGTCATTTTTCCAAACTTTGCCATTCTACTATTCACAAATTACTATTCATCGATCACTATTCATCGTTTTACTATTCATCGTTTTTGAGGTCAATTTGACATTCCGAGACACCTTCAGAAATTTTACTATTCACTTGACACTATTCATTTCCGAGAGGAAACTACTATTCACGTGCATTATTCATGTTATCGTAAATTTAGTTTACGAGGGTTCAAATTCGCGTAACCGTATTGGTTCAGGAGCGAATTCATGCATTACTTCAGGGACATTTCATACGGACTAGAAATAGTCGACATATCATTATTAGGGCACTTGCATACTATTCCACTCGTAGGATATTCAAATTATATTTTTAATATAATTAACGAATTACGTACGTTTATTTTAAATAAACACTAATACGAGAACTATAAATGTGACTAACACGTCCAACACTCCCGACAATGATCCTAATATATTTTTATATTCATTTTTATAATATAAAAATTATAATATTAATTTACCCGGTATTTTGGATATTTATGTTAATTATTAACTTAAGATTTCTAAAACTTCGACGGTTTTCGTGGAAATTAAACTATAATTATCTAAACACCCAATAATTTTATCCAAACTATTTTTATAATTTTTATAACTTTATTATGGCCCGGTTAACTTCGTTAAAATTTATTTTTAGTTAACCCGGTACCCGGTACAATTTAAAACTACACAAAACAACTAATAATACATTTTATTACTAAACACTACATTCATCCCCCCCCCTTTTTGACTTTGCCGCCCCCCCCCCCCCTCTCAAATTTCTTACAAAAACTACTCTTACACTCTTTTCTCATTAATGTATACTACTAACTTAATATTATATACAACAAATCAATAATTCATATACATGTACAAGATTTTCTTTATCTCATTTGCAACTAGAAAAAAATCCATATTCTCTCTTTCTCTTCTCTAACTCACGGCCAAGAACAAGGAGCAAGAAGGAACCAAGATTTTTCAAAGATCAAAGTGTTTATATAGTGTTTATAGTATCCTTGTTAGGGTTTTGAAATAAAAACTCAAGGATTATTAAGTTTTAATCATCATTAACTCCACTAATCTTACAAGTAAGTTTACTAACTCATTTCATAATTTTTACAAAGTTCTTACTATATTTATACATGATTCTTGCAAGATCTCATGCATGCACTAGCTTATACCACTTTATTTTTGTAACTTTTGATCATACAAGCCCTAGAGTGATTTTTTGGTTAGATCCTTGTTAGATCTACTTGGTTTTGGTGATTAGGAACCCATGACACCCTAAGAAGGTGTATGGTAGGATTAGATTAGTTTTGTGGTGTTTGAAAGAGGTTTGATGAATGATGGAACTAGTTTGGAGACTTGGAAATGGTTTTTGAAACTTTTAAAATACCTACTGTCCATATTTTAAATTCGTGGGAAAATCAGTAGATGGTGGCTAATTTTTGACAAAAGATTTAGAAAATACATTCAAAAACGAAACTTTAGGCGAAAGAATGGATTAAAACGAGTTTATAACGAAGGAGTTATGATTTTTGCAAACTTAACGACGAAAACTACTTTTCCGAAAAACTGCTTGCTGTTGGGCAGAATACGATGGGTATTTTGAGGCATTAAACGTAACCTAAAAGAGCCGAGTTGTCTAAAATATACTAGTATACACAAAGACGAATCCGTGGACATAAAGAACAAGGAAAACGAGCTTGAAACGACCGAGTTATACCCATTCTAACATCGTCAAATTATATATATATATATGGACATGAATAAAAATAATAACGTACGAGCTAAACGGTATATTTTCTAGTAAATATTACTAAGGATTATTTTCTTATCAAACGAATACGTACGACTCGAGGGAATATTTTCTACGACGATAACTAGTATTTTCTAATTACGAGTGGTATGAGTATCATGTGCATGTGCATTCACTTCATTACGGCTTGATCTTAATTAGATCATGGTTATTCATTTAGGTTGCGGCTAGTACTCGCACCTCATTGTCCCGATTACTCTTACTTCATTGCACCGTCTTTGTACCATTACTTCGAGGTGAGTTCTCATAGCCCCGTTTTAATTCTATATTTTGATTTCAAATCCCACGGGGGAGAATACATTGCATTACTTATTTTTGTGTACATGCCTAAGTATAAAATTCATACATTGCTTAAGTTGCCTATTTACCACGTCTTGACAAGTCCCCTTATTACATCATGGACCGTTAATTTCTAGTACTAAGCGAGAGTGAGTGGATAGATCTATCGAGGGTGACGCCTCCATTCGTGTTTGGGTTGCTCCAAATGGAACGAATGCATTTCATGTCTTTATTATTAGAGTGCCTGGTAAACACTCATTGGGGCCAAGTATCGTCTAGCTTCGGGGTCATGAGCTTAAGAGCCAATGTATATACTTTCCGGACATCCTAATTCATGGCATTACTTATGGCATTTGTACACTTGATTTTACTTATAAACCTATGATTATTCACCAACTTTATGTTGACCGTTTTTCGCAATGTATTTCTCAGGTAACTAAGGCATTTCTCATGGCATTGCATGGAGTCACTTTGTGTATCAAGGATGACGCGTCTCTTTTGGATTTCATGCACTTTGAACTATCGTTTGATTGTATTAAACTTGTTTCTCTAAACCTTTTCTAACTTTGGGACCTATGTTTTATAACTTTGAATATTTTGAATGAATCAAACGATGTATTTTATAAACGACACTTTAGGTCGTTCAATATTTCCTTGCTTGTGTGCTATGATCCGTTACACCCTCAGGTATTCCATTCCGCTGCCATTCAGGTATTTTGGGGGTGTGACACATTTGATGATTAACGATTGGTAGCATACTTTTTATCTGATTATGCCTTATGCTTTATTTGATAACAACTCAGTGATCCTGTATATTTGATAATCATATATGCATTTGATGTAAAATTTTACATACTTGTCATATTTGGGTGCTTAATCAAGATGTTATATGCAAATTAAAAATCAGATTTGTCCTCTGTGTGGTTAATTTGTGAAATGTTAATCACATGTAAGCTATGATGGTTTATTAGACCACAATTTATGAATGGTCTGCTATAGCCTTATGTCTGCTATACCCATGTAAAAAGAAGTTGACTTAAATCTGAATGGGTAAGTGAGTTTGTTTCGTGGTTCTCTACATGGCTATCTTCTAAGGAATAAGTTGGATAACCGGGGCATTTTTTGGATTTAAAATTTAGTAGTCTCTTTAGAATATTTTGCTACTTTCAAAGTTAGTAAAAAGAGATGAGGAATTTTAGACTTCAAAAATGTGAGTTTATAGCATTGCGTGAGGACACAGCAATATCTTAATCCGGGAGATTTTGGTGTGTGCAAACACACACACCCTTTATTAACCAAAATCCGACCCAAAAAGACCAAAAACTAACGAATAAATGCCAAATATGTGTGTTTTTGTGCTTTTGTACATGCAGGTAACAAAATATGAGAAAACAACAAAAACCAGGCAAAAATACCAAATACGAGCACGAGACGTGGAAATAGTCAAAGGCCGGGATCAGGGATGCTAAAAAGTCAAACAAAGCTCAAACAAAGTCAAAATAAGTCCCTGAAGTTTGAAGACATGGCAAAAGTGATCCATGGAAGAAGTTTGATGAAGTTGTCACAAATGGTCCCTGGAGTTTCAAGAATTGTCAAATTTGGTCCTTGAAGAAGAATTTTTGAATAATACCAAGACAAACCCTCAAGGAATCAAGGAAAAGACAAAAGAGACCCTTGGAATGAACAATACAAAATTGGCAGAACAGGTCCCTCTAATTCAAAATATTACACCTTTGTCCCTAAATTTAACCAAACTTAAAACACTAAAATACCTAAACTATTAAACCAAATAAAACCCACTTAACCAAAAATCCAATCCACACCATCCCTGCTAGGCCCAATCCACCAACAGCCCACACCCTCTTTAATACCCGGATCCCACAACAACCCGTACCCATGACCCGGTCAAAGTAATAAATCCCTGGGTCAAAATCCCCAAACCTTTCCCACCCTTTTTAACCCATATTACTATTCAACAGCCCACACCCTCTTTACTGTTTTCATAATGTAATTGATGCTTTGAATTAATAAAAGTATTGTTCCTTTTACAAGCTTTTATTTAGCTAAAATTTAGTTTAATATAAAAAAATAAATAAATAATAATAATAAAAAAAAAAACAGTACAATAACCTGAGGTGATAAGCTTGTCCAAATACACCTCCTGATAAGCTCAGGAAGTTCACCTACTTGGGAGTGAGTACTCCAATCTATTCAAGACTAGTCAATTGTTGCAGGATCTCATCTTGGTAACAAGCACACACAAACAAATGACACATATTTAAGATAGGCAACTGACTTCAAATCATATAAATACAAACCTATTTGTTCATGCAACATACTTGGAAGTGGAACCATATGCAACTCTGATGAGTATCTAAAAGCAAGTCACAGTTGAAAAGGTACAGCACCTATAAAAGCAACTCACTGGGTGACACATGCATGTGAATGTAAACAATCTCTTAAAGATCACAAATCACGAATTTTATATGCTACAATATGAGAACACAAATCACAAAGCAAAGTATCTCGGTAACCGCAGCAACATGAAGATGAAGACCACGACGACATGACTGACTTTCAGACCAATAGCAATTGCTGGACAACTCTGGACCTTCTTAAACTTGTCGTAGTACTCACTGGAACAGTAGATACATAAACACATTAAAAAATAAATAAATAAATAAATAAAAAACACGGATGTCCATGTGCTTCATTATAGCATAATATAAATTAGCAAGATTATAGACAAACGAGAAAGTAAACTGGAAAAGAAATAAATTGACTAGAAAGTATTTCCGCTTTACATTATAGGGACTCTAAGCATGCAAAAACATAACCTAATATTATGTGGTCCAGTCTACGAAAAATCAATATAGATCTTCCCATCTGACCCTGTCCAAACTATAATAAACGACCCTTTACCTTTTAACCCCACCCATGATCTGACAGGCAAAAAGAGACAAACAACCACTTCCCTCTAAAATTAATACCAAACCGACCCACGATCTTACCACCATTACAATTTTTAAACATCAAACCAAGTCTCACATTTTCAAAAACGTATTTCCCTCTCAAATTGCCTTCCAAACACCACAATTAAACATCGCAAAACTCATTACAGGGTCTTCAAATTCCACTTCTGAGTTAGGCCACTGGAGAGATGGTTCAAACACCATTCATTCCATGATCAGCCAAACACTCTTCAAAGTAACCAAAATGAAATCCAGCCATCTTAACAAGATTTTTACCAGCAAAGAAATATATAACCAAAATGTAGGCTTGTACACTATGAAGGGTAATGGTTTGGCGGATGGTGTATGATGGATTGAATAGAGAGGAATGAAAGATGGTCCTTCTTGGTCTTTCCAACGCATCATCAAGGATTTAAGGTTGGTCTTCACTCAAGGAGTGCGTTCCCATGTACCTGAAGCCATTTATGAGATGGAAATGTAGGGTGCATGGCATAGCCCTTGTAGTGGAAGGGAAATGGGCTCCTAGTGAAGCCTCTTATCTTTTCTACCTAGATCATTGTGGGTGGCTGGTTGAATGATCTTGGTGGGAAGATATAGAGGAAATGTAGCTAGATGGCGGGTGCTAAAAAGGTAATTTTCAGCTGCTTAGTTGGTAGCAGCAGTGTTTGAAGTGTATCTCTGTTAGGCAGAATTGCAGATCTTAGTAATGTTTGGATAGCAAAATTCTGTAATAGGTTGATGTTTCATTTGATGTATTTTGTCATTGGGATTGTCCAATGTGACAGTGAGATACTTATATTGTACATATGGTTGATGTTAATATAAATTTACCTTTGCACCAATATATATATTCCTTGTAGCAGCCAGAAGAGGAATCTAACCCAATATCATTCCTTGTAACATCATTTTTAACCTTCCAAACATAAATACCAACCAGCTAAGTGCCAAGACCAAAAAGACGGTAACCAACGAATTAAAAAATTACTAGTATCCAAGACCACCAGCAGATTTCTATCCCACAAAGAGCATATAGTAGAACATATATGTATCATATTATTGTTTAAGCGTATACCTTCAAATATCTAAAGAGCAGCAAATAGTTACTATTGAAAACACTCATATACATATTTTAGCAAACCTTCTCATTTTCACCCATCATGTATGTTTACACCCATTTACTTTTGTGTTTTTTTATTCGAAGCTTTTAATTCAATTTTAGAGACCTACCATCCTATCCATTGAATAAGGATTTGCAGGCATCAACACCTTCATTTAGGGATGAGCATTTAGAACCGAATCTCGGAACCGAACCGGAACTATACCGGTACCTTACCAAAACGGTACCAACTCCCCGATATACGATACGGTACCGGTTGTTGGTTATTATATGTAAACAAGTTCCCAGATTAGGGTTAAGATAATCAATAAGGTACCGGATATTCAATTGAAATCGTGGTATCACTTTCCAATAGAAACTATACGACCCTATGCCTAGGTTACACGAATATCTCTATGGGATAAGACCAAGTGATGTTCTTGTTTTAGGCACAAACCAAGAACCAGATGCGTATTCAAGTGTTTAGGGTTTTGTGATTTCGTATCTCTATGCAGATGTGACCTCTATTTATAATAGAGAATACTCAAACCTAGCCCATGGAATTATGTATAATTAACGGCCCATTAATTATAACATAATATTTTCCATAATAGTAGGAATCAGTGGTTAAAAACGAGCAGCAGAATAAACTGATGCCGTCACCAGAATCATTCTAGCAGCAGATTCTACTAACAGAATCCATCATCAGTAGAATCCCTCATCAGCAGAATCAAATCAGTAGAAACAGATTCTACTAGCAGAAACATATTCATACTAGTATAACCACTATTGAGTCAGGGTGTTCATGGACCAAATGGGTGTACACTCCGTACCTCCAAACCCATTACCAAGTGTGAACTCATCCCTTTAGTGCACTAAATTTTCTAACAATCCTCCCCAAATTTAGTTCACTTCCTTTGCATGAAAAATTAAACACAAAACAAAACAAGTGCATAAATGAAAATATCCTGAGGATTGAATTTCCACATTAGTACATATACTTTCAAATATTCGAGAATCAGGATGTTCTAAGAATTGAACCCTTCAACCCATTTGAATACCTGATGATAAATACACACAAGTTTTCAAACACTAAAATACTCCTGACACTATACAAGCCATGTGTCCATATCCAATTCATAAATGTTGTAAAAGCTAAAAGTCCAAAGCTTCCTGAAGCGGCAAAACTTCAACATTCACGGTGGTTCATCTTTAATTCATGCTCCTGCTTAGCACTTTTTCAAAGAAAATTAACCATTAAGAAGTTATGACTTCATCCTCCTTTCCAGCAGGTAACAAGCACAACCTTGGGATGTTTGTGATACATGTGCTTCAGTCCACTAAATGATCAGCTTTCCACGTTGAACTCAGCTTCCAAGTTTCCTTAGAAGGGAGTTGGGTATCCTTGCATTCAGTGACTAAGTTGGACTTAAACCCATCCCTTTAGCAGACTTCAAAACCAAGTCTCTAGCCAAACCCTTCGTCAAGTGATCAGCTAAGTTTTGTTGAGATTTAACAAACTCTATAGATATCACCCCATTCATGATAAGCTCATGAATCATGTTATGCCTAACACCTAAGTGTTTAGACTTCCCATTGTAAATCTGGCTATAAGCCTTTGCCAATGTAGCAGCACTATCACAACGGATAGAAATAGGTGCTATAGGTTTAGGCCACAATGGAATCTCAAAAAACAAGTTTTTCAACCATTCAACTTCTTCGCCATCAGCAGCTAAACTACAAATTCAGATTCCATGGTTGAACTGGTAATGCAAGTTTGTTTCTTGGATGCCCAAGAAATTGCACCTCCACCAAGTAGGAATACCCAGCCACTAGTAGACGAATTGTCTTCAGTGTTACTGATCCAACTTGCATCAGTGTATCCTTCTAATACTGAAGGATAACCAGTATATGAGAGACTATAATCCATAGTTCTCTTCAAATACTTAAAGACCCTCTGAATTGCTTGCTAGTGATGAGCACTAGGATTACTAGTATACCTGCTTAGTTTACCCACAGCAAAAGCAATGTCAGGTCTTGTACAAGTCATGGCATACATCAAGCAGCCAATCACCCTAGAACACTCAAGTTGAGATACAGCTTTGCCAGTATTAGGCATTAGCTTCTCACTTGTATCCATGGGAGTACTCACTGGAGTACAATCAAAGTAATTAAATTTCTTTAACACCCTCTCAATGTAATGAGACTGAGATATAGAAATTTTGTTACTTTAATGTTTAATCCTAATACCAAGGATAACATCAGCCTCCCCCATATCCTTCATGGAGAACTTTGATGATAAAAATTCTTTTGTAAGATCAACTTGATTTTGGTCAGTGCCAAAGATCAACATGTCATCAACATATAGACAAATGATGACTCCTTTACCAGATTCATCAAATCGCTATATACACATTTGTCAGCTTGATTAAGTAAATAACCACTAGACAAAACCACTTCATCAAACTTTTGATGCCATTGCTTAGGTGCCTGTTTTAGTCCATAAAGAGACTTAATCAGTTTACACACCTTGTTTTCATTGCCAGGCATTATGAACCCCTGAGGTTGGTTCATGTAAACCTCCTCATCTAAATCACCATTCAAGAAAGCTGTCTTCACATCCATCTGATGAATAATCAGATTGTGAATTGATGCCAAAGCAATTAGCAATCTTATAGTACTGATACGTGCCTCTGGAGCATAAGTATCAAAGTAGTCTATTATTGACTTTTGTTTAAAGCCTTGAATAACTAATCTTGCATTGAACTTTTCAACAGTTCCATCTACCTTCATTTTCTTTTTGAAAATCCATTTGCAACCTAGAGTTTTGCAACCAGGTGGTAGATCAGCCAACACATAAGTGTTATTGCCTGTTGAGGGTCGATTACACGGTAAGGTGGTTAAACCTTCGTTCTTTGTGTATGAGATATGTTTGTGTGAATATGATTAAGTATGCGGAATCTACTTAACCACACTTAGAAGATTTATGTTTATTGTTATGGAAATGGAATAGTTAACACCAAACGATTCAATATTATTCAAAAAATAATACGAGTGATCTTTAGCTTATCACTAGGGTTACAAAGACCTTGAATCTTATGTTTGTTCTTTCTATTGTATGTATATGAGAGTTGTGTATGGCATTGTCACACTTATCTACATATCTAAGATTTTCCTTTTATAGTACAAGGAAATATCTTTTACAAACTACATGACTCAACAAATAACTAGCTTATGACTAATCACTATTCTAGCTTAGTCATACAAGATACATCATGTATCTAGGATAAACAACTCACTTGGAGTGTTCAATTTGATGACTAGAACTAAGATATTATCTTCTTATGCAAGTGTTGAATAAGTCATTCTTATCTACACAGCTGTTTGTTATGAGTCATAGCTGCTGATTCATAGCAGCAGCAGAATCAAGCAGCAGTATTCATCAGCCGTAAGATTCAGCAGCAGAATCACCTTCAGTGGAAATAGTCTTCAGCAGAATCATACTTGTCGTATTTCCATTAAACCTTTATGCTGAATCTTCTGATTCTTGTGCTTATTTAATTCCTAACAATCCTCCCCTAAACATGTGAATCACATTCAAACATGTTTTTTTGAATTAAATGAGGACTTTGTGAAGATCTTTCAAACACTTCATTGTCAGATTTGGTTGATCTGAACTTTCTTCTCTTCTGAGTGAATGAACTTATCTTTCTCTTTTGGTTAATCTTCCTTAAACTGGGCTTGAATTTCCTCCCCTGAGATTCAAATATCATCTTATATTGATATCCTCCCCTTGTTTGAAAGATTTTCTCATAATCATAACATTATCATCTGATCTAGCATTTTTCCATGTTTTCAGACAATTTGAACATGAAGCCATCAATTCCTTAAGAGTTTAAGATTCTGTCCTCATCACTTCTAGGTGTGTTAACTCCTATGAGAGGTGATTCAATGGACATTTTTGACTTATGGTCCATCATTTGATGGTTTTTAAAGTCATCTTTTGAAAATCCTTTTAAGAAACTTTTGCCTTAGCAGTATGTATATGATTTTATTATGAAAAATCATACTGCTTACAACCATTTTGAAAGGATTAAGTGTGTAACAGACACTCAATCAAAATTTCGGTTTAAAGCAACCTCTGGTTGTGTGAGAACCAATGTTTTCAGTTATAAATAACCGCCTGTGTATAGATAAACCTATTCAAAAGGCTTTCTTTACAGGGTTTCCAGCTCGTGGTATTTGTTACCTCTAACACAAGTGTTAGATTCACTTTTGCTCGCTGTTCTTTCTATCAGATATCCGTAGATTAGTCACATTATACTTAAAAGTATAAAATGATAGAAAGTGAGTTGTATCAGTGATTAACTGATCAACTAGTTTGTCAATTCAAAGTGAAATATCATAATCAGATTCCAAGAAAGAAGTTTTAAGGATTTTTGAAGTCCCAAACCTTTTCTATCATGAACCTATTATATCAGTGGAAATGATCCGCAGCAATGATCAGCTTTCAGCAGCAATGATCAGCAGCTTTGATCAGCAAATTTCACTTGAAATAGCTTTTCAGCTCAAACATTCATACCTGAAACTGTTAGTCTAAAACCAAAAGAACAAAGTACAAAGTACTTGTCTTGAATTAGAATAATCATAGAACTAACTGTATGAATAACTTCAAATATTTTTAATAGTAGTCTTAAATAACAAAGTTAGATGCATTAACAAAATCTATATACAAAAACATATTATATTGAAAAATTTAAAGATTAAGCATTCCAATACTTGCTACCAAGTACTGAAATCTTCCAACATCAAAAGCTTTGGTTAGAAGATCTGCAAAGTTTTGTTCTGAAGCAATTTTCATTACTTGAATTAACCTTTTCTCATTGCAATCTCTTATAAAATGATGTCTTATTTCAATGTGTTTTGTTTTAGAATGTTGCACTGGATTTTTAATAATGCAAATTGTACTACTATTATCAATATGTATAATGGTATGTAAGAAATTGTACCCATAATCAAGAAGTTGGTTTTGAAGCCATAGAACTTGACCACAGCAACTTGCAGCAACTACATATTCAGCTTCAGTTGTTGAATTTGCCACAATTGTTTGCTTCTTACACTGCCATGAGATAAGTCTGCATCCAAGGAATTGACATCCTCCGGTTGTTGACTTTCTGTCCAAGCTAGCACCAGCATAGTCACTGTCTGAGAATGCTATCAAGTCAAATGGTGATTCTCTAGAGTACCGTAAACCCAACCTTGGTTGACCTTTTAGATATCTAAAAATTCTTTTGACTGCTGTTAAATGAGAAACCTTTGGAGTTACTTGAAATCTTGCACAAGCACAAACAGAGAACATGATATCAGGTCTTGATGATGTAAGATACATCAAAGAACCTATCATAGATCTGTATGTATGTACATCCACATTTTCTCCATCTGCATCTTTAAGAAGTGGCTTCTCAGGATCTATTGGGGTGCTTGCTATTTTTGAATCAGCAAATTGAAATTTTCTAAGTATCTCTACAACATATTTGTCTTGACTAATAAATATGCCTTCAGATGATTGCTTAACTTGCAGATCCAAAAAGAATGTAAGTTCTCCCATAGAACTCATCTGAAACTTATCTTTCATAAGTTTTTCAAAGTCTAAACACATCTCCTTCCTTGTAGATCCAAAGATAATGTCATCCACATACACCTGTACTAGCAGAAGATCTTTCTTGTGCTGTTTGATGAAAAGTGTCTGATCAATCTTTCCTCTTTGAAATCCATTTTCTAATAAATAGGAAGCTAGTGTTGCATACCAAGCTCTTGGTGCCTGATGTAGGCCATATAGAGCTTTAACTACCTTGTACACTTTGTCTGGATGGTCAGGGTCAGTGAAGCCTGGAGGTTGTGTAACATACACCTCTTCTTCAATTGAACCATATAAAAATGCACTCTTGACATCCATTTGGTAAACTGTGAAGTTCATAAATGAAGCATAAGCTAAGAAAAGCCTAATTGCCTCAATTCTAGCTACTGGAGCATAAACCTCATCATAGTCTATCCCTTCTTCTTGTGTGTACCCTTGTGCTACTAATCTAGCCTTATTCTTAATCACTATGCCTCTTTCATCCCTTTTATTTCTAAAAACCCATCTAGTGCCAATTACTCTTACACCATTAGGTAAATCAACTAGCACCCAGACCTTTTGAATCTTGAACTGAAGAAGCTCCTCTTGCATAGCCTCTAACCAGCTTGAATTCTCTAGGGCTTTATGAATATTCTTTGGTTCTTCTTGTGAGAGAAAACATACAAACAAACAGGAGTTTGAAAACTCATGCTGCTTTGAAGCATAAAGGGCATCAAGAATCCCTTTTTGATCTGAAGACATCAATTGTTGTCTTGTCTTCACACCAGATTGTACATCTCCAATCACATTTTCTAGGGAGTGGACTTTGTGAATTCGTGTTTGTGGAGTGGAAGGAACTTGATAATCAGATGGAATATTGCTTAAATCCACCTCATTTTCTGAAAAGTCTGCTTTTGTTTCTTCTGAAGAAATATCAGCAGAAACAATTTGCTTATCAGCAGGAACTGTTTGATCATCAGCGGGAACATTTTGCTCATCAGCAGGAACATTTTGCTGTTCTTTTGTTCTTCCTTCTCTGATTTTATCTTCAACATCTTCTTTAGCTTTGCCAGAAGAAGATTCTCCATTGGTTGAAGTTGATTCCACATTGGTATTTGACCATATTGGCATCATCACATAATCTTTATGTGTTTTCTTGTCTAACCTTGCCTCATCTGTTGCTTGTGAACCTGAAAAATCATTAGTTTCTGCAACAACAGGCACATAATTCATTGAATGGGTTAGAGATTCAAGATCAAATAGCCATTTTGGTCCTTGACCTTCTACATTAGACTTGTTCTCTAAGAACTCTATATGTAGACTCTCTTCTACTCTCTTAGTTCTTATGTTGTATACTCTAAAAGCTTTGCTATTGAGAGAATATCCAACAAAGAAACCTTCATCTGCTTTACCATCAAATTTTCTCAAATGGTCTAAGGTATTCAGAATTGACACATGACATCCAAAAGGTCTAAGAAATCCTATTGCAGGAGTTCTACCTCTAAAAAGTTCATATGATGTCTTATTGTGAGGCTGCACTATTAAAACTCTGTTCTGAACATAACAAGCAGTGTTGACTGCTTCAGCCCAAAAAGTTATAGGCAACTTTGAATCAGCTAACATAGTTCTAGCAGCTACTATTAGTGTTCTATTCTTTCTTTCAGCTACTCCATTCTGTTGAGGAGTTCTAGCAACACTAAATTCTCTTTTAATACCTTTTTCTTTGCAGAAATCATCCATAACTCTATTTTTGAATTCTGTTCCATTATCACATCTAATGACTTTTACTCTTTTGCTTACTAGGTTTTCTATCTCTGTAATGAAGGTCTTAAGGATGCTAGAAGTCTCATCCTTAGTTCCTAAAAAGAATACCCATGTAAATCTACTATAGTCATCAGTAACAACTAGACAAAATCTCTTATGCATTATACTACTTACTGAAACAGGTCCAAATAAGTCCATATGAAGCATAAACAATGATTGATTGATAGAGTTAAAAATCTTGGGCTTACAAGAGACTTTGTGTTGTTTGCCTTTAAGACAAGCAATGCATGTTTGATCATTTTCAAAACGTTTTTGAGGTAAACCTCTTACCAAACCATTCTTAACAATCTTATTTATGGTTTTGAAGTTAATATGACCAAGTCTCCTATGCCATAACATAGATTCATCTAATGTGGCTTTTGCAACAAGGCAAGTTAAAGCATCTTTAGAAACAATGTTATTCATATCAACACTGTACATATTGCCCTTCCTAGGAATTTTAAGAAGTACTTGACTTTCATCAGGCATCTTAAAATCAGGAGAAAGTACAAGACATTCAGTCTCAGTAAAAAGAACATTATTCTTTCTGTCACACATTTGTGAGACACTAAAGAGATTATACTTAAGCTCTTGCACATAAAACACATTTTCAAAATCTAATTTACTGGTTTTGATAGTACCTTTACCAGTAATCTTTCCACCAATTCCTCCTCCAAAGGTAACATATCCACCATCAATTGATTGAAAGTTGGAAAGATAAGACATGTTGCCTGTCATGTGCCTTGAACACCCACTATCTGAATATCCTTGATCTTCATGATCTGTTGGTGAATGTCCCTGCACAAAATAAAAGAATTAGTTTTCTTTGGGGATCCAAGCCAACACTGACTTGGATCTGACTCTTGCATCAATGAAATGTAATCTCTTGAGGACTGTTGATGCAACATTGGATTTAAGAATCCAACATGCTGAGGCCTTAACAGCATTTTCCCTGTTACCCTTAGCAGCAGTATGCTTAGCAGAAGAAACTACTAGTTTTGTAGTTGTACCCTTTGGTTTCCAAACTTGTTTTTGGACCACTGCTTTTGTTTGAATGGGCCTTTGAACAATATTAGATGCATGTTTGACAGTTGTTTTTGCACCCATGATTGTTGATTTTGGGTAAACAGTCATATATGGTTTTTCAGCAGAAACCATTTTCCTTTCAGCAGGAACAATTTTTGCTTTATCAGCAGGAACTGCTTTTGTGACTGTTTTGGGTTTTGATCTTTTAGAATTAGAGTGAAAATGAGATTTAGGTGTTTGCCTTTTGTAGTTCACTCTATTACTATCATACCCAGATACCCATTGGTTGCAGAAAGCTGCAAGATGGTCAAAACTACCACAAATGAAACAAGCTTTATTGTGAAAAGCAAAGTCATCACCTAGTTGGTAAGACTTGAGGTTATTCCAATTTCTTTGGTTACCTCTGGGCTTGTTTGTGGTTCTATATTGTTCACAATATCTAACTGGTTGCCTAACATGTTTTTCATTAGTCTTAGGCCTATCAGTATTGTGTTTGACTATCTTAGGAACTCTTGTTCTTGCTTTCTTAACCACTTCAGGTTTAGACATAACCTGTTTATTTACAAAGGACACCTTGTCCTGAAAAAGTAATGTTTTACATGAACATTTACTTTCTTTCTTAGGCTCATCAGCTACTATGTTAGAGTTTGGTTGAACTCCATATTGTAACTTCGGTAGCTGAAATTCAGGCAATCCTGAATGTTCTAGGTCGATCCCTGGGGGTTTTGGGATACCTCTATAAGGGGGTGGGGCTGCATTATATCCTAATCCTGACTTAACTTTATTATTCACTTGACTGTCTATTATTTTGTTTACATTTTTAGAAGCATGTTCAAGCTTCTCTTTAGTCAATTGAATGTTTTCTTTCTCAGTCTTAACCCTATCCAATGCTTCTTTTAAGGCCTCAATAATTTGATCTTTAAATTGATTATCATTTTCAAGTAAAGTTTTAGCATCAGTAAAGGTAAGTTCATTCCTTTTATAGTGTAGGATTTGCCTCTCTGCAGATTCTAAACCACTTTTATAATTGAAACAATCTAGATCAGATTTGGCGTATCGAACCTTTTGGTCATCATACTGTTTAATTAAGATTTTTAAGTCTTTAAGAGCAGTACAAGTATTTGAACAGGTTTTATGATCATGTACCTCAGGTGCAGTAAATGCCATAAGAGCCATCTGTGAAGAACCCATTTCTTCATCATTCATGAAGCTCCAATCAAAACCTAACCCATCAATTGCTACCATAGCTTTTGGTTCAGACATCTCCCCTGTATTGGATTTTCTTCCAACATCTCTATTTCTGCTATCTTGCTGTCTTGGCCTTCTACATTCTCTTGAGAAGTGTCCCATCTTGTGACAGTTGTAGCATTCTATCTTTGACTTGTCATAACCAGCAGGATCATTGCTACTGATTGTGATCTTCTTCCCCGTCCTTTGATAGAATTTCTTAGCTCTCATGCTAAGAAGAGAAATTTGCCATTTTAGATCCATTTCCTCCAGATCATCATCATTGATCTCTTGAAGGTCTTCATGAGTTAACATGGATCCATTATGTTTGCTTGTGAAGAAAGCACAACATGTTTTCTCATCTAAAATTCCAAAAGTACTGCTTGATGAATTTGCAGCACTTAAACCATCATGAACTTTTTCATTAGTAACTGGAACTGAATTACTAGGAGATGACATAAATGCCATGTTCCCAGTGCTTGAACTAGTACCTCCAGTTTTCTTCAAATCTTGCTCAACAATCTTAAAGTTGCTATACAGATCCATAAGATCCATGGTGTCAATGTCTGACTTGTTCTTCCAGACAACAACATGCATAGCCCATTCTTCAGGTAAGCTTCTCAGAAATTTTGAGTTTAAATCTTCTTGAGGTATTTCAACTCCAAGAATAGCAAGTTGACTCACAATATTCTGTAGCCTGTTGAACATATGGTCTAAAGATTCATGGTTGGTTGATGTGAAATTTTCAAACTGTTGCTTAAGAAGAGTCTTCTGGGTCTTCTTGGTGGCTTCATTCCCACCATACCTTGCAATAATGGCCTCAAATAGTGACTTTGCATCTTTGAATTTGCTGAAGTTTATAAGTTGATCATTTGGAATGGTCATCATCAGCATGCTTCTGGCCTTTAGGTCATTCTTCTTCTTAATTATGTCTTCTGCAGTTTGTGGCTTGGTTTGCAGCTTATCAACTTCCTTACCATCAATTGTTGATGTAGTGGTTGTAGGCTTGTAAGAATCTCCATCTTCAATGATTTCCCACAGTGCATAATCTTGCACTTGAAAATATTGTTCTATTCTTAACCTCCACATCTCAAACTCATTCTGTTTGAGCATTGGTAACTTAGCAGCAACATTTGTTTGAATAGACTCAACATCCATTTCTAACTTCTTCTTCTAAAACAAAAATATCAACCTGTATCTCTGATACCA
Organism: Artemisia argyi; assembly: GCA_030686995.1. Classification (NCBI taxonomy): domain Eukaryota; kingdom Viridiplantae; phylum Streptophyta; class Magnoliopsida; order Asterales; family Asteraceae; genus Artemisia; species Artemisia argyi. The sequence goes on along the minus strand of CM060680.1, from coordinate 225,365,198 downwards.
CTTGTTGAGGGTCGATTACACGGTAAGGTGGTTAAACCTTCGTTCTTTGTGTATGAGATATGTTTGTGTGAATATGATTAAGTATGCGGAATCTACTTAACCACACTTAGAAGATTTATGTTTATTGTTATGGAAATGGAATAGTTAACACCAAACGATTCAATATTATTCAAAAAATAATACAAGTGATCTTTAGCTTATCACTAGGGTTACAAAGACCTTGAATCTTATGTTTGTTCTTTCTATTGTCTGTATATGAGAGTTGTGTATGGCATTGTCACACTTATCTACATATCTAAGATTTTCCTTTTATAGTCCAAGGAAATATCTTTTACAAACTACATGACTCAACAAATAACTAGCTTATGACTAATCACTATTCTAGCTTAGTCATACAAGATACATCATGTATCTAGGATAAACAACTCACTTGGAGTGTTCAATTTGATGACTAGAACTAAGATATTATCTTCTTATGCAAGTGTTGAATAAGTCATTCTTATCTACACAGCTGTTTGTTATGAGTCATAGCTGCTGATTCATAGCAGCAGCAGAATCAAGCAGCAGTATTCATCAGCAGTAAGATTCGGCAGCAGAATCACCTTCAGTGGAAATAGTCTTCAGCAGAATCATACTTGTCGTATTTCCATTAAACCTTTATGCTGAATCTTCTGATTCTTGTGCTTATTTAATTCCTAACATTGCCCATGATGGAGTCCATCTCATCATTAATTGCTTCTTTCCAGAAAGCAACATCCTGGGACTTCATTGCTTCTTCAAATGTTTTGGGATCATCCTCAACAATGAAGCAATAGGAGTATTGGTCAGAGACCTCACTCCTTGTACCTTCAATTAAGTGTAATTGAAACTCAGGTCCAAATGATTTTGGAGTCCTCACCCTATTGCTCCTTCTGAGCTCAGGTTCAGGTTGTTGTTCCACAACCTCAGCAGGAACCTCATCAGATACTTCTGAAACACCATTGTCATTGGTTTCATTTGGAATCCTTTGACTTGGTCTAGGGATAGATGAGAATATATTCTCATCAAAGAGTGCATCCCTTGATTCAATTATTGAGTTAATTGAAACAGACTCATTAGGTTCTATAACATAAAACCTATATGCCTTGGAATGCTCAGCATATCCAACAAAGATGCATTCAATGCCTCTTTCTCCCAAAGTTTTCTGCTTTGGATCAGGGAGTCTTACAACAACCCTACAACCCCATATCCTAAGATAATTAAGGTTAGGTTTCTTTTTAGTCCAAAGTTCATAAGGGGTAACTTTGTTCCTTTTGTTGGGAACCCTATTTAATAAATAGCAAGCTGTTAACATAGCTTTACCCCAGAACCCTTGACTCAGTCCTGAATAAGACAACATGGAATTAACCATCTCCTTCAGCACCCTGTTTTTCCTTTCAGAAATACCATTTTGCTGAGGAGTATAGGGAGCAGCTGTTTCATGGATTATACCAACAGACTGAAAATACAGAGTATCCATGTACTCACCTCCCCTATCAGTCCTTAATCTTTTGATCAGTGAATTTTGCTGCAATTCAACTTCAGTTTTAAATACTTTAAATTTATCTAATGCTTCATCTTTAGAATGTAATAAATAAACATGACAAAACCTAGAAGCATCATCAATAAAAGTCACAAAGTATTTCTTATTCCCCAAAGAGGGAGTAGCATGTAAATCACAAAGGTCACTGTGAATTAACTCCAAAACTTTAGTTTCACGTTTTACTCCTTGAAAAGGTTTCTTAGTTATCTTGTTCAACATACAAGTTTTACACTTTTCAATGTTCATATCAAAAGATGGTATTAACCCATCCTTGGACTTATCTTGCATTCTTTTAAAATGTACATGGCCAAGTCTTGCATGCCATAGGTTTGAATCATAAAGTTTAGATGTAGATATAAAAGCAGAATCAATCTTATCATGAACAATATTAAGTCTGAACATTTGATTACACAAATAACCAAAACCAATAAACACACCATTTTTAGACAAAACAAACTTATCAAATTCAATAACTTGTTTATAACCACAATTATTCAAAACACTACTAGAAACCAAATTCTTTCTAATATCAGGAACATGTAAAACATTAAACAAAGAAACAATCTTTCTAGAACTAAACTTCAAATCAACACATCCTTTTCCATGCACCAGGGCAGTTGACACGTTTCCCATATGAAGAATAGAACCATCATTCATTGACTCATAGGTCTTGAACCAGCTTCTATCTTTACACACATGAATTGTTGCTCCAGAGTCAACCCACCACGCAACATCATCATCCTGCACAAAGTAAATGTCAGATATATATGTAACATAATAAATCTCAAAAGACTTATTAAAAACATTCTGACCTTTCAGAGAATTGGTGTTACCATTCCCTCCACATGTGCCTGATCCATTGGATTTGTTTCCAACTTTACCACCCTTGCAATCTTTCCTGAAGTGTCCAGGTTTCCCATACTTCCAACAAGTTACCTTAGGTTTCCTGTTAAGATCAGATTTGGTGTTATCTTGATGCTTACGCTTGCCCTTGTTGTCATTGTACTTGGTGGAGTTGTTATGCTCCACCATATTGACAACTGATGGACCAGTAGCAGTGCTACTCTTTGGCTTGTCAATGTCTTGAGCTTTGAGTGAATCCTCAATGCGCAAGTGACTGCCCAACTCAACAAGAGTTAACTCCCGCTTCTTATGCTTAAGCATATGCTTGAAATCTTTCCAAGAAGGAGGCAGTTTATCGATGATACAAGAGACTGAAATTGCCTCATCCATGTTCATCTTGTGTTGTGTGAATCGACCAAGTATACTAAGAAGTTCATTGTATTGTTCCATGACAGGTCTAGAATCAACCATTTTGTAATTGTTAAAATTACTTACAAGGAACTTCTTACTTGTTGCATCCTCAACCATATACTTGGCTTCCAAAGAATCCCATAGTTCTTGAGAAGTTTCAACATTCTGATAAGTATCAAATAACGAATCAGACATACCATTGAGAATTAAACCCCTGCATATGTAGTCATCATTCTCCCACTTGCTTCTTGCCCTCATCTATTCCATAGTAGCATCTTCTCCAAAATCTTCTGGAATCTCAGTTGTCAGAACATATACCACATTCATACTTGACAACAAGAAGTGCATCTTCTTTTGCCATCTTCTGAAATCAACACCTTCAAACTTTTCCAACTTGGAAAAGTTAGCAGCCATTTGTCTCATAGCAGCAGCCATTGATTATCACTAATAGTTTCTATTGATTGTTGGTTATTATATGTAAACAAGTTCCCAGATTAGGGTTAAGATAATCAATAAGGTACCGGATATTCACTTGAAATCGTGGTATCACTTTCCAATAGAAACTATTCGACCCTATGCCTGGGTTACACGAATATCTTTATGGGATAAGACCAAGTGATGTTCTTGTTTTAGGCACAAACCAAGAACCAGATGCGTATTCAAGTGTTTAGGGTTTTGTGATTTCGTATCTCCATGCAGATGTGTTATCACCTCTATTTATAATAGAGAATACTCAAACCTAGCTCATGGAATTATGTATAATTAACGGCCCATTAATTATAACATAATACTTTCCATAATAGTAGGAATCAGTGGTTAAAAACGAGCAGCAGAATAAACTGATGCCGTCAGCAGAATCATTCTAGCAGCAGATTCTACTAGCAGAATCCATCATCAGCAGAATCCCTAATCAGCAGAATCAAATCAGCAGAAACAGATTCCACTAGCAGAAACAGATTCTACTAGCAGAAACATATTCATACTAGTATAACCACTATTGAGTCAGGGTGTTCATGGACCAAATGGGTGTACACTCCGTACCTCCAAACTCATTACCAAGTGTGAACTCATCCCTTCAGTGCACCAAATTTTCTAACAATGGTACCATGAAATAAGGCAAAAAAAATTCGGTACCATTCGGGATTCGGTACGGTACTAATTCGGGAATCCCGTTTTGGTACCGGAATTTAGAAGTTTTTTTTTTTTATTTTTTTTAGAGGAAACAAAAACAAAGTGTACATTCAAAGAGAATAATTTCAACACTAACATTTGTAAGGTCTTGCACTTTCTAGAGTTGGAACGAAAGATAACAGAGGTATTAAGGTTTAATTAATTTCCGTGATTATAAATTGAGCATATAGAGAGAAAGCTAACAACTTTACAATTATATCATCTTTCTCAAATTTCGCTTCAGAATTATATTTATACCTCATCAACTCTTATTAACACTATTTAACAAGCCAAAAACACATCTACCATAGATTACAGCCAGCAACTTATAAGCACTAAATTAGTCTAATTGTGTTCATTAATTATATCCAATGTAACTCATCAAATAAATCAATATTCAAGAAATAAAATTGAAAACACAAATCATGTACAATTAACAGAAATTAATATAAATAAGCAAATAAAAGTGATTTAAGTGTAGAAAAATAAAGGGCTTACAGTTTTTCAGTGTGTGTAAAAAGACAGGAGCTTTTTTTTGTTTGGCAAAACCCTAAACCTACTGGTACCGGTACCGGTACCGATACCGAAATCCCGTATGGTACGGTACCGGTACCCCTTTTCATGCTCGGGAAAAAAACGGTACCATTAATTCGGTACGGTACGGTACGATACCGGTACCGGTACCGTGCTCATCCCGGCTTCATAGTACCATACTATCCTAATATTAATTGAAAAACATTAAAATTGTGTAAAATGATGATACATGGGGTATTCAAAACAGTGAATATTTGATAAATGAGGATGTATGTATTAACTTTGTAGAATGTCATACTAGGAAACTAAAACAAAAAGCGCATATGGAAAGTAAAATGCGTCTAGCTCCATCTTATTATAATTTTGTGTAGTTGCGAATTATAGAAGCACACACGAGTTTTTTTTTTTTTTTTTTTCTTTTCTTTTTTTCTTTTTTTTAGAAGATGCATAAGCTTTTAAAAGTGCACTCGAGTTTGTCCACTTATGACATTGTGTCTAACTTTTGGTTTGTTGGCTTGTTTCAAGGTGCGCCTAGGCATAAACGCGCTTGAAGGTTTTGATTGCGCATGAGTTTTGGCTTATTTGAAGTGCGCTACGTTTGATATGCACGATGTGTGCCTACCTAGTTTGGAAGAAAATTTAAGTGTAGCTAGATATATAGTTAATCTATGAGTGCCCACTGTGTCAACAATTATATTTGCCAGGTGTAGTATATCTAATGGATCATCACTAATACTTACCGGGTCGTTGACCTTTTACCCAAAAAATAGATCATCACTAAAAAGTCCATTTTTTAAAATACATACGGGCATTTCATTTTGATAAAATACTAGCATAAAAGTTCATTTTGAAGCGAAAAAAAAAGGCTTTAAATTTATATGGAGAGGACATATGTATATTAACTGCTTACTTAATAATCATTGGGCTTAAATTTTGATCATTAAAGAAAAACCTAAATTACAAATGACTGAGCCAAAATTATTTCGAGTCAAAACAGCACCTTATAGCTTACATGGATATGCAACATATATTCTCAAAAACTCCTTCATTTTTCAAATAAGTACTGTTAGTTACGGGGTTTAGCGTAACTAATAATTTGACACCAATCTAGTTTAATCACTATAACTTTGTAGTCCTCAACTTACAAAATTTTACAGTTTTCCTTCTTCTGTGTGACAATGATAAACAACCTTGACATAAAACTACAACATACAAGTATACACAAAGAAACAATCTTCACACGAAAATAAATAGGCAAATTACCTGAAAATGTATGCAACTTGCCACTTTTTCCCATTGTATGTTGCATTTTTTTTCCCAATCTGTCAATGAACTTGCAAAATCCATTCATTGCGTGTAGCAGTGACTTGTTTGACCTGCTGGAGCAGGTAAAGCTAACGGTCGTTAGGTTTATAATTGCACCGTTAGTCCTTTAGACTAACGATCGTTTATCATGGCTACATACAATGACAAAAAGTAACAAGTAAAATGACTTTTTACGTTTTTGTCCGATTTTTTACGTTTTCGTCAGTTTTTTCACATTTTCGTCCGTTTTTTTACGTTTTCGTTTTTTTTATTTTTTTTATTTTTTTTTTACGTTTTGCCGGTTTTTTTTACGTTTTCGTCAGTTTTTTTACGTTTTCGTCTGATTTTTGCGTTTTTGTCCCTTTTTTCGCATTTTCGTCCGACTTTTTTACGTTTTCGTTTGGTTTTTCACGTTTATACACACGTTTTTATACACATTTTTACACACATTTTATTGACCTGTAATCATGGTACTATACTACTATAGTATGTTTCGTCCGTTTTTTTATGTTTTCGTTCGTCTCTTTACGTTTTCGTTCGTCCTTTAACATTTTCGTCATTTTTTTACATTTTCGTTCGATTTATTATGTTTTCGGCAGTTTTTTCACGTTTTCGTCCGTTTTTTTTTTATATTTTTGTCCGTTTTTTACGTTTTCGTCATTTTTTTACGTTTTCGTCCCTAATTTCACGCTTTCAGATAAAAAAGTAAAAACTGGCAAAAACGAAAAACATACAGACGAAAACGGGAAAAATCTAACGAAAACGTGTAAAATAGGACGAAAACATGAAAAAACGGACAAAAACGCAAAAAACTGGACGAAAACGTAAAAAAAAAACGACGAAAACGTAAAAAAAACGACAAAAACGTAAAAAAAACCGACAAAACGTAAAAAACGGACGAAAACATGAAAAACAAGACGAAAACATGAAAAACCGGACGAAAACGTAAAAAAGTCAGACGAAAACGCGAAAAACCGGACGAAAACGTAAAAAAAACAGACGAAAACGTAAAAAACCGACGAAAACGTAAAAAAATGGACGAAAACGTGAAAAAACTGACGAAAACGTAAAAAATCGAACGAAAACGTAAAATGAGCGAAAACGTAAAAAAACTGATGAAAACGTTCAAAGAGTGACGAAAATGTAAAAACCTGATGAAAACTTTAAACTGTGTCTATAAAAACGTATATGAAAATGTCTGTATAAAGACGTGTGTATAAAAACGTGTGTAAATATGTGTATAAAAACGTGTGTAAAACCGTGCATAAAAACGTGTGTATAAAAACGTGCATAAAAACGTGTATAAAAATGTGTGTATAAAAATCCGTATAAAAACATGCATAAAAACGTGTATAAAAATGTGTGTATAAAAACGTGTATAAAAATGTGTGCAAAAATGTGTAAAAAACGTACTTGAATTTTAAAAATAATAAAATTCATCTAACTTGTTATTTTTTGTCATTGTATGTAACCATGATAAACGATCGTTAGTCTAAAGGACTAACGGTGCAATGATAAGCCTAACGACCGTTAGCTTAACCTGCTCCAGCAGGTCAAACAAGTCACCGATACACGCAATGAACGGATTTTGCAAGTTCATTGACAGATTGGGAAAAAAAAAGAATGCTACATACAATGGGAAAAAGTGACAAGTTGCATACATTTTCAGGTAATTTGCCCAAAATAAATTTAACAGCAAAAAGCACCAACTAATAGGGAAAAATCTTTAAAAATGTACCATACTTGCCAAAAAAATGACTTTCGTGTAACGAACAATTTTTTTTCCTTATATGTGTACTGAACTTTCATTTTTTGGTCTTTTTGATGTACTTTTGACATTTTTACCCCTCAAATTATTACAAATCCAGGGGCAAAAATTTCACGAAAGTACATCAAAAAGGCTAAAAATGAAAGTTCAATACATCAAAAAGGACAAAATAGTTGAGTTTAAGGGAGAGAAAAAAATATTTTTTTGTACAGTACGCGAAAGTCATTTTTTTAGAAAGTATGATACATTATTAAAGATTTTTCCCCCAACTAATAACCTCACACCAAGCGTTACGCCAATCCACTATATTCACAGTAACTCAGTCTTCATCTTACAAAACCACATAACTTTCATTTATTTCAAATAATTTGAACCACTCTGTACTTTACTACATTGGCTTGACCGGGTACCGCGAATTTATGAGAATTTCATAGGACTATTCCATTCTCACTCTCGTTGGTATGGATACATTCGACTATATATTCATACCGGTTATAAACGCACATTTCTTTAATTATAAGTAATGTATAACGCTTATATAAATGGTTTACATGATGGATCTAAGCTTTTCGAAATTGGTTAGCCACCAACGTATATCTTAAGTTGCTTATTCACGGGTTATGGTAAAAAAATACTTTTCATTATCGGATTCATGCACCGGAGAATTTAGTGGGTATGAAAATCAGTCCTAAGGCACTAAAGAAGATGTTTGACGCTATCCATGTCAGCCAATAATGTGGAAACTGAGCATAGTGGGATTCACTCTTACATTCGGTCAAACTCTAAGTTTTACCGAATGTAAGGGCAAATCCGACTATACTTTTACTGAATATAAGAACAAATCCGACTATACTTTGTTTCCACATTAGTGGCGGGCGTGGATGTGCCAAGCATCTTCCGTTTAGCATTTTAGTGTCTTAGGCCCAATTTGCATACCCACTAAATTATCCGATAAATGATCATCCAATAACCAAAAGCATTCTTTAACAATAACAGTTAATAAGCATTTTAAAAAATATGTTCTTGTTGGGGAATCTATCATGTATACTATTTATATAACCATTATACATTCTTATAATTAAAAAAATGAACGTTTACAACGGCTATCAATATAGAGTCGAATGAATCATTTCAGTACCAATGAGAGTCGAATAACCGTATAAAAACCTCCCACAAACTTGATGCACACGGTCGAGCCAACATAATAATCCATCGATCACGTAACGACCTTGACTGCTAGGTGGAAGGGTTATGGACTACTTTTTGTGATAACATTTTGTGTTTGTGCCCAAAAGTAAAAATAAATTGGTGGGTTTTAAAGGGAGGTAGCTAGATGTGGGTTACCATGAAGAACAAGACAATGAGAAAGAGAGTGAGAATATGTCGACTTTTAAAGAGAGAGGTAGATGGTATAGTTATAAATGCTATAGTATGGACGGTGATCAATGAGCTGGATACTAGGTTGTTTTTGTTTGCAATCACACGGATCAATGATGTGTAAATTTTGGTTGCTTGCATTTTGTATTTTCTTTAAGGTGTTAAGTTTTTTTTACAGCAATGATTATTATAAAAAATAAAAAATAGCAAGATGCTAGAAAGTTACGATGGATTATATAACCAATTTATCTAACTACAAAAATTCCTACCGCTATATTTTAGCAATGAAAAAGAAACTAATCGAATGGAATCAAAGATGTCATATTTCCTTAACGGAAGAAGGCTAAATGTGACAGTATTATGATATTTCTAAATAGTCCAAAATATAGTGGCGATGATAACATAAACACGATCTTATTAAGACTTGAACCCGGCCATTTGTCGATTCATGCGAGCCAATCATGAGAAGAAGAAGGCAAATGGGTCTAACCCAAGGACTTGACTATTACCTTGGTGACTGATTAAACCATACCAAAACAATCACACCTACACAACTAATAAGTCAACCCTATGGTCAAAGTCAACCTTGAGGAACCAAAAATTTAATAAAGAAATCATACGAATTATTGGGTACTTATCGTATTTACTAATACGATAAGTTCAATAATTCCCTCAATACGCTTGTTAATCTAAAGTTAACCCATACCACAAAAGGGGCGATAAGTCATAAGGATGGGTCATCTATTAATATTTTACCCCGACACGCTTATTGGGTCCTCATAATTGGACTTGTTAACCCAATACGTCCGATAATCATGAGGGTCAGACATATTAATGTTAACCCTTCCGTAACTCGACACTGGTTCAATATAAACCAAAAATGGTATTTCTCGATAAACGGGCCCTCGAAACATTTAATAACTCGTGCGTATGGAATTTAATACCGTTTTTATATGATTTCTGTAAAATATTAAAAAATTATCTCTTTTGTTATTTAACATTTTATTTTTAATTTAGAAATACTAATTAACATCTTAACCTTACTTAATATTTCTTATTTGCTAGAAAACATTATATAACGTACTTATCATCGTTGAATAATTATCGTTAACTTGTAAATATGAAGTAACAATTTTTAAATCGTTAGTTAATATTTAAAGTTAACTATATAATTGTGTCATTAACGTTTAATTAATATTTTCGTTTTCTTTTACGGGTTACTTTCCGTTTTGAGTTCACTTTATCAACGGGTCAACAAGTCAAACTAAGTGTACGAATAATAATAGCGAATCCCTTTTGGCTTGTCGGGGCCACACGGGAGTAAAAAGTCTCGGTGATGCCCGACGTGGCTCAAAACCATCAATAACGTATCCATATGTCCAAGATATCCAAATAATCCGCAAAACAATACTCCAACAATTCGCGGCCGTCTACAGCTCACGTTACCAACCTATCTCCATCAATCTAATTTTCGTCATCAACAATAATAATAACAACTAATATCAAGCACCATGATTGTGCTGAGACCTTCACGGTCTCGGCCCTATTCCTCAGCCTAACCTAATCAACCAAACGGACCCTCTCTTTTGACAAGAACAACAACAACAACCACGACAACAACAACAACAATTAGGAAACATAACAAGAACTTGAAAACACAAAAACTAAACCAAACAAATCTGAATCCAATCCTAGCTCTCGGCAACCAACCATCCTTATTGCAACCCAAAACCACATCCAATATCTAATCAGAGACTCCTCTAAATCCAAATCCGAGCAAGATTAATACCTTGACATGATCAAACCCACTAGCCCGTGAGTTTAAACTCACGGCACCACCCTATACGCGACTCCAACGACAACAAGAACAACCAAAATGATACCAAACAACTTATTAATCTCGTTATTATAAGTTTTTAATCGTTATTTGGTCAAAACCCTCGAAACTTGTGAGCTTCAGGCCCACCGTTATTATAAGTTTTTAATCGTTATTTGGTCAAAACCCTCGAAACTTGTGAGCTTCAGGCCCACCGTGGCGCAAACGACCAGAAACATGTGGGTTTCCTATCTTCAATCTTCGATTAGCAAGAAAACGAAAAGAAATGGTGGTTTTGGTGTTTATTCGCGGCTGAGATGGTGGCGAATGAGATGTTTGGTGGTGTTATATGGCACGTAAAGTACACAAGAATGGAGGAAATGGGATGGTGGTCAAGCTGGTAGTGGAGGTGTGATGTGGTGTACGGTGGTGGTGGTGTTTTAGCCGGAATATGTGGCCGGAAAAGGTTTTGGGTGGCGCGGCAAAAAGAAGAATGAGAAATGGATAAAACCCTAAATGTGTTATAGTGTGTGTACTTATAGGGTCACATGGGACTAGTGGCAAACCCTAGTGCGCCCTCAAGAACTAATTCTGTCATTTCTATTATATTTTTAATGAAACATGAACGGGACTAATAAATCGCGTTATAAATATTTCCCAAGCCTCCGAAATTATTCCCATTAACTTTAAAAGCATTTTTCCATGAAATTTGACTATAAATACTTATATCTTTATTTTCCATCGTCCGATTAACTTAATATTTATATTTTAATTCATTTTTGTGCCAGGTCGCGCGTGAGATATTCTAGAATACGACAAATACTTAAAAATTTAAATAAAAGTATATAAAAGGAAATATATGAGAATCCTAAATTTGTCAGTTGTCACATTAGTTGAATTAAAAACCTTGTGTTCATGTTCGTTTACATAAAGTGTGACGGACCATAATGTAATTAGTATCCGTGATGTTCAGTTTCGTGATTTGAGCAAAAGACAAGGACCCTTTGAACACACAAAACGGGTACTAAACTAGGGTAGTCACACCTTCACTTATCGTCAAATACTAACAAGCCACAAACATCAAAATCAATCTTAAATCCATATCCTAACAACTGATGAACAAAATCTCATAAGGCTGAATCCAATCCAAATCCTATTTATAAAAAACATCCAAACTCCAAATCCCCGAAACTGAAAATATTGTGGGTGCCCATGAGATCTCTTCACAAGTACTCGTTTTACTTTAAGCTTGTTTTTCTTACATGATTTGGAATGTAAAGATCTTTGTTTAATCAGCTTGGTTCAATCGTATAAGTATTCTTCTGTTAAACTGTAAAAATTTGTGTATAAATGTTTTTTGTCTTTTGTCAATCTCTCTTTTTGGGTTAGTTATATACTTATATGTGATGTGTATGTGTTACTTGCATCGATTGTTTCAACTTTGATTCAAGTCAGTTGTTATGTCTAATTTGGTTCAGGTTAAGACATCCTATATATATGTTAATATAGGAGTATATGTTACTATGCTAATATTTGGTTCAAAATGGTGAATAAATGATTCCTTGACTCCTATATATATGTCACAACTAGGGGTGTCAATCGGGTTATCGGGTTTTGAAAAAAATTAAAACTAACCCGCAACCCGACCCGATAAGATATCGGGTCTATCGGGTTGTCGGGTTGGGTCTATCGGGTTATCGGGTCGCTTGCTAATTTCATCCCACAAATTAAAATACCGCTAAACATGAACTTAATTTAAAAAGAAGACCAACATGACATTTGTATTTCGTTGAGCTTAATATTAAACCAAAAAAGAAGCACCTCAAATTATATTACAAGTCGGCATTTGGCCTGAATTTTTTGGTATAACAGCTATGTCGTTTTTGCCACATGCAGCAACAAGTTAATATGGAATTTACAACTACGCTACTGATGCAAATACACTAGAACAAAGTTCAAACATATCATTTTTTAAATAACAAAAACATTCTACTTTATTTGCATCAGGCATGGCATATAATTCGTTTCTTGTGGGATATGACTGTTACATAATTGTAGATACAAAAGTTTAAACAAAGGTGCCATATTGGCAAACAAACTAAGTTAGCATGTCCATCAGTCCATGAAACAAGATCACCGATATTCTGAAGTCATTGAGCTTCCCTTTATTTTTAGCCTTTTAGGAACACATGTATGGTGGTTGTGTATGTTGTTTATTTTGGCTGAATAATAGACTAATAGTTATGTTTTCCTGTTTGTTTTTCCTCCACGTTTTAATTCAGCTATTGAAAATCTTGCCTTCTATTATTCTTGCAGATTGAGGATATTGTTCGTGCATCTAAGAGAGCCTGCTATAGATCTAGAGCACCGGCTACAACTACTTAAATAAGTGTTTGCAACTTTTTGTAGGATTCAGCTGGAACTTGTTTTACTCCGTAGTTGTTTAGCTAAAAGCATACACATATATATATGATACATTGAGGTGACAGATGAATTAAACATGTATACATATGATTGATGTATTTTGGTTGTCTAGAACTTGATATTACTGAAATCCATGATTGTTTCGGATTGCTTATATTGAAGCTGCTGGATTGCTTATTGAATACACTAATAGGGGCTGTTTGGGATTGCTTATCAATAAGCAATCCCAAACATCCCCAATATGTTTTTTTTTTTCAAAAATAAGATGGACAGGTTTTTATAAAAATAACAGGTCCATATTATGTTACCAGGACGTGTTTTTAATCATCAAACCGGTCTCAAAAGCCAAATGTAGACCGGTTTATAAACCGGTCTCGATTTGATTTCACATGGAGAGCCCCCCACATATAGACCGAACGATAAGCCGGTCTCGATTTAGCTGGGAACAGGTCTCTAAAGTACTTTTTGTAGATCATAAGAAGTTGTAATGCGGGTTTTAAAAATAGCTCCCTAAACTGCCGGTTGTCACAGTGACGGACCATAATGTAATTAGTATCCGTGATGTTCAGTTTCGTGATTTGAGCAAAAGACAAGGACCCTTTGAACACACAAAACGGGTACTAAACTAGGGTAGTCACACCTTCACTTATCGTCAAATACTAACAAGCCACAAACATCAAAATCAATCTTAAATCCATATCCTAACAACTGATGAACAAAATCTCATAAGGCTGAATCCAATCCAAATCCTATTTATAAAAAACATCCAAACTCCAAATCCCCGAAACTGAAAATATTGTGGGTGCCCATGTAATTGTGCCATCCTTTAGCATATTCTTTATCCTCTGCAAATAAAAAGGTAAAGACAAGATAATTTAGTTGAGAATTTTAAAGTGTGATTTAAAAGAGTACGGAAAAGAAGAGAAAAAAATACCTTAGCGATCCAGCGCCCTTCTAAACTAAAAGTTGTATCTTATTTCTACCGAGACTGGTATGAGTCCGTCGGCACAATCACCAATGACTTTATTTTCTTTGGGAATCCTACCCCTCCTTGTTCTCTTCCATTCGCATTGGTTCTTGAGATCTACACACGACTTTATGCCACAACCGTTGGAAATGACAAGTGTATCCTAATTTGCATGAACAAGTTTCCGATAGACTTAACACCATTTTGGCAAAGTGGACTAGATCATAAGTGTGCTATGCTTGTCTTTGAAAGTGAGAATGGATCCATAGATTTCGAATATATCGCGTTGAGAGACGCAATTGATACATCGATGAAGTTGAGTTTTGACCCCCCATCTCATGGTCCTCTTCAAATTCCTTCTTTATTTTCAACAATAATAAAATATCAAATCAAAACAAAGATATAATATATAGATTACATTAAAAACAAACTCGGCATATTCAAAAGCAATGATATTTAACAAGAGAAATCAATGCTTCACCTTTGCAATATCATTTACAACAGTAGATTTAAAAGTTATGATATTTACATGAGAATATGTTGTGGTCCTCTTTTAATGGATCTATTGCTATTAATCTTTGGCATGTGCTGAAGACATTCGAGCTATAATTCATATGCCACACCATGGCCAACCGACTTACTTTTTAAAATTAGGAGGGTTTCTCTTTGGTCAACTAATGTTTCTTTTACTTAAGATGGTCCACTAATATTTTCTCTTTGGTCCACTAACCATTTATAGTTTTTTTTTTTTTTTTTTTTTTTTTTTTTTTTTTTTTTTTTTTGGCACATCATGTACCTCGTACTAGATATATTTCACAAAATCTTTCCTTTCCTACTAAAGAAAATGTAACCTCGTATTAGAGTTTATTTCTTAATTTTTTTTAATTATGAGTCATTATATCAAACTTTCAAGCCGAAAAATACTACTATTTAAATGATAAACTAAAATGAAAATGGGATGATTTGACATACCTTACTATTCCGAGACCGCCTATTTCAACAAAGAGAGAAAACAATTTTTGTTTGTGAATCAAAAAGTAAAAGAATAAATAATAGATGATCTTGGGTAGAACTTAAGACTAGAATCCACCACGCCTTGACAACAAGGTTCATCACAAAACAATTGGAACTTTCTTGTGCCCTCATAAATCCACTAGAAGAAAACTACAAACACCTAAATCACTAACCCAAGAGGCAAGAGGAAATGCATGTTTCTGGTTATGTGAGAGAGGATTTGTGTGTGGTTGTTATGGTTGGTGGATGGGGTGTAAATAGCCATCTGCCCATCTATTATAAAGACAATGAGATGACATCAGCAATATGTAACATGTGGTTGTAGGTTGATTTGTTAGCACATTTGATAGTTTAGGGTTTATTCATTTAAGTTGTCACATTAAATATGTAACATGTGGTTTCTAATAACTTTTCATAATAATCCATTACCAGAATCTTCTAACTCATAAGAAGAAGGAAAAAAAAAACATTTCACTCCTCTTTTATACTACGTACTAGTAACATTTACTGTAATTTATTTAACTCATCCACATGTTCTGTGTTTAGAGTTGCATTTGGCGGGAGATTGAGAGAACTATATTGCGGGAAGAAGCAACCTTGGCTAAAATTTTGTACTAAAATTGTAAAAAGTAAGACAAACATGTATATATGAATTGAAAAACAAGCTTTAAATTTATACGGAGAGGACATATGAATTTGCACCCGACCTCAGCTTTATGTTGCAACATCTTGGATGGGTATGGCTGCTGTTTGAATAAATATTCGTAAGGGTGGAAAATGGGCGTGTCTGGCGGATTGTGTAACAGGTCAGAACGAGATTTTTTTGTAAGGATCAGGTTGCCCGGAATGTTTTTTGCCCAGTTTTATAATAATCCCCTATAGACTATCGTGCTAAATTTGATTACAAAGTAATGTTTTGGTTTTTGGAATAAAACAATTTAGGAGCTTATATGAATTACGTATTCATTTTTACCACATAGGACCCATTAAGATAGTTATTTTGCCATTAACTTAATTAATCTGATATTCATGTTAGCTTCATACTTCATAAGCCTAGAACAATTCACATGTTGAATCTGGACTGCCCTATAGTTTGAAATATTGCTTCATTTGGCCCAAATGGGTGAAAAGAGACCGAAGATTAAATTTCTTTGTGCAATAACATAATGGTTTGTATAAAAAGGTAACTCGAGTTCATGCAAATTATATGACGTATGAGAAAGATACTGATATCGTACACCGAAAAGGTTTGTACAACATAATGTATGGAAACATGGACGGGTTGGGAAATGGGTCAAAACAGTATCAGGCTGAAATGTACGTATCACTTTTAATAGTGTTGAAATGAGATAATCAAGAATATATGGCGCATGTGAATTTCTTACTGTAGGTTCATCATTGTGAGTAATGAAATCAGTTTGTTTTGCTTTCTTACTATGCATATATCTACCATCCATTTTTTCACTTCATTTTTGTTGTTGTTATAGTGGAAAATGTTGCAAATATAGGAAAAGATTCATTCGTATACAACCAAATACATGCTAAACCAGTTGCATATTAGAAAAGTTATACCGCACCCGGTCAGGGTTCGTTCATGTGTTTTGGGTTTACTAGAAAGGTGCCCGCGCGATGCGGGGGCGGATTGTTGGGGTGAAGAGGAGGGAGGTGGGGTGGTGGAAAGTGGTTGTTGAGGTGGTTATAAATTGTTGGGGGTGGTTGTTGAAGTGGTTATAAATTGTTGGGGGTGATTGTTAGAGGTGGTTGTTTCCATAATTAGTAAGTAAAAGTCTGAATTTTTAAGTATTTCTAATTATAAAATAGTCCCAAATACATTATATAGTAGTATAGATAGGACTGTAATCCATTCAAAAACAAGACCATGCATGAATTTACCACAAACTTTTAGACCACTCGTCAAAGACTCATGTATGGCCTAAATGAGCATGGTTCACTGGACTAAACCAAAACATATACGCACTGAACCAAATGGATTTACCAGTTTTGGGCTCTCATAGTATCAGCATTAGTCGATAAAAGCGAAAAGAAAGTCACCTACTTGGGAGTGAGTACTCCAATCTATTCAAGACTAGTCAATTGTTGCAGGATCTCATCTTGGTAACAAGCACACACAAACAAACGACACATATTTAAGATAGGCAACTGACTTCAAATCATATAAATACAAACCTATTTGTTCATGCAACATACTTGGAAGTGGAACCATATGCAACTCTGATGAGTATCTAAAAGCAAGTCACAGTTGAAAAGGTACAGCACCTATAAAAGCAACTCACTGGGTGACACATGCATGTGAATGTAAACAATCTCTTAAAGATCACAAATCACGAATTTTATATGCTACAATATGAGAACACAAATCACAAAGCAAAGTATCTCGGTAACCGCAGCAACATGAAGATGAAGACCACGACGACATGACTGACTTTCAGACCAATAGCAATTGCTGGACAACTCTGGACCTTCTTAAACTTGTCGTAGTACTCACTGGAACAGTAGATACATAAACACATTAAAAAAATAAATAAATAAATAAATAAAAAACACGGATGTCCATGTGCTTCATTATAGCATAATATAAATTAGCAAGATTATAGACAAACGAGAAAGTAAACTGGAAAAGAAATAAATTGACTAGAAAGTATTTCCGCTTTACATTATAGGGACTCTAAGCATGCAAAAACATAACCTAATATTATGTGGTCCAGTCTACGAAAAATCAATATAGATCTTCCCATCTGACCCTGTCCAAACTATAATAAACGACCCTTTACCTTTTAACCCCACCCATGATCTGACAGGCAAAAAGAGACAAACAACCACTTCCCTCTAAAATTAATACCAAACCGACCCACGATCTTACCACCATTACAATTTTTAAACATCAAACCAAGTCTCACATTTTCAAAAACGTATTTCCCTCTCAAATTGCCTTCCAAACACCACAATTAAACATCGCAAAACTCATTACAGGGTCTTCAAATTCCACTTCTGAGTTAGGCCACTGGAGAGATGGTTCAAACACCATTCATTCCATGATCAGCCAAACACTCTTCAAAGTAACCAAAATGAAATCCAGCCATCTTAACAAGATTTTTACCAGCAAAGAAATATATAACCAAAATGTAGGCTTGTACACTGTGAAGGGTAATGGTTTGGCGGATGGTGTATGATGGATTGAATAGAGAGGAATGAAAGATGGTCCTTCTTGGTCTTTCCAACGCATCATCAAGGATTTAAGGTTGGTCTTCACTCAAGGAGTGCGTTCCCATGTACCTGAAGCCATTTATGAGATGGAAATGTAGGGTGCATGGCATAGCCCTTGTAGTGGAAGGGAAATGGGCTCCTAGTGAAGCCTCTTATCTTTTCTACCTAGATCATTGTGGGTGGCTGGTTGAATGATCTTGGTGGGAAGATATAGAGGAAATGTAGCTAGATGGCGGGTGCTAAAAAGGTAATTTTCAGCTGCTTAGTTGGTAGCAGCAGTGTTTGAAGTGTATCTCTGTTAGGCAGAATTGCAGATCTTAGTAATGTTTGGATAGCAAAATTCTGTAATAGGTTGATGTTTCATTTGATGTATTTTGTCATTGGGATTGTCCAATGTGACAGTGAGATACTTATATTGTACATATGGTTGATGTTAATATAAATTTACCTTTGCACCAATATATATATATATATATATATATATATATATATATATATATATATATATATATATATATATATATATATATATATATATATATAACCAAACCCCCAAAGCCCAGCAGCCACTAAACTCGGCAATCTAAGCCTCACACTTTCGCTCATAATTCCACACATTTACCACCAAACACTTTCAAACCAGCAGCCAGAAGAGGAATCTAACCCAATATCATTCCTTGTAACATCATTTTTAACCTTCCAAACATAAATACCAACCAGCTAAGTGCCAAGACCAAAAAGACGGTAACCAACGAATTAAAAAATTACTAGTATCCAAGACCACCAGCAGATTTCTATCCCACAAAGAGCATATAGTAGAACATATATGTATCATATTATTGTTTAAGCGTATACCTTCAAATATCTAAAGAGCAGCAAATAGTTACTATTGAAAACACTCATATACATATTTTAGCAAACCTTCTCATTTTCACCCATCATGTATGTTTACACCCATTTACTTTTGTGTTTTTTTATTCGAAGCTTTTAATTCAATTTTAGAGACCTACCATCCTATCCATTGAATAAGGATTTGCAGGCATCAACACCTTCATTTAGGGATGAGCATTTAGAACCGAATCTCGGAACCGAACCGGAACTATACCGGTACCTTACCAAAACGGTACCAACTCCCCGATATACGATACGGTACCGGTTGTTGGTTATTATATGTAAACAAGTTCCCAGATTAGGGTTAAGATAATCAATAAGGTACCGGATATTCAATTGAAATCGTGGTATCACTTTCCAATAGAAACTATACGACCCTATGCCTAGGTTACACGAATATCTCTATGGGATAAGACCAAGTGATGTTCTTGTTTTAGGCACAAACCAAGAACCAGATGCGTATTCAAGTGTTTAGGGTTTTGTGATTTCGTATCTCCATGCAGATGTGACCTCTATTTATAATAGAGAATACTGAAACCTAGCCCATGGAATTATGTATAATTAACGGCCCATTAATTATAACATAATACTTTCCATAATAGTAGGAATCAGTGGTTAAAAACGAGCAGCAGAATAAACTGATGCCGTCAGCAGAATCATTCTAGCAGCAGATTCTACTAACAGAATCCATCATCAGTAGAATCCCTCATCAGCAGAATCAAATCAGTAGAAACAGATTCTACTAGCAGAAACATATTCATACTAGTATAACCACTATTGAGTCAGGGTGTTCATGGACCAAATGGGTGTACACTCCGTACCTCCAAACCCATTACCAAGTGTGAACTCATCCCTTTAGTGCACTAAATTTTCTAACAATCCTTCCCAAATTTAGTTCACTTCCTTTGCATGAAAAATTAAACACAAAACAAAACAAGTGCATAAATGAAAATATCCTGAGGATTGAATTTCCACATTAGTACATATACTTTCAAATATTCGAGAATCAGGATGTTCTAAGAATTGAACCCTTCAACCCATTTGAATACCTGATGATAAATACACACAAGTTTTCAAACACTAAAATACTCCTGACACTATACAAGCCATGTGTCCATATCCAATTCATAAATGTTGTAAAAGCTAAAAGTCCAAAGCTTCCTGAAGCGGCAAAACTTCAACATTCACGGTGGTTCATCTTTAATTCATGCTCCTGCTTAGCACTTTTTCAAAGAAAATTAACCATTAAGAAGTTATGACTTCATCCTCCTTTCCAGCAGGTAACAAGCACAACCTTGGGATGTTTGTGATACATGTGGTTCAGTCCACTAAATGATCAGCTTTCCACGTTGAACTCAGCTTCCAAGTTTCCTTAGAAGGGAGTTGGGTATCCTTGCATTCAGTGACTAAGTTGGACTTAAACCCATCCCTTTAGCAGACTTCAAAACCAAGTCTCTAGCCAAACCCTTCGTCAAGTGATCAGCTAAGTTTTGTTGAGATTTAACAAACTCTATAGATATCACCCCATTCATGATAAGCTCATGAATCATGTTATGCCTAACACCTAAGTGTCTAGACTTCCCATTGTAAATCTGGCTATAAGCCTTTGCCAATGTAGCAGCACTATCACAACGGATAGAAATAGGTGCTATAGGTTTAGGCCACAATGGAATCTCAAGAAGCAAGTTTTTCAACCATTCAGCTTCTTCGCCATCAGCAGCTAAACCACAAATTCAGATTCCATGGTTGAACTGGTAATGCAAGTTTGTTTCTTGGATGCCCAAGAAATTGCACCTCCACCAAGTAGGAATACCGAGCCACTAGTAGACGAATTGTCTTCAGTGTTACTGATCCAACTTGCATCAGTGTATCCTTCTAATACTGAAGGATAACCAGTATATGAGAGACTATAATCCATAGTTCTCTTCAAATACTTAAAGACCCTCTGAATTGCTTGCTAGTGATGAGCACTAGGATTACTAGTATACCTGCTTAGTTTACCCACCGCAAAAGCAATGTCAGGTCTTGTACAAGTCATGGCATACATCAAGCAGCCAATCACCCTAGAACACTCAAGTTGAGATACAGCTTTGCCAGTATTAGGCATTAGCTTCTCACTTGTATCCATGGGAGTACTCACTGGAGTACAATCAAAGTAATTAAATTTCTTTAACACCTTCTCAATGTAATGAGACTGAGATATAGAAATTTTGTTACTTTCATGTTTAATCCTAATACCAAGGATAACATCAGCCTCCCCCATATCCTTCATGGAGAACTTTGATGATAAAAATTCTTTTGTAAGATCAACTTGATTTTTGTCAGTGCCAAAGATCAACATGTCATCAACATATAGACAAATGATGACTCCTTTACCAGATTCATCAAATTGCTATATACACATTTGTCAGCTTGATTAAGTAAATAACCACTAGACAAAACCACTTCATCAAACTTTTGATGCCATTGCTTAGGTGCCTGTTTTAGTCCATAAAGAGACTTAATCAGTTTACACACCTTGTTTTCATTGCCAGGCATTATGAACCCCTGAGGTTGGTTCATGTAAACCTCCTCATCTAAATCACCATTCAAGAAAGCTGTCTTCACATCCATCTGATGAATAATCAGATTGTGAATTGATGCCAAAGCAATTAGCAATCTTATAGTACTGATACGTGCCTCTGGAGCATAAGTATCAAAGTAGTCTATTATTGACTTTTGTTTAAAGCCTTGAATAACTAATCTTGCATTGAACTTTTCAACAGTTCCATCTACCTTCATTTTCTTTTTGAAAATTCATTTGTAACCTAGAGGTTTGCAACCAGGTGGTAGATCAGCCAACACATAAGTGTTATTGCCCATGATGGAGTCCATCTCATCATTAATTGCTTCTTTCCAGAAAGCAACATCCTGGGACTTCATTGCTTCTTCAAATGTTTTGGGATCATCCTCAACAATGAAGCAATAGGAGTATTGGTCAGAGACCTCACTCCTTGTACCTTCAATTAAGTGTAATTGAAACTCAGGTCCAAATGATTTTGGAGTCCTCACCCTATTGCTCCTTCTGAGCTCAGGTTCAGGTTGTTGTTCCACAACCTCAGCAGGAACCTCATCAGATACTTCTGAAACACCATTGTCATTGGTTCCATTTGGAATCCTTTGACTTGGTCTAGGGATAGATGAGAATCTATTCTCATCAAAGAGTGCATCCCTTGATTCAATTATTGAGTTAATTGAAACAGACTCATTAGGTTCTATAACATAAAACCTATATGCCTTGGAATGCTCAGCATATCCAACAAAGATGCATTCAATGCCTCTTTCTCCCAAAGTTTTCTGCTTTGGATCAGGGAGTCTTACAACAGCCCTACAACCCCATATCCTAAGATAATTAAGGTTAGGTTTCTTTTTAGTCCAAAGTTCATAAGGGGTAACTTTGTTCCTTTTGTTGGGAACCCTATTTAATAAATAGCAAGCTGTTAACATAGCTTTACCCCAGAACCCTTGACTCAGTCCTGAATAAGACAACATGGAATTAACCATCTCCTTCAGCACCCTGTTTTTCCTTTCAGAAATACCATTTTGCTGAGGAGTATAGGGAGCAGCTGTTTCATGGATTATACCAACAGACTGAAAATACAGAGTATCCATGTACTCACCTCCCCTATCAGTCCTTAATCTTTTGATCAGTGAATTTTGCTGCAATTCAACTTCAGTTTTAAATACTTTAAATTTATCTAATGCTTCATCTTTAGAATGTAATAAATAAACATGACAAAACCTAGAAGCATCATCAATAAAAGTCACAAAGTATTTCTTATTCCCCAAAGAGGGAGTAGCATGTAAATCACAAAGGTCACTGTGAATTAACTCCAAAACTTTAGTTTCACGTTTTACTCCTTGTGTAGAACCCTGTAAAAATTTCTTGTAATTAAATCGTTAATAAATATATAATCTTTCGTTATCGTTTCTAATTCCCATTTTCTCGGAAAAATTTAAAATTTTTCTTATTATATTATTTTGGCGATTTTCACAAAATAATATAATTCACGAAATGACGGAATTAATCCTCGACACGTTACACGAAGCATAAACTTTTCATTTAAATCCTAAACCTAAATTCTAATCTAATTATATTTATTAAATATAATTAAAATCCTTAATTACTCTATTAACCTAACCGGACCCTTAATTACTTCGGCCCACACACCTCAGCCCACTATTCATAAGCCCACACTACAAGCCCAAAATCATATTTAACTAAATTTCATCTGATCGACTAGTTCAAGCATCCCCCAAAACGCCTCGTTTATTTCTAATTCTTACACACGACGTATGAATTTTATTCCCTCATCTCATTAACCTACTAGCCAATAATTAGTGTGTCAAGTTTCACGTTTCTACGTTAAGTTTTGATATGCTTTTAAGAGGTAAAGTAGTCGACCGTAACAAACCCAAATCGAATTACACTATATTCAAAACTTAACCGTTTTGAATCTAGTTTGTTTCTAAATGTTCCTAATATTATTTCTAGGATGATTTCATGCTCAAATGTTACGGATGATCAAGTATACTCAAGTAGTATACGATTTAATGAATCGTATGTTAAGAAAATGCTTTGGTCGACATATGTATGAATCACCCAACAAATCTCCTTATTATATGCTCTCACAACTCTTCCTAGATCAATATAATAAACACCTAGAGCTAGTTCACTGACATGGAATAGTGAGTGTGAAGTTCACATTGAAATTTACTCACTTACGTGTTATATATTCAAGTAATATATAAACTACATGCATGCATTAGCTCATATTCATTCACACACTCTTTCACTTAGTAAATTTGTCCTTCAAACTGTTTTCAAAAGACTTAGTAGTCGTTGGTATAGTATTGGAAGCAAAGTAAATATTTCGGGTTCAAATTAATAAATATAACGATCGGGTTATATAGTTTGAAGTGAATTCTTGTGTTCTTTTCTCCCTAGCTCGACTCTAGTTCACCTTAAAAGTGTTTGTAAGTCTTTTGCACTTGTTTTTAATCCATTTCCTACGTTATTACATTGTCATGCACTTAGTATATTTTGTTTCGTACGATTACACTTTGCACACTAAACTCATGTATATAATTGTTCGTAGTACACAAAGCGTGGTTTGCCTCTATCTTGGATGGCTTAGGAATCACGTAGCACACATCATTCACTCTAGTTGTAACGATATAATCATTTCATGCATCTATTTCTACTTGCATCCATCGACATAAAAATGGTATAACACTTAGTAAAATTTTATTAGCTTTCAAGTTATTATACCGACCCAACTATGCTACTAAAACAACGTGTAACTTAAAATCTAGTTTAACAATGGTACCAAATCTTTTCACGATGTCCTAGACCACCTAGCAAACTAAAGTTTTCATGTAGACAACTCGTAAAAATAATCATGTTTAGACACTTTAAACGATCCATTTTGAATCGGCACAAAATAGTTTTCACAACTAAAATTTGTTTTATAAAAACCTTAAGCTTGTCGAGTGGGCTTAATTAAAGCCCACTAAGCTTTTGAAATCCGTAAGCCCACTGGGCCTATAAGATATGTTTTTAGAATCCTAAAAATGGTCCAAAGCCAAGCCCAAAACTTTTTCCATGCCCTCGCCTCCAAAAATCTTAACGGGCCTTAATATAATTCGAACCAGGCCCATAAGCTATAAAAATGAGCTTTTGAAATAAATAAGCAGTTAAATAAGCTTGTTACTTAATTAATAAGCTTCGGAAAATTTTTAGAAAGTTCCACAATCATTTTTGTAAAATTGGACTAAAAATGTAACGCGACGACACCTAGAAGGACTAAATGTGTAAATATTGAAAATCAAGGACTAAACCTGTAAATACAGAAATCTAAGGATAAAATGTGATAAAAATAAATATTAGAAGGTTTTGTATTGACTTTTGGACAAAGTAGAGGACTATAGTTGAAAAATATATATAAAGGACTAACGGTGTAACGCAAGTATCGTTAGTGTAAAAATGGTAAAAGTTGGAAAAGGAGACAAAGATTAAATTTATTTATCATTCTTATTTATTTTTTATTTTTTTTTAATATTTCATATCATGTTTAAATATTGTTTATATATATATATATATATATATATATATATATATATATATATATATATATATATATATATATATATATATATATATATTATTAACTTAACGTTAATAATATATAACGATATTTTAAAAAAAGTTAATATTTAATTATGTTTAAAACTTCGATGGATAATTTTAGAAATCATATTTTGTCATATCATGCATATCACAATATTTTCACTGCACATCACTTAATCGTCATAACGAATATCTAATATTCGTTATTTTCTTTAAAATTACCGAATAGTTTTTGGTCAATTTCTTAGATAAATTTATTTATCAGGTTGTGTTTCGAAGCCGTTTTCATAAAATTCATCCGACTTTATTTTCTTCATTTTCAGTATCAATCAAGGTGAGTCATAGCCTCACATTTAATTATTTTCAAAACTCCGTGAGGGGGATACATGCTATAAATAGATTCACAAGTATTTTCTGTATGCTTTCCTGACTGATATATGCCTAAGTTAGCTATTGCCAAAAGACCCTTATTCATGAACCATTAATCACTGCGGTGAACGCGAATATAATGAATAGATCTATTTAAGGTTTGACAGCCTGTCCCACTAATGCTTGACGGAATGCCATATGCATGTGGTTAGCCGCATTAGTCGTGATAATTATATTTGAGTAAAAATAGGAACTGGCAAATCACCTATTACACGAGGGCAAAAATGTATCATTGATTTGATATACACCCGCCGTTTATGGTATTTGTTAACGTTTGCGTGTCATGAGACTTAGTGCAATATATGAACTGCAATATCAATGTTTTCAAACTGATTGTATTTTCCAATACAATCTTGCTTGTGTATCAAAATGATTATTAAATTCAAACTCTATGATTTCACTCAACAATTTTTGTTGACTTTAAGCATGTATCTCAGGTATTTGACAAGGGAAGCAAGCATGGAACGGGCGGCAAAAATCTTCAAATTATGTTTAATTATTATCAAATATGATGTAAAATAAATGATGATTGATTTAGTTCAAAACATCAAGTTTTTATAATACTCTGATAAGGACCTATTGTATTTCAAATATTTATAAATGAAATTATGTTTTTAAAACGTCTCTTCGAGTCGTTTTCTATCATTATGACTTCGATCCTCACCGTAACACCCTAATTTCTATTCCGCTGCCGTATTTCAAATTAGGGGGTGTTACAGATTGGTATCAGAGACATCGTTATAGAGAACCAAATGTTTTCAAACATTGAACTATAACCATACTTTCAAATAAATTAAATTTTTACCATATATATTTTTGCCCGCCGTACCTGCTTGCTACAGCACTCCGTAAGTTAATCATTAAGCTATGATATTTTAATTGCGATATGTTAAAATTGCATGATAAAAAAAAAATTCTTATTCTGCGCTATTTATGAATTGTTACAGTATTGTGTCAATATGAGTATGTTCGAATCCGACTCTGATATTTCCGTCGCGTCCGTTACTTCGCCTGTTTATCGTTCTACTGCTGTACCTAACGCTGTTTCTCAAGAAACAGAACCCTACGAGCAAGACGAAATTGCTACAACGCCTGAGATTCCCAATACTTTTGTTTTATCGACACCATTTCCACATCATAATTCATATGCACCCGATCACCTACTCAACCTTTTCAGCCAAACTTATCCGTATAATTTTCACCAAAGAGAACCTATCCCTGAAGTAGATATACCTACCTCCAGCCGCCTTCGTATTTCTGATTCTATTTCTCCCCTTTCACCATCATTACCCTATCCGCCTGGTTTTACTCCCCCAGCTCATATCAATGAAACTGGCGAGAGTACTAGGGTGGAAATTCCTTCTACCTTTACACCTTCTGTAGTAGTGACGCGATTGGAGCATCACGAGGATCAGATAGATTCACTTCTACAGATGATTGATTATTCATCTTACGACCATTCAGATACTACCCACAACACCTTACATAACCTTATAGCCGATAGGATAGAGCTGCAGCAAGGGTTAGCTCAGATACGTTCGGATATCTCGGAGACACGTTCCTTCGCGATATCATTGCGGAGAGAGGGACAGGACCGTACCTGGGAAGCCCAGCTTGCACGCCGAAGAGCAGATACATTGGAAAACATTGTAGGGGATATGAAGATGCAACATCATACCGAGATGCAAGAACTCCGATTTCAGATCTTTGAGATGGGAGAACATGTGAACATACCTAATCATTAGAGACAGTTTGTATTTGTACTAGTAATAAGGCATTCAAGCCTGCCGCATGTGGCATTAATAAGCTTGTATCGTTTTGTTATAACAACTCAACTGATTTAAAGTTATTAATGTTATGCTGTTGGTTTTGATATTACTATTTACAAATGTTAACTTATGCTTATGGTTGTTCATGTGTATTAAAATTGTATCTAACATATCGGAATGATTATGATTGTTGTATCAAAATAAAAACTACATATGATGTCCAATTATTATTAAGACTCAAAATTTAGTTTTCCCTACTTCACAAGAATCTTTAAAACAAGTGGTTGTTTAAAAATTCTAAATGCTATATTTTTGTATTATTAATAGAAAAATTGAGCATGCAAGTAGCGGAAACTCTAACCCAGAAGTGATCTTGACCCCCACTGAGGTTCAAAGAATGATTGCTGAGGGAATATCTGCAGCTCGCAAAGCGGATCGTTTGAATAATACCAATGGTGCAAATCGTGAAGTTAATACAATTACTCCACGTAATTGTACTTACAAGGATTTCATGACTTGCAAGCCAACAAACTTCAAAGGAATTGAAGGAGTGACTGAAATGGCACATTGGTTTGAGCATACTGAGACAGTCTTCAAGAGGAGTAGTTGTCCGGAGAATAGCAAAGTTACCTTTGCTACTGGAACTCTTCAAGGAGAGGCATTATCGTGGTGGAACACTACTGCGAATGCTATGGGTCCAGATGAAGCTTTCAGACTTTCGTGGAATGAGCTGAAAAATAAGATGTTGAAGAAGTATTGTCCAAGAACAGAGATTCGAAAACTAGAAGATGAATTTCATCAGCTAGTTGTAAGGTACAATGACTTGAAGACATACGACAGAAAGTTTCTGGAGTTGTCAGTACTGTGTCCAACTATAGTACCCGATGTTGAACAAGCATTGGAGAAATACGTAGAGGGACTGCCACCATCCATTGAAGGAGATGTTACTTCATTGAATCCAAAGTCAGTAGAGGAAGCTATCGAGCTTGCCCAAAGATTGTTAACCCGGGTAATCAAAAGAGCTTCTACCTTTGTGATTAATGAGCATAAGAGAAGTGCTGACCACCGAGGGAGTAACAATGGCAACAACCGCAGCTATAACAACAGTTACAGTGGTAACCGTAGCTACAGCAACAACAACAATCAAGGCAGGAATCGCAACAGAGATCAGTAGCAGAATCGTAGTAATCATCATCAACAACAAAATCGTCGACAAGAAGCTACCCGAGCTTATGCAGCAGTGCCTGCAGAAAGTAAAGGTTATTCTGGAACGCTACCCCCATGCAACAAGTGCAACATGCATCATTTTGGAGCATGTAGAGCTGTTTGCGGCAACTGTAAAAGAATTGGTCATATGACAAGGGACTGTCGAGCGACTGGGGCCAATACACAACCGATAGCAGTAAAGTGCCATGGTTGTGGAGAAGTTGGACACTACAGACCTCAATGTCCGAAATTTACCAATAATGTTGCCAGAGGAAGAGCTTATGTACTTGGTGATGGGAACACAACGCAGAATTCAGATGTTGTTACTGGTACGTTCCTATTAAATCAACAAGATGCTAAGATATTATTTGATTCAGGAGCGGATAAAAGTTTTGTGTCTACATCGTTTGCCGCAAATCTAAATATTACTCCTGTAGAATTAGATACTATCTATGAAATAGAATTAGCAGATGGAAATATTTTAAGTACCAATACCCTACTCGAAAACTGCATCTTAACCCTTCTAAATAAATCTTTCCCTATCAATCTTATGCCCATCCAATTGGGAAGTTTTGATGTCATCATTGGTATGGATTGGTTATCTAAACACCGTGCCAGAATAATTTGTGATGAGAAAATCATCCAGATTCCATTCGACGGTGAAACCTTAATCATCCAAGGTGATAAACCTAAAACTTCTTTCAATTTCATTTCATACGCCAAGACGATGAAATACATAAGCAAAGAATGCCATGTATTTCAAATCCAAGTAACGGGAGGAGAAACAAAAGAAAAGAAGAAACAACTTGATGAAGTGCCAGTTGTAAGAGAATTTTCTGATGTATTTCCCGAAGACTTACCTGGAATCCCACCAACTCGTCAAGTAGAATTCCGAATCGATTTAGTGCCTGGAGCAGCACCCGTTGCAAAAGCACCATATCGATTAGCCCCCTCCGAAATGAAAGAATTATCTGAACAGTTAAAAGAACTATCAGATAAAGGTTTCATCCAACCGAGTTCATCCCCTTGGGGAGCACCAATCCTATTTTGTCAAAAAGAAAGATGGAACGTTCCGAATGTGTATCGATTACAGGGAGTTGAACAAACTCACGGTGAAGAATCGATATCCATTGCCAAGGATCGACGATCTATTTGACCAATTACAAGGATCAAGTGTGTACTCAAAAATCGATCTTAGATCAGGATATCATCAACTAAGAGTTAGGGAAGAGGACATTCCCAAGACAGCTTTTTGAACATGATACGGACATTATGAATTTCAGGTGATGTCATTTGGTCTTACCAATGCACCAGCTGTATTCATGGATTTAATGAACCGGGTATGCAAACCATACCTGGATAAATTCGTTATTGTGTTCATTGATGATATTTTAATCTATTCGCGCAATGAAGAAGAGCATGCCGAACACTTAAGGACTGTTTTGGAGTTACTTAGGAAGGAAAAGTTGTACGCCAAGTTTTCCAAATGTGATTTTTGGATTACTACCGTTCAATTTTTAGGCCATATCATCAACAGCAAAGGTATCCACGTAGATCCCGCGAAGATAGAAGCAGTTAAAGGTTGGACGTCACCCACCTCCCCAACCGAGATTCGTCAATTCTTAGGTCTCGCTGGTTATTACCGGAGATTTATAGAAGGTTTTTCAAAGATTGCAAAACCATTGACGGAACTGACCCAGAAGAACAAGAAGTATAACTGGGAAGAGAAGCAAGAGTCAGCATTTCAACTGCTGAAACAGAAGCTTTGTGAAGCACCCATATTGGCATTACCAGAAGGCAATGAGGACCTTGTAGTGTATTGTGACGCATCTCATCATGGATTGGGTGCGGTACTAATGCAAAGAGACAAAGTTATAGCCTATGCTTCACGACAGCTGAAGAAGAATGAAGGAAACTACACCACTCATGATCTAGAATTAGGAGCAGTAGTTTTTGCTCTTAAGATATGGAGACATTACCTATATGGTACAAAGTGTACGGTTTTCACCGATCACAAGAGTCTACAGCATATCTTAGATCAGAAGGAGCTAAACATGAGGCAAAGAATATGGTTAGAATTACTCAATGACTACGACTGTGAAATTCGTTACCATCCTGGTAAAGCGAATGTAGTAGCCGATGCGTTGAGTAGAAAAGATAGAATTAAACCTCTTAGAGTTCGATCTCTAGGAATGACAATTCATTCGCCACTTCCTGCTCAAATCATCAAAGCTCAAATGGAAGCTCTACAAGAAGAAAACCGGCAATATGAGAAAATTGACAGGAGGTCAAACCTGGAAGATCAGGTTGACAGAATGCCAAATAATGAAAAAGAATTTGTGAGAAGAAATGATGGAATGTTATGTTTTAAGGAAAGATATTGGATTCCTCTATTTGGAGGTATTCGAGACCTTATCA
Source organism: Artemisia argyi (assembly GCA_030686995.1). NCBI lineage: Eukaryota > Viridiplantae > Streptophyta > Magnoliopsida > Asterales > Asteraceae > Artemisia > Artemisia argyi. The sequence goes on along the minus strand of CM060680.1, from coordinate 225,333,901 downwards.
TGCATGAATCTCATAAATCCAAATATTCTATTCACCCCGGTTCCAATAAAATGTACCAAGATATTAAGAAGAATTATTGGTGGCCAAATATGAAAGCTGATATCGCCGAGTATGTTGGTAAATGTTTGACCTGCTCTAGAGTAAAAGCAGAGACTCAGAAACCATCAGGATTACTCGTGCAACCAGAGATTCCGGTCTGGAAATGGGAACGAATCACAATGGATTTTATTACCAAATTACCAAAGACTTCGACTGGATTAGACACAATTTGGGTTATCATCGATCGATTAACCAAGTCTGCACATTTCCTACCAATCAAGGAAACTGACGAGATGGAAACACTCGCTCAGTTGTATTTTAAGGAAATTGTGATTAGACATGGGGTACCAATATCTATTATTTCTGATAGAGATAGCCGATTCACATCAAGATTTTGGGAATTGCTACAGAAATCTCTTGGTACTAGGTTAGATATGAGCACCGCTTATCATCCGCAAACTGATGGACAAAGTGAGAGAACAATCCAAACCTTGGAAGACATGCTCCGAGCATGTGTGATTGATTTCGGAAAAGGTTGGGATAGACACTTGCCATTAGTTGAATTTTCATACAATAATAGCTACCATGCCAGCATAAAGGCTGCACCTTTTGAGGCACTGTACGGAAGAAAGTGCAGATCACCAATCTGTTGGACAGAAGTTGGTGATATGCAACTTACCGGACCAGAGCTAATACATGATACTACTGAGAAGATATTCCAAATCAAGCAACGCTTGCAAGCTGCTCGTGACAGACAGAAAAGTTATGCTGATGTCAGGAGAAAGCCTATGGAATTTCAAGTAGGAGACAAAGTCATGTTGAAGGTTTCGCCATGGAAAGGAATGATTCGTTTTGGAAAACGTGGAAAGTTAAATCCAAGGTATATTGGACCTTTCAAAATTCTGGAAAGAATTGGTTCAGTTGCTTATAAGTTAGAACTTCCGGATGAACTTAGTAGGGTACACCCTACGTTTCACGTATCCCAACTCAAGAAATGTTTGTCAGACGAAACTCTCGTCATTCCACTAAAAGAGATTAGGTTGGACGACAAACTAGTGTTCACAGAAGAGCCTGTGGAAATAATGGATAGAGAAGTTAAACAACTCAAACAGAATCGTATCCCCATTGTAAAAGTAAGATGGGACTCTAAGCGAGGACCGACTTATACATGGGAAAGAGAAGATAGATTCCGTGAGAAATAGCTGCACTTATTTTCATAGAACGCACTTGTTAGATTTCTTAAAATCGAATTTCGGGACGAAATTCAGAATGACAAGTGGGTACTGTAGAACCCTGTAAAAATTTCTTGTAATTAAATCGTTAATAAATATATAATCTTTCGTTATCGTTTCTAATTCCCATTTTCTCGGAAAAATTTAAAATTTTTCTTATTATATTATTTTGGCTATTTTCACAAAATAATATAATTCACGAAATGACGGAATTAATCCTCGACACGTTACACGAAACATAAACTTTTCATTTAAATCCTAAACCTAAATTCTAATCTAATTATATTTATTAAATATAATTAAAATCCTTAATTACTCTATTAACCTAACCGGACCCTTAATTACTTCGGCCCACACACCTCAGCCCACTATTCATAAGCCCACACTACAAGCCCAAAATCATATTTAACTAAATTTCATCCGATCGACTAGTTCAAGCATCCCCCAAAACGCCTCGTTTATTTCTAATTCTTACACACGACGTACGAATTTTATTCTCTCATCTCATTAACCTACTAGCCAATAATTAGTGTGTCAAGTTTCACGTTTCTACGTTAAGTTTTGATATGCTTTTAAGAGGTAAAGTAGTCGACCGTAACAAACCCAAATCGAATTACACTATATTCAAAACTTAACCGTTTTGAATCTAGTTTGTTTCTAAATGTTCCTAATATTATTTCTAGGATGATTTCATGCTCAAATGTTACGGATGATCAAGTATACTCAAGTAGTATACGATTTAATGAATCGTATGTTAAGAAAATGCTTTGGTCGACATATGTATGAATCACCCAACAAATCTCCTTATTATATGCTCTCACAACTCTTCCTAGATCAATATAATAAACACCTAGAGCTAGTTCACTGACATGGAATAGTGAGTGTGAAGTTCACATTGAAATTTACTCACTTACGTGTTATATATTCAAGTAATATATAAACTACATGCATGCATTAGCTCATATTCATTCACACACTCTTTCACTTAGTAAATTTGTCCTTCAAACTGTTTTCAAAAGACTTAGTAGTTGTTGGTATAGTATTGGAAGCAAAGTAAATATTTCGGGTTCAAATTAATAAATATAACGATCGGGTTATATAGTTTGAAGTGAATTCTTGTGTTCTTTTCTCCCTAGCTCGACTCTAGTTCACCTTAAAAGTGTTTGTAAGTCTTTTGCACTTGTTTTTAATCCATTTCCTACGTTATTACATTGTCATGCACTTAGTATATTTTGTTTCGTACGATTACACTTTGCACACTAAACTCACGTATATAATTGTTCGTAGTACACAAAGCGTGGTTTGCCTCTATCTTGGATGGCTTAGGAATCACGTAGCACACATCATTCACTCTAGTTGTAATGATATAATCATTTCATGCATCTATTTCTACTTGCATCCATCGACATAAAAATGGTATAACACTTAGTAAAATTTTATTAGCTTTCAAGTTATTATACCGACCCAACTATGCTACTAAAACAACGTGTAACTTAAAATCTAGTTTAACAATGGTACCACTAAGCTTTTGAAATCCGTAAGCCCACTGGGCCTATAAGATATGTTTTTAGAATCCTAAAAATGGTCCAAAGCCAAGCCCAAAACTTTTTCCATGCCCTCGCCTCCAAAAATCTTAACGGGCCTTAATATAATTCGAACCAGGCCCATAAGCTATAAAAATAAGCTTTTGAAATAAATAAGCAGTTAAATAAGCTTGTTACTTAATTAATAAGCTTCGGAAAATTTTTAGAAAGTTCCACAATCATTTTTGTAAAATTGGACTAAAAATGTAACGCGACGACACCTAGAAGGACTAAATGTGTAAATATTGAAAATCAAGGACTAAACCTGTAAATACAGAAATCTAAGGATAAAATGTGATAAAAATAAATATTAGAAGGTTTTGTATTGACTTTTGGACAAAGTAGAGGACTATAGTTGAAAAATATATATAAAGGACTAACGGTGTAACGCAAGTATCGTTAGTGTAAAAATGGTAAAAGTTGGAAAAGGAGACAAAGACTAAATTTATTTATCATTCTTATTTATTTTTTATTTATTTTTTATTATTTCATATCATGTTTAAATATTGTTTATATATATATATATATATATATATATATATATATATATATATATATATATATATATATATATATATATATATATATTATTAACTTAACGTTAATAATATATAACGATATTTTAAAAAATGTTAATATTTAATTATGTTTAAAACTTCGATGGATAATTTTAGAAATCATATTTTGTCATATCATGCATATCACAATATTTTCACTGCACATCACTTAATCGTCATAACGAATATCTAATATTCGTTATTTTCTTTAAAATTACCGAATAGTTTTTGGTCAATTTCTTAGATAAATTTATTTATCAGGTTGTGTTTCGAAGCCGTTTTCATAAAATTCATCCGACTTTATTTTCTTCATTTTCAGTATCAATCAAGGTGAGTCATAGCCTCACATTTAATTATTTTCAAAACTCCGTGAGGGGGATACATGCTATAAATAGATTCACAAGTATTTTCTGTATGCTTTCCTGACTGATATATGCCTAAGTTAGCTATTGCCAAAAGACCCTTATTCATGAACCATTAATCACTGCGGTGAACGCGAATATAATGAATAGATCTATTTAAGGTTTGACAGCCTGTCCCACTAATGCTTGACGGAATGCCATATGCATGTGGTTAGCCGCATTAGTCGTGATAATTATATTTGAGTAAAAATAGGAACTGGCAAATCACCTATTACACGAGGGCAAAAATGTATCATTGATTTGATATACACCCGCCGTTTATGGTATTTGTTAACGTTTGCGTGTCATGAGACTTAGTGCAATATATGAACTGCAATATCAATGTTTTCAAACTGATTGTATTTTTCAATACAATCTTGCTTGTGTATCAAAATGATTATTAAATTCAAACTCTATGATTTCACTCAACAATTTTTGTTGACTTTAAGCATGTATCTCAGGTATTTGACAAGGGAAGCAAGCATGGAACGGGCGGCAAAAATCTTCAAATTATGTTTAATTATTATCAAATATGATGTAAAATAAATGATGATTGATTTAGTTCAAAACATCAAGTTTTTATAATACTCTGATAAGGACCTATTGTATTTCAAATATTTATAAATGAAATTATGTTTTTAAAACGTCTCTTCGAGTCGTTTTCTATCATTATGACTTCGATCCTCACCGTAACACCCTAATTTCTATTCCGCTGCCATATTTCAAATTAGGGGGTGTTACACCTTGAAAAGGTTTCTTAGTTATCTTGTTCAACATACAAGTTTTACACTTTTCAATGTTCATATCAAAAGCTGGTATTAACCCATCCTTGGACTTATCTTGCATTCTTTTAAAATGTACATGGCCAAGTCTTGCATGCCATATGTTTGAATCATAAAGTTTAGATGTAGATATAAAAGCAGAATCAATCTTATCATGAACAATATTAAGTCTGAACATTTGATTACACAAATAACCAAAACCAATAAACACACCATTTTTAGACGAAACAAACTTATCAAATTCAATAACTTGTTTATAACCACAATTATTCAAAACACTACTAGAAACCAAATTCTTTCTAATATCAGGAACATGTAAAACATTAAACCAAGAAACAATCTTTCTAGAACTAAACTTCAAATCAACACATCCTTTTTCCATGCACCAGGGCAGTTGACACGTTTCCCATATGAAGAATAGAACCATCATTCATTGACTCATAGGTCTTGAACCAGCTTCTATCTTTACACACATGAATTTTTGCTCCAGAGTCAACCCACCACGCAACATCATCATCCTGCACAAAGTAAATGTCAGATATATATGTAACATAATAAATCTCAAAAGACTTATTAAACACATTCTGACCTTTCAGAGAATTGGTGTTACCATTCCCTCCACATGTGCCTGATCCATTGGATTTGTTTCCAACTTTACCACCCTTGCAATCTTTCCTGAAGTGTCCAGGTTTCCCACACTTCCAACAAGTCACCTTAGGTTTCCTATTAAGATCAGATTTGGTGTTATCTTGATGCTTACGCTTGCCCTTGTTGTCATTGTACTTGGTGGAGTTGTTATGCTCCACCATATTGACAACTGATGGACCAGTAGCAGTGCTACTCTTTGGCTTGTCAATGTCTTGAGCTTTGAGTGAATCCTCAATGCGCAAGTGACTGCCCAACTCAACAAGAGTTAACTCCCGCTTCTTATGCTTAAGCATATGCTTGAAATCTTTCCAAGAAGGAGGCAGTTTATCGATGATACAAGAGACTGAAATTGCCTCATCCATGTTCATCTTGTGTTGTGTGAATCAACCAAGTATACTAAGAAGTTCATTGTATTGTTCCATGACAGGTCTAGAATCAACCATTTTGTAATTGTTAAAATTACTTACAAGGAACTTCTTACTTGTTGCATCCTCAACCATATACTTGGCTTCCAAAGAATCCCATAGTTCTTGAGATGTTTCAACATTCTGATAAGTATCAAATAACGAATCAGACATACCATTGAGAATTAAACCCCTGCATATGTAGTCATCATTCTCCCACTTGCTTCTTGCCCTCATCTATTCCATAGTAGCATCTTCTCCAAAATCTTCTGGAATCTCAGATGTCAGAACATATACCACATTCATACTTGACAACAAGAAGTGCATCTTCTTTTGCCATCTTCTGAAATCAACACCTTCAAACTTTTCCAACTTGGAAAAGTTAGCAGCCATTTGTCTCATAGCAGCAGCCATTGATTATCACTAATAGTTTCTATTGATTGTTGGTTATTATATGTAAACAAGTTCCCAGATTAGGGTTAAGATAATCAATAAGGTACCGGATATTCACTTGAAATCGTGGTATCACTTTCCAATAGAAACTATTCGACCCTATGCCTGGGTTACACGAATATCTTTATGGGATAAGACCAAGTGATGTTCTTGTTTTAGGCACAAACCAAGAACCAGATGTGTATTCAAGTGTTTAGGGTTTTGTGATTTCGTATCTCCATGCAGATGTGTTATCACCTCTATTTATAATAGAGAATACTCAAACCTAGCTCATGGAATTATGTATAATTAACGGCCCATTAATTATAACATAATACTTTCCATCATAGTAGGAATCAGTGGTTAAAAACGAGCAGCAGAATAAACTGATGCCGTCAGCAGAATCATTCTAGCAGCAGATTCTACTAGCAGAATCCATCATCAGCAGAATCCCTAATCAGCAGAATCAAATCAGCAGAAACAGATTCCACTAGCAGAAATAGATTCTACTAGCAGAAACATATTCATACTAGTATAACCACTATTGAGTCAGGGTGTTCATGGACCAAATGGGTGTACACTCCGTACCTCCAAACTCATTACCAAGTGTGAACTCATCCCTTCAGTGCACCAAATTTTCTAACAATGGTACCATGAAATAAGGCAAAAAAAATTCGGTACCATTCGGGATTCGGTACGGTACTAATTCGGGAATCCCGTTTTGGTACCGGAATTTAGAAGTTTTTTTTTTTTTTTTTTTTTTTTTTTTTTTTTTTTTTTTTTTAGAGGAAACAAAAACAAAGTGTACATTCAAAGAGAATAATTTCAACACTAACATTTGTAAGGTCTTGCACTTTCTAGAGTTGGAACGAAAGATAACAGAGGTATTAAGGTTTAATTAATTTCCGTGATTCTAAATTGAGCATATAGAGAGAAAGCTAACAACTTTACAATTATATCATCTTTCTCAAATTTCGCTTCAGAATTATATTTATACCTCATCAACTCTTATTAACACTATTTAACAAGCCAAAAACACATCTACCATAGATTACAGCCAGCAACTTATAAGCACTAAATTTGTCTAATTGTGTTCATTAATTATATCCAATGTAACTCATCAAATAAATCAATATTCAAGAAATAAAATTGAAAACACAAATCATGTACAATTAACAGAAATTAATATAAATAAGCAAATAAAAGTGATTTAAGTGTAGAAAAATAAAGGGCTTACAGTTTTTCAGTGTGTGTAAAAAGACAGGAGCTTTTTTTTGTTTGGCAAAACCCTAAACCTACTGGTACCGGTACCGGTACCGATACCGAAATCCCGTATGGTACGGTACCGGTACCCCTTTTCATGCTCGGAAAAAAAACGGTACCATTAATTCGGTACGGTACCGGTACCGTGCTCATCCCGGCTTCATAGTACCATACTATCCTAATATTAATTAAAAAACATTAAAATTGTGTAAAATGATGATACATGGGGTATTCAAAACAGTGAATATTTGATAAATGAGGATGTATGTATTAACTTTGTAGAATGTCATACTAGGAAACTAAAACAAAAAGCGCATATGGAAAGTAAAATGCGTCTAGCTCCATCTTATTATAATTTTGTGTAGTTGCGAATTATAGAAGCACACACGAGTTTTTTTTTTCTTTTCTTTTTTTCTTTTTTTTAGAAGATGCATAAGCTTTTAAAAGTGCACTCGAGTTTGTCCATGTAACACCCCCAAATCATGGTTGCAGCGAAATTCGAACTGGGTGTTACTTGACGGCACAATAGTCACAATAATAGAAAACGAACTCCAATTGAGTCGTTTTAAAAGATTTATCATTCAAATTGTATAAATATCAGAGATTACAAAATGAGGTCCCAAATGGTTCCATGTTTACAATTTATATTAAATGAGTTTTTGAATGATAATAAAATTTATAGCCCTCTTGAGTATCCGTGTCCTTCCGTGCCATCCTTGATCGTCATGAACCTGAAATACATGCTTGAGAGGTCAACACAAAGGTTGAGTGATATTCATAGAGTTTGTTAAATTGTTTGAACACAATATGTTGGTAGTGTGAGTTATAGGCTCACACCAATGTTTGGAAAACAAAACAGGTAGGCTACGTTATTATACGCCCGGAACAGTTATTATACACTAAGCTTATGACACCATAACGTTAACGTGTACCAATATCGATCGGCAGATTTATCCCGGTAGGTACTTTGCTAACATACCTAAATCTCAAATATTAATGCATTTGTTTGAACTTAGTCAATACAAATGGGATTCGTCAATCCCAATAGGCCTATTCATAATATTCGCGCTCACTATTGCTAGTGACTAAATGGTTCATAATAAAGGATCTCGGTTTAGCAAGGTTGGTACTTAGTGATAATAAAACAATCAGGCAAGCATACAATTTAAAAACATTGTATTCGATTTAGAAATAGCATGTATTCCCCCCAAGGATTTGTAAAACAATTAAGTAATGGAAAGTGGGGCTATGAACTCACCTTAAGTAAGATAGCAAGTAATGAATGTAACGGTTGAATCGTGAAGGTTTCTACGAGCAACCTATAATAGAATGTTGCGACTTAGGATCGGAGTAAAGAATATAACGGAGTGCCTATATATATATATCTTGCATTTAGTCCATGATGTGGTATGATGTATATTGTATGTCTTTGAAAGAAAAGATTCATGAACATGTATGTTTGGTATATCGTTTACTACCGTTCGGGCTGACATATTTCAGAAGTCATGTTAGTAAGCGTTCGAGGAGCCAGGACACTTTAACTCATAAATCCACAACTCATCTCGACGGCTTACATAATGAACTCCTCACATGAGGCTCCCTACTATTGTAGTAGTTGATGAAATATATAGATATAAGTTTTGATCCGAAAAGTTACATGTCCGATATTTGAATAAACTTAGGAAAGTTTATTAGTACATGAAGATTGTTATTAGGGGTAGTTTCATAAGTCTTGAATGACCATTTTCTCTTGGTAATATCTCATGGTTCCCTTTTAAGTGAAGTAGATCCAAATTGCTTGTTCAAGTTATCGCCTAACTAATTGTTACATGTTTACGCCTATGTAAGTTGGTATGGTTATTTCGTCATGGCCTAGCCATGACCTTTGGTCCTTGTTCCAAGGTCATGAGACACAACTTTGGCTCTAGCCATGGTGGTGGTCTTGTTTATAGGTCATAAGACCTTTTATTCCTTTTAAAGTATAACCATAACTTAGTGACTTAAAATATGTAAATAGCTGTTAAGAAACTGAGAAATATCTCACTCAGAAGGCGTTTTCAAGGCTTGAGCCTCTTTGTTCCTGAATGAAAACGTGATTCCGGACAACTTTCGTGTTTTAACTTTTTCATGAATCGGACCAGAAAGGCCTCTTTTTGCGTGTTTTAGGTTCTGTCACAGAAACATTTAGGCAGTTTTGCCGGAAATCTTTGGTAACTTCAAATCGCCATAACTTTTGACTCGTTTACTCTTTTTAGGTGGTTCAAATTGCTATGGTTTACTTGTTAAGTCCTCTACTGTAATATGTAATAATCCAATATAAAATTTTTACCATTTTGATCAGGTTATACCAAGATATTCACTAGTTTGTTTGTTTTAGTAACTTGTTTCAATAATTCATTACAACAACATCTTTTACTCATCTTTATACATCATGGACATAATTACAACACATAATATAGCAAGAATAACATGTAAATGATATGAACATGATAAATTAACAAGAAGCTTGTTAGGTTTAGGCTTACAACTTTTGGCTTTCTAAGAAAGAAAGGAGTAACAAGTAAGGAAATGGACTTTGATAGTCTTGCTTCAACCCTTTTCACTTCATGCAACCTTTCTACCCTTGGTATTCTTGAAAGATGGATGATGAAGGTTAAGGTGTATTGAGTGGATTTAAACTCAAGAGAAAACACCAAGTATGTTAGGGTTTGGAAGAGTTTTGGTAACCTAAGATCAACTAGGGTTTCTACCTTGAAGAAACACTTGAACTTTGCAAGAACTTGGAGGAAAATAAAGCTAAGGATGGAGTGTTTTGTGTTGTGGTATGGACGGCACAAAGGAAAGGGGGGAAGGGGCTTTATATAGTCTCATGAGGAGGTTACAAGGTTTAGGATATTTTAGCAAGAAAAACACATGTATACATCCTAGACAACTTAGCACAAGATCAAGCCACCTCAAGGGTGACTCCCCCCCCCCCTTATGGCGGTTCACCAAAGATAAGGGGTGAGTTGGCTTGGTCTTGATATTATCCTAAGATATAAGATGTATTTTGACTCCGGGAAATGCCAACCGTAAGTGATTAGGCCTCAAAACGTAAAACCGAGCGTCGTAAAATTATGAAACTTTAAAGTATTGTTAGACATGTCCATATGACCTATAATAAAATATAAAATGAGTGGTAGGTTCCATTTGAGTGGTAAACCCTGCTAAAAACTGGAAACACGGGTCGAAAACGCGTAATACGTAAAATGTACGAATATTGCGTAAAATTGAGAAAAGTAAAATGTTACTTTTCTAATATGTTATAAATGATTTAAAATGACTTATAATGTCTAGACTGGGCTCAGTCTAGTGTCGGTTGGTATTAAATGTCTTTTAGACATCAAACCGTAAGCCTAAAAATCACGAAATGACTTATAACATCAAGGGATGATTTTTGGTCAATGGAGGAGGGAAAAATATGTTGACTTATTCTAATAAGTTGAAAACTCAAATCGTCTTAGAAACGCGGTGCAGGTATAGGCTAGGGTTACGGCTGAGTAAAAACGCGTAAAACTGAAAATTCCAGTTTTTCACGGCCGAGGTTTATTCTGGTCATATTTTTCTCAGTCATGATTTATTCTCAAATAAATCATGAGTGTGTTAAACATTTTTCTGATGTGGGGTCACCTGACGGGATCAAATTTCGTTGTGCGTGGAATTTTTGAATGACGTTTTACCCTAAAACGGGTAATTCCTTAATAACTTTCACGAAAATGATCTGACGAATGTCAAACATTTAATTTTCCGTGGAAATGATTTATCACTCGAGAATATCAAATAAAAATCAACTTTCGGGAAAATTTCGGGAAAAAATGAATAGTAAAAGTGAATAGTGAAATTTTCCGGGAATAGTAATTATCCTGAAAAATGCGAATTGTTACAGTCTCTACCCCTTACGGGGAACTTCGTCCCGAAGTTCTGTGTGTGTTATACGTTGGAGTGGTGTCGATGAAGAGGTGTGGTTACTTATGAGAAGTTTGTTTCTAAGAAAACCTACAGGTGACTGCTCCCAGCATAACATGATCCCTCCTGAATTAGACATAGGTGATCAGGCTATGTATAATTTAGGACCGATAATGTGATGTTCGGTTTAGTCACGTAGTAATGTGTTTCTTAAAAGTTTTAGATGGTATTCAATCTTGTAAAGCTGATGAGGTTGCTTATGGTGTAACTAAGGATGATTTGAGCTTTAAAAGTGTATCAAGATCAGAAAGTGAGCTTGTGGGATTAAGTGTTGTGAAGATGATGATGGCGAGAAGGTTAAGAAGGTTTGTGTTCTTCATTTTGGTATGTTGAGATTTAGTGGTTTGTGATGAAAGTTGGAAATGAAGGCATGATATTGATTTATAGGGTGGTATCAACGAAGTGATTTTTCTAAGATGGTGGTAGAATATCTTGGAGTAAAATGATGTGAAACAATAAAGTGATAACAAATTAGCTTGAAGTAAAATTTGTTGGATGGTTTATAAGATAACTGAGTAAATCTTATAGAATGGTAATAGTCTACTAAACAATCAAATTGGTTTGGAGATAGGAAGTACAATAGATGAGAATTATCACAAAGAGCTGTTTATTGAACATCAAATATTCTTAAGTCATAAAGTTCCCATTACTAGGGATGACATACACGTAGTACAACGTAGTGCATAAATAAATATGACTGCTAAGTTCTAAACTTCATTGTTCTGCAGCGTTGTTGAGATTCTGATAAGCTTCTTCTTCTCTTATCATATATGCTTTCCATTGGATGTCTTCAACTTGTTGGCCTTGGCTGTTGGGGACATCTGTTCCTGTAATGACCACTTTCTCCACAACCGAAGCATATAACTATTGGTTGTGCGTTGCTACCGGTAGCTACAGTCTTGGCTCTACAATTCTGGGCGAGGTGTCCAGTGTTTTGACAGTTGCTACACTTAGCCGGGCAAGGACCAGAGTGATGGAAATTGCACTTAGTACACTGTGGTTGAGTCCCAGAATATCCACCTTTGGTTGGTGCAGCAACATAAGTCGTTGCAGCCCCTTGTCTTTTGTTTTGCTGGTTATGATGGTTGTTGTTGTTGTTGTTGTTGTTACTTCCATGGTTACCATCCCATGGTCACTTGTTGTTGTTGGTTCTATTGTTATTGTTGTTGGAGTTGTTGAAGTTTTGTCTTTGGGTTTCTGCTGTCTGAACCACCTGATCCATGAGGCTGCGAGACATCCGCATAGCCTCGTCAAGTGTTTTGGGACTAGACGTAATCATGTTCTCTTGTATGTTTGGTGGGAGTCCCCAGATATATTCTTCCAAAAGTTTCTCATTTGTCGAAACCATCGTTGGGCATAGTATCCTCAATTCATGGAATCGGCGGTTGTAACTCAGGATGTCAGTTCCTTTAACCGCATGGTTCCAGAATTCTACTTCTGGGTGACAACATGGTTCCTTTAACGGCATTTCACTGTGAGGGTAATACTCTTTCTTCATGTTATCCCTAGAAAGCTTATAATCATTTTGGATGTCCATTGGTTGAGATACTAAATTCCACCATGATAATGCTTCATCCAATAGTGGACCGGTGGCATATTGGACTTTCTCATTCTCGGTGCATTTGTTGATCAATACTACTAACTCCGCTTTTTCAAACCAGGGGTTAAAATTTACGGCTCCATTAGTACCTTTGTAATTGGTGGGTTGGCAATTTAAATAACCGTTGAATGTGCAGCTCTTATATACCGGATCAATATTTATTACTGGAGGACCGGATGGGTTCGGTCCTCTGGTATTGATGGTAGTTGCAGTAACTCGAACAGCTTCAGCAGTTCTTGCAGTTTTAGCAGTTCTAGTAGCTTTAGCGGCTGTTGCGGCCTGTGTAGCTATGGCTGCTCGTTCCGTAATAAGTGCTGCATTGATACTGTCCTTTACCAGTTTGCGGATGGCAGCTTGCGTCATCGTTGGTGGTGTCTTCTTCGTTGGTGCCATGATTCTATTATTTAAAAGGTATGTCATGAGTAGAGAGTTGTGAAATAAGCATGATTTTTGATGGGGAATGATAGAATAATTATGGTTGAAGATTTAAAGGCATAACACATGATAGTATAAAACAAAAGTTTTATTCATACAACGTTGGTTGATTTACAAAATCGAAACTTATTACAAGCTTCTTCAAAATTTACTAACTGATACTTTCAGTTTAGTAATTACAACGTTTTTACTATCGCTAGTTATTACATGGATTTACTAACTGAATCTAATCAGTATAGTAGTACAAAAGATAACTAGTATCATCACACTAGTCTATGGCGGGTTAGAAGGTCCGAGCAGCTCTGATTGATCGGCAACTTCTTGGTTTAGTGTGTCATAAAGGTACGAGTCGATGAAGTTTGAGAGGCTATAGTTTTCATGTTGACTTTCTTGTTGGATCAATGGTGGTCGAGGTACGATCCATAGTGAATGATCCAAATCATCACATGTAGGGATATCAAAGGGAAATGATAGTGGTGGTGGTAATGGCTCTAGTACATATCCGTACTCATTATCCTCCTCGGAGTCTGCCTCAACATAATTTTGTTCAAAATAATTAGAAATATTCATCGCAAAATTAGTTGGCATCGGTTCATCCTCTTCTTCTTCGGTTGAATCTTCGAAAGGTTCTTCTTCGTCATCAGAAGTGAAGGCATTTACGAAGTCAAATCCGAACTCGGGTGAGGGTGGTAAGACTTGGAAGTTATTAGGTAGAGTGGGCACATAATCGGGAGAAGTGGGTACGCACATGATTTCTATGAAAAGAATTTCAATGTTAGAACAATTCAATGTTTATGGGAAGTGCTCAAAATGTGAGAAATGTGTATCATAAAAATGTCTACGGGAAATGCTCAAAATGGGTATATATGAATATACTAATATGTTTGTGTAACATAACATGCTTACTAAGTCCATAATCGTCTGGAGGATGGAAGACACGGAGAGCGGAAGGCTATAAAATGTTTTTGTTTGTAATTGCGGTTATAGTTTAGGTCTCAATTAGACCCGTTTCTCTATAACCATGGCTCTGGTACCAATCTGTAACACCCCCAAATCATGGTTGCAGCGGAATTCGAACTGGGTGTTACTTGACGGCACAATAGTCACAATAATAGAAAACGAACTCCAATTGAGTCGTTTTAAAAGATTTATCATTCAAATTGTATAAATATCAGAGATTACAAAATGAGGTCCCAAATGGTTCCATGTTTACAATTTATATTAAATGAGTTTTTGAATGATAATAAAATTTATAGCCCTCTTGAGTATCCGTGTCCTTCCGTGCCATCCTTGATCGTCATGAACCTGAAATACATGCTTGAGAGGTCAACACAAAGGTTGAGTGATATTCATAGAGTTTGTTAAATTGTTTGAACACAATATGTTGGTAGTGTGAGTTATAGGCTCACACCAATGTTTGGAAAACAAAACAGGTAGGCTACGTTATTATACGCCCGGAACAGTTATTATACACTAAGCTTATGACACCATAACGTTAACGTGTACCAATATCGATCGGCAGATTTATCTCGGTAGGTACTTTGCTAACATACCTAAATCTCAAATATTAATGCATTTGTTTGAACTTAGTCAATACAAATGGGATTCGTCAATCCCAATAGGCCTATTCATAATATTCGCGCTCACTATTGCTAGTGACTAAATGGTTCATAATAAAGGATCTCAGTTTAGCAAGGTTGGTACTTAGTGATAATAAAACAATCAGGCAAGCATACAATTTAAAAACATTGTATTCGATTTAGAAATAGCATGTATTCCCCCCAAGGATTTGTAAAACAATTAAGTAATGGAAAGTGGGGCTATGAACTCACCTTAAGTAAGATAGCAAGTAATGAATGTAACGGTTGAATCGTGAAGGTTTCTACGAGCAACCTATAATAGAATGTTGCGACTTAGGATCGGAGTAAAGAATATAACGGAGTGCCTATATATATATATATATCTTGCATTTAGTCCATGATGTGGTATGATGTATATTGTATGTCTTTGAAAGAAAAGATTCATGAACATGTATGTTTGGTATATCGTTTACTACCGTTCGGGCTGACATATTTCAGAAGTCATGTTAGTAAGCGTTCGAGGAGCCAGGACACTTTAACTCATAAATCCACAACTCATCTCGACGGCTTACATAATGAACTCCTCACATGAGGCTCCCTACTATTGTAGTAGTTGATGAAATATATAGATATAAGTTTTGATCCGAAAAGTTACATGTCCGATATTTGAATAAACTTAGGAAAGTTTATTAGTACATGAAGATTGTTATTAGGGGTAGTTTCATAAGTCTTGAATGACCATTTTCTCTTGGTAATATCTCATGGTTCCCTTTTAAGTGAAGTAGATCCAAATTGCTTGTTCAAGTTATCGCCTAACTAATTGTTACATGTTTACGCCTATGTAAGTTGGTATGGTTATTTCGTCATGGCCTAGCCATGACCTTTGGTCCTTGTTCCAAGGTCATGAGACACAACTTTGGCTCTAGCCATGGTGGTGGTCTTGTTTATAGGTCATAAGACCTTTTATTCCTTTTAAAGTATAACCATAACTTAGTGACTTAAAATATGTAAATAGCTGTTAAGAAACTGAGAAATATCTCACTCAGAAGGCGTTTTCAAGGCTTGAGCCTCTTTGTTCCTGAATGAAAACGTGATTCCGGACAACTTTCGTGTTTTAACTTTTTCATGAATCGGACCAGAAAGGCCTCTTTTTGCGTGTTTTAGGTTCTGTCACAGAAACATTTAGGCAGTTTTGCCGGAAATCTTTGGTAACTTCAAATCGCCATAACTTTTGACTCGTTTACTCTTTTTAGGTGGTTCAAATTGCTATGGTTTACTTGTTAAGTCCTCTACTGTAATATGTAATAATCCAATATAAAATTTTTACCATTTTGATCAGGTTATACCAAGATATTCACTAGTTTGTTTGTTTTAGTAACTTGTTTCAATAATTCATTACAGCAACATCTTTTACTCATCTTTATACATCATGGACATAATTACAACACATAATATAGCAAGAATAACATGTAAATGATATGAACATGATAAATTAACAAGAAGCTTGTTAGGTTTAGGCTTACAACTTTTGGCTTTCTAAGAAAGAAAGGAGTAACAAGTAAGGAAATGGACTTTGATAGTCTTGCTTCAACCCTTTTCACTTCATGCAACCTTTCTACCCTTGGTATTCTTGAAAGATGGATGATGAAGGTTAAGGTGTATTGAGTGGATTTAAACTCAAGAGAAAACACCAAGTATGTTAGGGTTTGGAAGAGTTTTGGTAACCTAAGATCAACTAGGGTTTCTACCTTGAAGAAACACTTGAACTTTGCAAGAACTTGGAGGAAAATAAAGCTAAGGATGGAGTGTTTTGTGTTGTGGTATGGACGGCACAAAGGAAAGGGGGGAAGGGGCTTTATATAGTCTCATGAGGAGGTTACAAGGTTTAGGATATTTTAGCAAGAAAAACACATGTATACATCCTAGACAACTTAGCACAAGATCAAGCCACCTCAAGGGTGACTCCCCCCCCCTTATGGCGGTTCACCAAAGATAAGGGGTGAGTTGGCTTGGTCTTGATATTATCCTAAGATATAAGATGTATTTTGACTCCGGGAAATGCCAACCGTAAGTGATTAGGCCTCAAAACGTAAAACCGAGCGTCGTAAAATTATGAAACTTTAAAGTATTGTTAGACATGTCCATATGACCTATAATAAAATATAAAATGAGTGGTAGGTTCCATTTGAGTGGTAAACCCTGCTAAAAACTGGAAACACGGGTCGAAAACGCGTAATACGTAAAATGTACGAATATTGCGTAAAATTGAGAAAAGTAAAATGTTACTTTTCTAATATGTTATAAATGATTTAAAATGACTTATAATGTCTAGACTGGGCTCAGTCTAGTGTCGGTTGGTATTAAATGTCTTTTAGACATCAAACCGTAAGCCTAAAAATCACGAAATGACTTATAACATCAAGGGATGATTTTTGGTCAATGGAGGAGGGAAAAATATGTTGACTTATTCTAATAAGTTGAAAACTCAAATCGTCTTAGAAACGCGGTGCAGGTATAGGCTAGGGTTACGGCTGAGTAAAAACGCGTAAAACTGAAAATTCCAGTTTTTCACGGCCGAGGTTTATTCTGGTCATATTTTTCTCAGTCATGATTTATTCTCAAATAAATCATGAGTGTGTTAAACATTTTTCTGATGTGGGGTCACCTGACGGGATCAAATTTCGTTGTGCGTGGAATTTTTGAATGACGTTTTACCCTAAAACAGGTAATTCCTTAATAACTTTCACGAAAATGATCTGACGAATGTCAAACATTTAATTTTCCGTGGAAATGATTTATCACTCGAGAATATCAAATAAAAATCAACTTTCGGGAAAATTTCGGGAAAAAATGAATAGTAAAAGTAAATAGTGAAATTTTCCGGGAATAGTAATTATCCTGAAAAATGCGAATTGTTACAGTCCACTTATGACATTATCAAATTATGCGGAATCAATAATTTGGGGAAGAAAATGATTTGTTATTATCAAAATGAAGTGTTACAAAAAATGAAGAATGAAGTTCATTATATACAGAGTCTAACTGATACTAACTAACATTTAACTAATATTTACATAAACAGTCCTTATACTTTGGACTGTTTGTACAAAATGGTGTTATATTCTATAGCCTCCCCTCAAGTTGGAGCATCTTGAAGACCCAACTTGTCAGCCAGAAAAGCATGTTGAGCAGCTCCCAAAGCTTTTGTCATGATATCAGCTAATTGTAAATGAGTAGGAATGTAAGCAGTATGAATAAAACCATCTTGTACTTTGTCTCTAATGAAGTGACTGTCAATGTCAAGATGTTTGGTTCTTTCATGGTAACAAGGATTAGCAGCTATTTGCTGAGCTGCTTTATTGTCACAAAACAATGTAATGGGGATTTGAACATGAATGTGTAAATCTTTCAGTAAATAAGCCAACCACACCAATTCACATGTGGTTGCTGCCATACTTCTGTACTCAGACTCTGTGGAAGATCTAGAAACAGTTACTTGTTTTTTAGTCTTCCATGATATCAATGAATGCCCCAAGAAAATACAATACCCTGTCAAAGATTTTCTTGTCATAATACAGGAAGCCCGGTCTGCATCTGAAAAACCTGCAACCTTCAAATTACTCTGAATAGGATAGAACAACCCTTTAGAAATTGATCCTTTGAGATATCTTATTAAGTGAAGAGCTGCTTGCATATGAGGTTCCTTAGGAGAAGACACAAACTGACTCAAATGCTGAACTGCATATGAAATATCTGGTCTTGTCATAGACAAATAAAGTAACCTTCCAACCAATCTTCTATATGCTTCAGGATCAGGAATGGGATCACCTTTATCAAGTGACAATTTAAGATTTTGTGGTAGAGGAAAACTTGTAGGTTTAGCTGCAGTCAAACCTGCATCTTTGAGAAGATCAAGTACATACTTTCTTTGATGCAAATGAGTCCCTGCCTCTGTTCTGCATAATTCAATTCCCAAAAAATACCTTGCTAACCCCAAATCTTTAATTGTAAACTTTGTGTCCAAAGCCTTCTTTGTATCACTGATTTCTTGTTGACAATTACCAGTGAGTAATATATCATCTACATAAACTAGAGCCACAGTAAAATTATCACCTTCAGCCTTCACAAACAGAGAATAATCATGTTTGGACTGTTTGTAACCCAATGAAATAAGAAACCTTGAAAGTTCTTGATTCCACTGCCTAGATGCCTGCTTAAGACCATAAAGTGACTTGTTTAACTTGCATACTTGCCCTGGCAAAGCTTTCTTATAACCTTCTGGGGGCTTCATGTAAATCTCTTCTTCAACATAACCATGCAAAAATGCATTATTAACATCCAATTGATGCAATGGCCACCCTTTAGCAGTTGCAATAGCTATAAGTACTCTTACAGTGGCTGCCTTTGCTACTGGAGAAAAAGTATGCTTGTAATCCATTCCTTCTTTTTGATCAAAACCTCTAATTACCAACCTTGCTTTGTATTTGTCAACAACTCCATTTGGAAGATACTTGATTTTGAAAACCCATTTAGAAGAAATAGCCTTTTTTCCTTCTGGTAAACTTGTACATTCCCAAGTATCATTGGCTTCCAAAGCATCCAATTCTTTATCAATGGCATCCATCCATCTAGGATTAGAAGCTGCTTGAGTATAATTGGTTGGTTCAAGACTTGCCAAAACATGAGCTAAAGACCCCACATATTCTTCTGGATAACACTCAAAATCCTGATCCTTGAACAAAGGATAAACAGGTTGTTTGACAGAAGAAGCCATAGAAGCTTTATGCTTGCTTGTAACAAAATCCTTAAGCCAAGCAGGTTGTGTACTAGCTCTGGTTGATCTTCTCATTGGAATTTGAGGTTGAGAAGGTTGAGATGAAGTAGGTATAGATGTTTGAGATGATGATGATAATGGATTAGAACTAGGTGTTTCTGGCAAAGCCTCTTCTGATGTTTCATAATGATTATCATCAGTATTGTTTGACACATCAGGAGTGTTTAACATAACTTCAGGTGTATCACTTTGCACAGGACAATCAAAAACATTTTCTTCCTCTACAGTTTCTGAATCAGGCCAATGCTTTGTAGGTTGTGGAGAAACTTGAACACCCTTCTTAAATGGAAAAACATTCTCCTTAAAGATCACATCTCTACTACATAATACCTCCCTGGTTTCTAGATTGTATAATCTATAACCCTTTTGGCCTGGAGGATATCCAATAAATACACATCTTACACTTCTAGGTGCAAACTTATCCTTGTGAGGTTTTGTTACAGTTGCATAACACAAGCAACCAATGGTTCTTAAACTATCATAAGTAGGTGGTGTTTTATGTAAAACCTCAAAAGGAGTTTCCAACCTAAGATTTTCATGGGCATCTTATTAATAAGAAAAGTAGCTGTAAGAACACAATCTCCCCAAAACTTATCAGGCAACTCTGCATGAAATTTCAATGCTCTAGCAGTATCTAGTAAGTGCCTATGTTTTCTTTCTACCACTGCATTTTGTTGTGGTGTATAAACCATTGATCTTTGATGAAGAATGCCCTGTTCTTTCAAATTAGCCAAACACTCTTTGTTTACTATCTCAGTTCCATTGTCTGATCTTAAAATCTTAGGCTTAGCATTAAATTGGTTACCAATATAAGCAAAGAAAGACTTTAGAATAGACAGTATTTGGTCCTTGGTGTGAACCAAATAAGTCCATGTACATCTAGAATTATCATCCACAATTGTGAAAAAATAATGTGCCCCATTTAATGCTGCAGCTCTATAAGGACCCCACAAATCAACATGAATTAATTCAAAAGGAATAAGAGATCTAGTATTGCTTTTTGGAAATGGTAACCTATGCTGTTTAGCAAGCATACAAGTGTCACAATGAAAATGTGATAGATCTTCATGTTTACAAGCAGCAACATGAATCAATTTTGACAGAGAAGTATGACCAAGTCTAGTATGAAACAAATCTACTGTTACATCACTAGATTGTACAGTTTTATTGACAAAAGAAGATAAAGCTGGAAAAGCAGGAATTGTGGGTAGAATAAAAGGTTTTGTGGAAGTGGAACAAGATGGTTTGCAGATATACAAGTTGTGTACCCCTTCTCCATGAGCAACCACTTGTCTAGTTGAAGGGTCCTGGAAAACAAAGAATTTTGGTAGAAAAATGGCAATGAGATTTTGGACTTTGAGTAATTTGCCAACGGATAACAAATTAACTTGAAACTCAGGCACATAAAACACATCAAGCAGTATTAAGGAGCTACTGATTTGGATATTGCCTACTTTGGTAACCAATTTACTAGTTCCATCAGGAAACTTAATCTTAATAGGATACTTAAGTAACCTAATTGACTGAAAAAGATGAAAATAAGGAGACATATGATCTGAAGCACCAGTATCAACCACCCAATCAATCTTAACATCTAACTGCAAACATTTCTTTAAGGCATTCAAAGACACATGAAATGATACTCTCAAATATGGTGTGCACCCATAAAAGTAAGTACCTGCATGTGCTTTTGAAATACTAGCCACATTGCTTTGATCAACTCCTTTCCCCTTAAACATCTTCATCATTTCTTGGCACACAACAGCTACCATTCTTTGATCCAAATCAGTACCCCTTTCACTCCCAACCTCATTTTCATAAGCAAAATCAAAAGGAGTATCCTGTTGCATGTATGCACCAACATCAGCAACTACTTGTGCAGCCATTTTCCCATTCCTCTTATTCTTTTTACCTTTGTACCAATCAGGATATCCCAACCTTTCAAAACACTGCTCAAACACATGACCATCTTGCTTGCAATGAGTACAAAACTTCTTATCACTTCTGACTTCCCTGTTGTCTTTTCTTGACATGGAGCTTCCTTTAAAACCATTATTAGCAAAGAAAGCAGATGGATCAACTGTAGTATGAGTGACTTGCTTCTGTTTTTCCACTTGTTGCACAATGTAATAGGCCTTATTAATGTTTGGTAAAGGATCCATTGACAAAACTTGATTTCTGACTGCCTCAAAATCATCATTTAATCTCATCAAGAATTGCATTAACTTGGACCGGCTATCAATTTCAAGAAACTTCTCAGTAATACCACAACTACATTCTCTCATCTTTCCACAAGAACAAACAGGAATACCATTAAGACTTTGTAACTCATCCCAGAACTTCTTCAATTTAGTAAAATAAGCCGCAACAGACAAACTTCCTTGAGTCACTTTGCTCAACTCTCTTTCAACTTGATAAATCAGAGGACCATTGCTTTGACCATATCTTTCTTCAAGATCTTTCCAAAGATCACTAGCAGATTGAGAATACAAGAAAGAATCTGAAAGTTCAGCAATCATGGAATTCAAGATCCAGCATGTAACCATATAATCACAACGGATCCATCTCTGACAATTGTTATCAATCACTGGTGGTTTAGACAAAGAACCATCAATGAAGCCTAACTTTAATTTTGCGCCTAAAGCCATCTTGATTGTTCTACTCCAACCCATGAAATTACTTCCATTAAACGGTGTGTTAGTCAACATCATTCCAGGATGATCAGAACTTGCTAAATACAACGGATCATTGATCATGTTCTGAGCATTTGAATCCTGAAACTGTGTATGACTACTAGCACCACCATTTACACCGTTAAGATCAGTATGACCATTAGAACCGCCAATTCCGTTCGCCATTGATAAAATCTTGATGAAAATCAACTTCTTGATTAAAAGAATTGATCAATTTGATCAATTATAGAAGATGATGAATTAGGGTTTGATTTGGGGAAAATGACAAGAACAGAAAACGGTTAGAAAACGGTTAGGATCGAGCTTCCATGAGCTCTGATACCATATCAAATTATGCGGAATCAATAATTTGGGGAAGAAAATGATTTGTTATTATCAAAATGAAGTGTTACAGAAAATGAAGAATGAAGTTCATTATATACAGAGTCTAACTGATACTAACTAACATTTAACTAATATTTACATAAACAGTCCTTATACTTTGGACTGTTTGTACAAAATGGTGTTATATTCTATAGACATTGTGTCTAACTTTTGGTTTGTTGGCTTGTTTCAAGGTGCGCCTAGGCATAAACGCGCTTGAAGGTTTTGATTGCGCATGAGTTTTGGCTTATTTGAAGTGCGCTACGTTTGATATGCACGATGTGTGCCTACCTAGTTTGGAAGAAAATTTAAGTGTAGCTAGATATATAGTTAATCTATGAGTGCCCACTGTGTCAACAATTATATTTGCCAGGTGTAGTATATCTAATGGATCATCACTAATACTTACCGGGTCGTTGACCTTTTACCCAAAAAATAGATCATCACTAAAAAGTCCATTTTTTAAAATACATACGGGCATTTCATTTTGATAAAATACTAGCATAAAAGTTCATTTTGAAGCGAAAAAAAAGGCTTTAAATTTATATGGAGAGGACATATGTATATTAACTGCTTACTTAATAATCATTGGGCTTAAATTTTGATCATTAAAGAAAAACCTAAATTACAAATGACTGAGCCAAAATTATTTCGAGTCAAAACAGCACCTTATAGCTTACATGGATATGCAACATATATTCTCAAAAACTCCTTCATTTTTCAAATAAGTACTGTTAGTTACGGGGTTTAGCGTAACTAATAATTTGACACCAATCTAGTTTAATCACTATAACTTTGTAGTCCTCAACTTACAAAATTTTACAGTTTTCCTTCTTCTGTGTGACAATGATAAACAACCTTGACATAAAACTACAACATACACATATACACAAAGAAACAATCTTCACACGAAAATAAATAGGCAAATTACCTGAAAATGTATGCAACTTGCCACTTTTTCCCATTGTATGTAGCATTTTTTTCCCCAATCTGTCAATGAACTTGCAAAATCCGTTCATTGCGTGTAGCAGTGACTTGTTTGACCTGCTGGAGCAGGTAAAGCTAACGGCCGTTAGGTTTATAATTGCACCGTTAGTCCTTTAGACTAACGATCGTTTATCATGGCTACATACAATGACAAAAAGTAACAAGTAAAATGACTTTTTACGTTTTCGTCCGATTTTTTACGTTTTCGTCAGTTTTTTCACATTTTCGTCCGTTTTTTTAAGTTTTCGTCTTCCTTTTTTTCTTTTTTTTTTTTTTTTTTTTTTTTTTTACGTTTTGCCGGTTTTTTTTACGTTTTCGTCAGTTTTTTTACGTTTTCGTCTGATTTTTGCGTTTTTGTCCCTTTTTTCGCAGTTTTGTCCGACTTTTTTACGTTTTCGTTTGGTTTTTCACGTTTATACACACGTTTTTATACACATTTTTACACACATTTTATTGACCTGTAATCATGGTACTATACTACTATAGTATGTTTCGTCCGTTTTTTTATGTTTTCGTTCGTCTCTTTACGTTTTCGTTCGTCCTTTAACATTTTCGTCATTTTTTTACATTTTCGTTCGATTTATTATGTTTTCGGCAGTTTTTTCATGTTTTCGTCTGTTTTTTTATATATTTTTGTCCGTTTTTTACGTTTTCGTCATTTTTTTACGTTTTCGTCCCTAATTTCACGCTTTCAGACAAAAAAGTAAAAACTGGCAAAAACGAAAAACATACAGACGAAAACGGGAAAAATCTAACGAAAACGTGTAAAATAGGACGAAAACATGAAAAAACGGACAAAAACGCAAAAAACTGGATGAAAACGTAAAAAAAAACGACGAAAACGTAAAAAAAAACGACAAAAACGTAAAAAAAAACCGACAAAACATAAAAGACGGACGAAAACATGAAAAACAAGACGAAAACATGAAAAACCGGACGAAAACGTAAAAAAGTCAGATGAAAACGCGAAAAACCGGACGAAAACGTAAAAAAACAGACGAAAACGTAAAAAACCTACGAAAACGTAAAAAAATGGACGAAAACGTGAAAAAACTGACGAAAACGTAAAAAATCGAACGAAAACGTAAAATGACGAGCGAAAACGTAAAAAAACTGATGAAAACGTTAAAAGAGTGACGAAAATGTAAAAATCTGATGAAAACTTTAAACTGTGTCTATAAAAACGTATATAAAAATGTCTGTATAAAGACGTGTGTATAAAAACGTGTGTAAATATGTGTATAAAAACGTGTGTAAAACCGTGCATAAAAACGTGTGTATAAAAACGTGCATAAAAACGTGTATAAAAATGTGTGTATAAAAATCCGTATAAAAACATGCATAAAAACGTGTATAAATATGTGTGTATAAAAACGTGTATAAAAATGTGTGCAAAAACGTGTAAAAAACGTACTTGAATTTTAAAAATAATAAAATTCATCTAACTTGTTATTTTTTGTCATTGTATGTAACCATGATAAACGATCGTTAGTCTAAAGGACTAACGGTGCAATGATAAGCCTAACGACCGTTAGCTTAACCTGCTCCAGCAGGTCAAACAAGTCACCGATACACGCAATGAATGGATTTTGCAAGTTCATTGACAGATTGGGAAAAAAAAAGAATGCTACATACAATGGGAAAAAGTGACAAGTTGCATACATTTTCAGGTAATTTGCCCAAAATAAATTTAACAGCAAAAAGCACCAACTAATAGGGAAAAATCTTTAAAAATGTACCATACTTGCTAAAAAAATGACTTTCGTGTAACGAACAATTTTTTTTCCTTATATGTGTACTGAACTTTCATTTTTTGGTCTTTTTGATGTACTTTTGACATTTTTACCCCTCAAATTATTATAAATCCAGGGGCAAAAATTTCACGAAAGTACATCAAAAAGGCTAAAAATGAAAGTTCAATACATCAAAAAGGACAAAATAGTTGAGTTTAAGGGAGAGAAAAAAATATTTTTTTGTACAGTACGCGAAAGTCATTTTTTTAGAAAGTATGATACATTATTAAAGATTTTTCCCCCAACTAATAACCTCACACCAAGCGTTACGCCAATCCACTATATTCACAGTAACTCAGTCTTCATCTTACAAAACCACATAACTTTCATTTATTTCAAATAATTTGAACCACTCTGTACTTTACTACATTGGCTTGACCGGGTACCGCGAATTTATGAGAATTTCATAGGACTATTCCATTCTCACTCTCGTTGGTTTGGATACATTCGACTATATATTCATACCGGTTATAAACGCACATTTCTTTAATTATAAGTAATGTATAACGCTTATATAAATGGTTTACATGATGGATCTAAGCTTTTCGAAATTGGTTAGCCACCAACGTATATCTTAAGTTGCTTATTCACGGGTTATGGTAAAAAAATACTTTTCATTATCGGATTCATGCACCGGAGAATTTAGTGGGTATGAAAATCAGTCCTAAGGCACTAAAGAAGATGTTTGACGCTATCCATGTCAGCCAATAATGTGGAAACTGAGCATAGTGGGATTCACTCTTACATTCGGTCAAACTCTAAGTTTTACCGAATGTAAGGGCAAATCCGACTATACTTTTACTGAATATAAGAACAAATCCGACTATACTTTGTTTCCACATTAGTGGCGGGCGTGGATGTGCCAAGCATCTTCCGTTTAGCATTTTAGTGTCTTAGGCCCAATTTGCATACCCACTAAATTATCCGATAAATGATCATCCAATAACCAAAAGCATTCTTTAACAATAACAGTTAATAAGCATTTTAAAAATATGTTCTTGTTGGGGAACCAATTTTGTAAAGGTCGAATCTATCATGTATACTATTTATATAACCATTATACATTCTTATAATTAAAAAAATGAACGTTTACAACGGCTATCAATATAGAGTCGAATGAATCATTTCAGTACCAATGAGAGTCGAATAACCGTATAAAAACCTCCCACAAACTTGATGCACACGGTCGAGCCAACATAATAATCCATCGATCACGTAACGACCTTGACTGCTAGGTGGAAGGGTTATGGACTACTTTTTGTGATAACATTTTGTGTTTGTGCCCAAAAGTAAAAATAAATTGGTGGGTTTTAAAGGGAGGTAGCTAGATGTGGGTTACCATGAAGAACAAGACAATGAGAAAGAGAGTGAGAATATGTCGACTTTTAAAGAGAGAGGTAGATGGTATAGTTATAAATGCTATAGTATGGACGGTGATCAATGAGCTGGATACTAGGTTGTTTTTGTTGGCAATCACATGGATCAATGATGTGTAAATTTTGGTTGCTTGCATTTTGTATTTTTTTTAAGGTGTTAAGTTTTTTTTACAGCAATGATTATTATAAAAAATAAAAAATAGCAAGATGCTAGAAAGTTACGATGGATTATATAACCAATTTATCTAACTACAAAAATTCCTACCGCTATATTTTAGCAATGAAAAAGAAACTAATCGAATGGAATCAAAGATGTCATATTTCCTTAACGGAAGAGGGCTAAATGTGACAGTATTATGATATTTCTAAATAGTCCAAAATATAGTGGCGATGATAACATAAACACGATCTTATTAAGACTTGAACCCGGCCATTTGTCGATTCATGCGAGCCAATCATGAGAAGAAGAAGGCAAATGGGTCTAACCCAAGGACTTGACTATTACCTTGGTGACTGATTAAACCATACCAAAACAATCACACCTACACAACTAATAAGTCAACCCTATGGTCAAAGTCAACCTTGAGGAACCAAAAATTTAATAAAGAAATCATACGAATTATTGGGTACTTATCGTATTTACTAATACGATAAGTTCAATAATTCCCTCAATACGCTTGTTAATCTAAAGTTAACCCATACCACAAAAGGGGCGATAAGTCATAAGGATGGGTCATCTATTAATATTTTACCCCGACACGCTTATTGGGTCCTCATAATTGGGCTTGTTAACCCAATACGTCCGATAATCATGAGGGTCAGACATATTAATGTTAACCCTTCCGTAACTCGACACTGGTTCAATATAAACCAAAAATGGTATTTCTCGATAAACGGGCCCTCGAAACATTTAATAACTCGTGCGTATGGAATTTAATACCGTTTTTATATGATTTCTGTAAAATATTAAAAAATTATCTCTTTTGTTATTTAACATTTTATTTTTAATTTAGAAATACTAATTAACATCTTAACCTTACTTAATATTTCTTATTTGCTAGAAAACATTATATAACGTACTTATCATCGTTGAATAATTATCGTTAACTTGTAAATATGAAGTAACAATTTTTAAATCGTTAGTTAATATTTAAAGTTAACTATATAATTGTGTCATTAACGTTTAATTAATATTTTCGTTTTCTTTTACGGGTTACTTTCCGTTTTGAGTTCACTTTATCAACGGGTCAACAAGTCAAACTAAGTGTCCGAATAATAATAGCGAATCCCTTTTGGCTTGTCGGGGCCACACGGGAGTAAAAAGTCTCGGTGATGCCTGACGTGGCTCAAAACCATCAATAACGTATCCATATGTCCAAGATATCCAAATAATCCGCAAAACAATACTCCAACAATTCGCGGCCGTCTACGGCTCACGTTACCAACCTATCTCCATCAATCTAATTTTCGTCATCAACAATAATAATAACAACTAATATCAAGCACCATGATTGTGCTGAGACCTTCACTGTCTCGGCCCTATTCCTCAGCCTAACCTAATCAACCAAACGGACCCTCTCTTTTGACAAGAACAACAACAACAACCACGACAACAACAACAACAACAACAACAACAATTAGGAAACATAACAAGAACTCGAAAACACAAAAACTAAACCAAACAAATCTGAATCCAATCCTAGCACTTGGCAACCAACCATCCTTATCGCAACCCAAAACCACATCCAATATCTAATCAGAGACTCCTCTAAATCCAAATCCGAGCAAGATTAATACCTTGACATGATCAAACCCACTAGCCCGTGAGTTTAAACTCACGGCACCACCCTATACGCGAGTCCAACGACAACAAGAACAACCAAAATGATACCAAACAACTTATTAATCTTGTTATTATAAGTTTCTAATCGTTATTTGGTCAAAACCCTCGAAACTTGTGAGCTTCAGGCCCACCGTGGCGCAAACGACCAGAAACATGTGGGTTTCCTATCTTCAATCTTCGATGAGCAAGAAAACGAAATGAAATGGTGGTTTTGGTGTTTATTCGCGGCTGAGATGGTGGCGAATGAGATGTTCGGTGGTGTTATATGGCACGTAAAGTACACAAGAATGGAGGAAATGGGATGGTGGTCAAGCTGGTAGTGGAGGTGTGATGTGGTGTACGGTGGTGGTGGTGTTTTAGCCGGAATATGTGGCCGGAAAAGGTTTTGGGTGGCGCGGCTAAAAGAAGAATGAGAAATGGATAAAACCCTAAATGTGTTATAGTGTGTGTACTTATAGGGTCACATGGGACTAGTGGCAAACCCTAGTGCGCCCTCAAGAACTAATTCTGTCATTTCTATTATATTTTTAATGAAACATGAACGGGACTAATAAATCGCGTTATAAATATTTCCCAAGCCTCCGAAATTATTCCCATTAACTTTAAAATCATTTTTCCATGAAATTTGACTATAAATACTTATATCTTTATTTTCCATCGTCCGATTAACTTAATATTTATATTTTAATTCATTTTTGTGCCAGGTCGCGCGTGAGATATTCTAGAATACGACAAATACTTAAAAATTTAAATAAAAGTATATAAAAGGAAATATATGAGAATCCTAAATTTGCCAGTTGTCACATTAGTTGAATTAAAAACCTTGTGTTCATGTTCGTTTACATAAAGTGTGACTGTAACACCCCCAAAATTTGATACAGCGGAAGACTCAACAAGCTTTCGGGGTGCTACGGGGATTGGTATCCAACACAAGACAATATAGAACGAGATAAAGTAAACATAATAAAAACACAACCAAAACGGGGTTTTAAGGTTTACATTTATCCCAACATCATTCAGAGTCAGGCCCAAAATAAAATAACAATAGGTCCAAATTTAATTATCAGAGTTTAGAAAAATAGATCCATGAACCGTGTGCCTTGGCCGAGCCTTCCATTCCAAGCATGCATCTCAACACTTAATTACCTGAGAAAACGTGCTAAAAGTCAGCTTTCGCTGGTGAGATCATAGGTTTAAATTCAACTAATAATATAGTGGACATATACGCAAAACGCTTGCTAGCTAGACTAAGGATTCGCTAAAAGCCTGCGGATACCCTCCGCTCCAACATAACACACGGATACCCTTCCGTACTAACAAAACACACGGATACCCTTCCGTACTAACATAGATATTCGGGTAGCCCCCGCAATACCAATAATAACTCGGATAACCTCCGAAATATTAATAACCTATAGGTGCACACTATAGTATCTAAATAAGTCAACCTTGAATAGTACACACAACATATATGTGACTAAAGCTGACAATTCCAAATAACCAAATAAGCCAACCTTGAATAGTACACACAACATATATGTGACTAAAGCTGACAATCCACCAATAACCAAATAAGCCAACCTTGAATAGTACACACGACATGTGTGACTAAAGCTGACAATAGATCCTAGTCCATACACATAGCAAGTTTAGAAAGAATATAAAAGCGATAATAGTCCACGTAAAATGCTTTGCACGTTTCTCACCCCAAGTATTGAAAACATAGTTCAAGAGTAAAAGTGGGGCTATGACTCACCTCAAGTCCAGAAAATAGCAAGACGAGGTAGGTAGAAATAAGATGTATGATAACTCACGAAACAGCAACTACGGACTTGGCACGACCTAACAATATTAACTCTTTCAGAAATCATTTCCTCAAATATATAATATTCCCAAACCCGGACGAGAATCCGTTTTATTTCCGAAAATCCATTTCGTAATAGTTTGGTGTATTTGCGTTTGGTATCCATACGGGTGGTGGGTCGACTCAAAACAAACCAACAAGATCACACATAGCAAGATAAATAAACTATAGATCTAATATTAGCCCAATATATCATTTAAATAAATCGCCAAAGTTTACCAAATCCGTCGATTTGATAATCCTCATATTTATTTACGTAACATACCGTTCCAAGATTACACCCAACCTAAAGCACATAGCACATAATTACTATATAGTATATATCATAGTTTAATAAATTCCTCATATATATCGTCAAATTGGCCAGATTTTCCGATATATACACTCGCAATCTATTACACTTTACATATACTACAACCTATGGGCGTCGTAGGATACGATGCCCACTAATATATTTATTTCGTATAACCAAACAACCCGGCTCAACCTTACGGTTAAGTGGTTATTTAATTATAGAAAACGTCTATATTAGTCGTCATATATCCGTGACAACACGAAAGTCGCAAATAATAACTTACCTGGACCCGAGTGAAAACAATTTCGCCTAACTCAATAAGTTTATCCGTTATATATCCGAAATGACTTTTTATTAAACGTTACATAATTGTCGGGAGTTTCCCGTTTTATAACACAATTTTTATAATAATAATACGTTTAATAATATTACGCCACTTTCGTAGCCTAATATATATCTAATCGTATTATTTATAATACGACTCGTGATTATTATTATTATTAATATACGCGTTTATATAGTTATATATACGTTATTCACGTATATACTTTCGTATAAACGTTCATATTATCAATAATTATTATTACGAGTTTTATTATTCTCGTTTCAATTTTTAATAGTTATTGAGTTATACGAAATGGTCATATGTCCGAGTCATGACTCTCGGCTCATTGTCCAAGTCCAATAATAAGCAAAAGTCATAAATAACAAATCTCCGTCCAATCACAATCTCAAACCACGGGCTACAACAATAAGGTCCGACTACGGCACCCGACTAACCTATCTCCGTCAATCTAACGACCGTCTCACAATCGGTCCCCAATCACTCTTACCAATCGACAACAACTCCACAATTACCATAATCAATATCCAATTCGACCCACATGTATTCGGCCGAGATATCAACAAAAACTATATATACCAAAAACAATAACAAGTAAAAAAAATAATCATCAACAAGGTCCATCCTCGGGTTGGTTTACCAAGCTAAACCCGGGTCTATACGACTCGATTGAGTCACGGTACACACCACGAGTCACAAGGACTCGAACCAAACAACCATGGGTCGCAAAAATAAGCTCCAACGAGCACCAACAAACTGCCCTTCGACCACATGGGTCGCGGCATCAATAACCAAAAGTATCTCCAATCGACCCATTTGGGTCTTCGATTCCCACAAGGGTCGGCCATAACAAAAATAATCAAACCATGGCCAAACTAGCAATAACCAAATAATCAACATGACCACAAATGGTCAACCATCAAGATAGATGGGTCAAAAAGACCACATCGACCCGAAACTAAAAGAAGTCGAGCAGAGGGCCTCGGCTAGGGGTCGACCACGCATCACAAATCGACCAAACCACAAAAAGCCGGATACCAAACGTGATATTCATCATCAAAACATCATTTCCCATTCAAAAACCAATTCGATTCTCCATAAAATCATTCGTGTAGCCACGAATAGAACCAATTCGTGGCTCCCAAAACTCATGAAAAAGCTTCTCCTCACCTTCTAAATCCTCCAAACGCTCGGATCTAGAAAACTACCACAACTTCGAATGGATAACTATAGATTTGGTGGTGTTAATGATGGTTTTAGGGTGCGTTTCTTATACCAAAAGAAAGAGGGGAAAGAGAGGAACAAAATGGTGGTGTTAGTTTTGTTGTGGAGGCTGAGGTGCGGCGGCGGTGGCCGGATTTTGAGTCGGCGGCTAGGGTTTTGGTGTGGGGGAAGAGATGAGATGAAAGAGAGAGAGATGGGTGGATGTTTGTGTTGTGTGTGTGTGGGTAAAACCGGACCAAACACACCTTATTTAACTTTTTTTTTTTTTTTTTTTTAAAGTTATATTAATAATAAGAATAATAATAATAGTAGTAATAATAAGGATATTATTACGGTGGAGCGGGTAACGCGGTTAAATGTAAAAACATGTGGCCCGCACCCGAACTTATTTTAAAACTTCCATATCACACGAGAACCTCTCGTAATTAATTAAGATATATATCGGACTCGTTAAGACGAATCATAAAATTGTCGTTAGGAAATCCTAGTGCCAAAGTCAACGTAGTACCAAGTGAGAATTCAAATATACATCACCGATCATATAATCAAAAATGAATTATGAACATAATTCACGAATTCCATGACGTCATTAATTAAAAATATCCATAAAATAGGTCTTACAAGTTCGTTGTGAAATGAAAATTTCAAATAAAAATTATAAACGAACTTAAGTTGTAATGCGGGTTTTAAAAATAGCTCCCTAAACTGCCGGTTGTCACAGTGACGGACCATAATGTAATTAGTATCCGTGATGTTCAGTTTCGTGATTTGAGCAAAAGACAAGGACCCTTTGAACACACAAAACGGGTACTAAACTAGGGTAGTCACACCTTCACTTATCGTCAAATACTAACAAGCCACAAACATCAAAATCAATCTTAAATCCATATCCTAACAACTGATGAACAAAATCTCATAAGGCTGAATCCAATCCAAATCCTATTTATAAAAAACATCCAAACTCCAAATCCCCGAAACTGAAAATATTGTGGGTGCCCATGTAATTGTGCCATCCTTTAGCATATTCTTTATCCTCTGCAAATAAAAAGGTAAAGACAAGATAATTTAGTTGAGAATTTTAAAGTGTGATTTAAAAGAGTACGGAAAAGAAGAGAAAAAAATACCTTAGCGATCCAGCGCCCTTCTAAACTAAAAGTTGTATCTTATTTCTACCGAGACTGGTATGAGTCCGTCGGCACAATCACCAATGACTTTATTTTCTTTGGGAATCCTACCCCTCCTTGTTCTCTTCCATTCGCATTGGTTCTTGAGATCTACACACGACTTTATGCCACAACCGTTGGAAATGACAAGTGTATCCTAATTTGCATGAACAAGTTTCCGATAGACTTAACACCATTTTGGCAAAGTGGACTAGATCATAAGTGTGCTATGCTTGTCTTTGAAAGTGAGAATGGATCCATAGATTTCGAATATATCGCGTTGAGAGACGCAATTGATACATCGATGAAGTTGAGTTTTGACCCCCCATCTCATGGTCCTCTTCAAATTCCTTCTTTATTTTCAACAATAATAAAATATCAAATCAAAACAAAGATATAATATATAGATTACATTAAAAACAAACTCGGCATATTCAAAAGCAATGATATTTAACAAGAGAAATCAATGCTTCACCTTTGCAATATCATTTACAACAGTAGATTTAAAAGTTATGATATTTACATGAGAATATGTTGTGGTCCTCTTTTAATGGATCTATTGCTATTAATCTTTGGCATGTGCTGAAGACATTCGAGCTATAATTCATATG
This sequence comes from Artemisia argyi, assembly GCA_030686995.1. Lineage (NCBI taxonomy): Eukaryota > Viridiplantae > Streptophyta > Magnoliopsida > Asterales > Asteraceae > Artemisia > Artemisia argyi. The sequence continues at coordinate 225,299,551 of CM060680.1, read as the reverse complement.
CCACACCATGGCCAACCGACTTACTTTTTAAAATTAGGAGGGTTTCTCTTTGGTCAACTAATGTTTCTTTTACTTAAGATGGTCCACTAATATTTTCTCTTTGGTCCACTAACCATTTATAGTTTTTTTTTTTTTTTTTTTTTTTTTTTTTTTTTTTTTTTTGGCACATCATGTACCTCGTACTAGATATATTTCACAAAATCTTTCCTTTCCTACTAAAGAAAATGTAACCTCGTATTAGAGTTTATTTCTTAATTTTTTTTAATTATGAGTCATTATATCAAACTTTCAAGCCGAAAAATACTACTATTTAAATGATAAACTAAAATGAAAATGGGATGATTTGACATACCTTACTATTCCGAGACCGCCTATTTCAACAAAGAGAGAAAACAATTTTTGTTTGTGAATCAAAAAGTAAAAGAATAAATAATAGATGATCTTGGGTAGAACTTAAGACTAGAATCCACCACGCCTTGCCAACAAGGTTCATCACAAAACAATTGGAACTTTCTTGTGCCCTCATAAATCCACTAGAAGAAAACTACAAACACCTAAATCACTAACCCAAGAGGCAAGAGGAAATGCATGTTTCTGGTTATGTGAGAGAGGATTTGTGTGTGGTTGTTATGGTTGGTGGATGGGGTGTAAATAGCCATCTGCCCATCTATTATAAAGACAATGAGATGACATCAGCAATATGTAACATGTGGTTGTAGGTTGATTTGTTAGCACATTTGATAGTTTAGGGTTTATTCATTTAAGTTGTCACATTAAATATGTAACATGTGGTTTCTAATAACTTTTCATAATAATCCATTACCAGAATCTTCTAACTCATAAGAAGAAGGAAAAAAAAAACATTTCACTCCTCTTTTATACTACGTACTAGTAACATTTACTGTAATTTATTTAACTCATCCACATGTTCTGTGTTTAGAGTTGCATTTGGCGGGAGATTGAGAGAACTATATTGCGGGAAGAAGCAACCTTGGCTAAAATTTTGTACTAAAATTGTAAAAAGTAAGACAAACATGTATATATGAATTGAAAAACAAGCTTTAAATTTATACGGAGAGGACATATGAATTTGCACCCGACCTCAGCTTTATGTTGCAACATCTTGGATGGGTATGGCTGCTGTTTGAATAAATATTCGTAAGGGTGGAAAATGGGCGTGTCTGGCGGATTGTGTAACAGGTCAGAACGAGATTTTTTTGTAAGGATCAGGTTGCGCCGGAATGTTTTTTGCCCAGTTTTATAATAATCCCCTATAGACTATCGTGCTAAATTTGATTACAAAGTAATGTTTTGGTTTTTGGAATAAAACAATTTAGGAGCTTATATGAATTACGTATTCATTTTTACCACATAGGACCCATTAAGATAGTTATTTTGCCATTAACTTAATTAATCTGATATTCATGTTAGCTTCATACTTCATAAGCCTAGAACAATTCACATGTTGAATCTGGACTGCCCTATAGTTTGAAATATTGCTTCATTTGGCCCAAATGGGTGAAAAGAGACCGAAGATTAAATTTCTTTGTGCAATAACATAATGGTTTGTATAAAAAGGTAACTCGAGTTCATGCAAATTATATGACGTATGAGAAAGATACTGATATCGTACACCGAAAAGGTTTGTACAACATAATGTATGGAAACATGGACGGGTTGGGAAATGGGTCAAAACAGTATCAGGCTGAAATGTACGTATCACTTTTAATAGTGTTGAAATGAGATAATCAAGAATATATGGCGCATGTGAATTTCTTACTGTAGGTTCATCATTGTGAGTAATGAAATCAGTTTGTTTTGCTTTCTTACTATGCATATATCTACCATCCATTTTTCCACTTCATTTTTGTTGTTGTTATAGTGGAAAATGTTGCAAATATAGGAAAAGATTCATTCGTATACAACCAAATACATGATAAACCAGTTGCATATTAGAAAAGTTATACCGCACCCGCTCAGGGTTCGTTCATGTGTTTTGGGTTTACTAGAAAGGTGCCCGCGCGATGCGGGGGCGGATTGTTGGGTGAAGAGGAGGGAGGTGGGGTGGTGGAAAGTGGTTGTTGAGGTGGTTATAAATTGTTGGGGGTGGTTGTTGAAGTGGTTATAAATTGTTGGGGGTGATTGTTAGAGGTGGTTGTTTCCATAATTAGTAAGTAAAAGTCTGAATTTTTAAGTATTTCTAATTATAAAATAGTCCCAAATACATTATATAGTAGTATAGATAGGACTGTAATCCATTCAAAAACAAGACCATGCATGAATTTACCACAAACTTTTAGACCACTCGTCAAAGACTCATGTATGGCCTAAATGAGCATGGTTCACTGGACTAAACCAAAACATATACGCACTGAACCAAATGGATTTACCAGTTTTGGGCTCTCATAGTATCAGCATTAGTCGATAAAAGCGAAAAGAAAGTCACCTACTTGGGAGTGAGTACTCCAATCTATTCAAGACTAGTCAATTGTTGCAGGATCTCATCTTGGTAACAAGCACACACAAACAAACGACACATATTTAAGATAGGCAACTGACTTCAAATCATATAAATACAAACCTATTTGTTCATGCAACATACTTGGAAGTGGAACCATATGCAACTCTGATGAGTATCTAAAAGCAAGTCACAGTTGAAAAGGTACAGCACCTATAAAAGCAACTCACTGGGTGACACATGCATGTGAATGTAAACAATCTCTTAAAGATCACAAATCACGAATTTTATATGCTACAATATGAGAACACAAATCACAAAGCAAAGTATCTCGGTAACCGCAGCAACATGAAGATGAAGACCACGACGACATGACTGACTTTCAGACCAATAGCAATTGCTGGACAACTCTGGACCTTCTTAAACTTGTCGTAGTACTCACTGGAACAGTAGATACATAAACACATTAAAAAAATAAATAAATAAATAAATAAATAAATAAAAAACACGGATGTCCATGTGCTTCATTATAGCATAATATAAATTAGCAAGATTATAGACAAACGAGAAAGTAAACTGGAAAAGAAATAAATTGACTAGAAAGTATTTCCGCTTTACATTATAGGGACTCTAAGCATGCAAAAACATAACCTAATATTATGTGGTCCAGTCTACGAAAAATCAATATAGATCTTCCCATCTGACCCTGTCCAAACTATAATAAACGACCCTTTACCTTTTAACCCCACCCATGATCTGACAGGCAAAAAGAGACAAACAACCACTTCCCTCTAAAATTAATACCAAACTGACCCACGATCTTACCACCATTACAATTTTTAAACATCAAACCAAGTCTCACATTTTCAAAAACGTATTTCCCTCTCAAATTGCCTTCCAAACACCACAATTAAACATCGCAAAACTCATTACAGGGTCTTCAAATTCCACTTCTGAGTTAGGCCACTGGAGAGATGGTTCAAACACCATTCATTCCATGATCAGCCAAACACTCTTCAAAGTAACCAAAATGAAATCCAGCCATCTTAACAAGATTTTTACCAGCAAAGAAATATATAACCAAAATGTAGGCTTGTACACTGTGAAGGGTAATGGTTTGGCGGATGGTGTATGATGGATTGAATAGAGAGGAATGAAAGATGGTCCTTCTTGGTCTTTCCAACGCATCATCAAGGATTTAAGGTTGGTCTTCACTCAAGGAGTGCGTTCCCATGTACCTGAAGCCATTTATGAGATGGAAATGTAGGGTGCATGGCATAGCCCTTGTAGTGGAAGGGAAATGGGCTCCTAGTGAAGCCTCTTATCTTTTCTACCTAGATCATTGTGGGTGGCTGGTTGAATGATCTTGGTGGGAAGATATAGAGGAAATGTAGCTAGATGGCGGGTGCTAAAAAGGTAATTTTCAGCTGCTTAGTTGGTAGCAGCAGTGTTTGAAGTGTATCTCTGTTAGGCAGAATTGCAGATCTTAGTAATGTTTGGATAGCAAAATTCTGTAATAGGTTGATGTTTCATTTGATGTATTTTGTCATTGGGATTGTCCAATGTGACAGTGAGATACTTATATTGTACATATGGTTGATGTTAATATAAATTTACCTTTGCACCAATATATATATATATATATATATATATATATATATATATATATATATATATATATATATATGATGACGTATAGCCTATATTTGGGCCGCAAGCCCAAATGATAAACATTACTTACACCTAAGCCCATCACGAATGGGCTACCATGACAATGGTATGGGCCGTAGTATCAACGCTTTGGGCTCATGAAGCTCAAAGGCCCAATCTAACCCACCGGGTACACGATAAGGATTATCTATTCAAGGAATAGATATCCTTACCTTGGATAAGCACTATGCGTGCGAAGAGTAAGGAGCAAGAAACACGGTTTCTTAGCCCCTATATATAGAATCATACGATTCTCATTCAAGGTACGATTTACAAAATCCCTAACTCTTCAACTAAAAACCTAATTCGATTACTTACTCTCACGCCGGAGTCTAATCGGGGGAGACAATCCCTCGATAAGCCTAACGGTGTTGTTCTATTTTTCTTAATACGCAGGTAACAAAGTGCTAAAGAACGAATTGATATAAGAGCAAAGCCCAACAACCAGGTACGCCCAACTTTTGTATCAACAAGTGGCGCCATCCGTGGGACCCTACAACGAACTAGAATGACAAAACACATGAATTTGAGCCAGCGGACTCCGCAGTCAGAAAAGCGTGACCATCAAAAGAAGAATCGACAAGATTCGACCTCTAAACAGGTTGCTGGGACAACCAGCGCACCTGATCACCAAGGGGCAGGAACAACCCAGCCCCTTCCAACAATGGAACTACCTATAGTCTCTTCAGTGGTCCCAAACGTTGAAGAACTCCAACGCACCCTCTTCACCACTCCTCATCAGGCTACATCCACAGTGAACAACACTGCGCCACCAGGCGCGCCTGAACGAAACAGGGCGCCCCATACTGAAGCAGAAATTCTTGCAACAACTGAGGACGTACCCGATCTAACTTTGGGAAACTTTGTATCCCAAAATTATGAAACCCTAACGGCCCTCATGCAGGAAGAGGCGGCAAGAAGAGCAGGTGCGGATCTGCAAACCCGACTTAATTTTGGTCCAGAACGTGAACCATCACCACCACGTCACCCACGAGGAAGACGTACAGAACGTCCCAATGTCCTTGACAGGTTGGGTACGGTATCCGACTCACAAAACTCTGGAGACAGCGGTAGGCGCACCAATGTCCATTCCAGACTTGGCAGTCGGGGAATACATGATCGATTAGGCCCTCAACATTCGCCAAGCCAAGGATCGTCCAAGCCCGGAAGTAGGCGGGTCCAAGATAGATTGGGGAGAAGAAGATCCCCAAGCAGAGATCCCTCAGGCTCCTCTTCTGAAAGGAGCAGGCGCAAGCGCCGAAGGAGAGATTATCCTTCTTCCAGCGATTCCTCGGACAACGAGGATAAAGAAACAGGGCACTGGAAATCAAAAGGAAGACGTCGCGAGGAAGAGAACGAAGATATGTCTCTCCCATGGCGACGCCAAAAAATTGATGCGTTTACACGTCGCATAAGTGATTACTCAGATGACAGGCGCAGGCGCATGCCCGCTAATGTGAAGACATATGATGGAACGGGTGACCCGGATGATCACCTAAAAATTTTTGAGTCAGCCGCAACTATCGAAAATTGGCCACAGCCTGTGTGGTGTCACATGTTTAATTCCACATTGGTAGGGAACGCGCGCACATGGTTTAGCAAACTCCAACGTAGGAGTATAGACGGCTTTGATGAATTACGGAAAGCGTTCCGCCACAACTTCACCCAGCGAAAGAAGTGCGCTAAAGATCCCGTGGAATTGGCAAGGGTGAAGCAACGTCAAGGGGAATCAACCAGCGCCTTTATGGAACGCTTCAAGGATGAGTGCATACAAGTCAAAGCATGTCCCGAAATCCTAAAAATTTCAGGGTTCATGAATGGAATTAATAATCCAGAACTAATCAGGAAACTTAATGACAGAGTTCCACAATCTTTTGACGAGCTAACAAAGCGCACCCGATCCTTTATACAAGGAGAAGCAGCTGCTGCGGACAGTAAGAAAGGATATCCAAATTATAGGCAACAAGAACAGCCGCGGAAACAATCCAATGATCAAAACAACAACCGCAGCAGGAATTATCACAGAGGAAGAGACAACGACAAATATACTCCTCTCACAAAAACTCCGAGGGAGATATTTGCAACAGAAGGCGCGAACTTCCCAAGACCACCGCCAATGCGCACGGCAGAAGAAAAGCGCCTAGGTAGTGGATACTGTGAGTACCACGGCCAAAAGGGTCATACAACCAACGAGTGCGTCCAACTGAAACAACTAATCGAAAAATTAGTTAGAGAAGGAAGGATGGACCACCTCGTCAAAAACATCAAGGAAGGAAAAGAGAGACAGAAAAATGGAGGCAAGAAAGAACCTCCAAAGGAAAAGGCTGAAACTATATACATGATACAATCATGGCAGCGCAAGATAAAGCAAAAAGTCAGTCAAAACTTCTCTCCAGAAAAAGAGATATCCTTCCCTACAATAGCTGCGGACAACACAGTTGTAGAACCTTTGACCATTGAAATACATGCAGGGGGACACGACATCCACCGCATGTATATTGATGGAGGAGCATCCGCAGACATCATGTATGATCACTGCTTCAAAAGGCTGCGACCTGAAATCCAAAGTCAGTTGACACCAGCTACAATGTCACTAACAGGATTTACAGGAGAAAAGATTTGGCCCATGGGGCAGTTACGCTTATTGGTGGTCGTAGGAGATGAGCAACACTCAACCGCGGCATGGATAAACTTTATGGTAATCAAGTCTCCTTCACCATACAATGGTATAATTGGAAGACCAGGAATATCATCCATGCGCGCAGTACCATCCACAGCACACGGAATGCTTAAATTCCCAGTTGAAGGAGGAGTTGTCACTCTCTATAACACAACGGTACCACCAAGAGAATGCATCGCAGTGACAACCGAAGCGGAGACTACTCCAGAACAGCGCACGGAAAAATCGCCAAATTTAAAGGTCGCTATTCACCCAGATTATCCGGAACAACAAGTTTCGATTGGAGGATCTTTATCTGACAAAGGTAAAGCAGCCGTATGCGCACTCTTGCAAAAGAACCTAGACATCTTTGCATGGGAACCAAAGCATATGACGGGAGTACCTCGCTCTATCACAGAGCACAAGTTACAAATCCGACCAGGATACCCTCCAATACGGCAAAAGAAACGCGGCCAAGCCTCAGATCGTGCAAAGGCTATTTTGGAGGAAGTACACAAGTTAGTGGATGCGGGCATCATGCGCGAAGTGTACTACCACGACTGGCTTTCTAACCCAGTTATGGTAAAAAAGAGCGATGGCAGTTGGAGGATGTGCGTGGACTTCACGGACCTCAACAAAGCATGCCCGCAGGACTGCTATCCATTGCCAGAGATAGACTGGAAGATCGAATCCTTATGTGGATACCCCTTCAAGTGCTTCCTAGACGCATATAAAGGGTACCACCAGATCCAAATGGCAGTGGAAGATGAAGAAAAAACAGCTTTCCACACCAGTCAAGGGGTATACTGCTACACAAAGATGCCTTTTGGCTTAAAGAATGCAGGCGCGACATACCAACGGCTGGTGGATACAGCTTTCGAAAAACAAGTAGGCCGCAACTTGGAAGTTTACGTTGACGACCTTGTTATAAAAAGCCATACAGAGGACGAATTGGTGCGCGACATCGAGGAAACATTCCAAACGTTGGGGCGGATAAACATGAAACTGAATCCCAAAAAGTGCACCTTCGGCGCAACTGAAGGCATGTTCCTCGGATACTTAATAGAACCCGATGGAATCAAACCATGCCCAGAGAAGACGAAGGCTGTTATTGATCTCCCCTCCCCGCGCACACTCAAAGAAGTCCAGTCACTGAACGGAAAGCTGGCAGGACTGAACCGCTTCTTATCTAAGTCAGCAGACAAATCCCTTCCCCTCTTTAAAACACTCACGAAGTGCACAAAAAAGGGAGACTTTCGCTGGACCAACGAAGCGGAGGAAGCTTTCCAACAACTCAAACATCATCTGGCATCTCTTCCCAAACTAGTCGCACCACGACCAGGGGAAGAACTAATCATGTACTTATCAGCAACTCATGGAGCAGTCAGCGCAGTACTATTGACAGATAGAGACTCCGTCCAGACACCCATATACTTTGTAAGCAAAGCCTTAAAGAAAACAGAGGTTAACTACAGTGCCATGGAAAAGCTGGTCTTGGCTCTAGTGTTCGCCGCAAAAAGACTGCGCAGATACTTTCAAGCGCATCCAATTGCGGTCATCACTGATCAGCCAATTAAACAAGTTATCTCCAAACCAGACGCATCAGGACGCTTACAAAAATGGAGTATCATGCTAAATGAGTACAACATCTCATACAGGCCGCGCACTGCTATCAAAGGACAAGTCTTAGCTGATTTCATCGTGGAGAAACCAGAGGGCGATAGCCCAACATCTGCTACTAAAACGGATCTACAAGAACCATGGATACTGTTCACCGATGGATCCTCATGCGCAGATGGATCAGGCGCAGGACTTATTCTCACAAATCCAGAAGGTACGGAATTCACCTACGCACTACGCTTCGAGTTCACAGCCACAAACAATGAGGCAGAATATGAAGCCCTACTAGCCGGACTACGCATCGCAATCCAAATGGGTGTACGCAATCTAGAAGCAAATGTAGATGCTCGGCTAGTCGCTAACCACGTGTTAGGAGAATACGAAGCCAAAGACGACCACATGATCCAATACCTGGATAAGACAAAATCTTTGATCAAAAACTTTGATAGGTTCACAATAAAGCAAGTACCTAGAGGAGATAACAGAAAGGCGGACGCACTCAGCAAGATTGCATCCACAAGCTTCGCACACCTTTCAAAACAGGTATTGGTGGAAACTTTAAAGAACAAGTCAATCCTGGATATGGAGATATCAACGGTGATAGAAGAACAAGATCCTACGTGGATGACACCTATCATCGAATTTATTAGCAAGGGAATCCTACCCCAAGATAATAAAGACGCTCGAAGAATACGGTGCACAGCGCAACGATTCGAATTACGCGACAACGTACTCTACCGGCGATCTTTCTTACAACCATGGCTCAGATGTGTCGGACCACTCCAAGCAGACTACGTACTCCGCGAGATTCACGCTGGGTCATGTAGTATGCACTCAGGGCCACGATCCGTGGTGGCAAGCGCTTTAAGGTCAGGATACTATTGGCCAACAATGCATCGCGACGCACGCGACCTAATAAGAAAGTGCGGCAACTGCCAAGTACATAGACCTATTCCGCGCCGACCACAGCACGAGCTAACACCAATCACCTCACCCTGGCCATTTTACAAATGGGGTATTGACATCGCAGGACCTTTCCCCGTCGCAGCGGGAGGAATAAAATTCCTCATTGTAGCCATAGACTATTTTACAAAGTGGATCGAAGCAAAGGCTGTGGTGAACATTACGGGAAACCAAGTCAAATGCTTCGTCTGGGACAATATTGTCTGTCGCTTCGGCCTACCAGGTGAGATCGTATCAGACAACGGAAAACAATTCTGTGATAACCCATTCAAAGATTGGTGCACCAGTTTGAACATAACACAACACTTCGCTTCAGTCAAACACCCACAAACCAACGGCCTAGTTGAGCGCGCCAATCGCAGTTTAGGCGAAGGAATAAAAGCGCGCCTAGACAGGCACAAAGAAAGATGGGTAGATGAGCTCTCGCATGTCTTATGGGCGCATCGCACGACAATCAAAACCAGTACTGGCGACACGCAATTTTCCTTAGTCTATGGAACAGAAGCCGTCATACCAGCTGAGATAGGAATGCCCACTTTACGCACAGCAGAGGTCAACGTCACAACAAATGACGAGGAACGGCGCATAGACTTAGATATACTGGAAGAAAGACGCGAACGTGCAGCTATACGAGAAGCAAAGGCTAAGGCAAAAATGAAGAAGTATTATGATGCAAGAGTCAAAAACACTTCATTCAGACCAGGGGACTTTGTTTACCGCGCCAATGACGCAAGCCACGCAGAAGACACAGGCAAACTCGGACCCAAATGGGAAGGACCCTACGAGGTCACGGACGCGCTCGGCAACGGCGCATACAGGTTGCGCGACATGGAAGGTCATGACCTGCCGCGCACTTGGAACATCTGTAACCTTAAGAAATGTTACTTTTAGGCTACGGCCCTTACACAAACACCCTCACACCCTACGAGGTGCCCAATAAGTGTTTGTCTTTCTTTTCTTTTTTAGGAATTATGTTTTCTATTTTTTCAATAAACTTGCAAGTATTAATAAAATGTTATGGTTTCTAGCTAACTCCATAGCGCACTTTTACTTTATTGCATATATGTCAATATTGTCTATCTTATATTTTTGCCTACATGGCGTGCATGCACCACTTAAAGACCCACGAAGGCATAAAGGATAAGTTAACCTACTAATTGACTTGTTGAATAAGAGGGTTGCAAACCCATCAACATTGGATCACGAATCTTTGCTAAGCGCCTTACTCTCGAGACGTTGAGGTAAGATTCGCATGCGCACCCCACGACGGATGCGCATATACCAAACCCCCAAAGCCCAGCAGCCACTAAACTCGGCAATCTAAGCCTCACACTTTCGCTCATAATTCCACACATTTACCACCAAACACTTTCAAACCAGCAGCCAGAAGAGGAATCTAACCCAATATCATTCCTTGTAACATCATTTTTAACCTTCCAAACATAAATACCAACCAGCTAAGTGCCAAGACCAAAAAGACGGTAACCAACGAATTAAAAAATTACTAGTATCCAAGACCACCAGCAGATTTCTATCCCACAAAGAGCATATAGTAGAACATATATGTATCATATTATTGTTTAAGCGTATACCTTCAAATATCTAAAGAGCAGCAAATAGTTACTATTGAAAACACTCATATACATATTTTAGCAAACCTTCTCATTTTCACCCATCATGTATGTTTACACCACTGAAATTAAAGTGTCCTCATCAAACAGTTTAATCATTTTAGAAAGTCCAACTTTTTAAGTATTGTTACTCAAGGTTTTAACCTGGAAGTTAATCTTATTAGCTTTCTAAGACCAGATAATGTTGCAATCTCAATTTCCTTGTTATTTTGAATCTAATCAAGCTGTCAAAAAACTGTTTTTTATTTATTTATTTTTTTCTTCTCAAATTATTTTAATGGGTGTACACTCAAATAAGTTCTCTTATCCTATAAGTTCGTATTCCTTCAAGTGTCACCAAGATTCATAGAACCAAAGGATTTATGCTAAAATGAGTTATCTTGCAAGTATTTCATTGAGACATTTTATCAAACGGCTTATGTGCATATTACAACAGACTTGTTTAAACGATTAAACTTATGCAAATGAACTCGAATAAAGAAACGCAATACCTTCAAATTATAGTTTTTAATTACATCAGTAATTATAAGAAAACCTTGTATTATGATGTCACAATGGCTGCACCTCAACATAATCTGAAATTGATAAATAATAAATAACGCCATCCTCAATGCAGAGGAAAAGAATTCTTGCACTTTCAAAATCGAGAGAAAATTCTTGCTTTATGTTATTAGTCAAGAAGGTACTGCTAGCTGCTTAAGGTCCTTAGTGGCAGACTAATGAGTCTTTGGTAAGTTTCTTCCATTGTTATATTGTTTAAGGTTATCTAATAAACATCTTGGACCATTATCCCTTAAATTAAAGTTATAATGCAATGTAAGTCTAGTCTTCCCACTCCCAAGTTTTCTTTAAAGTATTTTATACATAAAAAATGGTTCTTATTAGTCAAGGAATTAGTGGATGTTAGACAAAAGGCTTTACTAGTCGTGCTATTTGGATGGCATGATTAAAGTTATAATACAATATAAGTCTAGTGTTCCCACTCCCAAGTTTTCTTCAGCAAAGACACGCATGCAATACCTTGAGTTAATAAACTGAGTTATCTTGAAAAGTATTTCATGAAAAAATGATAGTTAAGAAATTGAGTTATCTTGCAAAGTATTTCATTGAGACATTTTATCAAACTGCATATTACAACCGACTTGTTTGAACATATGCAAATGAACTCGAATGAAGTCAACCCCTGATAGAAAGAAAGAAATAAAGAAAATTTATCATGTAATTATTCCCAAGGAAGCAACGTACAATCATTTACCATTCAAATTTTGTATATCGTGTAATTTTTCCTAGGTATTAAATTACTTAGTGACAAGCAAATAGAAAATTGACAAGAAAAACCAACCAGTTAAAATGTTGATATAAGCAATAACCTCTTTTAATGGTACTACTAAAATTGGGTAAAATCCATAAATACTCAATGTACTCTTTATTCTAACTCATTATGCTTTATAATAGATTGTGGCCACAACCTTTTCATTCAATGTAAAACATAAAGCGTACTGGGTTTTTCAATTTAATATCCACCTCACTCACTGAGGTGGATTATAAAAATTAACAAAATGAAAAAATAAATACCACGTCGCTAAAAAATGGATGCAACAAGTTTCACTACGTGGTTTGAGAGTTTTGAGAGTAGATGAAACATAATGAGTTAGAATAAAGAGTACATTGTGTGTATTTATGGATTTTACTCAAAATCACTAAAATTTTACATACAACCTTTATAAATAATTTAATGGAATCATGATTAGTGAACAATTCAATTAAACGCTTACCAAAAGCCAATAACAACTAAACGTAAATTAATATGTATCATATTATTGTTTCAAGGCTATCTATACCTTGCAATATCTAAAGAGCAACAAATAGTTACTATTGAAAACACTCATATACATATTTTAGTAAAACCTTCTCATTTTCACCCATCATGTTTACACACCACTGAAATTAAAGTGTAAGATTTGTCGCTCAAGGTTTAATCAAGCTGGCAAAAAACTATTTTTTTCCCCCCAAACTCTTTTAAATGTAAAAGTTAAACCTTAAAATAAGTTCTCCTATCTTATAAGTTCGTATTTCTTCAAGTGCCACCAATATTCATAGTAACATAGGATTTAATGCTAAAATGATTGAGTTATTGTGTAAAGTATTTCATTGAGTCATTTTATCGAACGGTTTATGTGCGTATTACAACTGACTTGTTTGAACAAGAGAAAATAAGACTCGCATAGAATGTTTTAATTATTATTATTAATAGATAAACCAAATAACATAACCCACCATCCAGTTTAACAAAAAAACCAACTTAAATGTGTTAAATTCATTAAAACATGACCTGATTGGTTTTTCAGTCATGTATTTAATCAAACACAAAACAAAACAGCTTGGACCATTATCTCTTAAATTATATTATTGATACTTGATGGCATGAATAAAGTTATAATGCACTATAAGTCTAGTCTTCCCACTCCCAATTTCTTCCATTCAAAGTCTCCCCTACTAAAAATATTCTTGCTCAACCCGACTATAAAAAGCCATTCATTTCACCAGTTGCATGTCACAAACTGATAAAAAGCCAATACTTGTTCTCATAATTTTAAGTAAATTTCCAAAAATGAAGTCACCACAAGCAATAATTCACTTATCTTCTTCCTCTCTTATTTCTTTTCTCTTTTACTGTCTCGCGATAACATGTCTTGCTTCCGCCATCGTCTCTGCTTCGTATGATGGTAATAAGACTGATTATCACGCGTTGTTGTCATTTAAATCGAAGATCAGCCATGATCCATACAAAGTTCTAACCTCATGGAACCATTCCTTTCATTTCTGTGACTGGAGTGGTATTTCATGCGGAAAGCGGCACAAACGAGTGACTGCTTTACAACTGGATTCACAAGGCTTAGAAGGCCCGTTGTCTCCTCATGTAGGAAACCTCAGCTTCCTCCGTGAGCTTTCGCTCGCGAACAACAGCTTTCAAGGAACCATTCCGCATGAACTTGGTCGTCTATCTTTTTCTTCATAAAAACAACTTCAATGGAGTCATTCCAACTAACTTGTCTGGTTGTTCTAACCTCGCAGTCTTTTGGCTCGCTCGAAATATGCTAGTTGGAAGCATACCCAAGGAGATGAGTTTACTCTCCAAACTTGTTGATCTTACAATTAACGACAATAAGTTAACAGGTGGAATCCCACCTTTCTTGGGAAATATTACATCAATGGAAGTATTCTCTGTTGTCCGGAACCCATTGGGTGGGAGCATTCCAAATACCTTAGGTCATTGGAAAAGCTTGACAATATTTTACTCTGGTGACTGCAACTTATATGGAAGCATCCCTCATTCCATTTTCAACCTCTCACTCCTAGTTAATTTGTCTTTATCTACTAATCACCTCACTGGTAGTCTTCCTTCAGAAATTGGCAATCAGCTCCCAAATCTTGAGTACATTCAGTTAAGGGATAACGAACTGACCGGAGTTCTTCCACCTTCTCTTTCTAATTGTTCTAAATTAGGATTTCTTGAAATGAGTCACAACAATTTTAGTGGGAAGTTGACAATCAATTTTTCAAAACTAAGAGATATTTATGTAATTAGACTACATGATAACAACTTTCATCGATGCGGAGAAGCTGATGACATGAGGTTTATTGATTCTCTGAAAAACTGCACCAGATTAGAAGATTTGGAAGTTGATAGTTGCAACCTTATAGGAGTGCTTCCTATATCAATAGGTAATCTTTCTAATCAACTCAACTTTCTACATTTAGGAGACAATCAATTATTTGGAAGCCTACCTTCAAGTATAGGAAGTCTAGTTGGTTTGACCACTTTATCTTTAGAAAATAATAGATTCAAAGGAAGAATTCCCACTACCATTGGTAAACTTCAAAAGCTACAAGTTCTTGCTCTAAATATCAATCAATTTTCAGGGCCTATCCCTAATGCCATTGGGAACTTATCATTGTTGACTAAACTTTATTTATATTCCAACAAATTAGAAGGCCATATTCCATCAAGCCTTGGGAATTGTACAAAACTTAATGAGCTTTACATGACAGACAATAGACTCACTGGTAAAATACCCAAGCAACTTCTTCAAATTCCATCACTAACTGTTGGTTTAGATCTTTCATACAACAGCCTGTCTGGTTCCATTCCATCAGAGATTAAAGATCTCAAGATGTTGAGCTATCTGGATTTATCTTATAATAAATTATCAGGAACCATTACTAGTAGCCTTGGTGAGTGTATTAGCCTTGTAGAGTTGTACCTTAGTGGCAACATATTTGAAGGCATAATACCACCTTCGTTCAGTTCCTTGAGAGGATTGAAGATACTCGACATTTCTCAAAATAATTTATCAGGTAAAATTCCTCAATTCTTAGACAAATGGAATTCCTTAGAATTTTTGAACCTATCATTTAATGATTTTGAGGGTGAAGTACCGGTTGTAGGAGTGTTTGCCAATGCAAGTGCATTTTCAGTTTGGGGGAACAATAGGCTTTGTGGTGGTTTGGTTACACTTGGGTTACCCAAATGCAAGGAGACGGGTAGTAAGAAAAAAAGGTTTCCTTTCTTCATATTAGTCATTGTGATTGCACCGACATTGCTCATCGTATTATGTTGTGTGTATCTTTTGTGTAAGAAGAAACGCAATAGTCAACCATCTCAGTCATCAGGGAGTGAACTGTTCACGAAAGTTTCATACAATCAACTTCTCAAGGCTACGGATGGGTTCTCTACAGCAAATTTGATTGGCGAGGGTGCGTTCAGCTGTGTTTATAAAGGGATCCTCGATTCTGATGATGACAAATCTGTTGCAATCAAAGTTCTACGTCTTCAAAACCCAGGAGCTCACAAAAGTTTTCTAGCAGAATGTGAAGCTTGGCGTAATATTCGACACCGTAACCTGTTGAAGATAATAACTTCATGTTCAAGTGTAGATTTCCGAGGAAATGATTTTAAAGCTTTGGTTTACGAGTTTATGCCCAATGGAAGTGTACATGATTGGCTTCATTCAAGCGCATATACATCGAAACTGAACCTTCTTCAAAGAATAAATATTCTTAGAGATGTTGCCACTGCACTCGATTATCTTCAGAATCGCTGCCAAACAACGATTGTTCACGGTGACTTGAAGCCAAGTAACGTTCTACTTGATGATGATATGGTGGCTCATGTTGGAGACTTTGGTTTAGCTAGACTACTTGGTACAGGCTTAAACCAAAACAGCTCAACCGGGGTTAAAGGCACAATTGGTTATGCACCTCCAGGTAATTCCACTTTTATTCCATGATGCTTATATTTATTTCCAGGTTAAAGTTTGTAAATTAATTAATTGTTATTCATTTGTAGAGTATGGTATCGGGAGCGAGATGACATGTTGTGGGGACGTCTACAGTTTTGGAATGTTATTACTAGAGGTGATGACCGGGAAAAAGCCGACAGACGACATGTTTAACAATGGTCTTAGCCTTCATAAATTTGCTTACATGTCATTACCAGATCAAGTAATCGATGCCATTGATAATGATGCAATTGTGTTGCAAAGTACGGAAGCGAATGCAAAGAAAGTGGAAGAATGTTTGGCTGCAACTATCAAGATTGGAGTATCGTGCTCTGTGGATTCCCCACCACAACGGATGAAAATAGAAATTGTTGTCAATGAGTTGCAGCGTATTCTCGATGTGCTTCAAAATATATAAGGTACTCTGTTCTGCCTTTTCTGTAAAATCTTATTTTACTTGAGTTTGTTAAAAATCATCACTAAAATGGTTTTATTTTTCAACTCTTTCAGGCCTAAAGCTTGTATGGTGAAGTTGTAGGAAACTGAAATAAGGAGGAGTGCATGTCGTAGTTAAATAAATGTTAAGTTGTTAAAGATGATCGTAATTGTTGTTTAATTTTCTTGTAGCATAAGTGTATGAGACATAAGAGTACGTTTACATTCTTGGTGACGTATCATATGTATCAAGCATGTTTGTATGTGTGGTTTAATTTTCATCAATCCAATTTGTGTTATTGAATTCTACTTAAGTTCTACTTGGTGTTCGATTCCTTAATGAACAGCCTAATGTTTGTATGTGTGGTTTCTATTTCATAAATTTGACTTTTTTATGAATATCTGAATGAGAAAGCTCAAGGCTTCCCCCTCTTTCGGTTTCAAGCAGTGTATGGTTCAATTTTATAGAAAGTTAACCTCATGTTTGGTATGCTGTATTATTACTGCAAGTATACTGTGTTAAAAATGTGTCAATAATGACCAAAGTGTATTTCTGATACCTAAATTAGCTTGAATATTTTGATACTTTTCGTATTCCTTATACAGTTAGTACAACTCTATTTTCATCGAATAAGCATTTGGATAAGCAATCCCAAACTCAAAACTGTGTATTGCTGTTTAGTCTAAGCTAGCCCAAACAGCCCTTTAGCACTTAATGTGTAGCTTTATGGTCATCATTGTTGTTTTAACCATATTTCTAGAAATACAAGCGTTTAGCTTTTTTATGTTATCTCTCCTACTTGAAAAGATAATAAACGGAGACTTTAGCTTTTACCTCAGTCTATGCTGTACACTTACAGTAGCTATTATGTTATCAAACGCTTTGAAAATACGAACTATTGCTAATAACTGTTTATAATTGTTGTTTATAATCTATATGGATTTTATTGATCCTTTATGTGTATCGATTGATTGACAATAGGCGAACTTAAGGGGTTATTCTGGAAACTGAATATAGTGTAGGGGTACAAGTGTAAGTTGTGTAATATTTAAGCTGTTAAGTTAGTTAGAGCATAGTGCTTAGGCAGTAGAAAGGAAAGGATGTTATGAGGCATTTACTTTCAAGCTGAATTACAAAACACAAGATGTGATAGTATTAAAAAAAAAAAAAAAAAAAAAAAAAAAAAAAAAAAAAAAAAAAAGGAGAGAGAGAGTTATTATGTATGTTTAAGTGTTTAAGGTTGAAACCAAACAGTGATTAGTATAATCCTGTCTATATCTTACAAGAATGAAACATATAGTTGAATTGAGTGCATAATTATCATCTCGTCATAGAATAGAGAAGAGAAACAGGATGACGCATGGTACGTAGCGTTTGGGAATTCTGAAAGTTTTTGTCATCAAGTTTTTGCAATGTTGCAAAACAAGGCCTACAAGGCCGATTAATCGGCGATTACAAGCTACAAGGCCCTGGAACTTGGTGAGTTTTACAAGGTAATCGGCCGATTAATCGGCGATTACAAGGTTTTGGGCCAATTAATCGGCTAAAAAACGCTACAAGGCCTCCGACCGCCTCAGTACCGATTCACGATTTTTGCAACATTGAGTTTTTGACCCAAACTGACCCGTTTAAGCTATTTCTATTTTTTTTAATCTTTTTTACATAGCTGCAGGATCTCAATTTTAAGCTATGAAAGACCAGAACCGACATGTTGAACCTGTTTTTTAAGCTATGTTTATATCTTTTTAACATAACCTGAACTAAACCATTTTATACGGGTCGATGTAGCCAGTAAAACAGCTCCAATGGGCTTTTTGCTGCTCTGTAAAATAAAGAAAAGACAAAATAAAATTTTTCGGTACTCTCCATTAATAAGTAGTCAGTATGTTAATTATGAGTGCAAAAGTTCAATATATCAGATGTAATTAAAATTATTTGATTTGGGATGTTCTATGTACCCGGCACCGTTTTTTTCTCCTAGTTACTTTTTTATTTACCATTCAAAAGTAAAATGGGTCGAAATAGCCATCTGTACTAGTGTTGGTTAGTTGTTGTACTGGGTGCTTTTGGAACCTGTTAACATTAACAGATGACTGTGTTTACAAAACAAGCATAACCCATAATGCTTTTAAAGGATGACTCGTCCGATATGGCTAAGATTTCAAGAAAGGTTCCAACCTTGTTCGTGAAGTTCAGGACACCACCGAGAAAAGAAAACTTAACCCCTCTCCAACCTTGGTCGTGGTGAGGGCAGCAGAGGGTGGCGGCGGCTGATGAGAGTGAGAGCGGGAGGGTTAGGGTTTGTTAGGTGTTAGTAGTTGACAAATATGAGTAAAAGAAAACTTTATACGATATGGACTTTTATTTACAGTTTACTTTAGACACCCTACATTGAAAAGCTCAAAATTCCTAAACTTTCATCACTTTTTTTGTTGGTTTAAACATATTACTAAATACTTTGAATAATCAAGCTGATTTACGAATGCTATTGATTGGTATGAAAACAAATACATATTCAAACTCTTGTTTATAGTACTCGTTAAATAACCATGAGGTTAGATAGCTTAATGGAAATGAGTTAAACCATATAATATCTGTAACTTAGTTTAACTCATCCATATTTAAGATTTGTCTAAACTTTTAAGCTTAGCTCAACTCCGAAGATGCCCAATTTTATATTGCACATTTGATAGTATTATACTGATCAGATACGAAAGATATGAATATCTGATAGCATTGTATACTGATCAGATACTTTCCTGGTTTTGCAGCACTAATTTGAAAATTGAACCCACATTGCTATAAACGGGTAAACGAATGAGGTTTTCTTGTTCAATTCACCCGAGGAGTTGCCCTCCCCGGGTAACCTAAACAAGGACCCATTTACAAACTAAGTTAACACCGGAAAAGAGATAAATAATAGAAACTGGAAAACAAAAACAGAAAACTGTGTTGCAACTTGCAACATAAATCTAAGATAAGCTGCAGGTATCATAGCGTTCTTTTTTTGGTGGTTGTTGCCAAATAGATTCCAGCACAACTTCGCCTCTGTTGTAAAAAATACTTGCCCAAAGATAAGGGTGAAAATGACAACAAATCATACATTAAGTGATTAAGATATCAGGCCGGAAAATCTTGAGCTTCACTGTGCAAGGTTAAAGAGATGTGAAGATAAAATATTTAAGACAAATACATTACTATCTGAAACTGTTTTTGCAGATATTAACCATATGGATGATGCCTGTGGCGTTCCTTCTCCCTTGAAGAGTAAGATGAGCCATGATAATCCCGATCTGAAAATAGAGTGTAAATGCAAATTTTGCAGGTACTTTTAACATGTAAGAGCGAGTTCATATATAAAATAAAGGGTAACAGAGTAAATTTATTGGAATTTTCATTCATGTACCTCGAGAAGGATGATGCTTCAGCTTTTCAGCGTGTCCTGTATATAGGAATCAGAATGGAACAATTCAGGTGTTTTGGAACAGCAGATAACATAAACAGATGAATATAATTCATAAGACTTTTCAAAATTGATGAATCTGTATAGTATACATGAGAAAAGTTGATAGAAATGTGAAAAGATATACATTAAGTTCCCTCCATCCTATGGAAATTAACAAAAATTGCTTTGTTAAGATGTCCCACGGCAATTGCAACTTCTATGAAAATATTTTAATGTTATAGTTACTTTCGGTTTTTAGCAACCACTGTAAAATACTTATTTGTCGACTGACAATCACCTACAAATGGGTCAATTCAGGTTATGTTTTAGGGTTTTTCTAAGTAATGTATTCGAAATTTCTAATGCACAAAACCCTCATATACCAAATTATCAAATCAAAAGTAATTTCTTTTAAAATTAATACTATTTTCAAAAAGATCCACCACACATTCAGGATCTATAACTTAATTCAAATATATGAGAAGATAAAGTGTTTGCGGGTCAAAAACCAGGCCCTCTTTCAACACCAGAAAACTCCCCGTCATTATAAAAACCAGGTCACCCGGCCCTTTTGACACCACTAACCAGTGTCATAAACAAATACCAGATAAAATTATTATTATTATTATTATTTTTTCACAAACCAAGCAAGCCTCTCACATCAAGATACCCTTGCCCACAACAAGTGAGGAAAGGAGCAAATGACATTAGATTAATTCCACACGTTCCACTACAATGTCATTACTATTATTATATGATGATTGGTTAATTCTCTTAAACTAGATGTTCGGTCTACAATATTCTATGGAGAGAGGAGGTAAACTATCTATTCTTAAAAATGTAAAATCAAAGTTTAACAAAGGACTATTTAGTATTTACAACTCAAAACAGACTAACCTCTGTCTTTTGACCGATGGCTCCTATCTTTGACTTTTTCTCGGTCCCTCTCGAGATCATCCCTATCCCTTTCTCGATCAGAATCTCTCACTCTATCACGGTCACGACCCTTGTATTTGTCTTTCTCCCTTTCCCTTTCGCCGCGATCGCTCTCTGCTGGTATCGACTCTATATTCTTTGTTTTTTGGAGCTGGTTCATCTTTTATATCTCCCTCAACCTGAATGCTCTCTGTATCATCGTCACTCTTTGTCGAATCTTGCAATCTACCACTTCCTGCTTTTATCAGCACGTCTTTTGAATCGGGATTAACAGCTGCAGGAGACACCTTAGACGTATTTGTATCATCCAGCATTGGTGGGCCACTTGATGGAGCTTCCTAGAACACAGAACAGAGAGAACCTCAAATCATGTCTTGCCCTTAAGTAGAAAAACTAAAAAGTGGAAAATAAGAGGGGATGATTTCAACCCATATATTTACAAACAGTTTGACTTCGGTTAGCTTTTGATATCTAACGAGTAAAATTAAAAACTTTGTAGAAGATGAAACGGACCGAGCGTGATCCAAAGTGTATTTAATTGCTTGCAACCTCTTAAGCCTCTTCAGTCAGTACACTTGATTAAGATCTTATCAAATAAACATATTCAATAAATTAGCTCTATATAAAATTGAAAAAAAATGACATCAAATGTTGGCAGCTCGACGCGGCCTGTTTCACTTGTTCTGTCCTAGACTCATTACCCAACCCACCCGTTTTCCCCATGATTACAGAAAACCAAACAAATAGTGAACAGGAGAGAGAGAGAAAGAGATGTGGACCTTGGGAATGGGTTGAGATGGTGAATCCCATGATCTATTAGACATTGTAAATGATCCGCCTTCTTTGCATACAGGTATATACTGTGCCTTAGGTAGAGTGTATAGGTGAGCTAGAACTCTACAAACTTCATCTATACCCGTTTTGTCGGCATCAAATGCTTTCCACCATGGAGGGTTTTCAGGGAGGGGAACATGGAACCTGCGAGCAGCAGATATACAACTCCACACGCCACAACTGCACTCTTGAACCGCACACATAAAGTTGTGCGCAAACTGTCCAAAATAAAAATATAAGTTGATAAGCACATCAAACACGAGAAAATGTGTGGCTCATGATAAACAAAGATAAAAGGTGTACTCCTTTTCTTCAGAACAATATGAATTTTCAAGTCAAAGAGATATCAAATTCAGAGATGATACATGATACTACAAAATTATTATAAACACGGATCACTTGTTACATTGCAATTTGAAGTAGTTGTGCCTACGAAAGGTGAATTAGTAGCAACTATATGTAAAAGGAATATAAGAACATGGTAGCTCTCTTAAAGGAACAAACTCCATACCTATCATTTGCAAGATTCCAAGCTTCTTGCCTTAACTCTGGAGGTGTCTCAAGGGTGGCGAGATAATTTGAAATGAATTTATGAGGATGTTCAACATGACAGATGAAAGCCATCTCCTACAGTAAATGTCGTTCGGATCTGATCAGATCCATCTTCAACTCCGAATATTTCTGTGCAAGCATAACATGCCAGCATAAGCAAATCACTTCTTTTAAAGGAAGAGAAATCAGCCTTCTAATAAGACAAATTATAGAGCTAATATCAGTAGTAAAAATAGCAGATAGAATTGATTAAATACCTTTGAAAAGGCATCCATATGCTCTATAGGGAGATTTTCCCTTCTACATTCCATTCTGTGGAAAACATTGATGACATGCCTTGCTCTCCTAGGGTTTTCCTCAAGCTTTGAAGCAAGCCAAACACAGCTAGCAGCAACGCGCTGCGGAAGAGAAAAGACAGAACATGTCAGAAACATACAAGTGGATAACATGAATTAACATCATCGTTTTCAAACAAACTGAGAATTGAAAATTTGAAGGTATACTTAAAATGTAAGGGCACAAGTGACATCTACCGAGAGAAGAACCATACCTTCATGTTGAAACGAACAAATGACTTCTTGCAGTAGAATCGATGGAACAGAACCTGACCGGTGGCCATTACTTGCTGAGGTCTGTGTAGTATGAAGTTAAGGGCATTTATGATCCGATTATTGGGAGCCACTGAACTAGTATTAAAGTATCTAACTAACTAATTGAAACTTGCAAGTTTTAATGCTGATGGCGTGAGCCATCAGCATTCCAAGTATCATAGGAATGTCAACACTCCTTATGATATGTACCAAAAAACTAAAACACCGCCAAGCTCACCAAGGAGCATAGCAAGGTCAGCGTCAGGGTATTAGATTTAGCATAAAGTGATATAAAAGGTAAACAGGCTTTTAAAATAACTTCTAACAAAATATTACATAAAACTATGAAAATTGGGAAGATTGCCAAAAGGATACACCTTAAGTAAAATGCCACTCTCTTGGATAAGATCACATCCATATACTCTGAGGGTCGTTTCAGTGGCTTCATCTACTCCATCTTTTCTAGAAGGTGTATCTTGAAGTTGCTCATCCGTTAGATAGAATGTATCAATAGCTGTGTAAATCATAGTTGATGGAAAATCCACTGCAAAATGGAACAAATCAATGTGTGAAAATCATTAGTATTAACAACATATAACAAAATGCCAAACATATCAATTTTATAAAATGGCAAGCAATAATTACAAAACAGGCAAACAAGTTTGCCACATTTTAACATTCAAAAGAAAAGTTGACATTCCCACAGCTAGGACAGGTCCAGTCATCTTCTCTACGACCAGCTAATATCATAAGTACAACAAATAAATTTGACTAAGAAGTAAGTGTCATTTACATAATAGATGTTTGGGTCGATGTATAAAGTATAAACTAACACGGGAATAAGTAAATGCTTACATTCCCAATGTGTTTCTAACCAGTTACCATGACGAAGCTAAGATTCTGTTTGACGCGGCATTCCTATGTTTTTAAAAGGCTGTGGACGAGGTATAATTCCTTTGCTTGTGCATATAAGGCTCAAAAGTTGAATGGTATGTCTGCATACTAATCAGTTCTAAGTTGTGAATGTTATTTGTTTTAAATTAGTCACTCGCTTTTTGTTGTATTTAATTTATTTCGGGTAAATTGTGAAATATAAAAATTAGTCAAAGTATGGGTTGCGATGGACAAGTCCCACGGCCACAATAGATGACTGGTACAATAGTAACATTCAATCTAAGCTAGAGCATACTGTGTATACTATAAACCAAGCTAAAACACATAGCCAGCCCACATGACACGACTTATTATACAACTCAGGATAAAACTGCATCATCCAAATACGAATACCACACATGAGCATATAGGCTAAGTAAGGGGGTGTAAGTTTAAGCTTATTTTAGGCATATGAGCTTATATGACTCTACTTATATCTCATGAGCCCATATTTTCCAGCTTATTTTAAGACTTGTGAGCTTATTACGACTTACAGAAGCTAAACTACAAGAAGGAAAAAAATGAGCTTATGAGATATAAGCTGAAAGCCCAAACATAAGGTTAAACAAATCCAATTATAAGCTCATAAGCTAAACTATCACAACCAATTATAAGGGGATGTTTGTTTAAGCTTATTTTTAGGCTTGTGAGCTTATTTGACTATGTTTAAATCTCATACGCCCATATTTTCCGGCTTATTTACAGACTTGTGAGGTTATTATGACTTAAAGATGGAAGATAAGCTCATAAGGTAGAAAAAAGCCGGATAAAGATGAGCTTATGAGATATAAGCCAAATCAAATAAGATCATAAGCCCAAAATAAGCTGAAACAAATGCCCCTGAGTTCAACATTTGACCTGAGTAACCTCCAATTAATAAATATAATTGGCAAACCCCAATTAGTCCATACTTCTAATCACCATCCCAATTCATGTAACACTAATATGAAAGCAATTAGAGCCTAATTAATTAAACGATAAATCAAAATCATGCCAACCTCTATCTAATCTATCATTTTTATTGAATCAAATTACACAATTTAAAAAATGAAATGAATTGAAGCATAAGAAGAAAGAGAAGGTACCATCGCTTTTATCAATATCAATTTAAAAGCACTTGATAATTGTCTTCACTTGATTAACTCGACCATCGGTTCTGTGAAATGAGATTGAAACAAACAAGAAATGGAGAGCGATGGTTTTGGTGGAGAGGTGGTGGGTAGAAGGATTGGACACAGTCAACTATGTTTCAATGGGATTGCCAGCGTGGCACCTACAAAAGCAAATACTACATCAACTACTGTATTTGTTTGTAAGAGCGAGTAGCTCAAGGTTCTCATTATCTTGGATTGCCGACCTCTTCAGTCACAACTAATTACAATTTACTAATTTGACCCTATCAATTATAACTTTATTTTTTTATTCATATAAATGAACTAAATTCATTTCATTCAAATAATACAAATAATAAAAATAACATTTTTTATTAAAAAAAATATTCTAACTGTTATAATAAAGAAAAAGAAAAATCAATCCTTAGCCCAAATTTAATGTGTGTTAAGTCAAGCCCACTTCCACTTCGCCCAAATTTAACAAAGAAAAAAAATGATCTTCTTTTTCATTACCACCTGCATACACACAGTCACACAAATTCACAATTGAAAAACCAAAAACAGAAAATAAAAAAGAATAGAAAAAAGGGATGTTTATATTAAATTGGGTCCCACTCGTCAGGGATTTTTGCTCGCCGTGCAGGTGAGGAAGTGGGCAACAGCGAGCAACGAGGAAGCAACCCGGTGTCGTGGCGAGGTTCGGCGAGGAGTACAGCTTGGCAACGAGGAGGTTTGGCGAGCCCACACCGGGCACTCTAAGAGCACAACATTTAGGACCCACGGGTTGCCACATCACTTTAACAACCCAATTATAAGCTCATAATTTGGTAAGTATAATTTGGTAAATGTTTTCTGAAAATTGTTTCAAATATATAAGCTGAAAGCCCAAACAAAACCCCTAAATTATGACAAGCAATTAAAGCCTAATTAATTAAACGATAAATTAAAACATGCCAACCTCTAAAACATCTATCTAATATACCATTTTCATGTAATCAAATTACACATATAGCCAAACACAATTTTAAAAATTAATAAATGAATCGAAGCATAAGAAAGAGAAGGTACATCGCTTTTATCAATCAAGTCCACTGCTGTGAAATGATGAAGGAAATAAAAAAAAATGGAGAGTGATGGTTTTGGTGAATGGTGGGATTGGACGGTCGAGATTAATTACAGTTTTTGGATGGGATTGCCAGCATGGCAAACATAAAAGGAAATACATCAATTATTTCTTTGTAAAGTTCTTTGTTTTTCTTTTCTTCTATTTATGACAAATTAATTTGTTGCAAAAATGAACATAGCAAAAAAAGTTAATCAATTAAATATAGGAGGTTTTTACTTTTCTTTTAATCTATCTTAATTGAAATAAATGTGAGCTCAAAACACATAATCTTTCTTAATTGAAAGACTTACAAATGTCTATCTTTTCCAATTACGAGACTAATTGAGACACTTAAAGATAAACTACTTAATTTAGGGCCCGTTTGGTTTGTAGGTGGATTTGAGATTTGGATTTGGATTTGAATTTAGATTTGGATTTGATGTTAAGAGAGATAAAAAAAATAAAATATGTATTTAAATAACTAAATAATCAATTTTTATAACTTTATGTATATTTTATTTTTAATGGGTCCAACTAATGTGAGATGAGATTTTAGTGAGGACCATTTTAATTTGAAAACCCGCCTCACCCCCTTTCTTTGAAAATTTGTGGGCCTATTGGGGTTCACTCCCAATTATAAATCCTTCTTTTTTAAACAAACATAGGTTTTGCATTAATTAAATCCCAACCCCAATCAAAACCCACAAACCAAACGGACCCTTAGTAAACAACCCCTTACACCACTACTAAAGGCCCGTTTGGTTTGTAGACGGGTTTAGGATTAGGGTTTGGTTTTGGATTAAAAAAATTGTTTTTTATATATGTTAGGATACATATTAAGACAAAGGTTTATTATTATTTTAATATTAAAATATATGAGATAGGAGAAGGACCCAAGACTCGTACATAATTTTGTGGTAATAAAAGAGGGGATAATTCAATATTTACCCAATCTAAACATGAAAATGTCATATATATACCCAAAATACAAGTTTTGATTTACAATGCAATTAAAGCATGTTTTTGGTAAATATGACATTATCATATTTAAGTTGGGTAAATATGGAATTGCCTCATAAAAGAGGAAGGAGAGAATTGCTAGCAGTGCGTGACGTTAGGGTGTAGGGTGCACTCTCAAGAAACCTCAAGGAAAGGCTTTTGCTTAGCGGGAAACCCGTATACGACAAAGATGTTGGGACGGACCTATAGCATCCTTAGGTGGTGCCAGGAAACCGCCTTAGCCGTCGATTTTGTTTAGAAATGATGTATAAATTATTCTAGGATCTACCTTAGAAATAACTGATGAACCACCTTGGATAAAAATTGATGAAAAAAAAAAGACACAAAAAGAGATAAAGAAGAATATAAAATCCGGGCAAAGACATCGGACATTAAGAAGAAGATGGAGGTTTTTCAGGGAAGTTGACTAGTACCTGTTTTTTTATTTGAGGAGAGAGAATGAGTCATATATTATGGAGTACTATAGTTAAGTTTGTGGGACCACTATAACTTAAATAAAAGTCAATATTTATTATTTTGGAGCCTATATTATACATAGTTCACAACTCAAATTATCTTTGATAATAATTCCCTTTTTCCTCCTATCTTTGTAAGGACCAGGATTTTTTTCTTTCTTGTTTTGTGGCCAGTTTAACATAATAAATTTGTTCTTAAAAATTGTAGTTATTCTTTTTCATATATCAACAGTTTTGAATTATTTTAAAACGTGATTTTCTTGAGTTTATTAGAGATTGAGAAGGTGCCACAACATTTTAAATGATACTCATATTTACCATTTGGTTTATTATTTTATTTATCAGAAAAAAAAATCTCTCTTCACTAAGAAAAATATACATATTGTTAAAAGTTTGCCATTGCACTCGACACGGTCTTACCCACTCATTTAACTATATTGTGTTAGATTTGACCCAACAAAGACCCGTTGACCGTTTGACATATTGACCTATTGATTTTTTTAATTGCATCGACGAAATGAGGGAACCACTTTAGATTTTCTTATGTGTCCGCCACTGCAAAGATGAAAAATTCTCCCTAACGGGATTAGAGCCTCGCATAAAAAACATGCATAACCAATGAAAGAGAAATTATAGTTTACTTCTTTTGTGCATATGGTGTGTTGTTTTGTGTATTTTAAAACATGCATAACCAATGAAAGAGAATTTATAATTTATTTCTTTTGTGTATATGGTGTGTTGTTGTGTGTGTTTTTAGGATATTTTTAAACGATAAAAAAAAAGAAAATGTTTATGGAAAAAGAGAACATGTTGTAGAGGTTAAGTGAAATGAGAAGAAAAAATAATGGAAGTGTTAAATGGTGACGTGGAGCTGAGGGAAAACCCTTAACCACACCCTCCACATTTAAACCATGCTTTTGCTTTTGAGACAGGATTTGCACGTCCCATCTTATTTGGATTTACTCCCAGTTATTTATGTTATGTATTTCAACCAAACTACCTATTCTACTTTAACTTTTAACCCTTTGGACAAAAACCTAAAGACAAATGCCTCCTAAATATTAGGAATAAGTGGTGGCATGGCTTAGCTCCTAATTGGAATGAACAAATATGTAGCCGCGGGGCACTGTTTAGTTTTTATTACTAGAGTAATAACAATCATGCCATCTTACTGTAAATTCATTTACTTAGTCCGTTCTTGTTAATCACAAACTTGAGTTTTGTATGGGTACAGTAATTGGTGCTCTTTGAATATAAAGTCTAATGTTTTTTTTTTTCATAATGTTGGCTTAAACCGGATCATGTATTAGTATTGTTGTCTTTTGATCCATATGATTATCGAACATTTGATACAATATACATGTAGCCGCGGTTGGTGTGTTACAGTATAGTACTACAGTACATCTATGTATTCTTCTTATATAAGATTACAAGTGTCATTTGATCAAGAATTGAACACATTATATGTGACATTGAAAAAACAATAGATGTTTCCTATAAAATGATATATTGGGCCGAAACAAATAGTTGGCCTAATCCATGATCACTCCGAACAAAAAAATCTATTTCAGTTCAAAAGTGAACTTGATTGTATTTTCTTAGTTAAAATATTTGGTAAATGATATGATGATTAAATTTAATTAGAGGTGGAAACGAGCCGAGCCGCTCGTGAAAAGCTCGGGATCGGATCGGTAAAAAGCTCGAACGAGCCGAGCCTAAACGAGCTTGAGCTCGAGCTCGAGCCTAAGTTTGGGCTCATTTAATAATCGAGCTCGAGCCCGAGCTATATAAAAAAATCTCGTTTGGGCTCGCGAGCCTAAACCTAAACGAGCCCCAGAAATATATACGCATATATAATTTCTATACGTATAACCGTGTTAACGAGCTCGAGCCTTGCGTTAACGAGTTGAACTTTGTATTAACGAGTCGAGCTCGAGGCTTGTATTAACGAGCCAAGCTCCATTTGAACTTTACACATCATATAAATTAGTTGAGCCCGAGCAGAGCTCGAGCTTTTGAGAAATTTCACGAGCCGAGCTCGAGCTCAAAATGTGAGGCTCGAGAGCTCGAGCTCGAGATTTTTATATATAAACGAGCCGAGCTCGAGCTCTGGCAGGCTCGGGCTCGGCTCAGCTCATTTTCACCCCTAATTTTATTTAAGTATAAGTTATACTTTGTGTAAATATGTTCTTACTATTTGCCTTTATGCATGGATTTAGGGCCCAAAAAATGCATTTACATCTCTGTGTTATAAAGTAATATATGAGTACCCGTGCATAGCAATGGGATTTTATAACGGCAGTTAGTTTTTGTGATTAAAAAAAAGTTTATGTGTTATAAATGAAAAATAATAAAAGTTTGAGGATTTGGAGATTAAATAAAATATTTTGAAACCCGGTATGACCCGGGTGGTTCAACCGTTCCATTCAAAAAATGGGTTAATTTAAACTAGGTCAACCCAATGGGTTGGGCTGAAAAAATGGGTCAAATTAAACTTAGTCAACTCTCCGGGTTTGAAGTGTCCCGGGTCAACCTGGTTTTCGTTGTGTATTCATAGTTTCCTTTTGAAACATATGTTTTCAACATTTCTTTTTTTAGTTTCAACTTTTCACTTTTCACTTTTTTGGTTTTTCCTTTATATATAGTATAGATATGTTTTTGTTTTATTCATAACTTCATATAATTTATTTAAATTTCACCTACTAAAGTTTTTATTAATTACCCGATTTTTTTAAGTTGTCGTTTTCACAAATTTTATACTTATATTTTTAGATTTTTTTCTCCACCAAATTTATCAAAATTTGACCAATTTCTTTTTTAATTTTGACTTTCAACTGACCAATAAAAATGCTCGATTTTGCCACGTGTCAAAATAGAACAACCTGGTTGGCCCAATTTTTTACTTAATAAGGTTGTTTTAGCAAAACCTTCATAAAGAATATATTCCTAATTCTTTTATTATATAAAAGATAACACAAACCACAAATACAATCTCACAAACCCACAACTTTATAGTTGATGTGCGCACTCACATACCATTAAGTTAAAAACTTTGGGTTCTATTCGTATTATGTTTTTTGATTGTGTAACATAATTTTCATCAACTAATAGCCTTAGAGCATGGGGTACAATAATGAGTGAGCCTCGTCAATCCGAGTTGTCCATTGCCGTTGCATCGGTTGGTGTAGTAGCCAAGTCTTTCGCTAATTTTTTGTCGCTCGCATGGGAGAAATTTGCATTTTTTTATTTTTTATTTTTGTTGACTAAAAATGGATGGGTTTGTATTTGTGTTGTGTTTTTTGAGAGTGTGTGTTTATGGTGTGTGTGTGCGTGTGTGTGTGTTTGTGATATGAAGACGAAGGGTGTGGTGTGTGTTAGTCTTGGTTTGCAATTTTTTTATTGATTAAAAATAGTGTGTGGTGTGAGCTTATTAATTAAAAATGGTGTGTGGTGTAGTGGTGTGTATTTTGTTGACATGTTTTATTTCAATGAATGAAAAATTAGTTAATTTGAAAAATAAAAAAGAAAATAAATTGGTTGGTCCTAAAAGTAAAGTTTTTTATGTTATTGATGAGTCCCGTATTATACATATTTATATCTCCCATATTATATAAATTATATATCTATTTACACTTATTTACAGGACTTTTAATACTTAATAGCTGAATAATCATGCAGGGCTAATGATCCAAGGAAAGACACGTAGAAGGACAAGGAATGAACGACTTAAAGACTTAAAAGAAAAACCATATAGTTTGGCTATAGACTGCTGGTCTTATGCAAGAAGAGCGCCGGTTATAGGCGCCATTGGTCAACCATGTACCTACTAGTCAACACTAAATTATGCCGGTTTATTACTAAAAGCATGCCAAATACGTGAGGTGAAGCCCGCCGGTTATATGACAATGTGCGGCGTACTTCCCCTATAAGTTATACTTCTCCATTAATGAGCCACTTCATTGATGAGGCCGATCACTTACCCATCATAACTCACCATACCCGTTCATAGTTCGTTCCTAGACCTATAAATAGTGGTCAAAACGTAGTATCAAAGACGCAATTCATATACCAATCTTAACAAAGTTCTAGAGGAAGTAGCTAAGTTCAGAGAAGTGTAGGAAGTGTTAGACACCATAACCACTTACCAGAGGTCTCTAGTTGCAGTAACATTTGATTGTAAGTCTCTAAAACGTGGTTCAATCTCTGTAACAAGGGTATAACTTTATTTCTTACTGAATTCGATCACAATTTACTTGTTTTATACTTGTTTCTTTAGTTTAAATATGAAGTAGTCAATTTATGTTTGTTTAGGCACTTTGGCCATGTGACATGAATATGAGAATTGGATAACACTTATGAGTATGTAACTAGTGTATTTGATATATTACAATTCAGTTAAGTATCTCTTGTTTGGTTAATCATTACAATTGTCGTAGGTCGAAAGATATGATTGTTTTGGTTGATTATGAATCATCTGTCTATAACGAGTCATTACCATGCATGTGAGAATAGGATAGTAAAATACTTGATAACCCAAATTATGATATGTTTCATCCACAAACCACTCTTTATGAACTTGAAATGCTTAAGATTATAGGCCGAAAGGATTCCTTCATATGTTCGGTAGATATAATTGCTTAAATGATTACCCGTCGTATCTTGCTTTTATGTATTGTCTGTGTGTGCACCTTTATCCAATTCTATGATTTGTCTCATTTTGCTTAGCCTAAACAAACATAGTCGTAATATCTTGGTAAAACATTCAAAAATCTTAATTCCAACAAAAATGATTTTAGTGATAAGTGACAATCATTGGAATATAATTTTGTATAACCAACACTGAGTTCAGAAACACTACCCTCCCTTGGGACGACCTGGTCTTACCTAAACTGTGGAAAACTAGAAGGGGGGTTGAATAGTTTTACGTCTTTTTAATTTGTTGTAAAAAGAGTTTTAGTGTTTACTTAATTTTTCAAACTTAGATTCGATAATATGTGATCTAAAGTATTGCACAATACAAACAAATATCAATACGAAATATATAACAATGATAAGTAATGAAATAAGTAAGAGATGGAAAGATCGAACCGCGAGACAAGAGATTTATAGTGGTTCGGCTACAAGGACACCTTCCTTGCCCTACTCCACTCCCCGAGCACCTAACTCGAGAGTTTTCTTCACTATATCAACAAGCTCCCACATGGCGGAGAAAACCTTACACACCAATTTACACACCAATATACACACCAATTTACACACCGATTTACACACCAATTTACACACCAATAATCACACCACAACACCTTCACACCTAAGTCACAACTTCTACACACCTTCTTCAAATCAATCTACTTCACAACTAACTACTACAACTCTATCTTCTTCACACCAATAGATTTCCTAGCTTTTCTTCTTCACACCAAGCTATCAACTAATCACACAATCTATATCTAACACAACTATCTACAAGCAAATATTCACAACAATCTTCACAAAGAATATGTAAATAATCTTGATGATACACCAACAACTTGGATGTGGAGATCACAACAAGTTGTAATACTTCTTGTCTAGGAAGATAGAAGTATTCTTCTCTTGCACTTGAGAGGATGGAAATTGGAT
This sequence comes from Artemisia argyi, assembly GCA_030686995.1. Taxonomy (NCBI): domain Eukaryota; kingdom Viridiplantae; phylum Streptophyta; class Magnoliopsida; order Asterales; family Asteraceae; genus Artemisia; species Artemisia argyi. The sequence goes on along the minus strand of CM060680.1, from coordinate 225,266,188 downwards.
CACTTTGAAACAAAGAATATATACACTAATGATCAAAGGATGAGAGAATAGAGAAATAGATCTAGATCAGAAAGTTTAGAAGTACAAAAGGTGAGAAAAATCTGAGGGATGAATCAGTATTTAAAGGGGGGGGGGGGGAAATACTGTTCTGGAGCGTGCCGGTCCCCTTAATTGTAGGCCGGTCCCCATAATGATTAAGGGGGCCGCCTAGTAAAATTAAGGGGGCCGCCCTCCTGAACGTTTCAAAAGTTTTTCTGGATAAAATTTGCCCTTTTTGGTTGGAAATTTGAAATCATATTTTTGTGGTTTAATAAAGCTATACCAAAAATGATTTACAAATATATATAAAATGTTAAAATCATTTTATATAATGTTATGTATTAATATAAAATTTCCTTTGATCATGAAATGTAATAAACTCTTTGTTTATTCATACCTTAAGTGATATGGAAGCAAAGACAAGTATTAAGCACCAAAAACTTGTTTATGTCATAAGTTTTAGATTAATGAGTTTATGCTTTGTAATCATCAAAACATAGAGACATTGTTAATATGCTAACAATGTTTTAAGACATTATTTATGTCAACAATCTCCCCCTTTTTGATGATTACAAAACCTTAAACTCATGAGGTCTAAAACATAATTTTTAGACAAGAATTTAGAGTTTAACATTCTCTTCTCCCCCTTTTTGTAAAATCAAAAAGGTAAATGCTCCCCCTTGATGTAAACTCCCCCTCATTTGAGAGCATCAAAGGAATGAGCTATGGAAGTCTTGGCTACACAAAATATTTGAAAAGAACAAGGCACATATATATGCAAAGCAATAGTTATAAAAATAGATTCATTCAAGCATCATAGAAAACATTACAATATTTAATATGCTTAAGGCATATTAATCATAATAAAACAAAAGGAAGGACAGAGTCCTATATAGCCTAAAGAAGCACTTGGACTTGCTTGCAACTCATAGTTGATTGTGTTATTTGCTTGAATGGAAACATAATCATAAAGCTTAGATGTTTGATTGAGAGGGATATGGGGTGGAGTATGGAGCGGAAGAGGTGGATCTCACGATGTTGTATCGTGTTAAGGGTGGTATTGGATGATTACGAGTGAGAAGATATTCAATCCAAGAAATATCTTCACTCAAGTAGAGGATTTGTTTTTGAAGGAATATGCAACAAGGGCAAAAGTGAGTGTGGTTGGTAACTTGATCCAAATTGAGAGAGTGGGGAAGGCAATTTGCATAGGGTGATGATGGAGGTTGCCCTTTGTTGCGTTGTGCAAGATGCATAGCAAGGAGATCACTAAGATCATGGATTTGGTTTATTTCATCACGGAACTTTTGCTTTTCCGTGGCAATGTGATGAGGCGAAAAATGATCCGTTTTTAGGGGGTCATTTAAGCCCGAATCCGACTTTATTTGATCAAATATTGCCCTAAATCGTTCCTTTTGTGATTTTAGGTGTTTGGAGAGTGAATTCTGGAAAAGAGGCTATTTTGGACGTTTTTGGAGCATAAAGTGAAGAAAACGACAAAGTACCAAAAATCCAAGATGGAATTACAAGGTGACGGCGTCAAGGGATTGCTCTTGACGGCGTCAGACAAGATGAATATTTTACCGTAGCTGGTGACGGCGTCAGAAGGAGAGATGACGGCGTCAAAGTGGCCAAGATTAATTTACCGTAGGTGGTGACGGCGTCACCTAGGCCGTCACAAGTGGATCTAGGGCGTCCGAGGAAGTTTAAGGCGGCGAGGTGACGACGTCAGACTCAACTCTTGACGCCGTCAGGACAACTTTCCTATATATAGTTTTCTAGTTTTTTTCATTAAAAGAGGAGAAGTTTTGGTGAAACCCTAAAGACGATTTTGGTGCCTCTTTTACAGGTTTTTCAAGGGTTCCAAACCCTTGAGACCTTGCATTGTAATTGAGATAAGTATACTCTTAATTCAATCAATATGTCTATGTGTTGGTTGTTTATCTTTTGTTCTTATCTTAATTCTACTATGCTAGGCTAGATTTTCTTTGTGTTTGCTTAGATCTAATGAAACCTAGATGTTGATTATGTGTTGATTACTTGTCTATTCTTGTTCTTGGATGAATGATATTATATGTTAGGCTTAAGAAAACTGGCAGATCTCCAATGGTAACATGCTTGAACGTCTTAAGAAACATGAACCGAGGCGTACTAGGTCTTTATTGGTTGTATTTAATGCATGAGCCACTGTTTACAATCCCTATAGTTGTGCTGGGTCATGGTGTAGGAGGAGATAAGAGCTCATAGAGTTGGGGAGTTATGTATGCCACCCCACGAATGGTATTAAGGAATACAATCCGTCATCCATACAAGTATAACAAGTAATTGACATGTAAAAGATATCTAGGGAGTAATGAAGTCTAAGTAAACACAATTTCTCCAATTACTGCTCACAACCTTAGTTTAATATTAGTTTAATTTCATTTTTAGTATTTTATTTTGATTGCATCTTAGTTTGGGTTAGTTGATTAGCAACTAATTCCGCCCACTCCTTCAAAACCCGAGATTTTACTTGCTTTCATAAAAATATAAAAACACAAAAATAATCATCCCTCACCTTTAGAACTATTAATTAGGTTTTCTAATCCTAGCGACACTATTCCTAAGCTGAACGATCAATCCCCCGGTACTTGTCACTATACTATACTACAACGATCAGGTACACTGCCTGGTGGGGGTTGTAAGCCTCGCGAGATCCCTCGAGAGGTAAAGCAAGGTGCGATTCCCACGCATCAAGTTTTTGGCGCCGCAGCCCGGGGAATAGTTATTGTCTAGGTTAGAATTTCTTTTTATTAGGTCTACTTGCTAGATTCCTTTCTAGTAAGATTTTTATTTTTATTTTTAGGTTTTCTTTAGTCTATCTTTTTCTTTGTGTGTTTGTTCGTAATTTCCATTGACTATTCCGTTCACCATTATGGAGTACGCGAATCCACCATACCACCAACCAAAAAGGCCATTCTACCCTGTTGACATCTTGAATTTCAAACAATATCGAGATGAACCCATATATGATGCATGGACTCGTTTTAAAATTTTACTTCGAAAATTCCCTCATCATATTTTCTCTTTATCATCCCTAACCGAAACCTTTTACTATCGTGTCAGCCAATGTGACCAAATGCGCATCGATGATTTTGCCAATGGGGGCCCTAGGGAATTAAATGATGAAGAAGCGTGGGATACCATAGAAAACTGTGCCCAATATTATTATAGAGTAGACAACCCAACAAACAACATCACAAATCAATCAAAAACAAGTTTGATGGAGCAAACAGGAAGTTTGTCTGGGGATGAATATACTCATGTTGAGATACCTAGTTGGATGGCACCTAATATCATAGTACAAAACAAACATATAGGTAATCTAGGTACAATGAAGGATGAGGTGGATAATCCAAGCCCACAAAGTACCCCACAAGTCCTACCATCATTTGAGGCACATACACCGCCCGTGACTTACCCGGAAGAAGTAGAAGAGACTATAGGAACCCCAATTGAGGTAGAACCCTTGGACCAAACACCACTTGAGGATATAGGTTTGAACACTTCTAGTGATCACCTTACTCCTAGTTCTAGGGAAGTTCCTAGTTTTGATGAACCGGAGCCTCAACCAAAACCGTTACCTAATCTTCCATCCTTGGATGAAAATTTAGGAATTAAATTAGGTTCCGATCCACCCATCAAACCATATAGTCCGGGTAGTCTTAGGACAAAGGTAGTAGACTTTAAGCCTTGTAGAGAGGAAGCTGACATAGGAGTGGAACATGACCTTACATGCTTACATCACCCATTTATGACTGATCACAAGAAACATTATGGGTTTAAACCGGGTTTATTAGGTCAAGATGGATTCCCAACTAGGAGTCTCTCGAAATTGATAGAAGATGATCCCTTTCTAAGAGAAAATCTTAATCCATCCATTAACCCGATTGAATTAGGTAAGGTTATGATGATAGGAGCACAACCCTTTGAGCATATAATTCATCCACCACTCTTTCCTCACGTGGCATACTTCCACCCTAAGGGTGTGTATCGCTACTTCCACCCGCACTTAATTCAAAGTGTAGGGAAAACTTCCCCTATTCATGTTAAATAAGGGTAGAGTCAGGCTCGTGACTCGAACAAAAACAAGCGCTTCTTGGGAGGCAACCCATGTTTTGTGTGATTTTAATTGTTTGATTGTTATTTGCTTCCGTATGCATGTTTTATTATTATTGTTGGTTGATCATGTTTCTCAATTAAAATGTGGAAATACTTTATTATGTTGTTTGGCCTAGTCTTAACTTCAACCTAAAGGTATTTTTGCAAAAGATAAGTGTAAGGGGAAACCCCAAATATGTTTTTAAGAAACAAACCGATCATGATTCTCCACAATATTTAATGAACATGTATATTCGTATTTGTTAGAGTCAAATGCTTGTATCGAGTCATAATGAAGTTTTTGCAGGATTTTCCAGGAAGTAGGACAAAGTTTTTCTAGAAATTTTCCGGAAACTTAACATAAGAATTTCTGCAGGTCCATTCTGACGGCGTCAGAGTTTGCTCTTGACGGCGTCAGGAGTCAAAAATCTGGAAATTTTACCAGTTTTGTTTTTCTAACGGAGTCTTATGGTTTTTGTGATTTATTAAGTTTTATAATCTCCAGGAAATCTGCAAACTTCATTCCACAAGCATTATATCTTACTTTGTTTTCTAGGATTTAGTAACTTATATAGGATGCCGCCGATTTTACGCGAGGTTGCCTTGTCTACTTTTGTCAGGATCTACAGGTTATTTAAGACAAGAAGATGATTTATATTCTGGAAGGGAAGCTTTGATTGTTCATTTTCTTGGAGGAAGATTTAACCTGGTCAACCTAAAATCCATACCGAGCGAATCAGGGGAGTATTTGATTTCATTCTCTTTACTTTTTCACTTTTACATTCTTTACTTGAACATTGGGGACAATGTTCATCTTAAGTGTAAGGGGAGGGTAAAAAGATGATACCTTACATATGCACTTTCGCTTGAGTTTGTTTTGTTTAATGGTAGATGTGTAATAAAACTATGAGAAATACTAGTTAGTGTAATTTTAGCGCCAAATTTAAAATTTTTTACAACATTTAGGAGTGAAACTTTAGCCATAGCAAGCGTCTCATGGATAGGAGGTTGTATGACTAGCACATAACCGTATATTCAGAAAAATTTTCCACCCAAAAATGTGAGGTTCGCCTTTAGATTTGATAGGAAAAGCATTTATTATTGGTGCTTATGAGTGTATCGGTAGCATTTAGATTCTAGAACTTGCGTTAGTGATGCATCCCGAGACCGCTAGTGAGACTACATTCGTGTGGTAGGATTTACTACATGATAAGAGGCATTAGGATCACCCTTGTGTTAAACCCGTATCATAATTACTTGACCATTTAAGTCATATTACTTGGCTAGTTAAGTCAACTAATTTTTCCCACACCCTTAGCATTGTACTCATTTTTAGTACACGATACCCCTAGTACACCCCTCCGAGCCTATCTTTTCGTTTCTAACTTTAAGCATTTTACTTAAAGGAAGAATTTGTTACACCCCACTTAAATGTACACCTAAATCGCCTTAGCCTTCCGTGTATGCGCTCATTTTTAGTGCATTATTGTTATTTGTTAAACCCTAAGTTAACTTTCTAATTGATTACATGGTTGCTAAGTCGAGTCATATCCTTGTACATATTGTTTTGGGACGATTGGGATTCATGGGTAAGTACTTATTTTATGGAGTAATGGGGAAGAACATCATATTATTACCCCCATATATACGTTAATTTTAAAAGTGCTCCAAGTGTTTTGATTTTCTTAATTCGAGTCATTAGATTAGTTAAATGTAAAGTATGTAAAGATTCAAGTGTAAGGGGAATTCTCATCCCCTATGATGTATTATTTTGGATGGTAGGGTAAGAGTGTATGCAAAAAAGAAAAAAAAAAAAAAAAATCGAAAAAATTAAGAAAAAAAAAAAAAAAAAAAAAAGAAAAGAAAAAAAAAAAAAAAAACATACGGACTACCATCCCGTTTCATTCTATGTTTATTTTATGTTTTTGTTATTTTTCATTTATTAGCTTAAGTCGAGTCTAGTCTTGGCTTAGCAACGCCATATTGTACATGTAATTAACCAAGATTGTTAACTCGCCACCAGTAAAACTTCCTTTATCCAACAAAACCGTGTAATTCATATCCCTACACCTAACGTTATAACCCTTTAAAAGACCTCTTTGATAGTTTATCCTAGGTGCTTACGCCATGTGGTGGAGGTTTGATCCTTTCCCAAGCCTATGGTAATCTATTTTGCTATGACAGGTAGTGAGAGATATCTTCCATTTCCATAATGTTATATTACTTTATTACACCCGAGAGATGTGAGTATCTAAACACTATTTGTGAGGTGCTTGTATATGACTTCCGTGCTTGTCTATTGGTCTTTAGTGAAACGATTATTTGTTGTAATTACTTTTATATTAGTGTTAAATGACCCCTAACTTGTCTTTTGAGTAGAATAAAAGCTTATTTGCTTGAGGACAAGCAAATCTCAAGTGTAAGGGTATATGATGAGGCGAAAAATGATCCGTTTTTAGGGGGTCATTTAAGCCCGAATCCGACTTTATTTGATCAAATATTGCCCTAAATCGTTCCTTTTGTGATTTTAGGTGTTTGGAGAGTGAATTCTGGAAAAGAGGCTATTTTGGACGTTTTTGGAGCATAAAGTGAAGAAAACGACAAAGTACCAAAAATCCAAGATGGAATTACAAGGTGACGGCGTCAAGGGATTGCTCTTGACGGCGTCAGACAAGATGAATATTTTACCGTAGCTGGTGACGGCGTCAGAAGGAGAGATGACGGCGTCAAAGTGGCCAAGATTAATTTACCGTAGGTGGTGACGGCGTCACATAGGCCGTCACAAGTGGATCTAGGGCGTCCGAGGAAGTTTAAGGCGACGAGGTGACGGCGTCAGACTCAACTCTTGACGCCGTCAGGACAACTTTCCTATATATAGTTTTCTAGTTTTTTTCATTAAAAGAGGAGAAGTTTTGGTGAAACCCTAAAGACGATTTTGGTGCCTCTTTTACAGGTTTTTCAAGGGTTCCAAACCCTTGAGACCTTGCATTGTAATTGAGATAAGTATACTCTTAATTCAATCAATATGTCTATGTGTTGGTTGTTTATCTTTTGTTCTTATCTTAATTCTACTATGCTAGGCTAGATTTTCTTTGTGTTTGCTTAGATCTAATGAAACCTAGATGTTGATTATGTGTTGATTACTTGTCTATTCTTGTTCTTGGATGAATGATATTATATGTTAGGCTTAAGAAAACTGGCAGATCTCCAATGGTAACATGCTTGAACGTCTTAAGAAACATGAACCGAGGCGTACTAGGTCTTTATTGGTTGTATTTAATGCATGAGCCACTGTTTACAATCCCTATAGTTGTGCTGGGTCATGGTGTAGGAGGAGATAAGAGCTCATAGAGTTGGGGAGTTATGTATGCCACCCCACGAATGGTATTAAGGAATACAATCCGTCATCCATACAAGTATAACAAGTAATTGACATGTAAAAGATATCTAGGGAGTAATGAAGTCTAAGTAAACACAATTTCTCCAATTACTGCTCACAACCTTAGTTTAATATTAGTTTAATTTCATTTTTAGTATTTTATTTTGATTGCATCTTAGTTTGGGTTAGTTGATTAGCAGCTAATTCCGCCCACTCCTTCAAAACCCGAGATTTTACTTGCTTTCATAAAAATATAAAAACACAAAAATAATCATCCCTCACCTTTAGAACTATTAATTAGGTTTTCTAATCCTAGCGACACTATTCCTAAGCTGAACGATCAATCCCCCGGTACTTGTCACTATACTATACTACAACGATCAGGTACACTGCCTGGTGGGGGTTGTAAGCCTCGCGAGATCCCTCGAGAGGTAAAGCAAGGTGCGATTCCCACGCATCACAATGTGAAGAGGATCATAGGTTTGGTATGGATGTGTTGGATTTGTGTAGTTGGAATTGTAGGAAGATGGTTGGCCAATGTTGTATGGTTTGTAAAGAGGATCAAATGAATGAACTTGTGGGTTTGAGGTAAAGTTTGGGAAGTAAGAAGTTGGAGGTGTTGAATGACTTCCAATCTCATTGGTTATGATGGATTTGTTTCGAGGGCTTTTTCTTCGCCAAACGGGTCTTTCCGTCATCCTTGCTAGCCTTGAGGCTTTTGATTTTGGTTTGTTTAGAGAGTTCATGATGGGATGAATGGATAGTTTTGAGGATTGGGGATATTTATAGTGTAAGATTTGTGTGTTTAAGGATGGATAAGGTTTGTTTGGAAGATTGGGACAAAGTGTGTTGGTTAAAATTGGGAAATGTAGGTTGAAATGGGCTAAAAAGCAGAAAAGATTCTGTAAACCCGACCATCAGATGGCCGGTCCCCTTAATTAGGGGGCGGTCCCCTTAATAATTAAGGGGGCCTCCTTACATAATTAAGGGGGCCGCCCATCTGGTGATTTCCAGGTCGCCAAAATTGGGTTTTTGGCAGAAAATTTTCAGAAAGGTTATGTGTTTGGATTAGAGTTCAAGCAAGTTCAATTCTCTTAGGCAATATAGGATCTAATCTAATTAAGATATGGCATGCATGCAAGAGGACACATAATCAACACATAATAAGCAATAGGAGGTAAGTAAAGGCAAGCATACTTAAGTTTCCTAAGGCACCTATCTTAGATAAAAGGTAAAGGCAATTAGTGAGTGAAAAGCTAGTGATGGATCAAGATGACATCATTATTAAGGAATTTGTCCTAGTGAGTGTCTATATGCAACAAATGTGGAGTTGTGATTGTTTCGACTCCTAGATGCACAACGAAATAACGATCCTAAGAAACAATCCAAATGATCTCCTTGATTCAATTTTTGCTCGATCATGAATGTCAAAGACATATATTAGATTATATACCTTGACAATTTATATGTGAGTTTATGCATGATTTTGAAAGACAATATTTTTTTTACACTTTGTCAACAATGCAAGGAAAACGATCTTCATGTGATTCCTAGATTGTGAGAATAATTTTTAGAAAGAATTGATTGAGTTTTACAAAAAGGTTTATGCAAAGAAAATGAATCTTCTCAATCTTTAATTTTGTGCTAAATATATTCCTAGACTCAGAAAAGGTGAAATGAAAAAAAAAAAAAAAATTCATGCAAGTATAAACTTGAATTAATTCAATATAATTTAGTCAACTTGTTCCATCATTCCTAATCCTAAACGCAAGTGGTTGAATAATTCACGCTTAAGGGGTTTTGTGAATATATCCGCAATGTTGTCTTCCGATGCAACCTTTTCTATAGATATATTTCCTTTTTGTACATTATCCCTAAGAAAATGGTGACGTATTTCTATGTGTTTAGTTGTCACACCCCCAATTTACCTGACTTGCAGCGGAATGGAATACCTGGGGGTGTCTGTCATAGCACCACAGTTACAGTTACATTGAACGACCTAAAGTGTCGTTTGGAAAATACTGCATTTGATCATTGAAATAATTCAGAGTTTACAAAATGAGGTCCCCAAAATGTGTTGCAAGTTTACGAAAACAAGTCATACTAGATCAAACGTTTACATAAGTGCATGAAATAATGATGAGACGCGTCGACTCCGCGACTCCATGAAACTCCAAATGCATGTCACATGAGCTACCTTAATAACCTGAAATACATTGCTAAAAAGTCAACACGAATGTTGGTGAATTCCATAGGTTTGTAAAATGTAATGATGTACGGCCACCACAAGTAAAAGTGCAAGATAAAAATCTCATGAAAATTGTACAATAGCCTTAAGCTCATGACACCGAAGCTATGACTGATGAAATTCTATGCCCCTCCCGAATGTTCTGCCGAAACACTAAAATGTAAAAGACATGACATGCATCCGCTTACTGTTGGTAATCACTACCACGGATGGAGGCGTCACCCTCGATAGATCTATCCACTCACTCTCGCTTAACGGTAAATTAACGGTTCATGATGTTACAGGGGACTTATCACATGGCAAGGTAACTTAAGCAATGTACATGTTTGAATACTTGGGCTCGTACTAAAATGATTGATGCAATGTATTCCCCCCGTGGGATTTGAAAACAATCAAAAATGTTGAATTGAAAACGGGGCTATGAAAACTCACCTTAACTGATGAAACTGTGATGAAATGAAATGAACACCAATGAACAATTAGCTGCCGCAACCCACTATGATGATACCATGAACATGTAATGAGCTGAAAAACAAGGCGCGCACACTAGCCGCAACCTAATATGAATGATGAACGATCTACTTTAGATCATGAAATGATGTTATGAATGTCCATGCACATGTTTCCTATACCACTCTACTCTTTGAAAAACACTTGTTGTTATCAAAAGTATATAATCCAAGAATTTGGAAAAATATTGCTATTAGAAAATATAATAAGCTAGTTGCAATATATATACTTATATATATATCGTATGTTTCCATGTTAATGTTGAAATCCTCGGGTTGTAATCCTTGTAATATCGCCTTGAAATGATGAAAATATACTTGTAATAACTAATACTTCATTAGTTATAAAATTTGGTACTTGATATTATTTCTAGCATATAAAAGTACTTCGTAGTTTTTGTGCCAATTTTTATTAAAAGCTGTCAAATAAAAATGGTTTTAGCCGATATTCAAACGTGAATATCTTTGTCGTTACTTGTCCGTTTTACTTGTTCTTTATGTCCACGGTTACGTCTTAGTATGTAGTAATATATTTTGGAAAGCTCGGCTCCTCCGGGTTACGTCTAAAGTCTCTTTTTGTCCAATGAAAAACGTCCAACAGCAACAAATTTCCAGAAAATACTTTTCGTCAACAATCTTGCAAATATCATAACTTCTTCGTTATTAACTCTTTTTAATCCGTTCTTTCGCCTACGGATTCGTTTTTGAAAGTATTTTCTAAAAATTTTGCCAAAGTTCCCTTGGTGTTTACTGATTTTCCAGGTTTTCACAAAATGGGACAGCATGTCTAAAATATGTTCCAAATCAAGTTTTCAAGGTTTATAACTAATTTCTAACATCACCAAACCTCTTGTAATCACCACATAGCTAATCTAATCCTACCATACACCTTCTTAGGGTGCCATGGACTCCTAACCAAGTTATTATAGCAAGGGGATTTATAACTAAAAAGTTAGGGTTTGTATGTTTCATTTTAGACAAAATAAAGGGTGGTATAGCTAGTTGTACATGGTTTTTAGCATGATACTCATGAAATACATGTAAATATAAGATGATCCATGAAAAAATAAAGTTGAAAACTTACTTGATAAAATGAGATGATTATATGATGATTATGCTTGATGTTCTTGTGTTTTTGTTGCTTGATTCTTGATTAGGCATGTAAAAGGAACAAGTTTAGTGTTTTAACTTATGAAAAATGATCACTTGATCTTGGTGATTATGTTGGGTCGTGGGTTGAAGAAAGGAAAAGGGTGAGAAGAACTTTGATCTTAGCTAAAAAGTTAGATTATGATTTATGTTTTTGGTAAATGAAATGATTTTAGAGGTTTATTAGTATAAAACTAATGAATTAATGCCCAAGGTTAAAAGGGGTGTCTCATGGCCGGTTTTTTTTGTGTGAAAAGGAGTAGCCAAAACGGTTTTGATCACTTAGAAAATATAGTGTAATATTGGTTGTAGTTTGGTGTAAGTATTAGTCATAATCGGGTACCGGGTTTAATAGCAATAAACGTTCACGAAGTTAACCGGGATGAAATAAAAGTTATAATAATGATAAAAACATATTAAAAATATGTTGGGTACATTTACTGAGTGATCGGGTGATTATTGTTTAGTTTTCACGAAAACCGTCGTTATATTCATACGCGTACGTTATAAATAAAATAAATTTCCAAAATACTGGGTAACTGAATGTTATAACTTTTATGATGTTAAAATGGATATAAAAATACGTCGGGACCATTGTGGGAATATTTAGATATATTTGTCGTGTATAAACCGTGTGTTAACGTTTATTTAGAAATCATAATACGTAAAACGTTAAATATACTGAATATAGTAATTTGAAAATCCTAAGAGTGACGATTGAATTTATTGTACAAAAAAAAAACCCTAAATAGCTTCTCTCTGGGCGAAAAAAGCGATCAACCGATTCACTAACAATCCTAACAATCAATCTTTAAACCTTTTAAATATATCAATTGGTTACTTTAATAGTGGGTCGGTGTCTACCTATATTCGCTTTTTGGTTCCTTATTGCATATTGGTTTTGATTGCATGCTATACTGCTTCCTTATCATAATATTATAACGATTGTGAGAGGCCTCCTTTTACTTTCTTTATTATTATTGTGTCAATTGCGTGTTGCAATCTATATTTAAGGTCGATCATCCCCTCTAAGCGTTTAGGGTTTCAAAAATATTAAGGGTCAAACATTTAGATTTTTTATAACGCTGGTTCCTTGTTTGTGATTTTGGCGTTGTTCTGGATGCGGTTTTGAGGGTCTTGTTGCTGTGATTTATTCATGATGGGTGTTACGAGAGAGAGGGATAAAGGTGGGGGAACGTTGGAACATGATCTTGGTGGAGATAGTAGTGCGTCTAAGTCGGCTGAAAAGTATCAATCTGATGTGAATATGAGTGATACGACTCCTATTAACATTGATAATGAGTCGACACAACACAAGGAGGCTCATGATGATGGTAAGTCGTGTCCGGGTACTGCTGATACGAGTGTGCCTAAGACTCAATCAGGTTCTTATCCTCCATCTTTTGCGGATATGCTTAAGGATAAAACACTAAAGAAGACCGTTAAGATTTCGGAGATGCGAAACGATAATTGTGTGGCTGGTGCTAATGTCACCATCCCTTTGGAAGCTGTCAATGAGGTACGCTCTAGATTCGCTAATACGTTGTATGGTTATTTCATTGGTAAGAGACTCGCTTTCCCGGTTGTTGAAAATTACGTTCGAAATACTTGGGCAAAGTTTGGTTTACAAAGGGTTATGCTTAATAATGGTTTTTTCTTTTTCCAATTTGAAACCAAAGAGGGTATGGAGAGGGTGTTGGAAGAAGGTCCATGGTTGATACGATTGGTTCCTATCTTTTTAAATATTTGGACCCCGAATACTACTCTTACAAAAGATGATATAACTTTAGCTCCTGTTTGGGTTAAACTTCATAATGTTCCGGTTGTGGCGTATTCTGAGGTAGGTCTTAGTTTGATCACAACGCAAATTGGTCGTCCTATCATGCTTGATTCCTACACGAGTACGATGTGCCTTAAGTCGTGGGGTCGTATTTCCTATGCTAGGGCCCTTGTGGAAGTGTCGTCTAAGGAAGCCTTACTTGACTCTCTTGTGGTTGCTATCCCCTCCCCTAATGGGTCCGGTCATTCATTGGTAACGATTGATATTGAATATGAGTGGAAGCCGCCAAGATGTGAGACTTGTAAAGTTTTTGATCACAATGATGATGGATGTACTAAGCGAGTGAAACAAGTTGTGAATGATAAAGTGTTGGTTGATGAAGAGGGTTTCGTTGAACCCTCTAGGAAGAAAGGTAAAGGTAAGCTTCATGGTACTAATCGTCAGGTTGATGGGATTCGTTTTCATAAGCCTAAAGTGTCGTATTACTATAGGCCAGTTACTAAGCCAAAGAATGGAGGAGCGTCGACGTCTAACCAATCTAATATAGGTCCTCCAACTGTTAATGTAGGTTCTACTTCTTGTAACGAACCTACGATTGATCCTACTAGTAGTACGGCTCCTTCCCGGGATGACCAAGGTAAGAATAAAAATTGGGTGGAGGATATCAACTTTGTTGAGTTGAAGAACAGCTTTGATGTGCTTAAGGCACAAGATTCGGTTTTGGAACCTGTGATTGGCACTACAGATACTTTTGAAGTTACTTCTAGTTCTTCTAAAACTACTTCTCCGTCGCCTATGAAGACCACTCCTATTGTTGAGAAAATTGGGAAGCTTGAACAACTTATTATTGAAGGGAAAGGTACCCTTGTGGATGATAATGGGAAACCCGTTCCGGTGGCTGATGGTATAAGGAAGGGCAACCCATTCTCTAAGGTGGGTGAAGTGGTTGTTTCTGAAAGTGAAGATGAGGTGTTTGAGCCAAATGATCCTATGGATAGTTACATTTCATCAGCTGGAGGACATGACGAGCTTGAAGGTTATCTTTCTGATGATTATGCGGCCCAGGTCTTTGATTTACCTGGGCAATTTGAGGAATATAATAAGCAGTTTGATTTCAAGCTTCAAGGCCGTTCGAGGAAGTAATCTCTTTATTAGGATTTGTTTTTTTGTTTTGCATGTCGTTTTTGTTCTCAATGGTTGTTCTAGTTGTTGGTAGCTAGTTGTTCTTTTATGGCATGTCATAAATGATATAGGGGTTGTTCAAGCGGTTGCTTGAGGTTAATGTGGCGTTTCAGCCACATTCCACTGTACTTGAAACGGTTTTTTTGGTTAATATATTTTGCCAGGGTGGAAGTTCCCTTTTACCCAAAAAAAAAAATCCTAAGAGTGGTATAACATGTAATTGACCTACTGATGATATGCAGACTATCTCCAGTCCGTATGAAATGTCATTACTGATAATGCATGAATTCGCACCTGAACCAATACGGTTACGCGAATTTGAATACCCGTAAACTAAATTTACGATGAAATGTGTAATGCACGTGAATGATGAAATCTTTTCCCGCAATGAATAGTGTTCCGTGAATAGTAAAATTTTTGAATGCTTCTCTGAATGTCAAACTGACACCAAAAATGATGAATAGTAAACTGATGAATAGTGTTTTGATGAATAGTGTTTGATGAATAGTGTTTTTCCAAAGTTCGGGAAATGACCTGAAATGACCTGAAATGGTGAGTTGTGACAGTCTTCCCCTCTAAAAGGAACTTCGTCCCGAAGTTCAGTTTATGTTGGTCTCTGAAAACGTATTGGTGAAAAGGTGATGATATTCAAGAATTCCAGCGAACTCTAACGATAGGAATTCGACTCTGTTTCAACTGTTTGACCACACGGTCCATGATTTCTGTTGGTTCTCTTACCAGGTCTGAGATTGTCATTTGGGATGGATCCCTTCCAATGGAATCATGAGTGACTCATCTGAAAGTCATTTCTGGGGATCTGAAAATGTGAAATATGTTCGTGTAATCCTGTTGTTCTCTGGCAATGTTCAAATCTAACGGCCACTAGGCCTACCCTGTCTGAAATATAAATGGTCCAGTGTATATTGGTGTAACTTTCCAAGTTTTCTGAATGATAACATGCCTTTCCTAGGCAGAACTTTCTGCATAACTCTGCAGAACTTGAAGTTTTAATGGTTTACGACTTATTGAACTTGTAACTGATTCTTGACTTGTAGAAAATTTCTGGTTATCTCATGAATGCCTACTGAACTAGTGAGTTGAGCTTTTTCTGAGTTTGGCCCATCAATCGATGGTCTGCGCTTCTTAATGTTTTAAATGTGGTACTGGTAATATATACTGCTGAATTCTGCCAGAACTCAAGTTTGTATGCTAGTTGGTCGATTCTTAAATGAATCTTAAATAGTCCAATATGCTAAAGGTTCAACCTTTCTTGTTATCCAATTTGTATCATGCCAATCCAAGGCAATGCTTTTAACTTAGTTTGTTCTCCCACTTGAATCTGGATGGTTTGTTATTCAGGATACCCAATCCAAATGATATGTGTTATGTACCAATCTAACTTCTGCCAGTTTCTCGCTGTTAGTGTGATAACTATTGCTATAGATGAATTTGATTTATGTTAAGTGATTAGTCCAACCATTTACAGGGTCAATCACTCATGCTCTGAGCATACCTTCCTATGTTTGAATTGTTCTCTCGCTTTGACCATCGTTCCGAGGATGATAGGTGATGTTCACATCTAAATGGGTTTCTGAAGGAAATCCTGAAATGATTACCTGAGGTCCAAGTTGAAACGGTTTCCTTAACAGGAACAACTGAAATGGGTACAATAAACCTTTGTGACTAATTCCATAACGTTCGGTCCTTCGAACTTGGCGTTATCTGAAGGGATAGAATATAGGTAACAATTTGATTCCTTGTGTTTTGTTCCAACGGATGATAAGACATATGTCCTTCTTTGTCTATTGGGTTTGGTCTCCACTACTGAAGTTCGTGATCAATTTGTGATGTTCCTCCTAATTCCTTCATCACATAATCCAAATGTTCTCTATTGTCCAGTCACAAATCCTAAATGCATAAGCGATGTTGTAGGGAAATTTGTTCTGGAAATTTGTCTCGCGATTATGAGTTTTGGTTGAAATCTTTTTCTGAATAAACGAATTTAGAAAATGGAGCAAATGATTTACTTGGTAATATTTTTCTTGATGATTCAAAATCCAGTAGTTATGAAATAGGAACTGTTTTCAAACATGTTGTGATTAAGACTGCTTACCAAAGTTTGATGTCTATGTATATTTCTCATTGTACAATAGTGTTGCTAAAGATTGACCAAAAAGGATCGTACTTGTTCAAAATAAGAATTTCAGAAATCATTTTTCCACAAGGTATGTGATTTATGTAAACGCATCAACTTTATTTAAAAGTGAAAACACTGAAAAGGATAAAATGGTAGAATAGGAAATGTTCGCTTAAATGCATAGATGTCTAACACTTAGTTCCTGAGGTTGGATAATGTCTATTGATGGTTATCTGGCATAACTACAAGCATAGGTATTTAGACTAACTTAAGTCCTGAAATAGTTTATCGTTGTAATTGGCAAGACGAAGGTATCACTTGATGTTGTGTCGATGAATGTCTATTCGGTTTTCCCATGTAGATGAGGAGATATGTTCTGGCTTGATCCCTTGCTTGGTATGAAGGTGAGGTTATCTGAAATTTCTAGACATAATGACTTAGAGGAATCTACATTGATATTCTTGTTTCAAACAATTGTCCTTTGTGAAAACTTACTGCAGGAAAGTTTATGTATGGATGAGGCCATGTTTAAATGAAATGCTCTACAGTCTCAATTAGAAGCTTGGTTTATTTCTATTGTGTTGTCCTGCGGACATTTATATTGAGTTCAATCCTGTAGCTCAGTCTAGCTAGTACCCTTAAACGATAGAATTTGACAACTAAGTCAGAGATGGTGATTCAGATAGTCTCGTAGTATCTTAGGATTGTTGTTGAGTTATGAATTCTCTCTCTATATACTTCTAGTTCTGGTTAGTAGTTCTGTAATCCTTTCATTGCTTTTGTTGTATAAAGGAATCCTGCATGTAATTGATATGGAAAGTCTCTTCTAGGGAAGTCAATGGGAAAAAATCCAACTTAATGGCTAAGTGAGTGACAGGTAGGGTAAGTATCCAGGGATAGTTCGGCAAAAGGGATGTTTATGAAAGAGTTCCTTTGTTTACAAAGCTTTCGAATGAAGATTGTTATTAACAATCCTTTGAAAAGGTAATTATTTCCTTCATTGCATAATCCTTCCTGAATTTTACATAGGTGATCAGGCTATGTATAATTGAGGACTAATGATGCGATGTTGGATTTTTGTCAAAATATCATAACTTTTCTCAAAAGTTTTAGATGGTGTTCAACGCATTGTTATTAAAATGGTATCCTGATGTTTCCTTTCAAATAACATAAAAATTGCCTCGCGTAATAATAGTAAATACTTGGTGTAATGACAGAAAAATCAATTTATAGGATGGAAATAAAATAGCTTACTTCAGAAATTTTTCTGTAAAACAATTTCCCCATATGATAGTAAAATAGCTTGAATGGTGTATTGGATACATGGGTGAATCTTGTCGAATGGTAATAGTCTACTAATTCGTCAAAAACGAAATCAACCTAATTCCTGATGAGACAATGCTAAAATATTGCGAAACGATTGAAGTCTGAGCAAATGGGAATGGAAAAGGAAATGACAATGATGGTACTAGTGAATGGAATACTACCCTCTTTCGCGCTACCTCGCGACATCCAAAAGGTAAAACTAAAGTACACACTGTGGGAAGGCCAATAGTGTAATAAGTAACTGATGGTGGTGATAGTACCTGAGTAGTAAGTGCCCTACTAGTGATGGAAAGAAAACACACTATCTTCCTTGCAATAACCATCCTAATAAGTCCATTTAGATTAAGTCTGAATACACTACCAAAAGGCATTCTATGTATGGGCTGAATGATAGGAAAACCCTGTTCCTATGGCAAATCAATAGTACTAATGGTGGTGTAAATGCAACTGGTGGTATAATGGTAGTATAAAATGACAAGGCATCTTCAATGTCGGAATACGATAAAAGGATGTCAGGGTGAGTATCTGAAGACATGTCACTTGTGAACCAGGTCAATAAAATGATATATATATATATATATATACGAATATGAGTATAAATAACTCGCACAGGGTATGTATAAAACAACATGTATCATGATTATGCACTTATGATGAAATGATGAGATGCTATGATGATGTGGTTATAGTCTAGGGTCCAAGATACATCCTAGTTCGCTATAACCTTAGCTCTGATGCCAATCTGTCACACCCCCAATTTACCTGACTTGCAGCGGAATGGAATACCTGGGGGTGTCTATCATAGCACCACAGTTACAATTACATTGAACGACCTAAAGTGTCGTTTGGAAAATACTGCATTTGATCATTGAAATAATTCAGAGTTTACAAAATGAGGTCCCCAAAATGTGTTGCAAGTTTACGAAAACAAGTCATACTAGATCAAACGTTTACATAAGTGCATGAAATAATGATGAGACGCGTCGACTCCGCGACTCCATGAAACTCCAAATGCATGTCACATGAGCTACCTTAATAACCTGAAATACATTGCTAAAAAGTCAACACGAATGTTGGTGAATTCCATAGGTTTGTAAAATGTAATGATGTACGGCCACCACAAGTAAAAGTGCAAGATAAAAATCTCATGAAAATTGTACAATAGCCTTAAGCTCATGACACCGAAGCTATGACTGATGAAATTCTATGCCCCTCCCGAATGTTCTGCCGAAACACTCAAATGTAAAAGACATGACATGCATCCGCTTACTGTTGGTAATCACTACCACGGATGGAGGCGTCACCCTCGATAGATCTATCCACTCACTCTCGCTTAACGGTAAATTAACGGTTCATGATGTTACAGGGGACTTATCACATGGCAAGGTAACTTAAGCAATGTACATGTTTGAATACTTGGGCTCGTACTAAAATGATTGATGCAATGTATTCCCCCCGTGGGATTTGAAAACAATCAAAAATGTTGAATTGAAAACGGGGCTATGAAAACTCACCTTAACTGATGAAACTGTGATGAAATGAAATGAACACCAATGAACAATTAGCTGCCGCAACCCACTATGATGATACCATGAACATGTAATGAGCTGAAAAACAAGGCGCGCACACTAGCCGCAACCTAATATGAATGATGAACGATCTACTTTAGATCATGAAATGATGTTATGAATGTCCATGCACATGTTTCCTATACCACTCTACTCTTTGAAAAACACTTGTTGTTATCAAAAGTATATAATCCAAGAATTTGGAAAAATATTGCTATTAGAAAATATAATAAGCTAGTTGCAATATATATACTTATATATATATCGTATGTTTCCATGTTAATGTTGAAATCCTCGGGTTGTAATCCTTGTAATATCGCCTTGAAATGATGAAAATATACTTGTAATAACTAATACTTCATTAGTTATAAAATTTGGTACTTGATATTATTTCTAGCTTATAAAAGTACTTCGTAGTTTTTGTGCCAATTTTTATTAAAAGCTGTCAAATAAAAATGGTTTTAGCCGATATTCAAACGTGAATATCTTTGTCGTTACTTGTCCGTTTTACTTGTTCTTTATGTCCACGGTTACGTCTTAGTATGTAGTAATATATTTTGGAAAGCTCGGCTCCTCCGGGTTACGTCTAAAGTCTCTTTTTGTCCAATGAAAAACGTCCAACAGCAACAAATTTCCAGAAAATACTTTTCGTCAACAATCTTGCAAATATCATAACTTCTTCGTTATTAACTCTTTTTAATCCGTTCTTTCGCCTACGGATTCGTTTTTGAAAGTATTTTCTAAAAATTTTGCCAAAGTTCCCTTGGTGTTTACTGATTTTCCAGGTTTTCACAAAATGGGACAGCATGTCTAAAATATGTTCCAAATCAAGTTTTCAAGGTTTATAACTAATTTCTAACATCACCAAACCTCTTGTAATCACCACATAGCTAATCTAATCCTACCATACACCTTCTTAGGGTGCCATGGACTCCTAACCAAGTTATTATAGCAAGGGGATTTATAACTAAAAAGTTAGGGTTTGTATGTTTCATTTTAGACAAAATAAAGGGTGGTATAGCTAGTTGTACATGGTTTTTAGCATGATACTCATGAAATACATGTAAATATAAGATGATCCATGAAAAAATAAAGTTGAAAACTTACTTGATAAAATGAGATGATTATATGATGATTATGCTTGATGTTCTTGTGTTTTTGTTGCTTGATTCTTGATTAGGCATGTAAAAGGAACAAGTTTAGTGTTTTAACTTATGAAAAATGATCACTTGATCTTGGTGATTATGTTGGGTCGTGGGTTGAAGAAAGGAAAAGGGTGAGAAGAACTTTGATCTTAGCTAAAAAGTTAGATTATGATTTATGTTTTTGGTAAATGAAATGATTTTAGAGGTTTATTAGTATAAAACTAATGAATTAATGCCCAAGGTTAAAAGGGGTGTCTCATGGCCGGTTTTTTTTGTGTGAAAAGGAGTAGCCAAAACGGTTTTGATCACTTAGAAAATATAGTGTAATATTGGTTGTAGTTTGGTGTAAGTATTAGTCATAATCGGGTACCGGGTTTAATAGCAATAAACGTTCACGAAGTTAACCGGGATGAAATAAAAGTTATAATAATGATAAAAACATATTAAAAATATGTTGGGTACATTTACTGAGTGATCGGGTGATTATTGTTTAGTTTTCACGAAAACCGTCGTTATATTCATACGCGTACGTTATAAATAAAATAAATTTCCAAAATACTGGGTAACTGAATGTTATAACTTTTATGATGTTAAAATGGATATAAAAATACGTCGGGACCATTGTGGGAATATTTAGATATATTCGTCGTGTATAAACCGTGTGTTAACGTTTATTTAGAAATCATAATACGTAAAACGTTAAATATACTGAATATAGTAATTTGAAAATCCTAAGAGTGGTATAACATGTAATTGACCTACTGATGATATGCAGACTATCTCCAGTCCGTATGAAATGTCATTACTGATAATGCATGAATTCGCACCTGAACCAATACGGTTACGCGAATTTGAATACCCGTAAACTAAATTTACGATGAAATGTGTAATGCACGTGAATGATGAAATCTTTTCCCGCAATGAATAGTGTTCCGTGAATAGTAAAATTTTTGAATGCTTCTCTGAATGTCAAACTGACACCAAAAATGATGAATAGTAAACTGATGAATAGTGTTTTGATGAATAGTGTTTGATGAATAGTGTTTTTCCAAAGTTCGGGAAATGACCTGAAATGGTGAGTTGTGACATTAGTCCTAGAGTGTTGCACCGGATTTTTACTTAAATCTATTGCACCTTTGTTATCGCACATAATGGGGACATTTTCTAACCTAATGCCATAGTCTACGAGAGCTTGTTTCATCCATAGTGCTTGTTGACATGCCTTTCCGGCGCTTACATATTCGGCTTCGGTTGTAGAAATAGCAAGAGCGGTTTGCTTCTTCAAAAACCAAGACGTTAGACAACATCCCATAAACGTGCAAATACCGCTAGTGCTCTTTCTATCTACGTAGTCTCCCGCATGATCCGAATCCGCATAGACAATGGTTTCTATGCCGGATTCCTTAGGATACCATAATCCTAAGTGTATAGTGCCTTTAACGTATCGGAAGATACGCTTAACCGCTTCTAGGTGAGAGGTTTTGGGATCCTCTTGAAAACGGGCACAAAGGCAGACACTAAACATGATATCGGGTCTACTTGCCGTCAAGTATAGTAAACTACCTATCATTCCTCTATACTTGGTGTTATCTACGGACTCACCTTCATCGTCCTTTGTGAGCTTTACCTCCGTAGACATGGGTGTTTTCATGGGTTTTGAGTCTTCTAGGCCAAATTTCTTAAGCATTTCCTTAATGTACTTAGATTGGTTAAAGAATATTCCATCTTCTAATTGTTTTATTTGTAATCCTAGGAAGAAGTTAAGTTCACCCATCATACTCATCTCAAACTCATCATGCATGATTTTGGCAAATTCATCACACATGTCTTGACAAGTCGATCCAAATATAATGTCATCAACATATATTTGAACAATGATGAGATTAGGGTCTTTCCTTTTAGTGAAAAGAGTGTTATCTACCATTCCCATGGAATAATCATGTTTAATAAGAAAAGCTTTTAATCGATCATACCAAGCTTTGGGAGCTTGTTTGAGTCCATACAAAGCTTTCTTTAACTTATAAACATAATCAGGTTTCGCGAAGTCAATGAATCCTGGAGGTTGTGCCACATATACCTCCTCATTGATAAAACCGTTAAGGAATGCACTTTTCACATCCATTTGGAATAACTTAAAATCTAGGGCGCAAGCATAGGCAAGTA
Organism: Artemisia argyi; assembly: GCA_030686995.1. Lineage (NCBI taxonomy): Eukaryota > Viridiplantae > Streptophyta > Magnoliopsida > Asterales > Asteraceae > Artemisia > Artemisia argyi. The sequence goes on along the minus strand of CM060680.1, from coordinate 225,243,423 downwards.
ATATCCTAATTGATTCTAGTCTAGCTACGGGGGCATAAGTTTCATCATAATCGATTCCTTCTTGTTGATTATAACCTTGGGCAACTAACCTAGCTTTATTCCTAGTAACTATTCCATTCTCGTCTAACTTGTTCCTATATACCCATTTGGTTCCTATGATAGTCATATCCTTTGGATTTGGGACTAGTTCCCAAACATCATTTGCCTTAAATTGATTTAATTCTTCTTGCATAGCTATAATCCAACTTTCATCCTTTAAAGCCTCGCTAATATTCTTAGGTTCTATTGTTGAGAGGAAACAAAAGAAGTTGTTTTTATCTTGGGCTTGTGACCTAAGGGTTCTTTGGTTAAGATGTCCTATTATATTATCTAATGGATGTGATCTAGATTCTTTAATATTAACGGTTTCGTTATTTTCTAAGTGAATGTCTTCATTATCATTTCCTATGGGTTTTGTTTTACTAACCTCAATGGCTTCATCTTCGACTAAATCATCATCTTCTAAAGGTAGCGTTTTAGGAGGTGGTGGTGTTTCATCAAATGTTACATTTAGTGATTCCTCTACTTTCATGGAGTGTTTGTTAAGTATTATATATGCTTTACTATTTTGTGAGTATCCTAAAAATATTCCTTCATATGATTTTGGATCAAACTTAGTGAGGTAGTCCTTAGTGTTTAAGATATAGCATTTACTTCCAAATACCCTAAAGTAGCTTAAGTTTGGTTTTCTATTTCTTAATAACTCATAAGGAGTTTTTCCTAGAATTCTTCTAATTGATACCCTATTTAAAATATAAGTCGATGTATCTACGGCGTGACACCAAAATTTTTGTGGAATGGATTGTTCATTTAACATAGTTCTACTCATTTCTTATAGTGACCTATTTTTTCTTTCTACTACCCCATTTGATTGAGGAGTACGAGGAGCGGAGAAATTGTGAGATATTCCATTTAACTCACAATATTTTCTGAATTGTACTTCGTTATCAAATTCCCTACCATGGTCCGTCCTAATGGCAACTATTGAGCATCCTAATTTATTTTGAATCATTTTACTAAATATTTCGAATTTTTCAAAGGCTTGGGTTTTGTCACTTAAAAACCTAGTCCACGTGTATCGTGAGTAGTCATCTACTATTACTAAGGTATATTTGTTTCCTCCATAGCTCCGCACAGCGGATGGACCAAAAAGATCCATATGTAATAATTCTAGGCACCTAGTAGTGGATACTATATTCTTAGCTTTGTGACTAGCATGAGCTTGTTTTCCAATTTTACATGCATCACAAAAATGTTTGTCATATTTTAGATTAGGCAAGTTTCTAACTAATTCCTTAGAGGCCAAAGATTGCATTTGTTGCATGTTAGCATGTCCTAATCTCCTATGCCACAATGTGGAGTTTTCGTCTAGGGTCGTTAGGCATATCCTATCTTCAGGTTTGTTTCCTAGTTTCATAACATATACACCTCCTTTCCTAATACCTCTACCTATAATTTTTCCATTCTTAACTATTTCGCTATCTTCTTCGGAAAAGATAACTCTACATTTATTATCGCATATTTGGCCTACACTAAGTAAGTTATATGTTAAATTATTTACATGTTCAACATTTTCAATAGTAAGTGAGTCTTGAGAAATCGTACCTTTGCCAATAATTTTTCCACGCAAGTCACTACCAAAAATAACGTTACCTCCGTTGTATGCCTTATATGTAGAGAATAGCTTTCAGTTCCCTGTCATGTGCCTCGAGCATCCACTATCCTTGATCCATTCGTCAGGCTCCAAGTCAATTCCAAGGCATATTTCGTCGGTTGCTTTTGCCATGAAACGCTTTTCTTCTCTTGGTTTTTCCACTTCTTCTTTGTCACTATCACTCCATGTTCTACTAACAAATGCACCTTGATTATCGTAACTCGGCGGCTTTAGACATTCACCAACGAGATGATTTGGACTTCCACATCTAAAGCATTTTCTTTTCACGTAATTGTCACTTCTATTTCTTTGGAACGATTTTCTATCGTCATGTGATGATCTAGTGAATCTTCCTCGTCTCTTGAAGAATTTCTTGAATTCTCTTACGGCCATTGCATATTCTTCATCTTCACTCTCGTCACTTGAGTCACTATCATCACAAAGTTCCTTTTTGGCTTTTAGAGCAACGGATTTGACTTGTTCTTTCTTGACTTTAACCGTTTCCAAATCTTTTCTTATAATTTCTTCATGGACCTTCAAGTTGCCAATAAGCTCATCTAGTGACAATGTCATCAAATTCTTTGATTCTTCAATAGCCGTGACTTTAGCTCGCCATTTCGGATGCAATGCCCTAAGAAATTTCCTAACACAATTTTTACTAGAAAATGTCTCATCAAGTGCTTTTAAACTTGTGATAATGGTGTTAAATTTAGCAAAAGCATTATCAATTGATTCCTCTTCCGGAATCGTAAATTGTTCATATTGTTGTACAAGAAGATCTATTTTGTTATCTTTAACTTGACTATTACCTTGGTGAGTGATTAGTAAAGAATCCCAAATTTCTTTTGCGGTTTTACACATAAAAATTCTTTCATATTCTTTGCGTGGTAACGCATTATAAATAACCATTTTAGCCTCATTATTTTTTGCTAGTTTCTTTTTCAAATCATCATTTTGTTTTTCAAAAGCTACAATTTCATCCATTTTAGTTTCAACATTATATTGAATAGGGGGAAAATCACCAAAGGTAATAATATGCCAAAGATCAAGATCTTTTGATTTCACATAGGTTTCGAATCTATTTTTCCAATATAAAAATTCATCACTTTTAAATAGTGGTGGTCTTTGCATAGATTGCCCTTCTAAATATTTTTCAGATTCCATAGATCGTTACAAGTTTTAAAATACAATATATTTTAAAATTCTTGCTAGACGTGGCTCCTGATACCAATTGTGGAAAACTAGAAGGGGGGTTGAATAGTTTTACGTCTTTTTAATTTGTTGTAAAAAGAGTTTTAGTGTTTACTTAATTTTTCAAACTTAGATTCGATAATATGTGATCTCAAGTATTGCACAATACAAACAAATATCAATACGAAATATATAACAATGATAAGTAATGAAATAAGTAAGAGATGGAAAGATCGAACCGCGAGACAAGAGATTTATAGTGGTTCGGCTACAAGGACACCTTCCTTGCCCTACTCCACTCCCCGAGCACCTAACTCGAGAGTTTTCTTCACTATATCAACAAGCTCCCTTATGGCGGAGAAAACCTTACACACCAATTTACACACCAATATACACACCAATTTACACACCGATTTACACACCAATTTACACACCAATAATCACACCACAACACCTTCACACCTAAGTCACAACTTCTACACACCTTCTTCAAATCAATCTACTTCACAACTAACTACTTCAACTCTATCTTCTTCACACCAATAGATTTCCTAGCTTTTCTTCTTCACACCAAGCTATCAACTAATCACACAATCTATATCTAACACAACTATCTACAAGCAAATATTCACAACAATCTTCACAAAGAATATGTAAATAATCTTGATGATACACCAACAACTTGGATGTGGAGATCACAACAAGTTGTAATACTTCTTGTCTAGGAAGATAGAAGTATTCTTCTCTTGCACTTGAGAGGATGGAAATTGGATCACTTTGAAACAAAGAATATATACACTTATGATCAAAGGATGAGAGAATAGAGAAATAGATCTAGATCAGAAAGTTTAGAAGTGCAAAAGGTGAGAAAAATCTGAGGGATGAATCAGTATTTAAAGGGGGGGAAAATACTGTTCTGGAGTGTGCCGGTCCCCTTAATTATAGGCCGGTCCCCTTAATGATTAAGGGGGCCGCCTAGTAAAATTAAGGGGGCCGCCCTCCTGAACGTTTCAAAAGTTTTTCTGGATAAAATTTGCCCTTTTTGGTTGGAAATTTGAAATCATATTTTTGTGGTTTAATAAAGCTATATCAAAAATGATTTACAAATATATATAAAATGTTAAAATCATTTTATATAATGTTATGTATTAATATAAAATTTCCTTTGATCATGAAATGTAATAAACTCTTTGTTTATTCATACCTTAAGTGATATGGAAGCAAAGACAAGTATTAAGCACCAAAAACTTGTTTATGTCATAAGTTTTAGATTAATGAGTTTATGCTTTGTAATCATCAAAACATAGAGACATTGTTAATATGCTAAGAATGTTTTAAGACATTATTTATGTCAACATAAACATTTACTATAAACGGGGGTTTGATGAGGCGAAAAATGATCCGTTTTTAGGGGGTCATTTAAGCCCGAATTCGAATTTATTTGATCAAATATTCCCCTAAATCGTTCCTTTTGTGATTTTAGGTACTTTGGGAGTGAAATCTGGAAAAGGAAGCAATTCGGACGTTTTTGGAGCATAAAAGTGAAGAAAACGCCAAAGTCTTAATTTTCCATGCTGGGAACAGTAGGTGACGGCGTCAAGAGTAACTCCCTGACGGTGTCAAGAGCAAAATTCCATGACGACCCATTACAGATTTGACGGCGTCATGAAGGTAGGGCGTCAAGAGTAAAAGTCATGACGGCCTGGAAATGATTAAGTGTTGACGGCGTCAAATGTAGATCAAGGCAGTCCGAGAATAGTTTTGGCGGCGAGGTGACGGCGTCACAAGCTTTGTCTTGACGCCGTCAAACCTCTTTTCCTATATATAGTTTTCTAATTTTTCACATTTAAGAGAGAAGTTTTGGAGAAACCCTAAGTACGAACTTGGTGCGAATTTTACAGGTTTTTCAAGGGTTCCAAGCCCTTGATACCTTACATGTGTAATTAAGATAAGTGTTCTTTCAATTCAATCAATATGTCTATGTGTTGGTTGTCTATATCTTGTTCTTGTCTTAATTCCATCATGCTAGGCTAGATCTATCTTGTGTTTGCTTAGATCTAATGAAACCTAGATGTTAATTATGTGTTGATTACTTGTTTATACTTGTTTTGGATGAATGATTTATATGTTAGGCTTAAGAAAACTGGCAGATCTCCAATTGGTAACATGCTTGAACGTCTTAAGAAACATGAACCGACGCGCACTAGGTCTTTATTGGTTGTATTTAATGCATGGGCCACTGTTTACAATCCCTATAGTTGTGCTGGGCATGGTGTAGGAGGAGATAAGAGTTCATAGAATTGGGGAGTTAAGTGTGCCACCCCATGAATGGTATTAAGGAATACGATCCGTCATCCATGCATTTATAACAAGTAATTAACGTGTAAAAGATGTCTAGGGAGTAGTGAAATCTAAGTAAACACATTTTCTCCACTTATTGCTCACAACTTTAGTATAATTTAGTTTATGATGCGTGGGAATCGCACCTTGCTTTACCTCTCGAGGGATCTCGAGAAGCTTACAACCCCCACCAAGCAGTGTACCTGATCGTTTTAGTATAGTATAGTGACAAGTACCGGGGGATTGATCGTTCAGCTTGGGAATAGTGTCGCTAGGATTAGAAAGCCTAATATACTAGTTCTAAAGGTGAGGGATGATTATTTTTGTCTTTTTATATTTTTATGAAAGCAAGTAAAATCTCGGGTTTTGAAGGAGTGGGCGGAATTAGTTGCTATTCAACTAACCCAAAGCTAAGATGCAATCAAAATAAAATAATAAAAATGAAAATAAACTAATTATACTAAGGTTGTGAGCAGTAATTGGAGAAAATGTGTTTACTTAGACTTCATTACTCCCTAGATATCTTTTACGTGTTAATTACTTGTTATAATTGCATGGATGACGGATCGTATTCCTTAATACCATTCATGGGGTGGCATACATAACTCCCCAATTCTATGAGCTCTTATCTCCTCCTACACCATGACCCAACACAACTATAGGGATTGTAAACAGTGGCTCATGCATTAAATACAACCAATAAAGACCTAGTACGCCTCGGTTCATGTTTCTTAAGACGTTCAAGCATGTTACCATTTGGAGATCTGCCAGTTTTCTTAAGCCTAACATATAAAATCATTCATCCACAACAAGAATAAACAAGTAATCAACACATAATCAATATCTAGGTTTCATTAGATCTAAGCAAACACAAGAGAGATCTAGCCTAGCATAATTGAATTGAGACAAGAACAAGATATAGACAACCAACACATAGACATATTGATTGAATTAGAAGAATACTTATCTCAATTACAATGCAAGGTATCAAGGGTTTGGAACCCTTGAAAAACCTGTAAAAGTTCACCCAAATTCGTCTTTAGGGTTTCTCCAAAACTTCTCCTCTTTTAATGAAAAAACTAGAAAACTATATATAGGAAAACTGGTCTGACGGCGTCAAGACAAGCTTGTGACGCCGTCACCTCGCCGCCAAATACTTCCTCGGACGGCCTTGATCTCCTTATGATGGCCTGTGTGACGCCGTCACCACCTACGGTATTTTATTCTTGGGACTTTTGACGCCGTCAGGATGGCTTTTGACGCCGTCACCACCTACGGTATTTTATTCTTGCTATCTGACGCCGTCAGGTGTAACTCTTGACGCCGTCACCTAGTGCTTCCAGCATGGAAAATTGATACTTTGCCATTTTCTTCACTTTTATGCTCCAAAAACGTCCAAAATGGCTTCTTTTCCAGAATTCACTCTCCAAATACCTAAAATCACCAAAGGAACGATTTAGGGCAATATTTGATCAAATAAAGTCGGATTCGGGCTTAAATGACCCCCTAAAAACGGATCATTTTTCGCCTCATCAGTTTATTTTCATATCTAGTATTTTATTTTGATTGCATCTTTAGTATTGGGTTAGTTGATTAGCAACTAATTCCGCCCAAATCCTTCAAACCCGAGAATTTTAATTGCTTTCTAAAAAATATAAAAACACAAAAATAATCATCCCTCACCTTTAGAACTAGTATTTAGGCATTCTAATCCTAGCGACACTATTCCTAAGCTGAACGATCAATCCCCCGGTACTTGTCACTATACTATACTACAACGATCAGGTACACTGCCTGGTGGGGGTTGTAAGCTTCTCGAGATCCCTCGAGAGGTAAAGCCTGTTGCGATTCCAATGCATCAAGTTTTTGGCGCCGCAGCCCGGGGAATATTTATTGTCTAGGTTAGAATTTCTTTTTATTAGGTCTACTTGCTAGATTCCTTTCTAGTAAGATTTTATTTTTATTTTTAGGATCTCTGTAGTCTATCTATTTCTTTGTGTCTTTGTTCGTAAACTGTTTCGATGGATAACAATAACATTGATCGTTTGATTCCTGTTATTCGTGTTTTTCGTCGTAGGATTTTCCAAATGCCAGCCCCACTCCCTCTATTGGAGAATGAGAACCCACCTAATCTCTCACCTAACCACCACTTTGACAATAATTCTGAGCTAGAAGAATCTGATCATGATGATGACCGTAGGGCTAGTCCTTTTTACTATTCAGACTCCGATGAGGATCTTGATGATGGTGACGTGATTAATGAGGATAGAATGGAAGAGGAAATAAACCCTCTTAGGTATGTCGACCCTAGAACTAGAATTTAGTGCGATAGTTCGTTTAACATGCAATTCCCTTGTAAGATCGGATTTAAGAGCTTTAACGCCTATCTCAACTCATCTCTTCCAATGAACATAATCTCACGTAATGAATACAGTAAAATCATGGTAGATGAGTTAGAATACAAGGGATAAAACATTATTGCTAAGGCAATACCATTGCATGTGTTTATAGGAAGCTTGGTTTATCTTGTTGAGTTCATGGTTATGGAGAATCTAGGAGAGTTTATTGATGATAAGTTGACCCAAGTTGCGTTTGGAAAACCCTTCAAACGATTGACCAACCTCGATGAAAAACTCATAGAAGGGCTAATTACATTCTCGGACGGGGATGAAGATTTTGTCTATCAAATGCCCCGCACACACCCTAGGTTCAAAGATTTTTCCATGGAAAAGTGTAGTAGATATCTGCCCATGGAAATGTTAAGTGAGAATGATAAGAGAAAAGGACTTAAGTACACGCATGAAAAGAATAAAAGATACTATCGCGGATGCTTAGGGTTAGGAGACGAATATAAGAAAGATGAGGCGACTATTAGATGGCTCACACTTGGTTATGTGAGCATAAGCGATACACGTTAACCCATGACCTTGAGTCTAGCTACAAGACTCGTAAATAAAGAAAAGCGATTCTTGGGAGGCAACCCATGTTTTGTGTGATTTTATTTGTTTGTTTGTTATTTGCTTCCGTATGCATGTTTTATTTTTATTGTAGGTAGATCATGTTTCTAAACTAAATACTGGAAATACTTTACTTTGTTGTTTTGGCCTAGTCTTAAATCCACCTAAAGGTATTTTTGCAAAAGATAAGTGTAAGGGGAAACCCCAAATATGTTTTTAAGAAACAAACCGATCATGATTCTCCACAATATTAAGTGAACATGTATATTCGTATTTGTTAGAGTCAAATGCTTGTATTGAGTCATAATGAAGTTTTGCAGGATTTTCCAGGAAGTAGGACCAAGTTTTTCCAGAAATTTTCCGGACACTTAACATAAGAATTTCTGCAGGTCACTTCTGACGGCGTCAAGAGTTTACTCTTGACGGCGTCAAGTGTAAAACTCTGGAAATTTTACCGGTTTTGTTTTTCTAACGGAGTCTTATGGTTTTTGTGAATTATTAAGTTTTATAATCTCCAGGAGATCTGAAAACTTCATTCCACAAGCATTATATCTTATCTTGTTTTCTAGGATTTAGTAGCTTATATAGGATGCCGCCAATTTTACGCGAGGTTGTCTTGTCTATTTTGTTAGGTTTAACAGGTTACGTATGACAAGAAGATGATTTATATTCTGGAAGGGAAGCTTTGATTGTTCATTTTCTTGGAGGAAGATTTAACCTGGCCACCTTATTATCCATATCGAGCGAATCAGGGGAGTATTTGATTTCATTCTTTTTACTTTTTCACTTTTACATTCTTTACTTGAACATTGGGGACAATGTTCATCTTAAGTGTAAGGGGAGGGTAAAAAGATGATACCTTACATATGCACTTTCGCTTGAGTTTGTTTTGTTTGATGGTAGATGTGTAATAAAACTATGAGAAATACTTGTTAGTGCAATTTTAGCGCCAAATTTAAAATTTTTTACAACATTTAGGAGTGAAACTTTAGCCATAGCAAGCGTCTCATGGATAGGAGATTGTATGACTAGCACAAAACCGTATATTTAGAAAAATTTTCCACCCAAATATGTGAGGTTCGCCTTTAGATTTGATAGGAAAAGCATTTACTATTAATGCTTATGAGTGTACCGATAGCATTTAGATTCTAGAACTTGCGTTAGTGATGCATCCCGAGACCGCTAGTGAGACTACATTCGTGTGGTAGGATTTACTACATGATAAGAGGCATTAGGATCACCCTTGTGTTAAACCCGTATTATAATTACTTGACCATTTAAGTCATATTACTTGGCTAGTTAAGTCAACTAATTTTTCCCACACCTTAGCGTTGTACTCATTTTTAGTACACGAAACCCCTAGTACACCCCTCCGAGCCTATCTTTTCGTTTCTAACTTTAAGTATTTTACTTAAAGAAAGAATTTGTTACACCCCACTTAAATGTACACCCAAATCGCCTTAGCCTTACGTGTATGTGCTCATTTTTAGTGCATTATTGTTATTTGTTAAACCCTAAGTTAACTTTCTAATTGATTACATGGTTGCTAAGTTGAGTCATATCCTTGTACATATTGTTTTGGGACGATTGGGACTCATGGGTAAGTACTTATTTTATGAAGTAATGGGGAAGAACATCACTTATTACCCCCATATGTACGTTAATCTTAAAAGTGCTCCAAGTGTTTTAATTTTCTTAATTCGAGTCATTAGCTTAGTTTATTGTAAAGTATGTAAAAATTCAAGTGTAAGGGAAATGTTCATTCCCTATGATGTATTATTTTGGATGGTAGGGTAAGAGTGTATGCAAAAAAAAAAAAAAAAAAAAAAAAATCGACAAAACAAGAAAAAGAAAGAAAAAAAAATAGAAAAAAGAAAAGAGAAAAAACATACGGACTACCATCCCGTTTCATTCTATGTTTATTTTATGTTTTTGTTATTTTTTCATTTATTAGCATAAGTCGAGTCTAGTCTTGGCTTAGCAACGCCATATTGTACATGTAATTGACCAAGATTGTTAACTCGCCACCAGTAAAACTTCCTTTATCCAACAAAACCGTGTATTTCATATCCCTACACCTAACGTTACAACCCTTTAAAAGACCTCTTTGATAGCTTATCCTAGGTGCTTACGCCATGTGGTGGAGGTTTGATCCTTTCCCAAGCCTATGGTAATCTATTTTGCTATGACAGGTAGTGAGAGATATCTTCCATTTCCATATTGTAATTTACACTTTATTACACCCGAGAGATGTGAGTATCTAAACACTATTTGTGAGGTGCTTGTGTATGACCTCCGTGCTTCTCTATTGGTCTTTAGTGGAACGATTATTTGTTGTAATTACTTTTATATTAGTGTTAAATGACCCCTAACTTGTATTTTGAGTAGAATAAAAGCGCATTTGCTTGACGACAAGCAAATCTCAAGTGTAAGGGTATATGATGAGGCGAAAAATGATCCGTTTTTAGGGGGTCATTTAAGCCCGAATTCGAATTTATTTGATCAAATATTGCCCTAAATCGTTCCTTTTGTGATTTTAGGTACTTTGGGAGTGAAATCTGGAAAAGGAAGCAATTCGGACATTTTTGGAGCATAAAAGTGAAGAAAACGCCAAAGTCTTAATTTTCCATGCTGGGAACAGTAGGTGACGGCGTCAAGAGTAACTCCCTGACGGCGTCAAGAGCAAAATTCCATGACGACCCAGTACAGATTTGACGGCGTCATGAAGGTAGGGCGTCAAGAGTAAAAGTCATGACGGCCTGGAAATGATTAAGTCTTGACGGCGTCAAATATAGATCAAGGCAGTCCGAGAATAGTTTTGGCGGCGAGGTGACGGTGTCACAAGCTTTGTCTTGACGTCGTCAGACCTCTTTTCCTATATATAGTTTTCTAATTTTTCACATTTAAGAGAGAAGTTTTGGAGAAACCCTAAGTACGAACTTGGTGCGAATTTTACAGGTTTTTCAAGGGTTCCAAGCCCTTGATACCTTACATGTGTAATTAAGATAAGTGTTCTTTCAATTCAATCAATATGTCTATGTGTTGGTTGTCTATATCTTGTTCTTGTCTTAATTCCATCATGCTAGGCTAGATCTATCTTGTGTTTGCTTAGATCTAATGAAACCTAGATGTTAATTTTGTGTTGATTACTTGTTTATACTTGTTTTGGATGAATGATTTATATGTTAGGCTTAAGAAAACTGGCAGATCTCCAATTGGTAACATGCTTGAACGTCTTAAGAAACATGAACCGACGCGCACTAGGTCTTTATTGGTTGTATTTAATGCATGAGCCACTGTTTACAATCCCTATAGTTGTGCTGGGCATGGTGTATGTAACAATTCGCAATTTCAGGTTAATTACCATTCCCGGAAAATTTCACTATTCACTTTTACTATTCATTTTTCCCGAAACTTTCCCGAAAGTTGATTTTTATTTGATATTCTCGAGTGATAAATCATTTCCATGGCAAATTAAATGTTTGACATACGTCAGATCATTTTCGTGAAAGTTATTAAGGAATTACACGTTTTAGGGTAAAACGTCATTCAGAAATTCTACGTACAACGAAACTCGACCGCGTTAAGTGACCCCGCATCAGAAAAATGTTTGACACACTCATGATTTATTTGAGAATTAATTGTGACTGAGAAAAACATGACCAAAGACTTCCCGGCAGGTCACCCAAGCCAGTACTATTCTCACATGAGCACGCTTAACCGTATGGGCGATTAACCGTTAGACCACAAAACGCGTTTCTAACACGATTTGAGTTTTCAACTTATTAGAAAAAGTCAACATATTTTTCCCTCCTCCATTGACCAAAAATCATCCCTTGATGTTATAAGTCATTTCGTGATTTTTAGGCTTACGGTTTGATGTCTAAAAGACATTTAATACCAACCGACACTAGACTGAGCCCAGTCTAGACATTATAAGTCATTTTAAATCATTTATAACCTATTAGAAAAGTAATATTTTACTTTTCTCAATTTTACGCAATATTCGTACATTTTACGTATTACGCGTTTTAGACCCGTGTTTCCAGTTTTAGCAGGGTTTTAGCACCCCAATGGAACCTACCACTCATTTTATATTTTATTATGGAGTATAATGACATGTTTAACCATTCTTCCAAGTTTCGTAATTTTACAATACCCGATTTTAAGTTTCATGACTTAACGACTTACCGTTAGCGATTACCGGGACCAAAACTCACTCCGTAAGCTAGATAATACCAAGTTTAAGTACCTAATCACCCTAACCATCTTATGAACGTGTATAAGGGTGATTCACCATGCCATGTGCCTAAGTTATAAGTCTTGATCTGTTGGATTGGTTACATGTGTTAAACTTTGTCTCCAAGTGTTGGAAAATATCCTAAATACTTGCACCTCCTTAAGGCAACTTCCTAGCACCTTCCTAGCACCTCCTCAAGGCCTTATATAACCCTCTCCTCACCCTTTGGTCGTTCATACCATCACAAACACAAACACATTCATGATTTTCTCTCTACTTCAAGTTTTATGCAAGAAATCAAGAGCAATATCAACACATAAACCATAGTTTGGTTTTGATTCATCAAGCTACTTCAAATCCTTTGAAACTCTTGGTGATTCTCTTGAGTTTAGATCCACTCAAGTCACCTCAACCTTCATCATCCATCTTTCAAGATTACAAGGGTAGAAAGATTGCATGAAGTGAAGTGGGTTGAAGCAAGTCTATCAAAGTCCTATCCTTACATGTTAACTTCCTTTCATCTTTGAAAGCCAAAAGTTGTTGCTCGTAGAAACCTTCACGATTCAACCGTTACATTCATTACTTGCTATCTTACTTAAGGTGAGTTCATAGCCCCACTTTACATTACTTCAATGTTTTACAAACCCTTGGGGGGAATACATGCTATTATTTTTCTACTCGAACACAATGCTTTCTACTGTATGCTATTCGACTATGTTTTATTATCACTAAGTAACATCCTTGCCAAACCAAGATCCCTTATTATGAACCATTTAATCACTTGCGAGGGTTACTTGCAAGTGAGCGCGAATATTGTGAATAGGCCTATTGGGATTGACGAATCCCATTTGTATTGACTAAGTTCAAACAAATGCATTAATATTTGAGACATTAGGTATGACGGCAAAGTATCTACCAGGATAAATCTGCCGATCGATATTGGTACACGTTAACGTTTTGGTGTCATAAGCTTAGTGTATAATACATTTTATGGGCGTATAATAACGTAGCCTACCTGTTTTGTTTCCAAACATTGGTGTGAGTCTATAGCTCACACTACGATTATTGTGTTCAACGATTTAACTACCAACACATTGTGTTCAAACATTAAACAAACTCTATGAATATCACTCAACCTTTGTGTTGACCTCTCAAGCATGTATTTCAGGTTCATGACGATCAAGGATGGCACGGAAGGGCACGGATACTCAAGAGGGCTATAAATTTTATTATCATTCAAAAACTCATTTATTATACATTGTAAACATGGAACCATTTGGGACCTCATTTTGTTATCTCTGATATTTATATAATTTGAATGATAAATCTTTTAAAACGACTCAATTGGAGTTCGTTTTCTATTATTGTGACTATTGTGCCGTCGAGTAACACCCAGTTCGAATTCCGCTGCAACCATGAATTGGGGGTGTTACAGATTGGTACCAGAGCCATGGTTATAGAGAAACGGGTCTAATTGAGACCTAAACTATAACTACAATCACAAGCAAAAACATTTTTATAGCCTTTCGCTCTCCGTGTCTTCCATCCTCCAGACGATTATGGACTTAGTAAGCATGTTATGCTACACAAACATATTAGTATATTGATATATACACACTAAGCATTTTATGCTACATGAACATATATTAGTATATTGATATATACACACTAAGCATTTTATGCTACATGAACACATATAAGTATATTGATATATACACACTAAGCATTTTATGCTACATGAACACATATTAGTATATTGATATATACACACTAAGCATTTTATGCTACATGAACACATATAAGTATATTGATATATACACACTAGGCATTTTATGCTACATAAACACATATAAGTATATTGATATATACACACTAGGCATTTTATGCTACATGAACATATTAGTATATTGATATATAAACTCGGTTTATTTTCAATCATTTATCTAAACAATGAACTAAACATATCTGTGTATGCCTATTCTAAGGCATTTCGACATAGCCACACTCTCCCAATCATGTTCCTACTCCAACATTCATTTTCCAAGACATTGTGAGATACAATGGTCTCATTCATTTTTCAAGACATTGTGAGATACAATGGTCTCATTCATTTTTCAAGACATTGTGAGATACAATGGCCTCATTCATTTTCCAAGACATTGTGAGATACAATGGTCTCATTCATTTTCCAAGACATTGTATGATACAATGGTCTTAATCATTTCTCAAATGTTTTGAGTCACCTAATGGTTTAACCTACTTCCCAGACATTGTGAATTGCACAATGGTCTAACCTACTTCCGAGACATTGTGATTTGTGCAATGGTCTCTGGAATTATTTCACGACCTCATCAATATCATTTCTTATGATATCAAAAACCCATCACAATCTAACGATTTCCAAACAAGAAATATGAGATTTCTAAAGGACAAACTAATCCATCATCGACAAAAGCTGAACTTTCTCTACATTCATCAAAGTTTTCTGATGAAACCTTCATTATTAAAAGTTCGTGATCCTGGCCAAGTATGTTCTATTTTAGAACTACTTAAAACTTCCTTTCCATACGTATCTACCCTTACTACCTTCTATGCAATGGAATATGAAAAGATACGTTACAAGTCTTGTATGGACGGGACTTGCAACTTAAGGGTTGACATCGCCTTTGTTTAGTGAACAGTTTCCCAAAACCAACGGACATATCACAAGTATACCTAATTTAGGTATTTGAAAATTTTATCGAACCTTGGCTAAATATAGACTAGTCACCTATATTTAACCTAGGGACAGTGGAATATAGTCTGACTAACTATATTCGACTTAAAATTTTCAAATACTGAGAGTAGTTGTACTAGGGTTATGTTTAGGTTGATTTCCTACATGAACACGATAAACCACCAGAATACATTAAAACAATCTAGAGACACGATAGTGTCTTACCACTCAGCAAAATCTTAACACCTTATTTGTATGATCTAAATTCATTCTTGAAAGTTTTCATTTATGAGATAATCCGAACTACTATCTTGGGATAGTTATCAATTATTCTCTTCATCCTGTAGAAGTACCATCCTGTTTAGGATACCATTCCATCATAAACTTTTAAAATCTCTTAAGATTTTCAAAACAAACTCAACATCTATACCTAAGAGTATTAATGTTAAGCATACACTACATCAACATATCATAACATTATCTTCACAACCGTTGGAACCACAAGCTCATTAACAGATCTTGATGCACTTTTAAAGCTCAAATCATCCTTAGTTACACCACAAGCACCCTTATCAGCTTTACAAGTTTGAATATTCATCTTGTACTTTTGGAACACCAGTATCATCTCGTAATACACTACCTTGTAACTCACCGGCTAATTGTGAATGTTGTGTTGGGAATTCTTAAGTAGGATGATTTGTAATTATTTGAATGGATTGGGATGCCTTTTCATTTAAATAAAGAAATTGTAAATCGCCGAACCATAAGTTTATAATTCCGTATTTACATTGTTTGGGATGCCTCTCTATGTAAATAAAGAATTATAAACAAGTGGGCTTATTTGTATCCGAAATAACATATGTATGAAGTCAATAAACACTAGGTACAACAACAGATTACCTACTATGCTATGATTGCAACTACTATCCCAATTTCCATTGATATTCCACTACTATATCAATTTCCATTTATTGGATTCCTATGTAAATTGCTATTGTTGTTCAACTGTTATATCAATTGCTATTGATACTTGACAACTATATCAATTTCCATTTTGATATTTAACTATATCAATTTCTGTACAACTACTATATCAATTTCTATTAATAATCGACTGCTATATCAATTTTATTTGATATTCGACTATTATATGGATTTCTACTGATATTCAACCATGTTATCAATCTCTATTGACACACCATATTCTGAGACAAATCAAACTACATCACTAGTAATTCCAGACTTTGGTCCTCATAAGTAACCACACATCTTTATCGACACCACTCCAACATATGACACACATAGAACTTCGGGACGAAGTTCCCCGTAAGGGGTAGAGACTGTAACAATTCGCAATTTCAGGTTAATTACCATTCCCGGAAAATTTCACTATTCACTTTTACTATTCATTTTTCCCGAAACTTTCCCGAAAGTTGATTTTTATTTGATATTCTCGAGTGATAAATCATTTCCATGGCAAATTAAATGTTTGACATTCGTCAGATCATTTTCGTGAAAGTTATTAAGGAATTACACGTTTTAGGGTAAAACGTCATTCAGAAATTCTACGTACAACGAAACTCGACCGCGTTAAGTGACCCCGCATCAGAAAAATGTTTGACACACTCATGATTTATTTGAGAATTAATTGTGACTGAGAAAAACATGACCAAAGACTTCCCGGCAGGTCACCCAAGCCAGTACTATTCTCACATGAGCACGCTTAACCGTATGGGCGATTAACCGTTAGACCACAAAACGCGTTTCTAACACGATTTGAGTTTTCAACTTATTAGAAAAAGTCAACATATTTTTCCCTCCTCCATTGACCAAAAATCATCCCTTGATGTTATAAGTCATTTCGTGATTTTTAGGCTTACGGTTTGATGTCTAAAAGACATTTAATACCAACCGACACTAGACTGAGCCCAGTCTAGACATTATAAGTCATTTTAAATCATTTATAACCTATTAGAAAAGTAATATTTTACTTTTCTCAATTTTACGCAATATTCGTACATTTTACGTATTACGCGTTTTAGACCCGTGTTTCCAGTTTTAGCAGGGTTTTAGCACCCCAATGGAACCTACCACTCATTTTATATTTTATTATGGAGTATAATGACATGTTTAACCATTCTTCCAAGTTTCGTAATTTTACGATAGCCGATTTTAAGTTTCATGACTTAACGACTTACCGTTAGCGATTACCGGGACCAAAACTCACTCCGTAAGCTAGATAATACCAAGTTTAAGTACCTAATCACCCTAACCATCTTATGAACGTGTATAAGGGTGATTCACCATGCCATGTGCCTAAGTTATAAGTCTTGATCTATTGGATTGGTTACATGTGTTAAACTTGGTCTCCAAGTGTTGGAAAATATCCTAAATACTTGCACCTCCTTAAGGCAACTTCCTAGCACCTTCCTAGCACCTCCTCAAGGCCTTATATAACCCTCTCCTCACCCTTTGGTCGTTCATACCATCACAAACACAAACACATTCATGATTTTCTCTCTACTTCAAGTTTTATGCAAGAAATCAAGAGCAATATCAACACATAAACCATAGTTTGGTTTTGATTCATCAAGCTACTTCAAATCCTTTGAAACTCTTGGTGATTCTCTTGAGTTTAGATCCACTCAAGTCACCTCAACCTTCATCATCCATCTTTCAAGATTACAAGGGTAGAAAGATTGCATGAAGTGAAGTGGGTTGAAGCAAGTCTATCAAAGTCCTATCCTTACATGTTAACTTCCTTTCATCTTTGAAAGCCAAAAGTTGTTGCTCGTAGAAACCTTCACGATTCAACCGTTACATTCATTACTTGCTATCTTACTTAAGGTGAGTTCATAGCCCCACTTTACATTACTTCAATGTTTTACAAACCCTTGGGGGGAATACATGCTATTATTTTTCTACTCGAACACAATGCTTTCTACTGTATACTATTCGACTATGTTTTATTATCACTAAGTAACATCCTTGCCAAACCAAGATCCCTTATTATGAACCATTTAATCACTTGCGAGGGTTACTTGCAAGTGAGCGCGAATATTGTGAATAGGCCTATTGGGATTGACGAATCCCATTTGTATTGACTAAGTTCAAACAAATGCATTAATATTTGAGACATTAGGTATGACGGCAAAGTATCTACCGGGATAAATCTGCCGATCGATATTGGTACACGTTAACGTTTTGGTGTCATAAGCTTAGTGTATAATACATTTTATGGGCGTATAATAACGTAGCCTACCTGTTTTGTTTCCAAACATTGGTGTGAGTCTATAGCTCACACTACGATTATTGTGTTCAACGATTTAACTACCAACACATTGTGTTCAAACATTAAACAAACTCTATGAATATCACTCAACCTTTGTGTTGACCTCTCAAGCATGTATTTCAGGTTCATGACGATCAAGGATGGCACGGAAGGGCACGGATACTCAAGAGGGCTATAAATTTTATTATCATTCAAAAACTCATTTATTATACATTGTAAACATGGAACCATTTGGGACCTCATTTTGTTATCTCTGATATTTATATAATTTGAATGATAAATCTTTTAAAACGACTCAATTGGAGTTCGTTTTCTATTATTGTGACTATTGTGCCGTCGAGTAACACCCAGTTCGAATTCCGCTGCAACCATGAATTGGGGGTGTTACAGTGTAGGAGGAGATAAGAGTTCATAGAATTGGGGAGTTAAGTGTGCCACCCCATGAATGATATTAAGGAATACGATCCGTCATCCATGCATTTATAACAAGTAATTAACGTGTAAAAGATGTCTAGGGAGTAGTGAAATCTAAGTAAACACATTTTCTCCACTTATTGCTCACAACTTTAGTATAATTTAGTTTATGATGCGTGGGAATCGCACCTTGCTTTACCTCTCGAGGGATCTCGAGAAGCTTACAACCCCCACCAGGCAGTGTACCTGATCGTTGTAGTATAGTATAGTGACAAGTACCGGGGGATTGATCGTTCAGCTTGGGAATAGTGTCGCTAGGATTAGAAAGCCTAATTTACTAGTTCTAAAGGTGAGGGATGATTATTTTTGTCATTTTATATTTTTAAGAAAGCAAGTAAAATCTCGGGTTTTGAAGGAGTGGGCGGAATTAGTTGCTATTCAACTAACCAAAAGCTAAGATGCAATCAAAATAAAATAATAAAAATGAAAATAAACTAATTATACTAAGGTTGTGAGCAGTAATTGGAGAAAATGTGTTTACTTAGACTTCATTACTCCCTAGATATCTTTTACGTGTTAATTACTTGTTATAATTGCATGGATGACAGATCGTATTCCTTAATACCATTCATGGGGTGGCATACATAACTCCCCAATTCTATGAGCTCTTATCTCCTCCTACACCATGACCCAGCACAACTATAGGGATTGTAAACAGTGGCTCATGCATTAAATACAACCAATAAAGACCTAGTACGCCTCGGTTCATGTTTCTTAAGACGTTCAAGCATGTTACCATTTGGAGATCTGCCAGTTTTCTTAAGCCTAACATATAAAATCATTCATCCACAACAAGAATAAACAAGTAATCAACACATAATCAATATCTAGGTTTCATTAGATCAAAGCAAACACAAGAGAGATCTAGCCTAGCATAATTGAATTGAGACAAGAACAAGATATAGACAACCAACACATAGACATATTGATTGAATTAGAAGAATACTTATCTCAATTACAATGCAAGGTATCAATGGTTTGGAACCCTTGAAAAACCTGTAAAAGTTCACCCAAATTCGTCTTTAGGGTTTCTCCAAAACTTCTCCTCTTTTAATGAAAAAACTAGAAAACTATATATAGGAAAACTGGTCTGACGGCGTCAAGACAAGCTTGTGACGCCGTCACCTCGCCGCCAAATACTTCCTCGGACGGCCTTGATCTCCTTATGACGGCCTGTGTGACGCCGTCACCACCTACGGTATTTTATTCTTGGGACTTTTGACGCCGTCAGGATGGCTTTTGACGCCGTCACCACCTACGGTATTTTATTCTTGCTATCTGACGCCGTCAGGTGTAACTCTTGACGCCGTCACCTAGTGCTTCCAGCATGGAAAATTGATACTTTGCCGTTTTCTTCACTTTTATGCTACAAAAACGTCCAAAATGGCTTCTTTTCCAGAATTCACTCTCCAAGTACCTAAAATCACCAAAGGAACGATTTAGGGCAATATTTGATCAAATAAAGTCGGATTCGGGCTTAAATGACCCCCTAAAAACGGATCATTTTTCGCCTCATCATATACCCTTACACTTGAGATTTGCTTGTCCTCAAGCAAATGAGCTTTTATTCTAGTCAAAATACAAGTTAAGGGTCATTTAACACTAATATAAAAGTAATTACAACAAATAATCGTTCCACTAAAGACCAATAGACAAGCACGGAGGTCATACACTAGCACCTCACAAATAGTGTTTAGATACTCACATCTCTCGGGTGTAATAAAGTAATATAACATTATGGAAATGGAAGATATCTCTCACTACCTGTCATAGCAAAATAGATTACCATAGGCTTGGGAAAGAATCAAACCTCCACCACATGGCGTAAGCACCTAGGATAAACTATCAAAGAGGTCTTTTAAAGGGTTGTAACGTTAGGTATAGGAATATGAATTACACGGTTTTGTTGGATAAAGGAAGTTTTACTGGTTGCGAGTTAACAATCTTGGTTAATTACATGTACAATATGGCGTTGCTAAGCCAAGACTAGACTCGACTTAAGCTAATAAATGAAAAATAACAAAAACATAAAATGAACATAGAATAAAAACGGAATGGTAGTCCGTATGTTTTTTCTCTTTTTCCTTTTCTATATATTTTTTTTCACTTTTTTTTTGTTTTTTTTTTTTTTTTTTTTTTTTTTTTTTTTTTTTTTTGCATACACTCTTACCCTACCATCCAAAATAATACATCATAGGGGATGAGAATTCCCCTTACACTTGAATCTTTACATACTTTACATTAAACTATTCTAATGACTCGAATTAAGAAAATCAAAACACTTGGAGCACTTTTAAGATTAACGTACATATGGGGGTAATAAATGATGTTCTTCCCCATTACTCCATAAAATAAGTACTTACCCATGAGTCCCAATCGTCCCAAAACAATATGTACAAGGATATGACTCGACTTAGCAACCATGTAATCAATTAGAAAGTTAACTTAGGGTTTAACAAATAACAATAATGCACTAAAGATGAGCGCATACACGGAAGGCTAAGGCGATTTGGTTGTACATTTAAGTGGGGTGTAACAAATTCTTCCTTTAAGTAAAATGCTTAAAGTTAGAAACGAAAAGATAGGCTCGGAGGGGTGTACTAGGGGTTTCGTGTACTAAAAATGAGTACAACGCTAAGGGTGTGGGAAAAATTAGTTGACTTAACTAGCCAAGTAATATGACTTAAATGGTCAAGTAATTGTAATACGGGTTTAACACAAGGGTGATCCTAATGCCTCTTATCATGTAGTAAATCCTACCACACGAATGTAGTCTCACTAGCGGTCTCAGGATGCATCACTAACGCAAGTTCTAGAATCTAAATGCTACCGGTACACTCATAAGCACTAATAGTAAATGCTTTTCCTATCAAATCTAAAGGCGAACCTCACATTTTTGGGTGGAAAATTTTTATGAATATACGGTTATGTGCTTGTCATACAATCTCCTATCCATGAGACGCTTGCTATGGCTAAAGTTTCACTCCTAAATGTTGTAAAAAATTTTAAATTTGGCGCTAAAATTACACTAACAAGTATTTCTCGTAGTTTTATTACACATCTACCATTAAACAAAACAAACTCAAGCGAAAGTGCATATGTAAGGTATCATCTTTTTACCCTCCCCTTAGACTTAAGATGAACATTGTCCCCAATGTTCAAGTAAAGAATGTAAAAGTGATAAAATAAAAAGAATGAAATCAAATACTCCCCTGATTCGCTCGGTATGGATTTTAGGATGGCCAGGTTAAATCTTCTTCCAAGAAAACGAACAATCAAAGCTTCCCTTCCAGAATATAAATCATCTCCTTGTCGAACATAACCTGTGAAACCTGACAAAATAAACAAGACAACCTCGCGTAAAATCGGCGGCATCCTATATAAGTTCCTAAATCCTAGAAAACAAAGTAAGATATAATGCTTGTGGAATGAAGTTTGCAGATTTCCTGGAGATTATAAAACTTAATAATTCAGAAAAACCATAAGACTCCGTTAGAAAAACAAAACCGGTAAAATTTCCAGATTTTAACTCCTGACGCCGTCAAGAGTAAACTCTGACGCCGTCAGAATGGACCTGCAGAAATTCTTATGTTAAGTTTCCGGAAAATTTCTGGAAAAACTTGGTCCTACTTCCTGGAAAATCCTGCAAAACTTCATTGTGACTCAATACAAGCATTTGACTCTAACAAATACGAATATACATGTTCATTTATTATCGTGGAGAATCATGATCGGTTTGTTTCTTAAAAACATATTTGGGGTTTCCCCTTACACTTATCTTTTGCAAAAATACTTTTAGGTTGGAGTTAAGACTAGGCTAAACAACATAGTAAAGTATTTCCACGTTTTATTTGAGAAGCATGATCAACCAACAATAAAAACAAAGCATGCATACGGAAGCAAATAACAATCAAACAAATAAAATCACACAAAACATGGGTTGCCTCCCAAGAAGCGCTTTTCTTTATTTACGAGTCTTGTAGCTAGACTCAAGGCTATGGGTTAACGTGTATCGCTTATGCTCACGTAACCAAGTGTGAGCCATCTAATAGTCGCCTCATCTTTCTTATACTCGTCTCCTGACTCTAAGCACCTGCGATAGTATCTTTTATTCTTTTCATGCGTGTACTTAAGTCCTTTTCTCTTATCATTCTCACTTAGCATTTCCATAGGCGGATACCTACTACATTTTTCCATGGAGAAATCCTTAAACCTAGGGTGTGTGCGGGGCATTTGATAGACAAATTCTTCATCCCCACCCGAGAATGTAATTAACCCTTCTATGAGTTTTTCATCGAGGTTGGTCAACCGTTTGAAAGGTCTTCCAAACACAACTTGGGTCAATTTATCATCAATAAATTCTCCTAGATTCTCCTTAACCATGAACTCAACAATATAAACCAAACTTCCTACAAACACATGCAATGGTATTGCCCTAGCCACAATGTTTTCTCCTTTGTATTCTAACTCGTCTACCATGATTTTATTGTATTCACTACGTGAGATTATGTTCATTGGAAGAGATGAGTTGAAATAGGCGTTAAAGCTTTTAAATCCAATCTTACAAGGGAATTGCATGTTAAATGAACTATCACACTCAATCCTAGTTCTAGGGTCGACATACCTAAGAGGGTTTATTTCTTCTTCCATTCTATCCTCATTAATCACATCGCCATCATCAAGATCCTCATCAGAGTCTGAATAGTAAAAAGGACTAGCTCTATGGTCATCATCATGATCAGACTCTTCTAACTCAGAATTATTGTCAAAGTGGTGGTTGGGTGAAAGGTTAGGTGGGTTCTCATTTTCTGCTAAAGGAAGTGGGGCGGGCATTTGGAAAATCCTACGACGAAAAACACGAATAACAGGAATCGAGCGATCAATGTTATTGTTATCCATCGAAATTGTTTACGAACAAAGAACACAAAGAAATAAGATAGACTAAAGAAGACCTAAAAATAAAAAATAAAATCTTACTAGAAAGGAATCTAGCAAGTAGACCTAATAAAAAGAAAATTCTAACCTAGACAATAACTATTCCCCGGGCTGCGGCGCCAAAAACTTGATGCGTGGGAATCGCACCTTGCTTTACCTCTCGAGGGATCTCGAGAAGCTTACAACCCCCACCAGGCAGTGTACCTGATCGTTGTAGTATAGTATAGTGACACGTACCGGGGGATTGATCGTTCAGCTTGGGAATAGTGTCGCTAGGATTAGAAAGCCTAATTTACTAGTTCTAAAGGTGAGGGATGATTATTTTTGTCTTTTTATATTTTTATGAAAGCAAGTAAAATCTCGGGTTTTGAAGGAGTGGGCGGAATTAGTTGCTATTCAACTAACCCAAAGCTAAGATGCAATCAAAATAAAATAATAAAAATGAAAATAAACTAATTATACTAAGGTTGTGAGCAGTAATTGGAGAAAATGTGTTTACTTAGACTTCATTACTCCCTAGATATCTTTTACGTGTTAATTACTTGTTATAATTGCATGGATGACGGATCGTATTCCTTAATACCATTCATGGGGTGGCATACATAACTCCCCAATTCTATGAGCTCTTATCTCCTCCTACACCATGACCCAGCACAACTATAGGGATTGTAAACAGTGGCTCATGCATTAAATACAACCAATAAAGACCTAGTACGCCTCGGTTCATGTTTCTTAAGACGTTCAAGCATGTTACCATTTGGAGATCTGCCAGTTTTCTTAAGCCTAACATATAAAATCATTCATCCACAACAAGAATAAACAAGTAATCAACACATAATCAATATCTAGGTTTCATTAGATCTAAGCAAACACAAGAGAGATCTAGCCTAGCATAATTGAATTGAGACAAGAACAAGATATAGACAACCAACACATAGACATATTGATTGAATTAGAAGAATACTTATCTCAATTACAATGCAAGGTATCAAGGGTTTGGAACCCTTGAAAAACCTGTAAAAGTTCACCCAAATTCGTCTTTAGGGTTTCTCCAAAACTTCTCCTCTTTTAATGAAAAAACTAGAAAACTATATATAGGAAAACTGGTCTGACGGCGTCAAGACAAGCTTGTGACGCCGTCACCTCGCCGCCAAATACTTCCTCGGACGGCCTTGATCTCCTTATGACGGCCTGTGTGACGCCGTCACCACCTACGGTATTTTATTCTTAGGACTTTTGACGCCGTCAGGATGGCTTTTGACGCCGTCACCACCTACGGTATTTTATTCTTGCTATCTGACGCCGTCAGGTGTAACTCTTGACGCCGTCACCTAGTGCTTCCAGCATGGAAAATTGATACTTTGCCGTTTTCTTCACTTTTATGCTACAAAAACGTCCAAAATGGCTTCTTTTCCAGAATTCACTCTCCAAGTACCTAAAATCACAAAAGGAACGATTTAGGGCAATATTTGATCAAATAAAGTCGTATTCGGGCTTAAATGACCCCCTAAAAACGGATCATTTTTCGCCTCATCAGTTTATTTTCAATTCTAGTATTTTATTTTGATTGCATCTTTAGTATTGGGTTAGTTGATTAGCAACTAATTCCGCCCAAATCCTTCAAACCCGAGAATTTTAATTGCTTTCTAAAAAATATAAAAACACAAAAATAATCATCCCTCACCTTTAGAACTAGTATTTAGGCTTTCTAATCCTAGCGACACTATTCCTAAGCTGAACGATCAATCCCCCGGTACTTGTCACTATACTATACTACAACGATCAGGTACACTGCCTGGTGGGGGTTGTAAGCTTCTCGAGATCCCTCGAGAGGTAAATCATGTTGCGATTCCAACGCATCAAGTTTTTGGCGTCGCAGCCCGGGGAATATTTATTGTCTAGGTTAGAATTTCTTTTTATTAGGTCTACTTGCTAGATTCCTTTCTAGTAAGATTTTATTTTTATTTTTAGGATCTCTGTAGTCTATCTATTTCTTTGTGTCTTTGTTCGTAAACTGTTTCGATGGATAACAATAACATTGATCGTTTGATTCCTGTTATTCATGTTTTTCGTCGTAGGATTTTCCAAATGCCAGCCCCACTCCCTCTATTGGAGAATGAGAACCCACCTAATCTCTCACCTAACCATCACTTTGACAATAATTCTGAGCTAGAAGAATCTGATCATGATGATGACCGTAGGGCTAGTCCTTTTTACTATTCAGACTCCGATGAGGATCTTGATGATGGTGACGTGATTAATGAGGATAGAATGGAAGAGGAAATAAACCCTCTTAGGTATGTCGACCCTAGAACTAGAATTTAGTGGGATAGTTCGTTTAACATGCAATTCCCTTGTAAGATCGGATTTAAGAGCTTTAACGCCTATCTCAACTCATCTCTTCCAATGAACATAATCTCACGTAATGAATACAATAAAATCATGGTAGATGAGTTAGAATACAAAGGATAAAACATTATTGCTAAGGCAATACCATTGCATGTGTTTATAGGAAGCTTGGTTTATCTTGTTGAGTTCATGGTTATGGAGAATCTAGGAGAGTTTATTGATGATAAGTTGACCCAAGTTGCGATTGGAAAACCCTTCAAATGATTGACCAACCTCGATGAAAAACTCATAGAAGGGCTAATTACATTCTCGGACGGGGATGAAGATTTTGTCTATCAAATGCCCCGCACACACCCTAGGTTCAAAGATTTTTCCATGGAAAAGTGTAGTAGATATCCGCCCATGGAAATGTTAAGTGAGAATGATAAGAGAAAAGGACTTAAGTACACGCATGAAAAGAATAAAAGATACTATCGCGGATGCTTAGGGTTAGGAGACGAATATAAGAAAGATGAGGTGACTATTAGATGGCTCACACTTGGTTATGTGAGCATAAGCGATACACGTTAACCCATGACCTTGAGTCTAGCTACAAGACTCGAAAATAAAGAAAAGCGCTTCTTGGGAGGCAACCCATGTTTTGTGTGATTTTATTTGTTTGTTTGTTATTTGCTTCCGTATGCATGTTTTATTTTTATTGTAGGTAGATCATGTTTCTAAACTAAATAGTGGAAATACTTTACTTTGTTGTTTTGGCCTAGTCTTAACTCCACTTAAAGGTATTTTTGCAAAAGATAAGTGTAAGGGGAAACCCCAAATATGTTTTTAAGAAACAAACCGATCATGATTCTCCACAATATTAAGTGAACATGTATATTCGTATTTGTTAGAGTCAAATGCTTGTATTGAGTCATAATGAAGTTTTGCAGGATTTTCCAGGAAGTAGGACCAAGTTTTTCCAGAAATTTTCCGGACACTTAACATAAGAATTTCTGCAGGTCACTTCTGACGGCGTCAAGAGTTTACTCTTGACGGCGTCAAGTGTAAAAATCTGGAAATTTTACCGGTTTTGTTTTTCTAACGGAGTCTTATGGTTTTTGTGAATTATTAAGTTTTATAATCTCCAGGAGATCTGCAAACTTCATTCCACAAGCATTATATCTTATCTTGTTTTCTAGGATTTAGTAGCTTATATAGGATGCCGCCAATTTTACGCGAGGTTGTCTTGTCTATTTTGTTAGGTTTAACAGGTTACGTATGACAAGAAGATGATTTATATTCTGGAAGGGAAGCTTTGATTGTTCATTTTCTTGGAGGAAGATTTAACCTGGCCACCTTATTATCCATACCGAGCGAATCAGGGGAGTATTTGATTTCATTCTTTTTACTTTTTCACTTTTACATTCTTTACTTGAACATTGGGGACAATGTTCATCTTAAGTGTAAGGGGAGGGTAAAAAGATGATACCTTACATATGCACTTTCGCTTGAGTTTGTTTTGTTTGATGGTAGATGTGTAATAAAACTATGAGAAATACTTGTTAGTGCAATTTTAGCGCCAAATTTAAAATTTTTTACAACATTTAGGAGTGAAACTTTAGCCATAGCAAGCGTCTCATGGATAGGAGATTGTATGACTAGCACAAAACCGTATATTCAGAAAAATTTTCCACCCAAATATGTGAGGTTCGCCTTTAGATTTGATAGGAAAAGCATTTACTATTAGTGCTTATGAGTGTACCGATAGCATTTAGATTCTAGAACTTGCGTTAGTGATGCATCCCGAGACCGCTAGTGAGACTACATTCGTGTGGTAGGATTTACTACATGATAAGAGGCATTAGGATCACCCTTGTGTTAAACCCGTATTATAATTACTTGACCATTTAAGTCATATTACTTGGCTAGTTAAGTCAACTAATTTTTCCCACACCTTAGCGTTGTACTCATTTTTAGTACACGAAACCCCTAGTACACCCCTCCGAGCCTATCTTTTCGTTTCTAACTTTAAGTATTTTACTTAAAGAAAGAATTTGTTACACCCCACTTAAATGTACACCCAAATCGCCTTAGCCTTACGTGTATGCGCTCATTTTTAGTGCATTATTGTTATTTGTTAAACCCTAAGTTAACTTTCTAATTGATTACATGGTTGCTAAGTCGAGTCATATCCTTGTACATATTGTTTTGGGACGATTGGGACTCATGGGTAAGTACTTATTTTATGAAGTAATGGGGAAGAACATCACTTATTACCCCCATATGTACGTTAATCTTAAAAGTGCTCCAAGTGTTTTAATTTTCTTAATTCGAGTCATTAGCTTAGTTTATTGTAAAGTATGTAAAAATCCAAGTGTAAGGGAAATGTTCATTCCCTATGATGTATTATTTTGGATGGTAGGGTAAGAGTGTATGCAAAAAAAAAAAAAAAAATCGAAAAAACAAGAAAAAGAAAGAAAAAAAAAATAGAAAAAAGAAAAGAGAAAAAACATACGGACTACCATCCCGTTTCATTCTATGTTTATTTTATGTTTTTGTTATTTTTTCATTTATTAGCATAAGTCGAGTCTAGTCTTGGCTTAGCAACGCCATATTGTACATGTAATTGACCAAGATTGTTAACTCGCCACTAGTAAAACTTCCTTTATCCAACAAAACCGTGTATTTCATATCCCTACACCTAACGTTACAACCCTTTAAAAGACCTCTTTGATAGTTTATCCTAGGTGCTTACGCCATGTGGTGGAGGTTTGATCCTTTCCCAAGCCTATGGTAATCTATTTTGCTATGACAGGTAGTGAGAGATATCTTCCATTTCCATATTGTAATTTACACTTTATTACACCCGAGAGATGTGAGTATCTAAACACTATTTGTGAGGTGCTTGTGTATGACCTCCGTGCTTCTCTATTGGTCTTTAGTGGAATGATTATTTGTTGTAATTACTTTTATATTAGTGTTAAATGACCCCTAACTTGTATTTCGAGTAGAATAAAAGCGCATTTGCTTGACGACAAGCAAATCTCAAGTGTAAGGGTATATGATGAGGCGAAAAATGATCCGTTTTTAGGGGGTCATTTAAGCCCGAATTCGAATTTATTTGATCAAATATTGCCCTAAATCGTTCCTTTTGTGATTTTAGGTACTTTGGGAGTGAAATCTGGAAAAGGAAGCAATTCGGACATTTTTGGAGCATAAAAGTGAAGAAAACGCCAAAGTCTTAATTTTCCATGCTGGGAACAGTAGGTGACGGCGTCAAGAGTAACTCCCTGACGGCGTCAAGGACAAAATTCCATGACGACCCAGTACAGATTTGACGGCGTCATGAAGGTAGGGCGTCAAGAGTAAAAGTCATGACGGCCTGGAAATGATTAAGTCTTGACGGCGTCAAATATAGATCAAGGCAGTCCGAGAATAGTTTTGGCGGCGAGGTGACGGCGTCACAAGCTTTGTCTTGACGCCGTCAGACCTCTTTTCCTATATATAGTTTTCTAATTTTTCACATTTAAGAGAGAAGTTTTGGAGAAACCCTAAGTACGAACTTGGTGCGAATTTTACAGGTTTTTCAAGGGTTCCAAGCCCTTGATACCTTACATGTGTAATTAAGATAAGTGTTCTTTCAATTCAATCAATATGTCTATGTGTTGGTTGTCTATATCTTGTTCTTGTCTTAATTCCATCATGCTAGGCTAGATCTATCTTGTGTTTGCTTAGATCTAATGAAACCTAGATGTTAATTATGTGTTGATTACTTGTTTATACTTGTTTTGGATGAATGATTTATATGTTAGGCTTAAGAAAACTGGCAGATCTCCAATTGGTAACATGCTTGAACGTCTTAAGAAACATGAACCGACGCGCACTAGGTCTTTATTGGTTGTATTTAATGCATGAGCCACTGTTTACAATCCCTATAGTTGTGCTGGGCATGGTATAGGAGGAGATAAGAGTTCATAGAATTGGGGAGTTAAGTGTGCCACCCCATGAATGGTATTAAGGAATACGATCCGTCATCCATGCATTTATAACAAGTAATTAACGTGTAAAAGATGTCTAGGGAGTAGTGAAATCTAAGTAAACACATTTTCTCCACTTATTGCTCACAACTTTAGTATAATTTAGTTTATTTTCATTTCTAGTATTTTATTTTGATTGCATCTTTAGTATTGGGTTAGTTGATTAGCAACTAATTCCGCCCAAATCCTTCAAACCCGAGAATTTTAATTGCTTTCTAAAAAATATAAAAACACAAAAATAATCATCCCTCACCTTTAGAACTAGTATTTAGGCTTTCTAATCCTAGCGACACTATTCCTAAGCTGAACGATCAATCCCCCGGTACTTGTCACTATACTATACTACAACGATCAGGTACACTGCCTAGTGGGGGTTGTAAGCTTCTCGAGATCCCTCGAGAGGTAAAGCCTGTTGTGATTCCCACGCATCAGGGTTATACTTCACCTATGTGTTTTGTGTAATTAGGAAACGGCAGAACTAGCATTTTAAATTTAAAGCTTTCGAAACAAATCAAAGTTTTTGACGTCGCTGCCGGGGAGGTTATTTTAGTTGTTTTTATCAGTTTTGGTTAAAACATTCGTTCGTTACTAAGTTTTATAACTTAAATTTGAAAAATTTCATTTCTGTATCAAAAAACACGCCGAGTTTACACCAAAAACTGCTGTACATGTTAGTTCAGTATTCAAAATTTCAGTTGGAGTTAATTTCAAAAATCATACAAACATAAACAGAGCCCAATCAAAACTTTATTTCCTCCCCCTCTCTGGCGAAAATGGCAACCTAAACTAAACCCTAAATCGACCTTCATTCTACCTGATCGATCTTGATTCTCTCCTATACAATCTTGTCTTCAGTTTGATTACATCTTTTGTATGATCTTACTAAAGTCTTAGTTTATAACCGGTAAGGATTTAATCGATCCTGTTATTTTTTAGGGTTTCATCAGATCGCAAAGTTGGGTTTTCAATCAGTCGGTCCTAAAGATCCATATATTACTATCATACTGTTCGACTTTTATTATGATGGGAGGTTAGTTTATTGATTCGTATTGCTATAAACCCTAATCTCTAAGATTATGGTTTTCTTTTCTTTTTTGGTTTCGCACGCTGCTGGTTTGTTGGTTCTTATTTTGTTTGCTTTGGTGACGTGGTGGTGAGAGATGGAAAGGGGTTTTTTGAGTCCTAAAACTGTTAAGAAGGATGTTAGCGTTCCAAGGGGTGATGTTGATGATACTTATGTTCAACCTAACGTGACTGATGTTAACGTGGGTAATGATGGTATTGAAGATGGTAACGCCGGTGTTACTAATACTTCTCTATCATCTAGGTCTAATGAGGTTAATTTGAATGCTAATTTGGATGCTGGTCAGAACGTGAGTCTTGTTGATCACCTTGAAAGTGATGGGGCTGATAACGTGAACAAGGTTAATGATAAGGTTGTGTTGGATGAATTGGAGCAACTCCATGATATACTTGCTTCTGATTCGGCCTATAATGGTTTAAAACAGCCAAATGTGGAGCAATTGATTGCTAATGCACATATGAATTTTGATGAAGCCATGAATAAAATTCAAAGTCATATTAGTGCTAATATGGCTTCCTCTTCTGATTTGCACAATTCAAGTGGTAGTGGGCTTCAATCTAATTCGAGCTTTAGTGCTGCTATGCAAACCCAGAAGTTTGAGACTAATGTGAATATGAATAAGAGTGCAACTGCTGGTCCTAATGCTCCCAAGGTTGATACTACGAGTGGTACTGGAGTGAAGTCAGTTTCTTACGCGGGTGCTACTTCCAATGAACCTCAGAAACATGTGTCTAATTTTCGGAGGTTGGAATGTAGGAAAAAGAAGGATGATGTGGACCTTTCAGTTCCAATGAATGTAGTGGAAGAGGTGAACGAAAGGTTTGAGAATACTCTCTATGGCTACTTCCTTGGACAACGCCTTGCGTTTCCTGTTGTTGATTACTATGTACGCAATGCCTGGGCTAAGTTTGGTGTGCAAAAGGTAATGATGAATGCAAAGGGGTTCTTCTTCTTTAAGTTCACTTCGAAGAAAGGTGTTGATGATGTGCTTGAAAATGGTCCTTGGTTGATTAGAAATGTTCCTATTATTCTTAAACCATGGACGTTGAACACAAGCCTACTTAAAGAGGATTTGACTAACATCCCGGTGTGGGTTAAATTCCATGATGTTCCCCTTGCTATATTTTCTGATGATGGCCTCAGTCTTCTTGCCACACTGATTGGAACGCCCAAATGTGCAAGGAATCGTGGGGCCGTAGTAGTTTTGCTCGATGCATGATAGAAGTGAAGTCGGATGAGGTGCTTCGGGACAATCTCACTGTTGAGATACCATTACTTGATGGTTCGGGTTCGACTATTGAGCAGATACGAGTTGAATACGAGTGGAAACCTCCTCGTTGTGATAATTGTAAGATCTTTGGTCATATTTTGATTGATTGTCCTAAAGTTGTTGTACCTCCAGTTGTGCCTATTAAGCCTGCTAATGATGGTTTCACGACTGTCAATAATAAAAAGAAAGGTAAGCAAGGTGGTTATACAACTCAGGGTAAATGAGGGTTTACTAAACCTGTTGTGGGTAAGCAGTTTCAGTATCAACCCAAAAAGAATCCTTCTGAACCTAAGAAGGTGGATGGCACTAAGAAGAAAGCTTCGGATGTGGCTAGTTCTAGTGTTGCTGGCACTAAGAAGAATGCTTCTGATGTGGCTAGTACAAGTGGAACGAAGATCACTACATCCAATCAGTTTGATGTGCTTAATATGGATGATACAGATGGTTTTGGTATTCCTACTAATGACACCAACATGGATGTGGATGCTGGTCGTACAATGGAAGTTAATGAGGATGAGTCGATTAAGACTGGTACTACATCACAAGAACCGCTTGTGAGTGATTCAATGGAAATTAAGGAAGTTGGTTCTACACTTATAGTTGAGAAAATTGGTAAGCTTGAAAAGCTTCTTATTGATGGGAAAGCTACTCTTGTGGATGATGATGGTCATCCTGTTCTGTCTACCTCTTCCACTAAGAGGGCAAACCCATTTTCTAAGGTGGGTGAGGTTGTGGTTTCTGAGAGTGATGATGATGAGGTTCTTAACACGTTTGACGAATCAACAAATCTTTTTGGTGGTGGTCTTGAGCGTGAAGATGAGTTTGATGACTATGATGATTATTCGAAGCAAAATTATGATCTTCCTGGGAATTTGGATGTTCTTAATGCTATTTATGGCTTTAATCTTCAAGGTCGTAGGAAGTAGTTTATATTTTTGTCAGTCTTTTGTTATCATGTGGTTAGTGGTTTTGTTTTCTTGCTTAGAAAATAGGAAGTATCTTGTTATGTAAGCTTTTCGCCTATGTAACGGGCTGAGATATGGGATTCACTCATATCCGTTGTACTTAAATGATTTTTGGAGTAATATATTTACCGGGTCGTTGACCTTTTACCCAAAAATCACACAAACTTATAAAATGTTTATTTTAGGTTTTGAGAACATGAGACTAACAATTTTCTTGTTTTTACTGCTTGAATTATTGTATATGTATAAACTGCACATTAAAATAAAACTCACAAAAATATTTTTCTTTTGTTTGTTTCATGTTTGCTTAGAATCAATGTATTGGATTATTAAGATAAATGAGATGTTGATTTCTATGTGTTTTCTACTCTTGTTTGAACACATAAGTTGTTATATGAATTATCGTTATCTGTCAAAACCCGAAAACACGACGGTTTTCCTTTAAATTTGCCGCACTTTTGGAAAATTAAAAAAAAAAGGGCTAGTAAACCACAATACCGCCGTACTTTTCTTAAAGTACGCCACACTTTTATGCAGAAAAATTCACAAAGGACTCAAATCTTCTTTGTCATGATAAAACAAATCTCAATCTTCACTTATATGTATTATATGAGATTATTGGAGTGTAAATGTGTGCTTATTACTTATTTAACTAACCTATTAATGTTTCATTTGATGTTTTTGCATATTTTAGCTTTTTTAGCCATGGATCCAAACAATAGGCTAGGAAAGATGTTAGCTAAGGAGGATAACAACCAATGTGGTTGGATTGATGAATCAATAGAGAGTGAAAGTGAATGGAACAGAAATGACACTTGGGATACAACCGATAGTGGAAAGAAGAATGGAGTTAAATCTTTTACTTTCTTTAGGTTGGAAAGCGAAGATGATATTTTTGGGAAAGTACATCACACCGTGTTATGTGGAACGGCCGAAAACGTAAAAAAAAAGGTCTGAAGATGTATGAAAACAGACGAAAGCATATGAAAACAGACGAAAGCATATGAAAACGGACAAAAATAGCCGAAAATGTAAAAAAACGGATGAAAACGTATGAAGGGGCGAAAACGTTGGAAAACGTATGAACAACATACTATACAAGATATATTTTTGGTCTTTTTCCGTTTTGGCCTGCCGTTTGCTTGTGTCTTGTTCGTGGTACTTTGTTCTTCATTCAAACTTGATCTTTCCTCTGACTTGGGACTTGGGATGTTGAATCATTGGATCTTTCACTTTTGAATCATTGGATCTTGATACGGGAATCTTTGTACGATAATGAATCAATATTATTCATCATTTCTTTCACTTTTTCTTCCTTTCCTGTACTTGGTTACATATACTTTGCAAACATACTTTGGTATGAGTAAGTAACAAAAGCTTATAAATATAACCAAATAACATACATAAAAGCACGGATAACTCTACAAAAAAACATGCACAATTTGAGTGTTATCAACAGCATACCCACACATACTCATAAAAGTACGTAGTGTACCACGTTAGGTGGTCTGCACAACCGAACCAACCTCAAAAAGGCACCTTAGCGCACGGTGGATGGCAAGCTGTAGTGATGGATGGCATGTGGTAGAGGCCTCCATTACCTCAATTTTAAATTTTTTATATTTCACTTGAAGGCTTCATCCCGGTAAAAAAAATGTGACATGTCCAATTTAAATAGTTGGGGTATTTAGTCGAGTTGATTGTTAGTTGAAATGTCTTTTTTTTTTTTTTTTTTTTTTTTTTTTTTTTCTTTTTTTTTTTTAATGAAAAACACAGATTTAGAATTTTTATTGCTGATGTAATGAGTTGTTGAAATGTCTTGCATGTACGGGGTGTTTGCTCAAGCTTATTTTTTTAACTACTTAGCTTAAATGATTTCAGATTATGTTTAATAAGCTTACTTTTTCCGCTTATATTAAAATTTATAGGGAAGTCTACATGTATTAAAATAAGCTAGAAAAGTAACTTATCGAACATAAGTCGAAACCACGTGAACTCTTATGCTTAAAAGTAAGCTTAAACAAAACACCTTAGTATGAACTTTGAAGAACTTTGTTTATGTACGTGTCCACTTATGGTAGATTACGATAGATTACTTTAAGAAAAATAGAAAACGGATGGACAGAGTTTTGTATTTTTTGCAAAAAATAATACATTACTTATTTGCACAATTAGCCCAAACAAAAACACTAACAAAGCCTACATAAGCTGATTTTCATATTCCTTAAACAAAAGTGATTACCAATTACTTTTCTACGCTCCACATCAACTATTTGTTTGTAGGTTTATTGTTTTTTCTCTCGAACTTTGGCAAGATCGTTGACACGTTAGTAGCAAAAATGAACATTGTTGTTCAAATAGTTAATCAACTATACTTATTCCACTACTAAATATTGGGAATAATTGGAGGCATGGCTTAGCTCCTAACTAGAATGAATGAATATGTAGTCGCGGGCACCGTTTAATTTTTACTAGAGTAGTAGCAATCTTACCATCCTACTGTAAATTCAAATACTTACTTGCAACAATAAAAAACTTTAGTTTGTATGGGTATGATAATTAGTGCTTTTTGAGTATTACATCTCATGTTCTTTTGCGGATTTGCATAATGCTGGTTAAACCAGATCATGTATCAGTATTGTTATCTTTTGATCTATATGATTGTCATACATTTGATGCAATATACATGTAGTATAACAAATTGTTTGTGTCGCGGTCGATGTTTACAGTATAGTACTACATCTCTCCATTCTTCTTATATAATATTACAAGTTTATTTGTTGGTGATTTTAGTGTCATCACTTATATTTTATGTAATTATGATTTACTTAAAATCAAGGGATTAGTTAGTTATAGCTAACGTTCGAGCCACCATAACTAAGTGCAAGGGTCAAGGGGGTCGTACCCCCTTACCGGCTCAAGGGGTAGAACCCCTTGTTGGGGTCCCGTTTTTCCCTCCATCCACTTTTTCCCACCAAAAGACACACCTTTTCCTAACAGGTGTGACTCTTCCCGCTAACTGCTTTTGAATCGAATCTAACTAACTTTCAATTAGGTTTTCTATAACATAATTAATCTCTTCCAAACAAAATGAACATAACAACTTTCATAACAAATTTCAGTGTATTGCTTTGTTTTCTCGTGCTTTAAAAACAAAGTGCGATTATCTGAATTATCCAATTGAGGATTTCATGATACCCAAGGCATATAGGGTTGAAATAATTTAATATGAAAGTGATCTCTACACGATTCACGATATATATATTAAGATTATTTGATTATTACTACTCACATGCAAACCCAAATTCCAACATCATTGGATGACGAAATGAAAGTTGAATGTCGTATGTATGTCATATATAACATTGATAAAACCATAGATGTTTTCTATGAAATATTATAGTGTGCCAAATATTATAGTGTGCAAGAACAAATAGTTGACCAAATCCATCATCACTCCACAAAAACAAAAAACAAAACCAAACCAAACCAAACCAAAAAAAAAAAAAAAAAAAAAAAAGCCAAGAGGTGAACTTGATTGTATTTTTTTGGTAAAATATTAGGTAAATGATATGATTATTAAATTTAAGTATAAGTTATACTTTGTGTAAATATGATCTTATTCTTTTCATTTACATATTGTAAAGGTAAAATATTGTTCATATGTTCCGATGAACAAGATCGTATCGTTGCCATCACACCATAAGTATATTTTAATAATTTTTCTCCTAACCTTTTAAAATATATATAATAAAATTAAGCAAACTAAGCAACCGTCATTTATACTTTCTTACAAAATATGAAAATCTTCCATATTCTTTATTTAAATATTGTTATAATCAAAAAACACCTTCGGGAGGTCGAGGTTGATCGAAATACACCATTGTTCTAGAGAGAGAAAGTAGAGAGAGAAAGGTGAAAAAAGTGTTTTATTGAAATGACATGAAGCTTACACAATTTCCCACACTCCTCATGGAGAGTCATGAGAGGTATTTATAGGCCCGTCATACTACATGTTTGTCTAATCTACATAAGTAGTCCCTAAGGACACAACATGCTACATATCTAGTCTATTTCATATGTGTGACGTTATCTTTATAAAATAGCGAGGCTAATAATCTCCCTCCAAGATATCGTCACACGTGAATGGTTACAATGAGACCTATAAATACATAAACAATGTAAATTACAACAATAGCAAACTATGTTGATGTTGTTGAAGCGCAGAGTCTCTGTAGTCTAGATACTTAGGCAGACTTGAAGTTCTCTCTTCCGATGATCTCGGGATACTGATAGCAAAGGTCTTTGTAGCTATGAACTTCAACTGTAATGGTCTAGTTAGGTTATTACTCCCTCCTAACTAGCGAGCCTTTATTACTTTTTCCTGCTCCCTCCTGAACCGACAACTCTCTTTTCATCTCGCAGCGGATAAAGTAGATTCAAAAGTGTAGAAACATGGTTATCGTTCAGGGAGCAACATAACAACATAACTCACATAACAATGCATCCAAGTTGGTAATAAGCCCTGATGTACACACACTACTTCTCCATTCACGATGTTAAGCACAATTCTCTCAGTCAATCCAATCACTGAAGATGAAACACTACTTCTTTTGGCATGTTCTTCTCCCTCCAGATGGTTGCGAGGTATCGGAATCATCATAATGTAGTGCACATATCGTATAATCACCTTGTACTTGATGCAATTTAGAAGCCATAACAGCTCTTTGAAGCACATTCTGTGAGTATATGTCGATAAGATATGACTCTCTTTATCTACAATCTCCTCTCTTCTCTTCAACCTGTAAGCGACCTCTTCAAATTCCAACCAGCTAGTAAATGACCAAATGACTAGAGAAACAACCCAATATAACCAATCTGAAAATGAAGTAAACATCCCTTAGATATATGACTTAATCTTGTACGATGGTGTGACTAAGAACCTATACTGAGCACTACGACGTAACTCCTTTAAGCATAGGTAGATCTATATACTCAAACGTGCAAACAGTATATGAAATCTCTGCCTCTTGAACTATCCACAACTTCGTGTGACACCGAGTACTACAATGTAACTCCTTAAAGTGATAGCTATAACCCGTGAGCACTACAATGTAACTCCTCACAGCGGGTATAACTAGATAATCCAAGTCTTAATCACTATCATTACCTGTGAATGCACAAACAAGTATCTTCGAAAGTCATGCATCCATCCACCCCTAGACTTTGAGATAAATAAGTACACATGCCCTTGAAATGAACTTTAAACCCAGAAGAGTGATAAAGAATTATCCCCATAGTCACAAAAATCCGATACTAGCCGTTGTCATATTGATTGTGATTCTTGATCAGGATCTTTTAAGCTATACGTGGTGTGTTTTTGGTGAAGCTTGAAATTCTATCTGGTTAATCTAAGTGATTTCGTATTTTTCCTCCAAAAATAGAATGTGAAAATTTTCTCTCTCAAAATTCAGAAATCACCATGAAATGCAATTCTAAGGTTACCAGAAAAATTTGAGTTTTAAAAATTTTGACGCCAAATTTTACCAAAAAAATTTGAATTTTGGACCAAAATTTTCAACGTTATACCAAAATTTGAATTTCGCGTAAAATTTGAACGTTTAGTCTCCTCTAAAAAATAAATTTTACTCAAATTTTCCCGCCAAAAAACTTTTTTTTGCATACTCAATAAGATGGTTTCTTTAGTTACTCAATATGCACCTTACTCGATATCCTAAATCAATACTCGATAAAGTCTCTTACTCGATAAGGCTAACTTGAAAATCTTACTAGATGAAATCCCTTACTCGATGAACTCTCCTTACTCGATAACAAGTTTTCAACGAGGTATAGTATCCCCTTACTCGATGAAGCAAGAAACTCCTTACTCGATAAACGATAAGGAAGACTGCCTAACTCGGCAAAGATAACCTTACTCGATAAAAGCACTTCTTACTCGATATCTTACAAGCTTACTCGATAAATCCAGCCTTACTCGATACTGCAGATTGTAACTCGATACCCAACTCGATAGGAGGGTTCTTTACTCGATAAAAACCATTGCTTACTCGATAGCCCTAAAAAATCGCATTCTATACTCGATAAAACGCTTCCTAACTCGATAAACTCGTACTTTTTTCAAGAAAAATCACCAAAAAACACATTTTTTCACCACAAAACACCACGATTCACCCCTAGTTAGCTCTGATGCCACTTGTTATAATAAAAAAATACCTTCGGGAGGTCGAGGTTGATCTAAATACACCATTGTTCTAGAGAGAGAAAGTAGAGAGAGAAATGTGAAGAAAAGTGTTTTATTGAAATGAAATGAAGCTTACACAATTTCCCACACCCCTCATGGAGAGTCATGAGGGGTATTTATAGGCCCATCACACTACATGTTTGCCTAATCTACATAAGTAGTCCCTAAGGACACAACATGCTACATATCTAGTCCATTTCTCATGTGTGACGTTATCTTTATAAAATAGCGAGTGTTATTTGATGATGTTATACGATCTATTTCATTTACAATTACATAAACGAACATTAGAAGTACACAAAAAATTGTGTCTACGAACGACACTTGTTAATTACTTGTGTACGATTAGAGGTGACAAAACGGGCATGACAGGCTTGGGCCACGGGTCTAAACGGGCTCGGGACCAAATGGGCACGGGCTTAAACAAATACGGGCTTAATGGGCATGGGTATGTCAAATGGGCTCATGTTAATAGTTTTATAAAAGACCAAAAATGAAAACAAAAATTTTTTCAAATCTAACACCTTATTTATATTTAAATAACTAAATATATTATATTTATAAGTTTTTGTTAAAAACAATTGCAAGAAAACATGTGCCCGTTAATGCGCATTTAACTTTTGAAAGGGTTATACATGTCCATTTAAAAAAATGAGGGGCTAAATGCGCCCAAAATATTTTACAAACAAATTAGACCATAGAAGCCTATTTTTATGCTTTTTGGCACAAATTGCCACC
The DNA here is from genome assembly GCA_030686995.1 of Artemisia argyi. Lineage (NCBI taxonomy): Eukaryota > Viridiplantae > Streptophyta > Magnoliopsida > Asterales > Asteraceae > Artemisia > Artemisia argyi. The sequence continues at coordinate 225,202,901 of CM060680.1, read as the reverse complement.
TCTATCTACGATATATGCAATATAAGTGTAGTCTCCCATATCCCAAGTCTTCTTAAAAGTCTTCGGTGATTATTCAAAATTTTGTCTTGCTCAAAGCTGATAAGGAATTTGTTGATTGCCGGTGTCCTCTTCAGAAATGTTAAACATTAATGTTAAGGAATTTGTTGATGGTTAGTGTCCTCTTCACAAATGTTAAACATTAAAGTTAAGGAACTTTTGTTATTATAATGCGTTCAGTTCTATTTGTTAATATGGGTAGTCTTATATATAAATGATTGTAGATGTATATTTTTTGCCAATTCATTTCACCAGTAGCATGTTATTAAAAACGTAATTAACATGCAAAACTAACGATAAAAAGCCATTACTTATTCTTATGATTTTAAGTAAATTTCCAAAAATGAAGTCACCACAATCATTAAGTTACTTATCATCTTCCTCTCATATTTCAATTCTCTTTTATGGTTTCGCGATTATATGTCTTATTTCCACCACTGTCTCCGCTTCCAATGGTGGTAATGAGACTGATTATCTTGCGTTGTTGTCATTTAAGTCAATGATCACCAATGATCCATACAAAGTTCTAACCTCATGGAACCATTCCTTTCATTTCTGTTACTGGAGTGGTATTTCATGTGGAAAGCGGCACAAACGAGTGACTGCTGTAGAACTGTCTTCGAAAGGCTTAGAAGGCTCGTTGTCTCCTCATGTAGGAAACCTCAGCTTTCTCCGTGAGCTTGGTCTCTGGAACAACAGCTTTCAAGGAACCATTCCTCATGAACTTGGTCGCCTATCAAGGATACGTCATCTTTATCTTGATGTAAACAAATTCAGTGGAGTCATTCCAACAAACTTATCTGGTTGTTCTAATCTCGAAGACCTTTGGCTCTCTCGAAATAAACTAGTTGGAAGCATACCCAAGGAGATTAGTTTACTCTCGAAACTTTCTCATCTTTTAATTAGCTACAATAAGTTAACAGGTGGAATCCCACCTTTCTTGGGGAATATTACATCAGTGGAAGTCTTCAAAGCTCACGAAAACCCATTGGGTGGGAGCATTCCAGATACCTTAGGTCTTTGGAATAGCTTGACGGTATTTTACTGTGCTGAGTGCAGCTTATATGGAAGCATCCCTCCTTCTATTTTCAACCTCTCACTCCTAGCTAATTTTTCCTTATCTGAAAATCAGCTCAATGGTAGTCTTCCGTCAGAAATTGGTAATCAGCTTTTAAATATTGAGTTCCTTCAGTTATGGGGTAACAAGCTCACCGGAGTTCTTCCACCTTCTATTTCTAATTGTTCTAAATTAGGATATCTTGAAATGAGTCACAACAATTTTAGTGGGAAGTTGACAATCAATTTTTCAAAACTAAGAGATATTTATGTAATTAGATTACATGATAACAACTTTCATCGACGCGGAGAAGCTGATGACATGAGGTTTGTTGATTCTTTGAAAAACTGCACCAAATTGGTAGAATTTAATCTTTTGAATTGCAACCTTATAGGAGTGCTTCCGATATCAATAGGTAATCTTTCTGATCAACTCCGCTCTCTAGTTTTAGGAGATAATCAATTATTTGGAAGCCTCCCATCAAGTATAGGTAGTCTAGTTGGTTTGACCACTTTAGATTTAGGACCTAATCGATTCGAAGGAAAAATCCCCACTACCATTGGTAAAATTCAAAAGCTACAATATCTTGGTCTAAATAGCAATCAATTTTCAGGGCCTATCCCACATGCCATAGGGAACTTATCATTGTTGACTGAACTTTATTTATATTCCAACAAATTTGAAGGCCATATTCCATCTAGCCTTGGGAAGTGTAAAGCACTTAATGGTTTAAGCCTTGCAGACAATAGACTTAGTGGCAAAATACCCGAGCAACTTCTTCAACTTCCATCACTAACTATTGGTTTGGATCTTTCTCAAAACAGCCTATCTGGTTCAATTCCATCAGAGATTAAAGACCTCAAGATGATGAACATTCTTGATTTATCTTACAATAATCTATCAGGCACCATTACTAGTAGCCTTGGTGAGTGCATTAGCCTTACAATGTTAAACCTAAGTGGGAACATATTTCAAGGCATAATACCATCTTCATTAAGTTCCTTGGGAGGATTGCAGGTACTCGACATTTCTCAAAATAATTTTTCAGGAAAAATTCCTCAATTCCTAGACAAATGGGTCTCCTTAGAAATTTTGAACCTATCTTTTAATGATTTTGAGGGTGAGGTACCAGTTGTAGGAGTGTTTGCCAATGCAAGTGCATTTTCAGTTTTGGGGAACAATAGGCTTTGTGGTGGTTTGGTTACACTTGAGTTACCCAAATGCAAGGAAAGGGGTAGACATAAAATAAGGTTTCCTTTCTTCATATTAGTCATTTTGATTGCACCGACGTTGCTCATCATATTATGTTGCGTGTATCTTTTGTGGAAGAAGAAACGCGAGAGTCAACCATCTCAATCTTCAGGGAATGAAAGGTTCTTGAAAGTTTCGTACAATCAGCTTCTCAAGGCTACCGATGGGTTCTCTACAACAAATTTAATTGGCGAGGGTGGGCACAGCTCTGTTTATAAGGGAATCCTCGATTCTGGAGATGATAAATCTGTTGCAATCAAAGTTCTACATCTTCAAAATCGAGGAGCCCACAAAAGTTTTATGGCAGAATGCGAAGCATGGAGGAATATTCGGCACCGTAACCTGTTGAAGATTATAACTGCATGTTCAAGTGTTGATTTTCGACGCAATGATTTTAAAGCTTTGGTTTACGAGTTTATGCCGAATGGAAGTGTACACGATTGGCTTCATTCAAGTGCAGATACATCGATACTGAACCTTCTTCAAAGAATAAACATTCTCAGAGATGTTGCAACGGCACTTGATTATCTTCACAATCGCTGCCAATCAACAATTGTTCACGGTGACTTGAAGCCTAGCAACATTCTACTTGATGATGATATGGTGGCTCATGTTGGAGACTTTGGTTTATCTCGACTACTTGGTACAGAATTAAACCAAAATAGCTCAACTGGGGTTAAAGGAACAATTGGTTATGCACCTCCAGGTAGTATTCCATGATGCTTATATTTACTTACAAATTACCGTTTGTAAATTAACTAACTGTTTTTAATTCGCAGAGTATGGTCTCGGGAGCGAGATGACAAGTATTGGGGATGTCTACAGTTTTGGAATATTATTACTTGAGGTGATGACCGGGAAAAAGCCGACAGATGACATGTTCAGCGATGGTCTTAGCCTTCATAAATTTGTTTACATGGCATTACCAAACCATGTAATCGATGTTATTGATGATGATGCAATTGTATTGCAAAGTACGGAAGCGAATGCAAAAAAAGTGGAAGAATGTTTAGTTGCAACTATCAAGATTGGAGTATCGTGCTCTGTGGATTTCCCACCCCAACGGATGAAAATAGATGTTGTTGTCAATGAGTTGCAGCATATTCTCGATGTGCTTCAAAATATATAAGGTACTCTCTTCTCCCTTTTTGTAAAATCTGATTTTACACGAGTTTGTTAATAAATCATCGCTAACTTGGTTTTAATTTTGAACTCTTTCAGGTCTCATCAATCTTGTATAGTGAAATTGAGAGTAACTATAACAAGGAGCGGTGCATGTCGTAGTTATGTAAATGAAGTTGCTAAAGATCTTTATAAGTGTGGTTTAATTCTCTTGGTGCTTAATTGTAAGAGACATAAGAGTATGTTTACTTTCCTGGTGACATACCATATGTGTCGAACATGTTTGTAATCATGTGTGGTTTAATTTAACTCAAACCAGTTTTTGGTGTTGAATTCTACATAAGTTTTGAAGCAATAAACGATATTAATAGTTTCTTAAATTTGTGACGCTTACCAAATTTACTATTTTTTTTGGTCAAAAGGAAAAATATATTAATAACCAAAACGTTGAACAAGTTACATTGTGTTTTAGTAATAGCATGGACGTACCCAAGCTAAGTAGATAAATCAATACTGCATTATTATACTACTAATCCATACAGCAAGACATCTATGTTGAAATAATTCCATCTTTATTCATCACGACATCAACTCGGCATCATTTTTCCTCAAGTTCGAACCTTGAGCATACTGAAAGAGCCTTGACCATAATGCTTTTACCAACACAGGAAACTATCCTTATAATACTAACCAGTGTCATCATCCAATGAAGACAGAGGAGCTTCACTATCAAGATACATAGCCATCTGTCTAACCATTAATACCACATATAAAAATCTTCTACCCTCACAACACTAAACCAAAAAAACAAAATAGAAAAACTAGACATCAATCATGTTCAAACCTCATTGTAAGGTCGATTGGACAACGTTTCACTTATACACAATTCCATGAAGAAATCTATAATCTGCTAATGAATCCAGATGCAATTTTCTTTTGTAGACAACAATATTACGTACTTATACATTAGCGTCTCTGTAGATACTCACCCAGCTACACTTCTAGCCAGATCTATACATCGTTGCTTTTGGAATCACTAACCTTTGTATATATTAGACGAGTGATGTTGGGTTATTAGATGTAACTGGCTTACGATATTCAAGCTCTTATGAACACTAAGCTACAAAAGAATTTGGTGTACTAAACATCAATTTATTATACGAGTAGGGCCGGAGACATTAAGTGTCCAAATACTAAAATGCCATATTAGCCCATCAGCTTATTAACCTATTAGATTTTGTTTTTAACATCATTCACATGACCCCTTAAGTTTACTTAACCACCCAACTATCTCCTAAACTTATAATGCTTTATGTTTAACATCTTATTAAGTTTAGTAATATAACAAATTAACATCGTCACCTGGTAAACTCTATATTTCTTTACATCATTTTCTTTATTTGTGTTACATTTTTTCTTGGAAAAATAAATATATCATTGTTATACCTATATTTTTTACGGTTATCTTATGTGTTTAACTTATTTTTTTATACCTATGCACTAGAAACATGGTATACGAATCTGTTGCGATTAATTTTGATCATGTCCTCCTTTCATGAATACTTAACATAAAATGCAGTAAGAACAAGAATACCCAATCCATCATAATTAAACATGATAACAGAACCCAGCTGGTTCATTTATTGATTGAAAATCCTAAAAGTGTATGAATCATAACAACCCACCTTCCAATTTAACAAAAATCATTTCTTGATTGGTTGTGTTTTTTAAGTCAGGCATTTTATAATCAAACATATGCATGGAGGAAAAAAACAAAAAAAACTTAGGTTATAGTCAACAAGGTACCGCTACCTGCTTTGGGTCCTTATTGGTAGATTAATGAGTTTTTGTTAAGTTTCTTCCATTGTTATATTATTTAAGGTTATCTAAATTAAATTTATAATGCAATATAAGTCAAGTCTTCCCACTTACAATTTTTTTAAAACAAAGACACGCAATACCTTGAGTTAATAAATTGAGTTATCTTGTTTAAGTATTTCATTGAGACATTTTATCAAAAGGCTTATGTGCATATTACTGTAGAAATTAAGGGAATACTAAAAAAAACTTTATTATCATATTCACAAAATAATGAAGATTGCGAAATATTAAATAGACATTAAATAGAAAAGACTAATACGGAACCCTACTTATTAAACGGGGCTAAACAAGTTAGCCGGACCAATAGGCCTTATTAGCTAACAATTACAACCGACTTGTTTGTGTTAGTTTTAACGGATATAAATTAATGAATATGTCCAGACTCGAACACGAGACTTCGGGATTGCACACTTTACGTATGAGTTTCAATTAATTAATAATTATTGTTTTAGTTACGAATAATTATTAAATTCATGAAATGAGCACTTAACGGTACCCAACGACCATTAGACGAAAGATTAAGGACTAAAGATGAAATAGTTGGCAAGAAGGATCTAGAAACCCCGTCTTGGGCTCTAGATCGGCCGACCCACTCCTAAGGGGGTAGGGATTGTGCCTTTTGCTCCAAGTTTTGTGATAGTATAAATACATGGCCTCATGTATTCATTCTATTCAATCCTTGGTTCATTAGCAAGCCAATTCTCTTCTTCCTCTCCTTTTCTTTGAGCTATAGGCGATCCACAAGGATCAACTAAGGCTCAACTAGTAGTGCTTGCTCGTAAATTAAGAACCTAGCTTTTCTTATTGAAACGCTAATAGTACGTGTGTTCAAGAACGAAGTGTTGGCATACTTTTGCTAACGTGGTGATTGCCCATTCTACTATCCTTTAGTCGATCCACATTAAACCCTAATTAGGGTTTATAAGTTCTTGTTCAATTGATTTCTTGTTCTTGCTAAAAATCACAAAAGAGGTACGCATTCTTTTATATTCGGTTAATTTCAATTACATGTATTTGATCCTATTCCGTTGCGTGCTTGATGTGTTTATATATTAGTTATGATTTACATATTCCAACAGTGGCATCAAGAGCCTTTAATACGTTTTAATTAATTACTGAAACACATAAAATTGAATCGTTATGATTATTACACGCTTGGTGTTCTTAGTTTTTAAATTTTTCATAAACACTATAATTTTATTATTTAAATGTCGACTTCTATTTATTTTTATTTTTTTATATGTTGAATTTTTTTTGAAAAGAAAAATTAGGGTTTTTGAATTTTGTTATAAAACTTGTAGAAACCCTAGGTTGCATGTAATATTTATGTGTATTTAAATGGATATTTGTAATATGCCATTTTTGGTTGCGTTCCTTGACATGATTATATGATTATAATATGTGCAATGTGGGCTTCCATGACAAACCATGCATGTGTTGTCATGGATTATGGTTATTGTGTAGATTTCATGCTTATTTATGCGATTTTATTATAATTGATATGTTTTTAGTAAATATTATGACAATAAAGATTACTAAAATTTAATTAATTATAAAATTAGGGAAGACCTTATTAAAAAAAATCGTGTATTAATCAATTGTGTGTTTTAAATTGATTTAATTTTGCATGTCCATTATTTATGTTGTTCGTTTATTTTATTTAATTACATTTATTTTTATATGTTATGTGACATGATAGTAAGCGAATGGTAATTTTATAAATAAAATATTAAACGGACTTAATAATGGTGAAATCTTTTTTTTGAGCTTACAAAAAATCTTGAACTTTTGATTGATTAATCGTGACTGTATTAAGTGGTTGGACGGTAAAGCTAATTATGACAAACTATGTGGTGGGTATAACTGGAACCGGGTTTTTAAGGATCTTCGGACCACCTTTGGTTCTGGGCTCGCTTGTGCGTCAAATTAGTTTCACCCACCAACCATGATAACTACGAAGCACTTAAGGCAAAGTTGTAAGTTTCTCAACGCCTTAATCAAAACTTTGGAGATTTAAGCTCGTAAAGAAACTAATGAGTAAAGTTTTTTACATGAAACATATGCTACAAGATGAATGCATGACATCTTTGTACATATATTTTGATTACACACATCAAATTTACTACCCTTAAATTTAAGTTATATGCCATCCAATGAAAAGGAAACACCTAAAATTGGGTCTACGTCAGGGCGTAACCTGGCTAGATTGCAATGGAAGGGCACATTACATGATCTCATCACTAGCAGATCAACTGAGGTGGTGAAATTATGTAAGCTTGTTGTTTCTTAAGTTGGTTAACTTAATTGAGTTGATAGCGGGTTCTGATCACTCAAGGCATAAGATGGGGATAAAACATGCTTACATTGCAACTGCGGTTGGCAAATATGTAAATCCCGTCCTTTCTAGGAATTGCAATTGAATATTGGCAATTGGGACTCGTCTCGTACCTTATTGAATACCGTCATCACTAGCAGATCATGTGATGAACCTATGTCAATTTGGATCCTAGTTTTCAATGTAAAATTAAATGGTTATATGTTTATGAACCAAGGGTATTTAATTTTCTTGAAATTTATTATCGAAAGTACTAACTTTTGAATTTTTTCTGTAGAAATGGCTACACCTGAAAACACTAATATGAGCAACATGAGTTCTGCATTCAAGCAAATGATTGATCGAGACACGTTGACTGGTGAAAATTTCAATGATTGGTATCGATCCTTAAGAATTACCTTAAGGATGGCCAAAAGATATGATTATCCTGGTGAACCTCTTCCTACTGAACTTGCTGCGGATGCAACACAAGCACAAAAAGATGCATAGAATGCTGCATACGAAAAGCACAATGATGTGGCTTGTCTCATGTTGGCTGGGATGGTGTAGGACCTTAAATATCACAACTTTATCACAAATATAGAAGATTAGAAGAAGAAAGATGGTGACTTGGTGAGAGTATATGGATTGTATATGTGTAACTAGAGAGATGGAAAAATGAGAGAATATTATTAAGAAACACACACACTTACACACACAAGCACACACCTCAAATGAGCTTTGAGGTGTTTATATAGTACAAGAGTTAGGATGCCCTAAAGGCTTTCCATGGGCTTGGTCTTGGGCTTGGCTTTCTTTTATCTAAAAAGGCTTATGAAACATAACTAATAGCATATTAGCTTACCAAGACCAAGGCCCATTGACTAAACTATTACTAATCTTAACCAACGACACAAAGTTACAATATGAGAATGACCATCACTTTAATATATATATTTTTTAATGCTAACAATCTCCCCCTAAGGGGTGGTCATTCGAATGATGCTCCACGTGATTTGATCTTCTTTGTTCTTTGTTGTTGTCCATTGTGTGTCGTAGTAGAATAGTCTTTAGTTTTTGTTCCTTCATGCTTTGTGATCTTTGATGACTGACTTTTCATCATTCGTTGTCTGCCTTTCGTCACTTCTGCGTCTGTGGTGGTTGTCTGCCATTCCAACATGCTCATACATCTTTGGACTTTGATATTTATATGCACGTAGTTCCCTTACTTTCACTTTGATCTTTAGTCTTTATACTTAGTAGATTCTTCTTTTTGGCGTAGAATCTTTCTTTGATCGTTGTGTTGTAAAGATCTTTGAGGGAGCTTTCTTTAACTTCCAGATGTATGTATAAGCATGTGGAATCTGTCGCCATGGAGATGAAGTGTCCCTGTATATAAACAGTTAGCAATAAAACAACCGGTACTTACAGATAAGAATTAGAGATCGTCAACAGCATAGTGTGAAGACTCCTTCTAATCCTTATCAAGGCCGTTCCCATATCAGATACTCTCGAGAGAGCTTACAAGACCTACTAAGTAGCTCAATGACTGGGTGAGTCGCTGGGGATCACTCCACGACTGTAGACCGTTTGAAACCACCGCGAACACTAAGCGTAACCCATAAAGAATTACCGAAGTGACCTGCTGTCAGGGCTGCTTGATGTTGACCCTGGCAGGAATTTCCATTCAATCATTGAGAATCACAAGTGTGAATCCTCTCATAAATGTTCTGGCAGATTGCTAAGATCTGCGTAGGACTCTTAAGTTTACATCTGGCGTCCTTAATGTTGAACAACCAGTGTAGTAACATCATGTGTTCCTATGAGATCTTTTGATGAATCTCGGGGCTCTAGACTCGATAAGTGCACATTTGGTTTCCTATGCGGAGATTAGGGAGAGGTCTCCTGCTTCAATATCAACCATCTCTAAGAGACAAGTCGATAGATTACGCTGGTTCCCCGTGAGAATGAAACAAGCTCTTTTAAGAGAACTTGAGTGGTTAAGAAGGTTTAGTGCAGTGCGTCACTGGGTCCATGACGTCTTTGTCTTCAATACCGGTGTCACCTTAGTAACAACCAGTAGCATATGAGTTGAACCCGGTGTCTGCCCTAAGGTTGAACATATGGAGGGCTATTTCTTTTCACCCTTTTTCATAACTTTTCTTTTTAATTCTTCAACCCCTTCTTTCTCCTTTCTCATTTTCTCCCTTTTTAATCATACCTAAGGACTTCTAATTCTAATCTATTGGAATTGTCCTTGGGTAGATCCCTCCGGCTCTGGCGGATCATAGGACGGTTTTCCCTAACCTTAGTCACCTTATAACTCCATGACTATCCTATTGTTGATCACATGCCATAAAACCTTTTGTGAAAATCTCTCAAAGTGTTTATGAATATAAAACACATTTTGTTGACACTTCGAGAGTTTTTGCATTTCTTTTGAAGAACTCCCCCTTCACATGTGCTCATGAATTTTTTAGAAATTTGCACATGCGAGAGGAGTTTGCACTTTTTGAATTGATCCACTTTCAGCGAACATGACCGATTCGAGACACGCTTACATCACTAGTTAGACTAGCTTGAAGTTATTACCCGTCCTGGTCAAGTCCAAAGAAAGTCTCTCGATATGGTACACTCTACTCAGACAAGTCCTATTCGAGACACGCTTACATCACTAGTTAGACTAGCTTGAAATTATTACCCGTCCAGGACAAGTCTTTTCGATTACTGACATTTTAAGCTTCGTCAATTCATTGGTACATACTGAGTCGAGCTCTTCTGAGATTCAGCCACAATCTTTAAACATCTTTGATCACATTTTAATCATGTCTTCTCCCCCTCAAAAATAGCATATTGTGATATTTTTGATATCAACTGATTAATAAAAGGCTTTTTGGAGAGAAAGACAGATTTGATTTTGCATGAAATCGGAACATTTTAGTTGTTTATACTCCCCCTTAATGATAGCATATTTAAAATTAATTTAAGGGTTTCGAGGGAGTTTTCTTGAGCACTCATTTTGAGAGATTTTGAGAAATCTTTTGAACAATCTTGAAAAAGTGCTCAAGAATTTTGTTTGAAAACGAGTTTATGCTTGAAATCTTTTTCGTTTGTTTAGACTCGAACTTTTTGAAAAAGAGTTCGTCATTGAACGTACGAGTCCTTGATTTGAAAATAATCAGAAGTCATCATTTACCGTCCGGGTTTCGTACTGAAGTATACGAAAGCCATTGTGAAGAAACTTTTGAGAAACGACATGTTTTAGAAAAACATTTTAAAAAAAAGAAACTCCCGCTCAAGCATCTGTACATGTCCGTATCATTGTTGAATGACATTTCTAGAAACGTACAGAATATTGATTTATACGAGAGACATGTCGTAAGAAGAATATTTTTGGATTTTTTGATTTTATATTGTTTTTGTATTTTGAAATTTTATATTTTTGTATTTTGTTTTTGTTGGTTTTTCAAATTTTGTATTTTGTTTTTCAAAAATATTTACAGCGAAGCGGTTTAGAAAAGATTTTTCAAGAAGATTCGAGAAGACGTTCTAGCTCCTCAGGAGTTAGGCTTCGCATGCCAATTCGTCGAACTAAATAGTCAAACCTTTCTTTTGGAAGGGCTTTAGTAAATAGATCGGCGAGTTGATAATCAGTCTTAACGAAAAATAATTCAACAGTACCCTCTTCCACGTGTTCTTTGATGAAATGGTAGCGGACTTTGATATGCTTCGTCTTAGAGTGATGTACGGGATTGCACGAGATGGCTATGGCACTATTTGAGTCGCAATACATAGGTATTCGGTCAAAAGTAAAGCCATAATCTGTGAGCTGTGTCCGCATCCAAAGAACTTGGGCACAACACACAGATAGAGACACATACTCGGCTTCGGCGGTTGATAGCGCAGTACAATCCTGTTTCTTTGACGACCAGCTTACAAGCTTTTCACCCAAAAATTGTGCTCCACCTGATGTACTCTTTGCTGTAACTTGATCACCAGCATGGTCTGCATCTGAAAATGCTGTTAGATTAAACTCCGAATCCTTCGGATACCAAAGTCCCATGTTAATGGTGCTTCGTAGGTACCGAAAGATCCGTTTAACCTCTTTGAGGTGAAGTTCGGTAGGCTTTGCCTGAAACCGTGCTAATAAACATACAGCAAATTGAATATCTGGTCGACTAGCAGTTAGGTACATGAGAGAACCGATCATGCTCCGATATTTCTTCGGATCGATGGGTTTCCCAAACAAATCAGCACCTATTTTTGGTGAAGTGACCATTGGTGTACCAACAGAATCACAGTTTTCCATACCATGTTTTTTCAAAATCTCTATTGTATATTTAGCTTGATTGATAAAAATACCACGTGGGGATTGATGTATTTGTAAACCAAGAAAGAATTTTAGTTCCCCCATCATGGACATTTCAAATTTACTTTTCATGAGATTTTCAAAATGTTTTGAATTGTTAGGATTGGTTGATCCAAAAATAATGTCGTCCACGTAAATTTGAACGATCAAAATGTCATTTTTGAACTTTTTGATAAACAAGGTGTCATCAGCCGTTCCTTTTGTGAAATTGTTTTTAAGCAAGAAAGATGATAGTTCGTCATACCACGCTCTTGGAGCTTGTTTTAGACCATAAATGGCTTTCTTAAGCTTGTAGACGTAGTCTGGATGATCTCTGTCGATGAATCCTTCTGGCTGACTCACATACACTTCTTCTTTCAGAGTTCCATTCAAGAAGGCTGTCTTAATGTCCATCTGATAGACCGTGATGTTTTTGTGAGCGGCATAGGCTAAGAAAATCCGGACTGCTTCAAGTCTAGCTACAGGCGCGAATGATTCTTCGAAATCTATCCCTTCTTCTTGTGGATATCCTTTAGCCACGAGACGAGCTTTGTTGCGAATGACAGTCATTTCCTCATCCAGTTTGTTCTTCCACAACCACTTGAGGTCAAGAACTCGTTTATCAAGTGGTCGTTCAACAAGTTCCCAACTGTCATGTAACAGGTATTGAAGAAATTCCTCCTGCATCGCTTCAATCCATGGGTTTTCTGCCATTGCTTCCCGAATGTTCTTAGGTACTTTGGTGCTTATTGAGCAAATGTAAATGCACAATTCGAGATCGGTGGCAAGTTGTCTCCTCGTCTGAACTGGCATTGAAGGATCACCAATAACATGTACTAACGGATGGTCTTTTGTCCATTGAAACTTAGAAGGGTACCTTTGGTTGAACGAATGTGTGTTAGATGGTTCTTGTAACCTTGAAGAAGATTCAGCAGAGTCTGATGCAAACGGGTTTTCAAATACTTCTTCTTCTTCTTCTAACGCAACATCGTTTGAATTATTTGTAGGTTCTTCTTGAAAGTTTGTAGTTTGATTTTGCTCATCAACTCTTGGTAGTTCAGTTTCAAGTACTGGAGTTGCTGGAGTAGATGTAGATGATGTTGATGTAGTTGGTGCTTCAGCTTCGATTGTGGTAGATGCATCCTGTGTTGGTGGTGGTGGTTGATGGTTGTGAGCGGGTGCAGCGGAATGTTGTTGAGATGCATTAGTCGAAGTTCCACCATAATATTCATCAAACATTAACTCGAAGAAGTTTTCCAGTTCTTGTTCTGAAGGTTTATCCGTGTTTGTTGACTGAGCTCCTTGAGGTACGAGTCCTGAACTGATGTGTCCAGAAGTCTGATGGTTTGGTGCGGGTCCTAATCCGTTTTGATTAGAAGCCATTGGATTAAGCGCGGGTTCTAGAGCGAGTCTCTCAGAAGCCATTTGTGAAATCTCGTCAAACTTCACATTCATCGTCTCCATTATCTTTTTCGTCCTTCTATTATACACCCTGAATGCCCTCGAGTTTTCTGAATATCCAATGAAGATTCCAATATCACCCTTAGCTTTTAACTTTCCTAGATCTTCTCTATCATTCGTCGGATAGCACAAAGCGCCAAATATGTGAAGATAAGAGATGTCAGGTTTACGGTTGTTCACTAGCTCATATGGGGTTTTATTGAATCTCGGATGGACTAGGGACTCCATAACCCTGAATAGCTGCTACATGATCATTACCAAAGCGTACAGTTCCCATAAATTTCCAGATGAAGTTGATCAGCAGCTTTAAATTCCCGGTCATGTGCTTGGAGCAACCCGAGTCGACGATCCAAAGACATATTTCGATAACCTGCCAAGAACAGAAGAGTTTGTATTTGGAAACCGTGTTGAATTTGGTTCCATGGGGTTAGGAGTAAAAGCAGAATCACACTCACAGACAGTTGCTACTTGTTTAGCTTGAGTTATTTCTAATTTGCCGTCCTTAAGAGTGAACTCTCTACCCGTCGGAATCCACATACAAAACTTAAGATAGTTCCTAGGCATTCGACTAATAGTGGTAGTCCTAAATCGTGCAACTAATCGTTCTAAAGATTTGGATCTAGCACTAGGTCTTTTTGGAACATCCTTCTGTTCAGGCGTGACATTCACATTCTTAGAAACACATTCATCATGAACATAATTAATTAAACATTTCTTGCATATTAAACAAACAGAGTCATTACATGCATTAGAAATAGTACTCTTGACATTACATTCAGATGAAACATGTCTCTTATTACAAAGCGATAAATTCCTAGGGTGTTCTTCTACTTCTTCAACTTTATTCTTGCTACTACTCTTAGAGACAGGCGAGACTCTATTGTTCTTTGTATTGCTCTTAGGCTTTAGTCTGCTGCTCCTAGAGGTGCTTTCTAATCCTGTAGAAGGTAAGGCACACGCGTTAGGATTTATATTGTTGTCCTTTTTAGCATCACTAGACTTTTTAGAAGTATCCTTTTTGCACTCATTTGTCTTAGAAGTGGAGGCAGACGCATTAGTGGGACTAATCCTAAAAAGGCCAGGCGCTATCACTTTTGGTGTTTCGACAACTGCTTTTCCTTTATCAACAATCTTTTCATTTTCACTTTGCTTAGGCAAGGGTGTTGGAGTGACTGGTTTTGTCAAATTCTTTTTCTCATCGACTTTTGGAGCAAACCTTGAAATTGACATCTTTAGTTTTTGAACCGTGTTTGAAACATTTGGTTTCTCCGAAGTCGACGGTTTTGCAAACTTAGTTTCCTCACCCTTTCCTTTCTGACTTTCAAGCTGAGTCCTCAAAAGATCATTTTGCTCTTTCATGTTCTTTAAGGCACGCTCATACGACAATTTGTCATACTTGCATTCTTCCTTTTTTCGATCAAGTTGTTTAAAATATGACACATTTTCTTTTTCAAGCTTTATAAGAGCATTTTCATATTTTGAAACAATTTCGGAGGTCTCAGCTCTCAGTCTTTCATCGTCTTGAACAGAATATGTTTGTAAAATGATGGACATGATGTCAGTGGTCATAACAGCTTCGAAAAGAGAATCATTTAGGTTTTCCAAAACAATCATGTTTTCACGAGCATCATTAGCTTCGGTTACCAGGGATTTGTGGTCCTTGACAAAGTCAGCCGTTTCTTTTAAGAAAACAAGTTCAAAATTTTTTACACTCGCGCTGATGTTATTCAGTGGAATAGTAATTTCGTTTTGAAACACCTTTTTCTGTTCGATGTGAAAACTAGAATGCCAGTTGTTAATATCGATGGAAGTTTTAGATTTAACTATGTTTTGAAGTTCTTGAATTCTCATTTTAACGTCATCGAGAATGTTTCTAGCCTCACTTGTTTTAAAAGTGTTGTTAGAGGACATTTGTTCTAATTTTGAAAGAGATTTGGAAACAACTTTCTTTTTAGACAAGAATTTCGCAAATGGTCGTTTAATGGAAAACTTTGACGGTTCTGTTTGTGGAACAAAAGTGATTCCCGAAAGTTTGTTCAATTTGTTGTAATCAATGGGTTTCAACTCCTTTTGTTTCATTTTATTAATGCTCTCTTCGACATGTTCAATTGTTAGCACAGAATCCCGAACGACGGGAGGATCATGTTTGGTATAAATCACATTACCATTGTACAAAACATTCTGTTCTTGCTGAGCTTTCTTGAGATTACAAGGGGTGTTGTTACCAAGAGCCATTTTATGTTTCGTATGGTAAATCGGATTAATTTGATTTGAAATCATTTTCATTGTTTGACTCGACTGACCCGACTTAACCACTAATTCCTCTAAATGAGCAATCATGTGTTCTGACTCTACGATTTCTTCCAAAAGTTTGTCTTCTTTCTTTGCAAAATCCTTTTTCAACTCATCCATTTCTTTTTCAAGATTGGAATAAGCTGTTTTTTGTTTAGAAAGTTGGTTTTGTAAATCAGAAATTTCCGTGTTTAAAGATTTTATCTTTTTGAAAGAATTAACATCAAGTGTGTCAAACTTGAGTTGCAATTTTTGTTTCTCTGAAACGGAATTTTGATAACCAGTTTCTAATTCAGACAATCTTTTGTTATGAAATTCAAAAGCTTTAACGGTGGATTTGTAACTCTCAAGCTCAGCGGTCAATTTAACATTCGCGGCCTTAACATCGCGATTGACCTTTTGCACATTCTCAATTTCAATACGACAATTATTCAATAATGATTCAAATAAAGCACGTGTTTCCTCATCATTCTCAGCATGCTGTGAAACGAAGCCTCCATTATGATTCATATCTGGAGTTGCTGAAGGAGTATTGCTACTACTTGGCGTGTCCAGGGATGTATCATAAGTGGGTGCTTGCTTCTCAAAATGCTGTTCCTCATGAGGAGACATATCAAATATATCATTATTGTGACATGTGTTGATGTTAGATACCTCAGATGGTGCATTGGTGTCATAAACAGGAAGTGTGTCAGAATCCGTGTCATACTTAGCTTCCTGAAGATTCGCCATGAATATGCAGTTCGCATCGATATCTTCTCTATCTTCCATGTCATCCATAAGAGCCATAAAGTCATTCTCCTCTGCATTCAACTGAAATCCTGCCTCTGCCTTTTGTGCCAACATCACTGCTTTCTGCAAGTATGCTAGATCTTTCTTGTTTGGCTTAGTAGGACAGTTTCTTGCCATATGACCTACACCCTGGCAGTTGAAACACTTAACCGGATTACCCTGATTCATATTTCCCAAATTCCCAACTACTGGAGCTACAACATTTCTATTCTGATTACCCATTGCCTGATTACCATCATTCTGACCCCTCTGATTTCCAACAAACTGACCCAGCTGATTCCCTGCATTCTGACCATACTGATTCCCTGCATACTGACCTGCATTCTGATTTCCTGCATACTGACCTGCATTCTGCATATTCTGATATCCCTGCAGATTCCCATAAACTCCAACCATTTGGCCTCCGTTGCCCATATTGAAACTCGGCTGAGCGATCTGCCTGTTACGAGTATTCGATGAAATCCTTTGGTTGTTGTTTGTTGGTGTAGAATAGCGTCCTTGGAATGCCTTTGTCAGAAAAGCAAACGCTTGAGTCAATGCTGCAGCAGCTTCATCATTGTCAGTGAATTCTGGTTCTTGGAATTGTGGGTATGTCTGTTGTGGAATAACTTCTTGTTGTTGTGGGTAGAATTGTTGTTGGTAGACCGGTGTTGGTTGTTGAATGCATGATGGTTGCATGTAGTTGTGAATGGATGATGATGGTTGTTGAGTGTTCACTTGTAATGGTGTTGGTGTATTAGCAATTAGTGCGAGAGGATCATGATTCTTTGCCAATCTTTCTTTCCTAACTTCATTAGCCTCAGCTTGGTTTTGCTTCAGAAAGTCATAGAGTTGATCATAATTCACCTGATGTAAGTCCTTTGTCTGATTAACAATTGTAACATAACGACCCCATTCTTCTGGAAGGTTATTGACGAATTTGATGTTTGTTGCAATTGTTCGAGGTGTCAACTTGTTTCTGATTAACTCATTCATCAACGTGCAAAACCTTGTGTAGTATGACTCAATCTGTTCACCTTTAGTGGATGTGAAGTTCTCCCATTCAGTAAGAAGTTTGTTCTCAACGTCTTGTTGTCCAATCTCTGTTCCATGACAAATCCTTCTAACACGTTCCCACATAGCATGAGCAGTTTCACAGCTGTCGACCGCAGCAAAGATCTCCCGAGGTAATCCAAGTTGGATTAGATGCATTGCCATATCATCAGCTTTGATCTGCGCCTTGTCTTCATCAGTGTAATCTTCTTCTGTTTGTAGACGCATGTATGGTTCAGTAGGATTTGTTGAGTTTGGATCACCGACAACTTGAACTTGTCTTGGCTGAAATGGACCATTCTTAATGGAGTTGAGCATGAGGTTACCATCAGGCTTAGTTTTGATGTAACGAAGCATGCGGCTTGTCCATGGGAGATATCCACCTTTTTCAAGCATAGGAGGTTGGTTTTCCGCACCGGCTGCATGAATATCTTGCTGAGATGCCATTTGATGAAGTTTAGATGGATAAAGTTGATTCTTGGATCGTTCCAACGAAATAGGAGTAGAGTTTAGAGTGAGTTGATGCAAGTTTTTATGGTGAAAATTTTGACTGAAAACCTTAAAACCTCAATAACTTCTTCTCGGAGCGTTTTTAGGCCTCGAAACTTCGCCTAAATCGATAAATCATTTAGCGTGTCGTTCTCCTCTGTCTGACGGTCGTTTTGACAGCTGATTCGTCGAAAACGGAGTTACGGTTCAAAAGTTATGGCCGTTTGAAGTTCAGTCGTCAAAAATCAACCAAAAGTTCTCGAAAATGTTGTATTCTCGATAATTCACCCAGGTTCTCGATAATTTTTCAAGATTTCGATAAAATCACCCAAGTTCTCGATAATTTTTCAAGATTTCGATAAAATCACCCAAGTTCTCGATAATTTTTCAAGATCTCGATAAAATCACCCAAGTTCTCGATAATTTTCCAAGATCTCGATAAAATCACCCAAGTTCTCGATAATTTTTCAAGATCTCGATAAAATCACCCAAGTTCTCGATAATTTTCCAAGATCTCGATAAAATCACCCAAGTTCTCGATAATTTTTCAAGATCTCGATAAAATCACCCAAGTTCTCGATAATTTTCCAAGATCTCGAAAATTTTTTTTTGCAAACTTTTCTCGAAAATTTACAGTTATCGAGAAAATTCAAAACTTATCTAAATTATACAATTTAGAAAGTTATCCCAAGTCGAAGTGTTTTTACTAACTTATACAAGTAAGAAAAACACCGAGTAAACCACGGAATCGTTTGAAGATAACTTGAAGAAGGTTCTCGATAGAAGAGGGTTTGATGTTCTCGATATATAGCAACAAAAATCGTATGACTTAAAGCACACCGAAATCAAGTTTTTAATCCAAGATTCTTGTACTTCTAAGCTAAAAAACACCAAAACTTGAAGAAAGTTCCAAACTTGATGATTTTTATCAAACTTTTTAAGAATCTCGAAAACAAGTACAAAAACAAAGTCGAATTTTTTAAGCTAGAAATTTTCAAAAAGATTAAAACTTTCTTGTTAGATAAGGTTTATAACACTAGTTTGTAATCAAAAAAGTGTTAAAGACCAAGAAAAAACAAGAAAAGTAGGAATTTTTTTAAAAAAACGTGAAATATGCTTAAAAAATACGAAACAAACAAACTCTTAACCCTCCTAAATCATTGTTTGGCGATTGATACCACTTGTAGGACCTTAAATATCACAACTTTATCACAAATATAGAAGATTAGAAGAAGAAAGATGGTGACTTGTATGAGATATATATGTATTTCGTATATATGTGAGAGAGATGGAAATATGAGAGCTTTGATTACTAAAACACACACAAATACACACACAAGCACACACCTCAAATGAGCTTTGAGGTGTTTATATAGTACAAGAGTTAGGATGCCCTAAAGGCTTTCCATGGGCTTGGTCTTGGGCTTGGCTTTCTTTTATCTAAAAAGGCTTATGAAACATAACTAATAGCATATTAGCTTACCAAGACCAAGGCCCATTGACTAAACTATTACTAATCTTAACCAACGACACAAAGTTACAATATGAGAATGACCATCACTTTAATATATATATTTTTTAATGCTAACAGATGGATACTCAATTGTAGAAATAGTTTGAGCACTATGGACCCATGGACATGATAAATAAACTCAGACGAATGTTTGAGAAACCACCTGCTGCAGAATTATATGACTTAATAGAATCTCTGCACAATTCTAAGCAAGAAGCAGGAAAATCCGTGAGTGCCCATGTATTGTCAATGAAACATTATTTGGACCAATTGGAACGACTCGGTTGCGGATATCAGGAAAGTGTATGTATTGATCTCATCTTGTGATCCCTTAATCATGATTTGTATAGTGAGTTTGTATGCAACTACAATATGCATTGCAAGGGGAAGACAGTAAGTGAAGTTCATGCAATGCTTATTGACTATGAAAAAGGCCTGAATAAGAAGGCACCTACACTTGCTGTAATGGCGATACAAGGTGGTAGGATCACCAAGAAGAATAAACCCAACAAACCGCAACATGCGAATAACAAGGGTAAAGGCACTGGTAATGGAAAAGGCAAACAAGTTGTGACTCACCAACAGAAGCCTAAGAAGCAAATCCTCCTCCTAAGAAGAAGGAAACTCCCAACAAGGATCTGGCTTCTTGTCTCTATTGCAACACTCCTGGACATTGGAAGCAGAACTGTCCATTGCTACTAGAAGATTTGCGCTTCAACAAGAGTAAAATGCCTGGTAACGTCGCAAGCACTTCAGGTATGTTTATGATTGAATTATTTTCTTTTACTTGTAAGAATAATTCTTGGATATATAATACTGGATGTGGTACTCACATTTGTAATACGTCGCATGGACTTAGAGGAGCAAGGAAGCTGGCCTATGGGGAAAGATACTTGTACGTAGGGAATGGCATACGTGCGGCAGTTGAAGCCATAGGGACTCTCGATTTAGTTTTATTTTCGGGTTTGATACTAGTATTGAATAATTGTCATTATGCACCCTCTATTGTTAGGGGTGCTGTTTCAGTTTCTTTGTTATTGGATAATGGTTTTGTTCACACATTTATTAATAATGGAATTTTTGTTTCTTTAAATAATTGTTTTTACTTTAATGCAATTCCAATAAATGGTGTGTTTGAAATTGATATGGAAAATTCCATGTCCAATAGAAATAATTATGTGTATGGCATTAGCAATAAGAGAATCAAGTCTAACTTGGATTCGTCTTATCTTCGGCACTGTCGTCTTGCTCATATAGGCAAGGATCGCATGGAAAAACTGCAACATGATGGGCTTTTACAAAAGATCAATAATGAATCATTTGATAAATGCGAATCTTGCATATCTGGCGAAAAATGAACCACTTTTAAGGGGTCATTTAAGCCCGAATTCAAATTTATTTGATCAAATATTGCCCTGAATCGTTCCTTTTGTCATTTTACGTACTTTTGGAGAGAGATGCAGAAAAGGAGGCATTTTGGATGTTTTTGGAGCGTAAAAGTGAAGAAAACGACAAAGTCTCAATTTTCCTTGCTGGAACAGTACCTTACGGCATCACAAATTCCTTAGTGACTGTGTCAAGTGTCATAAAGGGAGTGGATGTGGAAGAAATCTGTAACGGTCCAGAGAGTTTTGCACATTGGAGATGACGGCGTCAGCCAAGGCCGTCATGGTTCAAAGATTGGTGACGGCCCAGAACAATTTTACAACGGGACGGCGTCATAAGCAGATCTAGGCAATACGATTTCACTTTGGCGGTGAGTTGACAGCGTCAGAATTTTCTTCTTGACGCCGTCACCCTATAGAATCTATATATAGTTTTCTAAATTTTATTCATTGGTGTGCAACTTTGAGGGAAAAACCCTAGGCCGATTTTCACAGCTTTTTAAAGGGTTCCAACCCTTTGAATCTTCCATGTTTTAATTGAGATAAGTACTCTTTTAATTCAATCAATATGTCTATGTGTTGCTTGAATATATCTTACGCTTGTCTTAAATTTAACATGCTAGGCTAGATTTCTTTTGTGTTTGCTTTGATGTAGTGAAACCTAGATGTTAATTATGGGTTGATTGTTTGTTTATAATTGTTATGGATGATTGTATTCGATGTTAGGCTTAAGAAAACTGGCAGACTTCCATTGGTAACTTGCTTGAACGTCTTAAGAAACATGATCGGAGGTGTACTATGATTTTTGGTTGTATTTAATGCGTAGGAGAATTCTAATGATCCCATGTTAGGAGCTTCTAACGGCTCGGCATAGGAGTGAAGTAGGATCCTATAAAGTTAGGGAATATTGTACACGGCCCTACGACTAGTATTAAGGAATATGACCCAGCATCCATGCAATTGTAACAAGCTATCAACCTGTAAAAGATATCTAGGGAGTAATGAAACCAAAGTAAACACAACTTTTCCTATCATCGTTTAAACCACATTAGTATAATTAGTTTTATTTTCATTTCTTTTATTTTATTTTGATTGCATCTTTAGATAAATTGGGTTAGTTGGCTAGCAACTAATTCCGCCCACTCCCTCAAAACCCGAGATTTTACTTTCTTTTATAAAAAATATAAAAATACAAAAAGAATCATCCCTCATCTCTAGACTTAATTTAATAGACTTTCTAATCCTAGCGACACTATTCCTGAGTTGAACGATCAATCCCCCGGTACTTGTCACTGTACTATACTACAACGATCAGGTACACTGCCTGGTGGGGATTGCAAGCTTCTCGAGATCCCTTGAGAGGTAAAACCTTTTGCAAGGTTGCAAAACCACGCATCAATGACAAGGAAACCTTTTTCACATCAAATGGAAAGGGCAACAAAACTACTTGGATTAATACACACTGATGTATGTGGTCCACTTAGACATGTGTCAAAACGCGGTGCTAGCTACTTCATAACCTTCATGAGTGATTATAGTCGTTATGGTTATATTTATTTACTTAAACATAAACATGAAGTCTTTAATACCTTCAAGGTTTTCAAAAGTGAAGTAGAATTACAACTCGGTAAGAAGATTAAGGCTCTTCGATCCGATAGAGGCGGTGAATACATTAGCCAAGAGTTTAAAGATTTCTTAGCTGAGTGTGGTATAGTCCAGCATCTCACGGCTCCTTATACTCCACAGCAAAATGGTGTATCTGAAAGGAGAATCGTACTTTGCTAGACATGGTACGATCAATGTTTAATCTTACAACTCTACCCTTATCCTTTTGGGATTATGCCCTTGAAACGGCAATTCGCATACTGAATATGGTTCCAACTAAGAAGGTTGATAAGACTCCATATAAATTATGGACAGGAAAAGCTCCCAACTTTTCTTACTTAAAGGTCTGGGGTTGTGACGCGTTTGTCAAACGTGATTCACCAGATAAACTCCAACAGAGATCTGTTAAGTGTATCTTCGTAGGATACCCAAAGGAAACGATGGGTTACTACTTTTACTTTTCACCAGAGAATAAAGTCATTGTGGCTAGGTATGGAGATTTCTTTGAAAAGAATCTCATAACTCAAGAATTCAGTAGGAGAGTTTATGATCTACAAGATGAAGATACATCAGCTTCTGAAAACACTAGCTCACTTCCTGTGGAACCTGAAAATTTAGGTCCTCCACCTGAAGTTAAAGTGGTACCCATTCTCAGATCTTCAAGACTTGTGAAAGCACCTGAACGTCTATATCTTAACGTAGAGTGTGAGGAAACTATACTAGGGGATCTTGATGAACCTACTAGTTATAAGGCTGCCATGAATAGTCCTGAAATGGAAAAATGGCGGAGTGCTATGAATGGGGAAATGCAATCCATGAGAGACAACGAAGTCTGGATAGAAGTAGACCTTCCTACCAATGCAAAAGTAGTTGGAAGTAAATGGCTCTACAAGAAGAAAATGGACATGGATGGCATTGTACACACCTATAAGGCTCGTTTGGTAGCTAAAGGCTTTACTCAAACATTTGGTGTTGACTATAAGGAGAACTTTTCTCCTGTAGCTGACATCTATATGGCGCAGCCTGAGGGGTTTGTGAATCCAGAATTTCCAAATCGTGTATGCAAACTTCAAAGATCCATTTATAGATTGAAGCAAGTATCACGTCAATGGAATAAAAGATTTGATGCTGAAATCAAAAGTTTTGGATTTACTCAAAATCTTGATGAGCCATGTGTATACCAGAAGGCTAGTGGGAGTAATGTTACTTTCCTTATCCTATATGTCGATGACATATTGATCTTAGGAAATCACATACCAAGTTTAAAGGAAGTTAAAGCCTATCTTGGTAAATGTTTTTCTATGAAGGATTTAGGAGAAGCAACATACATCCTTGGAATCAAAATCTACAAAGATAGATCAAAGCGGTTGATTGGATTAAGTCAAAGTGCTTACATTGATAAAATATTGAAAAGATTTAATATGCAAAATTCCAAAAAAGGATATTTGCCAATGTAAGTGGAACATGGCTTAAGTAGCAAACTATGTGCCTCAACACCTGAAGAGGTTGCACTCATGAAGAAAGTTCCATATGCTTCAGCAGTAGGATCTATCATGTATGCAGTTAGATGCACAAGACCTGATGTGGCGTTTGCACAAAATATGACCGGTCGTTATCAACAGAATCTAGGTGGAAAGCAATGGCACGCTGTTAAAAGCATTCTTAAGTATTTAAGGAATACTAAAGATATGTTTCTAGTGTATGAGGGAAATCCAGATGCAGAACTTGAAGTTACAGGTTACTCTGATGCGTCCTTTGAAACTGATAAAGATGATACGAAGTCTCAGACGGGTTATGTGTTTGTTATTAATGGAGGAGTAGTTGACTGGAGGAGCAAGAAGCAGACAACAATTGCGATGTTTGTTACAGAAGCTGAATATATTGCTGCATCGGAAGCTGTAATGGAAGCTATTTGGATTAGGAAATTCATTTCGGGGCTTGGTGTTATTCCGTCAATTGAATTACCTATTAATATGTATTGTGACAATTCTACCGCAGTTACATTCGCCAATGAACCTGGAGTTATGAAGGGCGCCAGACATTTTCCTATAAGATATCACTATGTTCGTGTTGATACAAAAGTTGGGCGTACCTGGTTATTGGGCTCTTGCTCTCGTACCAATTCGCTTCTTAGCACTTGTTACCTGCGTACTAAGAAAATAAAACAACACCGTTAGACTTATCGAGGGATTGTCTCCCCCGATTAGACTCCGGCGTGAGAGTAAGTAATCGATTTAGGGTTCTCTTAGAGAGTTAGGGTTTGTATATCGTACCTTTGAATGAGAGATGTCATTCCTTATATAGGGGCTGAAACCGTGTAGGTTTCTTGCTCCTTACTTTTCGCATACATAATGCTTATCCGGGGTAAGGATATCTATTCCATGAATAGGTAATCCTTATCGCATACCCAGTTAAGTTTGGTTGGGCTTTGGGCTTCGTGAGCCCAAGCCGTGTTTATTATGGTCCGTTATTTGTTATAATAGCCCACTCGTGGTGGGTTTAGGCCAAGTAATGTTTATCATTTGGGCTCGTGGCCCAAATATAGACTATACGTCATCATGTCCCCCCAGTCTAGTGTGTGCGGCTCATAGCCGCGGATACTAGACTTAATATTATCAGCGGTAAGTGTGGCGGGAGATCAAGGAAATATTACCGCCTCTTTTTAAGTGCAATGCACCTAACTAAAAAGTATTTCAATCGGGTACCTCGAAAATCGGGGGTGGTGTCCACGTAGCCCTCGTAATTCGGGAAAAAGTGCATGTACCCGTTCAGCTCCTAGCCATACGTTTTCTGTGAGTGGATTCTACGTGGAGGGAAACTAGGGTTTTTTCCACTCCCTATATAAGAGTTACCGCCCCACTTTTTTACAATCACACAGTAAAACACACACTTATCACTATTCACTGTCCTTGAAAGCTTTTTGCAAAGAAAATATTTCAGTTTCATAGGTAATTTGTGTGCGTCTCACTTAGTATTCTGATGAAGATGGTTGCTCAATTGGAGGATTTTTGCTCTGCGATGTCCATTGAGGATGTTACTCAATTTTCATCTGACTATTTCGTGCCTCTGGATGTCCATCCAGAGGCTCCAGATGTGGACGCGTGTATAGCTGATTTCCCCGAAGGGAAAATAGGGCTATACACGAAATTCTTTGAGTACGCGAATTACCGCGTACCCATATCTATTTTTCTGAGCGATTTGCTCAATCATTATCGCCTTCACATCTCTCAGCTGCACTGTATAGGTGCAGCGAAGGTGTCAAATTTTGAAGTAAACTGTTGTTTACTTGCGATAGAACCGACCGTGGCCTTGTTCCGCTCCTTTTACCACACGACGTGGTCAAATGGTTGGGTTTCTTTTGCGAAGCACCAGGGGGCGCTTCAGTGTTATACTGAGAAAGTGGACGCCCTAAAAAATTGGAGGGAGTACTTTTTCTGGGTTGATGATGTAGTCTTTCCCTTTCCCCATGAGTTTTATACTCAGGATACATTACCAAGGGATGGGCGCCTCGCACCCGGTTCCTACAGGCTGGCTGACGCGCAGATTCTGGATGCCAACCGACTGGCCATTAACCCCTATCCGGAGGAGTTTTTGGTGCATATGGGGTTGAGCCGCGCTTATTTTGGCGCTGCGGATGAGGTGCCTACTTTTCTGAGTGAGGATGGCCGGGGTGGGTGTTCATCCCTTCTACTTCAAGCTTTGTAAGTCTTTTTTTGTGTATGCGCGCTTTTAATAACTAATCCCTTTTCTCCTTTCTTGCTTTTATTGATGTGCGCAGAGATGGATCTGTTTGCTGTGGTTAAGCTGGACAAGCCGAAGCTGGTGACTATAGGGGTGCGCCCTCTGACGGAAGGTGAGCAGCCCCTACTGGAGGCGACGGAGGGTCATTTGACCGTCCTGCCAGAGGCGGTCCCTGAGAACATGCCACCGCTCCAAGTGACGCCTGTTCAGAGCGTGGCGCCCGATGCGGAGGTGGCGCCCACTATGGAGGTGACGTCCACTGTGGCGCCCACTGTAGAGGTGGCGCGCAAGGAAGCGCAATCGAGGTCGTCTAACAGCATAAAGATCCTTAATCCTGAGGAGGTTCTGAAAGAGGAAGTTGCGCAGAATGTTAAGCGCAAGGGAGAGGCTGGAGGCAGTGACACCAGGAAGAGGCGTCGACACGTCATTGGGGACGCAGAGTCTAATGCGGAAGAGACGTCTACTTCTGGTGCGCGGTTGAAGGTTGCTAAGGCTTCTCCGTTTCTGTAAGTGTTTGCGTCTTTATCATCTCTCTCTTTTTCTTTATTATTATATTACTTGTTGTAATATTTACTAACTGTTTTTTGTTGCGTAGGGATGATGCTGCGAATAATGATGGAGTCTTCGTTGATGAGGTTTCCTCTCCACAGAATGAAAACAGGGAGGGGAAAGCCAAGGTTGCTGATGGTGGAGAGGCGCAGCAGCTGATGGATGAGCTGGCTGCGACTGCGGCGCGCCAAGCTGAGCTGGTGGCTCAGTTAAAAGAGAAGTATGTCGGGGAGAGCAGTGCTCTTGCCCAGAAGGATGAAGAGTTGGAGAAGCTTCGTGCGCAGTTGGCTGATGCGCAGGCGGAGTTGGAGGCCTCGCGGGTGCATGCTGAGAAGATCACCCACGAGAAGCTGTCCGCCATGGCTGAGGTGGTGAAGGCGCGTGGAGAGCTACACCATTATAAGTCGGACTTAACTTTTGCTGTGCGCTTCTTGGAGGAGAAGAAGGTGGAGCACTATGCTAGCCTCACCAAGTTTAGGGAGGATATGGTGAAGATCATCCAGGCGCGGGAGGACAAGCTGCGTAGCCTTAGCATTGAGTACGACGAGGAATTATATCCTCATTTGATGTCGACCATTGCTGAGCGCAGGTATATTTTTTTTCATTTTATTCTTCTTTAGAATAACGTTATCGCCATGCTTTTTATTTACACAAAGTGTCTTTGTGAATGTAGGTGGTTGATTAGCCATGGGCTGCGCCTGGTAGCCATGGGCACGCTAGAGTCCCCAGAGGTAGTGGACGCCTTTGGGAAGGTGGTGCATTGCGCGATGGCGCGTGGTAGATCCCAGGCTATGGAGGATCTCCACGAGGCCAAGCTGCTGAAGAAGGACTTGGCGGAAGTCCCTGGGTACAGCCCTACAGCTTATGATAAGTTGCTGCAAGCAATGGCGGGGTTGAAGGTTCTTGAGTTACCGCACATTGGGAGGCTGGAGCGCGATCAAGATGACCCCATAGATGTACTGATGGCGGGGTTGACGTTGCAGCGCCATCTTGGGGAGAATGGGGAAGGGGAATCAGATTACTATCTGAAACCTGATGTTTCGCTGCTGCAAGTTCCTGTGTTCGCGCGGCCTCACGATATCCTCAAACCCTTTGCTCTTGAGAGGGAGATCCCCTTGAAAGAAGTGCAGGAGCGACATGAGCAGAGGGTTGCTGTGAAGAAGGGTATTAAGGGTAAGGCAGTGATGTGTGGCATTGGCGCTGCACACATCCCTAGGTCAGATGGTGTGCCTGTAAGCGTTCCAACCGTGTCTATGCAGGATGCCTTAACTTTGAGGAAGCTGCAGGAAGCAGGGAGTTCTGCCGCCCCGGAGAAGAGTCCTGAGCGTCGCCATAGCATATAGGCTTGTTGTATGTTATGTTTTTGCCTTGTAATTTTTGTAAATAACTTATGAATAAGATAATTTTTTGTTTAAGTTCGTGACTTAAAATATACTTGCATTGTTTGCCAGAAATTATTTAACCAAGTGTTTTAAGTGCGTGACTTTAAGAGATACTTGCATTGTTTGCGAAGTTTTGGTATTTGACCAAGTGTTTTGGCTCGTTATTTGCTAAGCTTGTACGGTGTACTTAATATATGCGCACCCGTCGTGGGATGTGCGTGTGAAACTTACTTCGACGTCTCAAAAGTAAGGCGCTTAGCAAGGATGCGTGATCCAATGTCGATGGGTTTGCAACCCTCTTACTCAACGAGTAAATTAGTAGGTTAACTCATCCTTTATGCCTTCGTGGGTCTTTAAATGGTGCATGCACGCCATGTAGGCAATAAAAATGTAAAATAACAATATTGACATTTATTATGTATGCAATAAAGTAAAATACGCTATGGAGTTAGCTAAAAACCATAACATTTTATTGATACTTGCAAGTTTTTAAAGAAAATAAGAAAAATACGATTCCTAGGAAAGAAAAAGAACAAACACTTATTGGGCATCAAGTAGGATGCGAGGGTGTCTGTGTAAGGGCCGTAGCCTAGAAGTAACATTTTTTAAGATTGCAGATGTTCCAGGTGCGCGCTAGGTCTTGACCTTCCATATCGCGCAGTCTGTATGCCCCATTGCCGAGCGCCTCTGTGACCTCGTAAGGTCCTTCCCATTTAGGTCCGAGCTTGCCTGTGTCTTCTGCGTGGCTCGCGTCATTGGCACGGTAAACAAAGTCTCCTGGTCTGAATGAAGTGTGTTTGACCTTTGCATCATAATACTTCTTCATTTTTGCCTTAGCCTTTGCTTCGCGTATAGCTGCACGTTCGCGTCTTTCTTCCAGTATGTCTAAGTCTATGCGCCGTTCCTCGTCGTTTGTTGTGACGTTGACCTCTGCCGTGCGTATAGTTGGCATTCCTATCTCAGCTGGTATGACGGCTTCTGTTCCATAGACTAGAGAAAATGGCGTGTCGCCAGTACTGGTTTTGATTGTTGTGCGATGCGCCCACAAGACATGCGAGAGCTCATCTACCCACCTTCCTTTGTGTCTGTCAAGGCGCGCTTTTATTCCTTCGCCTAGACTGCGGTTTGCGCGCTCAACTAGGCCATTGGTTTGTGGGTGTTTTACTGAAGCAAAGTGTTGTGTGATGTTCAATTGTGCACACCAATCTTTGAATGGGTTATCACAGAATTGTTTTCCGTTGTCTGATATGATCGCGCCCGGTAGTCCGAAGCGACAGACAATGTTGTCCCAGACAAAGCGTTTGACTTGGTTTCCCGTGATGTTCACCACCGCCTTTGCTTCGATCCACTTCGTAAAGTAGTCTATTGCTATGATGAGGAACTTTACTCCTCCAGCTGCGACAGGGAAAGGTCCTGCGATGTCAATACCCCATTTGTAAAATGGCCATGGTGAGGTAATTGGTGTTAGCTCTTGTTGTGGTCGGCACGGAATTGGCCTATGTACTTGGCAATTACTGCATTTTCTTATCAGATTGCGTGCATCGCGATGCATTGTTGGCCAATAATATCCTGACCTTAGAGCGCTTGCCACCACGGATCGTGGCCCTGAGTGCATACTACATGATCCAGCGTGAATTTCGCGGAGTACGTAGTCTGCTTGAAGGGGTCCAACACATCTGAGCCATGGCTGTAAGAAAGACCGTCGATAGAGCACGTTGTCGCGTAATTCAAATCGTTGCGCTGTGCGCCGTATTCTTCGAGCGTCTTTATGATCTTGGGGTAGGGTTCCCTTGCTAATAAATTCGATGATAGGTGTCATCCATGTAGGATCTTGTTCCTCTATCACCGTTGATATCTCCATTTCCAAGATTGACTTGTTTTTTAGGGTTTCTACCAATACCTGTTTTGAGAGGTGTGCGAAGCTTGTGGATGCGATCTTGCTGAGTGCGTCTGCCTTCCTGTTATCTCCTCTAGGCACCTGTTTTATTGTGAACCTATCAAAGTTCTTGATCAAGGATTTTGTCTTTTCCAGGTATTGGATCATGTGTTCGTCCTTGGCTTCATATCCACCCAACACGTGGTTAGCGACTAGTCGTGAATCTACATTTGCTTCTAGGTTACGAACCCCCATTTGGATTGCGATGCGTAGTTCGGCTAATAGGGCTTCGTATTCTGCCTCATTGTTTGTGGCTGTGAATTCAAAGCGTAGCGCATAGGTGAATTCCATACCTTCTGGATTTGTAAGAATAAGGCCTGCGCCTGATCCATCTACACATGAAGACCCATCTGTGAACAGAATCCAGGGTTCCTGCAAATCTATTTTAGTTGCGGATGTCGGGTTGTCGCTGTCTGGCTTTTCCACCATGAAATCGGCTAAGACTTGTCCTTTGATTGCAGTGCACGGTCTGTATGAGATGTTATACTCACTTAGCAATACACTCCATTTTTGTAAGCGTCCTGATGCGTCAGGCTTAGAGATAACTTGTTTGATTGGCTGATCAGTTATTACAGCTATTGGGTGTGCTTGGAAGTATCTGTGCAGCCTTTTGGCTGCGAATACTAGGGCCAAGACAAGCTTTTCCATAGCGATGTAGTTAGTCTCTGTTTTCTTTAGGGCTTTGCTTACAAAGTATATGGGTGTCTGGACGGAGTTTCTGTCTGTTAATAGTACTGCGCTGACTGCTCCATGGGTTACCGATAAGTACATTATTAGTTCTTCCCCTGGTCGTAGTGCGACAAGTTTGGGAAGAGATGCCGGATGAGTTTTAAGTTGTTGGAAAGCTTCCTCCGCTTCGTTAGTCCAGCGAAAGTCTCCCTTTTTAGTACACTTCGTGAGTGTTTTAAAGAGGGGAAGAGATTTGTCTGCTGACTTAGATAAGAAACGGTTTAGCCCTGCTAGCTTTCCATTTAATGACTGGACTTCTTTGAGTGTACGCGGGGAGGGGAGATCAATAACAGCCTTTGTCTTTTCTGGGCAAGGCTTGATGCCATCGGGTTCTATCAAGTATCCAAGGAACATACCTTCAGTTGCGCCAAAGGTGCACTTCTTGGGATTCAATTTCATGTTTATTCGCCCCAATGTTCTGAATGTTTCCTCGATGTCGCGCACCAATTCGTCCTCTGTATGGCTTTTGATGACAAGGTCGTCAACATAGACTTCCAAGTTGCGGCCTACTTGTTTTTCGAAAGCTGTGTCCACCAATCGTTGGTATGTCGCGCCTGCGTTCTTCAGGCCAAAAGGCATTTTTGTGTAGCAGTACACTCCTTGACTAGTGTGGAAAGCTATTTTTTCTTCATCCTCCACTGCCATCTGGATCTGATGATACCCTTTATATGCATCTAGGAAGCATTTGAAAGGGTATCCGCACAAGGATTCGACCTTCCAGTCTATCTCTGGCAGTGGATAGCAGTCCTGTGGACATGCTTTGTTGAGGTCCGTGAAGTCCACGCACATCCTCCAACTGCCATTGCTCTTCTTCACCATAAATGGGTTAGAAAGCCAGTCGTGATAGTATACTTCGCGCATGATGCCTGCATCTACGAGCTTATGTACTTCTTCCAGAATAGCCTTTGCACGATCTGGGGCCTGGACGCGTTTCTTTTGTTGTATTGGAGGATATCCTTGTCGGATTTGTAGCTTATGCTCTGTGATAGAGCGCGGTACTCCCGTCATATGATTTGGTTCCCATGCAAAGATGTCTAGGTTCTTTTGCAAGAGTGCGCATACAGCTGCTTTACCTTTGTCAGATAAACATCCTCCAACCGAAACTTGTTGTTCCAGGTAATCTGGATGAATAGCGGCTTTTAAATTTGGCGTTTTCTCCGTGCGCTGTTCTGGGATAGTCTCTGCTTCAGTTGTTACTGCGACGCATTCTCTTGGTGGTATCGTTGTGTTGTAGAGAGTGACAACTCCTCCTTCCACTGGAAATTTAAGCATTCCGTGCGCTGTGGATGGTACAACGCGCATGGATGATATTCCCGGTCTCCCAATGATACCATTGTATGGTGAAAGGGACTTTATTACCATAAAGTTTATCCATGTTGCGGTTGAGTGTTGTTCATCTCCTACGACCACCAACAAGCGTAACTGCCCCATGGGCCAGATCTTTTCTCCTGTGAATCCTGTTAATGACGTTGTTGCTGGTATCAATTGACTTTGAATCTCGGGTCGCAGTCTTTTAAAACAGTGATCGTACAGGATATCTGCGGATGCTCCTCCATCAATGTACATGCGGTGGATATCATGTCCCCCTGTATGTATTTCAATGGTTAGGGGCTCCACGACTGCGTTGTCCGAAGCTATAGTAGGGAAGGATATCTCTTTTTCGAGAGAGAATTTTTGGATGACTTTTTGCTTTATCTTGCGATGCCATGATTGTATCATGTATATAGTATCAGCTTTTTCCTTTGGGGGTTCTTTCTTTCCCCCATTTCTCTGTTTATCATTTCCCTCTTTGATATTCTTTACGAGGTGGTCCATCCTGCCTTGTCTCACTAGCTTTTCAATTAGTTGTTTTAGTTGGACGCACTCGTTAGTTGTATGGCCTTTTTGGCCGTGGTATTCGCAGTATCCGCTACCTAGGCGCTTTTCCTTTGCAGTGCGCATTGGTGGTGGTTTTGGGAAGTTCGCACCTTCTGTTACAAATATTTCTCTCGGAGTTTTTGTAAGAGGGGTATATTTGTCATTGTCCCTTCCACTATGATAATTCCTGCTGCGGTTGTTATTCTGATCATTGGATTGTCTCCGCGGCTGCTCTTGCTGCCTATAATTTGAATAACCTTTTTTGCTATCCGCAGCAGCTGCTTCTCCTTGTATAAAGGATCTAGTGCGCTTTGTTAGCTCATCAAAAGTTTGTGGAACTTTGTCGTTCAATTTTCTGATGAGTTCTGGGTTGTTAATCCCATTCATGAACCCTGAAATTTTTAGGATTTCAGGACATGTTTTGACTTGTATGCACTCATCTTTGAAACGTTCCATAAAAGCGCTGGTTGATTCGCCTTGACGCTGTTTTACTCTTGCTAGTTCCACAGGGTTTTTTGCGCACTTCTTTCGTTGGGTGAAATTGAGGCGGAATGCTTTTCGTAATTCCTCAAATCCACCAATGCTCCTACGTGGGAGTTTGCTAAACCATGTGCGCGCGTTTCCTACTAACGTTGAATTAAACATGTGGCACCACACAGGCTGTGGCCAGTTTTCGATAGTGGCAGCTGATTCGAAAATTTTTAGGTGATCATCCGGATCACCTGTTCCATCATATGTTTTCACATTAGTGGGCATGCGCCTGCGTTTGCGGTCTGAGTAATCGCTAATGCACCATGTAAACACATCAATTTTCTGGCGTCGCCATGGGAGAGACATATCTTCATTCTCTTCCTCGCGACGTCTTCCTCTTGACTTCCAGTGTCCTGTTTCTTTATCCTCGTTGTCCGAGGAGTCGCTGGAAGAAGGGTAGTCTCTTTTTCGGCGCTTGCGCCGGCTTCTTTCAGAAGAAGAGCTTGAGGGATCTCTGCTTGGGGATCTTCTTCTCCCCAATCTATCTTGAATCCTACTACTCCCAGGTTTGGAAGATCCTTGGCTTGGCGAATGTTGAGGCCCTAATCGATCTTGTATTCCCCGACTGCCAAGTCTGGAGTGGACATTAGTGCGCCTCTCGCTGTCTCCTGAGTATTGTGATTTAGATATCGTACCCAACCTATCATAAATAGTGGTACGTTCTGCGCGTCTTCCTCGTGGGTGACGCAATGGTGATGGTTCGCGTTCAGGACCAAAATTGAGTCGGGCTTGAAGGTTCGTACTTGCCCTTCTTGTTGCTTCTTCTTGCATGAGGGCGGTTAGGGTTTCATAATTTTGGGATACAAAGTTTCCCAAAGTTAGATTGGGTGCGTCCTTAGTTGTTGCAAGAATCTCTGCCTCAGTATTAGGCACCTTGTTTCGGTCAGGTGCGCCTGGCGGCGCAGTGTTGTTCACTGCGGGTGTAGCTTGATGAGGAGTGGTGAAGAGGGTGCGCTGGAGTTCCTCAACGCTTGGGACCACTGGTGTGACTTGGGTAGTCCTTATAGGTAGTTCTACTGCTAGACGAGGTAGGGTTGTTCCTGCCTCGTGGTGACCAGGTGCGCTGGTTGTACCAGCAACTTGCCTGGAGGTCGGATCTTGTTGATTCTTCCTCTGATGGTCACGCTTTTCTGACTGCGGAGTCCGCTGGCTTGAATTCTTATGTTTCGTCATTCTAGTTCTTAGTAGGGTCCCACGGATGGCGCCACTTGTTGATACAAAAGTTGGGCGTACCTGGTTATTGGGCTCTTGCTCTTGTACCAATTCGCTTTTTAGCACTTGTTACCTGCGTACTAAGAAAATAAAACAACACCGTTAGACTTATCGAGGGATTGTCTCCCCCGATTAGACTCCGGCGTGAGAGTAAGTAATCGATTTAGGGTTCTCGTAGAGAGTTAGGGTTTGTATATCGTACCTTTGAATGAGAGATGTCATTCCTTATATAGGGGCTGAAACCGTGTAGGTTTCTTGCTCCTTACTTTTCGCATACGTAATGCTTATCCGGGGTAAGGATATCTATTCCATGAATAGGTAATCCTTATCGCATACCCAGTTAAGTTTGGTTGGGCTTTGGGCTTCGTGAGCCCAAGCCGTGTTTATTATGGTCCGTTATTTGTTATAATAGCCCACTCGTGGTGGGTTTAGGCCAAGTAATGTTTATCATTTGGGCTCGTGGCCCAAATATAGACTATACGTCATCAGTTCGTGAACAAGTCGATATAGGTGAAATCAATTTACTCAAAATTCACACAGATAACAATCTAGCTGATCAATTTACGAAGGCTTTATCTAAGGAAAAGCTTACTCAACATGCTAATGGCATTGGACTTCGTTTAGCTAGTAGTTTCATGTAGATCTGTGGTTAGTATTTGGATAAAGGATATTGTAAGCAATAATTATTTAAATGAAATGAAATATTTTGTTATGTTTATTTCCATTTATAAATATTGTATCCTATATTTGCATGTTTAATCCGTGAATAACTTAAGTTATTCTAAATTGTCCGTTGTCAATTAATGATATGGGAGTATCATTGAACTAAGACAAATCTGAGTTTTGGTATAATTTAGTTAAATATATTGATGCGTAGACATGCCAAATTCACATGATATTCAATAATTGGATAAACTGAATATAGGACAAAATCCCAATTACATGATTATACTTATGGATGTTGTCATTATAGTAAATCATGAATATTTATCCTCAGACTTGAGATACCAGGTAACTATTGTGGATGTAGCTCATTTTCTGTGAGATAGTCTAACGCTATCCGTAACTGGTAGTTATAAGGATTATTTTTAGAGGTGATGTGAAGTTCATAGGTTACGCTTGTAGTCAATACAGAATTTGGTTCCTTCAAATTTGTTTTGAAGTTTAATACTGTTTGGCCACTCGTAGGATTAACAAGATGTTTGCATGGCCATGCCCAAGGTCTATCTGGAATGTGTTCAGATGAATTGGTAATCTTGCTTGATCATAAATAACGAGAAACACAATTTAATTATGAAATGACTTCGATCCATGTCCATATTAACATAGTATTAGAATCAAAAGGATAAGTATGATGATGAATCATCAAATGTGGTTTTTTCCAGGAAACCATACTCGTGATCGTTCTGGGGACATTGGCGTGTTATGCTAGACTAACCATTGTCATTATTACATTAATGTATATCCGAGTGGGAGTTGTAGTTTTAACGGATATAAATTAATGAATGTGTCCGGACTCGAACACGAGACTTCGGGATTGCACACTTTACGTATGAGTTTCAATTAATTAATAATTATTGTTTTAGTTACGAATAATTATTAAATTCACGAAATGAGCACTTAACGGTACCTAACGATCTTTAGACGAAAGATTAAGAACTAAAGATGAAATAGTAGGAAAGAAGGATCTAGAAACCCCATCTTGGGCTCTAGATCGTCCGACCCACTCCTAAGGGGGTAGGGATTGTGCCTTTTGCTCCAAGTTTTGTGATAGTATAAACACATGGCCTCATGTATTCATTCTATTCATTCCTTGGTTCATTAGCAAGCCAATTCTCTTCTTCCTCTCCTTTTCTTTGAGCTATAGGCGATCCACAAGGATCAACTAGTAGTGCTTGCTCATGAATTAAGAACCTAGCTTTTCTTATTGAAACGCTAATAGTACGTGTGTTCAAGAACGAAGTGTTGGCATACTTTTGCTAACGTGGTGATTGCACATTCGACTATCCTTTAGTTGATCCACATTAAACCCTAATTAGGGTTTATAAGTTCTTGTTCAATTGATTTCTTGTTCTTGCTAGAAATCACAAAAGAGGTACGCATTCTTTTATATTCGATTAATTTCAATTACATGTATTTGATCCTATTCCGCTGTGTGCTTGATGTGTTTATATGTTTATATATTAGTTATGATTTACATATTCCAACAGTTTGAACATATGCAAATGAACTCGAATGAAGTCAAACCTTGATATAAAGAAACACATTTATTTAATAAGAGCAGATTTCTAATAACATCAGTAATTAAGGGTAAGTTTCTTTCATTGTCCCAAAACGACGCAAATGATTCAAACATAATTGCTTTTGTAGGTGATGCTAGTCTTGCTATAAATCTAGTCTTCCCACTCCAAAGTCAGCTATATGTAGAAATTGTCTTGCTCAAACCGACTATAAAAAGCCAATACTTGTTCTTATAATTTTAAGTTAATTTCCAAAAATGAAGTCACCACAAGTAATGATATGCTTATCAGCTTCCTCTCGTATTTCTTTTCTCTTTTATGGTCTTGCAATAACATGACTTACTTTCGCCACCGTCTCTACTTCCTATGGGGGTAATGAGACTGATTATCTCGCGCCGTTGTCATTTAAGTCAAAGATCACTCAAGATCCATACAAAGTTCTAACCTCGTGGAACCATTCCTTTCATTTCTGTGACTGGAGTGGTATTTCATGTGGAACGCAGCACAAACGAGTGACTGCTTTTCGACTGTATTCGAAAGGCTTAGAAGGCTCGTTGTCTCCTCATGTAGGAAACCTCAGCTTCCTCCGCACGTTTTCTCTCTGGAACAACAGTTTTCAAGGAACCATTCCTGATGAACTTGGTCGTCTATCTAGGCTACGTTGTCTTGGTCTTCATGTAAACAAATTCAGCGAAGTCATCCCGACAAACTTGTCTCGTTGTTCTAACCTCGAAGTCCTTTGGCTCTCTCGGAATAAGCTAGCTGGAAGCATACCCAAGGAGGTGAGTTTATTCTCGAAACTTACTCGTCTTGTAATTGAAGACAATAAGTTAGCAGGTGGAATCCCACCTTTCTTGGGGAATATCACATCAATGGAAGTGTTCTCTGCTCGTGGAAACCCGTTGGGTGGGAGCATTCCAGATACCTTAGGTCTTTGGAAAAGCTTGACATTATTTTACTGTTCTGAGTGCAACTTATATGGAAGCATCCCTCATTCCATTTTCAACGTCTCACTCCTAGTTAATATTTCCTTAGCTGATAATCACCTCACTGGTAGTCTTCCTTTAGAAATTGGTAATCAGCTCCCAAATCTTGAGCTCCTTCAGTTAAGGATTAACGAACTGACCGGAGTTCTTCCACATTCTATTTCTAATTGTTCTAAATTATGATTTCTTGAAATG
The DNA here is from genome assembly GCA_030686995.1 of Artemisia argyi. Classification (NCBI taxonomy): domain Eukaryota; kingdom Viridiplantae; phylum Streptophyta; class Magnoliopsida; order Asterales; family Asteraceae; genus Artemisia; species Artemisia argyi. The sequence continues at coordinate 225,164,944 of CM060680.1, read as the reverse complement.
GGCAGCAATAGTTTCAGTGGGAAGTTGACTATCGACTTTTCAAAACTAAGAGATGTTAATATAATTAAATTACAGTATTACAACTTTCATGGACGCTGAGAAGCTGATGACATGAGGTTTATTGATTCTTTGAAAAACAGCACCAGATTAGTAACTTCGAATCTTTGTGATTGCAACCTTATAGGAGTGCTTCCCATATCAATACGTAATCTTTCTGATCGACTCACCTTTCTAGATTTAGCAGAAAATCAATTATTTGGAAGCCTCCCTTCAAGTATAGGTAGTCTAGTAGGTTTGACCTTTTTAGATTTACAATCTAATCGTTTCAAAGGAAAGATCCCCAGTACCATTGGTAAACTATACAAGCTACAGTTTCTTGGTCTAAATAGCAATCAATTTTCAGGGCCTATCCCTCACTACAAGAAAAGTGGATTTTTAGGACCCCCATAAGCGTCATAAAATGGTACTTTTTAGGACCTTTCATTTAATAGGACCAAGGATGAAAGCGTTTCATGTAAGGCGGTTGTAATAGGTCAAAAGCGTCCTAAGCCTTATGAAACCAATTTTATGGTCGTATTATATGTCTATGAACAACACAAATAGCGTCCTAATAAAACCATATTAGGACACTTTTACATTGTTTTAACATGTGATTACCTACATTTAATCTTTTGAAACACATAAAAACGTCCTTAAAAGTATTGTTAGGACGCTTATGATGTAACATCATAGCTATTTTAGCAACCAAGAAAAGAGTCCTAATAACTCAAATAAGATTATGATACCAATTTTATGGTCGCATTTTACGTCTATAAACAACACAAATAATGTCCTAATAAAAACATATTAGGACACTTTTCCAATGTTCTAACATGTGGTAACCTACTTTTAATCTTTTGATACACATACAAGCGTCCTTTAATGTTAATTCTTAGGACGGTTATCATATACCATTATAGTTACTTTAACACCAAGAAAAGGGTCCTAATATCCCAAATACGATTATGAAACTAAATTTATGGTCGCATAATATGTATATGAACAACCAAATAACGTCCTAATAACAACATATTAGGACACTTTTACAATGTTGTAAAACGTTGTTACCTAATTTTAATCTTTTGATACACATACAAGCGTACTTAAAAGATAATTGTTAGGACGCTAATCATATAACATTATAGCTAATTTAGCACCAAGAAAAGGGTTCTAATATCTCAAAGAAGATTATGAAACCAAATTTTTGGTCGTATAAAATGTCTATTAACAACCTAAATAACGTCCTAATAAGAACATATTAGGACACTTTTACAATGTTAAGTTAATTCTTAGGACGGTTAATAAGTTTAATAGGACAATTTCAAAGTCCTGACAAGTCATATGATAGGACGCTATTTTCACCATGCACACTGTATTATTACGATATGAATAAAACATCAACTAAATATTAAATGAATTAAATGAAATTGTATTTCAAATTACCAATTGTCATAACAAAAGCACTAAACATAAATAAGGTAGACAAAATCTAACATAAAGTCTGTTAACATTAAACAATACATTAACGCAACAAGAAGCTTAGTCCGTGGTCATCATGCATCATCTCTCTCAATCCTCACGGACCACCTACAAATAAACACCCATGTATAAGCATTAAGGTCCATGTTAGTAAAATTATTGGTATCACAAGATTAACAAAGACATACCGAGATAAAGGGACAAGGCCATGCTATGGTTGCGCCAACACAGTCTTCAATTGTGGCAAATAACCATCTTCGTCCAATCTCTGTACCACCAACTATATCATTTGGGTTCAAGCTCCTCACCCATCCTTTTGCTACAGTCTCGGTTGAGTTTAGAATGCTTTTAAGGACAACTTCATCCCCGACCTAGATTTCAGTTTTCAAACAACATTTATCAATTTATAGTCATCACACATGTATTAGGTTAAACATATGTAATATTGCAGGTATGGAGGCTTGAATTTGGGTGGTCAACACTGATCAGTCAGTGTATGGGTGGAATTGGACAAACAAAAAGCTATCTGCAGACCTATCTAATAAGCTCAAAAGTTTGAAATAAGCCCTGAACTTTATAGATGAGCTTATTGGCTTTCAAAAAAACCAATAAGCTCACTGTGTGGCCCACTAATGAAGAAGCTAAGGCACATGGATAGTTGGGGTTTTGAGCTGATGCCCTGGTGCAGGGCAATGGTTAGCCCTGCAGGCCACTTTGAACTATCACCTAAGCCAGAGAAAAATCATAAAAATAAGCTAACTGTGGGATTCAAAAGCTTAGATGGGGAATTTCAACATGTAAAAATCTCAAGACTTGAATCTCAACACAAAATTCACAAAAATTCTCCCAAGATCTGAGTTTCTGACTAACATACCATTTTGACTTTTTGATTTTGAACTTAAACTTTGACTTTAATGAAACTTTTTTGATCCGTATGCACTAATTATGATTATTTAAGCTATGATAACTCTAATTTAAGATAGATGAACAAGATTTAGACCAAGTGGGTGAGATTTGATCCTCACAGGTCCCAACAGTGGACTGTGAGAGTGAAGGTAATTTGATTTTGACTTTCTGTAGTTCAAACATTAGTTTTATAGTTTTACTAGTTCTAATATCACCTAAGAGGTCAGAGTGCGCAGATAAACAAGTGAAAAGGCAACTACCACAGTTGAAACAACAGAGAACCAAACACCCCTTAATAACTGAGTTAACAAATTTAAAAGGCAAATGAGCAATCTAAATCATAATACTGATACATAAGCTTGTATCCTAGGTTCATTAGCTATCAAAGATAAAATAAGCTATAACAACTAGAAAGGAACATACCCGTAAGCGTGGAGGTTCAGTGGTTACAACAGGAGAATGTTGTGATGTAAGAGGTGGAACAATGGAACTATCCGTCGACCCATTCTTCTCTGATAACTGGGCTCATAACTTTTCATTTTCACTAGTAAGTTCTCCACATCTAGACTTCAATTCGTTGTTTTCTCTATGACATGCTGAACGACTTGGTATTACACCCCAAACAGCAGAAGCACGAACACCTAGACCATACATGCCTGCATCACCATTTCGATCTTTACCCATAACTGTAGAAAAAATATCATTTGGTCTAGGATTATCAATCGAACCCTCGGGCAGATTATCACTAAGTCATTTCATTTCATCCTGCATTTTATATAAACATGAACAACATATAGGAAAATCATGTATTACGAAAAAAGCATATTGTGTTTAACTTCTTCTATAAATACACTTTTGCAAACATAAAAGCATATTACTTACAATCGCATTTGCAGTGTCATCATTTTTGGTATTTCCATCTTTGGAGAAGCATGCACTAAAAAGATCCAATCGAGTTGGATCTCGTCCCAAAGATGTCTGTATGAATAAAAAGAAAATGAATATTAAAAGTGGATATCGACAGGATACATTAACAATCCCACTTTCTCCATAAACTAACCTTTAACTCTTCCCTTTTGCGAGCATAACTTTTTTTACCGGTTCTTTGGATCATCTTCTTTTTTGCCCGATTCGCCTTGTTTTTTTTCACTTAAACTCTGCAGCAGGAAATTAAAATATCATAATGGGAAATTAAGTAATGTTATTTAAAGTGGAAGAGAATTTCACACCTTAGTGTTTTCTTTATCCCAATACTTCACAAGCTTCTTCCATTGTTTTTTTTGCACTTGCTTTGGCCTAGATTTTATTTGTTGCTTAACTGACAAAGACGGATCATGGTAGAGTTCCTTAACTCTTGCCCTCCAGTTCTTCACCTTCCGCCCAAATGATTGCAATATCCATTTTTCTCCAGCTTCCGGAATATCAAATTTTGTCTAAAAAATGTAATAGCTCACATTAGAAAACAAATACTTTATTCATTAACATACAAATTTAACATTGTGTACCTTTAAGAGTTGAAGCTAAGCTTTTTTTTTTCGACGTCAACTTTATTCCATGGTTTATAAATCGGACAATACTTTCCACTCCTTGAAAGGGTTCCCATGAAATGAGTCAGATGACTACTTTTGTCGTTAATAGGTTGTCCGTGTTCATTAACTAAAATAGGAATTCTATCCCCTTTTTCTTGGGCCCAAACTTTTGCCATACGTGTTGGTCCTCTCTTTATTTTGCTTACAATCCGAACTACAAAAAGTGAACATGATTTACAATAGATACGTATACATTTAAAATACTAAATAATTTGAAATGGAGGCAGTATCTTAGCGTTGTTTTTTGTCTTGTTTTAATTTAACTTTATTATATATTCTACTTATATGACACAATATATGATATATGATTTTTAAAATGATGCAATCAAGTAGACCATGTTAACCTGTTTCATTTCGAGCTTGTGTAACTACATGGTTTTCTTCATTTTCAGAATGCTCAACTTGAATCTCTTCTCCAACTAGATCATCGCCGTCATTTGTTAAATCGTTCACATTCTCCAAATCATCCTCATTCTCCAAATCATCCATGTATTTATCTACATCATCTTCTGAAGTAGCTTGTTGTTCAATATCTTCATTCATAGGTATGTCTTCGATATCATCATTTTCAACACCATAAAGGTCTTGATTGTTATCTATATTAAAAAAAAAAGTAACCACCGAAAATAGTTAAATGAATATACACTTAATAGTAATTTAATATCATATATATAGTATTTGAAATTTATATATAGTTACCATCAGATCTCAAGTCACGCTCCCCGTGGTCATGATCGTTGTCAATTGCAACTAAGTTTCTCTCAGTTGCAGTTAATCTCCCTCTCTTGACAGAAGTTGGTTGATCATTTCTCGTTTGGACTTGGTCGGACTCTTGTACCCTACTACGTATTGCCCTCCTTGTATCAATCTGTTGCCCCTTTTGCGATTGAGATTCTGAAGATGTTAGCCCACTGGAGACATTCGGAGCACTCATTCGTTTTTATGCTAAATTTTTATATCTAGTCATGGACTGTGGAGCAATGTATTTTCGATGCTGTTTCATGCAAGTAGAATTGTTAGAAAACAAACATAAAGAAAATATAGTCGCCAAATTTATTATTCGTACCTTTTTATTTGTTTGTGTAGCCGCTTCTTCTGGGTTATCTTCCTCAGCATTAAGATGAAAGTCTGAACCAGACATATAATTTGCATCTTTCTCACCGGTATCCGTTGGTTTCTTTTTCTTTTTCTTTGTGTTGTCACTCTCTACTAGACTTGTCAAAGACTTAGAAATATTTTTCACTCCCAAAGCTTGTAATCTCTATTGGTTTTCTTGAATCCTTGTCCTTCTGGACATTTCATAATCATTCGTATTTCTCGTGGTGACTTGGCATTGCATCCTTTTATTTTCCATTACTGGTGCACAAAACAAATAAAATTATTATGAGATTGCAAAGAACAATAGTCATTTGATAACAACAAAACTGAAATCAAATCACTATCTGTTACATGTTACAGAATGAAATACATTATCTACAAACAAAAATAGACGCAAATCCTTCAGTTACATGTCACAGAATGAAATACGTTAGCTAGAAACTGATATCAAATCACTATCACTATCACTACCCAAATCCTTTGACCCAACTTTATACAGGTATACCAACATTCATTTAAAATAAACAGAGCAACTAAAATACAACTTGTACCATATCACAAATAAGCAGAACTTATGATCACATATGAGACTCATCACAAGAGGTCAACCAAACACATACCCGAACCCACCATTTCACACACTTAAGACTCATCACAAAGGTTAAACAAACACTAACAATGTATAACAATGATAATACCAATAATAATAACAATAACAATAACAATAACAATAACAATAATAATAACAACAATAATAATAACAACAACAAAGGTTTCCATTACCTGTTGAGTCAGATCTTCATTCAAAAGTGAAAACCCACAATCCTTGTTTTGCTGCCCACATACAACCCTAAACCAAAATTGAGAGTTTAACCGTCTGTGAAAAACGATTTCCATTAATAAAATCGAATCAAATACTTGATTTCCGAAAAGATATGCTTGATTTTCGCAGCGCCAAAAGTTATTTATGAATCTGAATTTTTCCCCAAAAATTTTAAGCGGGTTTATGTGAACGTGGGTGTGTAAGTTTTCCCAAAAATTTTTAGATTATACGGAGTAATTAGATTTATAATTAAATTAACTAATAGTATATTTGTATTATATTATTGTATATATAATATATAGTATATGAAATGTATTATATTATTGTATATAAAATATATAAGTATTTTATTGTATGTGAAACTAAAAATGAAGTAGATTTGGCATTCGTTTTTCCGACTTCCAGGGTCAAACAACAATATGAATGTGTTGAAGTAATCAGTCTCTGTTGTATCTTACAGCCCGAAATGGAGCGGCTCCAGATAGTTCATTTGTTTTACGCGAGCGTTATTTAAAATGTTGCTATTTTTTTACAGACGGGATTTATCCTAAGTGGTCTACGTTTGTTAAAGCGTATCCGCATCAAGTTGACCCGAAAGATAAAGTGAGATGTAGGACAGTAAACCACACTAGAGTCATATATGCCATTGGTGCATCAATGACACGGACATGGAACCCTATGAATAATGAAATGGCTCGGGTTTGAAACTGGGAGTTAGATATCATATCATAATCAGAGTGTCATATCAAAAGGTTCATATCCAATATGTTCATATCCAATGTTGCAAAAAGTGCGAATCAGTAGTCGGGCGGTCGACCACCTTGTAGCTTGTAATCAGTCTGGGCGGGATGAATCGGTGATAGGGTATAATTTGATGTATAATTAAATTAATTAATACTACCTAGTATACAGTATATGAAAAGTATTGTATTATTGTATATATATATATATATATATATATATATATATATATATATAATATATAGGTATAGGTATTTTATTGTATTTGAAACTAAAAAAGAACTAGAGTATTACCCGGTCGTTGCTCGGGTTATCAATTAAGGGCCCGTTTGGTTGGTGGGTGTTGCTTTGGATTCGGGATTGATTTGGTAAAAACGTAAAGATTATGAAATAATAACTTTGAAAAAGCTAATATGAATAACTCTCAACAGATGCGGTCATTCATTTATATCGTCAAGAGTTTTTACGTAAGCCGACTTCCCATGACGTCACATTCCGGGGATGGTTTGTAGCCTATATTCTACACATATTGAACGGAGGAATTGTCCTAGGCATTTGCGAGGCCAATATACGCGAGGTGATCATAAAGTGCCGACTATTATGATTGAATGTATTGCTTCGCATGAAGTCAGAGATAGGACAGTAATCCACCACGAGCCCAGAAACATAACATATCATATCATATAACAGATAATCCAGTAACTGTAGATAACAGATATAGGATGCATCCATACTCCCCTGCAGATAACATAGTGGCCAAACATATACTTGAGCTCATAACATGTAACATATAAGGGATGGTGTGGAACGTCACTCAAACACACTAGAGTCATATATGCCATTGGTGCATCAATAACCCGGACATGGAACCCCCATGACTAGTGAAATGGCTCGTGTATCAAACTGATAGTCAGATATCATATCTTAGTCAGAGTGTCATATCAAAAGGTTCATATCCAAAATGTTCATAACAAATGGGTCATATCAAATGGTTCAGAAAAGCATATCAAAGGTTCATAATAAAAGTTTCATAGCAAATATTCGTCATTAAGGTTCATAGTAAAAAGAATCATATGAAGATTCGTCATTAAGGTTCATCAAGGTCGACAACAGGGCAATATCACCGGTTCATATGACCCAAGTGTACTATCGGGTTGTTCGGTTAGTTTGGTTTCATTCAATTTGAAAATAATAATCATGAATATTTTAAAAATAATATTCAAATTATAACCATTTATAAAGATGGGCGTGATATTTTTGAAATTCACGGGTTGAAAAGATTAAACGGGTTTTAGGTTGACACAGTCAACCCTTTTTTGATACAAAAGTTGCCACATTAAGAAAAAAAGCTTAAACGGGTTGTCAGGTCGACCCAATTAATTTATTCACAACCCGAACCTACCCTGATTAATAAATGGGTTAGATGGGTCGACCCAAACCCGACCCGAAATATATTTATACTCAACACCGAGTTACTAGTTCCTCTCTTTTTACAAATGTTTCAAACTGAAACTGAATTGGTTACACTTTGAGTCATCCCAATTAAAATAATAATCATCAATATTATGGGAACGCGTAAGTTTTTCTCGACCTTTGATTTTCTGGAGTCTCTTCAGTTTTCATGATTACTTGTTTTAATTATTTCATTTCTCATTAATACTCTTAATTTTTTCAGTTCATGCATCTACCCTTTATGTATATCTTGGTTTTATTTTTATTTTTTCAGTTCATACATATACTTTTTTCAGATCATAACTTTTTCACTACAACCCTAATTGAAAATGTCTGCCACGCCGTACTTGAATGAACTGAAAGAACTTTGTGGGTCCGAAAAGATTCATGATTGTTTTATTTTTCTCAATATTCAGGAGATACCTACGAATGAGGTCAACATGATGAATGTTGCGGCCATCAGAGACGACATGAGAATGCAAGTGGATAAGAGAACAGAACGAATGATGGAGGTTTTTCGGTTGAATACTGTAACAATTCGCATTTTCAGGTTAATTACTTTTCCCGGAAAATTTCACTATTCACTTTTACTATTCATTTTTCCCGAAATTTTCCCGAAACTTGATTTTTGTTTCTTGGTCTCGGGTGATAAATCATTTCCATGGCAAATTAAAAGTTTAACTTTCATAAGCTCATTTTCGTGAAAGTTATTAAGGAATTACACGTTTTAGGGTAAAACGTCATTCAGAAATTCTACGCACAACGAAACTCGACCGCGTAAAGTGACCCCGCATCAGAAAAATGTTTGACACACTCATGATTTATTTGAGAATAAATCATGACTAAGAAAAACATGACCAAAATAAACCTCGGCCGTGAAAAACTGGAATTTTCAGTTTTAAGCGTTTTTACTCAGCCGTAACCTTAGCCTATACCTGCACCGCATTTCTAAGATGATTTAAGTTTTCAACTTATTAGAAAAAGTCAACATATTTTTTCCCTCCTCCATTGACCAAAAAAATCATCCCTTGATTTTATAAGTCATTCCTTGATTTTTAGGCTTACGGTTTGATGTTTAAAAGACATTTAATACCAACCGACACTAGACTGAGCCCAGTCTAGACATTATAAGTCTTTTTAAATCATTTATATCATATTAGAAAAGTAACATTTTACTTTTCTCAATTTTACGCAATATTCGTACATTTTACGTATTACGCGTTTTAGACCCGTGTTTCCAGTTTTAACAGGGTTTTACCACCCCAATGGAACCTACCACTCATTTTATATTTTATTATGGAGTATTTTGACAAGTTTAACCATTCTTCCAAGTTTCATATTTTTAGGATACCCGATTTTAAGTTTCATGACTTAACGACTTACCGTTAGCGATTACCGGGACCAAAACTCACTCCGTAACTTAGATAAGACCATGACTACTCATCTAGTCACCCTTATCTCATTATGGCCGACTTAGGAGGGGGGGGGGGGGAGTCACCTAGCATGTGTCTTGATCTTATACTTGAAGTCTTGGATTCATTACATGTGTTAAACTTGGCCATTAAGCTTCCTAAATATCCTAAAATCCTAACCTCCTCATTTTTAGTATAAAAGAGAGCATTCTCTTCCTTTCTCCTTCAAAACCCACGACCAAAACAGCCCTTATACACCATTTTGATGATGGTTCTTGCTAGTTTAATCCATCATAAGTTATACTCTTGTATTCCTTGTTGATTACTAGTTCCATTCCATCCATAAAACACTAAAATTCACCACAAAAACTCATCAAATTTCCAAGTGTTCTTAGTGAAGATTTTTACTAAAGGTTGTTTTTATGTTAGATTAGTGTTTATCAAGGGATTATAAGATAGGGTTTTTGATATGGAAGCATGGCTATGGTTGGAAAGGTTTTGGAAGATTAAGTAGTGGTTCTTGGTTTTGATCTTGGTTCTAGTTAGTTTCTTCACAAGTTGTAAGCAAACCCTAACATACTCCTTGCTTAATTATCATTTTCATGCTCTTTGTGTTCCTTTCATGCTATATATGTTCTTGTTATTGTGTTCATGATGTTTAAAAATGGATAAAACAAGTATTGGTATACATATGTTAACTTATGACAAGCAAACAAGCAAACTAGTGATTTTTATGGAAAACCACGACCACAATAGTATAACTTGGATATTTGACACTTACTTACTATTAAAGAGGACTTAACAAGGAAAACATAGCAATTTGAATCACCCAAAACGAGTGCACGAGTCAAAAGTTATGACCATTTCAAGTTAGCGAAACCAAAACGGCAAAACTGCCTAAATAGCATTCTGATCAAATTTTGATTTTGAAAGTCCCACTTCTGCTCCGATTCATCAAAAATTTAAAACACGAAAGTTGTCCGGAACCACGTTTTCGTTCAGGAACAAAGAAGCTCGAGCCCTGAAAACGCTTTCCGAGTGATAAATTCTTCAAATTCTTAACAGCCCATTTTTAGACCAAAGTCATAATATATAGGTTATGGTTTAAAAGGAACAAGAGGTCTTATGACCTATAATCAAGACCACCACCATGGCTAGAGCCAAGGTTTTGTCTCATGACCTTGGAACAAGGACCAAAGGTCATGGCTAGGCCATGACGAAATGACCATACCAACTTACATAGGCGTAAGCATGAAACAATGAATTAGGCGATAACTTGAACAAGCAATTTGGATCTACTTCACTTAAAAAGGAACCATGAGACATTACAAAGAGAAAATGGTCATACAAAACTTATGAAACTACCCCTAATAACAATCTTCATGTACTAATAAACTTTCCTAAGTTTATTCAAATATCGGACATGTAACTTTTCGGATCAAAACTTATATCTATATACTTTATCAACTACTACAATAGTAGGGAGCCTCATGTGAGGAGTTCATTATGTAAGCCGTCAAGTTGAGTTGTGGATTTACGAGTTAAAGTGTCCTGGCTCCTCAAACGCTTACTAACATGACTTCTGAATTATGTCGGCCCGAACGGTAGTAAACGATATATCAAAACATACATGTTTCATGAATCGTTTCTTACAAAGACTTACATTATACATCATACCACATCATGGACTTAATTGCAAGATATATATTGGCACGTTTATGTTTCCTTAGACATTATTCCAAACCTAAGTTGCAACAATTATTCTAGGTTGCTCGTAGAAGTTTTTACGGCATATCCATCATTCTCATTATACATCATCCAACTTAAGGTGAGTTCATAGCCCCACTTTCTATTGTTTAACTATTTTACAAACCCTTGGGGGGAATACATGCTATTATTTTTCTACTCGAACACAATGCTTTCTACTGTATGCGATTCGACTATGTTTTATTATCACTAAGTAACATCCTTGCCAAACCAAGATCCCTTATTATGAACCATTTAATCACTTGCGAGGGTTACTTGCAAGTGAGCGCGAATATTGTGAATAGGCCTATTGGGATTGACGAATCCCATTTGTTTTGACTAAGTTCAAACAAATGCATTAATATTTGAGACATTAGGTATGACGGCAAAGTACCTACCGGGATAAATCTGCCGATCGATATTGGTACACGTTAACGTTTTGGTGTCATAAGCTTAGTGAATTAATAACCTTTCCGGGCATATAACAACGTAGCCCATCTTTGTTTTCTAACTATGAGTGTGAGTCTATAGCTCACACTACGATTATTGTGTTCAAACGATTTAACTACAAACACCACGATTATTGTGTTCAAACGATTTAACTACAAACACCACGATTATTGTGTTCAAACGATTTAACTACAAACACTACGATTATTGTGTTCAACGATTTAACTACCAACATATTGTGTTCAAACATTAAACAAACTCTATGAATATCACTCAACCTTTGTGTTGACCTCTCAAGCATGTATTTCAGGTTCATGACGATCAAGGATGGCACGGAAGGACACGGATACTCAAGAGGGCTATAAATTTTATTATCATTCAAAACTCATTTAATGTAAATTGTAAACATGAAATCATTTGGGACCTCATTTTGTAATCTCTGATATTTATACAATTTGAATGATAAATCTTTTAAAACGACTCAATTGGAGTTCGTTTTCTATTATTGTGACTATTGTGCCGTCGAGTAACACCCAGTTCGAATTCCGCTGCAACCATGAATTGGGGGTGTTACAGATTGGTACCAGAGCCATGGTTATAGAGAAACGGGTCTAATTGAGACCTAAAATATAACTATACGTACAAGCAAAAACATTTTATAGCCTTCCGATCTCCGTGTCTTCCATCCTCCAGACGATTTTGGACTTAGTAAGCATGTTATGCTACACAAACATATTAGTATATTCATATATACCCATTTTGAGCATTTCCCAGTAAGCTTTAGTATATTGATATATAAACTCGGTTTATTTTCAATCATTTATCTAAATAATGGACTAAACATATCTGCGTATGCCTATTCTAGGGCATTTCGACACAATCACATTCTCCCAATCATGTTCCTACTCCAACATTTTATGTCCAAGACATTGTAACTGATTGCAATGGTCTTTCCTATTTTCCAAGACATTGTATTATACAATGGTCTTAACCATTTCTCAAATGTTTTGAGTCACACAATGGTCTAACCTACTTCCCAGACATTGTGAATTGCACAATGGTCTAACCTACTTCCGAGACATTGTGTTTTGTGCAATGGTCTCTAGAATCATTCCATCACATCATCAATATCATTTCATATGATATCAAAAACCCGTCACAACCTATCGATTTCTAAATAGAAATATGAGATTTATAAAGGACAAACAAATCCATCACCTAGAAAAGCTGAAGTTCAGTCCTACATTCATCAAAGTTTTCTTCTGAAACCTTCATTATTAAAAGTTCGTGATCCTGGCCAAGTATGTTCTATTTTAGAACTACTTAAAACTTCCTTTCCATACATACCTACCCTTACTATCTTCTATGCAATGGAATATGAAAACATACGTTACAAGTCTTGTATGGGCGGGACTTGCAACTTAAGGGTTTGACATCGCCTTTGTTTAGTGGACACTTTCCCGAAAGCAACGGACATATCACAAGTATACCTAATTTTGGTATTTGAAAATTTTATCGAACCTTGGCAAAATATAGACTAGTCACCTATATTTAACCTAGGGACAGTGGAATATAGTCTGACTAACTATATTTGACTTAAAATTTTCAAATACTGAGAGTAGTTGTACTAGGGTTATGTTTAGGTTGATTTCCTACTTGAACTCGATAAACCACCAGAATACATTAAAACAATCTAGAGACACGATAGTGCCTTACCACTCAGCAAGATCTTAACACCTTATTTGTATGATCTAAATTTATTCTTGAAAATTTTCATTTATGAGATAATCCGAACTACTATCTTGGGATAGTTATCAATTATTCTCTTCATCCTGTAGAAGTACTATCCTGTTTAGGTCTTAAGGATACCATTCCATCAGAAACTTTTAAATTCTCTTAAGATTTTTAAAGCAAACTCAACATCTATACCTAAGAGTATTAATGTTAAGCACACACTACGCACTTTTGTTCTTCAACATATCACATCATTATCTTCACAACCGTGGCAAACACAAGCTCATTAACAGATCTTGATGCACTTTTAAAGCTCAAATCATCCTTAGTTACACCACAAGCACCCTCACCAGCTTTACAAGATTGAATATTCATCTTGTACTTTTGGAACACCAGTATCATCTCGTAATACACTACCTTGTAACTCACCAGCTAAGTATGAATGTTGTGTTGGGAATTCTTAAGTAGGATGATTTATAATTATTTGAATGGATTGGGATGCCTCTTCATTTAAATAAAGAAATTGTAAATCACCGAACCATAAGTTTATATTTCCCTATTTACATTGTTTGGGATGCCTTTCTATGTAAATAAAGAATTATAAACAAGTGGACTTATTTGTATCCGAAATAACATAAGTATGAAGTCAATAAACACTAGGTACAACAACCGATTACCTAATAGGCTATGATTGCAATTACTATCTCAATTCCTATTAATATTCGACTGCTATATCAATTTCCTTTGATATTCGACTATTACCATACCTTTCCTACATAAAAGTAAGCCTCATCCTACACCATACACTGAAATGACAAATCAAACTACATCACTAGTAATCCCAGACTTTAGTCCTCATAAGTAACCACACCTTTTCATCGACACCACTCCAACATATGACACACATAGAACTTCGGGACGAAGTTCCCCGTAAGGGGTAGAGACTGTAACAATTCGCATTTTCAGGTTAATTACTTTTCCCGGAAAATTTTACTATTCACTTTTACTATTCATTTTTCCCGAAATTTTCCCGAAACTTGATCTTTGTTTCTTGGTATCGGGTGATAAATCATTTCCATGGCAAATTAAAAGTTTAACTTTCATAAGCTCATTTTCGTGAAAGTTATTAAGGAATTACACGTTTTAGGGTAAAACGTCATTCAGAAATTCTACGCACAACGAAACTCGACCGCGTAAAGTCACCCCGCATCAGAAAAATGTTTGACACACTCATGATTTATTTGAGAATAAATCATGACTGAGAAAAACATGACCAAAATAAACCTCGGCCGTGAAAAACTGGAATTTTCAGTTTTAAGCGTTTTTACTCAGCCGTAACCTTAGCCTATACCTGCACCGCATTTCTAAGACGATTTAAGTTTTCAACTTATTAGAAAAAGTCAACATATTTTTTCCTTCCTCCATTGACCAAAAAAATCATCCCTTGATTTTATAAGTCATTCCTTGATTTTTAGGCTTACGGTTTGATGTTTAAAAGACATTTAATACCAACCGACACTAGACTGAGCCCAGTCTAGACATTATAAGTCTTTTTAAATCATTTATATCATATTAGAAAAGTAACATTTTACTTTTCTCAATTTTACGCAATATTCGTACATTTTACGTATTACGCGTTTTAGACCCGTGTTTCCAGTTTTAACAGGGTTTTACCACCCCAATGGAACCTACCACTCATTTTATATTTTATTATGGAGTATTTTGACAAGTTTAACCATTCTTCCAAGTTTCATATTTTTTGGATACCCGATTTTAAGTTTCATGACTTAACGACTTACCGTTAGCGATTACCGGGACCAAAACTCACTCCGTAACTTAGATAAGACCATGACTACTCATCTAGTCACCCTTATCTCATTATGGCCGACTTAGGAGGGGGGGGAGTCACCTAGCATGTGTCTTGATCTTATACTTGAAGTCTTGGATTCATTACATGTGTTAAACTTGGCCATTAAGCTTCCTAAATATCCTAAAATCCTAACCTCCTCATTTTTAGTATAAAAGAGAGCATTCTCTTCCTTTCTCCTTCAAAACCCACGACCAAAACAGCCCTTATACACCATTTTGATGATGGTTCTTGCTAGTTTAATCCATCATAAGTTATACTCTTGTATTCCTTGTTGATTACTAGTTCCATTCCATCCATAAAACACTAAAATTCACCACAAAAACTCATCAAATTTCCAAGTGTTCTTAGTGAAGATTTTTACTAAAGGTTGTTTTTATGTTAGATTAGTGTTTATCAAGGGATTATAAGATAGGGTTTTTGATATGGAAGCATGGCTATGGTTGGTAAGGTTTTGGAAGATTAAGTAGTGGTTCTTGGTTTTGATCTTGGTTCTAGTTAGTTTCTTCACAAGTTGTAAGCAAACCCTAACATACTCCTTGCTAAATTATCATTTTCATGCTCTTTGTGTTCCTTTCATGCTATATATGTTCTTGTTATTGTGTTCATGATGTTTAAAAATGGATAAAACAAGTATTGGTATACATATGTTAACTTATGACAAGCAAACAAGCAAACTAGTGATTTTTATGGAAAACCACGACCACAATAGTATAACTTGGATATTTGTCACTTACTTACTGTTAAAGAGGACTTAACAAGGAAAACATAGCAATTTTAATCACCCAAAACGAGTACACGAGTCAAAAGTTATGACCATTTGAAGTTAGCGAAACCGAAACGGCAAAACTGCCTAAATAGCATTCTGATCAAATTTTGATTTTGAAAGTCCCACTTCTTATCCGATTCATCAAAAAGTTAAAACACGAAAGTTGTCCGGAACCACGTTTTCGTTCAGGAACAAAGAAGCTCGAGCCCTGAAAACGCTTTCCGAGTGATAAATTCTTCAAATTCTTAACAGCCCATTTTTAGACCAAAGTCATAATATATAGGTTATGGTTTAAAAGGAACAAGAGGTCTTATGACCTATAATCAAGACCACCACCATGGCTAGAGCCAAGGTTGTGTCTCATGACCTTGGAACAAGGACCAAAGGTCATGGCTAGGCCATGACGAAATGACCATACCAACTTACATAGGCGTAAGCATGAAACAATGAATTAGGCGATAACTTGAACAAGCAATTTGGATCTACTTCACTTAAAAAGGAACCATGAGACATTACAAAGAGAAAATGGTCATACAAAACTTATGAAACTACCCCTAATAACAATCTTCATGTACTAATAAACTTTCCTAAGTTTATTCAAATATCGGACATGTAACTTTTCGGATCAAAACTTATATCTATATACTTTATCAACTACTACAATAGTAGGGAGCCTCATGTGAGGAGTTCATTATGTAAGCCGTCGAGTTGAGTTGTGGATTTACGAGTTAAAGTGTCCTGGCTCCTCAAACGCTTACTAACATGACTTCTGAATTATGTCGGCCCGAACGGTAGTAAACGATATATCAAAACATACATGTTTCATGAATCGTTTCTTACAAAGACTTACATTATACATCATACCACATCATGGACTTAATTGCAAGATATATATTGGCACGTTTATGTTTCCTTAGACATTATTCCAAACCTAAGTTGCAACAATTATTCTAGGTTGCTCGTAGAAGTTTTTACGGCATATCCATCATTCTCATTATACATCATCCAACTTAAGGTGAGTTCATAGCCCCACTTTCTATTGTTTAACTATTTTACAAACCCTTGGGGGGAATACATGCTATTATTTTTCTACTCGAACACAATGCTTTCTACTGTATGCGATTCGACTATGTTTTATTATCACTAAGTAACATCCTTGCCAAACCAAGATCCCTTATTATGAACCATTTAATCACTTGCGAGGGTTACTTGCAAGTGAGCGCGAATATTGTGAATAGGCCTATTGGGATTGACGAATCCCATTTGTTTTGACTAAGTTCAAACAAATGCATTAATATTTGAGACATTAGGTATGACGGCAAAGTACCTACCGGGATAAATCTGCCGATCGATATTGGTACACGTTAACGTTTTGGTGTCATAAGCTTAGTGAATTAATAACCTTTCCGGGCATATAACAACGTAGCCCATCTTTGTTTTCTAACTATGAGTGTGAGTCTATAGCTCACACTACGATTATTGTGTTCAAACGATTTAACTACAAACACCACGATTATTGTGTTCAAACGATTTAACTACAAACACCACGATTATTGTGTTCAAACGATTTAACTACAAACACTACGATTATTGTGTTCAACGATTTAACTACCAACATATTGTGTTCAAACATTAAACAAACTCTATGAATATCACTCAACCTTTGTGTTGACCTCTCAAGCATGTATTTCAGGTTCATGACGATCAAGGATGGCACGGAAGGACACGGATACTCAAGAGGGCTATAAATTTTATTATCATTCAAAACTCATTTAATGTAAATTGTAAACATGAAATCATTTGGGACCTCATTTTGTAATCTCTGATATTTATACAATTTGAATGATAAATCTTTTAAAACGACTCAATTGGAGTTCGTTTTCTATTATTGTGACTATTGTGCCGTCGAGTAACACCCGGTTCGAATTCCGCTGCAACCATGAATTGGGGGTGTTACAAATACTGATGAAGAAATGGCAGCTGAGGATGTTTATGATTCAATGCATGAAGTCCAGCTCATTGAGAGGCGTTTGGTTGAATCCCTTGCAAGTGTTGTGGCTGATTTTCAGAGGTTGATAGCGTTGAAGAAGGAGACCATTGAGATTCTGGAGAATTATGATGAAGAATGAAGGTAGTTGTTGGGTCTTTTTGTGGTTTTTGTGTCTGATGGTCTCATGTTGTTGGGTTATGTAATTATTTTGATGAAAACTTGTTATGTATTTATGTTGAAGGGGATGGTTTGTGAACAATGGTTTCTGAAAACTTATTATGGTTATTATTTTAATGGTATATGCATATTTATGTTTAATGGCCGTTTGTTTTGTTATGTGCTTTGATGATAATCTGTATGTGCTTATGTTGATTATGTTGGGGTGTTGGAGAAGAGAGTTTTGTTGATTATGTACATGTTTTAAGAGCCCTTGGTTGAGCCTAGGGGCAAGGTCTCATTATTTTGGTCCATTTTTTCATAAATCTGTGATTGTTAGTTGTTATTGTTAAATGTTGGTTGCTTTTGTTTATATGTGTTTAATTTAGCCTTTTAAAATTGTTAAATCAGTTATTAAACAATCTGTGTTTTAAAGTAGTGTTTGGTTAGGTCTGTGTAGTGAGTATTAGTTGAACTCAGTGACTAAGGCCTGTTCATACAACTTTCTTAACAGCTAATAAGTCAGAAACAAACAAGGTTTTAGTGGATAGAAGCTTTAAAGTCAAAATCACCAAGATATTGGCCTAAAATTTGTCTGTGTGGAAATTAGTGTGGCATAAGCTTCAAATCATCTCACATCTAGTTGTTCTAGCATAAATTAGTCTTAATATAGCTTAAGTCACATTAATCAATCAGTAAATTAGGATCAAATCTCACAAAAGTCAACCTAAGTTCATAATTTCAAAAAGTCAAAAACATAGTTGTTTCAGAAATCCAAAAATAGGGAGATTTATTTTGATTTTTGTATTTGGATTGGGAACCTGAGCTTTTCACAAATCATAGTCCCTCAACTCATCTTTAAAAATATGCGTCCAGCTTATTTTTAGGATTTTTATTGTAGCTTGTGCAAGTGCTTCTTTAAGCTTGCAGGGCAAGTACTTGGCCTGTGCACAGGAAATTGACCATTTTCAATAGACCATAGATTGTTCAATAGTGGGCCCCATAGTGTGATTATTGGTTTTTTGGAAAGCCAATCAGCTGATCTTTCTAGTTCATAGCTTATTTTGCACTTTCTAGCTTATCTAATAGGGCTGCAAGTAGCTTTTAGTTTGTCCTATTTGACTGTGTACACTGGGTGGTCATTGTGTACTTGGTTTTTAGCCAAAGTTCATAAGCTCTTATCTGGCTTATCTGTGGACCCCAGTACACAACCTTGGGCTTTTTAGGGAGCTTACAAGTTCAGCTTATTGGATTAGTGCTTATTTTGGACTCTAGCCCTTTTGCCCTTAGCTTATTTGACTTATACTTGTGACCTGTCTCAAAACATACACTGAGTGACTCAGAGTTTGCCCACAGGTTCCAAGCACCACCCAATGCTTATTTGTGTCTTGTGCCTTGTTTCAAGTTGTTTATCATCTGTTTTTGCTCATTTGCTCATTTCATAGCTTTTTCAAAAGTGCATAAGTCCTAATAAGCTATTAAGTCAACTGTTAAGCACAAGGGGGTGCACATAGCTTATTAATAAGTTATTTCAAAAGTGGTTTCATAAAAGTTACTTATTTTTAGCTTTTTAGAAACCTCAATAAGTCACCTTTTCATATCAAGTCTCGCTTTGGATCCCTTTGAACCCTAGTGGGACCCACAAGGGCTGCAAGGTTCTTGGTTTTGGCATGATTGGCATGTGATATATGGCCAAGTGCTTATTGTGTTCTAGAGCTTATTCCGTTATATTATCTGGTAGGTTTTAGCTTAAGGTAGGTACAACTCATGTAGTTACAGCTTATTTAGCTTATTGTAGCTTATTTGTAGCTTAATGCCTTTTATAAATCCATTTTGGCTTAACAAAAGCATCTGTAAAGCTAAAAAGCTCATAGAGAGCTTATTTTTGACTTTTGAAAAAAGTGTTTTAACAAAAGTTACTTATAATTAGTAATAAAAAAGTTTTGTAAAAAGAAAATCAAAAAAATTAAAATAAATGGAAAAATTGCAAAAAGTGGGGTTCAAACCTGGGACCTCAAGCATACATGCACAATACCACAACCCCCTTCCAATTGCTCTGGGGCACCAGTTCCGTTTGTTATTGCATAATCCATATACTTAAAATAGTCCTTGTTCCTTTTAGCTTATTTAAATGCTTATCCGTACCATTTTCCCCCTCCTCATATTTTTCTTAGGTTCCTTGTAACTTGTAGCATTCCTAGTAATTTTCCCATAATTTTTACTCTTCACTAGGTAATTTTTAGAGTTAATTTTAATTAAATTAGTTTAAATTAAAAAGCAAAAAATATATTAGTTTTACTGTTTAATTTTTATGCCAGATAATTTTTTATAATTTTTTTACCTTTTATAAGTTTTCAAGCTTATGTAAAAATTACTTTTGCAATTTTGACTTTTAATTTCTAATTTTTAGATTTAAATTAGTTTATCTAGCTTTGAAGTAATAATTAGGCAATTAATTAAGAAATAGCTTAAAAATAAATTGTAAAAGTATTTCTAATTTTAAGATCTAAATCCACATCATTCCACCATCCAAAATTGCCAACAGGACTCACCACCATCATCAAGACCAGGTAATACCTTATAATTGAAACCCTAATCGTTTTTGCTAAATTTTTATGAAACAACATATGTGGTTAATTGAATTAGGCTCTTTTTCTTTTTGTTGAATTTATATGTGGTTTTCTGTGGTTAATTGAATTAGGTTTAAGATGGATACGAGTTGGATGTCTTTACCTAGATTTACCATTGCATATAAAAAAGGTCTTGACGACTTTCTTGATCATATATTCTATAATGAGGGTAAAAATGGACAGATTTCATGTCCATGTATTGATTGTGGTAATCAGATATGGGTAAATTGGACGGAGGCTACAACACATCTGTTATGTGTCGAGTTTATGAAAGGTTATACAATTCCACCTTTCAGTTCCAAATCAAGTGATGCTCCAATGTTGGATGCTGAAGATGACATGCAAGAGTTGGTGAATGATGCCTTCCATCGGTTTGGTGATGACACACTAACCGATGACATGGGAACACAAACTGAAAGTATGAGTATGCCAAACCTAAAGGCGAAAAATTTTTATAAAGTGTTGGGAGAGGCAAAGAAACCACTATATCCTGGGTGTAAGTTATCAGTTCTTTCTTTTATCATTAGACTATTTCATGGTAAGTGTGTTGGGAAATGTAGTGATAATGGTTTCAGCAAGATGCTAGATACAATGAGGGAAGCCTTCCCCGATGCTTCTATACCAAAGTCATTGTATGAACTAAGGAAGATAATTCGAGAGTTGGGACTTAGTTATGATAAAATTGATGCATGTCCTAATGATTGTATGCTGTACTGGAAAGAAAACATTAATAAAACAGAATGTGATATATGCCATATGTCAAGGTATAAAGCAAGTGAAGATGATTGTGCAGATGAGTCAACCACAGCTGATACACGTAAGAAGATTGGAGCAAAGGTGTTGCGTCATTTTCCGCTCATACCACGATTGCAAATGTTATTTATGTCATCTAAAACAGCCGCCTCCATGAGATGGCATGAAGAGAGTCGCACGAAAGATGGTTACTTGAGACATCCTGCAGATTCCCCGGCATGGAAAGCATTTGATTTTAAGTATGATAAGTTTGCCAAAGAATCTCGTAATGTCAGGCTTGGTTTAGCGAGTGATGGGTTTAACCCTTTTGGAACAATGAGTGTTTCTCATAGTACATGGCCTGTTGTTTTGACGCCATATAATCTACCTCCTTGGATGTGAATGCAGAAACCTTATTTCTTTCTAACGTTACTTATACCTGTCCCATCTGCTCCTGGGAATAATATAGATGTCTATATGGAACCGTTAATTGCTGAGCTAAAGGAGTTGTGGGATCGTAAAGGAGTAGACACTTATTGTGAACCAATAATCTCGCTCCATTGCTTCTTAAAACTCGAAGGACCAAACTAGTTAGTTAGAAACTTTGTAACCGAAAGTTAGTTACAAAAGTTAGTTATTGAAAAGTAGTTATTAGTTAAACCGGTTGGAACTATAACCGAAGGGATACAATGGTTGGGTCATACCGATTCAAACCTTATATATACATATGTATTACATTCGTTAATGGTTAATGACAATTTAGATTTACTTATTCATTTTACTTTGCAACTTATTATATCGATCTAAAGAAAGTGGGACAACAATTGGTATCAGAGCAAGGATTATACATCAAAATACAAAACGATTTCTGTATAACGAAATCAATACAAATCAGTGAGAAGCCAAAGAAAGACGCAAGAGAAGAGGAAGAACAATTCGTTACTCCTCTTTGAGCGAGAAGAGATAACTTGTTTTCTTTTAAATCTTCGAAGGAAACACGTTTTGAATAAGGAAACGCGTAGAAAAGATAGTGCACGATCTGTTTTACGTAGAGGTTGCAAACGCATAGCACCAAGCGTATTGGTGTCGAGGAAGATAGAGAAGACTTTTTGTAAGAAAAAGGAACTAGTTCGAGGCAAAGAAACACAAAGCAAAGGGCGTTGTTGGTTGAAAGAAAAAGCGTATACGTAGTATTATTGATTATTTGGAGAAAACAACGAGAGGCGCAAGAAACTGTATAACCAAATATTGGTTGTTTCGTTGCAGCAAGGATCAAACGAAGAGACAGATTTGATTCAGCTTTACCAAGACGTGGTAACAAATAGATGTGTGTAAGAAACTTAGAAAATTCAAGAAACGAGATCAAGTTGAACATACAAGAAGAAGATAACAACGTGTAGTGTGGTATTATTTTGTTTGTGTCGAATTTATTTTCTAAAACAACATTCGACAACAACAAAAAAGGAGGGACTCGTTAAAAAAAAACAACAACAACATCAATTCGACAAGAAGGAGAACAAAAGAAATTTTGGTGTTTGTTTACTGGTTCGAATCAGAAGCAAGACAAAAGAATCCAAGAGGTTTGCTTGGAAGTTTTTTTGAAGTCGATTGGAAAGCATATAACGAGGCAGAAATAAACAAAAAGGAGTGAAGGGAATTACAAACGTTGGTGAACGAATTTACTAACGAGACAAGGGAATACAACTCATACTCAATACGATAACGAGGTCACAAGTTCTAATTTTCTGGATTTCAATTCATTAGAATAGTATAGATTTTGTTAGTTTATACTATTAGGAATCCCGAGAACTACTATTGATCCCGTAATTACTAGGAATTCCCGGAAAACTATATATATATTTCCATATTAGAGGAGATACCATATTAGAAAATTCCCGCGAATAATAGAAAGTGAAGATCATAAATACTTTCAAGATGGGCGATGATACAAATGCAACAACTACATTAAAACCCTTAACACCTATAGCACAATACCAATGTCCTAAGTTGAAAAACACAAATTACACGGTATGGGCTATACAAATAAAGGTTATATAAGAAGCACATGGTTTGTGGGAGACAATAGAACCCAAGGAAAATACGCAATTAGATGATAAGAAGGATAAAGCAACTATTGCCCTTCTATATCAAGCATTGACGGAGGATGTGATTTTGCAAGTAGCAAATTGTAAAACGGCAAGGGAATTATGGGATTCGTTAAAAAGGAGACACGTTGGAGAAGAGAAAGTGCAACAAGCATGACTACAATCTTTAATGATAGGATTTAATGCCCTTCAGATGAAGGATGATGAGACGGTGGATGTATTCGCAGATAAGTTAAATGGTTATGTCACGAAGGCAAAAGAACTAGGGAAAACAATAGATGAATCACTTATAGTTAGAAAACTATTAGACTCCACACCCGATAGATTCATTCAGATAGTAGCATCCATAGAATAAACTAGTGATCTAGACGAGATTACCCTAGATGAGATCACTGGAAAACTCAAAGCATTTGAGGAAAGGATAAAACTCCGGAAGGGAGATCAAGTTGAAAGCCAGGATAATTTATTATTCACACACAGTGAACACTCAGGTAGAGGAAAGCAATTTAATAAGCATGGAGGTAGATCAAACTATTCACGAAGAAACTGGCGAAATAACAAACACAGAAATAAATCACAAGAAGGAAATTCCAATTATAAGGAAAACCCTAATAAGAATACAAATAGAAAGGATGTGAGTAAGTTAAGATGTTACAGATGTAACAAACCTGGACACTTTATGAGAAAGTGTAGAGTAAAATTGACGGATCAAGAACAATCAAACCTTATCTTAGAAGATGAAGAACCATCACTATTAATGACAATGCACGAAACCAAACACGAGGAAGTATTGTTGAATGAAGGCCAAATTCAACCAGGAAAATATGCTTCAAAGGACGAAATCATATGGTATTTAGATAACGGTGCAAGTAATCATATGACGGGAACTAAGAGTCATTTTAGAGATATGGATGAAAACATAACAGGACGAGTAAGTTTTGGAGATGGATCATATGTACAAATAAAGGGAAAAGGCTCTATATTGTTAGGTTTCAAAAACCAAGAACAAAAGGTCGTATCGGATGTATATTACATACCAAACCTTAAGAGCAACATACTAAGTCTAGGACAACTTACAGAAATAGGTTGTAAAGTTATAATGGAGGGAAATAGATTGACTTTGTATGATAAGAGCAGGAAGTTGTTGATGAAAGTTGAAAGATCCAAGAACAGACTTTACAGTATTAGATTACGGATAGACACACCTATATGTCTCTTAGCAAATATAGATAACCAAGCATGGCTATGGCATGCTAGATTAGGTCATCTAAACTTTGAAGATATCAACAAGATGACTAGAAAAGGTCTAGTGGATGGAATACCTAGAATAAATCATGCCGGACAAATTTGTGATGCATGTTTATTAGGAAAACACAGTAGAACACCATTTCCAAACCAAACTAAATTCTGATCAAAGAACCCGTTGGACTTAATATATGGAGATCTCTGTGGTCCTATTAGTCCAGCAACACACTCAGGCAAGAAACTCATATTCTTGTTAGTAGACGATTGTACATGATTTATGTGGGCTTACTTTCTACAATCAAAGGATCAGGCATTTAGTATATTCAAGGAATTTAAGCAGAAAATAGAAATGGAGTTAAGAATGAAAGTGAGGATGCTAAGAACAGATAGAGGAGGCGAATTTACATCAAATGAATTCACCAAGTATTGTAAAGATAATGGAATAGCAAGACAGTTGACAACACCATATTCACCACAACAGAATGGAGTAGTGGAGAGAAGGAATAGAACAGTGTTATCAACTACGAGAAGTATGATGAAAGCCATGAAGTTACCCTAAACTTTTTGGGCGAAAGCAGTGAAACATGCTATTTACATACTAAATAGGGTACCTACAAGAGCCCTGATAGATAAAACTCCATATGAGGCACTCTAAAATAGAAAACCAAATCTAGAGAACCTAAGGATATTTGGATGCACAGCTTATGCAAAAATAACAATACCTCATTTAAAGAAGCTGGATGATAGAAGCATACTGATGGTTTATTTAGGAGTAGAGGAAGGATCAAAAGCATGTAGGTTATATGATCCGATAAAGAAAAAGAAACATGTTAGTAGGGATGTAAGGTTTATGGAAACAAAGCCGTGGAATTGGGAGAAGAATGAAGAGGATACAAGTACACAAGACACATTTTGGACTAGTTTTGTGGTAGACGAAGTTGACAATACAACTCCTATAACTGTCAACATAGTAAATGATGATGATATGTATCCAACACCGGATCCATTACCAGATCCAACATCAGAACCAAACTCACCAATTACACCACCAACATTCCATTATGACCCTAACTCAGCAGAAGAAGAGGCTACTATTAGTTCATTAGAAACCTCAGACGAAAGATATGATCATACACCAGTACGAGGATTGAAAGGTTTAGCATAAATTTACGAAACTGCAAGTGTAGTAGAAACACCAAGTTTATTTTTCACAGAAGAAGAACCTCGTAACTATAAGGAAGCATCAGTAGATAAGAAATGGATTGAGGCTATGGAAATTGAAATAGATTCAATAAATAAGAATAAGACATGGATTCTTACTACATTGCCAGAAAATCAAAAGGCAATTGGACTCAAATGGGTTTTTAAAACCAAGAGGGATGCACAAGGAAAGATCATAAGATACAAGACACGTTTAGTAGCAAAAGGATATGTACAAGAACAAGGAATAGACTTTGATGAAGTATTTGCCCCAGTTGCTAGGATAGAAACAGTACGGTTAATATTAGCGTTAGCAGCATATCATGGTTGGCGAGTTCATCACTTGGATGTAAAATCAGCATTTTTACACGGAGATTTGAAAGAAGAAGTCTATGTTACACAACCTGAAGGATTTGTACAACCAGAAAACTCAGGAAAAGTGTACAAGCTTATTAAAGCTTTATATGGCTTAAGACAAGCACCAAGAGCTTGGAATGTGAAGCTTGATCAAACATTAAAATCATTAGAATTCAAGAAGTGTAATCTCGAACAAGCAGTATATACAAAGAGGAACAAAAATTCTACAATTATAGTCGGAGTTTATGTAGATGATTTGATAATAATCGGCACTCCAAAGAAGGAAGTAGAATTATTCAAATCCCAGATGGAAGAAAGGTTTGAAATGAGCGACTTAGGATTATTAGCTTATTACCTTGGGATAGAAGTTACACATACAGGAGGAGAGATTACAATCAAGCAAATAGGTTATATTAACAAGATCTTGAAGGAAACGAATATGAATGATAGTAATGATACGAAGATACCAATGAACCCCGGTACTAAGTTGGTCAAGGCGGAAGATGGTAACTCAGTTGACGCAACTTATTACAGAAGCTTAATTGAAAGTCTCAGGTACTTACTACATATAAGACCAGATCTTAGTTATTCAGTCGGACTACTCAGCAGATGGATGCAAGACCCAAAGGAACATCACCTGAAGGCAGTAAAGCAAGTAATCCAATATATCAAAGGAACAAAAGAGCATGGCATAATTTACAAGAAAGAAGGCGGATGCAAGATTACAGGTTACAGCGACAGTAGTTATGAAATCAACACTGATCAAGGAAAAGGAACTACTGGCATAGTATTTTATTTTGGAGAGTCACCCATTACTTGGAGTACTCAGAAACAACCGACAGTGGCACTATCATCATGTGAATCAGAATTTATGGCAGCTACTGCAGCAGCATGTCAAGCCTTATGGTTAAAAAGATTACTTAGTGAATTAACTGGAAATGAAGAAAAGAAGATTACGTTGAAGGTAGATAACGTTTCAGCAATTGCACTAGTCAAGAACCCAGTTTTTCATGGAAGAAGTAAACACATCGACATTCGATATCATTTCATTCGAGAATGCGTAGAGAATGGACACATCAATATAGAACATGTCAGCGGAGAACTACAAAGAGCAGATATACTAACAAAAGCTCTACCAAGATTGAAGTTCATGACAATGCGACAAATGCTCGGAGTTCAAGATTTAACAAGAAGCAACGATCAAGATTAAGGAGGAGAATGTGAACCAATAATCTCGCTCCATTGCTTCTTAAAACTCGAAGGACCAAACTAGTTAGTTAGAAACTTTGTAACCGAAAGTTAGTTACAAAAGTTAGTTATTGAAAAGTAGTTATTAGTTAAACCGGTTGGAACTATAACCGAAGGGATACAATGGTTGGGTCATACCGATTCAAACCTTATATATACATATGTATTACATTCGTTAATGGTTAATGACAATTTAGATTTACTTATTCATTTTACTTTGCAACTTATTATATCGATCTAAAGAAAGTGGGACAACACTTATGATGCATCAACAAAAAGTAACTTTCGGATGCGTGCTTGTTTGTTATGGACGATCAGTGACTTTCCGGATTATGCAAATTTATCCGGATGGAGCACCAAAGGTAAACTTGCATGTCCTAACTGCCATAAACATACAAAATCAACAAGCTTGAGTCATGGCAAAAAACAATGTTTTATGGGACATCGTCGATATTTGCCTACTGATCATGCTTTTAGAAGAGATACAAATTCTTTTAATGGCACAGAAGATGTAACACCCCCAATTCATGGTTGCAGCGGAATTCGAACTGGGTGTTACTCGACGGCACAATAGTCACAATAATAGAAAACGAACTCCAATTGAGTCGTTTTTTAAAAGATTTATCATTCAAATTGTATAAATATCAGAGATTACAAAATGAGGTCCCAAATGGTTCCATGTTTACAATTTACATTAAATGAGTTTTGAATGATAATAAAATTTATAGCCCTCTTGAGTATCCGTGCCCTTCCGTGCCATCCTTGATCGTCATGAACCTGAAATACATGCTTGAGAGGTCAACACAAAGGTTGAGTGATATTCATAGAGTTTGTTTAAAATTTGAACACAATATGTTGGTAGTTAAATCGTTGAACACAATAATCGTAGTGTTTGTAGTTAAATCGTTTGAACACAATAATCGTAGTGTTTGTAGTTAAATCGTTTGAACACAATAATCGTAGTGTTTATAGTTAAATCGTTTGAACACAATAATCGTAGTGTTTGTAGTTAAATAGTTTGAACACAATAATCGTAGTGTGAGCTATAGACTCACACTCATAGTTAGAAAACAAAGATGGGCTACGTTGTTATATGCCCGGAAAGGTTATTAATTCACTAAGCTTATGACACCAAAACGTTAACGTGTACCAATATCGATCGGCAGATTTATCCCGGTAGGTACTTTGCCGTCATACCTAATGTCTCAAATATTAATGCATTTGTTTGAACTTAGTCAAAACAAATGGGATTCGTCAATCCCAATAGGCCTATTCACAATATTCGCGCTCATTTGCAAGTAACCCTCGCAAGTGATTAAATGGTTCATAATAAGGGATCTTGGTTTGGCAAGGATGTTACTTAGTGATAATAAAACATAGTCGAATCGCATACAGTAGAAAGCATTGTGTTCGAGTAGAAAAATAATAGCATGTATTCCCCCCAAGGGTTTGTAAAATAGTTAAACAATAGAAAGTGGGGCTATGAACTCACCTTAAGTTGGATGATGTATAATGAGAATGATGGATATGCCGTAAGAACTTCTACGAGCAACCTAGAATAATTGTTGCAACTTAGGTTTGGAATAATGTCTAAGGAAACATAAACGTGCCAATATATATCTTGCAATTAAGTCCATGATGTGGTATGATGTATAATGTAAGTCTTTGTAAGAAACGATTCATGAAACATGTATGTTTTGATATATCGTTTACTACCGTTCGGGCCGACATAATTCAGAAGTCATGTTAATAAGCGTTCGAGGAGCCAGGACACTTTAACTCGTAAATCCACAACTCAACTCGACGGCTTACATAATGAACTCCTCACATGAGGCTCCCTACTATTGTAGTAGTTGATAAAGTATATAGATATAAGTTTTGATCCGAAAAGTTACATGTCCGATATTTGAATAAACTTAGGAAAGTTTATTAGTACATGAAGATTGTTATTAGGGGTAGTTTCATAAGTTTTGTATGACCATTTTCTCTTTGTAATGTCTCATGGTTCCTTTTTAAGTGAAGTAGATCCAAATTGCTTGTTCAAGTTATCGCCTAATTCATTGTTTCATGCTTACGCCTATGTAAGTTGGTATGGTCATTTCGTCATGGCCTAGCCATGACCTTTGGTTCTTGTTCCAAGGTCATGAGACACAACCTTGGCTCTAGCCATGGTGGTGGTCTTGATTATAGGTCATAAGACCTCTTGTTCCTTTTAAACCATAACCTATATATTATGACTTTGGTCTAAAAATGGGCTGTTAAGAATTTGAAGAATTTATCACTCGGAAAGCGTTTTCAGGGCTCGAGCTTCTTCTTCCTAAACGAAAACGTCGTTCCGGACAACTTTCGTGTTTTAACTTTTTGATGAATCGGAACAGAAGTGGGACTTTCAAAATCAAAATTTGATCAGAATGCTATTTAGGCAGTTTTGCCGTTTTGGTTTCGCTAACTTCAAATGGTCATAACTTTTGACTCGTGTACTCGTTTTGGGTGATTCAAATTGCTATGTTTTCCTTGTTAAGTCCTCTTTAACAGTAAGTAGGTGTCAAATATCCAAGTTATACTATTGTGTTCGTGGTTTTCCATAAAAATCACTAGTTTGCTTGTTTGCTTGTCATAAGTTAACATATGTATACCAATACTTGTTTTATCCATTTTTAAACATCATGAACACAATAACAAGAACATATATAGCATGAAAGGAACACAAAGAGCATGAAAATGATAATTAAGCAAGGAGTATGTTAGGGTTTGCTTACAACTTGTGAAGAAACTAACTAGAACCAAGATCAAAACCAAGAACCACTACTTAATCTTCCAAAACCTTTCCAACCATAGCCATGCTTCCATATCAAAAACCCTATCTTATAATCCCTTGATAAACACTAATCTAACATAAAAACAACCTTTAGTAAAAATCTTCACTAAGAACACTTGGAAATTTGATGAGTTTTTGTGGTGAATTTTAGTGTTTTATGGATGGAATGGAACTAGTAATCAACAAGGAATACAAGAGTATAACTTATGGTGGATTAAACTAGCAAGAACCATCATCAAAATGGTGTATAAGGGCTGTTTTGGTCGTTGGTATTGAAGGAGAAAGGAAGAGAATGCTCTCTTTTATACTAAAAATGAGGAGGTTAGGATTTTAGGATATTTAGGAACCTTAATGGCCAAGTTTAACACATGTAATGAATCCAAGACTTCAAGTATAAGATCAAGACACATGCTAGGTGACTCCCCCCCCCCTCCTAAGTCGGCCATAATGAGATAAGGGTGACTAGATGAGTAGTCATGGTCTTATCTAAGTTACGGAGTGAGTTTTGGTCCCGGTAATCGCTAACGGTAAGTCGTTAAGTCATGAAACTTAAAATCGGGTATCCTAAAAATATGAAACTTATAAATATGTTAGAACTTATTAATATAACCTATATTAGCACATTTAATGAGTGACAAGTTCTATCGGGTTGCTTAAACGCTGCTAAAACTGGAAACGCGGGTCTAAAACGGGGTAATTCGCGTAAAACGCTGAACTGGAAAAAGGTAAAATTCCAAAACTTTTGGAATTGTCCTAAAATGAGAGAAAATCATATTTCTATTGTTTATAATGTTTTATGGACATATCGGGATTCTGGAATGACGTTTAAACCTAAAAGTAAATCTCGGACACGGTTTTGTGATTTTTGCAGAAATGATCCGACGAGTGTCAAATTCTCAGATTATCATTAAAATAGTTTAACTTACGAGAATATGAAATAAAAATTTCGGGAGTGAATAGTAAAATGAATAGTAAAAGTGAATAGTGAAATTTTCCGGGAATAGTAATTAACCTGAAATTGCGAATTGTTACAGTCTCTACCCTTTACGGGGAACTTCGTCCCGAAGTTCTATGTGTGTTATATATTGGAGTGGTGTCGATGAAAAGGTGTGGTTACTTATGAGGACTAAAGTCTGGGATTACCAGTGATGCAGTTTGATTTGTCATTTCAGTGTATGGCGTATACGTAGGATGAGGCTTACTTTTATGTAGGAAAGGTATGGTAATAGTCGAATATCGAAGGAAATTGATATAACAGTCGAATATTAATAGGAATTGATATAGTAGTTGCAATCATAGCCTAGTAGGTAATATGTTATTGTACCTAGTGTTTATTGACTTCATACTTATGTTATTTCGGATACAAACAAGCCCACTTGTTTATAATTCTTTATTTACATAGAGAGGCATCCCAAACAATGTAAATAGAGGAATATAAACTTATGGTTTGGTGATTTACAATTTCTTAATTTAAATGAAAAGGCATCCCAATCCATTCAAATAATTATAAATCATCCTACTTACGAATTCCCAACACAACATTCACAATTAGCCGGTGAGTTACAAGGTAGTGTATTACGAGATGATACTGGTGTTCCAAAAGTACAAGATGAATATTCAATCTTGTAAAGCTGATGAGGGTACTTGTGGTGTAACTATGGATGATTTGAGCTTTAAAAGTGCATCAAGATCTGTTAATGAGCTTGTGTTTGCAACGGTTGTAAAGATAATGTTGTGATATGTTGATGAACAAAAGTGCGTAGTGTATGCTTAATGTTAATATTGGTAGAGATGTCAAGTTTGCTTTAAAATTTTAAGAGATTTTAAAGGTTTATGACGGAATGGTATCCTAAACAGGATGGTACTTCCACGGGATGAAGAGAAGAATTGATAACTATCCCAAGATAGTAGTTCGGATTATCTTATAAATGAAAATTTTCAAGAATAAAATTAGATCATACAAATAAGGTGTTAAGATCTTGCTGAGTGGTAAGGCACTATCGTGTCTCTAGATTGTTTTAATGTATTCTGGTGGTTTATCGAGTTCATGTAGGAAATTAACCTGAACATAACCCTAGCACAACTATTCTCAGTATTTGAAAATTTTAAGTCGAATATAGTTAGTCAGACTATATTCCACTGTCCCTAGGTTAAATATAGGTGACTAGTCTATATTTAGCCAAGGTTCGATAAAATTTTCAAATACCTAAATTTGGTATACTTTTGATATGTCCGTTGCTTTCGGGAAACTGTCCACTAAACAAAGGTGATGTCAAACCCTTCAGTTGCAAGTCCCGGCCATACAAGACTTGTAACGTATGTTTTCATATTCCATTGCATAGAAGATAGTACGGGTAGGTACGTGTGGAAAGGAAGTTTTTAAGTAGTTATAAAACAGTCCATACTTGGCGAGGATCACGAACTTTTAACAATGAAGGTTTCAGAAGAAAACTTTGATGAATGTAGAGAAAGTTCAGCTTTTGTAGGTGATGGATTTGTTTGTCCTTTATAAATCTCATATTTCTATTTATAAATCGATAGGTTGTGACGGGTTTTTGATATCATATGAAATGATATTGATGATGTGATGGAATAATTCTAGAGACCATTGCGCAAAACACAATGTCTCGGAAGTAGGTTAGACCATTGTGCAATTCACAATGTCTGGGAAGTAGGTTAGACCATTGTGTGACTCAAAACATTTGAGAAATGGTTAAGACCATTGTATAATACAATGTCTTGGAAAATAGGAAAGACCATTGCAATTCGTTACAATATCTTGGACATAAAATGTTGGAGTAGGAACATGATTGGGAGAATGTAGTTGTGCCGAAATGCCCTAGAATAGGCATACGCAGATATGTTTAGATAAAATGATTGAAATAACTTGAATGTATATATAAATATACTAGTATTTGTTCATGTAGTGTAAAATGCCTAGTGTGTATATATGAATATACTTATATGTTCATGTAGCATAAAATGCTTAATAAGTCCATAATCGTATGGAGGATGGAAGACACGAAGATCGGAAGGCTATAAAATGTTTTTGCTTGTAGTGTAGTTATAGTTTAGGTCTCAATTAGACCCGTTTCTCTATAACCATGGCTCTGGTACCAATCTGTAACACCCCCAATTCATGGTTGCAGCGGAATTCGAACTGGGTGTTGCTCGACGGAACAATAGTCACAATAATAGAAAACGAACTCCAATTGAGTCGTTTTTTAAAAGATTTATCATTCAAATTGTATAAATATCAGAGATTACAAAATGAGGTCCCAAATGGTTCCATGTTTACAATTTACATTAAATGAGTTTTGAATGATAATAAAATTTATAGCCCTCTTGAGTATCCGTGCCCTTCCGTGCCATCCTTGATCGTCATGAACCTGAAATACATGCTTGAGAGGTCAACACAAAGGTTGAGTGATATTCATAGAGTTTGTTTAAAATTTGAACACAATATGTTGGTAGTTAAATCGTTGAACACAATAATCGTAGTGTTTGTAGTTAAATCGTTTGAACACAATAATCGTAGTGTTTGTAGTTAAATCGTTTGAACACAATAATCGTAGTGTGAGCTATAGACTCACACTCATAGTTAGAAAACAAAGATGGGCTACGTTGTTATATGCCCGGAAAGGTTATTAATTCACTAAGCTTATGACACCAAAATGTTAACGTGTACCAATATCGATCGGCAGATTTATCCCGGTAGGTACTTTGCCGTCATACCTAATGTCTCAAATATTAATGCATTTGTTTGAACTTAGTCAAAACAAATGGGATTCGTCAATCCCAATAGGCCTATTCACAATATTCGCGCTCATTTGCAAGTAACCCTCGCAAGTGATTAAATGGTTCATAATAAGGGATCTTGGTTTGGCAAGGATGTTACTTAGTGATAATAAAACATAGTCGAATCGCATACAGTAGAAAGCATTGTGTTCGAGTAGAAAAATAATAGCATGTATTCCCCCCAAGGGTTTGTAAAATAGTTAAACAATAGAAAGTGGGGCTATGAACTCACCTTAAGTTGGATGATGAATAATGAGAATGATGGATATGCCGTAAGAACTTCTACGAGCAACCTAGAATAATTGTTGCAACTTAGGTTTGGAATAATGTCTAAGGAAACATAAACGAGCCAATATATATCTTGCAATTAAGTCCATGATGTGGTATGATGTATAATGTAAGTCTTTGTACGAAACGATTCATGAAACATGTATGTTTTGATATATCGTTTACTACCATTCGGGCCGACATAATTCAGAAGTCATGTTAGTAAGCGTTCGAGGAGCCAGGACACTTTAACTCGTAAATCCACAACTCAACTCGACGGCTTACATAATGAACTCCTCACATGAGGCTCCCTACTATTGTAGTAGTTGATAAAGTATATAGATATAAGTTTTGATCCGAAAAGTTACATGTCCGATATTTGAATAAACTTAGGAAAGTTTATTAGTACATGAAGATTGTTATTAGGGGTAGTTTCATAAGTTTTGTATGACCATTTTCTCTTTGTAATGTCTCATGGTTCCTTTTTAAGCGAAGTATATCCAAATTGCTTGTTCAAGTTATCGCCTAATTCATTGTTTCATGCTTACGCCTATGTAAGTTGGTATGGTCATTTCATCATGGCCTAGCCATGACCTTTGGTTCTTGTTCCAAGGTCATGAGACACAACCTTGGCTCTAGCCATGGTGGTGGTCTTGATTATAGGTCATAAGACCTCTTGTTCCTTTTAAACCATAACCTATATATTATGACTTTGGTCTAAAAATGGGCTGTTAAGAATTTGAAGAATTTATCACTCGGAAAGCGTTTTCAGGGCTCCAGCTTCTTTGTTACTGAACGAAAACGTCGTTCCGGACAACTTTCGTGTTTTAACTTTTTGATGAATCGGACCAGAAGTGGGACTTCCAAAATCAAAATTTGATCAAAATGGATTAAACTAGCAAGAACCATCATCAAAATGGTGTATAAGGGCTGTTTTGGTCGTTGGTATTGAAGGAGAAAGGAAGAGAATGCTCTCTTTTATACTAAAAATGAGGAGGTTAGGATTTTAGGATATTTAGGAAGCTTAATGGCCAAGTTTAACACATGTAATGAATCCAAGACTTCAAGTATAAGATCAAGACACATGCTAGGTGACTCCCCCCCCCCCCCTCCTAAGTCGGCCATAATGAGATAAGGGTGACTAGATGAGTAGTCATGGTCTTATCTAAGTTACGGAGTGAGTTTTGGTCCCGGTAATCGCTAACGGTAAGTCGTTAAGTCATGAAACTTAAAATCGGGTATCCTAAAAATATGAAACTTATAAATATGTTAGAACTTATTAATATAACCTATATTAGCACATTTAATGAGCGACAAGTTCTATCGGGTTGCTTAAACGCTGCTAAAACTGGAAACGCGGGTCTAAAACGCGTAATTCGCGTAAAACGCTGAACTGGAAAACGTAAAATTCCAAAACTTTTGGAATTGTCCTAAAATGAGAGAAAATCATATTTCTATTGTTTATAATGTTTTATGGACATATCGGGATGCTGGAATGACGTTTAAACCTAAAAGTAAATCTCGGACACGGTTTTGTGATTTTTGCAGAAATGATCCGACGAGTGTCAAATTCTCAGATTATCATTAAAAAAGTTTAACTTACGAGAATATGAAATAAAAATTTCGGGAGTGAATAGTAAAAATGAATAGTGAAATTTTCCGGGAATAGTAATTAACCTGAAATTGCGAATTGTTACAGAAGAACTAGACAGGCAACCCCGTGGCTTAAGAGGACAAGAAGTACTTGATGAGTTAGATGGTTTTGAAGTTAAATTTGGAAAACTTGTGAAGAGCAACCCAAATTTACCTTTTAATTGGAAGAAGAAAAGTATTTTTTTTGAGTTACCGTACTGGAAAGATAACTTGCTACGCCATAATCTAGATGTAATGCATATTGAGAAGAATGTTTGTGACAGTGTCCTTGGAACGCTAATGAATCTAGATGGGAAGACCAAGGATCATATAAAAGCACGCCTAGATTTACAAGAAATGGGCATTAGACCTGAA
Source organism: Artemisia argyi (assembly GCA_030686995.1). NCBI lineage: Eukaryota > Viridiplantae > Streptophyta > Magnoliopsida > Asterales > Asteraceae > Artemisia > Artemisia argyi. The sequence continues at coordinate 225,128,286 of CM060680.1, read as the reverse complement.
CTTCATCCTATAGTTCAAGATAACAACAAAGTTTATTTGCCACTTGCTTGTTTCTCAATGGATAAAAAAGAGAAAGATATTTTTTGTCGTGTGCTTAAGAAGGTGAAAGTTCCAAATGGTTATGCAGCTAATATATCAAGATGCGTAGAGTTAAAACCTCCAAAACTGTTTGGACTTAAAAGTCATGATTGCCATATTTTGGATGCAGCAGTTGCTTCCCATTGCCTTGTGAAATGTGTTGCCTAAGTATGTGCGCTATACTGTGATGAAGCTATGTCGTTACTATAAACAATTATGCGCAAAGGTTCTTAATCCAGATGATTTGGTTCAAATGGAAACCGAGATTGGAAAAATACTTTGTGATTTAGAAAGGATTTTTCCGCCATCATTCTTTGATGTCATGGTTCATCTTTCGGTTCATCTTGCTTCAGAGGCCAGATTAGGAGGGACAGTTCATTACCGTTGGATGTATCCAATCGAGAGGTGCACATTACTATTTTAGTAAATACCTTTATTAACAAATATTATTGAATCTAAAATTATTGGTTTTTATATCTCAGGTATTTAGCTACATTAAAATCTTACGTGCGAAACAGGAATAACCCGGAGGGTTCCATTGCAGAAGGATATCTAGCTGAAGAGTGTGTGTCGTTTTGTTTATTGTACTTATCAAGTGATGTTGAGACCGTACATAATAACACAAGTCGAAATAATGATGACGATGGTTATGAGGATGCTTTACCTATCTTTTCTATGGCGGGTCGACCGATTGGTGCTACAAAGGTAGAAATGACGGAACTTGACATTTTGGCTAAAGCACATTCATATGTGTTGTTCAATTGTAGTGAAGTTGATGAATTTCGAACGTAAGTAATTATATTAGTTGTGAGTTTCATAAATTATATTATACGATTAATAGTTGTCGTTTTTATCATCATTATCATCTGTTAACACTGCAGTGAACATCTGGCGTTGGTTCATCATCAAAATTGGAGAAAACGTAAGCGTGACATTCAACGTTTACATAGTGAGACTTTTGAGTCGTGGTTTCAAGAACATATAAGGCATATACACAGGTTTATTACTTTTACAAAATAATTATAATGACATAGCATTTTCGACCTACTAATAACAAAAAAATTAACACATCTTGCCTTATTTCAGGTTGAGGAGCTACATGCTAGAGGGGATCACAGAATCACAGAAAGTCTAAGGTGCTTGGCAAGTGGTCCATATGAGTATGTGAAAAAATATAAGGGATTTATAATAAATGGTTTCCGATTTCACACAAAAGATGTAGAACATAATAGGAAAACACAGAATAGTGGGGTTAATCTTCAGGCCATGACAAACAGTTACTCGAGTGCTACAGATAACAATCCTATCGCGGGAAATGTAACTTACTACGGGGTTTTGAATGATATAATTGAGTTGGAGTATGGTATTGACAAGAAAGTAGTTTTGTTCGATTGTGATTGGATTTCGAATGGTTCAAGGAAAAAAGAAGATGACAACGGGTTTACTCTATAGAATTTTGAAGGATTGAAGGCTCATAACGAGCCTTTTATACTAGCTTCTCAAGCACATCAAGTATTTTACGTTGCAGATAGTGTTGACAAAGGATGGCAAGTTGTGATCAAGACAGCGCCCAGACATGTTTATGACATGGATGAACAAACAAGTCTTGATGACGTGGAAACACATTTGCAGGATGACTCATTTATGTGTCCTCAACATGACGAAACAATGGATATTGAATTGGTTAGAGGTGGTTTCGATGGAACCGTTGTGGACAACAATGACTTAGTTATTGCCGATGAAGAAGATCCAGTTGAAGAAGCTTAATGATTTCAATTAGCTAAATAGTAATTGTCCCTGTTTTTATGTAAAATTAGTTGTTAAGAATCAATGACAATCCTCATTACTGTTTGTATAACTCTTTCTTATACATTTCTTATTTAAATTTAGGTAATTTTAAATTTTTAGCTTCTTGTTATTTATATTTTCACTTTGAGATCTCAAAACAACCCTGCTTAAGGGGTGTTTGGCTCAAATGGGTCAAACGGGTCAATATGGCTTATCACTGTTTGGCTCAAATGCCCATATTAAGAGCTTAATTTCTGCTTATTCACTGTTGTTTCTCTTCTGTTTTTTGTTTCCTTTAGTAGCTTGTACTACTGACTAGAGAATTTTGAGCTTAATTGGGATTCTAGATCTTATCTTGTTGCTTTAATTTGGTCTGCTAATCACCCCATTAGGACTGAGATGCCTTGCACTCAGTCATTTTTGTTTTTGAATCAAGCCTAGTTTATTTTGTGAGTGCAATTATGGCTTAGTATAGTACAACAATAATGCACCAAATTAACCATTATCATTGATAGATAAGGACAATACAAAGACAGATAACCCATACATAACTTCCAAAAGATTGAGACATATAACAATACAAAGACAGATAACACATTATCCTGATGGTTTTTTGACTCCAAATGTCTTCTTTTTTATTGCATCCCAAGTAACATTGTTAGCAAGACCTAACACTTGTATCCTTTTACCAGGAACTTGTTCAACATTTTTGCCTTTTGACTTCTTGCCTTTTGACTTTTTGGCTTCTGACTTTGTTAATCATTTGAATTTCCAATTAGGTGGAAAGTAATCAGCCCAAGATGATTTTGAGCTTAACTCATCTTCACAGCTTGACATAGGTGATGATTTTGAGCTTCAAATGGTTATCACTTCTGCAACAAAATAATACTCATTTAGATCTTGAAATGCTAGGAACAAGGCATTCTAGTCTATATTCTAATACAAGCTAATACTATCAGAAAACAATTGCAAAGTAGTAACAGAGTATGACTATCATAACATGCTATTAACTACTCATTCTCTGCAACTTCAATTCCCATTTAGCTTCAACTTCTTTGATAACAACTGTAAATGCATCCATTACTATCTCAGCAAACATCAACAACTATAAATGCATCCACACATATATCCCATAACAAGCATTTCATTAAACAAAAGGTCATTACATCAAACCTACATAACAAGCATTTCATTACACAAATTTTGACAACATAACAGCAATAACCAAACACAAAACAACAACAATTTTCTTAAAAAAAAAACCACACTAGACTTGCTTTCTTTCAACTCCAATTGCTGCAGAAACATTTCCTTCTCCATAGTTGATTTTTGAAACTCAATCTCCCTTTCCAAATCTCTTATTTTTCCATACTTGTCTTCTTTCAAACGTTTTTCCTTTTGAATCAAATTAAAAACCTCTTGTTTGAAATAGTCATTAGGCAACTCAGGATCTAGCCAGTAAAATGTCTTACATTTTGAACCCTATATGGTACAAACAACAAACATAACTAATATCAACGCATCCAAGAAAACGCATTATAATACTCAACGCATCCAAGAAAACTTACATTATAATACTCAACGCATCCAAGAAAACGCCTTAAAGGGAAATCAATTGTCCGCGAAGTCTGCCTAATTACTGGTTGATCATGTTCACAATGTGTTGGTGGTGGTGGCCGATTATTTCTATTTGAGGAGGAAGACATTTTATGTTTTTATTTATTTAGGGTTTATAATTGGGGAAAAATAATAGGGGAAGTATTATTATAATAAGGATTTAGTGGAAATCCTACATGGCATAAAACTAATGTTTAAATAAAACTTTTGTGAATAAGCGTTTCATAAAACTGATCTTTTACAACTCAAATATCAAGTGTCCTATTATGGTGTATCAAGTTTTGATACCCAAGTATCAAGTGTCATACTAACTAATGTTTAAATAAAACTTTTGTAAATAAGCATTCTAAAAAACTGATGTTTTATGACTCAAATAAAGGAGTGTGCTATTATGGCGTAGGATAATAAAACCACAACAAATAAGCGTACTATAAAGGTTAATGTTAAAAGACACAGGTGTCAAGGGTCCTGTTAATTTTTGTTCAAATAAAACTTTTGCAATTAAGCGTTCTATAAAACTGAATAAGCGTTATAAAAAGCGGATGTTTTACGACTCTAAAAAGATGTGCCATATTGTGGTGTATCATAAACAAACCATTATCAATAAAAGTTCTATAAAGGTTAACGTTATAAGACGCTATTGTCAAGGGTCCTATTCACTTTTCTTATAAAAAAAACGTTTGTGAATAAGTGTTCCATAAAACCGATGTTTTATGACTCAAATATCAAGTTTCCTATGATGGTGTATCAATCTATGGGACCAAAGTGTCAACTCTCATATTAAGTTATGTTTTAATAATACGTTTGCGAATAAGCGTTTTAAATAATTAATGTTTTATGACTTATATATCAAGTGTCCTATTATGGTGTATTGTAATAAAACCATAATTAATATGCATCCTTTAAGGGTCCTACTAAGTTTTGTTATAATAAAACTTTTGCAAATCATCATTTTAAAAAAATGATGTTATAAAACCATTGTACATAAGCGTCCTATAAAGGTTAACCTTATAATACCCACGTGTCAAAGGTCCTATTAAATTTTGCTATAATAAAACTTTTTGTGAATAAGCGTTTTAACTAACTGATGTCTTATGACTCAAAACTCAAGTGTCCTATTATGGTTTATTATAATACAACCATAATGAATAAACGTCTTATAAAGGTAATTTATTAGGATCCATATTCTAAGTGTCATATTAAGTTATATAATAGGACCCCAAATCATCGACCATCCTATTATATACCTTTTTAGGGTTAAACCTTGCAGGCAATAGACTTAGTGGTAAAATACCCAAGCAACTTCTTCAACTTCCATCACTAACAAATTTTTTAGATCTTTCATACAACAGCATGTCTGGCTCCATTCCATTGGATATTAAAAACCTTAAGATGTTGAGCGGTCTAGATTTATCTTATAACAATTTTTCAGGCCCCATTACTAGTAGCCTTGGTGAGTGTATTAGCCTTACATATTTAGACCTTAGTGGCAACATATTTGAAGGCATAATACCACCTTCATTCAGTTCCTTAGGAGGATTGCAGGTAATCAACATTTCTCAAAATAATTTAACAGGAAACATTCTCAAATTCGTCGTATGTGAAGGAAGAGACCTCTGATCTGCAACAATTCTTTGTTATGTAGATATGCATCGACAAGAATACTTGAGTCTGTCTCCAAGATAACCTTTGTGAATCCCTTGGCAAGAGCCACCTGGATAGCCCAAAGAATGGCCTTAGCTTCAACCTCAATAACTGATGTTGCGTAGGCAATATGTTTACTTCCTGCTACTAAAACCGACCCGTTGTGGCATCTCATGACAAAACCAAGTCTTGCAACGCCATTTTTGCTTGATATCCCACCATCAGCATTAATTTTTATCACTCCGTTAGTTGGAGGGGACCAACGTACCTGACATGGATCATTAGGTGTAACCCTATGCGCTTCCAAGTTTACATTTGCTCGGGTAAAGTCATCTAATATCCCACACGTTGACAGTTTTATTTCATTCGGCTCTACATGTTTCCCCCATGAGCTTTGGAGTTTCTTGCGCACCATATTCGCCACATAACCATCAACATCAAATTTAAAGTTTCATTTCCCCTATCCTTAGCCATGGTTATTATCTCCTCAATCGGTATTTCTGCAGCATGATCAATGAGATCAATCATATTCATGGAAGCCCATACATCACGAGCCCAATTACACACAAAAAGTGCATGTTTTATGTCTTCCATGGGGGCTGTACAGTGAACACAACTGAGAGATCCTGGTGCTAAACCTTTAGTCATCAGGTTGCTTACGGTAGGTAGTAGATTCATACAAACCTTCCATGCAAAAATCTTGACCTTTCCAGGAATATTTGCCAACCAAATACACTTTAAAGATCTCCTTTCATGTGTTAATATCGAGTCTTGGAAGCCTTCTATTGTTTGAGTAGCAATCCAATATGCAGATTTGCACGTGAATACTCCATTTGATGAGGCATCCCAATAGAGAGAGTCATGTTCAAGTGTATTTATATGTGTACAAGCTATCTTCCTTGCGATCTGATGTGCGAATAATTGTAATAGCAGAGTATGGTTCCATGCATTTGTATCACCTTCCAAAAGATCATTAACGACACGATACTCACTATTTTCTGGGCGATAATCGAATGTTCTAAAACCCTCCAACCAATAGTCTTCCCATATTCTGACTTTCATACCATTGCCAATATTCCATCGTTGTCCTTTGTGAATTATGTCCCGAGCTGTGCATAAGCTTCTCCATACGAAACTTGGTCGGTATCCAATCCTTGCATCTAGAAACGAATCTCTAGGATAATATCGGCTTTGAGGATTCTTGCTGGGAGTGAATCTTCCATTGTAATTAGTCTCCACCCTTGCTTTGCGAGCATAGCCTTATTAAATGCACTCATGTGTCGAAAACCCATTCCACCACGTGATTTAGAAATACACATTGATTCCCAAGAGGCCACTCTAAACAAAAGTTTTGTTTCATCCCAAAAGTAAACTTGATTGTATTTTTTGGTAAAATATTGGGTAAATGATATGATGATTAAATTTAAGTATAAGTTATAATTTGTGTTAATACGCTCTTACTCTTTGCATATACATATTGAAAAGGTGGAGGGCTTTTTTTTATTTTTTGTTGTTGTCAGGAAAAAGGGGCCATCCCCAGCAAATATATTTTAAAAAAAATGCTTAATAAAGAAACAAGCCTATAAGTGCCTATACATAAGCTAACAAACAAAAAAAATAGCTACAAAACCCAAAACAATGGCTATAAAAATCAAATGGTTATAAAACCACAATATTCTTTGGTCCAGTCCACGAAAAATCAATATAGATCTTCCCATCTGACCTGGTCCAAACTATAACAAATGACCCTTTACCTTTTGACACAGGCCACCCACGATCTGACAAGCCAAAAGAGACAAACAACCACTTCCCTCCAAAATTAATGCCAAACCAACCCATATCACTATATAACCCATCACACAAACACTCTATATTACCACACAATATAACCACTTCTAAATTATGCCACTAAAACCTTGATAATGATTTGGATGTGATAATTTATAGTCTTTTAAGAGAAAGAAAGTGAAAGAGAAATATGGCAGGTATAAGAAGACTAAATCGAAATTCTTTTTAAATAGTTTAACTTATTACCCTAATCAAGCCTCTATGAACGACACCTCTTTTTGGATCAGTTAAGGTTGTGTACAAATCATTGATGATCTCCTGCGTGTGTAGCTTTGCAGATAATACTAGTGAGTAGTGCCTCGTACCTGGTCACTTGTGGCCAGTCCACTGAAGCAACCAACCAAATATAAAATAAAACAGAAAACAAGCTTCTAAGAACTTAAACAGTACATGGATTTTATAAAATACGTGACAGTGGCAAATGGGTCAAATTGGGTTAGTCTGATACAAGTCCAAACAGTTAGGTTGGCCAAACAACCTTTTTGTGTAACTAATTTTACCTTCAATAGTTAAGGGGGGTTTATTTTCAGAACCCTGTTAAGTGCGGAAACTGCGAGAACTCCAATTTTGCATTAGAAAATATGCATGTTCATATAAAACATGTATGTTTTCTTACATACACATGCCTGCGTATTAAGGTGTATGTAAGAAAGCATGCATGTTTTATATAAACATGCATGTTTTCTAATGCATAATTGGAGTTCTCGCAGTTCCCGCATTTAACATGGTTCTAAAAATAAAACCATTTTGCATTGCTCTATTGCACTTAACAGGTTTTTATATAAACATGTATTATCTGTATTAAGGTGTATGTAAGAAAACATACATTTTTATATGAACATGCATGTTTTCTAATGCAAAATTGGAGTTCTCACAGTTCCCGCACTTAACAGGGTTCTGAAAATAAAGATACACCAATAGTTAAATATTTAGAAACATTATGGGGGACTTATTTAGCTGTCTGAACTGGCCTACCCAGATACCCGTTTGACCCGCTTGGGATAAGATACAGCAACATTAATCAACATATTTTGAATAAAACTATATAACAAGCCCGGTTGATCACATAATCCTCTTAATATTGCAATAGAACACATTGGGAAATTTGAAGTTTCATCACTAAACAATGACCCGTTTGGCTCATTTTGAAAGGGAGTGTTTGTCTAAGCAGTGATCTTATGAAAATTCCCTTAAAAGCTGATAAGCCCAAGCTTACAAGCCTATCCAAACACTTAAATAAGCTTATTTAAGTTATAAAATTTACTTGAATAAACCCAGATCAACCAATAAGCTTATTTCAGTCAAATGATCAAATGACCTTTAAAAATACAAATAAAGTACCCAAAAACAACTGAACCTACAGCAGCTATAGAAAGGTTGGAATCCTCTCCAGGCTAAGGATGAGTAACTTCAGCTCCAAAGATTATTGTTGGCCGTTCAGTCACATACGGAAGCCTACCATTCATTCAAGACCCAGCCAATACTGTATTCCTTCCTCCTACCTAATATGGTTGTTAAAATAAAAAAAAAAAAAAATGATTTTGCGAAGAAACAAAAATATTCAAGCATATGTTCTATATGCAAAATAATAATTACCTTCCCATTAATCTTCAATTCCACATTCTCAAAATACTGATTAGTCATCTTCATGACATGTTGTGGTTCGCAACCCGTTTGATCCTTGCTGTGGGAAAATAGAAGTCAGACAAAATAAGTCAACACACTATAAGTCTTTTAAAAAGGTCAAACTTACACTCAAGACCAGGTGCAATCTTAGCTAGTTGTGCTCAACACTGAGAGTGAAGATCAACTATAGCTATTTCTATGTTATGGGGTGCTACATAACACATTTTAATCAAAAGCTCAGGATTAAAAATCTTCAAAAAAAAAAAAATTGTTAGAATGATCTATCAATATGGTGATTGGTGGAATAAAGGTTCATAGTGAAAGTAAACATAACAGATGAAAGGCAATATTACAATCATTCTGCGACTCTGCGAGTCACAACCTCTAACTTAACACAAATTGAAGACACGCTATATAGAGTTGCAATCATTCACAACTGTCCAATTTTTTACTCCCTCCGTCCCAAATTATAAGTCCACTTTCGTATTTTACAAAGTTTAAGAAAAGTGGGGCCCTTATAATACTAACCAATAAAAATTTATTATCACCCACTTACAAACATTTTGATTGGTTGAAATCAAAAGTGGACATTAATTTTGGGACAACCTAAACTAGCAAAGTGGACTTATATTATGGGACGGAGGGAGTACTAAATTTAAGAAACGCTGATAAAAAGTAGAAAATAGGGTAGAAGCTTACCGAGCCAGCAGTTGTACGATCAAAAGTGATTGCGAAGTATTGTTCAGACAAGTAACATGAAGCAGCAGCTTTGTCCAGTATTTCCCATATAGTCTTTCCCACTCTCTCAAAACACAAGGTTGCCATGACAGGATTGTTGGAGCCACCAAAACATGCTTCGGGAACATGCATAATAACGAAACAAGCCTATAAATGCCTATACATAAGCTAACAAACAAAAAACAATAGCTACAAATAACCAATCAAATGGTTATAAAACTTCAAAATGTGTTTAGTCTTCCAGCTAAGATGTGTCCAGCCCACAATATTCTCTGGTCCAGTCCACGAAAAATCAATATAGATCTTCCCATTTAACCTGTCCAAACTATAATACACTAAAATGCCAAGACCAAAAACCACACCAAGACAGTAACCAAAATTACTAGTACCCAAGACCACAAGCAGATTTCTATCCCACAAAGAACAGATAGTAGAACATATCCAATTCCATATAACCTTATTCATTTGACAGAATTAAGGTAAAGTATTGTTCATATGTTCTGGTGAACACGGTCATGCCGTCACCATCACACCATATGTACCTTTTTATAATTTTTATCCTTAACCTTTTAAAATATATATAATAAACTTAAGCACACTAAGCAAAGTACTGTCGTTTATACTTTCTTACAAAATATGAAAATTTTCATAGTTTTCTTTTAAATATATTAATTCTTCTTCATAAAATATTTAGAGTTTTGAGTGTTATTTGATGATGTTGTACGATCTATTTCACTTACAATTACGTAAACGAACATTAGAAGTACGCAACGAAGTGTGGCTACGAACAACACTCTTAGTTACTTGTCTACGATATATGCAATATAAATGTAGTCTTCCGTGTCTCAAGTCTTCTTAAAAGTCTCATGTGATTATACAGGGAAAATAGATATTATAAGTCATATTTTCTTGGTCCTCTTAAAAGTCTTCCCTATCCCAAGTCTTATTAAAAGTCTTCGGTGATTATACAAAATTTTGTCTTGATAAGGAATTTGTTGATGGCCGACATCTCTTAACAGATGTTAAACATTAAAGTTAAGGAATTTTCATTATTATAATAATTGTGTACATATATTTTTCGCCAATTATTGCTATAAAAACATTGACTAGCTAGTATATATAAAAACAAAGAATTTCTGGAAGCCATTCATTTCACTAGTAGCAACTTATTAAAAAGGGATAATTACCAAAATAGATCGTTGACTTTTTGACTAGTCACTTTTTAGACTTTCAAATTTCACTTTCCAAAATTAGATCGGGCAACTTAAAAAATTGAGCAACCTTCATATATGTGCGACACGTGTCCTTAAAAGATTCTAGATTGTGTACTATACATTCCAAAAGATTCTAGATTCTGTACTATATTAATAAAATATTCGACACGTGTCGCACATATATGAAGGTTGCTCAGTCGCCAAGTTGCCCTGATCCGCCGGAGGAAAGTGATTTAGAAACATCTATTCAAGGAATGTGCTTTGGGCGACTGATCTATTTTGGTAATTTTCCCTATTAAAAACGTTAACATGCAAAACTAAGGATAAAAAGCCAATACTTGTTCTTATGATTTTATGTAAATTTCCAAAAATGAAATCACCACAAGCATTAAGTTACTTAGCTACAAAAGAAGTTATTAGATGTAACCACCTTACAACATTCAAGCTCTTATGAACACTTAGCTACAAAAGAATTTTGTTTACTAAACATCAATTTACTAAGTACGGCTTGAGAGTGGAGACATTAAGTGTCCAATATACTAAAATGTCATATTAGCCCATTAGAGTGCAAGGTATGGTAATTCAAGTTAATCAAAAATAATTCCGCCACCTCAGCGTCATATCATCGTTAACATTTCCAAAAAAAAAAAAAAAAAAAAAAAAAAAAAAAAAAAAAAAAAAAACTTCTTATCATAACAACACATTAACACCATCTTTTGGGTCCCACTTTTTTTTTCTTTTCCATTTATTGAAACAAACTAATATCAATTATCAAATTAAAATACAAAATAACGTTTTTTTAAAAGTTACAAAACTTATTATTTTATTTTTTTAATTTTTTTTTGGAATCACATAAAATAAAAGAAAACCACAAGGACTAAACAAAAGAAAACCACTCAACTAAATTAATTTTTGCTTCTTCTTCCTCGACAACCTTCAAAAGAAAACACACACCAAACACACACTTTAAAAACAGACAAACACACATTTAAATCAGAAGAAAAAGAAAAAATAAAACAAACAAACCGGCATTTTAACTTACGTTTGTGTGGTAACTTGGAGCATAACACCGTTGGCCACGTCAGCATACGGATATCATAGTGCCTCATAGCGCAGTGCCACGTCGGCATAACGACGGTGCCTGCGTTATGGTACCTTGTGCTCTTAGCTCATTAACCTATCAGATTTTGTTTTTAACATCCTTCACATGACCCTTTATGTTTACTTAACCACCAAACTATTTCTTAATCTTAAAATTCTTTATATTTGACATCTTATTAAGTTTAGTAATATAACAAATTTTCATCGTGGTAAACTCTATATTTCTTTACATCATTTACTTTATTAGTGTTTCATTTTTTCTTTTAAAAATATATCATTGTTATACCTTTATTTTTTAACCGCAAAATAAATGTTTTCATACCTGCTACGACATGCAGGTCAATAAACTCGTTATTTGTATATGGTTATCTTATGTGTTTAACTTATTTTTTTATACCTACGCACTAGAAAAATGGTATACGAATCTTTCACAATTAATTGTGATCGTGTCCTAAGGCAACACGAACAAGAACACCCAATCCATCATAAACATGATAACAAAACCTAGCTGATTCATTTCTTGATTGAAAATACTAAAAGGGTATGCATTAATCATAACAACCCACCTTCCAATTTAACAAAAGTCATTTTCGTTTTTTAAGTCAGGCAATTTATAATCAAACATATGCATGGCTGATAAAAACAAAACAACTTTATGTTATTAGTCAAGAAGGTACCGCTAGCTACTTAGGGTCCTTATTGGCAGACTAATGAGTCTTTGTAAGTTTCTTCCATTGTTATATTGTTTAAGGTTATCTAATAGACATCTTGGACCATTATTCCTTAAATTAAAGTTAATAATGCAATAAAAGTCTATTGTTCCCACTCCCAAGTTTTCTTCAAAGTCTTTTATACATAGAAAATGGTTATTATTAGTCAAGGAATTAGCGGATGTTAGACAAAAGGTGTTGCTAGTCATGCTATTTGGATGGCATGATGAAAGTTATAATGCAATATAAGTCTAGTGTTCCCACTCCCAATTTTTCTTCAGCAAAGACACGCAATACCTTGAGTTAATAAATTGAGTTATCTTGTAAAGTATTTCATTGAGACATTTTATCAAACTGTATATTACAACTGACTTGTTTGAACATATGCAAATGAACTCGGATGAAGTCAACCCCTGATAGAAAGAAAGAAAGATAACTTATCATGTAATTCTTCCCAAGGAAGCAACGTATAAACTTAAATCATTTACCATTCAAATATACTTAGTGACATAATTATTTAATATTTTTTCATGGAACAAGCAAATAGAAAATTGACATGAAAAACCAACCGGTTAAAATGTTGATATAAGCAATAACCTTTTTTAATGATACTAATAAAATTTTACATACAACCTTTATAAATAATTTAACGAAATCATGTTTAGTGAACACTTCAATTAAACGCTTTCTACAAATCTGTATTGATAAAAAGAAAAAGTTATAAAACTTTGTTCACTAAATAAGATCATGTCAACACCAAAAGCCAATTATATATATATATATACTAAAGGGTAAGAGGTTACTGTAGCAACCACTGTAGCTGCTACAGTGGTTTCTACAGTAACTTTTTTATTTTATTTTATTTTTTTTATTTATTTTTTTTTCAGTACTAACGGTCGTTAGTTATTTAATGGCGGTTAACTAACGACCGTTATCTTTAACAATTTTAAAAAAATTTGTACGCACTTTGTCCTTCATCTCAGTAGTTCATTGCAAATTTAGTCCTCAAATAATTTACATAAATGGTCCTTCATGTTATATATCAATTGCAAAGTCAGTCCTAAGTAACTAACTTCCCGTTAAATAGCTAACGGCAACAAAAGAATTTCGCAGCAACGCGCGGGTACCAAACTCGTAACAACTAAACGTAAATAACTAAATATTATTGTTTCAAGACTATAACTTCAAATATCTAAAGAGCAACAAATAGTTACTATTGAAAACTTAGTTCACCCATGATGTATGTTTACACCACTGAAATTAAAGTGTCCACATAAAACAGTTTAATCATTTTAGGAAGTCCAACTTTTTAAGTGGTGTTGCTCAAGGTTTAACCTGGAAGTTAATCTTATTAGCTTTCTAAGATCAGATAATGTTGAAATCTCAGTTTCATTGTTATTTTGAATCTAATCAAGCTATCAAAAAACTGCTTTTTTTTTTTTTTTTTTTTTTTTTTTTTTTTTTTTTTTTTTTTTTTCTCAAACTCCTTTAAATGTAAAAGTTCAACCTTCATATAAGTTCGTATTCCTTCAAGTGCCACCAAGATTCATAGCAACAAAGGAATGATTCTAAAATGAGTTATCTTGTAAGTCTTTCATTGAGACATTTTATCAAACGGTTTATGTGCATATTACAACTGACCTGTTTGAACAAGAGAAAATAAGACTCGCATACATCTATTCAAGTTTACCAAAAGGAAGGAATGTAAGTCTAGTCTTCACACTCCCAATTTCTAACATTCAAAGTCTCCCAAATATTCTTACTCAACTCGACTATAAAAAGCCAATACTTACGCTTATAATTTTAAGTAAATTTCCAAAAATGAAGTCACCACAAGCAATAATTCACTTATCATCTTCCTCTCTTATTTCTTTTCTCTTTTACGGTCTCGCGATAACATGTCTCACTTCCACCACTGCCTCTGCTTCATATGGTGGTAATGAGACTGATTATCACGCATTGTTGTCATTTAAGTCAAAGATCACCCATGATCCATACAATGTTCTAACCTCGTGGAACCATTCCTTTCATTTCTGTGACTGGAGTGGTATTTCATGTGGAAAGCGGCACAAACGAGTGACTATTTTACGACTCGATTCGCAAGGCTTAGAAGGGTCGTTGTCTCCTCATGTAGGAAACCTCAGCTTCCTCCGTGAGCTTTATCTCATGAACAACAGCTTTCAAGGAACAATTCCTAATGAACTTGATCGTCTATCTAGGCTACGTATTCTTTATCTTACTATAAACAAATTCAGTGGAGTCATTCCAACAAACTTGTCTGGTTGTTCTAACCTCGAAGTGCTTCGGCTTGCTCAAAATAAGCTAGTTGGAAGCATACCCAAGGAGATGAGTTTACTCTCGAAACTCTATCGTCTTTCAATTCACTTGAATAACTTAACAGGTGGAATCCCACCTTTCTTGGGGAACATCACATCAATGGAAGTCTTCTCCGCTAGCGGAAACCCGTTGGGTGGGAGCATTCCAGATACCTTGGGTCTTTGGAAAAGCTTGACGTCATTTTACTCTGGTGACTGCAACTTATATGGAAGCATCCCTCATTCCATTTTCAACCTCTCACTCCTAGTTAATTTTACTTTATCTAAAAATAACCTCACTGATAGTCTTCCTTCAGAAATTGGTAATCAGCTCCCAAATCTTGAGTTCCTTCAGTTATGGGGTAACGAACTGACCGGAGTTCATCCACCTTCTCTTTCTAATTGTTCTAAATTAGGATATTTTGAAATGAGTAACAACAATTTTAGTGGGAAGTTGACTATCGACTTTTCAAAACTAAGAGATATTAATATATTTAGATTACAGAATAACAACTTCCATGGACGTGGAGAAGCCGATGACATGAGGTTTATTGATTCTCTTAAAAACTGCACCAGATTAGTACATGTGACTCTTTCATACTGCAACTTAGTAGGAATGCTTCCGATATCTATAGGTAATCTCTCTAATCAACTCAGCTCTCTAAATTTAGCAAACAATCAATTATTTGGAAGCATACCTTCAAGTATAGGTAGTCTAGTTGGTTTGACCACTTTATATTTACAAAATAATAGATTCAAAGGAAACATCCCCACTACCATTGGTAAACTACAAAAGCTACAACGTCTTTCTCTATCTAGAAATCACTTTTCAGGGCCTATCCCTGATGCTATTGGGAACCTATCATTGTTGACTGAACTTTATTTATATTCCAACAAATTAGAAGGTCATATTCCATCAAGCCTTGGGAATTGTAAACAACTTAATGGGTTAAACCTTACATACAATAAACTCACTGGTAACATACCCAAACAACTTCTTCAACTTCCATCACTAACTAACTTTTTAGATCTTTCACACAACCGCCTATCTGGTTCCATTCCCTCGGAGATTAGAGACCTCAAGATGTTGAGCTATCTCGGTTTATCTTATGATAAACTATCAGGTACAATTACTAGTAGCCTTGGTGAGTGTATTAGCCTCGTAGAGTTGTACCTTAGTGGCAACATATTTGAAGGCATAATACCACCTTCATTAAGTTCCTTGAGAGGATTGAAGGTACTCGACATTTCTCAAAATAATTTATCAGGTAAAATTCCTCAATTATTAGCCAAATGGAATTCCTTAGAATTTTTGAACCTATCCTTTAATGATTTTGAGGGTGAAGTACCGGTTGTAGGAGTGTTTGCCAATGCAAGTGCATTTTTGGTTTTGGGGAACAATAGGCTTTGTGGTGGTTTGGTTACACTTGAGTTACCCAAATGCAAGGAGACGGGTGGTAAGAAGAAAAGGTTTCCTTTCTTCATATTTGTCATTATGATTGCACCGATGTTGCTCATCGTATTATGTTGTGTGTATCTTTTTTGTAAGAAGAAACGGAATAGTCAACAATCTCAGTCATGAGGGAATGAACACTTCATGAAAGTTTCATACGGTCAACTTCTCAAGGCTACTGATGGGTTCTCTACAGCAAATTTGATTGGCGAGGGTGGGAACAGCTCTGTTTATAAGGGAATCCTCGATTCTAATGATGATAAATCTGTTGCAGTTAAAGTTCTACATCTTCAAAGTCGAGGAGCGCACAAAAGCTTCGTAGCAGAATGTGAAGCATGGCGTAATATTAGACACCGTAATTTGTTGAAGATAATAACTTCATGTTCGAGTACTGATTTCCATGGAAATGATTTTAAAGCGCTAGTTTACGAGTTTATGCCCAATGGAAGTGTACATGATTGGCTTCATTCAAGTGCATATACATCGAAACTGAACCTTCTTCAATGAATAAATATTCTTAGAGATGTTGCCACTGCACTCGATTATCTTCACAATCGCTGCCAAACAACGATTGTTCATGGTGACTTGAAGCCAAGTAACATTCTACTTGGTGGTGATATGGTGGCTCATGTTGGAGACTTTGATTTAGCTCGACTACTTGGTACAGACTTAAACCAAAACAGCTCATCCGGGGTTAAAGGAACAATTGGTTATGCACCTCCAGGTAATTCCATTTCTATTCCATGATGCTTATATTACTGGTTAAAGTTTGTAAATTAATTAATTGTTATTCATTTGTAGAGTATGGTATCGGGAGTGAGATGACAAGTTGTGGGGACGTCTACAGTTTTGGAATATTATTACTGGAGGTGATGACTGGGAAAAGGCCGACAGATGAAATGTTTAAGGAAGGTCTTAGCCTTCATAAATTTGCTTATATGGCATTACCAGATCATGTAGTCGATGTTATTGATAATGATGCAATTGAGTTGCAAAGTACGGAAGCGAATGCAAGGAAAGTGGAAGAATGTTTGGTTGCAACTATCAAGATTGGAGTATCGTGCTCTGTGGATTCACCACCACAACGAATGAAAATAGAAATCGTTGTCAATGAGTTCCAGCGCATTCTTGATGTGCTTCAAAATATATAAGGTACTCTCTTCTCCCATTTTGTGGAATCTGAATTTACATGAGTTTGTTAATAAATCATCACTAAAATTGTTTTATTTTTGAACTCTTTCAGGTCTATCATCAAGTTTGTATGGTGAAGTTGAGAGTAACTGCAACAAGGAGCTAGCGGTGCATGTCGTAGTTAAATAAATGTTAAGTTGTTAAAGATGTTTGTAATTGTGGTTTAATTTTCTTCTTGCATAAGTGTACAAGATATAAGAGTACATTTACTTTCCTGGTGACGTATCATATGTATCAAGCATGTTTGTAAGTGTGGCTTAATTTCCATGAATCCAAATTTGTGGTACTGAATTCTACATAAGTTTTACTTGGTGTTTGATTCCTTAATGAACCGCCTAATGTCATTCTTGTTCTTTGACTTTCAATTTCATAAGTTTGACTTTTTTATGAATATCTGAATTAGAAAGCTCAAGGCTTCCCCCTCTTCTGGCAGTGTATGGTTCAATTTTATAGAAAGTTAACCTCATTTCTTGTTATACACTTGCACCATGCATTCGGCTAGTACAAAATCATTATTATTACTACAAGTATACTGTATTAAAAATGGGTCAATAATGACCAAAGTGTATTTCTGATACGTTAATCAGCTCGAATATTTAGATACTTTTCGTATTCCTTATACAGTTAGTACAACTCTATTTTGATCGGATAAGCATTTGGATAAGCAATCCCAAACTCAAAACTGCATATTGTTGTTTAGTCTAAGCAAGCCCAAACAGCCCTTTCGCAGTTAATGTGCAGCTCTATGGTCATCATTGTGTTTTAACCATATTTCTAGAAATACAAGCGTTTAGCTTTTGGATGTTGTCTCTCCTATTTGAAAAGATAATAGCCTTGGAGTTTATTAGTAGTTTTGAAAAAGTAGGCTTGAGACATGCTTCTTGGATAACACGTAACCTGTTTTGAAATGCAGTCCCAAACACCTCTTTATAATCTATATGGATGCTATTGTTCCTTTAACTGTATGGATTGATTGACAATAGGCGAACTTAAGGGGTTATTCTGGAAACTGAATATAGTGTAGGGGTACAAGTGTAAGTTGTGTAATTAAGCTGTTAAATTAGTTAGAGCAAGTATCAAGTGTCTATAAAGAGTGCTTAAGCAGTAGAAAGGAAAGGATGTTACGAGGCATTTACTTTCAAGCTGAATTACATAACACAGTATGTAGTATGTAAGGAGAGTTATTATGTATGAAACCAAACAGTGATTAGTATAATCCTGTCTATATCTTAGAAGACTGAAACTTATAGTTGCGACTTCTAATCTTATTTTCTTACTTGGATGTTTTAGGATGACGCATGATATGCAGCGTTTGGGTATTCTAAAAGTTTTTGTCATCAAGTTTTACAAATGATTAATATGCCATATTTACTTTTTTCATGAAAAACCCGAACTGACCCGTTTTAAGCTATTTTTAATTTTTATATCTTTTTTACATAGCCCGAACCGACATGTAGGACCTGAATTTATGCTATAAAAAGTGCTTAAGCAGTAGAAAGGAAAGGATGTTACAAGGTATTTACTTTCAAGCTGAATTACATAACACAGATGTGTTAGTATAAAAGGAGAGTTATTATGTATGTTTGTGTTTAAGGTTGAAACCAAGCAGTGGTTAGTATAATCCAAAAAACGTTTAAGTACAAAGGATGTGGGTGACTCACACATCTCAGCCCGTTGTCATGATTATCATATAAATGTTTATTTTTGACTGATGATGTTATTTTATTACTCACATGTTTTAGGATGATCGTGACCCATCATCTCGTCATAGAATAGAAAAGAGAAACAGGATGACGCATGGTATGTAGCGTTTGGGTATTCTGAAAGTTTTTGTCATCAAGTTTTACAAATGATTAATGTACCATATTTACTTTTTCAATGAAATGACTCAAGCTGACCCGTTTTAAGCTATTCTTAATTCTTTATATCTTTTTTACATAGCCAGAACTGACATGTAGGATCTGAATTTAAAGCTATGAAAGACCAGAACCGACATGTTGACCTGAACTGAACCATTTTATGCGGGTCGATGTAGCCAGAAAAACAACTCCAAGGGGCTTGTTGCAGCACTGTAAAATAAAGAAAAGAAAATATAAATTTTTTTGGTACTCTCCATTAATAAGTATGTTAATTATGAATGCAAAAGTTCAATATATCTCATATCATTAAAATTATTTGATTTGGGAGGTTCTATGTACTGGGCACCGTTTTTTTCTCCAAGTTACTTTTTTATTTACCATTCAAAAGTAAAATGGGTCGAAATAGCCATCTGTACTAGTGTTGGTTAGTTGCTATACTGACTGCTTTTGGAACCTGTTAACACTAACAGATGATTGTGTTTACAAAATAAGCATAACCCATAATGCTTTTAAAGAACAGCGAAAACTAAAATGGGTCAAATGGGTAGACTAAAAAAATATCTTTAACTGAACGCGTCATTATTTTGTTCCATTCCATCAGAGATTGAAGAGCTCAAGATGTTGAACCATCTCGATTTATCTTACAAACAAAAAACAATAGCTACAAAACCCAAAACAATAGCTATAAATCAAATGGTTATAAAACCACAATATTCTTTGGTCCAGTCCACGAAAAATCAATATAGATCTTCCCATCTGACCTGGTCCAAACTATAACAAACGGCCCTTTACCTTTTGACCCAGGCCACCACCCACGATCTGACAAGCCAAAAGAGACACACAACCGCTTCCCTCCAAAATTAATACCAAACCAACCCATATCACTATATAACCCATCACCCAAACACTATATTACCACACAATATAACCACTTCTAAATTATGCCACTAAAACCTTGATAATGATTTGGATGTGATAATTTATAGTCTTTTAATAGAAAGAAAGTGAAGGAGAAATATGGCAGGCGTAAGAAGACCAAATCGAAATTCTTTTTAAATACAGTTTAACTGATTGCCCTAATCAAGCCTCTGTGAACGACGCCTCTTTTTGGATCAGTTAAGGTTGTGTACAAATCATTGATGATCTCCTGCCTGTGTAGCTGTGCAGATGATACTAGTGAGTAGTGCCTCGTACCTGGTCACTTGTGGCCAGTCCACTGAAGCAACCACCTATAAAATAAAACAGAAAACAAACTTCTAAGAACTTAAACAGTACATGGATTTATAAAATACGTGACAGTGGCAAATGGGTCAAATTGGGTTAGTCTGATATAAGTCCAAACAGTTAGGCTGGCCAAACAACCTTTTTGTGTAACTAATTTTACCTTCAATAGTTAAATATTTAGAAACATTATGCGGGACTTTTTTAGCTGTCTGAACTGGCCTACCCAGTCACCCGTTTGACCTGCTTGGGATAAGATACAGCAATATTAATCAACATATTTTGAATAAAAATATACAACAAGCCCGGTTGATCACAGAATCCTCTTAATATTGCAATAGAACACATTGGGAAATTTGAAGTTTCATCACTAAACTATGACCCGTTTGTCTCTTTTTGAAAGGGAGTGTTTGTCTAAGCAGTGATCTTATGAAAATTCCCTTATATAAGCTGATAAGTCGAAGCTTACAAGCCTATCGAAACACTAAAAATTACTGTCAATAAACCCAGATCAACCAATAAGCTTATTTCGGTCAAATAACATTTAAAAATACAAATAAAGTACCGAAAAACAAATGAACCTACAGCAGCTATACAAGAGAGTAACTTCAACTCCAAAGAATATTGTTGGCCGTTCAGCCACATACAGAAGCCTACCCTTCAGAGTCCCAGCCAATACGGTATTCCTTCCTCCTACCTAATATGGTTATAAAAAAAATTTAGTTGATTTTGTGAAGAAACAAAAATATTCAATACATAAGTTCTATATACAAAATAATAATTACCTTCGCATTAATCTTCAATACCACATTCTCAAAATACTGATTATTCATCTTCATGACATGTTGTGGTTTGCGACCCGTTTGATCCTTGCTGTGGGAAAATAGAAGTCAGACAAAATAAGTCAACACACTATAAGTCTTTTAAAAAGGTCAAACTTACACTCATGACCAGGTGCAATCTTAGCTAGTTGTGCTGAACACTAATAGTAAACATCAACTAGAGCTATTTCTATGTTATGGGGTGCTGCATAACACATTTAAATCAAAAGCTCAGGATTAAAAACCTTAAAAAAAAAAAAAAAAAAAACACACACACACTGTTAGAATGATTTATCAATATGGTGATTCGTGAAATAAAGGTTCATAGTGAAAGTATAAGATACATTATACAAGTCTGTCTACAATAATACTAGCACAACAGATGAAAGACAATATTTCAATCATTCTGCAAGTCACAACCTCCAACTTACCACAAATTTAAGAGACGCTATAGAGAGTTGCAATCATTCACTACTGTCCAATTTTTTACTAAATTTAAGAAACGATGATAAAAAGTAGAAAATAAGGTAGAAGCTTACAGAGCCAGCAGTTGTACGATCAAAAGTGATTGCGAAGTATTATTGTTCAGACAAGTAATTAACGTGAAGCAGCAGCTTTGTCCAGTATTTCCCATATAGTCTCTCCCGCTCTCCCAAAACACAAGGTTGTCAAAACATGCTTCGGGGACATGCATAATAATGAAATAAGCCTATAAGTGCCTATACATAAGCTAACAAACAAAAAACAATAGCCAGAAATAACAAATCAAATGGTTATAAAACTTCAAAATGTGTTTAGCCAGCTAGGATGTGTCCAGTCCACAATACTATGTGGTCCAGTCCATGAAAAACCAATATAGATCTTCCTATCTGACCTGTCAAAACTATAATAAACGACCCTTTACTTTTGACCCTGGCCACCAACGATCTGACAGGCCAAAAGAGTCAAACAACCACTTCCCTCCAAAATTAATACCAAACCAACCCATATGACTATATAACCCATCACCCAAACACTCTTTTTTTTTGGGTAAAAGGTCAACGACCCGGTAAATATATTATCCAAAAAAACGTTTAAGTACAATGGAATGTGGCTGAAGTACTACATTAACCTCAAGCACAGGCGCTTGATAAACAAGTGTTTATGACAGGCCATAAACACAAACCAAACCTAGCTAAATACAAAGCATCAAACTAGGAATAATAACAATAAAACTTGAGATGCGAACATCCACAATCACCCAAACACTCTTTACAAAGGCTTCAAATTTCACTTCTGAATTAGGCCACTGAAACACTTTTAAACAAGCAGACAGAAGAGGAATCTAACCCGATATCATTCCTTATAACATCATTTTTTACTTTCTAAACATAAATACCAACCAGCTAAGTGCCAAGACCAAAAAGATGGTAACCAACAAATTCCAAAATTACTAGTATCCAAGACCACCAGCAGATTTCTATCCCACAAAGAACATATCGTAGAACATATATGTATCATATTATTGTTTCAAGACTATAACTTCATATACAGGGCCGTCTCATGGTTTTCGGTGACCCCGTGCCATCACTACAAAGAGGCCCTTAAACACACATACAAAATACACATGTATCACTAGTGTGTGAACTAATTAAACTCAAGCCTCATTTTGTATATATACATATAATAAAGTGCATGGAATTTTGTGGCCCTCGTTAAGCGGTGACCCTGTGCAATGGCACCTCTTGCACTCCTTTAAAACCGGCCATGTTCATATATCTAAAGAGCAACAAATAGTTACAATTGAAAACACTCATATACATATTTTAGTAAAACCTTCTCATTTTCACCCATCATGTATGTTTACACAACTGAAATTAAAGTGTCCACATAAACCAGTTTAATCTTTCAGAAGTCCAACTTTTTATCTGTTGTTGCTCAAGGTTTAACCTGGAAGTTAATCTTATTAGCTTTCTAAGACCAGATAATGTTGAAATCTCAATTTCATTGTTATAATGAATCTAATCAAGCTGTCAAAAAATGCTTTTTTTTTGTCAAATTCTTTTTATGGGTATACACTCAAATAAGTTCTCTTATCCTAAAAGTTCGTAGTCCTTCAAGTGTCACTAAGATTCACTGAACCAAAGGATTTATGCTAAAATGAGTTATCTTGTAAAGTATTTCATTGAGACATTTTATCAAATTGGTTACGTGCATATGCAAATGAACTCGAATAAAGAAACGCAATACCTTCAAATTATAGATTTTAATAACATCAGTAATTATAAAAAAAAACCTTGTATTATGATGTCACAATGGTTGCACCTCAACATAATCTGAAACTGATATATAATAAATAACGCTATCCTCAACGCAGAGAAAAAAAACTTGCGCTTTCAAAATCGAGAGAAAATAAGACGAGAAATTTCCCTAAATAGCCCAAAATCAAAAGGGCGATCCACTTTCTTGCTATAATAGATTTTATAAAAAACGCAACCCAAATAAATGTTTTCATATCCGCTGTAACACGCGAGCCAATAAACTCATTATTTGCCTATGGTTATCTTATGTGTTTAACTTATTTTTGATACCTAGGCAATAGAAAAATGATATACGAATCTGTTGCGACTAATTTTGATCGTGTCCTCCTTTCGTGAATACTTAACATAAAATGCAGCAAGAACACCCAATCCATCATAAACATGATAACAAAACCCACCTTCAAATTTAACAAAAATTCATTTCTTGATTGGTTGTTTTTTCAGTCAGGCATTTTATAATCAAACATATGCATGGCGGAAAAAAACAAAACAGCTTATGTTATTAGTCTAGAAGGCACTGCTAGCTGCTTTGGGTCCTTATTGGCGGGCTAATGAGTCTTTGGTAAGTTTCGTCCATTGTTCTATTGTTTAACGTTATTGGCAGACTAATAGACATCTTGCACCATTATTCCTTAAATTAAAGTCTAGTCATCCCTCTCCCAAGTTTTCTTCATCAAACACACGCAATACCGTGAGTTAATAAATTGAGCTATCTTGTAAAGTTTCTCATTGAGACATTTTATCAAACTGTTTATGTGCATATT
The DNA here is from genome assembly GCA_030686995.1 of Artemisia argyi. NCBI lineage: Eukaryota > Viridiplantae > Streptophyta > Magnoliopsida > Asterales > Asteraceae > Artemisia > Artemisia argyi. The sequence continues at coordinate 225,103,998 of CM060680.1, read as the reverse complement.
ACAACAAACTTGTTTGAACCATTAAACATAATACAATACCCATACTGAAACAAAATGCATTTTTCTCTAATACTTCCAACAAACAGTTTGTAAAATGGAATATATATTCCTCATGTCATCAGCTTCACTGCTTCCTGATGTTACGGAGAAAAGGAAGGTGTCAAGTTGCTTACATCTTGAAATAGTATGTTCTCACTGAAAAGTCTTGGTCATCATGATAAGGAATTTGTGGACGCCATTCATTTCACCAGTTGCATGTCACGTACGTTAACATGCAAAAACTAAGTATAAAAAGCCAATGCTTGTTCTTATAATTTTAAGTAAACTTTCAAATATGAAGTCACCACAAGCAATAACTCACTTATCATCTTCCCCTCTTATTTCCTTTCTTTTTTACGGTCTCGCGATAACATGTCTCACTTCTATCACTGTCTCTGCTTCATATGGTGGTAATGAGACTGATTATCTCGCGTTGTTGTCATTTAAGTCACAGATCACCGACCCATACAAAGTTCTAACCTCGTGGAACCATTCCTTTCACTTCTGTGACTGGAGCGGTATTTCATGTGGAAAGCAGCACAAACGAGTGACTGCTGTAGAACTGTCTTCGAAAGGATTTGAAGGCTCGTTGTCTCCTCATGTAGGAAACCTCAGCTTCCTCCGTAAGCTTGATCTCGGGAACAACAGCTTTCAAGGAACCATTCCTCATGAACTTGGTCGTCTTTCCAGGTTACGCATTCTTTATCTTAACAGAAACAAATTCAGTGGAGTCATTCCAACAAACTTGTCTGGTTGTTCTAACCTCGAAGACCTTTGGATTTCTTATAATAAACTAGCTGGAAGCATACCCAAGGAGATGAGTTTACTCTCTAAACTTGCTAGTCTTGCAATTAGGGATAACAAGTTAACAGGTGGAATCCCACCTTTCTTGGGGAATATTTCATCAATGGAAATGTTCTCTGCGGCCGGGAACCCGTTTGGTGGGAGCATTCCAGATACCTTGGGTCATTGGAAAAGCTTGACGTCATTTTACTCTGGTGGCTGCAACTTATATGGAAGCATCCCTCATTCCATTTTCAACCTCTCACTCCTAGTTAATCTTTCTTTAGCTTTTAATCACCTCACTGGTAGTCTTCCTTCAGAAATTGGTAATCAGCTCCCAAATCTTGAGTTCCTTCAGTTATGGGGTAACGAACTAACAGGAGTTCTTCCACCTTCTTTTTCTAATTGTTCTAAATTAGGATCTGTTCAAATGAGTAACAACAGTTTTAGCGGGAAGTTGACTATCAACTTTTCAAAACTAAGAGATATTTATTCAATTGATTTACATAATAACAACTTCCATGGACGTGGAGAAACTGATGATATGAGGTTTGTTGATTCTTTGAAAAACTGCACCAAATTAGTAATTTTGGAACTTAGTTATTGCAACTTTATAGGAGTGCTTCCGATGTCAATATGTAATCTTTCTGATCAACTTAGCTTTCTAGATGTAGGAGACAATCAATTATTTGGAAGCTTACCTTCAAGTATAGGTAGTCTAGCTGGTTTGACCACTTTATCTTTAGAAAATAATAGATTCAAAGGAAACATCCCCATTACCATTGGTAAACTACAAAAGCTACAACGTCTTTCTCTATCTAGAAATCACTTTTCAGGGCCTATCCCTGATGCTATTGGGAACCTATCATTGTTGACTGAACTTTATTTATATTCCAACAAATTAGAAGGCCATATTCCATCAGGCCTTGGTAAGTGTAAAGAACTTATTGCTTTAAGCCTTGCACACAATAGACTTACTGGTAAAATACCCAAGCAACTTCTTCAAATTCCATCACTAACTATTGGTTTAGATCTTCAATACAACAGCCTGTCTGGTTCCATTCCACCAGAGATTAAAGATCTCAAGATGTCGAGCGGTCTTTATTTATCTTATAATAAATTATCAGGTACCATTACTAGTAGCCTTGGTGAGTGTATTAGCCTTACAGAGTTATACCTTAGTGGCAATAGATTTGAAGGCATAATACCATCTTCATTCAGTTCCTTGGGAGGATTGCAGGTACTCGACATTTCTCAAAATAATTTATCAGGTAAAATTCCACAATTTTTAGGCAAATGGAAATCCTTAGAGTATTTGAACCTATCCTTTAATGATTTTGAGGGTGAAGTACCAGTTGTAGGAGTGTTTGCCAATGCAAGTGCATTTTCGGTTTTGGGGAACAATAGGCTTTGTGGTGGGTTGGTTACACTTGAGTTACCCAAGTGCAAGGAGACGGGTAGTAAGAAAAAAAGGTTTCCTTTCTTTATATTAGTCATTGTGATTGCAACGACGTTGCTCATCGTATTATGTTGTGTGTATCTTTTGTGTAAGAAGAAACACAATAGTCAGCCGTCTCAATCTTCAGGGAATGAAAGGTTCATGAAAGTTTCATACAATCAGCTCCTCAAGGCTACTGATGGCTTCTCTGTAGCATATATGATTGGAGAGGGTGCGTTCAGCTCTATTTATAAAGGGATCCTCGAGCCCAATGATGATAAATTTGTTGCAATCAAAGTTCTACGTCTTCAAAATCGCGGAGCTCACAAAAGTTTTCTAGCAGAATGTGAAGCTTGGCGGAATATTCGACACCGTAATCTGTTGAAGATAATAACTTCATGTTCAAGTGTTGATTTTTGTTATATTTAGTCTTTATTTTACCTATATCTACGTCTAGGGTGTTAAGTGTCCGTTTTTATTTCTTAGTCAAGTAGGAGTCGGTTTGGTTGGCTTGTGTCCCAAGCCCAACCCGTGTCTTTGTAATAGCCGACTTATGACTCTTGTTAGAGTCGGTTTACTCTCCCCCTCATCTCTATAAAAGGAGGTGAGAGGGGGGACGGATTTAATACGCATTCTTTCAATACTAATCAAGAGTCGATTAGGGTTACTTACTTGTGCAGAGCTTCCATCTTTCTGTCACGTTATTATTGTTGTACTTGTGTGTCAATATTCTTCAAGAAGTCGATCGATTCCGCTTCTAGTTCTTGGGTTGTTGGTTGCGACATAATACCAACAAGTGGTATCAAGAGCTCGGTTAGAGACTAATAAGAGCTAGGTTCGTTCATCTTGAAGGGTTCTTTAGTTCGGTTCTGAACAACAAGAAGGAGTAGCAACTGATTGGCGTTGATAGTAAGTTAGGGTTCTTGAAGCTCGGGTTTTCTTGTCGAGGTGTTGCGATAAGGGGAGGTTCAAGGGTTTTGTTGGTTTTCGGCATCAACAAAAGTTCTGGTTATATCTGGTTGTTTTTTTTTTTTGTCGGTGATACATACGAAGAAGAAGGATAAACCAGATCTATTTTGTTCTTTGAATGATAAAAGTCAACAATAAATGAAGGAAAAAGGGAATTGTATATTATAAAATAAACAAAAGGGACTTTGTTTATTTTTTTTTCTCTTTTGTTGTTTTTATTATTTAGAAAATAAAAGGGTTATTAATTAAGAAGGTTTTGCACAAGGGACTTTATTAGTTTGTGATTGTGAGGTTTTTTTTTCACAAGGTTTAGCAAATTAATAAAGGGATTAAAGAATGACGGGAGCCAAGTTTGAGATCGAGAAATTCGACGGAACTGGTGATTTCGGGTTATGGAGAGTCAAGATGCGTGCTTTATTAATCCAACATGGATGTGAAGCAGCTCTGGAGGTTTTACCCGAGAATATGGATGCTACAGCGAAAGCTGAGCTAAACAAGAAAGCTCACAGTGCCATGATTTTGTGTTTAGGTAACAAGGTTCTGAGAGAGGTTACCGGGGAGACGACTGCAGCGGGGGTTTGGACCAAGCTTGAGACTTTGTACATGACAAAGTCCTTGGCCAATAAGTTGTACCTGAAGAAGAAGTTGTATACATTCTACATGCCGGACGTACGATTTCCGAGCATATAGATGAGTTCAACAAAATCGTTCTTGATTTAGCAAATATTGAGGTAAAATTCGAGGATGAAGATCTTGCTTTATTATTACTCACTTCTTTACCAGCATCATACGAACACTTTGTGGATACCTTGCTTTATGGACGGGAAGCTTTGACTTTGGAGGATGTGATGGCCACACTGAATTCAAAGGAAATCAAAGAAAGATCTAAGGCGAAGGGGGATAATGGTGAAGGGTTATATGTGAGGGGAAGAACTGATCGCAGGAATTCGCATCAGTCTAGGGGAAAGTCAAGATCGAAGTCTCGAGGTGGAAGACTCAAGTGCTATATTTGCCAGTCTGAGGAGCACTTGAAGAGAAACTGTCTGAAGAATAATCGCAAGAAGTCAAATGGTTTTGTCAAGAAAGATGATCAGCCAAGCTCTAGTGGTTCGATTTATGACGGTTCTGAGGTGATGATGGTTATGAGTGCAGAAGCCTTGTTGGACTGGATTATGGATTCAGGAGGTTCATACCACATGACACCCAGGTTAGACATATTTTTTGATTTTCTGGAATGCGACGGGGGCAGGGTACTGTTGGGTGACAACAGGGAGTGCAAGATCAGAGGTATTAGCAAGGTCAGGTTACAACTGAAAGATGGGTCAAGTTTTGTATTACACAATGTCAGGTATATTCCTGAATTGAAAAGAAACTTGATATCGCTGGGAACTCTTGAAAAAGAGGGATATACCAAGCTTAGAAATGATATCTTGATGTTCCTACAACGTCAAGGTGAAACTCTATATGAAGCATGGACTCGATTCAAGGACTTACTCCAAAAAGTCCCTCATCATGGCATAGATCTTTGGCTCCAAGTCCAAATTTTTTATGACCATATCGATCTCTCCACGAGGTGAACCACTGACCAATCGGCCGGTGGTAAGCTACGTGATCTAAGTGCGGAACAATCATGGGAACACATAGAAGATCTTGCTCTCTATGACAACGAAAGTTGGAATGATCCCCGTGATTTGAACAAAACGGTCAAGGCAATATCTTTGCCTTTGAACAATGCTAGCACTCCCGACCGTAGGATCATGGAACTTGAAGGTCGAGTCAAGTCTCTCATGAAATCTTACGAAGCTCCTAAACTTTCAAGTCAAGTGAGGAAGATCGCTTCTTCATGTAAATTGTGTAATGGCCCTCACGAAACTCATAACTGCATGGAGCTTCCAAAACACGCTTATAATAAATTCACATCATCACGAGTTGGTCGAGGACCTCAAAACTTTGACGAGGCCTACGAGGCATGGAAGGATAAACCTAATTTCAGAGGGTACCAAACGCGGAGCGTATCCTTCAATGATTCCTCCCCACTCGAATGGTCCGAGCATTTTCCATCACAAAGCACTCCTAGGCAAAGCTGTGAAGATGCCTTGCGAAAGTTCATTCTATCTCAAGAATTACAGCTCTCTACGCTCGAGGCTAGATTTAGACAACAGCAAGCCGATATGAATAACAAGATTTGTAATTTGTTAACTGCTATTAAAGAGCATGCTGTTAATAAACCGATTCAAGCTGAAGAGGTCAAATCTGTTATAGTCACGAATCAGCCAACCTCTCCTGTGAAAATAAAAAGTCCTGGTAAGCTATTTAAACATCTATCAACAAAAGTGAAAGATCCTGTTAACCCCCTAGGACCAATCCATTTTGTAAATACCATCACCACAATTTCCGCTCCCACACCTAACCTGAGCCGACAACCAGCTGAACATGTGGATCATAAAGCTAAGGATGAAACCTCAAGGTTGGACCACGAATTAACCAAGATCCCTACCAACTCATCCGAGGATTCCGTCATCCAAGAGTCTAGCAAATTGGGTGAAGTAAAAGAGAGGTCGGAAGAGCATATGAGAAATCTAGCAATCTCGGATAAGTCTATTGTAGAGGAACCCAAGAAAGACTTGGTGGGTGTGGCTAATAGAATTAGTGATAGGACTGAGGGAAGCAACCCTAAAGTTTTCATGATTTCCTGCACTCTTAGGAAAAGGCCCTTTACCAATATTCACATAGATCCTAGCCTCCCTGTCAACATAATCCCCCTTTCCCTTTACCATGAAGCCTTCCCTGAACGCACGATGTATAAAGGGATCAACAACGCAGGGACAATGAATGACATGTCAGTTATGATTGGAGAACTTGAGTACAACATCAACCTCACTGTGGTCGATGACATAGACCCCATCACTGAACTGAAATTGACTAATCTTGTTCTCGGGAAACCGTTTGTCGATGAATCGGGAGTAATCCTGGATGAGAAGGATAGTAGTGCATTATTCACCAATGGCATCAAAAAGGTAATCTTCTGTAGGGGTAATGAGGAGGTGTACGAGTACCGTCCATCACTGGAAGGGAATCTATATGATCAAAGGATGGAGGATCGGGGAGAATAAGGTGACGTGATCCAAATAATCTCAAAATTCCCTGCATGATCGGTCATAAGTATTTCGATAGTGTCTACATTAACGCATTCCTACCTAAGAATTTTATGTCCCTATTTCACTATAACAATATCTAAAGATGGGGAATGATTTATAAGGGAGAGAATGTGGTAGGTAGAGATCATGAAATCCAGGTATTCGTAGGAAATATGGCATCCACTGTGGAATTTACGATCGTGGACAACATAGAAGACTATGTTGACCCAAGGTTGTCACAAGTTGTGTTCGGAGCACCTTTATGTGAAATCACTAATTTAATAATTGATGACCGGAACGGAATCATGACCTTCACTGATGGAATTAGGAGGGTGTCTTACCAAACGCCATACAAGAGAAGAGATCTCGGTGAAATTGATTGTGATGGGCTTGATAAGCTAAGTTCTCAACTCATCTTGTGTGATGATGATGTTCGGAGAGGATGTAAGAACACTTCGGATTTATCATGTAGATTCTTTAAGGATGTTAGTAAGCTTGGGTCCAAGTATCGAACAGATATCTTTGAGTTCGAAGACCCAAAATACCTACACTATGAAAGCGATAACGATGTAGGAGATGACCTAGAAAGTGAAACCAACGATGAGGTCACGTAGTAACCAATGACCTTGAGTCTAGCTACAAGACTCGTAAATAAAGAAAAGCACTTCTTGGGAGGCAACCTATGCTTTGTGTGATTTTTTTGTTTGTTATTTGCTTCCGTATGCATGTTTCATTTTTATTGTCGGTAGATCGTGTTTCAAAACTAAAATGATGAAAATACTTTACTTTGTTGTTTGGCTTAATCTTAACTTCATCCAAAGGTATTTTTGCAAAAGATAAGTGTAAGGGGAAACCCCAAATATGTTTTTAAGAAACAAAACTTGATCATGATTCTCCACAATATTAAGTGAACATGTATATTCGTATTTGTTAGAGTCAAATGCTTGTATCGAGTCATAATGATGTTTTGCAGGATTTTCCAGGAAGCAGGACGAAAGTTTTTCCATAAATTTTCCGGAAACTTAACATAAGGATTTCTGCAGATCATGTCTGACGGCGTCAAGAGTTTATTCTTCACGGCGTCACGTGTAAAAATCTGGAAATTTTACCAGTTTTGTTTTTCTAACGGAATTTTAAAGTTTTTGTTGAATCATTAGTTTTATAATCTCCAAGAAATCTGCAAACATCATTCCACAAGCATTATATCTTATTTTGTTTTCTAGGGTTTATTAGTATATATAGATTGCCGCCGATTTTACGCGAGGTTGCCTTGTCTGTTTTCTCAGGTTTTACAGGTTATGTATGACAAGAAGATGATTTATATTCTGGAAGGGAAGCTTTGATTGTTCATTTTCTTGGAGGAAGATCTAACCTTGTTACCACACTATCCATACCGAGCGAATCAGGGGAGTATTTGATTTCATTCGTTTTACTTATTTAACTTTTACATTCTTTACTTGAACATTGGGGACAATGTTCATCCTAAGTGTAAGGGGAGGGTAAAATGATGATACCTTACAGATACACTTTCGTTTGAGTTTGTTTTGTTTGACGGTAGATGTGTAATAGAACTAGGAGAAATACTTGTTAGTGTAATTTTAGCGCCAAATTTAAAATTTTTTACAACATTTAGGAGTGAAACTTTAGCCTTAGCAAGCGTCTCATGGATAGGAGGTTGTATGACTAGCACAAAACCGTACCACTTAAAAAAATTTCCACCCAAATATGTGAGGTTCGCCTTTAGATTTGATAGGAGAAGCACTCATTATTAGTGCTTATGTGTGTACCGGTAGCAATTTAGATTCTAGAACTTGCGTTAGTGATGCATCCCGAGACCGCTAGAGAGACTACATTCATGTAGTAGGATTTACTACATGATAAGAGGCATTAGGATCACCCTTGTGTTAAACCCGTATCATAATTTCTTGACCATTTAAGTCATATTACTTGGCTAGTTAAGTCAATTAAATTTTTTCCACACCTTAGCGTTGTACTCATTTTTAGTACACGAAACCCCTAGTACACCCCTCCGAGCCTATCTTTTCGTTTCTAACTTTAAGCATCTTACTTAAAGGAAGAATTTGTTACACCCCACTTAAATGTACACCCAAATCGCCTTAGCCTTCCGTGTATGCACTCATCTTTAGTGCATTATTGTTATTTGTTAAACCCTAAGTTAATTATCTAATTGATTACATGGTTGCTAAATCGAGTCATATCCTTGTACATATTGTTTTGGGACGATTGGGACGATTGGGTAAAGTACTTATGTTATGGAGTAATGGGGAAGAACATCATATTATTACCCCCATATGTACGTTAATCTTAAAAGTACTCCAAGTGTTTTGATTTTCTTAATTCGAGTCATTAGATTAGTTTATTGTAAAGTATGTAAAGATTCAAGTGTAAGGGGGATTTTCATTCCCTATGATGTATTATTTTGGATGGTAGGGTAAAAGTGTATGTAAAAAAAAAAAAAAAAAAAAAAAAAAAAAAAAAAAAAAAAGAGAAAAATATACGGACTACCATCCCTTTTCATTCTATGTTCATTTTATGTTTTTGTTATTTTTCATTTATTAGCTTAAGTCGAGTCTAGTCTTGGCTTAGCAACGCCATATTGTACATGTAATTAACCAAGATTGTTAACTCGCCACCAGTAAAGACTGCCTATATCCAACAAAACCGTGTATTCCATATCCCTACACCTAACGTTACAACCCTTTAAAAGACCTCTTTGATAGTTTATCCTAGGTGCTTACGCCATGTGGTGGAGGTTTGATCCTTTCCCAAGCCTATGGTAATCTATTTTGCTATGACAGGTAGTGAGAGATGTTTTCCATTTTCATAATGTGATATATACTTTATTACACCCGAGAGATGTGAGTATCTAAACACTATTTGTGAGGTGCTAGTGTATGACCTCCGTGCTTGTCTTTGGTCTTTAGTGGAACGATTATTTGTTGTAATTACTTTTATATTAGTATTAAATGACCCCTAGCTTGTATTTTGAATAGAATAAAAGCGCATTTACTTGAGGACAAGCAAATCTCAAGTGTAAGGGTATATGATGAGGCGAAAAATGAACCACTTTTAGGGGGTCATTTAAGCCCGAAATTGAATTTATTTGATCAAATATTGCCCTAAATCGTTCCTTTTGTGATTTTAGGTACTTTGGGAGTGAATTCTGGAAAAGGAAGCAATTCGGACGTTTTTGGAGCATAAAAGTGAAGAAAACGCCAAAGACTTAATTTTTCATGCTGAGAACAGTACCTGACGACGTCAAGAAGAGAATCTTGACGGCGTCAAGAGTAAAAGTGGTGATGGCCCAGTGCAAATCTGACGACGTCACAAGAAGGGCGTCAAGAGTAATTTTGGTGACGGCCTGGAGAGGAATTACACATGACGGCGTCAGACCCAGATCTAGGCAGTCCGAGGCACTATTTGGCGGCGAGATGACGGCGTCAGACATTTGTTCTTGACGCCGTCACCTATCAAAATCTATATATAGTTTTCTATTTTTCATTCATTAGAGAGGAACTTGTGTGGAAGAAACTAGGGTCGAACCTTGTAAACCCTAGGCCATTGTTTACAGTATATTCAAGGGTTTTCACCCCTTGAATCCTTTCATGTTCAATTAAGATAAGTCTTCTCTTAATTCAATCAATATGTCTATGTGTTGGTTGTCTATATCTTGTGCTTGTCTTGATTTCAACATGTTAGGCTAGATTTATCTTGTGTTTGCTTAGATCTAATGAAACCTAGATGTTAATTATGTGTTGATTACTTGTTTATGGTTGTATTGGATGAATGAATTCAATGTTAGGCTTAAGAAAACTGGCAGATCTCCATTGTGTAACATGCTTGAACGTCTTAAGAAACATGAACCGATGTGTACTAGGTTTTATTGGTTGTATTTAATGCATAAGCAAATTCTAGTGATCCCATGTTAGGAGCTTCTTAGCCGGCTCGACATAGGAGTGAAGTAGGCGCTTATAGGATTGGGGAAGTAAGTACGCCACCCCATGAATGGTATTAAGGAATACAATCCGTCATCCACGCAACTATAACAAGTAATTAACATGTAAAAGATGTCTAGGGAGTAGTGAAATCTAAGTAAACACAATTCTCCCACATATTGCTCACAACTTTAGGTTAATTTAGTTTATTTTCATTTTCAGTATTTTATTTTGATTGCATCTTAGTAATTGGGTTAGTTGACTAGCAACTAATTCCGCCCAACTCCTTCAAAACCCGAGATTTTTACTTGCTTTCATAAAAAATATAAAAAATACAAAAAGAATCATCCATCATCTCTAGACCTAGTTTTTAGGTTTTCTAAGCCTAGCGACACTATTCCTAGCTGAACGATCAATCCTCCGGTACTTGTCATTATACTATACTACATCGATCAGGTACACTGCCTGGTGGAGGTTGTAAGCTTCTCAAGATCCCTTGAGAGGTAAAACCTGGTGCAATTCCCACGCATCATAACGTTAGGACACTTCCCGCAAAAAATTTAAAATATCTTTACATGTTGCATTATCTTGAGTAATGAGTCAAAATGGGTTGAGATTGCTTATTAAATAGCCTAATTATATTGTTACTACCATTCTTATTTTGCAACCCTTGCTAAATCTTCTTTAGCAAATCACCCCGCGGCAACGCGCGGGTGGTCCACCTCGTTTAATAAACTAATTCGTGGGACTAGCCCGCCCGTTGGGCGGGTCTTGGAGCTAGTTTATTATATATGAAAGAAATTTAGGCTATACAAAATAGGGTAGCCTTATCCTCTTGAACATCATATCTCCCCTTATAATCGGCAAAACCCAATAATATGAGTAAAGATAAATAAATTATGACAACCAATTAGACCCTAAGCGTTAAATTAAATCAAGTCAACCTCTAAAACCTCTATTTAATCATTTTCATTTTGATATAATAAAATTACACAAGAAAAGGAAGTGGTCGTTTCTCCTCTAAGCATTATTGACACACACACACACACACACACACACACACACACACACACATACACACACACACACACATATATATATATATATATATATATATAGTTTAAGAATTAAATGAAAAGAGAAGGTACCACAAAAACAAAATGCCCTAACATCTCATATCCGATTAAAAAAACAAGTCAAGTGTGTTTGGTGAATGGTGGGGTGGGATTGGAAATCTGGGGCATTGTGTTTGGACGGTGGAGATTAATTATTAGAGTCAACTGATTTTGTTTTGATGGGATTGCCACCGTGGCAAAAGAAATACGTCATCAACTGCTGTATTTTTAGGGGAAAAACAAAGGATAATTTTATTTTATTTTATTTTATTATTTTTTTATTTTTTTTAAGAGTAAACTACAAAATCAGCCTTCGGTTTGTATTTTACATAGCATCTATATCATGTTACTCATTTTTTAATGACCGTTTAAACGTCGTTAGTAAATTAGACATGACCCGTAATTTTTGCATACCACAAGGATATGACCCGCTGGAAAAAAAAACACACGGACAATATATATGAAACCCAGTAAACGTTAAGGACCAATTAAGTAATTTACTCAATTAGTTATTTACAATTTTACTCTTACACATAAATGGTTGGAACATTTAATAATAGTATTTTATACCTTCGAATTCCAATTCTGTGAAACAAATTTTTTATGTTATTTTAATTATGTTCACTTTCGATATATTGTAGCTTAAAAATCGAGTTAGTGAGCTAGTGCTAAGTTAGTTTTACTTTAGTTTTATTATGGTAATAGTTTTTGATAAAATTCATGCTTTTTAATGGCAAGATATTGATAAAATTCATCGTTAGATAGATATTTATGTTCAAGTTTATCATAATGATTAAAGGTCAATATTTATGTTCAAGTTCAAAAGAAAAATTGTCAAAAAAATTATGACAACTTTTTAACATGTTTTTTTTTTTTTCTTTCTTTTATTTTCCATTTTTTTAATTAAATTTTTTTGACCCATTACCTGTCAAAAAATAAAATTGGTCAATTGAAAACAAGAATACGACTTGTAACTTATATACCAACAACCAAATCATAGTATTTTGAGTTAACTACATAAATAGTCCCCATCAAAAACATTTATAAAATTGAAAAAAGAAATCTTGTAAAAAAATATGCCAAGAAATTTAACAAAAATCTAGTAAAAAAATCCGCCAAAAAAGTTTTAAAATACTTTTGTCAAAAAAAAGAAAAGAAAAAAGAAAAAAAACACGTAGGGACTTAATATGTGATACCTCACAAACCACATGGACCTCACTTTTAAGGGTATTTATGTCATTTCTGCAATATAAAACGGTCAACTAACGGAAAAGTGTTCAAGGGACCAAACCCGTTATGGGTTAACACCACAGGGAGAGGATCCGGGAAAAAAAATTTAAGGACCATTTTCATTATACCGGACAAACCACATGGACGATTTAATTAATCAACTAAAAAAAGAAAGAAGAAGAATAAAAGCTTCACTTGTTTTGAGTAGTGGGCTTAATGAAGAAAAAGGTCTAATGGGTTTTATGTATTTACTAGGCCCAACTGTAATGTAATTATTAAATAATTGAATTTTGAGCCCAACAATTCCCCACTTCAAGCCCAACCCGTTCAATAACCATGGCTAAGATCTGCCCTAACTTTTTCGGAAGTTGTCTCTCCTCTCCAATCCCTAATTATTTCAATAAATTGTATTTGTTTGTGTTTTATGTGCTTATTTCATTATTAATCTGATTGCTTATATCAGTTAACTGGTTTAGAGTATCAATTGATTACAGGTTATATAATTAAGTTTAACAACCTAATTTGTTAAATAGTTTTAATCATTTGTCCAATCTTATCATCATCGACTTATTGCAGCACTCATAGGATCAGTTTAATATGCTAGTAAAGTCGAGATCAATATTATGAGTTATTTTTTTTATTTTTTATTTTTTATTAGAAGAGTATCTAATATTATGTGAAGGTTGGGTGATGGCAGAAAATGGTGCCAACTGTTGGAGCAGGGAACAGAAGGGGTACTAACTAGGTGATGGGGTGAGTAGTTGATTATGGTCAGTATTAACCGATTAGGGGGGAAATAAAATTGAACTATGAAATGATGAAAATTATCTCAAGCACCGCGGAGAGGACGAATCTGTCTTAAGGAAACTGTGGGCATCACAGGTAGGGGTGTTTGGTGAACGTTTTTGAAAAATAGTGTTTAGCTTTTACGTCATTTTATGTTTCATAATTATACTTGCAAAGTGTAGTCTTCCATATCCCTAAGTCTTCTTAAAAGTCTCCTCTAAGTATACGTAGAACATAGTTATTATCAATCAAATTGTCTTGGCCAAACGGCTAAGGAAAATGTGAATAATAGACCATAGGTTGCATAATTATTGTTATAAGTCTTCCGTGTCCCAGGTCTTCTTAAAAGTCTTCGGTGATTATAGACCATAGATGCTAAACGTGCAACTTGGGTTGCATGATTAATGTTACAATGAAATCTTACTCTTTTCTTTTGATCCCAAGTCTTCTTTAAAGTCTTCTCTAAGTATACATACAAACTAGTTATTATCAATCAAATATTGTTTTGCTCAAGATGATAAGGGATTTGTGGATGGAATTCTCTTCGCAATTTGCGTGTCGCGAACGTTAAACTTTCAATTTAGAAAATTTCATAGTCTTTTTGAGTTTGAAGCTTGTACTACAGTAGAAACTCTATAATATAATACACTTGGCACCACCAAAATTTATTAATTAAAAGAGTTATTAATTAATCGATAAATTAATAATTATTAATTTATATATTAATTAATATTTTATTAATTTATAGTAGAATACTTAGTTTACAAACACCTTTCAAGCTTCCACTTAATTATTGTATACAATGCATGTATATCAAATGAACGGCCCAATTTGAAAGAAACTTTCAATCTCCCACCTTATTATGCTTCTTGTGTTCAATGTATCACTTTATGGACATTAAAAGTATTTTCTATATAAATACAAGATCAAAATAGGTTAACACAAACAAATCATACACACAACATGGCTTCCCATCTTAAAGGTGTGAAAAAAAAAACAACAATGACAGACGAGATTCGAAGAGCATTATGCAAGGGGAAATTAGAGACGAGATTCAAGGGGAAATTGATTTCAACAAAAAACAAAAGACAATTGAGTCATTTTTCAAGAAACCTTCATAAATCATTCATGTAATATGCTATATATAAGGAATTATTAATTTATATTTTATATGGGGTATAAAGAAATTATCAAAAATGTATTATCTTATAATTTTAGCGAATTATTAATTTAGCACCCTATCCCCGAGTCGGGACCGGCAAAAAATATTATCTTAGAGAGTTTATTAAATAATCGAGTATTAATTTATCGAGTTTCTACTGTAGATATATTACTCAACAACAAAGTATAAAAAAAGGAATTTATGATTTTCTTATTAGTTATTGTTTATACTAAACTTTTCGTTATAATAACTAGTAATCTTATTTGCTAATATTGGTTCGTCCTGTATAAAAACGATGGTCTCCATAACAACAAACGCGTCCAAACTAATGCCAAATCGAATGCAAAAGCGTCCAAACTAGTGCCATTATGGTCTTATGGACCGCCTTATGCATCAAGACATAAGTGTCTTAGTTGGACTTTTCAAGGATAGTGTTATTACTAAGAGGCCTTCTTTAATTAATTCTCGCAAAAACTTTTAAGTATAATAATATTGTTATCAGTCTATAGCATTCAACTCTATAATAAAAAAGAATTAAATGACAAGTTAACTAATTTACTTATAACGAGTCATTTAGACCGGCCAGTGCGATACACCCACATTGTATATAATTGTTCATTGTGTACTGTTTGTGTAAATTTTTTAAGTACATGTAATTTAAACATGGTTTGTAATGCATGTGTAGTTAAATAGTTTAAAAGTAAGTTGAGTTACAAGTTGAGTTAAATGAAGATTAAATGCATTGACCCGTGTGATGCACGGATTTTGTTTTTCGTTTATCTCCTTTTAAAAATTTGAGATAATCGAGTTCGGTCAGATTATTTATAAAACATGCTCGCTGAGAGATCTACATGTTGTATTGACCTCTTATATTGACGCCTTGTTACTTTTTAATATGTGCAAACTTATGGATGTCTTTTTACCAAATTCTGACTTCTGATGTGAGTGGATCAAAGCAAGTTTTAAATGTCAATTTGATTTTAGTGTGTCAACATTTTATCATGAAACATTACTCAAACTTTTAATTTTGTGTTTATTATCTTTCCCTACAGCTCAGACATCATTGTTAAAAGGTCATTTATATGTTGATAGTTTTATTGTCTATCGCATAGCTTCTGGTTAACCATATAACATTAGATAATCTATCAAAACAAATAACTCTTCTTAAATAAAGATATGATGAAAAGCATTATTTATTTTACACTGATATCAAATTATCAACCACCAGTACTTGCCTTGAATTATGCTTCATGTTTAGGGAATTAACTTGGTCAGCTTATGTTAGATAAATATGAATTCGAAAAGGAGAAAATGAGCTAATAATCATATGAGGGGTAAGTGGGTATTACCTATTGTTGTTGGTAGATTGAAATCAAATGCCATTGAGGGGGTGTTGGCACCTTTTTTGGATTTAGGTGCAAGGTGAATTTATATTAAATACTCCAAATATGTACAATGCTTAGCATAATTATTCTGTTTTGGATACACCTACCCACTGGGTAGTTTACCCGGATGAAGTGGCATTCAGTCATTGGGAGAGAAAGAACAAAGCATTAATTGTGTTTTTATTCCTTTCATGCCACATATTACAAGCAATGCCACATTGTTTGCCAAATCACATGGGTAGACTACCTAGTGGGTGAATTAAGTTTTCTCCGAAGATTAAACATTGTTTGCTATGTAATGGAATGCCTTTTTATAGTTTAAAAAAAACATGTTTTCTTAGGTATCTAACCTTAAAAGGGAGTAACTGATGCAATTATGTAAAGAAAATGAAAGGATTTGTCTAGCTTTTGGCTATCACTAATAAAGGTCAAGGGTTCGATCCTCACCTCTTGTAAGGTCGGAGGTCCTTTTCTATTGTTGATAGAACCGGAAGCAGTATCTCTACCTTAGGTAGGGGTAAGGCTGTCTACGTCTCAACCTCTCCCATACATCGTGGAAGATGGTATTGAGACTCATAACCCATGAAAGACGGTATTGGGAGTTACTTTACTCTTTTTTTGAATTACTCATTACTAACTTGAAAGGAACAGAAGATGTTATAGTTAAAGATTCAAGCTTAATTTAAAATTTAACAATAAATAAGAAGGACTGAATCTTTTAGCATACGAGACATTCAGAACCGACGGGCTATCGCATTTTCTTTATGTTTATTGTTGAATGTATGCTTAATTATTGTTTAGTATGTTGTATGAAATGTTTGACTTTGTTGTATAAAAATTAAAAATGTTTGATGTTGTTTTGGTTTTGTGGTGTAATTTTATATATATGATTGAGATAGAGAGAGATATGCAGTGGGACCTACAAAAAATTGCTAAACCACAATTTTTGCAAGATTGAGAACAATGTCCGCGTATTCTTTATGTGTATTGTCGAGTGTATGCTTAATTATTGTTTAGTATGTTGTATGAAATGTTTTGACTTTCTTGTATAAAAATTATAAAATGTTTGATGTTGTTTTGGTTTTGTGGTGTTTTATTTTATAAATGGGCTTTTGGTATTAATACTTCTATCTCGGTTTGATCTTTTCACACTCTTATTTATTACCTTGCATCTTATTTATTATTGTGTTTGTGTTGTTACTTGCATTGGGCCTCTAGAGTATGCTTTATTTATGTGTAGCCTTGTAGGAGCAGTTGATATTTTTTATTTGCTTCGATATGACGTTTTTGCATAGGCGCAATGATAATAATGAGTTCATCTTCATAGCATGTGTGATGCACCGGTTTTGTTTTTAAATAAACTATTTAACTTTTGCTTATGTCTAAAATTTAAAAAAAAAATGTTATTATAATTTACAAATGGCTTCAAGCCAAAATTTTGTATTTTGTCCTTTGTATTCATTATTTAAGTTGGTATTTTTAATATGATGTATTTTGTTGTTTTAGAAAATTGTTTTAATTTTGTTGTTCAAATTGGATGTACTAAAACCTACCGTTACAAAAGAGCGTTATTATACCTTTATCGGTGACATTGTTCCTACATTACATGCAATGTACCAACGTTGTTATTCATGTAAGTGATGCAAACATATTCTTACATAGTTCACTACTAATCTTTGTCCACTTGCTCATCATAATTACCCATTACCAAATGTCTTTTAGTAGCTTACCGATGAAGCAACACTCAATATTATTCTTTGGTTCCTTGTCAATACCGTGCATATGTAAAAGTTTGTGTAATCATGTATATATAATAATGCCACACAAACTGTATAAAAATCGTTACAAACCTTTTTGGCTTCATCTCATTTTACTGTACAACTAATTTAATTGAAAATTAACATTGAAGTCTAACTAATATTAATAAATTTTATCAATAAACTCAATTCTAAATAGTTAACCAAATGAATATTAATTAACACACTATTTATAATTCCTAAAACCTTTGGACTCCACATGTAAACTATAGATACTTTCGTAGATTTTGATGTAAACACATTTTTTTGGGAAATTAATTAAATATATTAGTATAACATCTATACCTAATTTTTTCGAAGTAATAATCGGAAACACTTAGTTATGGTTCATAATAGAATGTTTAAATTATGATAAAGTTATGGAAAATATTGTTACCAAATAACCCCGATTCGAACTTTTGTGTTTGTGCATTTGATTTTGGCCAATTTATATAGGAATGCATTAGGTTAAATCATCAATTATTCTTGCAACCTTTTCAACTTCATCACTCCATAACCGACTTTTAATTCTATACTAATTACTAAATATCATGTGATCAATTCCGGCATGCCTTGCACTTCCATCTCGATGTTGTATATACTTCACACTAAATGCACCGGTTTTGTTTTTCGATAAAAGTTTTAACTTTTGCTTATGTTTAAAACTCAACTTTTTTATTTGATATTATAAATTATTAATTATTTTCAACCTTTTCAACTCCATCTCAATCCATAACCGACTTTTAATTATATACTAAATATGTGATCAATTCTGGCAACTCTTGAACTTCCATCTCGATGTTACTTAACATTAAATTATGGGAC
The DNA here is from genome assembly GCA_030686995.1 of Artemisia argyi. Lineage (NCBI taxonomy): Eukaryota > Viridiplantae > Streptophyta > Magnoliopsida > Asterales > Asteraceae > Artemisia > Artemisia argyi. The sequence goes on along the minus strand of CM060680.1, from coordinate 225,085,377 downwards.
TCCATATTGATTATCTTGATTACTCCACATTAAATTAGTGGACTCAATCTTATAGTATTATAGATAACTAATTTTCTTGTTTCCTCCCATTATATTTGGATCCAAAAAAGGTTCTTGGTGTCGCCGAAAGACATCCAATAAGGAAACAATAATCATAGTGTCTAATGCAAGATTAAGTTAGCTTGTTAAAAAAATACTTATTTAACCATTTAAATGTTGCTTTACATACATGCTCATGCACATTTTCTTGAATCAATTTGCACATGTGAGCTACATCAATAGAAAACACACATAAATTACTTGTATATGAAAATGCATGAACATAATACATATATCTATATATATATGCTTATCTATAACAATCACCTAAATATGTAAGAAACAAAGAAAATAGTTGGTATCCCAATCTTTGGTTCCATTTATCTGAGCATGCATGATTTTATGTGATTTTCATGGTACCTGCGAATGATAACTAAATTAAGAAAAAAAAAAGACCAAGTTAATTACAAATATCTGAAAGATGTGTCACTTCAACAAACATGTACGTACTAAATGTTGCAAAAGAGAATTTACAGACCGCTAACAACAATTAAAGATCTAAAAGATGTGTGAATCATCTTCAAATGTACATACTAAATGTGATTTTGGTCGGTTTATATAGGCATGAATTAGGTTAAATTATTAATTATTTGCAACCTTTTTAACTCCATCTCAATCCATAACAGACTTTTAATTCTATACTAAATATGTGATCAATTCTGGCAACCATTGCACTTCCATCTCGATGTTACTTCACATTAAATTATGGGACTCCATCTTGAGTATCTTGATTAGTTTGTATCTAAGTGTTTATCGCGTAATGTTTGTATAAATTACCGAAGATATAACAATCTATAACTAAGGCTCCCGCAGGAGATATTGGTTATTTGTTGAAATGAATTTGTTTAGGTTTACGTAAATGTAATCATTTTGTTGAGTTTATACTTTATTTATTATTATTATTAATTTTTTTTAGATTTTTTAGACTCGTGCGTTGCACCGATTTGTTATTATAATTTACAAATGGGTTAGATCAATAATTGTGTATTGTTTCCTTTATATTCATTATTTAAGGCGGTATTTAGTTGTGTTTATTTTTGATTAAGGGTTTTAAACTTCTTTAATAGTAAAGAATGCAATTAAACCAAGAATATGGTCGATAACAAATAAAAGAGAAGTAAAGAATGAAATTGTAATTATTCAAAAATAAAAACCATCAATATAAAAAATGATTCTTTAGTTTAACTACAAAAACTCATGTGATCATCATATATTATGCAACATATCTTCATTATTCAAAAATAAAAACCATCAATATAAAAAATGATTCTTTAGTTTAACTATAAAAACTCATATCATCATATATTATGCAACATATCTTCATTGTGATTTTATAAATCAATACAGTGAACACTCAAAGTCATTAAGAATTTATGAGTATCATTCTCATTTGTAAACTCAATATATATTTAATAGTATCTCTAAAAACATCCATCCAAACCAACCGATGAGTCCTCATTTGGGATCGGTTTTTTCTACGTTCAAATCTTTCTTTCTATGATGTTCTTTGTAGCCCGTCTTGAACGACCTTTTTGACCATTCGTTGTAGTCCTTTTTGAACGACCTTCTTGACCAACTCGTAGTGCCCTATGTATCTTTATCATCTTTAATGTATTATTCCTTGTGATAGGGGAAAAATAAGAGATTACTTGAGAAAAATAATAGCAAATATACATGCATTTATGTATATCTCAAATTTTGGCTCGTCAACCCGTGGAACCATTTGTAAAATCCAGTAAAATATAAAAACGTATAGGAAGGTGCATACCAAAGCATGAGTAACGTGAGAATGCATGCTAAAAACTGAACCTGCTTCTGTTTTGTGTATAAGATTAATTGTATTCACATTGCAGTTGTTTTGAACTTTGGGATTTCAAGATTTTTTGTATTATTCTTATATAAAATATATATAAAATTTGCGGATGAGACTGTGAAAAGAAAGAGTATAGATACATCACCTCTTCTCTTCTCTTGTAACATTAGTAAGGGAATCATGTTGTATGTATTACCTGCACACGAAAAAAAAAATCAAGAAACAATAAATTACAAAATAAAGTAGGAGGAATGAAGATTCGAACTTTTGTGTTTGTGCATGTGATTTTGGCCGGTTTATATAGGCATGGAGTAGGATAAATCATTAATTATTCTTGCAACCTTTTCAACTTCTTCTCAATCCATAACCGAATTTTAATTCTATACTAAATACCATGTGATCAATTCCGGCAACCCTTGCACTTTCATCTCCTCCATTAAGCAAACATGAATGTAACGACATGAATCTTTGCATGCTCGCAATTACTCAAGTCGAACAATTAAGGCTCCAATTACACATGAAACTCTATTTTCTGCATTAAATTCTGAGCATTAGCTTGTTGTACTCTACGCAATCTTGGTGACTCCACATTCAATTAAAGGGTCTCTTCATATGCAGGTATGCAGGTAGCCATTAACCAACATTAAGGAGGTTTGTAACCCACGGGTCTCTTCATATGATGCTACTAATTATTATAAGAAAATAAAGCCAACAAAGACTTGAAATTAAATCATGAAGAGCATTAGGTTGTTGTACTCTATGCAATCTTTACGCCTCCACAATAAATTAGTGGGGTTAATCTTATAGTATAATAGATTTGAGTGGTAATCATTAGTCTTTGTAATTGCACTTTGTTTGTATTCATTTTAGTTCTAATTGCAAAACCCTTCAAATGGTTTGCATTTCCAAATTTAATAACTCTATGTCTCTTAGTATACGTATGATTAATGATCACACATGAATGTTGTAAACATCCATTAAGAAAGAGGATTGTAACCACAGGCCCCTTCATATGCAGGTACTTAATCCAGAAGAAAAATAAAGGACCAAAAATAGATTTTAAAGCATGAAACTCTATTTTCTGCATTTAATTCTGAGCATTAGCTTGTTGTACTCTATGCAATCTTGGTGACTCCACATTCAATTAGAGGACTCAATCTTATAGTATTATAGATATATAGATAATTATATGAAATAAAATAAAAATAAAAATAATAATATTAATCGGTGACCATTTACTCCATAGAATCCAAGTCAATAGGGCGTGTTAATTAAGTATTGGCTAAACGGGAAAATGACAAAATGCTATCATCTGACAACCATTTTACAACTATCATATTTTGCGGACTTTTCAAAATACTAAATTCTCAATTTCTCACACCCCATGTGAGATTTTCAAAATTTTGTTAGACATTGAATAAACCTGTACTAACGGTCGACTTTTTTTGACTGGTATCAACGGTCGGCTAAGTCGACTGATAACAAAACAGTACCAGCAGTCGACTTTAGGACTAGTACCAACGGTCAATTTTAGTCGACCGGTAACAAAGCCGTATGAACAATCAACTAACAAACAAACAATAAACCGGATAAACCAAAGTATTCGTACCAAACTGGATAAACTAAAGTATCCATACCAAATCGGATAAATTAAAGTATCCGCACCAAACCGGATAAACCAAGTATCCTTACAATAAAAAAACAAGATTTTTTTTTCGAACATTAGAACCCCGTAAATAGTTAGGGTTTATATGTGGAATATTTGAAGACAATTGACGCCATGCAAGTGACCTTAAGGGTATTTGTTTATTGATAAATGCATGAGTTAATGACGTGAAGGGTTTGTATGTGGAATATTTGAAGACAATTTATAAATGCATGAGTTTATGACGTGAAGGGTTTTTGCTTATTAATTAACGAATGAGAATTGTAGTAATGAAAAATGAGAATGACGGCAAAGGTTATTAGGTTTCGATGTAAACTGACAGCAGTTTGTTGTGTTTTTGTGATTCAGGTTTGACGGGTGGCTTTGGGGAGGCGACTCATTATAGCCAACTAGGTCTGAGGATTAGACGTGTTCTGATACCATATTAGACATTGAATAAACCTGTAATCTCATCTTTATTAATCATATTTATAGAGTACATATGAGACGCAATATTAAAACCCTAATGGACCCTAACCCACACACGGACTTGAGCCAACTATCTATTGACTAATAAATTTTACGTGACTTTATTAGCCAAAGATTAAGCAAAACTGTTGAACTCCTAGCGACACTTTCTTTGGTTTTTACTGACTCTTATCCAAACATGCTAAGTGAAATAAGCGTTGCTACAGGTAAAAAAACTTCACACCAAATATTAGAAAACTCTCTTGAAACCTTAATCGCTCGCACCAAAATATTAAAAACTCGCAAATACCAAAATAGTCATATATTACATATGAATATCGAATGAGCAAATAATTATTTTAGGCTATCAAAGTCTTGATGGGATTTTAGACTAGTTCAAATATTTTTATGACTCTTTATGTTTAATTGGTCAAAGTCGCCGGCAAGTCACTCGAATGTTATTTTCAAAATTCATAATTACATGAAGTTGGGTAGAGTATAGCGTCATAATGTTTTTGTTCAACTTACAATACTTTATTTTATTTTTTTAATTCCAGTAAGGTGGCTTAACTAACATTAATAAGAAAATTGTACTTTGTAATAAAACTAACCATACTAATTCTTAATATTATAATATCTTTTCCATTTTTTTTATTAATCACCTAAAAAGAAAATAGTACTTCGTCACACACACACACACACAAAAGAAAAAAAAAAGGGAGAAAAAGAAGCAAGAATCTATCTATTGGAAAATTGATTTTAGCACATCATTTTGTGAAAACAAATTTGGAAATTTTTAATTGACATAACATTTGTTGGGTAAATAACAAACTATGCCTCATTTTGTTTTAATTTAATTGTCACTTTTATAGTAAAATGTAAAATTTTAATTGACATAGCATTCTTGTGTAAATAACAAACTATACCTCATTTTGTATTAATCTGATAACAAACTATACCTCATTTTGTATTAATCGGATTATCACCTTTATTGTAAACTCTTTCTCACTCTTTTAACTATAAAACGGATGAGGGATGGACCTATTTGATTCAGATGTTTGCGACCTCACCTGTTTAATTCTGGATTGTTTTCGACCCTTCCCTGGCCACCTCCAAATGTACATTTTAGCAAGATGTGAACACTTGACTTCTTATGAGAAAACCAAAAAAACCTACCGCTAGGCCATTTGATGGTGGTTACTTCACTATCTCTTCTCTTAGTTTAATAGCATAATATTTTTCTTAATCATATACTATTCAAATTTGTGACTTTTCCTTTCTTTTCATATTTTTATTTGTATCATTTTTTTTTTGTTTGATTTAGTCTTAAATTTAAGCCCTTTTTTTTAAAGTAAAAATGAATATGACATCAAGTTAGATAATATTTAGTTTGCAGTATGTGTGTGTTTATTTAGGCAAAACAAGTCTTTTGAGGTCTTGCCTTGGCATGTGTCATATATGCTTGGCAGCTTGGGCGTGGTTTAATTAATTAAAAAAAAAATTATAACACCAAACCGATGACATAGAATGTTAATGATTTTTTTTTTCTTTTTTTTAACCTTTACGTTTTAAGGGCTAGGAATTGATTCTAGTTATGTTAGTTTGAAGAGATAGAGTGTGAGTGTGTATAGTTTAGGTTACTGTAAAATATGGGTAAAGAAGAAATTATAATAAATGAAAGGTTTGTGATTGGTTAGTTGTTTTAGTCTTAAAGTTGAATTAGACTCGCAACTTAAATAATTTTTCATGTGGTATAAAGAGGTGTGAAAATTTTTACATGCATAACAAATTCTCTAAAGATATTTTACTAGTGAAACCCTTTATCAAAAAGATTCATTAAAGATTAAATAGACAAATCGCGTTGATTCATTTTTTTATCAAATTAAAAAAAATTCACTTTCATCATTTTTTTAAATTAAATATCTCACAAACCGTTAATCATTACACGAAACGAATCACATGATCACGACGGGAATTAAAATGTGATTTTTGAAATCACACGTGACTTTTAAAATAGCAAATCACAAGTGATTTCACAAATCACATTTGATTTTTCAAAGCAAAAATTTCAACACCAGAATGATTTCACAAATCACATTGTTTTAGTGATTTAAGAGACAACGTCTAAATTTTAGCTATAATTGGATGCCAAATATGTGTTATTTCTTAAAAAATAGAATAACACAATATTGACAGAGGCTTTATTAGTTTTCTTCTACGTCTTACGGATGGGTGACTTTTTTTTTTTTTTTTTTTTTTTTTTTTTTTTTTTTGAAAAACAAGTAAAGGAAAATTTAAAGATCGTTTCATGCTTAGGATAGTAGCATTGTCTTTTCTCTCCTCTTTGGCTAAGAAGAGGAAGAAAGCAATAAATTACAACATTAGAACTTCATTTTACAGCAACTTTGACACTGGTCTATGAAGCCCAACATGAGAAACTGAAGATAAAACCGAAGTCACTAAAGCACGACACAAAATTAGATATTCTGGTGTATTTTTCTAAAACTGATTGTTGTAAAATTCAATTCAATTGAATTCAATACATACACGTTACGATTTACATAGCTAATACGGCCTTAATTGTTAATAAGGACATAAATGTATCATAGGGAAATTGTCAAACGACATAGATTTATTATGGAAAAATGGATGAAACATACCGGATATATAGAAACCATGAAGATGTAAAGTCACCAATATAAGTATTTGGAACATGTAGTTCACAATTACTTTTTATTCACAAAGTCACATCTTGTTTCAACTAGATGAATCACACTGGACTAAAAACACAACTTACTTTTGATTAGTGCGACGAGAGCTATAGATTAACCATAGTGTATTGACGAGGTCTAAGTTTGTAATCTCTTGTAGTGAAAAAGGCTTCGCTTTGAAAACTTTCTAAAGGAACTCACCGTTTAACATTTGAGATGAGTTTTCTAGGAACAGACTTTCGGTTTGGTTAACATAGATTACAGATTTTCTGGTAACTATAAACAAGGATAATGAAATCATAATACTTCGCAATTCGATCATAAATATTATCACAACGCAACGACTGATCTGTCATGTGTATCGAATTTACATTAGGTTCGTAATAAAATCACATTTTATCACATTCATAGTTTTTGCTTTGAAATGATATTTGAGATAAAAAAAAGTTAGATTTAGTAACTTATGGTAGTTGCAAAAGCAACAAATGTAGCTTCAGTTAGGCGTCACATATTGAACACACCAAACATATGTATTAAATATATTAAAGTACACAATGATTAGGGAAATCTTGAATATATAAAAAAAAAAAGTCATAGTTTTAACAATATGTCACAAAGTTGAGTCAAACCGGAAACAAGTGTCAGCTTCAGTATCATAAATGCAAATTTTCTATAGATATAGGTATACATATTTAAGAATTAAAATGAAAGGCAAAAAATAACAAAGGAATAAAAATAAGTGTTTTATAATGTAGTATAGACTAGGTATGTCCACGGCCATGCTTAAGAACGGCCGACAAACGTCTAATAATCTTTTAATTATGGTCTTACATATGTAGGAGAAAAGGATTATACGCGTTGCGTATGTTTGACCTTGCTATCATGTCTCATTATCCTTAGATTTTAGTTCATGCATCTCCATAAAATTGTCACCGTCTGATTTGAGGAGTAAATAAATTTTCTTTCTTAACAAAACAATGTTCACATACTTGGTTCTCTTTTAAACAAGAACATGTTTGGATAGTTGTGTACGTATCTTTTCTATAAGTATGAGGATTGTTTTAGGTTGAAGCAACACTTTTTGCATATTAAAAGAAAAGTGAGCTTTTTAACTTGTATTAAATTTGTTAACAACTTGCTTAAATATAATTATTTTTTCCAATCAACAATAAGACATGTGTCAACAAATTAAGTAATGATGCACGAAGATTAACATTTATATCCATAGCATATGTTTATACTCCATTCTATTTTGCGAAAGACACGGTCATAGTAAAATAACTACCAAGTGCATCTATATGGTCAAATAGACAGTGTATATTATTTTAATTAATTCCCTCATTTCAAAATCTTTAAACCCCTTTTCATTTTCTATAATATGCTAGAGCCAAATTGCTCCTCTAACTTTTCTGAAACAGGGTGAGCCAATCATATAATTTCTGTTGGGCCATACTTGTCCCTCAACAAAATATTCACAATATATTTGAGTGTCATGCCTACACAATCTTCACAATCTATCATGTCATATATTTTCAATTAGGCCATACTTGTATCTCAACAAAGAAATGGAGCAAATAGTGTTTGGTCTATTTACTTTGTGTTTGGTTTTTATTACTGTAACGTTAGTTGGCCTTTTGAAAAAGAAAACTCATATACAGTATGACTGTACGAGAGTACTATTTGATTTATATATATATAAATCTTTATACGATTATGATGTTAGTGTAAATCTTTATAAGATTATATGTTGTCATTAAAACTGGTCAATGGCTTATAATGATGACCTGAAATTTATATTTATTGACCAAAATACAACACATATATAGTTATACCACATATCAATCCAAGTATACCATCCAAACCACATTTATAATCCGTTTGTTGGACACATCTATAATAGCTCTAACTGTTTTTTCATATTCCAAAGCTATCATTAAAATAGATGATCAAGATACGAAACACAACCTCCAATAATTAACAACTATGCAAATATACCCTAGAAAACGACAATACACAAGAACTGTGAGCGAATGATATATCTAGAGCAACTACAAAATGAATTTTAGTTTACCAAAGATGTAATTCACATATGTAAGTTTTAAGACTTGTTCAACTTTTTTCTTTTCTTTTTTCTATCTCTTATATATGTACCTTATGTTGTAAGTACACATTAGATTTTATATACTTCATTATGTTTTTTTTCATCTTCATAATGTTGTACTGCTAGTAGTTGTACCATAAAGATCGGGACAAAAAAGAGTATCTAAACAATGGAATGGTTCATGAAGATATTCTTGAAGGCCATGATGGATTGGTGCTGTAATACTAGAAGGATTTTAAATTCTCATTCTAATTCGTTTGTGTTTAAGTTGAAGTTAGATTTTTTTTTTTTTTTTTTTTTTTTTTTTTTTTTTTTTTTTTTTAAGGTTGTTGAGAGTAAGAATTAGACAAATCTAACGAGTGTCAATGCCGTGGCAACTAAAAAAGTTGTTACTATTGTATTTATACATTTTATACAAAAACATGAACACAAACCCCTTTTTTCCTGTCCCCTACATTACTCTTAAAATCCAAAAATGGTAAAATTCAATTAAAAAAGACATGCTTTTACGCATGGCGGACAAAAAACAAAACAACTTTTGTTTTAATAAGCGAGAGTTAATTCATACATTGAAAGAGCTGCTTTTATTTTCTCTAATACTTCTAAAATAGAAGTTCTATACCAAAATGCATGATTGAATGTTTACACTTTACACGTTGCATCCAAAAAGTAGTGAGGTACAACCAAAAGGAAGGTGTCAAGTTGCTTACATCTTGGACCATTATCCCTTCAATTATAGGTAGTCTAGTCTTCCCACCCTCAAGATTTTTTCAAGTCTTTTATAATATGATTAAAGTTAGGGTTTATAAATACGTCCTTGGCTCACAAGCAAAGTATTAAAAAGTATAAAAAAATATACTTTTTGTCCCTCAGTTTACAGCTATAATACAGTTCTTATCAGTTTTTCTCCATATCTTTTGTCAGTTTAATATTTTTGACATGTTAAACTTTATATTTTTTATGCCGTACTTTTCGTTTAACAATTTTATAACATAAACAAAATTATAAAACTAAAAATAAAAATAAAATAAAATAAAAACCGAAAAAATTAGGAGAGGTGACTTGTAGAAATAGGATGTCTTAATAACCTACCCCTTAAAGTTATAATGCCACGATTGGTTAATATGAATCAAATTGTCTTGCTCAAGGCGAGGATAAAAAGCCAATACTTATTCATATGAATTTAAGTTAATTTCTAAAAATGAAGTGACTTCAAACAATAATTTGCTTATTTTCCTCTCGTATTTCTTTTCAGCTCATATGTGATTATACATAGAAGGTTGTTATACTCGATCAAATCGTCTTGGTCAAGCTGTAAAGTAATTTGTGGATGTCATATCAGCATCTAGAGTTCGAAACAAAATATAATGAATGAATATATGATAGTTCTAGTTATTGTTTATGCTAAAACTTTCAGTACTATTCTAATTTATTCAGTTTAGTAGTTACTATTAATATAAATATATACATATAAACGATCGTAGACTTATCTTTATCACCAATAATTGCTATATAAACTTTGACTAGTTACAGTAACATGATAAGAAATTTGTGGAACCCATTCATTTCACCAGTTGCATGTCACAAACTCTTACACTAACATGCAAAAACTAAGGATAAAAAGCCAATACTTGCTCTCACAATTTTAAATAAATTTCCCAAAAATGAAGTCACCACAAGCAATAATTCACTTATCATCTTCCTCTCTTATTTCCTGTCTCTTTTATGGTCTCGTGATAACATGTCTCACTTCCGCTACCGTCTCAGCTTCATATGGTGGTAATGAGACTGATTATCACGCATTGTTGTCATTCAAGTCAAAGATCACCCATGATCCATACAATGTTCTAACCTCGTGGAACCATTCCTTTCATTTCTGTGACTGGAGTGGTATTTCATGTGGAAAGCGGCACAAACGAGTGACTGTCTTATGGCTGGATTTGCAAGGCTTAGAAGGCTCGTTGTCTCCTCATGTAGGAAACCTCAGCTTCCTCCGTATGCTTTATCTCTCTAACAACAGCTTTCAGGGAACCATTCCTCATGAACTTGGTCGACTATCCAGGTTACATCATCTTTATCTTGATGAAAACAAGTTCAGTGGAGTCATTCCAACAAACTTGTCTGGTTGTTCTATCCTTGAACACCTTCGGCTTGGTCTAAATAAACTAGTTGGAAGCATATCCAAGGAGATTAATTTACTCTCGAAACTTGTACGTCTTTCAATTCACTACAATAATTTAACAGGTGGAATCCCATCTTTCTTGGGGAATATTACATCAATGGAAATGTTCTCTGCTGCAGGGAACCCGCTGGGTGGGAGCATTCCAGATACCTTAGGTCATTGGAAAAGCTTGACGGGATTTTACTCTGGTGAGTGCAACTTATATGGAAGCATCCCTCATTCCCTTTTCAACCTCTCACTCCTAGTTAATTTTTCCTTATCAGAAAATCACCTCACTGGTAGTCTTCCTTCACAAATTGGTAATCAGCTCCCAAATCTTGAGAGGCTTCAGTTAAGAGATAACGAACTGACAGGAGTTCTTCCACCTTCTCTTTCTAATTGCTCTAAATTAGTAATGCTTGAAATGAGTAACAACAGTTTTAGTGGGAAGTTGACTATTGACTTTTCCAAACTAAGATATATTAGTTCAATTAGATTACAGTATAACAGCTTCCATGGAGGCAGAGAAGCTGATGACATGAAGTTTATGGATTCTTTGAAAAACTGCACCAAGTATAGGTAATCTTTCTCATCAACTCACCTTTCTAAGTTTAGGAGACAATCACTTATTTGGAAGCCTCCCATCAAGTATAGGTAGTCTAGTTGGTTTGACCAATTTATATTTAGCAGATAATCGATTCAAAGGAAAGATTCCCAGTACCATTGGAAAACTTAAAAAGCTACAGTATCTTAGTCTAGATAGCAACCAATTTTCAGGGCCTATCCCTGATGCCATTGGGAATTTATCATTGTTGAATGAACTTTATTTATTTTCCAACAAATTAGAAGGCCATATTCCATCAAGCCTTGGTAAGTGTAAAGAACTTATTGCTTTAAGCCTTGCACACAATAGACTTACTGGTAAAATACCCAAGCAACTTCTTCAAATTCCATCACTAACTATTGGTTTAGATCTTTCATACAACAGCCTGTCTGGTTCCATTCCACCAGAGATTAAAGATCTCAGGATGTCGAGCGGTCTTTATTTATCTTATAATAAATTATCAGGTACCATTACTAGTAGCCTTAGTGAGTGTATTAGCCTTACACAGTTAAACCTACGAGGTAACAGATTTCAAGGCGTAATACCATCTTCATTCAGTTCCTTGGGAGGATTGGAGGTACTAGACATGTCTCAAAATAATTTATCAGGTAAAATTCCTCAATTCTTAGGCAAATGGAAATCCTTAGAGTATTTGAACCTATCCTTTAATGATTTTGACGGTGAAGTACCGGTTGATGGAGTGTTTGCCAATGCTAGTTTATTTTCGGTTTTGGGGAATGATAAGCTTTGTGGTGGTTTGGTTAAACTTGAGTTACCCAAATGCAAGGAGACGGGTAGTAAGAAAAAAAGGTTTCCTTTCTTCATATTTGTCATTGTGATCGCACCGACGTTGCTCATCGTATTATGTTGTGTGTATCTTTTGTGTCAGAAGAAACGGAATACTCAACAATCTCAGTCATCAGGGAGTGAACGGTTCATGAAAGTTTCATATGGTCAACTTCTCAAGGCTACTGATGGCTTCTCTACAGCAAATTTGATTGGCGAGGGTGGGCACAGCTCTGTTTATAAGGGAATCCTCGATTCTATTGATGATAAATCTGTTGCAGTTAAAGTTCTACATCTTCAAAGTCGAGGAGCGCACAAAAGCTTTATAGCAGAATGTGAAGCATGGCGTAATATTAGACACCGTAATCTGTTGAAGATAATAACTTCATGTTCGAGTACTGATTTCCATGGCGATGATTTTAAAGCGCTAGTTTACGAGTTTATGCCCAATGGAAGTGTACATGATTGGCTTCATTCAAGTGCATATACATCGAAACTAAACCTTCTTCAAAGAATAAATATTCTTAGAGATGTTGCCACTGCACTCGATTATCTTCACAATCGCTGCCAAACAACGATTGTTCACGGTGACTTGAAGCCAAGTAACATTCTACTTAATGATGATATGGTGGCTCATGTTGGAGACTTTGGTTTAGCTCGAGTACTTGATACAGACTTAAACCAAAGCAGCTCATCCGGGGTTAAAGGAACAATTGGTTATGCACCTCCAGGTAATTCTACTTTTATTCCATGATGCTTATATTTATTTCCAGGTTAAAGTTTGTAAATTAATTAATTGTTATTCAAATGTAGAGTATGGTATAGGGAGCGAGATGACAAGTTATGGGGACGTCTACAGTTTTGGAATATTATTACTAGAGGTGATGACTGGGAAAAAGCCGACAGACGGCATGTTTAACGATGGTCTTAGCCTTCATAAATTTGCTTACATGGCATTACCAGATCAAGTAATCGATGTTATTTATAATGATGCAATTGTGTTGCAAAGTACGGAAGCGAATGCAAAGAAAGTGGAAGAATGTTTGGCTGCAACTATCAAGATTGGAGTATCGTATTCTGTGGATTCCCCATCAGAACGGATGAAAATAGAAATTGTTGTCAATGAATGGCAGCGTATTCTGGATGTGCTTCAAAATATATAAGGTACTCTCTTCTCCCTATTTGTAAAATCTGATTTTACATGAGTTTCTTAACAAATCATGACTAACTTAGTTTTATTTTTGAAGGATTTCAGGTCAAATACCAAGTTTTCTTAGTGAGATTTGAAAGTAACTGCAGCAAGGAGCAGTGCATGTCATAATTATATAAATGTTACTTTGTCAAATATGTTTGTAAATGTGTTTTAGTTTTCTTGTTGCCTAAGTACCGTAAGAGATGTAAGAGTGCATTTACACTCCTAATGACTTATCATATGTATCAAATATGTTTATGATTAAGTGTTTCGAGGAGAGTTTGATTCAATTTCATAAAAAGTTATATCACTGGATGAAAACTAAGCAAAAGAGTTGGGATAACCATTGGCAGGACATACTATAATCTTCATTTTTTTGATATTTTTCTAAGTCATTTGTCAAATATGTATAAGTTATAAAGTTGTAATAAAAACTAAAACAAAAGTAAAAGTATGTTGTAAAAGTTAAGTAAAAAAAACAATAGTGGCGAAATATCATAAATTTTATAAAAGTTGTAAAAATGTTATGTATTTTCAGGTTTTCGGTTCTCACGAGCAAGTAACTGAGTGGGTGCAAAATATAGCTCGGGAGCTCGATTTTGTAATTGTTAAAAATAGAACCAAATCAGAAGATGGTCAGATGAAGGAAATCAATTATAGGTGTACAAAGGGTGGGAAGTATGAACCTCAAGGTAGTGGAAAACGGAAAACCAAAACATGTAAAACCAATTGTCCATTCAGATTAGTCTTGAAATATCATCGAACAAAAAATTATTGGATTTTGAGGGTGAAGGATGATACGCATAATCATGATATGCTAGAGTCGTTGCATGGTGTGGCATATGCAATGCGATTAAAGGATGATGAGTTGGGTTTGGTCAAAGAATTGACAGATTATAACGTACGACCACTTAATATACTTTCGATAATACAGGGTCGTAATCCGGATAACGTGTCTAGCGTTAGAACTATATATAACGCACAAAATAAGATCCGGAGAGCCATAGTAGGTGATAGAACTCCAATTCAAATCCTTTACTCGCATTTGAGGGATTCAGGGTATACCCGAGGGTAAATGAGCATACCAACGAGCTTGAGGAGCTATTTTTTGTGCACCCCACGTCGTATGCTCTATGGTGTACTGTAACAACCGTGGTTTTAGCAGGTCAGTTTGACTGATAGTCTTGACTCGGTTGACGTTTGTTTGGTGTGTCCTAGGTGTTTGAAGTGATATAAGTGTGATATAGGTGAGTTTTAGCACTAAATCCCTTTGCGTAAATGGTTTTATTGTGATTTGAAAATTTGGAATTTGAGAAAGTTCATTTTGATCACCTTTGTGGTATAAAAATGACTTGTGTAATTTTTGGTGTTTTTGTGTTTTTGCGTAACGAGGCTTCGTTCAAGTAATTGAGCGTTAGTAAGTTACGTGGGATTTGTTTTTATGAGTTATATTTCAAAAAGAGTGTGAAATTCTATTTTTGGAAACTTTATTTTGAAAATGATTATTTTCCGGTTTGTCGTAAAAACTGAGGTTTATTGCTAAGACGTTAGGTTTTGTTTTGAGAGTTTATAAAATATGAAAAGTATGAGGTTTTGAGTGTAATAAATTAATTTAATAAAAAAAATAAAAATAAATAAATATATATGTATATGAAAATCGGTTGGAGGAGGATAAGGGGAAAAAGGAAACCCAATTGTAGCCCAATTACAACTCTAAGTTAGGTAATTATCTACTAAATAATTATAAATACAAAAACAAAGTTCCCAAAACCCTTTTTCCTGCAATTTGAAGTCGACCACAAGGAGAACATGAAGAAAAATTAGGGTTTTTATTATTAAAGCTAAAATCAAGATCAAGGTATATTTTCGATACTAAGTTTCATTCAATTAATTAGTTATTGATCTAATTCATGTAATATAAAGTATGATGGATTAGGGTTTGTGTTAACTTCTGTAAATTAATGTTATTAAACATGTTGGGATCAATTAATGATTATATTATGATGATTGGTGAAGAGAATTGAGCGTAAAACATACTAGTTATTGAGTTAGGGTTTAGACAGATTTGTAAGGCTGTAAATATGTGAGTGTAAATAACAGATGGTGATGAGTTAGGTCACGAATTTTAGGTCTAAATTGAATTATAATGAAAGAGCTTTCCAAAAAGTCCAGCCACGATCGATTTTGAGGTCGGGAAGTCGGACTTTTGATTTTTTTTGTTTTTTGTTAAGGTGTCAAAGCTGTCAAACCGGGACAGATTTTGGGTAAAAGTTTGAGGGTGTCATGAGTATTTGTGTGTGTTATTGGTCCATGGCCTTCTGGGATTAGCTTGTATGCTTATGAGAGACCATGGTAAATTTTTGGTGTGAGTTGTTGAGCTTTATTTGTCATGATTTCATGTGGGTGAATGTACCCAAAAATTATGCATTTTCTGATTATAAGAGTGCAAGGGATTTAGTGAGGGTTAGGTTATGGTGGTGGTTAGTATGGTGTCTAAGTGATCCATGGTGGGTCATATAAGTCTTAGACATCCATCATATGTGTATTACATGGGTTGTAGCTTTTAGCTTGACCTTGTGTAATGTGGATTTATTTTTGTGTGATATAGATTGTGATTTGTTTTGTGGAAGTTGCAAGGTTTGAGGTGAGTTCATAGTCCCATATTTTTACTTTGTTTTAAACTTGGGATGGGAATGATGCTTGTCTTAAATGATTTGATTTACTGTGATTATGTGTGTGGTGTTAAAGAGCTTGGACCTATAATATTATCGTATGTATGCTATGTGTGATTATTTGCTTGTGTGGATATATATATATATATATATATATATATATATATATATATATATATATATATATATATATATATATATATGTGTGTGTGTGATCCAATTAGGAGGATGCTTATCCTGTTGTTCGCGCATATGACCTAATTGATGTTTGATATGTTTAATGGATCCAATTAGGAGGATGTTTATCATGTTGCTCGCGCATGCAACCTAATTGATGTTTAATGGGGTCGGGGGACACGAGCCGTCCTAATGTAATTATTGTGGGGTCGGAGGACACGAGCCGTCCTATTGGTTGCCTTATGTGTGTTGTTGCCTTTGTGTGTGAATATTAACTTGCAAATGCATGTAGCTATATGATAACTATAATTATTTGTCCAACTATGTTTTATAACCACAGTGAACTGGTTGCCTTGTGAGTGTATATGTGTCTAAACCTATGAATCTCACCAACATTATGTTGACGTTTTAAGCATCATTTTCAGGTGAGCTTTCTAAGGATAAGATAGAAGGATGTGGATAGACGAGACCTTAGTTGCATTGGAAGTGGTTTATCATCTATGTTTGGGTTTATGTTTTGTTTTGGTTATTTTATTTTGGGGTATTGTTACAATACTTTGTGTTTGTACATTGCTCTATTTATGTGCATGTAGTTGTTCTCTATGTAGACACCAAGTGTTGTGATGATATCCATGAAGTTACACCCGCGCGTTTCCGCCGTGGCGGGGTGTGACAGATTGGTATCAGAGCCTTGGTTATAGAGAAGTAGGTGGTTGAACCTAGACTATAACCTAGGAGCCCTTCATATAGTTGCATTTAGGATCTATATGTAAGTATAGTATTTTATATGTCTATTTTCCTATATTTATGAGATGTTTTAATGAGTTTCGGACGTCTATTTTATCCCTTATACGTAGTATTGTATATATCGACTTTATTATATCGTCTTCCGAAAGTAAGATGCTTCGTTGGACTACCGTTGTTGCTATCGGATGCGAGAGAAGTGGTAGGATGAAGTGGACTAACCGCAGAATCCGAGTTCCTGATAGCATGTATCCATGTTTGGACAAGGAGAGGATGTTTATAGAATACGTTGGTAGAGAAGAAGTGGAGAGGTTTGGAACCACGGTGACTTCTGGAGATGGAGCCATTACCAAATACCCTTGGTAGTGTCCTCACTTCACATAGGAAGGAGATGTGGTTTAGTCTAAACCTCATGATTTATATGCGCTTGTGAATCATGTGGAATTGGAAGAAAAGAATAGAGATGGTTTTGCATGTTGTCGACTACCTCAACATGTAGGAAACATGAATGGGTGGTTGAGTAAAGATGAAAGGGAGTTAGGATGGAATGGTGTGGATTCGGATCTAGAGTCCATAGTGAGTAGTAAGTTGAATAGATCTGAGTGGGGAGATAAGTGCGAGAGTGGAGTTGAGCCATTATGCGACGTCTTTTTGTTTTGTGTTATGTTTTGAAATTTGTATATTGTCTTTTGCCGTCTGGAGCCATGTTGGAGCGTGATTACTCTTGGATATTGGATCGACCTTATCTAAGTAATTTTGATTATAGAGTTTACGTGATCGTTGGAATTGTTCCATGCGAGATGATTGTTTGCGACGTCTTTTGTTTTTGTTTGCATGTTTGTTTGCATGATATGTTGTCATAGGAGGGAGTACACTTATGAAAGAGGGCATAGATAATTATGGTGGCCAACATAATTATACATGCGTCACGACACGAGTGGACTTGCAAGTATGATAGCATGGATTGCATGGTGTATTAGGTGCTATGTGGTATATGTGCGTTATCATTGAGATGTGTGGTTTTGGAAGTAAGTATGCGTGTGGAATAGGCTTATAACTATGGTCGCGAACATAATTATAAGGGTATCACACACGTGGACTTGTGACCATTATTGCATTGATTGATGTTTGTTGTTATATGTTGTGGTAGATGGTATGTGATCTCATGTTGGTGATGGCTGTATGGTTAAAGAAGTATTCTTTTAACCATTCGGGCAGTCGTTATACGTTGGGGTGTGTAGGTGGTAAGATTCCATCCTACCTATCATATATTGATACCTCAATTATCGGTGGGTATTTATGTTGTGGTATTTAAGTTGATTCATTTGCTAGACACTCCGTTTGTATACCTAATTATTTGGTTGGCATTCCTATTCATACCATGATGGTACAGATGCCATATTCTTTCTATTTGACATCGTGATAGGTGTTGGGTAATCGAATTCGTTTTGTTGGATACTGGTTCGTTTCTTTGGTTATTCCTTGCATTCATTCTGCGAATGAATATTATATTGTTCTTCGAGTATTGTTGGTTCGTGACGAGTTGGTGTGGATATTTGATTCCTCATTTACACACACCAATTGAATTTCGTGACATGTTTTGTGACTTGTTAGTATCGGTGTTTTTCTATGATTTTGGTTTGATCGTTGTACGAATGAGTCTGTAAGTTCATCGTTTGGTTTGCAATGTATTTGCGTGAGTGTTCACTGGTATGAGATTCGCTTGATGATTATTTTGATTATGTGATTCTTTTGTGTTTTTTTTCGCATCCAATAAAGGGGTTGTGTTAAAGTCCTTATGGTATTTTAAAATTCGTTTTGGGTATTTCAAGGTCATTTGTTGGAAACTATTATGTTTATGGTGAAAATGAAGTGTGAAAAAAAAATGGTTATGTTGATGTCCTACATAAAATGGTTTATATATATTTTATAAAAATGTATAAGTTTAAGATAAGTCTTGTGAAAAACGGTGTTCATTTGTTTTTGGGAAGGTTGAGTACGGGAATAAGAACTGTCTATGGTTCTTATTTACCAAACTTGTTATGTATTTGGTTCATCGAGTGTTTCTTTCGTTGAGGTACGCTTGTGGATGTTTTATGGGTACGGGTATTTTATATTTTCTTTGTATGGTTTTTCATGAACATTTTATCCGTGTCTACTTTTATTGGGGGAAAATTTCTCGTTGTGTTTTTTCTAGCTTTGATTTTGATGTTCGTTACTTCGCTAGTCGGTAATTCGTACCCCTTTTGAGTTCGTTAATATACGTTTTAGTTTGACCGGTTTCATGGTTTGCGTCGTTTACTTAGGATAAATTGTCGTTTTGATTATTAATTTGTTCGTTGAAGAAGAAGAGGGTGGTTGCCAAGTTGTTCAAGTGAGAGGTGTAGCTTTAAGATGTACGTTCTTCAGGCATCGCGGAGGTAGAAGAACCATATGAGGAACTATGGAATACGTGACTTAGAGTTGGGGAGTAGAACTTGGAGATGATATTGGTATGGAGCACAAAGTGTTACCTACACAGATCATAAGAATCTTTAGCATATATTTGATGAGAGGCTAATATATGTAGAAGAGAAGTTGGGTGTGGAATTTCTCAGTGACTACGATTGTCTGATTCGCCACCGTCAAGGAAGGGCAGACATCGTGGTAAGAGCGCTGAGCGGGAGTGAACGAGTGAAACTTAGATGTTTGTGAGCAATGATTATGATAATTCAGTTCGGAGTTAAGAGGATGATATGGACAGCCTAGAGAGAGAGGTTCAAGGATGAGAACATGTAAGAAGAATGATTACTTGGTTTAGACCAGTAAATAGAAAGGAACGAAGGTGGAGGAATGTACTTTGCGGACCAGCTATTGGTTTCATTGAGAGGAAGCGTAAGGACATCAATCATGCAAGGTATTTGATACATCCGAGAATGGATAAGACGTATTATTACCTTAGCAAGAGATGTATGGAGGAATTGGTGAGACTTTTCATTTGATGAGTTGGTAATGAGACATGGAGTGTCGCGTGATCATCAAAGAAAGTGATGGAATACTTACTTTGCGATGGTGGAAAACGTTTTATAGAGTTTTGAGAATGCGTATGAAGATGAGTACAACTTATCTTTCTTAAATGAATGGACTAAGTGAGCGTACAAATCAGGCGTTGGATGGTGAGCTGAGTGCATGGGTGTGTTTGATTTTGGAGGAAGTCGGGGTATACATTTACCCTTAGCTGAGTTCTCCTATATCAACCATTATCATTCTAGTATTGATTATGTGTCGTGTGAAAAGTTGTATGGAAGGAAATGTAGGTTACCTGTTCTATGGGCAGAAGTTGGGATGAGCCAACTGATTGGTCCTGAACTGGTACAAGGGACTACGTATATGGTCTTTCAGATCAAGGAAAGACTTAAGGCAGTGAGAGATTAGCCAAAAGAGTTATGCGGATAATTGTCGTAAGTTGTTAGAGTTCAATATTGATGGTCGTGTGATGTTAAAAGTATCTCCTTGGAAGGGTGTTATGCGTTTCGGTAAGAAAGGCAAGCTAGCACCGAGATACGTAAGACCGTCTGAGATTTATGGAAAGGATTGGATTTGAGACATATCGGTTGAGTTTGCTTGAGGAGTGAAGTAGAGTGCATGATACGTTTCACGTATCTAATGGAAAGAAGTGGTTGGCAGATGATAGTCTGCATGTGCCAATAGATGAAAGTAAGGTTGACAAGACCCTCCGTTTTGTCAAGAAACCTATTGAGATTATGGATCGAGATGTTAAGGGTTTGAAGTTTGGTGAGATAGCGTTGGTAAAGGTATGGTGGGATTCTAAGCGTGGTCCTGAGTTTACATGGGAACGTGAGGATCAGATGTAATTAATGTTTGTTTTGTGTGTATCCATTATATGTGGTGTTTCCTGCGGTTACCATTTGGTTTGTCATTTGGTTCAAGGATATCATACGTATCTGTGAGAAGTCATTCGGATCTTTGGTGTTATTGATCGGTGTAGTGTATCTATTTGCGTGTAGTTGGAGTGATGGAATGTTTTCTATCGTGTGAATTCGGGTATTTAGTCGGTTCACATTTTTGCGATTCTTTCTCTGTGATTTTATGGTGTGGTATTTATCCGCTTAAAAATCCATAAATTTCCTTTTGCTGTTATGAGTGGTGACTATAGTAGTTGAAAATCTCGGGACGTGATTTCCCTAAGTGGGGGATGATGTAACAACCGTGGTTTTAGCAGGTCAGTTTGACTGATAGTCTTGACTCGGTTGATGTTTGTTTGGTATGTCCTAGGTGTTTGAAGTGATATAAGTGTTATATAGGTGAGTTTTAGTACTAAATCCCTTTGCGTAAATGGTTTTATTGTGATTTGGAAAGTTTGGAATTTGAGAAAGTTCATTTTGATCACCTTTGTGGTGTAAAAATGACTTGTGTAGTTTTTGGTGTTTTTGTATTTTTGCGTAACAAGGCTTCGTTCAAGTAATTGAGCGTTAGTAAGTTACATGGGATTTGTTTTTATGAGTTATATTTCAAAAAGAGTGTGAAATTCTATTTTTGGAAACTTTATTTTGAAAATGATTATTTTCCGGTTTGTCGTAAAAACTGAGGTTTATTGCGTAAGACGTTAGGTTTTGTTTTGGGAGTTTATAAAATATGAAAAGTATGAGATTTTGAGTGTAATAAATTAATTTAATAAAAAAAAATAAAAAAATATATATATATGTATATGAAAATCGGTTGGAGGAGGATAAGGGAAAAAAGAAAACCCAATTGTAGCCCAATTACAACTACTAGTAGTTTGAATGGGTAAAGTGGGTAAATGTAAAACATACGGCCCGAAACCCGAACTCATTTCAAACTTCAATATCTCCCGAAAAATATCCCGTAAATAATTAAATATCATCAGACTCGTAAAAACAAGTCATAAAATTTCCCGTTAGGTAAACCTAGTGCCGGAGTCAACGTAGTACCAGTGAGAATTTTTAAGAATACATCATTACGTAAATTTCCATAATGAATTATTAAGATAATTCATGAATTCCATAACAACATAAAATATAATTATCCATAAAAATTGGTCTTACAAGTTCGTTATGAATAAAAATTCCAAATAAATATTATAAACGAACTTTAACGTAATGCGGGTTTTCAAAATGGCTCCCTAAATTGCCGGTTGTTACATCAAGGGTTCGATCCTCACCTCTTGTAAGGCCGGAGGTCCTTTTCTATTGTTGATAGAACCGGAAGTAGTCTCTCTACCTTAGGTAGGGGTAAGGCTGTCTACGTCTCAACCTCCCCTATACATAGTGAAAGACGGTATTGAGACTCATAACCCATGAAAGACGGTATTGAGAGTTACTTTACTCTTTTTTAAATTACTCATTACTAACTTGAAAGGAACAGAAGATGCTATAGTTAATGATTCAAGCTTAATTTAAAATTTAACAATAAATAAGAAGGACTGAATCTTTTAGCATATATATAGATAATTATATGAAATAAATTAAAAATAAAAATAATAATATTAATCGGTGACCATTTACTCCATAGAATCCAAGTCAATAGGGCTTGTTAATTAAGTATTGGCTAAATGGGAAAATGACAAAATGCTATCATCTGACACCCATTTCACAACTATCATATTTTGCGGACTTTTCAAAATACTTCTCAATTTCTCAAACCCCATGTGAGATTTTCAAAATTTTGTTAGACATTGAATAAACCTGTACTAACGGTCGACTTTTGTTGACTGATATCAACAGTCGGCTAAGTCGACTAATAACAAAACCGTACCGGCAGTCGACTTTAGGACTAGTACTAACGGTCAATTTTAGTCGACTGGTAACAAAGCCGTACGAACAATCAACTAACAAACAAATAATAAACCGGATAAACCAAAGTATCCGTACCAAATTGGAAAAACTAAAGTATACATACCAAACCGGATAAATTAAAGTATCCGCACCAAACCGGATAAACCAAGTATCCTTACAATAAAAAACAAATTTTTTTTTCGAACATTAGAACCCCGTAAATAGTTAGGGTTTGTATGTGGAATATTTGAAGACAATTGATGCCATGCAAGTGACCTTAAGGGTATTTGTTTATTGATAAATGCATGAGTTAATGACGCGAAGGGTTTTTGCTTATTAATTAACGAATGAGAATTGTGGTAATGAAAAATGAGAATGACGGCAAAGGTTGTTAGGTTTCGATGTAAACTGACAGCAGTTTGTTGTGTTTTTGTGATTCAGGTTTGACGGGTGGCTTTGGGGAGGCGACTCATTATAGCCAACTAGGTCTGAGGATTAGACGTGTTCTGATACCATATTAGACATTGAATAAACCTGTAATCTCATCTTTATTAATCATATTTATAGAGTACATATGAGACGCAATATTAAAACACTAATGGAGCCTAACCCACACACGGACTTGAGCCAACTATCTATTACCTAATAAATTTTACGTGACTTTATTAGCCAAAGATAAAGCAAAACTGTTAAACTCCTAGCGACACTTTCTTTGGTTTTTAGTGACTCTTATCCAAACATGCTAAGTGAAATAAGTGTTGCTACAGGTAAAAAAACTTCACACCAAATATTAGAAAACTCTCCTGAAACCTTAATCGCTCGTACCAAAATATTAAAAACTCACAAATACCAAAATAGTCATATATTACATATGAATATCTTTTTTTTTTTTTTTTTTTTTTTTTTTTTTTTTTTTTTTTTGAACAATTACATATGAATATCGAATGAGCAAATAATTATTTTAGGCTATCAAAGTCTTGATGGGATTTTAGATTAGTTCAAATATTTTTATGACTTTTTATGTTTAATTGGTCAAAGTCGCCGGCAAGTCACTCGAATGTTATTTTCCAAATTCATAATTACATGAAGTTGGGTAGAGTATAGCGTCATAATGTTATTTTAGGCTATCAAAGTCTTGATGGGATTTTAGATTAGTTCAAATATTTTTATGACTTTTTATGTTTAATTGGGCAAAGTCGCCGGCAAGTCACTCGAATGTTGTTTTCCAAATTCATAATTACATGAAGTTGGGTAGAGTATAGCGTCATAATGTTTTTATTCAACTTACAATACTTTATTTTATTTTTTTAATTCCAGTAAGGTGGCTTAACTAACATTAATAAGAAAATTGTACTTTGTAATAAAACTAACCATACTAATTCTTAATATTATAATATCTTTTCCATTTTTTTATTAATCACCTAAAAAGAAAATAGTACTTCGTCACACACACACACACACAAAAGAAAAAAAAAAGGAGAAAAAGAAGCAAGAATCTATCTATTGGAAAATTGATTTTAGCACATCATTTTGTGAAAACAAATTTGGAAAATTTTAATTGACATAGCATTCGTTGGGTAAATAACAAAATATGCCTCATTTTGTTTTAATTTAATGGTCACTTTTATAGTAAAATGTAAAATTTTAATTGACATAGCATTCTTGTGTAAATAACAAACTATACCTCATTTTGTATTAATCTGATAACAAACTATACCTCATTTTGTATTAATCTGATTATCACCTTTATAGTAAACTCTTTCTCTCTCTTTTAACTGTAAAATAGACAAGGGATGGACCTATTTGATTCAGATGTTTGCGACCTCACTTGTTTAATTCTGGATTGTTTTCGACCCTTCCCTTGCCACCTCCAAATGTACATTTTAGCAAGATTTGAACACTTGACTTCTTATGAGAAAACCAAAAAAACTTACCGCTGGGCCATTTGATGGTGGTTACTTCACTATCTCTTCTCTTAGTTTAATAGCATAATATTTTTCTTAATCATATACTATTCAAATTTGTGACTTTTCCTTTCTTTTCATATTTTTATTTGTGTCATTTTTATTGTTTGATTTAGTCTAAAATTTAAGCCCTTTTTTTTAAAGTAAAAATGAATATGACATCAAGTTAGATAATATTTAGTTTGCAGTATGTGTGTGTTTATTTAGGCAAAACAAGTCTTTTGAGGTCTTGCCTTGGCATGTATCATATATGCTTGGCAGCTTGGGCGTGGTTTAATTAATTAATTTTTTTTATAACACCAAACCAACGACATAGAATGTTAACGATTTTTTTTTTCTTTTTTTAACCTTTACGTTTTAAGGGCTAGGAATTGATTCTAGTTATGTTAGTTTGAAGAGATAGAGTGTGAGTGTGTATAGTTTAGGTTACTGTAAAATATGGGTAAAGAAGAAATTATAATAAATGAAAGGTTTGTGATTGGTTAGTTGTTTTAGTCTTAAAGTTAAATTAGACTCGCAACTTATAAATAATTTTTCATGTGGTATAAAGAGGTGTGAAAAGTTTTACATGCATGACAAATTCTCTAAAGATATTTTACTAGTGAAACCCTTTATCAAAAAGATTCATTAAAGATAAAATAGACAAATCGCGATGATTCATTTTTTTATCAAATTAAAAAAAAAAAAAAAAAAAAAAAAAAAAAAAAATCACTTTCATCATTTTTTTTAAATTAAATATCTCACAAACCGTTAATCATTACACGAAACGAATCACATCATCGCGACGGGAATTAAAATATGATTTTTGAAATCACACATGACTTTTAAAATAGCAAATCACAAGTGATTTCACAAATCGCATTTGATTTTTCAAAGCAAAAATTTCAACACCCGAATGATTACACAAATCACATGGTATTAGTGATTTAAGAGACAACATCTAAATTTTAGCTATAATTGGATGCCGAATATGTGTTATTTCTTAAAAAATAGAGTAACACAATATTGACGGAGGCTTTACTAGTTTTCTTCTACGTCTTACGGATGGGTGACTTTTTTTTATTTTTATCATTTTTTTTTAAAAAACAAGTAAAGGAAAATTTAAAGATCGTTTCATGCTTAGGATAATAACATTGTCTTTTCTCTCTTCTTTGGCTAAGAAGAGGAAGAAAGCAATAAATTACAACATTAGAACTTCATTTTACAGCAGCAACTTTGACACTGGTCAATGAAGCCCAACATGAGAAACGGAAGATAAAACCGAAGTCACTAAAGCACGACACAAAATTAGATATTCCGGTGTATTTTTCTAAAAGTGATTGTTGTAAAATTCAATTCAATTGAATTCAATACATACACGTTACGATTTACATAGCTAATACGGCCTTAATTGTTAATAAGGACATAAATGTATCATAGGGAAATTGTCGAACGACATAGATTTATCATGGAAAAATGGATGAAACATACCGGATATATAGAAACCATGAAGATGTAAAGTCACCAATATAAGTATTTCGAACATGTAGTTCACAATTACTTTTTATTCACAAAGTCACATCTTGTTTCAACTAGATGAATCACGCTGGACTAAAAACACAACTTACTTTTGATTAATTCGACGAGATCTATAGATTAACCATAGTGTATTGACGAGATCTAAGTTTGTAATCTCTTGTAGTGAAAAAGGCTTCGCTTTGAAAACTTTCTAAAGGAACTCACTGTTTAACATTTGAGATGAGTTTTCTAGGAACATACTTTGGGTTTGGTTAACATAGATTACAGATTTTCTGGTAACTATAAACAAGGATAATGAAATCATAATACTTCGCAATTCGATCATAAATATTATCACAACGCAACGACTGATCTGTCATGTGTATCGAATTTACATTAGGTTCGTAATAAAATCGCATTTTATCACATTCATAGTTTTTACTTTGAAATGATATTTGAGATAAAAAAAAAGTTAGATTTAGTAACTTATGGTAGTTG
The DNA here is from genome assembly GCA_030686995.1 of Artemisia argyi. Lineage (NCBI taxonomy): Eukaryota > Viridiplantae > Streptophyta > Magnoliopsida > Asterales > Asteraceae > Artemisia > Artemisia argyi. The sequence goes on along the minus strand of CM060680.1, from coordinate 225,058,450 downwards.
CAAAAGCTACAAATGTAGCTTCAGTTAGGCGTCACATATTGAACACACCAAATATATGTATTAAATATATTAAAGTACACAATGATTAGGGTAATCTTGAATATATAAAAAAAAAAAAAAAGTCATAGTTTTAACAATATGTCACAAAGTTGAGTCAAACTGGATACAAGTGTCAGCTTCAGTATCATAAATGCAAATTTTCTATAGATATAGGTATACATATTTAAGAATTAAAATGAAAGGCAAAAAATAACAAAGGAATAAAAATAAGTGTTTTATAATGTAGTATAGACTAGGTATGTTCACAACCGTGCTTAAACACGGCCCACGTACATCTAATGATTTTTTAATTATGGTCTAATAATATATAGAACAACAATTATACGGCATTACGTATGTTTGACCTTGCTATCATGTCTCTTTATTCTTAGATTGTGGATCATGCATCTGCAAAAGATAGTGACCGTATGATTAGAGGAGTAAATAAATTTTCTTCTTAAGAAAACAATGTTCACATACTTAGTTCTCCTTTATACAAGAGCATGTTTGGATAGCTGTGTATCTTTTCTATAAGTATGAGGATTGTTTTAGTTTGAAGTAACACTTTTTGCATATTGAAAGAAAAGTGAGCTTGTTAACTTGTAATAAATTTTTTTAACAACCTGCTCAAATTTAAGTAGTTTTTCCAATCAACAATAAGCCATGTGTCAACAATTAAGTAATGATGCACGAAGATTAACATTTATATCCATAGCAAATGTTTATACTCCATTCTATTTTGCGAAAGACACGGTCATACTAAAATAACTACCAAGTGCATCTATATGGTCAAATAGACACTGTATATTATTTTAATTAATTCCCTCATTTCAAAATCTTTAAACCCCTTTTCATTTTCTATAATATGCTAGAGCCAAATTGCTCCTATAACTTTTCTGAAACAGGGTGAGCCAGTCATATAGTTTCTGTTGGGCCATACTTGTCCCTCAACAAAATATTCACAATATATTTGAGTGTCATGCCTACACAATCTTCACAATCTATCATGTCATATATTTTCAATTAGGCCATACTTGTATCTCAACAATGAAACGGAGCAAATAGTGTTTGGTCTATGTACTTTGTGTTTGGTTTTTATTACTGTAACGTTAGTTGGTATTTTGAAAAAGAAAACTCATATACAGTATGACTGTATGAGAGTACTATTTGATTTATATATATAAATCTTTATACGATTATGATGTTAGTGTAAATCTTTATAAGATTATATGTTGTCATTAAAACTGGTAAATGGCTTATAATGATGACCTGAAATTTATATTTGTTGACCAAAATACAACACATATATAGTTATACCACATATCAATCCAAGTATACCATCGAAACCACATTTATAATCCGGACACATCTATAATAGCTCTAACTGTTTTTTCTTCTTCCAAAGCTATCATCAAAATAGATGATCAAGATACAGTGTTCAAAAAAAAAAAAAAAAAAAAAAAAAAAAAAAAAAAAAAGATGATCAAGATACGAAACACAACCTCCAATAATTAACAACTATGCAAATATACCCTAGAAAACGACAATACACAAGAACTGTGAGCGAATGATATATCTAGAGCAACTACAAAATGAATTTTAGTTTACCAAAGATGTAATTCACATATGTAAGTTTTAAGACTTGTTCAACTTTTTTCTTTTCTTTTTTCTATCTCTTATATATGTACCTTCTGTTTTAAGTACACATTAGATTTTATATACTTCATTATGTTTTTTTTTTTCATCTACATAATGTTGTACTGCCAGTAGTTGTGCCATAAAGATCGGGACAAAAAAGAGTATCTAAACAATGGAATGGTTCATGAAGATATTGTTGAAGGCCATGATGGATTGGTGCTTTAATACTTGAAGGTTTTTAAATTCCCATTCTAATTCGTTTGTGTTTAAGTTGAAGTTAGATAGTTTTTTTTTTTTTTTTTTTTTTTTTTTTGAATGTTGTTGAGAGTAAGAATTAGACAAATCTAAAGAGTGAAATTTGGATTAGAAACTTTTGGTCAATGCTATGGTAACTAAAAAAGTTGTTACTATTGTATTTATACAAAAACATGAACACAAACCCCTTTTTTCATGTCCCTTACATTACTCTTAATATCCAAAAAGGGTAAAATCAGGGCCGTCTCGTGAATTTAGAGGGTCACGTGCCTTATTACATTAGAGGCCCTTTTACAACATCCGCTAAAAAATCAATAACCTTAACTAGTTAGACACATTAGATTCTACATTAACACTAATGTATATACTTTTTTTTTTTTTTTTTTTTTTTTTTTTTTTTTTTTTTTTTTTTCTCCATTTGATGATAGACCTTATGTTTTTTTTTATAAACATAACCCATTAAATTTCTCAAAACTTCTTAGATTTTTCTGTAAAGTCTTAAAAATTACTTCTTATATATCATGTGATAGAGCGTGTATTATTATTATTATTATTATTATTATTATTATTATTATTATTATTTCAAATGCACGATTAATTTTCTTGAAATATAGTTATAGCAAAAATTCCTTTTACACATTACACGATGATAAATTATTAGGATAACTTTTGAAGATCAAAATTACTATCTTGTAGATAGATATTTCATAATTGGGTTGTTATGACTATACCATAAAATGAAGCTAAACAAAATATTATAGACTCATGACTTAATTGATAAAGTGTAGACTACAGGGGCTAAACATGGAATATAGCATAAACAAAGGTAAACTTTTGGAATCTGTCATCTTTTTCACTAGACAAACCTTCATATTCACTCCATTAAAAACAAATTTTGAGCTCCATTTCTCCAATGTGATGCAAATCACTAAATTACAACATTATAAAACGTATTAATTTCATCATAAAACATCATTTGCTTGGGTAAAAACTTCCAAAATTGAGTTTATACTAAGGTTTATGATCTAGAAATTGGGGCCCTAAGAAAATGGAGGCTCTGTGCCGTTGTACACCCCGCACATGCTTAAATCCGGCCATGGGTAAAATTCAATTAAAAAAGACCTGATTTTACACATGGCGGACAAAAAACAAAACAGCTTTTGTTTTAATAAGCAAGAGTTAATTCTATTTTTTTTATTTTTTTTAATATATCGAGAGTTAATTCATACATTGAAAGAGCTGCTTTTATTTTCTCTAATACTTCTAATATTGAAGTTCTATACCAAAATGCATGATTGAATGCTTACACTTTACACGTTGCATCCTAAAAGTAGTGAGGTACAACCAAAAGGATGGTGTCAAGTTGCTAACATCTTGGACCATTATCCCTTCAATTATAGGTAGTCTAGTCTTTCCACTCTCAAGTTTCTTTCAAGTCTTTTATAATATGATTAAAGTCAGGGTTACGTTATAAATACCCTTTCCTTCAAGTCTTTTATAATATGATTAAAGTCAGGGTTACGATATAAATACCCTCTTGGCTCACAAGAAAAGTAAAAAAGGTATAAAAATATGTGTTTTTTTCCCTAGTTTACAGTATAATATAGTTCTTATCAGTTTTTGCTACATATTTTTTGTCAGTTTAATATTTTTACATAATTATTAAAATAGAAATAAAATAAAATAAAAACCAAAAAATTTAGGAGAGGTGTAACTTGTAAAAATGGGAGGGTAATAACCTGCCCCTTAAAGTTATAATGCCATGTTTGGTTATTATCAATCAAATTGTCTTGCTCAACGCGAGGATAAAAGGCCGGTACTTTTTCTTAAGATTTTAAGTTAATTTCTAAAAATGAAGTGACTTTAAACAATAATTTGCTTATTTTCCTCTCGTATTTCTTTTCAGCTCATATGTGATTATACATAGAAGGTAGTTATACTCAAGCGGTAAAGTAATTTGTGGATGACATATCAGCATCTTGAGTTCGATCATAGACTTATCTAATTTATTTTCAGCTCATATGTGATTATACTATTCTAATTTATTCAGTTTAGTAGTTACTATTAATATTAATATATACATATATAAACGATCATAGACTTATCTTTATCACCAATAATTGCTATATAAACTTTGACTAGTTACAGTAACATGATAAGAAATTTGTGGAAGCCATTCATTTCACCAGTAGCATGTCACAAACAGTTACAGTAACATGCAAAAACTAAGGATAAAAAGCCGATACTTGCTCTAACAATTTTAAGTAAATTTCCCAAAAATGAAGTCACCACAAGCAATAATCCACTTATCATCTTCCTCTCTTATTTCTTTTCTCTTTTTCGGTCTCGCGATAACATGTATTACTTCCGCCACCGTCTCTGCTTCATATGGTGGTAATGAGACAGATTATCACGCATTGTTGTCATTTAAGTCAATGATCACCCATGATCCATACAATGTTCTAACCTCGTGGAACCATTCCTTTCATTTCTGTGACTGGAGTGGTATTTCATGTGGAAAGCAGCACAAACGAGTGACTGTTTTACGGCTGCGTTCGCAAGGCTTAGAAGGCTCGTTGTCTCCTAATGTAGGAAACCTCAGCTTCCTCCGTAAGCTTGATCTCGGGAACAACAGCTTTCAAGGAACCATTCCTCATGAACTTGGTCGTCTATTAGGCTACGTCGTCTTTATCTTGATATAAACAAATTCAGTGGAGTCATTCCAACAAACTTGTCTGGTTGTTCTAATCTCGAATACCTTTGGCTCACTCGAAATATGCTAGCTGGAAGCATACCTAAGGAAATGAGTTTACTCTCAAAACTTTCTCGTCTTGTAATTCACGAGAATAAGTTAACAGGTGGAATCCCACCTTTCTTGGGGAATATCACATCAATGGAAGTGTTTGATGTTGTCGGGAACCCGTTGGGTGGGAGAATTCCAGATACCTTGGGTCTATGGAAAAACTTAACAATATTTTATTGTTATGACTGCAACTTATATGGAAGCATCCCACATTCCATTTTCAACCTCTCACTCCTAGTTAACTTTTCCTTAGGTGGTAATCACCTCACTGGTAGTCTTCCTTCAGAAATTGGTAATCAGCTCCCGAATCTTGAGTGGCTTCAGTTATGGGGTAACGAACTGACTGGAGTTCTTCCACCTTCTCTTTCTAATTGTTCTAAATTAGGCTATTTTGAAATGAGTCTCAACAATTTTAGTGGGAAGTTGACAATTGATTTTTCAAAACTAAGAGATATTTATACAATCAAATTAGATAATAACAACTTCCATGGACCCGGAGAAGCTGATGACATGAGGTTTATCGATTCTCTGAAAAACTGCACCAGATTTGTAGATCTGGTACTTGATAATTGTAACCTTAGAGGTGTGCTTCCGATGTCTATAGGTAATATCTCTAATCAACTCAGCTCTCTATATTTAGGACACAATCAATTATTTGGAAGCCTACCTTCAAGTATAGGTAGTCGTCTAGTTGGTTTGACCACTTTAGATTTTGGAGTTAATTTATTCATAGGAAATATTCCCAGTACCATTGGAAAACTTAAAAAGCTACAGTATCTTACTCTAGATAGCAAACAATTTTCAGGGTCTATCCCTAATGCCATTGGGAACTTATCACTGTTGACACAACTTTACTTAGATAACAACAAATTAGAAGGTCATATTCCATCAAGCCTTGAGAATTGTAAAGAACTTAATGTGTTAGACCATTCATACAATAGACTTAGTGGAAACATACCCAAACAACTTCTCCAACTTCCATCATTAACTATTTTTTAAATTCTTTCTCAAAACTGCTTGTCTAGTTCAATTCCATTCGAGATTAAAGATCTCAAGATGTTGAGCGAGCTCGATTTATCTTATAATAATTTTTCAGGCACCATAACTAGTAGCCTTGGTGACTGCATTAGCCTTACAATGTTAAACCTAAGAGGCAACAGATTTCGAGGCATAATACCATCTTCATTCAGTTCCTTGGGAGGATTGGGGGTACTCGACATTTCGGAAAATAATTTATCAGGCAGAATTCCACATTTTTTAGCCAAATGGAAATCCTTAGAATATTTGAACCTATCCTTTAATGATTTTGAGGGTGAAGTACCGGTTGCAGGAGTGTTTGCCAATGGAAGTGCATTTTCGGTTTTAGGGAACAATAGGCTTTGTGGTGGATTGGTTACACTTGAGTTACCCAAATGCAAGCAGACGGGTAGTAAGAAAAAAAGGTTTCCTTTGTTCATATTTGTCATTGTGATTGCACCGACGTTGCTCATCGTATTATGTTGTGTATATCTTTTGTGTAAGAAGAAACGCAATAATCAACCATCTCAGTCATCAGGGAGTGAACGGTTCATGAAAGTTTCATACAGTCAACTTCTCAAGGCTACTGATGGGTTCTCTATAGCAAATTTGATTGGCGAGGGCCGGCATAGCTCTGTTTATAAAGGAATCCTCGATTCTAATGATGATAAATCTGTTGCAGTTAAAGTTCTACATCTTCAAAGTCGAGGAGCACACAAAAGCTTTAGAGCAGAATGTGAAGCATGGCGTAATGTTAGACACCGTAATCTGTTGAAGATAATAACTTCATGTTCGAGTACTGATTTCCAAGGCAATGATTTTAAAGCGCTAGTTTACGAGTTTATGCCCAATGGAAGTGTACATGATTGGCTTCATTCAAGTGCATATACATCGAAACTGAACCTTCTTCATAGAATAAATATTCTTAGAGATGTTGCCACTGCACTTGATTATCTTCACAATCGCTGCCAAACAACGATTGTTCACGGAGACTTGAAGCCAAGTAACATTCTACTTGATAATGATATGGTGGCTCATGTTGGAGACTTTGGTTTAGCTCGACTACTTGGTACAGGCTTAGAGCAAAGCAGCTCATCCGGGGTTAAAGGAACAATTGGTTATGCACCTCTAGGTAATTCCGCTTTTATTCCATGATGCTTATATTTATTTCCAGGTTAAAGTTTGTAAATTAATTAATTGTTATTCATTGATAGAGTATGGTATCGGGAGCGAGATGACAAGTTGTGGGGACGTCTACAGTTTTGGAATATTATTACTAGAGGTGATGACTGGGAAAAAGCCGACAGACGGCATGTTTAACGATGGTCTTAGCCTTCATAAATTTGCTTACATGGCATTACCAGATCAAGTAATCGATGTTATTGATAATGATGCAATTGTGTTGCAAAGTACGGAAGCGAATGCAAAGAAAGTGGAAGAATGTTTGGCTGCAACTATCAAGATTGGAGTATCGTGCTCTGTGGATTCCCTACCACAACGGATGAAAATAGAAATTGTTGTCAATGAGTTGCAGCGTATTCTGGATGTGCTTCAAAATATATAAAGGTACTTTCTTCTCCCTATTTGTAAAATCTGATTTTACATGAGTTTGTTAACAAATCATCACTAACTTAGTTTTATTTTTGAAAGCTTTCAGGTCTAATCAAAGCTTTCTAGGTGAAATTTGAAAGTAACTGCAACAAGGAGCAGTGCATGTCATAGTTGTATAAACTTTACTTTGTCTAATACGGTTGTAAGTGTGTTTTAGTTTTCTTGTTGAATAATACTGTATGTGATGTAAGAATTCATTTACATTCGTGAGTTTATTTTTCCTCAATCCAATTTGTTGGGATAACCTTTCGCAGGACTTACTATAATCTTGTATCCTTTCATGCCTCTATATGTCTCTATGGATAAACTTCTTCATGCCTCTATATGTTTGTTTTATTATTGAAACTAGATCCATTCATCATCTCATCTATGTCTCTATCGATAAATCTAAGTTACTAATTAGTCCATTTACCTAAGTACAAATTGACAAATCGTGATGTAAGGTTAACAAAGGAAGGCTTATCTCTCTAACAATCCAACACTGTTTATTACACCTAAATGATAAATTTCCTCATTACCGGTGTACCAAGACGTAATGATTGTTCCTAAATATAAAATCGATAAATCGCGATGCAATTCCTAATGCTTCATTAATCAACCACGCGGCTATAGTTAGCCAGATTCACATCAAACTAAACACAATAACAGAAAACTCTATCCAATCGTCATAATTTTTCCTATCTTCGGAGTACACCTTAAGTTGGTTACATATGTAGAAATCAACAAATCTTTAAAGTGATCGTAAATCCAGATCAGCTCAATCAACAAATTCACAATAAATTTAAGCAGTAAGTGCAATAAGAGAGAGCTCCACTAATTTATAAACTAGGTCACTAATTTCTCGATTCTCCAGACCACCTAAACCTTACACTTGTCACATGAATAGATCGACAACTGGTCACACAAATCCTAAAGCGAAATCAACTCAACTAATCAACAGCGAAACTATACTTCACCAGATTCACATTACATCACTCCTATAGCCAAATAACCTCAACAAATCCACAACACAACTACACTTCACCAGATTCACATACAACCGTCACGATTTTTTTTTTTCTAATTTCATAGTATCTATAAAAGCTTAAATTTGTCACATATACAGATTTCGACAAATAGTTATGTTACTTCTATAGCCAAATCAACTCAAACTAATTATAATCAGCTATACATCACCAGATTCACATTAAACTAAGCATAATACAACAACATAACATAACTAACTGATTACTAGAGCGGAATGACTTCGATCTTGAAGACAACTATCGACAGAAAAAGAGAAGCTTTGCACAAGTAACTTCATCCGTACACATCCTGCTAAGTGTGACGAAATAGACAGTGCAATTGTAAAAATCGAGTGACTAGATTTAAATGGAGTAAGCATTGTCTGTTCTTTGAGCAAATCATTTAAAATCTTAAGCTAAGTAGCAACTTTAACATAATGTCATAACTCATCAAACAAGAACTGTCATGAAATTAAGTTAAAAGTTGTTAAAAAGCTTAACGTTTTTTGAAAATTTAGGTAATGTTTGGGGGTTGCTAGAGAACGAACGAATTGATATTTACAGTATAAGTTAATGAGATCGGTGAAGAAGGTCAAAGGTATTGTCAAAGTAAATGAGTCATTTTGAGGAAAAGTCAATAAAGTTGATGGGGAGAAGTTCTGTCCAAGAGATTAGATAGACAGGCTTAGAAGAAAGTTTTCAAAAATTTTGAAGCGATTAAAAAATATATAGTTCTAATATACGTAAATAATTTTTACTGAGTTAAGATATTTAGTAGAAATCAAGTGTCTAGCGAGTAAGAAAGGATTAGTCGTTTCATCTCCGGTCTTCATCAAAATTTAAAATAATTTGCAAGAGATGCAGTATCCAAAAAATTTTGATTTTTTTTATTTTTATTTATTTATTTATTTATTTTTTTTTTGTGAAGTGGTCAATAGTGTGAAAAGAAATGCGTGGTCCAGATATATGAACGGAAAACGAAGGTACGCTAGCATTATGCTTAGAGTACCAGGATCGTCACAAATAACCTCATGAACAATGCAACCAATGTTGTCGCTAAGGTGGATATCGCATCTTCCTGAATAATAGTATGTGGATTCCAATGGTCATAGGGGACGGAAAGGTGATGCCTAGTAAGTCACTCTCTGGGGTTCAGAGGTTCCAATCCTCAGGGTCTATCGCAAGTGAGGGCCTTGGTAAGTAGGTGGATATAAGACGGTAGCCAGTGAAGGTTTGGCAGGACTATGGACCGTAACTAACGTAACCAAAACTGAAAAATGTACAAAGACTTATCATACCAAAATAGAACAAGGCACGTCATGACAAAAGTAATCAATGACTATCAAGCATAGTGAAAAAACATAGCGTAACAAAACAAGGCAAGGATGACATTTTTTGGACAGCATACTAGTGAGACAGAAAATAACTACAAATCAACCCTTTTTATTTATGATTTGATATACACGTTTTAGCCACAGGTCGACACACACAACACCAATAAACACAAGACATGATCGACACCACAACACGCCCACACAAACATGATTCTAACAACAAATTTAACGAGGCAAAACACACACATAAAATCACCTTGCATGTTGTCACGAATATATATATATATATATATATATATATATATATATATATATATATATATATATATATATATATATTAAAAAAAAAATATTCCTTTATTACTAAAATGGTGGCTGCTTTCTTCTTTTTTTATTTATTTATTTATTTATTTATTTATTTTTCGTGAATGATGCCTCCAATTTGACCTTCGAATAAAATACAACAAAATTTGTTGATGTTCTACCTTTCCTTAATGACGAATTGTTATTTGAATAAAAGAGTTGGCTGGATTTTTTATTTGTGAATCGTGAATGTCACAATCAGATGGAGGCTGGTAATTTATTGTTCTCATGAAATCAATAAAAAAAAAAAGGGCGACTAATTATTTATTGCATCTCTCCTTTGCGAAAGGGACGGATTGTGTATTTCCCAATTAATAAATGGTGCGGCTGGGTTGTTTTCTTGTGATTACAGCGTCCTTGACTAAACTAATCTAATAGAACGTCAATGGGCGTGAAAGCTTACCTGATTATTAGAGTGAATGATTAAATAATGGGGCGAATTGTGTAAGAGAATAAAATGACGGCTGAGTTTTTATGTGTGTGAATTGAATGTGTCAATAAAAGGGTTGTCGTGTGTATGTTTGGAAGGGAAAAGGTAATACCGTGTTTGTTGTATAGGCAAGATATCACATGAATATCCTCTCAAGGAATGAAATATCATAATTAGTTCTTATCTTCCAAAAACGTGTGAAGTATATATATAGATCGGATTTCAAAATTAAAAGAAAACGCGTGTCCAAAATGTTTTAAAGGAAAACGTGTGAAAGGTTATGATCAAGAGTGTGTGTGTCGTTTATAACTTAATTATTTTCTTAAAATATTGTATTCATATAACTTAATTATTTATTTAACTTAGGGTATAGACAAAACAATAAAAAAAATGTTTACGAAATTTTTAGGGCGTTATATTTCGAGCTCGAGCTTGAGTTAATGAATGAGCCTATCAAGTTCGATCTTCTATACGAGTAAGCTTGATAGTTCGTTTATTATAGGATTAGAAAAAAAAGGTTAAAAATTTTAAATGAGCTTCGAGCTCGAGATCAAGCAACAACAAAATATTCGAGCTCGAGCTCGAGCTCGAGCACGAGCACGAGCCAATTTACAAAACTTTATTCGAGCTCGAGCCAAGTAGTTAATAAACGAGCCCACCCCTATTCTATTCCTCCACCTAAGGTTCCTCCTCAGGGTCATCATCCTCATCGTCGTCCTCCGGAGATGATTCTAGGAACCGACATCTCTGTGGGGGAGGTGAGTCAAGTGATGAATGTGGTGATAATGTGCTAATTGTTGGATTTTGAAATGCTTTATTAAATGGATGACGTTTTTCCGTTTTCTTGTGTTGTGTACCAATTAGTAGCACCCCAATTCTAGTTTTGTCTTACGTTGAACCTAATGTTGGGGGTGTTACAATTTTGTTGAGACATTTTTTGAAATATGTTTTGTGCACATTACAATTGACTTGTTTAAAAGATTAACAGGGGCGGCTCAATCCTTACCGAGGCCTAAAGCAAAGTTTAAAAAAGGGCCTTTTGATTATTCGCTATGATTTTAGTAAAATTGTCTATATAACGTCTATCTAGGAAAACAAAGAACGCTTAGTAGATTAAGAGCTGGTTGATGATTGAAACATAAAATGACAAATAAAGAAACTAAACATTGTTGTTTCGGTGATCTAGAAGTAGGGCTAAGACGTCACAATTGAAACAACATGAATGCGCTTGTATGTGTTCTTTTGTGAACATTTAATCAAGAAAACCTTACATGAATACTTAAAACAATTAAGCAAAAGAAATATTATGCTCGTGCTCATTGTATAAGAAAAAAGTTTTTTTCATATTCATTTATTAACATACTAAACAAAAAGTACAAAAAATACATGATCAAAAGAGCATACAACCTTATCTATTACTCAGGTCTTTAAGAATTGTATTACAAAAATGAACTTAATTCATTTTTTCCATTACTTTAAAAGATGATCTTTGTCCGTTTTATTAAACTAAAATGATGGACTTGGTGTGCCTAAAGAACAATGATAAAACTAGACATGGCCTCAATGTATCAGGCATTTTAGTAAACCGGGGGGCTAAAAATTACTAAAATGAGCTAAATTCATTGTTTTCCATTACCCCAAAAGACAACCTTGATCGTTTTCATATCACTAAAATGATGGACTTAGTATCTAATAAACTTTAGGCCTAACGAACAAAAATAAATGTAAATGCGGCTTCAAATCCTCGATTGTATAAGGTATTTTAGAAAATTAGGGGGGGCTTAAAAATTGTCAGGGCCCTAAAGGCGATGCTAAAGAATATGTGTAACGACTTTATGCATGATGGTGCTTTAGAAAATCGGGGCTTTAAAAATTCGGGGGCCTAAAGCAATTACTTTAGTAGCTTTACCCTTGAGCCATCTTTGACGATTAAACATATGTAAACGAAGTCGAATGAGGTCAACCCCTTATAGAAAGAAAGAAAAATGTGGAAATAAAGAAAAGCAATACGATAGCCATATTGAAATACGGTTAATTCATACATTGAAAGAGCAGCTTTTATTTTCTCTAATACTTCCAACAAGTTATATTTGTTTGTAAAATGGAATATAAGAATATGCTCGATCTTAATTATAAATTGCAGCATTTTAACGTTAAATAATTGCTTCTGTATAGAACTTTTGTACCAAAATGCATGATTGAATATATGAATGAGCTCGTAATTGAATCAGATACATTAATAAAGAAATGCCGGTACTTTCAACGTTATCTAATCGACATCACATTAATCGCTACAGACAAAAGTAAATAATATACACGTTGAATTTTACAAGTTGCTTTTTTCAAAAAAAAAGAATTTTACAAGTTGCATCCTAATCCTAGGAGTTATTAAAAATTCATATATTATATAGGAGTTATTACAAGTTGCTTATATCTTGGACAATTATTCCTTAAATTAAAAATTCTAAAAATGAAAAGCCAATGCAAAATTAAGTATAAAAAGCCAACGCTTGTTCTTATAATTTTAAGTAAACTTTCAAAAATGAAGTCACCAAAAGCAATAATTTGCTTATCATCTCCCTCTCGTATTTCTTTACTCTTTCATGGTCTTGCGATAATATGTCTTACTTCCGCCACCGTCTCTGCTTCATATGGCGGTAATGAGACTGATTATCTCGCGTTGTTGTCATTTAAGTCAAAGATCACCCATGATCCATACAATGTTCTAACCTCGTGGAACCATTCCTTTCATTTCTGTGACTGGAGTGGTATTTTATGTGGAAAGCGACAGAAACGAGTGACTGCTTTACGGCTGTATTCGAAAGGCTTAGAAGGTTCATTGTCTCCTAATGTAGGAAACCTCAGCTTCCTCCGTGAGCTTTATCTCGCGAACAACAGCTTTCAAGGAACCATTCCTCATGAACTTGGTCGTCTATCTAGGCTACGTCGTCTTGGTCTTTATGATAACAAATTCATTGGAGCCATTCCAACAAACTTCTCTGGTTGTTCTAACCTCCAAGTGCTTTCGCTCGGTGGAAATATGTTAACTGGAAGCATATTCAAGGAGATGAGTTTACTCTCGAAACTTGTTGCTCTTGCAATTCAAGACAATAAGTTAACAGGTGGAATCCCACCTTTCTTGGGGAATATTACATCAATGGAAGTATTCTCTACTGCCGGGAACCCGTTGGGTGGGAGCATTCCAGATACATTGGGTCATTGGAAAAGCTTGACGTTCTTTGGGTCTGGTGACTGCAACTTATATGGAAGCATCCCTCATTCCATTTTCAACCTCTCACTCCTAGTTAATTTTTCCTTACCTGGTAATCACCTCACTGGTAGTCTTCCTTCAGAAATTGGTTATCAGCTCCCAAATCTTGAGTACCTTCAGTTAAGGAATAACGAACTCACCGGAGTTCTTCCACCTTCTATTTCTAATTGTTCTAAATTAGGAATACTTGAAATGAGTGAAAACAATTTTAGTGGGAAGTTGACTATCGACTTTTCAAAACTAAGAGATATTAAAGGAATTTGGTTAGGTAATAACAACTTCCATGGCCGTGGAGAAGCTGATGACATGATGTTTGTTGATTCTTTGAAAAACTGCACCAAATTAGTAGAGTTAGTACTTAATAATTGCAACCTTATAGGAGTGCTTCCAATATCAATAGGTAATCTTTCTCATCAACTAAGCTTTCTAGTTTTAGAAGAAAATCACTTATTTGGAAGCCTCCCTTCAAGTATAGGTAGTCTAGTTGGTTTGACCACTTTAGATTTAGAAAATAATAGATTCAAAGGAAGAATTCCCACTACCATTGGTAAACTACAAAATCTACAACGTCTTGCTCTGTCTAGAAATCACTTTTCAGGGCCTATCCCTGATGCCATTGTGAACTTATCATTGTTGACTGAACTTTATTTAGATTCCAACAAATTAGAAGACCATATTCCATCAAGCCTTGGGAATTGTAAACAACTTAATGGGATAAACCTTGGAGACAATAGACTCGGTGGAAAAATACCCAAGCAACTTCTTCAACTTCCATCACTAACTAATTTTTTAAGTCTTTATTACAACAGCCTGTCTGGTTCCATTCCATCAGAGATTAAAGACCTCAAGATGTTGAGTTATCTCGATTTATCACACAATAATTTATCAGGCAACATTACTAGTAGCCTTGGTGAGTGCATTAGCCTTGTAGAGTTGTACCTTAGTGGCAACATATTTGAAGGCATAATACCACCTTCATTCAGTTCCTTGAGAGGATTGAAGGTACTCGACATTTCTCAAAATAATTTATCAGGTAAAATTCCTCAATTCTTAGCCAAATGGAATTCCTTAGAATTTTTGAACCTATCCTTTAATGATTTTGAGGGTGAAGTACCGGTTGTAGGAGTGTTTGCCAATGCAAGTGCATTTTCAGTTTTGGGGAACAATAGGCTTTGTGGTGGTTTGGTTACACTTAAGTTACCCAAATGCAAGGAGACGGGTAGCAAGAAAAAAAGGTTTCCTTTCTTCATATTGGTCATTGTGATTGCAACGACGTTGCTCATTGTATTATGTTGTGTGTATCTTTTGTGTAAGAAGAAACGCAATAGTCAACCTTCTCAATCTTCAGGGAATGAAAGGTTCTTGAAAGTTTCATACAATCAGCTTATCAAGGCTACTGATGGGTTCTCTACAGCAAATTTGATTGGCGAGGGTGGCCACAGCTCTGTTTATACGGGAATCCTCGATTCTGTTGATGATAAATCTGTTGCAATTAAAGTTCTACATCTTCAAAGTCGAGGAGCGCACAAAAGCTTTATAGCAGAATGTGAAGCATGGCGTAATATTAGACACCGTAATCTGTTGAAGATAATAACTTCATGTTCGAGTACTGATTTCCATGGAAATGATTTTAAAGCTCTAGTTTACGAGTTTATGCCCAATGGAAGTGTACATGATTGGCTTCATTCAAGCGCATATACATCGAAACTGAACCTTCTTCAAAGAATAAATATTCTTAGAGATGTTGCCACTGCACTCGATTATCTTCACAATCGCTGCCAAACAACGATTGTTCACGGTGACTTGAAGCCAAGTAACATTCTACTTGATGATGATATGGTGGCTCATGTTGGAGACTTTGGCTTAGCTCGAGTACTTGATACAGACTAAAACCAAAACATCTCATCCGGGGTTAAAGGAACAATTGGTTATGCACCTCCAGGTAATTCCACTTTTATTCCATGATGCTTATATTTATTTCCAGGTTAAAGTTTGTAAATTAATTAATTGTTATTCATATGTAGAGTATGGTATCGGGAGCGAGATGACAAGTTGTGGGGACGTCTACAGTTTTGGAATATTATTACTAGAGGTGATGACTGGGAAAAAGCCGACAGACGACATGTTTAACGATGGTCTTAGCCTTCATAAATTTGCTTACGTGGCATTACCAGATCAAGTAATCGATGTTATTGATAATGATGCAATTGTGTTGCAAAGTACGGAAGCGAATGCAAATAAAGTCGAAGAATGTTTGGTTGCAATTATCAAGATTGGAGTATCGTGCTCTGTGGATTCCCCACCCCAACGAATGAAGATTGAAATTGTTTTCAATGAGTTGCAGCGTATTCTCGATGTGCTTCAAAATATATAAGGTACTCTGTTCTCCCATGTTGAAGAATCTGATTTTACATGAGTTTGTTAATAAATCATCACTAACTTGGTTTTATTTCTGAAGGCTTTCAGGTCTAATACGAAGCTTTCTTCGTGAAATTTGAAAGTAACTGCAACAAGGAGCGGTGCATGTCGTAGTTGTATAAACTTTAGTTTTCTTGTTAATAAGTACTGTAAGAGACGTAGGAATTCATTTACATTCGTGAGTTTATTTTTCATCAATCCAATTTCTGTAAAATTGAAAATTGGGGGCAAAGTTTGTTGGATGAAAACTAAGCAAAAGGGTTGGGATAATCTTGTATCCTTTCATGCCTCTATATGTTTGTTTTATTACTGCAAGAACACTTTATTTTTGATTTTATTGGTATTTTTTTAAGTCATCTGTCAAACATGTAATTGGAGATTATGTCTGATGGCTTGTGTAACGGGTCAAAACGAGAACATTTTTTTTAAGGATCAGGTTGGCCCGGAATGTTTTTTGCCCAGTTTTATAATAATCCCCTATAGATGTTATCATGCTAAATATGATTACAAAAGTAATGTTTTGGTTTTGGGAGTAAAACAATTTAGGAGCTTATATGCATTAAGTATTCATTTTTTGTTTTAACTTCATTAATTTCATATTCATGTTGGCTTCATACTTCATAAGCTGAGAAAAATTCATATGTTGAATATGGACTGTCCTATAGTTTGAAATATTGCTTCATTTAAAAGAGACGGAAGATTAAATTTCTTTGTGCAATAACTTAATGGTTTGTATAAAAATTAAAAACGTAACTCGAGTTCATGCAAATTAGATAATGATATCGTACATCGAAATGGTTTGTAAGACATAATGTATGGAAACATGGACGGGTTGGTAAATGGGTCAAAACAGGATCATGCTGAAATGTATCACTTTTAATAGTGGTTGAAACGAGACACTCAAGAATATGGTGCATATGGATTTCTTACTGTAGGTTCATCATTATGAGTAATGAAATCAGTTTGTTTTAGTTTCTTACTATACATATTTCTACCCGTTCATTTTTCCACTTCATTTTTTTGTTGTTATAGTGGAAAATGTTGCAAACATAGGAAAAGATTCATTCGTATACAACCAAATACATGCTAAAACCAGTTGCATATAAGAAAAGTTATACCCCACCCGGTCAGGGTTCGTTCATGTGTTTTGGGTGTATAGGACTGTAATCCATTCAAAAACAAGGCCACGCCATGAATTTACCACAAACTTTAGACTACTCGTCAAAGACTCGTGTATGGCCTAAATAAGCATGGTTCACTGGACTATACCAAAACACATACGCACTGAACCAAATGGATTTACCAGTTTTGCACTCTCCCAGTATCAGCATTAGTCGATAAATAGCAAAAAGAAAGTCGCCTACATGGGAGTGAGTCTCCAATCTATTTTAAAAGACTGCCAAGTAAAATAAACCATAAATGGGGAATGCTGATAAATTCAAGACTAGTCAATTGTTGCAAGATCTCATCCTGGTCCAACAAGCACACACAAACAAATGACACCTATTTAAGATAGGCAATTGACTTCAAATCATATTAATACAATCCTATTTGTTTCTTCTTCTGTAGGGGAATTCTGGGATTCTAATGGTTTGTCTGTACCGCAGTTCTGTCAGTTACATTTGGTCCTAAAAGGATAGTTTATGTTGTTACATTTGTCACACTTCCAGCTCCCTTCTGGCATATCCGCTTCTGAAACAAAATAAGATACATATATATGATTCAGACTCGAACGTCACTAACAGCCATCAGGTAACCAAATATATAGATGAAGTACTTACTGGAACTCTTGGCTGGCATCGCATGGCATCGCAACCTGCATATGAGCGTCATAAAAATAAATTAGAATGACACGCTATATAAAATATGGCTAAAAGCTTCAATGTGTCAAAAATAAAGCTGGTATAAAGATAGCATCTCACCTGAGTTCCTGGTTTAGGTGTGTTGCATTTCCTCATGTTACATACTGTTCTGAAGGAGAAATCGACATTTCCACATTTTGGGCATTCCCAGTCATTTTCTCGTGTTCCATATGTAAGAAGCAAGCACAACAATGAAAAACGGATCATAAATTACAAGCATATGCTAGTCGGTGTAGCAGTATATGAATAAGTTAGATATAACATACCTTTCTTTTGAGATGGCTCTTCTGGAAAGAATCCAGGCCGTGGTCCCTATAAAAATTTAAAAACCAAGGATCCATCAATATAGTTATATAGTATCACATGTTTATATACATGTTAACGTAGGGAGTAGGTGAACGAATAATCAAATTTACTCGTTGCAATTAGTTGATTGATATAACAAAATTCAGACATACCATGGCCGCCTAAGCAATGGGCAACCGCAAACCAAATTGTTCCATCAGATGAGACAAACCATACAATGCACCTGCAAAAAAGATGTAATTCCAGTTTCAGCAAGATGTCACATAGTAGTAGGTAGCGGTGTTAATCGGGTCGGGTTTGGGTCGGGTCGAGGCTAAAAATATCATACCCGAACCCAACCCTATTTGAACTCGGGTTCGAATATGAGTAAAATGGTCATAAAATTGCCTATTTGTTATAATTTAGATAGATAATTTATAATAAACCATATCAAAATATATATTAAAAAAAACCGTATTCAGGTCAAACGGGTTGACCCAAACAAACCAAATAAGATTATTGAACAAAATAAGTATCAGAACACCATAACTTCTAATCAACACAAGCTAAACAATAAAATGGCCAAAATCAACCAAAAAACACATACCAGTTCCTATTATGGGCCCACCTGAATAAGCAGGTGTGGCAGAGAGTTACAGAGGATGATAAGGGTTCCCTCCAGGCAGATGGCTGTTGTAGTTGTAACGATAAGCAGAACCATCATAAGGAGTCATAGATGTTCCATTGAAGGGAGAAGCAGCATAAGGTGTTGCACCCATATACATTGAAGAGGGTGCACCGGAACCCGCATAAGGAGAAGACGAGGAGTAGCCTTGTGGGATCGGCATTTGCCTTGGAGCAGATTTCTGTAAAACAAACATTTCGTTGAAAGACTAATTAATAAAGATAACTATAGGACAAAATACACATCAGCAAAAGAATATATGATAACCAAATAACTTTAACTTATTTATACTTATCGTTGAACTAAAATCCAGTATAAATACAACTATTTGTTACCAAAACTACCAAGAGAAATCAGTTTCGTTAGTGCATTTGGTTCTATGAAATCTGTTGGAACTCATCTAGAGGAATATAAAGCACACTTTCAAACAATAATTAAATTGGTATATCTAGCTCATAACAAGAGTGAGAGACTGGTCATGTAAATGCCTATTTTCTTAAAGCCAAAAAATGATAGCTACTGAGATATGTGTAATAAACGGATTGTGTAACTTACTGAGTTATGATCAGCTGGTCTTGGCTGTGTACAGTTGCGCATATTGCAAGGTGTCCGGAAAGAAAAGTTGAAATTCCCACAGCTAGGACAGGTCCAGTCGTCTTCTCTACGACCACCTAAATCATAATCACCAAAAATTAATACCAAAGAATACAATTCCATACTTTTTTGTGACGTCAGAGAAAAGATCATGAAAATAAATTTATAGGTCTGTATAAACTCACAAGAGAACAAATTTTATGCACAAGTATTTGTAGGCTTTAAAAAAAACGTAAAGCTTTAGGGTGTATTTTGGAGCTCAAACAAATAGAAACTAAGCTGGGTCTAGATAAGGGGATGTTTGTTTAAGCTAATTTTTAGGCTTATGAGCTTATTTGACTGTACTCACATCTCATATGCCCATATTTTCCGGCTTATTTACAGACTTGTGAGCTTATTATGACTTAAAGATGGAAAATAAGCTCATAAGCTAAACTACAAGACGGAAAAAAAAATGAGCTTATGAGATATAAGCTGAAAGCCCAAACATAAGCTTAAACAAATCCAATTATAAGCTCATAAGCTAAACTATCACAACCAATTATAAGGGAATGTTTGTTTAAGCTTATTTTAGGCTTATGAGCTCATTTGACTATGCTTAAATCTCAAATACGCCCATATTTTCCAGCTTATTTACAGAGTTGTGAGCTTATTATGACATAAAGATGGAAGATAAGCTCATAAGGTAGAAAAAAAGGCGGATAAAGATGAGCTTATGAGATATAAGCCGAACCAAATAAGGTCATAAGCCCAAAATAAGCTGAAACAAATGCCCCTGAGTTCAACATTTCACCTGAGTAACCTCCAATAGACCGATTGATGTAAGACTAATAATATCCAAGTCAAGAAGAACCATCATCGAAATACAAATACCACACATCAGCAAAAAATAGAGAAACTAAAACTAGGGCTAAGTTTAAGCTACTTTTGGGCTTATCAGCTTATTTGACTATGCTTATATGTCATATGCCCATATTTTCCGGCTTATTTTCAGACTTGTTGGCTTATTATGACTTAAAGATGGAAGATAAGCTCATAAGCTAGAAAATAAGCCGGATAAAGATGAGCTTATGGGATGTTTGTTTAAGCTTATTTTTAGGCATGTGAGCTTTTATTATGACTTAAAGATGGAAGATAAGCTCATAAGCTAAACTATAAGACGGAAAAAAATGAGCTTATGAGATATAAGCTGAAAGCCCAAACATAAGCTTAAACAAATCCAATTATAAGCACATAAGCTAAAAAATCACAACCAATTATAAGGGGATGTTTGTTTAAGCTTATTTTTAGGCTTATGAGCTTATTTGACTATGCTTATATCTCAAACTCCCACATTTTCCTGCTTGTTTTCAGACTTGTGAGCTTATAATGACTTAAAGATGAAAGATAAGCTCATAAGGAAGAAAGAAGCCGGATAAAAAAGAGCTTATGAGATATAAGCCGAGCCAAATAAGATCATAAGCCAAAAATAAGATTAAACAAATCCCCCTAAGTTAAAAGTTTGACATGAGTAACCTCCAATAAATAAAATTGGCAAGCAATTAGAGCCTAATTAATTCAACGATAACTTAAATTATGTAAACCTCTAAAACCTGTATCTAATCTAATCATTTTCATATAATCAAATTACACAAGAAAAGAAAAAAATTAAATGAAGCACGAGAAAGAGACCGAACCATCCGTTGTGGCAGATAAGTTTCTGATATCAATTTAAAATCACAAAACAACCAGCCGCATATAAAAAGCACCTGATAGTTCTCTGTTATCAAGTCTGCTGCTGTGAAACAAACAAAAAATGGAGAGGTGGTGGGTGGGAGGATTGGACGGTGGAGATTTAATTACAGTCAACTATGTTTGCCAGTGTGGCACCTACAAAATGGAATTCATCCGCTGTTTGTTTCAAACTTTTGTTCTTGTGATTGTTGGGCTTTTTTACTTTTGGTTAGATATTTTAAAATGTTTTGAGTTCAGTCTAAAATTGAAACATCTGTTTCATAGCGGTTCGGGTTGATCGGGTTTTGATCAATTCGGTAGATGCTAAAAACATACCTGAACCCGATTCTATTTAACCTTTGTTAGTCAGGTTTGGGTCTATTCGGGTCGGGTACTAAATAGAGCCTAATTTATTAAACGATAAATTAAATCATGTCAACCTCTAAAACTTCTATCTAATCTACCATTTTCATTTAATCAAATTACACATATAGCCAAACACAATTTTAAAAATAAAATGAATCGAAGCATAAGAAAGAGAAGGTACCATCGGTTTTATCAATATCAATCAAGTCCGCTGCTGTGAAATGATTTTGAGTGAAATAAACAAAAAAAATGGAGAGGTGGTGGGTGAGATTGGATGGTGGTGATTAATTACAGTCGTGTGTTTGGATTTTACTATTCACTGAACACTATTCATCAAAAACACTATTCATCAATTTACTATTCATCATTTTTGTGTCAGTTTGACATTCCGAGAAGCATTCATAAATTTTACTATTCACTGAACACTATTCATTGCGAGAAAAGATTTCATCATTCACGTGCATTACACATTTCATCGTAAATTTAGTTTACGGGTATTCAAATTCGCGTAACCGGATTGGTTTAGGTGCGAATTCATTTCATTAGTGCTAAGGGCACTGCATACGGACTAGAGACAGTCTGCATATCATCATAACAGCATTTTCATGTTATACCACTCTTAGGATTTTCAAATTTATATATTTGATACATTTAACGTTTTTACGTATAAGTATTTATAGTAAACGTTAACACCCGGTTTATACACGACGAATATATCTAAATATTCCCACAATGGTCCCGACATATTTTTATATCCATTTTATCATCATAAAAGTTATAACATTCAGTTACCCAGTATTTTGGAAATTTATTTTATTTATAACGTGAGCTTATGAATATTACGACGGTTTTCGTGAAAACTAAACAATAATCACCCGAACACTCAGTAATTGTACCCAACATATTTTTAACATTTTTATGACTTTATTAAGTCCCGGTTAACTTTGTTAACATTTATTTCTAGCAAAACCCGGTACCCGATTATAACTAATACTTACACCAAACTACAACTAATATTACCCTACATTTTCTAAGTGATCAAAACCGACTTTGCTACCCTTTTTCACATTGAAAATCAGCCATGAGCACACCCCTAGACCACATGCCACTTATTTTAACCTTATGTAACCATGTGCTAGTATTATACATTATATCTTATACAAATATCTATCCAAAAACACAAATAACATAACATACATAAAATTTGAGAATCAAAAGCTACTCATCCTCATGTTCTTCCCCCAAAACCCACGACCAAATCCAAACACCATGATCAAACCATTATTTTTCTTAGTACAAAGCTACAAAGTTGTTCATTTCATTATTCTAATCAAGAATCATCCAACAAAAACACAAGTAATCCAAGATTTCTCATCCTTTAATCACCTATTATTTCAAAATGAGTATTCAAATTTATTTTCATGATTTCTTCAAATTAACATATGTATCTTATGGTATTCATGTTTAATTTCATGCACAAACTAGTTATACCACTTTATTTTTGAAGACTTTTTGAACATACAAACCCTAAATTGTGATTTAGGTGTTCCCTTGTTAAATTAACTTGATTACTAGTCATTAGGAACCCATGGCACCCTAAGAAGGTGTATGGTAGGATTAGTATAGTTTTGTGAAGTTTGCAAGAGATTTGGTTGAAGTAGAAACTAGTTTTGAACCTTGGAAATGGATTTCTAACAAGTTTATAAACATGCTGTCCCATTTTGGTAAAATCTGGAAAATCAGTAAACATAAAGGAAACTTTGCAAAATTTTTAGAAAATACTTTCAAAAACGAATCCGTAGGCGAAAGAACGGATTAAAAAGAGTTTATAACGAAGAAGTTATGATTTTTGCAAGTTTATTGACGAAAACTGATTTCCGAAAAAATACATGCTGATGGACGTTTTTCGTCGGACAAAAAGAGACTTTAGACGTAACCCGGAGGGGTCAAGCTTTCTAAAATATATTACTACATGTTAAGACGTAACCGTGGATATAAAGAACAAGTAAAACGGACTTATAACGACAAAGATATTCACGTTTGAATATCGGCAAAACTCATTTCATTTTGACAGCTTTTATAAATATTAACGCCAAAACTACGTAGTAACTCTAGATTTCTAAAATAATACCAAGTACCCAATTTTATAACTAATGAAGTATTAGTTATTACAAGTATATTTTATCATTACGAGGCGTTATTTCAAGGATTTCAAACCGAGGATTTCAACACAAACATTGGTACATACGATGTATATATAAGTATATATATTGCAACTAGTTTTATTTTTCTAATAGCCATATTTTTCCTAAGTTTTGGAAAATGTATTATTTTCATAACAACAAGTATTTTTCAAAGAGTAGAGTGGTATAGGAAACATGTGCATGGACATTTCCAACATCATTTCATGATCTAAATTAGATCGTTCATATCATTCATATTAGGTTGCGGCTAGTGTGCGCGCCTTGTTTTTCAGCTCATTATATGTTCATGGTACCATCATATCAGGTGAGTCATAGCCCCTACTATTTTAATTGTTTGATAAACTCTTTGGGGGAGATACATGCTTAAATACTTGATTTATACTTTCACAAGTTCTCTTAACGATACACATATTTCTGTGAGTTTTCATAGCCCCGTTTTCGAGTACTTATTTTGATTTCAAATCTCACGGGGGAGAATACATTGCAACAACTACTTTCTTGTACATGCCCAAGTATTACAAATTCCATACATTGCTTAAGTTTTTTTTCCTTATTACTACCAAGTTAAGTCCCCTTTATTATCATGGACCGTTAATTTTAGTGCTAAGCGAGAGTGAATGAATAGATCTATTGAGGGTGACGCCTCCATTCGTGTTTGGGTTGCTCCAACGGGACGATTGCATTTCATGTCTTATCAAGTGAGTGTCTGGTAAACACTCTGTTGGGGCATTACAAAGTCTAGCTTCGGGGTCATGAGCTTAAGAGACAATGTAGCATTTTTGACATTTATGTCGGTTCACTTTATACTTGTGGCTATTGTACATACGAAAATTTCTTATGGAATTACGATACTATTCCACCACTATTACTACGGAATTACGATGCCTTTGCATCAACCTTATGACTGATTTATTACAAACATATTACATTTGGCAGTGGGTTGTAAACACACAGGTTACAAGTCTCTTATGGCGGGACTTGGAACTGAGTGGATTTACGATGCCTTTGTTGGGAAATCTTCATTTCAATGCATTACATTCTTTTTCACAAGACTCTATGAACTCACCAACCATTGTGTTGACACTTTAGCATGTATTTTCAGGTTATAACCAATGGCACGCTACAGGAGGTTTTGGCAGGGTATGGCATGGTCATAGAAGACTCTGATTATTCATTTTGGAACCGTTTTAAACTATTTTAAGGGCCTACTTCCGTATTACTTTTAACAATGTAAATTCAACATTTTGATTTAACTATTTTATTCAAAATGATTCAAGTGCAAACCATTTTTGAACATGTGTTGTAATACCAATTGAGTTACACCCCAGCTACATGTATGCTTCCGCTGGACCCGATTTTGGGGGTGTGACAGATTGGTATCAGAGCTTTGGCTATAGCGAACTAAGTGTTTTTAAAACCTAGACTATAGCTACTTTTACGAAAACTTAACCCTATGACCGTCACGTGCCTGCCTGCCAAGCTGAAGCCTCATTTGTGGTTAGTTGCTGACATAGGTGATGAGATTTATGTCTCATCACCTGATATATATTATATTCATTTATTATAGTTGTTTACTATAATTTTCTTTCATATAAGCATGTTCACGTATCATATATGTCACCGCATTATGTTTTCCTTGCATAGTTTCATCATTTGACCTCGAGTTTGGTCACCTGCCTTAGTATTTCAGAACGTTTTGAGTATTTGTGAAGGACATAGTATTAGTATAACTGAGCTGAGTATTTCAAAATTCATGGAACCTCGGTGGAATATAGACTGGTCATTTATATTCAACCCGGGATAGTGAGATATAGGCTGACCACCTATGTCTGACTCAGAAATGAGTTTTGCAACACTGAGAATGGTTATAATAAAATTTTGTCTGGATTGAATCCTCTACTCATTTTCCAAAGGTTTCATTTATGTGTGTGTATACCCTCGTTTTCAGAATATTCATACTTTTCATCACCTCGTGAACCGCCGCTTGGAAGCACGTCAATTGATCATTTCATTTCATGAACATTCACGTCTATGCATTATACACTTACATCACGGTATTTTCTTTTATCACAAAATCATTTTGTCGCAGTTGTCACAGTCTCTTCCCTTCTCGCCATCATTATTATTTCCCTTTCCCATCCCCATATATATAAGGAATTAGCTGACACTTTATGGATTCCTATGCCACTTATCACTCACTACTCCCTGTATTGATAAGTGGATATTATCAATGACCTCCCTAGGAAAGACTTTCCATGCCATCTATAAGGAGAATCTCTCGGTACATTAAGACCATTCAAAACTCAACAAAAATCTCAAGATATCACAAAACCATTCGAACCACTATCACTAGCCTGATCACCAAAAATTCTATCATCTAGAAAGTATTGGCTTGACTGAATTACAAGATTCGTTTAGATACGAGTGCTCACTAAGCAACACCATAGAGATAAATCCAACCTCTTAACCGAGACTATAGATTGAACATGTCCTCACCAATAGACTTTATCCAAACATGTTAGACACCTATGCCTTTGTGCAGACATACATACCTGACTATTTTATCCTCTTAATACTTTCACTTTTACATGGATTTTCTCCAAACTACATTTATACAAAACATATATCTTGTAAGAAATACTTTTCTGAGGCACTTATTTTGATAAGCAAATTCCTTTTGGTTAATCTTTTACAAAACTATTGAATGTTAGGAAATTTTAAACATCGATCTTTGGTAAATCATATTATCCATCTTATGTTGAAAATAGTTCTATCATGCATAACTATTAAATTCTGAAACATCAAGAAAAATGTTACTTGGAAAGCCGTTTGCTTAAAGTTGTAAATTCATTTATTTGGGGAAGGTTTATGAACAAAACACAATCTCAAAACAAACTTTGAAAAGTAATCACTATATTACATCACTTATATATTTAGGATTTTGTGATTTGATGACATAGAGCTTGGGGAAAATCTTAGTAATGGAGACTAAGCATCGTAGGTGGAGAAAGACTCAATTCATGACATCCTGCGAAGGATCACCACTTTATCCTAATCTATTATTTTCAACAACACCCCTTTGAGGGACTTAACCTTGTAAGTTTTCTACAAGATTCATGATACCCATTTCAATTATTTCTAATAGAGGAATTTAATTCACCTCAAACACCAAGCGATTACATTAAGATTTCTTTGGAACCACACCACCTATTATCTGCAGACCAATGGTCAGAATTAGAGAACGATTCAAACATAGGGAGATATGCTCAGAGCATGAGTGATTGACTCAAGAAATGGTTGGACTAACCAATTACCATAAATCAAATTCAGTTGCAACTATAGTTATCGCGCGAGCGTAGAGACTACACCATTTGAGGCACTCTATGGTCGAAGTGCCAACATTCATTGACGGATCGAAATTTGGAAAAGCCCAACTCACTAGTTCAGAAGGTATTTATGAAATAACCAGAAATTTCCTACAAGTCAAGAATCAGTTACAAGTTCAATAAGTTGTAAACCATTAAAACTTCAAGTTGGTAAGCAGAGTTATGTTGAAAGTTCTGCCTATGAAACGCATGATATCATTCAGAAAACTTGGAAAGTTAAACCCGATATACACTGGACCATGTAATATTTCAAACAGAGTAGGCCTAGTGGCCGTCAGATTTGAGCCTTGTTAGAGAACAACACGACTACACAACCATGTGTTGCCATTTTTTTTTAGAGTAGTCACTCATAATCCATTTGGAAAAGAATCCAACCCAAAGTCGAACATAAACCTTGCAGGATAACAAGTAGAAATCATGGACAGTTAGGTCGAACAGTTGAAGCAGATTCGAATTCCTATCGTGAGAGTCCGCTGGAATTCTCAAATATCATCACCTTTTCACCAATACGTTTTCAGAGACCAACATAAACTGAACTTCGGGACGAAGTTCCTTTTAGAGGGGAAGACTGTCACAACTCACCATTTCAGGTCATTTCCCGAACTTTGGAAAAACACTATTCATCAAACACTATTCATCAGTTTACTATTCATCATTTTTGGTGTCAGTTTGACATTCCGAGAAGCATTCAGAAATTTTACTATTCACTGAACACTATTCATTGCGAGAAAAGATTTCATCATTCACGTGCATTACACATTTCATCGTAAATTTAGTTTACGGGTATTCAAATTCGCGTAACCGGATTGGTTTAGGTGCGAATTCATTTCATTAGTGCTAAGGGCACTGCATACGGACTAGAGACAGTCTGCATATCATCATAACAGCATTTTCATGTTATACCACTCTTAGGATTTTCAAATTTATATATTTGATACATTTAACGTTTTTACGTATAAGTATTTATAGTAAACGTTAACACCCGGTTTATACACGACGAATATATCTAAATATTCCCACAATGGTCCCGACATATTTTTATATCCATTTTATCATCATAAAAGTTATAACATTCAGTTACCCAGTATTTTGGAAATTTATTTTATTTATAACGTGAGCTTATGAATATTACGACGGTTTTCGTGAAAACTAAACAATAATCACCCGAACACTCAGTAATTGTACCCAACATATTTTTAACATTTTTATGACTTTATTAAGTCCCGGTTAACTTTGTTAACATTTATTTCTAGCAAAACCCGGTACCCGATTATAACTAATACTTACACCAAACTACAACTAATATTACCCTACATTTTCTAAGTGATCAAAACCGACTTTGCTACCCTTTTTCACATTGAAAATCAGCCATGAGCACACCACTAGACCACATGCCACTTATTTTAACCTTATGTAACCATGTGCTAGTATTATACATTATATCTTATACAAATATCTATCCAAAAACACAAATAACATAACATACATAAAAATTGAGAATCAAAAGCTACTCATCCTCATGTTCTTCCCCCAAAACCCACGACCAAATCCAAACACCATGATCAAACCATTATTTTTCTTAGTACAAAGCTACAAAGTTGTTCATTTCATCATTCTAATCAAGAATCATCCAACAAAAACACAAGTAATCCAAGATTTCTCATCCTTTAATCACCTATTATTTCAAAGTGAGTATTCAAATTTATTTTCATGATTTCTTCAAATTAACATATGTATCTTATGGTATTCATGCTTAATTTCATGCACAAACTAGTTATACCACTTTATTTTTGAAGACTTTTTGAACATACAAACCCTAAATTGTGATTTAGGTGTTCCCTTGTTAAATTAACTTGATTACTAGTCATTAGGAACCCATGGCACCCTAAGAAGGTGTATGGTAGGATTAGTATAGTTTTGTGAAGTTTGCAAGAGATTTGGTTGAAGTAGAAACTAGTTTTGAACCTTGGAAATGGATTTCTAACAAGTTTATAAACATGCTGTCCCATTTTGGTAAAATCTGGAAAATCAGTAAACATAAAGGAAACTTTGGCAAAATTTTTAGAAAATACTTTCAAAAACGAATCCGTAGGCGAAAGAACGGATTAAAAAGAGTTTATAACGAAGAAGTTATGATTTTTGCAAGTTTATTGACGAAAACTGATTTCCGAAAAAATACATGCTGATGGACGTTTTTCGTCGGACAAAAAGAGACTTTAGACGTAACCCGGAGGGGTCAAGCTTTCTAAAATATATTACTACATGTTAAGACGTAACCGTGGATATAAAGAACAAGTAAAACGGACTTATAACGACAAAGATATTCACGTTTGAATATCGGCAAAACTCATTTCATTTTGACAGCTTTTATAAATATTAACGCCAAAACTACGTAGTAACTCTAGATTTCTAAAATAATACCAAGTACCCAATTTTATAACTAATGAAGTATTAGTTATTACAAGTATATTTTATCATTACGAGGCGTTATTTCAAGGATTTCAAACCGAGGATTTCAACACAAACATTGGTACATACGATGTATATATAAGTATATATATTGCAACTAGTTTTATTTTTCTAATAGCCATATTTTTCCTAAGTTTTGGAAAATGTATTATTTTCATAACAACAAGTATTTTTCAAAGAGTAGAGTGGTATAGGAAACATGTGCATGGACATTTCCAACATCATTTCATGATCTAAATTAGATCGTTCATATCATTCATATTAGGTTGCGGCTAGTGTGCGCGCCTTGTTTTTCAGCTCATTATATGTTCATGGTACCATCATATCAGGTGAGTCATAGCCCCTACTATTTTAATTGTTTGATAAACTCTTTGGGGGAGATACATGCTTAAATACTTGATTTATACTTTCACAAGTTCTCTTAACGATACACATATTTCTGTGAGTTTTCATAGCCCCGTTTTCGAGTACTTATTTTGATTTCAAATCTCACGGGGGAGAATACATTGCAACAACTACTTTCTTGTACATGCCCAAGTATTACAAATTCCATACATTGCTTAAGTTTTTTTTCCTTATTACTACCAAGTTAAGTCCCCTTTATTATCATGGACCGTTAATTTTAGTGCTAAGCGAGAGTGAATGAATAGATCTATTGAGGGTGACGCCTCCATTCGTGTTTGAGTTGCTCCAACGGGACGATTGCATTTCATGTCTTATCAAGTGAGTGTCTGGTAAACACTCTGTTGGGGCATTACAAAGTCTAGCTTCGGGGTCATGAGCTTAAGAGACAATGTAGCATTTTTGACATTTATGTCGGTTCACTTTATACTTGTGGCTATTGTACATACGAAAATTTCTTATGGAATTACGATACTATTCCACCACTATTACTACGGAATTACGATGCCTTTGCATCAACCTTATGACTGATTTATTACAAACATATTACATTTGGCAGTGGGTTGTAAACACACAGGTTACAAGTCTCTTATGGCGGGACTTGGAACTGAGTGGATTTACGATGCCTTTGTTGGGAAATCTTCATTTCAATGCATTACATTCTTTTTCACAAGACTCTATGAACTCACCAACCATTGTGTTGACACTTTAGCATGTATTTTCAGGTTATAACCAATGGCACGCTACAGGAGGTTTTGGCAGGGTATGGCATGGTCATAGAAGACTCTGATTATTCATTTGGGAACCGTTTTAAACTATTTTAAGGGCCTACTTCCGTATTACTTTTAACAATGTAAATTCAACATTTTGATTTAACTATTTTATTCAAAATGATTCAAGTGCAAACCATTTTTGAACATGTGTTGTAATACCAATTGAGTTACACCCCAGCTACATGTATGCTTCCGCTGGACCCGATTTTGGGGGTGTGACAGATTGGTATCAGAGCTTTGGCTATAGCGAACTAAGTGTTTTTAAAACCTAGACTATAGCTACTTTTACGAAAACTTAACCCTATGACCGTCACGTGCCTGCCTGCCAAGCTGAAGCCTCATTTGTGGTTAGTTGCTGACATAGGTGATGAGATTTATGTCTCATCACCTGATATATATTATATTCATTTATTATAGTTGTTTACTATAATTTTCTTTCATATAAGCATGTTCACGTATCATATATGTCACCGCATTATGTTTTCCTTGCATAGTTTCATCATTTGACCTCGAGTTTGGTCACCTGCCTTAGTATTTCAGAACGTTTTGAGTATTTGTGAAGGACATAGTATTAGTATAACTGAGCTGAGTATTTCAAAATTCATGGAACCTCGGTGGAATATGGACTGGTCATTTATATTCAACCCGGGATAGTGAGATATAGGCTGACCACCTATGTCTGACTCAGAAATGAGTTTTGCAACACTGAGAATGGTTATAATAAAATTTTGTCTGGATTGAATCCTCTACTCATTTTCCAAAGGTTTCATTTATGTGTGTGTATACCCTCGTTTTCAGAATATTCATACTTTTCATCACCTCGTGAACCGCCGCTTGGAAGCACGTCAATTGATCATTTCATTTCATGAACATTCACGTCTATGCATTATACACTTACATCACGGTATTTTCTTTTATCACAAAATCATTTTGTCGCAGTTGTCACAGTCTCTTCCCTTCTCGCCATCATTATTATTTCCCTTTCCCATCCCCATATATATAAGGAATTAGCTGACACTTTATGGATTCCTATGCCACTTATCACTCACTACTCCCTGTATTGATAAGTGGATATTATCAATGACCTCCCTAGGAAAGACTTTCCATGCCATCTATAAGGAGAATCTCTCGGTACATTAAGACCATTCAAAACTCAACAAAAATCTCAAGATATCACAAAACCATTCGAACCACTATCACTAGCCTGATCACCAAAAATTCTATCATCTAGAAAGTATTGGCTTGACTGAATTACAAGATTCGTTTAGATACGAGTGCTCACTAAGCAACACCATAGAGATAAATCCAACCTCTTAACCGAGACTATAGATTGAACATGTCCTCACCAATAGACTTTATCCAAACATGTTAGACACCTATGCCTTTGTGCAGACATACATACCTGACTATTTTATCCTCTTAATACTTCACTTTTACATGGATTTTCTCCAAACTACATTTATACAAAACATATATCTTGTAAGAAATACTTTTCTGAGGCACTTATTTTGATAAGCAAATTCCTTTTGGTTAATCTTTTACAAAACTATTGAATGTTAGGAAATTTTAAACATCGATCTTTGGTAAATCATATTATCCATCTTATGTTGAAAATAGTTCTATCATGCATAACTATTAAATTCTGAAACATCAAGAAAAATGTTACTTGGAAAGCCGTTTGCTTAAAGTTGTAAATTCATTTATTCGGGGAAGGTTTATGAACAAAACACAATCTCAAAACAAACTTTGAAAAGTAATCACTATATTACATCACTTATATATTTAGGATTTTGTGATTTGATGACATAGAGCTTGGGGAAAATCTTAGTAATGGAGACTAAGCATCGTAGGTGGAGAAAGACTCAATTCATGACATCCTGCGAAGGATCACCACTTTATCCTAATCTATTATTTTCAACAACACCCCTTTGAGGGACTTAACCTTGTAAGTTTTCTACAAGATTCATGATACCCATTTCAATTATTTCTAATAGAGGAATTTAATTCACCTCAAACACCAAGCGATTACATTAAGATTTCTTTGGAACCACACCACCTATTATCTGCAGACCAATGGTCAGAATTAGAGAACGATTCAAACATAGGGAGATATGCTCAGAGCATGAGTGATTGACTCAAGAAATGGTTGGACTAACCAATTACCATAAATCAAATTCAGTTGCAACTATAGTTATCGCGCGAGCGTAGAGACTACACCATTTGAGGCACTCTATGGTCGAAGTGCCAACATTCATTGACGGATCGAAATTTGGAAAAGCCCAACTCACTAGTTCAGAAGGTATTTATGAAATAACCAGAAATTTCCTACAAGTCAAGAATCAGTTACAAGTTCAATAAGTTGTAAACCATTAAAACTTCAAGTTGGTAAGCAGAGTTATGTTGAAAGTTCTGCCTATGAAACGCATGATATCATTCAGAAAACTTGGAAAGTTAAACCCGATATACACTGGACCATGTAATATTTCAAACAGAGTAGGCCTAGTGGCCGTCAGATTTGAGCCTTGTTAGAGAACAACACGACTACACAACCATGTGTTGCCATTTTTTTTTAGAGTAGTCACTCATAATCCATTTGGAAAAGAATCCAACCCAAAGTCGAACATAAACCTTGCAGGATAACAAGTAGAAATCATGGACAGTTAGGTCGAACAGTTGAAGCAGATTCGAATTCCTATCGTGAGAGTCCGCTGGAATTCTCAAATATCATCACCTTTTCACCAATACGTTTTCAGAGACCAACATAAACTGAACTTCGGGACGAAGTTCCTTTTAGAGGGGAAGACTGTCACAACTCACCATTTCAGGTCATTTCCCGAACTTTGGAAAAACACTATTCATCAAACACTATTCATCAGTTTACTATTCATCATTTTTGGTGTCAGTTTGACATTCCGAGAAGCATTCAGAAATTTTACTATTCACTGAACACTATTCATTGCGAGAAAAGATTTCATCACTCACGTGCATTACACATTTCATCGTAAATTTAGTTTACGGGTATTCAAATTCGCGTAACCGGATTGGTTTAGGTGCGAATTCATTTCATTAGTGCTAAGGGCACTGCATACGGACTAGAGACAGTCTGCATATCATCATAACAGCATTTTCATGTTATACCACTCTTAGGATTTTCAAATTTATATATTTGATACATTTAACGTTTTTACGTATAAGTATTTATAGTAAACGTTAACACCCGGTTTATACACGACGAATATATCTAAATATTCCCACAATGGTCCCGACATATTTTTATATCCATTTTATCATCATAAAAGTTATAACATTCAGTTACCCAGTATTTTGGAAATTTATTTTATTTATAACGTGAGCTTATGAATATTACGACGGTTTTCGTGAAAACTAAACAATAATCACCCGAACACTCAGTAATTGTACCCAACATATTTTTAACATTTTTATGACTTTATTAAGTCCCGGTTAACTTTGTTAACATTTATTTCTAGCAAAACCCGGTACCCGATTATAACTAATACTTACACCAAACTACAACTAATATTACCCTACATTTTCTAAGTGATCAAAACCGACTTTGCTACCCTTTTTCACATTGAAAATCAGCCATGAGCACACCCCTAGACCACATGCCACTTATTTTAACCTTATGTAACCATGTGCTAGTATTATACATTATATCTTATACAAATATCTATCCAAAAACACAAATAACATAACATACATAAAAATTGAGAATCAAAAGCTACTCATCCTCATGTTCTTCCCCCAAAACCCACGACCAAATCCAAACACCATGATCAAACCATTATTTTTCTTAGTACAAAGCTACAAAGTTGTTCATTTCATCATTCTAATCAAGAATCATCCAACAAAAACACAAGTAATCCAAGATTTCTCATCCTTTAATCACCTATTATTTCAAAGTGAGTATTCAAATTTATTTTCATGATTTCTTCAAATTAACATATGTATCTTATGGTATTCATGCTTAATTTCATGCACAAACTAGTTATACCACTTTATTTTTGAAGACTTTTTGAACATACAAACCCTAAATTGTGATTTAGGTGTTCCCTTGTTAAATTAACTTGATTACTAGTCATTAGGAACCCATGGCACCCTAAGAAGGTGTATGGTAGGATTAGTATAGTTTTGTGAAGTTTGCAAGAGATTTGGTTGAAGTAGAAACTAGTTTTGAACCTTGGAAATGGATTTCTAACAAGTTTATAAACATGCTGTCCCATTTTGGTAAAATCTGGAAAATCAGTAAACATAAAGGAAACTTTGGCAAAATTTTTAGAAAATACTTTCAAAAACGAATCCGTAGGCGAAAGAACGGATTAAAAAGAGTTTATAACGAAGAAGTTATGATTTTTGCAAGTTTATTGACGAAAACTAATTTCCGGAAAAATACATGCTGATGGACGTTTTTCGTCGGACAAAAAGAGACTTTAGACGTAACCCGGAGGGGTCAAGCTTTCTAAAATATATTACTACATGTTAAGACGTAACCGTGGATATAAAGAACAAGTAAAACGGACTTATAACGACAAAGATATTCACGTTTGAATATCGGCAAAACTCATTTCATTTTGACAGCTTTTATAAATATTAACGCCAAAACTACGTAGTAACTCTAGATTTCTAAAATAATACCAAGTACCCAATTTTATAACTAATGAAGTATTAGTTATTACAAGTATATTTTATCATTACGAGGCGTTATTTCAAGGATTTCAAACCGAGGATTTCAACACAAACATTGGTACATACGATGTATATATAAGTATATATATTGCAACTAGTTTTATTTTTCTAATAGCCATATTTTTCCTAAGTTTTGGAAAATGTATTATTTTCATAACAACAAGTATTTTTCAAAGAGTAGAGTGGTATAGGAAACATGTGCATGGACATTTCCAACATCATTTCATGATCTAAATTAGATCGTTCATATCATTCATATTAGGTTGCGGCTAGTGTGCGCGCCTTATTTTTCAGCTCATTATATGTTCATGGTACCATCATATCAGGTGAGTCATAGCCCCTACTATTTTAATTGTTTGATAAACTCTTTGGGGGAGATACAT
The DNA here is from genome assembly GCA_030686995.1 of Artemisia argyi. NCBI lineage: Eukaryota > Viridiplantae > Streptophyta > Magnoliopsida > Asterales > Asteraceae > Artemisia > Artemisia argyi. Next base: position 225,022,438 of record CM060680.1, on the reverse strand, counting down.
GCTTAAATACTTGATTTATACTTTCACAAGTTCTCTTAACGATACACATATTTCTGTGAGTTTTCATAGCCCCGTTTTCGAGTACTTATTTTGATTTCAAATCTCACGGGGGAGAATACATTGCAACAACTACTTTCTTGTACATGCCCAAGTATTACAAATTCCATACATTGCTTAAGTTTCCTTATTACTACCAAGTTAAGTCCCCTTTATTATCATGGACCGTTAATTTTAGTGCTAAGCGAGAGTGAATGAATAGATCTATTGAGGGTGACACCTCCATTCGTGTTTGGGTTGCTCCAACCGGACGAATGCATTTCATGTCTTATCAAGTGAGTGTCTGGTAAACACTCTGTTGGGGCATTACAAAGTCTAGCTTCGGGGTCATGAGCTTAAGAGACAATGTAGCATTTTTGACATTTATGTCGGTTCACTTTATACTTGTGGCTATTGTACATACGAAAATTTCTTATGGAATTACGATACTTTTCCACCACTATTACTACGGAATTACGATGCCTTTGCATCAACCTTATGACTGATTTATTACAAACATATTACATTTGGCAGTGGGTTGTAAACACACAGGTTACAAGTCTCTTATGGCGGGACTTGGAACTGAGTGGATTTACGATGCCTTTGCTGGGAAATCTTCATTTCAATGCATTACATTCTTTTTCACAAGACTCTATGAACTCACCAACCATTGTGTTGACACTTTAGCATGTATTTTCAGGTTATAACCAATGGCACGCTACAGGAGGTTTTGGCAGGGTATGGCATGGTCATAGAAGACTCTGATTATTCATTTGGGGACCGTTTTAAACTATTTTAAGGGCCTACTTCCGTATTACTTTTAACAATGTAAATTCAACATTTTGATTTAACTATTTTATTCAAAATGATTCAAGTGCAAACCATTTTTGAACATGTGTTGTAATACCAATTGAGTTACACCCCAGCTACATGTATGCTTCCGCTGGACCCGATTTTGGGGGTGTGACAACAGTGTTGCTCAAAAAGTTGATCAATTATATTTTTCTTTTCCACTTACCGAGTGAGTTAAAACCTTTGATTCATCTTATGAAGAGGGTTCACAAAAACTTCTCTCTTTAAGCGGCTAATTTAGACATATCTTCATACCATTTAATATAGTAAATAACCCCTTACTCCACTACTAAATTATGAGAATAAGTGTAGGCATGGTTGAACTCTTAACTGGAATAAGCTTACCATCGGTTAGTCCATAGTTAAATTAGTCAATAGTTATAATCACCATCCCGATGTATGTAACACTAATATGAGTATATATTAGTATTAAATTATCACAACCAGTTAGGCCATAATTAAACGTTAAATTAATTGAAGCACAAGAATGACAACTTACCATCGGTTAAAAATGGTGTTTGGTGAATGGAAATGTGGGACGGTGTTTGATGTTTGGAAAGGTTGTGTGATGGGCATTGCCAACGTGGCACCCTCATTGTTTGTTTTGTTGATACATTAATTAATTTGTTGCAAAAATTAACATAGTTTTTCAAAAAGTTAACCAACTATACTTCCTCCATTACTAAATATTGGACACAATTATTTTAATTCAAGTGTTGTGGCAGAGTGTTATCACTCGGTAAAAAAATAAGTCACTAAATGCTACAAGAAAATATAGTGTATAAATACCCTTTGACAAAATTTCAAAACACACATGTTAATTTCTTTACTAATATGTACTCATTTACTTTATAATCCAATCAATATGATAAGTCTTTTCGATATGATATGTATCACGGAACTTTGATCACTAATAAGATGACAAAAAATCGTTTCGAAGATCCAAACCAACATCTCAAGGACTTCCTTAAAATCGTAGATTCTATAGACCTTGATGTTACAACTAGAGAGTCAACCCGATTACGCCTATTCCAATTCTCTCTACGTGATCAAGCTAGCCAATGGCTTGAACGTTTACCCGCGGGATCCATCACCTCATGGGATGATCTCACCACTCGTTTCCTTTCCCACCGGGGAGAACGACAAAGCTTAGAAATGACATCTTGATGTTCCAACAATGTCAAGGTGAAACTCTTTATGAAGCATGGACTCGATTCAAGGACTTACTCTAAAAAGTCCCTCATCATGGCATAGATCTTAGGCTCCAAGTCCAAATCTTCTATGACCATATCGATCTCTCCACAAGGCGAGCCATTGACCAATCGGCCGGTGGTAAGCTACGTGATCTAAGTGCGGAACAATCATGGGAACTCATAGAAGATCTTGCTCTCTATGACAACGAAAGTTGGAATGATCCCCGTGATTTGAACAAAACGGTCAAGGCAATATCTTTGCCTTCGAACAATTCTAGCACTCCCGACCGTAGGATCACGGAACTTGAGGACCAAGTCAAGTTTCTCATGAAATCTTACAAAGCTCCTAAGCCTTCAAGCCAAGTGAACAAAATCACTTCTTCATGCGAATTTTGTAGTGGTCCCCATGACACTCGTGATTGTGTGGAACTCCCTGGAACAGCTTTTGTGGACTACGCATCCTCGCGTACCGACGAAGCGGGAGGTAAGTGGTACACTTTCAAACCCGAGACAAACCCTTACGGTGATTCCTACATCCCCTCTTGGAAAAATCACCCAAACCTTAGGTGGAAACAAAATCAAGCTAATTCTTCCAATCCGCCTAATCGTTACCAACCAAACGGTCCAACCTCCGACCGTACTTTCAACAACAATCCTTCTAACAACTATGGTAGTACCAACAATCTTAAAGGATTGATGTCTAAGTTCATGGCATCTCAAGAAGCTCGCATATCCAAGTTTGTAGCCGATTTCAAACAAAAGCAAAGCGAGATGACCACCAAAATTGACACATTGTTGAAAGTTCTCAATGACCGAGAAATGGGAGCACTCCCAAGCGACACGGTCAAGAATCCGAAACTAAACGTTAATTCCATATCATCAGTTTCGTCACCCACTTCTTGTCCGCAATACTACTCGGTTAAATCAACGAGCACGTGTTTCAAGCAAAACCAAATTCTTCAAAAGTGTAACACCCCCAATTCATGTATGCAGCGGAATTCGAACTGGGTGTTACTCGACGGCACAATAGTCACAATAATAGAAAACGAACTCCAATTGAGTCGTTTTAAAAGATTTATCATTCAAATTGTATAAATATCAGAGATTACAAAATGAGGTCCCAGATGGTTCCATGTTTACAATTTAAATGAGTTTTGAATGATAATAAAATTTATAGCCCTCTTGAGTATCCGTGTCCTTCCGTGCCATCCTTGATCGTCATGAACCTGAAATACATGCTTGAGAGGTCAACACAAAGGTTGAGTGGAATTCGTAGAGTTTAGTTAAGTTGTTTGAACACAATAATCGTAGTGTGAGCTATAGACTCACACTCATAGTTAGAAAACAAAATCGTTATTTATTTCACTAAGCTCATGCAACCAAAACATTAACATCGAACCAACAAAATTGGCATTATAGAAGCCCTATCAAGGTACTTTTGCCATTATACCGCTAAATCTCAAATATAGTGCATTTGTGTGAACTCATCGTTGTTCAACACAAATGGGATCCGTCAATCCCAATAGATCTATTCACAATATTCGCGCTCACTATAGGTAGTGACTAATGGTTCATGATATAGGGACTTCGAACATGGCAATCGTTACTTAGTGACAATAAAACATAGTCGGGTAGCATACAGTAGAAAGCATTGTGTTCGGGTAGAAAAATAATAGCATGTATCCCCCCCATGGGTTTGTAAAATAGTTAAACAATAGAAAGTGGGGCTACGAACTCACCTTAAGTAAGATAGCAAGTAGTAAAGGTAACGGTTGAATCGTGAAGGTTTCTACGAGCAACCTATAATAGAATGTCGCGACTTAGGATCGGAGTAAAGAATATGAATAAGTGCCTATATATATATCTTGCATCTAGTCCATGATGTGGTATGATGTATATTGTAAGTCTTTGAAAGAAAAGATTCATGAAACATGTATGTTTTATATATCGTTTACTACCGTTCGGGCTGACATAATTCAGAAGTCATGTTAGTAAGCGTTCGAGGAGCCAGGACACTTTAATTCGTAAATCCACAACTCATCTCGACGGCTTACATAATGAACTCCTCACATGAGGCTCCCTACTATTGTAGTAGTTGATAAAATATATAGATATAAGTTTCGATCCGAAAAGTTACATGTCCGATATTTGAATAAACTTAGGAAAGTTTATTCTTACATGAAGATTGTTATTAGGGTAAGTTTCATAAGTCTAGTATGACCATTTTTCTTTGTAATAACTCATGGTTTCTTTTAGGTGAAGTAGATCCAAATTGTTTGTTCAAGTTATCGCCAATTCCTTGTTTCATGTTTACGCCTAAGTAAGCTTACATGGTCATTTCGTCATGGCCTTGCCATGACCTTTGGTCCTTGTTCAATGGTCATGAGACTCAACCTTGGCTCTAGCCATGGTTGTGGTCTTGATTATAGGTCATAAGACCTCTTGTTCCTTTTAAAACATAACCAATATATAGTGACTTATATATATGTAAATAGCTGTTAAGAAACTGAGAAATATCTCATTCGTTATTGATTTTCTGGAGACGTGCTCCTGAGTTTTTGAAGAAAACGTGATTCCGGACAACTTTCGTGTTTTAACTTTTTCATGAAACGGACCAAAAATGCCTCTTTTTGCGTGTTTTAAGTTTCTGTAACAGAAAGTTTTGGCAGCTTTGCCGCAAAGTTTTGGTAACTTCAAATGGTCATAACTTTTGACTCGTATACTCGTTTTAGGTGGTTCAAATTGCTACGGTTTCCTTGTTAGGTCCTCTACTACAATATGTAATAATCCAATATCATATTTTTACCATTTTGATCAGGTCTTACCAAGAAAGTCACTAGTTTACTTGTTTTAATAACTTATATTAACAATCAATTACAACTTGTTTTACTCATTTTTATACATCATGGACTTGCATATAAGACATAATATAGCAAGAATAATAGGTAAATAACATGAACATGATTATTTAACAAGAAGCAAGTTAGGATTTTGCTTACAACTTTGGCTTTCTACAAAGAAAGGTAAGTTAACATGTAAGGATAGGACTTTGATAGACTTGCTTCAACCCACTTCACTTCATGCAATCTTTCTACTCTTGTAATCTTGAAAGATGGATGATGAAGGTTGAGGTGACTTGAGTAGATTCAAACTCAAGAGAAATCACCAAAGTTTCTAGGGTTTGGAAATAGTTTGATGAATCAAAACTAAACTATGGTTTATGTGTTGTTATGCTCTTGAATCTTGCATGAAACTTGGAAGAGAATTAGCAAATGGAATGGTGTTGGAGTGTGGTATGTGTGGCGTACAAGAAGGAGGAGGAGGGGAGTATTTATAGTGAGTTGAGGAGGTTAGGAAACAACTAGGAAATCTCCTAAACTTGGTGACCAAGTTTTACTTGGAGCCAAAGTTGTACACATGTAATCATCTAAGGAATCAAGGGTCAAGATCAAGCCACAAGTGTGAATCCCCCCCCTAGTGGCAGTTCACAAAGATAGGATAGGATGAGTTGGCTTTTGATGATCTTATCCAAGCTTATGGAGCTAGTTCGACTCCGTAAAATGCTAACCGTAAGTTGTTACGTCACAAAATGTAAAACCGGGTATCGTAAAAATACGAAACTTGGAAGAATGATTAAACTTGTCAAAATACTCCATAATAAAATATAAAATGAGTGGTAGGTTCCATTGGGGTGGTAAAACTCTGCTAAAACTGGAAACACCGGTCTAAAACGCGTAATACGTAAAACGTACGAATATTGCGTAAAATTGAGAAAAGTAAAATGTTACTTTTCTAATAGGATAATATTGATTTAAAATGACTTATAATGTCTAGACTGGGCTCAGTCTAGTGTCGGTTGGTATTAAATGTCTTTTAGACATCAAACCGTAAGCCTAAAAATCAAGGAATGACTTATAAAATCAAGGAATGATTTTTGGTCAAAGGAGGAGGGAAAAATATGTTGACTTTTTCTAATAAGTTGAAAACTCAAATTGTCTTAGAAATGCGGTGCAGGTATAGGCTAAGGTTACGGCTGAGTAAAAACGCTTAAAACTGAAAATTCCAGTTTTTCACGGCCGAGGCTTATTTTGGTCATGTTTTTCTCAGTCACGATTAATTCTCAAATAAATCATGAGTGTGTCAAACATTTTTCCGATGCGGGGTCACTTAACGCGGTCGAGTTTCGTTGTGCGTAGAATTTCTGAATGACGTTTTACCCTAAAACGTGTAATTCCTTAATAACTTTCGCAAAAATGATCTGACGAATGTCAAACATTTAATTTGCCATGGAAATGATTTATCACTTGAGAATATGAAATAAAAATCAACTTTCAGGAAAATTTCGGGAAAAATGAATAGTAAAATGAATAGTAAAAGTGAATAGTAAATTTTTCGGGAATAGTAATTATCCTGAAAATGCGAATTGTTACAAAAAGGACCAATTGAATAAAACACCCGATATAAAACCAGTCAAAAGCATAGTTGAAACACCTCCTATGCAAGCCTTGGCGATGAATTCAAGGAGCTTCACCTTGAATGCCCCGTTATTGATATCTTAGCCCGTGCTCCCTACTATAGTGCCCTCCTAGAAAAGTATGAGAAGTTTAAACTAGGTAAAAATGGGACTGCCTTCGTTCAAAAAAAGTTGCCTAAAAAGCTTGATGATCCGGGTATATTTGTTTTGCCTTGTAAGATAGGAAGATCTGAAGCTTTCGACACACTAGCCGATTTAGGGTCAAGCCTCAACTTGATTCCCTTATCCCTTTTTACCACTCTCAAGCTAGGAAAGTTAGAGGAAACGGAGGTATTGATAGGTCTAGCGGATGGGAGTATTGCCCACCCAGTTGTAATGATTAAGGATGTAGTTGTTCACGTAGGGAAGTTAACTATCTTGGCGGATTTTCACGTCCTAGACATGGTTAGTGACACTACATGCCCGTTGTTGGTAGGAAGAGGATTTTTAGCAACCGCTAGCGCCATGATAGATTGTAAGGAGTCTAAGATAGCGGTAGGTGAGGGCGACACTTGGTCGATATACGATGTTAAGAAACATAGCTATGATTGTGATGATGAACCGACACCACATTGGGTAGAGATGAATAGGAGACCATCTAGATATGGACCTTGGATAGAAAGGAACTTTATAGGACCTCATCGCCCATTCTATCTAGAAAAAGATTTCATCGAAAAGACACATTCAGTGGAACAACTCATAGCTAGAGATGAAGAGCTAGATCCTTTTGAGGACCCCTTAGTCTTTAGGAAGATGATTGAGTTCTTAAACGTAATGCCTATTAACATAGAGATGAATAAGTGGAAAAGAGAGGGAGATAAGTGTAAATGGAGGTGGGACAAGCCACCTAAAGAAGGTGACGGATCATGGCATATGAAGATGACTTTGTATGATCCGGATGGAGAAAAGTTTGAAAGGTCATACCGTACTAAGAAAACCGATAGGAAGCTAAAACCTAAGTTTGATCCCAAAAGATGTTCTCAATGAGGAACTCACCCGTGTCACGTAATAACCCATGACCTTGAGTCTAGCAACAAGACTCATAAATAAAGAAAAGCGCTTCTTGGGAGGCAACCATGATTGTGTGTGATTTTTATTTTGTTTGTTTGTTATTTGCTTCCGTATGCATGCTTTATTTTTATTGTTGGTAGATCATGTTTCAAAACTAAATAGTGGAAATACTTTACTTTGTTGTTTGGCCTAGTCTTAACTTCATCCAAAGGTATTTTTGCAAAAGATAAGTGTAAGGGGAAACCCCAAATATGTTTTTAAGAACAAAACCGATCATGATTCTCCACAATATTAAGTGAACATGTATATTCGTACTTGTTAGAGTCAAATGCTTGTATCGAGTCATAATGAAGTTTTGCAGGATTTTCCAGGAAGTAGGACCAAGTTTTTCTAGAAATTTTCCAAAAACTTAACATAAGAATTTCTACAGGTCACTTCTGACGGCGTCATGAGTTTACTCTTGACGGCGTCTCGTGTAAAAATCTGGAAATTTTACCAGTTTTGTTTTTCTAATGGAGTCTTAAAGTTTTTGTTGAATTATTAGTTTTATAATTTCCAGGAAATCTGCAAACATCATTCCACAAGCATCATATCTTAGTTTGTTTTCTAGGATTTATTAGCATATGTAGATTGCCACCGATTTTATGCGAGGTTGCCTTGTCTATTTTCTCAGGATTTACAGGTTATGTATGACAAGAAGATGATTTATTTTTCTGGAAGAGAAGCTTTGATTGTTCATTTTCTTGGAGGAAGATCTAACCTGGCCACCTTATTATCCATACCGAGCGAATCAGGGGAGTATTTGATTTCATTTGTTTTACTTATTTTACTTTTACATTCTTTACTTGAATATTGGGGACAATGTTCATCCTAAGTGTAAGGAGAGGGTAAAATGATGATACCTTACAGATACACTTTCGCTTGAGTTTGTTCGTTTAATAGTAGATGTGTAATAAAACTATGAGAAATACTTGTTAGTGCAATTTTAGCGCCAAATTTAAACAACATTTAGGAGTGAAACTTTAGCCATAGCAAGCGTCTCATGGATAAGAGTCGTATGACTAGCACAAAACCGTACTATTTAGAAAAATTTTCCACCCAAATATGTGAGGTTCGCCTTTAGATTTGATAGGAAAAACATTTACTATTAGTGCTTATGAGTGTACCGGTAGCATTTAGATTCTAGAACTTGCGTTAGTGATGCATCCCGAGATCGCTAGTGAGACTACATTCGTGTAGTAGGATTTACTACATGATAAGAGGCATTAGGATCACCCTTGTGTTAAACCCGTATTATAATTACTTGACCATTTAAGTCATATTACTTGGCTAGTTAAGTCAACTAATTTTTCCCACACCTTAGCGTTGTACTCATTTTTAGTACACGAAACCCCTAGTACACCCCTCCGAGCCTATCTTTTCGTTTCTAACTTTAAGCATCTTACTTAAAGGAAGAATTTGTTACACCCCACTTAAATGTACACCCAAATCACCTTAGCCTTCCGTGTATGCACTCATCTTTAGTGCATTATTGTTATTTGTTAAACCCTAAGTTAATTATCTAATTGATTACATGGTTGCTAAGTCGAGTCATATCCTTGTACATATTGTTTTGGGACGATTGGGACTCATGGGTAAAGTACTTATTTATGGAGTAATGGGGAAGAACATCATATATTACCCCCGTATGTGCGTTAATCTTAAAAGTACTCCAAGTGTTTTGATTTTCTTAATTCGAGTCATTAGATTAGTTAATTGTAAAGTATGTAAAAATTCAAGTGTAAGGGGAATTTTCATTCCCTATGATGTATTATTTTGGATGGTAGGGTAAGAGTGTATGCAAAAAAAAAAAATAATAATAATAAAAAAAATCAAAAAAAATCAAAAAATCAAGAAAAATAAAAAAAATAGAAAAAGAAAAGAAAAACATATGGACTACCATCCCTTTTCATTATATGTTCATTTTATGTTTTTGTTATTTTTCATTTATTAGCTTAAGTCGAGTCTAGTCTTGGCTTAGCAACGCTATATTGTACATGTAATTAACCAAGATTGTTAACTCGCCACCAGTAAAGACTGCCTATATCCAACAAAACCGTGTATTCCATATCCCTACACCTAACGTTACAACCCTTTAAAAAGACCTCTTTGATAGTTTATCCTAGGTGCTTACGCCATGTGGTGGAGGTTTGATCCTTTCCCAAGCCTATGGTAATCTATTTTGCTATGACAGGTAGTGAGAGATGTTTTCCATTTCCATATTGTGATATTACTTTATTACACCCGAGAGATGTGAGTATCTAAACACTATTTGTGAGGTGCTAGTATATGACCTCCGTTGTCTTTGGTCTTTAGTGGAACGATTATTTGTTGTAATTACTTTTATATTAGTGTTAAATGACCCCTAACTTGTATTTTGACTAGAATAAAAGCGCATTTGCTTGAGGACAAGCAAATCTCAAATGTAAGGGTATATGATGAGGCGAAAAATGAACCACTTTTAGGGGGTCATTTAAGCCCGGAATTGAATTTATTTGATCAAATATTGCCCTAAATCGTTCCTTTTGTGATTTTAGGTACTTTGGGAGTGAATTCTAGAAAAAGAAGCAATTCGGACGTTTTTGGAGCATAAAAGTGAAGAAAACGGCAAAGTCTTAATTTTCCATGCTGAGAACAGTACCTGACGGCGTCAAGAAGGAAACCATGACGGCGCCAAGAGTAAATTCCATGACGACCCAGTGCAATCCTGACGGCGTCACAACAAGGGCGTCAAGAGTTAATTTGGTGACGGCCTGCACAAGGAGAATACATGACGGTGTCAGACCCAGATCTTGGCAGTCCGAGAAACTATTTGGCGGCGAGATGACGGCGTCAGACAGTTGTTCTTGATGCCGTCACCTATCAAACTATATATATAGTTTTCTATTTTTCATTCATTAAGGGAGGAACTTGTGTGGAGAAAACTAGGGCCGAACTTTGTAAACCCTAGGTCATATTTTACAGTGTTTTTAAGGGTTTTCATCCCTTGAATCCTTTCATGTTCTATTGAGATAAGTCTTCTCTTAATTCAATCAATATGTCTATGTGTTGGTTGATTATATCTTATGCTTGTCTTGATTTCAACATGCTAGGCTAGATCTATCTTGTGTTTGCTTAGATCTAATGAAACCTAGATGCTAATTATGTGTTGATTACTTGTTTATGGTTGTATTGGATGAATGATTTCAATGTTAGGCTTAAGAAAACTGGCAGATCTCCATTGTGTAACATGCTTGAACGTCTTAGGAAACATGAACCGATGTGTACTAGGTTTTATTGGTTGTTTTTAATGCATGAGTAAATTCTAGTGATTCCATGTTAGGAGCTTCTTAGTCGGCTCGACATAGGAGTGAAGTAGGCGCTCATAGGATTGGGGAAGTAAGTACGCTACCCAATGAATGGTATTAAGGAATACAATCCGTCATCAACGCAACTACAACAAGTAATTAACGTGTAAAAGATATCTAGGGAGTAGTGAAATCTAAGTAAACACAATTCTCCCACATATTGCTCACAACTTTAGTTTAATTTAGTTTACTTTCATTTATAGTATTTTATGTTGATTGCATCTTAGTATTGGGTTATTTGACTAACAACTAATTCCGCCCAACTCCTTAAAACCCGAGAACTTTACTTGCTTTCTCAAAAATATAAAAATACAAAAAGAATCATCCCTCATCTCTAGACCTAGTCTTTAGGTTTTCTAATCCTAGCGACACTATTCCTAGCTGAACGATCAATCCCTCAGTACTTGTCATTATACTATACTACATCGATCAGGTACTCTGCCTGGTGGGGGTTGTAAGCTTCTCGAGATCCCTCGAGAGGTAAAGCCTGGTGCAATCCCTACGCATCAATAATGAACACCTTTCAAGATCACAATTGTTCCATCTTCATTCTGCAATCGAACGGAACCAATCCCATGAATAATGAGGGGAGTTTCAAGGTCACAATTGTTCTTCAAAATTACTAAACCACTCTCGATGTGGTTTAATATGATGGCTACATGCGGAATCTAATAACCATATGTCAGAAGCATTCTTCGTTGTCGATGTTGCAAGTGAGAGATCTGATTCTTCATCATCACACTTGGTGACATTCGCCTCTGCTACAGCTTTACCTTTGTAATGATTGTCCTTGGTTTTCAATTTTGGACAATCTCTCTTCCAATGGCCTTTTTCATGACAAAAGGCACATTTATCTTTGCTTTGTCTTTGCCGTGACTTGGATCTCCATCTCTTATCGGTGCCCTTCTTCTGCGAACGACCCCTGACTAGCAAAACCTCTGCGTCTCCACTTGAACTAATCTGCTTGTCCTTTCTTCTCAGTTCTTTACTATATAAAGCAATACAAACTTCACTAAGAGACACATCATCCTTCCCATTAAGTAGAGTTGTTTCAAGCAACTCGTACTCCTCTGGAAGCGATCCCAATAGTATCAATGCTAGATCCTGGTCTTTGAACACCTCATCCATATTCATCAAATCGGTTACCAGTTGGTTAAAATTGGCAATGTGATCATTCATCGTGGTACCTGGTACATAAGTGAAGCGAAAGAGTCGCTTTTCATAAAGAGCTTATTATGGGAATTCTTCTTCAGAAATTTCTCTTCCAACGCCACCCACAGTTTATAGGCGGATGTTTCTTTTGAGAAAGCATATCGTTGCTCTCTCGAAAGACATGAACGAACCGTACCACAAGCTAACCGATTGATGGTTAACCAATTCCTCTCTTCTACATCCTCTGGTTTACTTTCTTCAACGGCAATGTCTAGACCTTGCTGAAAAAGAACGTCTAGAACCTCACTTTGCCACATATCGAAATGGTCTGTGCCATCAAAAACCTCCACCGCCAATCTTGCATTCGTCAAGACCGGTCTAGCCTAACTTGGAGATGTTGGATCCACCGATGTGGAAGGTTTGTCAACTTTGCCATCCGCCATTTCGTGTACAAATTAATTTTCAATAGCTTCAACCAAAAAACCAACGTAATTCTTTTCCGATGTGGAGGATCAAATTAAATTGCAACCACAGAGCATACTAAGAATAACCTCGGCTCTTGATACAACTTGTTGTGGAATAACCGCGATAATATCCCACCGACTAGGTAAACAGTGTGAATATTCAACACCACTACTATACCTCATATTAGCTTATTGAAAATTTAGATAATATGAAAGAACATTAGAATGAAACACCAACAAATTATATCTTTCTTTATCAAAGAAACATATTACAAAACTAGAAAGCTACTAGTACCAAAGAAAAGAAGAGAGAACACTACAAGATTGCTTGTATGTGTGTTTTGGTGTGAAAAACTCAATGGAAAAGCCTTCTATTTATAGGCTTCAAAACCATCTCAACTTGCTTGCAACTTGGCTCCAACTTGCTGAGATTCTAAGATTGCATAATCTTTGTAAATATTTGATAAGATCCTATATCTTTCTAAAGATTTCATATCTTTATCAAGTTGCATATCTTGGATACTATTGAGCCAATATTCAACAGTTGAAATGTTACTTAGTTTGACTTACAAAGTCAAAATGGTTATTTGTGTGAGTTTCAAAATGAAATAGGTTTTATCTTATCCTTTTCACTTGCAATGGACTCAGGTTGTCAGTCTCACTATAATATTTTAAATTTGGTATGTTTTGGTTTAGTTTTAGTGTAGTTAGTACAAAGTCAAAGTCAAACTTAGGTTGAAAAAAAGTACAAAGTCAAACTTAGGGAGTTTGAAGTGTATAAAGATGCAAGCTTTTGGTATGTGATTTTACACCAAGTTTATTAAATTTGTAGTACTTAAGTTGAGTGTAATTTCTTATTGCAAGGTTTCATTTCAATGTGTAGTTTCTTACTTCAAGGTTCCAATTTAAGTGATGGATTTACTGCATGATTTCTAATTGAAAGGTTTCATTTTAATTTCCAACGGTTCTAAATTCGAAATTAAGTAATGGATTTCTTTTTCAAAGTTACTTAACAACTTATATTAGCTACCTGTGGATTTCACGGGCGTATAGACTAGCAAGCTAACAAACAAAAAACAATAGCTACAAAACCAAAACAATGGTTGTACGTAAATCAAATGGTTATAAAACTTCAAAATGTCTTTAGTCTTCAAGCTAGGATATGTCCAGCCCACAATATTCTCTAGTCCAGTCCATGAAAAATCAATATATTAAATTAAATCTTCCCATCTGAGCCTGTCCAAACTACTATAAACGACCCTTGACCTTTTGACCCAGTCCACCCACGATCTGACAGGCCAAAAGAGACATATCACTATGTATATAACCCATCACCCAAACACTCTATAATCTTACCACCATTACAGAAGAGGAATATAACCCATCATTTTGGACCCAATGCAAATACTCTTCAAACAGTCATCAACCAATCAAATCCCCAAGCACTGAATTTGGCCTTCCAAACTAAATACCAATCAGCTAAGTGCCAAGACCAAAGACCACACCAAGACAGTAACCAAAATTACTAGTACCCAAGACCACAAGCAGATTTCTATCCCACAAAGAACAGATAGTAGAACATATCCAATTCCATATAACCTTATTCATTTGATAGGATTAAGGTAAAGTATTGTTCATATGTTCTGGTGAACACGATCATGCCATCACCATCACACCATAAGTACCTTTTTAAATAATTTTTATCCATAACCATGTAAAATATATATAATAAACTTAAGCACACTAAGCAAAGTACTGTCGTTTATACTTACAAAATAAGAAAATTTCCATATTCTTCTTTTAAATATATTAATTCTTCATAAAATGTTTAGAGTTTTGAGTGTTATTTGATGATGTTGCACGATCTATTTCACTTACAGTTACATAAACGAACATTAGAAGTACGCAATGGAGTAGCTACAACCGACACTCATTAGCCATCCATAATTAATGTTAATAGACCATGTACAGGTAACAGGTGATGCTAGTTGTGCTACATGGGTTCCATAATTAATGTTAATAGACCATGTACAGGTGATGCAAGTTGTGCTACTTGGGTTCCATAATTAATGTCAAGATAAGGAATTTGTGGAAGCCATTCTTCACCAGCTGTTGTCACGAATGTTAACATGCAAAACTAAGGATAAAAAGCCAATACTTCTTCACATAATTTTAAGTTAATTTCCAAAAATGAAGTCGCCACAAGCAATGACTCACTTATCATCATCTTCCTCTCTTATTTTTTTTCTTTTTAATGGTCTCGCGATAACATGTCTTCTTTCAGCCACTGTCTCTGCTTCCTATGGCGGTAATGAGACTGATTATCACGCATTGTTGTCATTCAAATCAAAGATCACCCAAGATCCATACAAAGTTTTTACCTCGTGGAATCATTCCTTTCATTTTTGTGACTGGAGTGGTATTTCATGTGGAAAGCGGCACAAACGAGTGACTGTTTTACGATTAGTTTCGAAAGGCTTAGAAGGCTCGTTGTCTCCTCATGTAGGAAACCTCAGCTTCCTCCGTAAGCTTTCTCTCGTGAACAACAGCTTTCAAGGATCCATTCCCCACGAACTTGGTCGTCTATCTAGGCTACGTATTCTTTATCTAAGTATAAACAAATTCAGTGGAGTCATTACAACAAACTTGTCTGGTTGTTCTAACCTCGAAGAATTTTGGCTCAATCAAAATAAGCTAGTTGGAAGCATACCCAAGGAGATGAGTTTACTCTCAAAACTTACTAGTCTTGTAATTCACGATAATATGTTAACAGGTGGAATCCCACCTTTCTTGGGGAATATTTCATCAATGGAACTGTTCTCTGCGGCCGGGAACCCGTTTGGTGGGAGCATTCCAGATACCTTGGGTCTTTGGAAAAGTTTGAAGGAATTTTACTCTGATGAATGCAACTTATATGGAAGCATACCTCATTCCATTTTCAACCTCTCACTCCTAGTTAATTTTACCTTAGCTGAAAATAACCTCACTGGTAGTCTTCCTTCTGAAATTGGTAATCAGCTCCCAAATCTTGAGCTCCTTCAGTTAAGGGATAACGAACTGACTGGAGTTCTTCCACCTTCTCTTTCTAATTGTTCTAAATTAGGATATCTTGAAATGAGTAACAACAATTTTAGAGGGAAGTTGACAATCGACTTTTCAAAATTTAGAGGTATATATGAAATTATATTATATGATAACAACTTCCATGGACGCGGGGAAGCTGATGACATGAGGTTTATTGATTCTTTGAAAAACTGCACCAAATTAGTACATCTGAATCTTTATAAATGCAATCTTATAGGAGTGCTTCCGATATCAATAGGTAATCTTTCTGATCAACTCAACTTTCTAAATTTACAAGAAAATCAATTATTTGGAAGCCTCCCATCAAGTATAGGTAGTCTAGTTGGTTTGACCAATTTAAATTTAGGATTGAATCGATTCAAAGGAAAGATCCCCAGTACCATTGGTAAATTACAAAATCTACAGCATCTTAATCTAGTTAGCAATCAATTTTCAGGGCCTATCCCTGATGCCATCGGGAACCTATCATTGTTGAATAAACTTTTTTTATATTCCAACAAATTAGAAGGCCATATTCCATCAAGCCTTGGTAAGTGTAAAGAACTTATTGCTTTAAGCCTTGCACACAATAGACTTACTGGTAAAATACCCAAGCAACTTCTTCAAATTCCATCACTAACTATTGGTTTAGATCTTTCATACAACAGCCTGACTGGTTCTGTTCCACCAGAGATTAAAGATCTCAAGATGTCGAGCGGTCTTTATTTATCTTATAATAAATTATCAGGTACCATTACTAGTAGCCTTGGTGAGTGTAGTAGCCTTGTAGAGTTGGACCTTAGTGGCAACATATTTGAGGGCATAATACCACCTTCATTCAGTTCCTTGAGAGGATTGAAGGTACTCGACATTTCAAAAAATAATTTATCAGGTAAAATTCCTCAATTTTTAGACAAATGGAACTCCTTAGAATTTTTGAACCTATCCTTTAATGATTTTGAGGGTGAAGTGCCGGTTGTAGGAGTGTTTGCCAATGCAAGTGCATTTTCAGTTTTGGGGAACAATAGGCTTTGTGGTGGTTTGGTTACACTTGAGTTACCCAAATGCAAGGAGAGGGATAGACAGAAAAAAAGGTTTCCATTCTTCATATTAGTCATTGTGACTGCACCGACCTTGCTCATCGGATTTTTTTGTGTGTATCTTTTGTGTAAGAAGAAATGCAATAGTCGACCATCTCAATCATCAGGGAATGAACGGTTCTTGAAAGTTTCATACAATCAACTTCTCAAGGCTACTGATGGCTTCTCTGCAGCAAATTTGATTGGCGAGGGTGGGCACAGCTCTGTTTATAAGGGAATCCTCAATTCCAATGATGATAAATCTGTTGCAGTTAAAGTTCTACATCTTCAAAGTCGAGGAGCGCACAAAAGCTTTATAGCAGAATGTGAAGCATGGCGTAATATTGTAACACCCCCAATTCATGAATGCAGCGGAATTCAAACTGGGTGTTACTCGACGGCACAATAGTCACAATAATAGAAAACGAACTCCAATTGAGTCGTTTTAAAAGATGTATCATTCAAATTATATAAATATCAGAGATTTCAAAATGAGGTCCCAATTGGTTCCATGTTTACAATGTATAATAAATGAGTTTTGAATGATAATAAAATTTATAGCCCTCTTGAGTATCCGTGTCCTTCCGTGCCATCCTTGATCGTCATGAACCTGAAATACATGCTTGAGAGGTCAACACAAAGGTTGAGTGATATTCATAGAGTTTGTTAAATCGATTGAACACAATATGTTGGTAGTGTGAGTTATAGGCTCACACCAATGTTTGGAAAACAAAACAGGTAGGCTACGTTATTATACGCCCGGAACATGTATTATACACTAAGCTTATGACACCAAAACGTTAACGTGTACCAATATCGATCGGCAGATTTATCCCGGTAGGTACTTTGCTAACATACCTAAATCTCAAATATTATTTCATTTGTTTGAACTTAGTCAATACAAATGGGATTCGTCAATCCCAATAGGCCTATTAATAATATTCGCGCTCACTATTGCTAGTGATTAAATGGTTCATAATAAAGGATCTCGGTTTAGCAAGGATGGTACTTAGTGATAATAGAACAATCAGGTAAGCAAACAATTTAAAAACATTGTGCTCTGTTATAAATAGCATGTATTCCCCCCAAGGATTTGTAAAACAATTAAGTAATGTAAAGTGGGGCTATGAACTCACCTTAAGTAAGATAGCAAGTAATGAATGTAACGGTCGAATCGCGAAGGTTTCTACGAGCAACCTATAATAGAATGTTGTGACTTAGGATCGGAGTAATGAATATGAAGTAGTGCCTATATATATATCTTGCATTATAGTCCATGATGTGGTATGATGTATATTGTAAGTCCTTGAAAGAAAAGATTCATGAAACATGTATGTTTTGTATATCGTTCACTACCGTTCGGGCCGACATAATTCAGAAGTCATGTTAGTAAGCGTTCGAGGAGCCAGGACACTTTAACTCGTAAATCCACAACTCAACTCGACGGCTTACATAATGAACTCCTCACATGAGGCTCCCTACTATTGTAGTAGTTGATGAAATATATAGATATAAGTTTTGATCCGAAAGGTTACATGTCCGATATTTGAATAAACTTAGGAAAGTTTATTTGTACAGGAAGATTGTTATTAGGGGTAGCTTCATAAGCCTTAAATGACCATGTTCTCTTGGTAAAATCTCATGGTTTCCTTTTAAGTGAAGTAGATCCAAATTGCTTGTTCAAGTTATCGCCTAACTCATTGTTTCATGTTTACGCCTATGTGAGTTGTTATGGTCATTTCGTCATGGCCTAGCCATGACCTTTGGTCCTTGTTCCAAGGTCATGAGACTCAACCTTGGTTCTAGTCATGTTTGTGGTCTTGATTATAGGTCATAAGACCTCTTGTTCCTTTCAAAGTATAACCATAATCTAGTGACTTTCGCCTAAAAATGGGCTGTTTAGAATTTGAAGAATTTTATCACTCGGAAAGCGTTTTTAGGGCTCGAGCTTCTTTGTACCTGAACGAAAACGTCGTTTCGGACAACTTTTGTGTTTTAACTTTTTGATGAATCGGACCAGAAGTGGGACTTTCAAAACCCAAATTTGATCAGGAAGCTATTTGGCAGTTTTGCCGGAAATCTTTGGTAATTTCAAATCGCCATAACTTTTGACTCGTATACTCGTTTTGGGTGATTCAAATTGCTATGGTTTCCTTGTTAAGTCCTCTACTGTAATATGTAATGATCCAACATCATATTTTTACCATTTTGATCAGGTCTTACCAAGAAAGTCACTAGTTTACTTGTTTTAGTAACTTGTTGTAACAATCAATAATAATAACTTGTTTTGGTCATTTTTATACATCATGGACATGATAACAAGACAATATATAGCACAAATAATATGTAAATAACATGAACATGATTATTTAACAAGAATCAAGTTAGGGTTTGGCTCACAACTTTTGGCTTTCAAAGATGAAAGGAAGTTGACATGTAAGGATAGGACTTTGATAGACTTGCTTCAACCCTTTTTCACTTCATGCAATCTTTCTACCCTTGGTATTCTTGAAAGATGAATGATGAAGATTGAGGTGAATTGAGTGGATTTAAACTCAAGATAAATCACCAAGTATGTTAGGGTTTGGAAGACTTTTGGTAACCTAAGATCAACTAGGGTTTCTACCTTGAAGAAACACTTGAACCTTGCAAGAAATTGGAAGGAAATGAGCAAAGGATGGAATGGTTATGGGGTTTAGGGATGCACGGCACAAGAGGGGAGGGAGAGGGCTATTTATAGTCCAAAAATGAGGAGGTTAGGAAAGTGTTAGGAAATTACTAAAACTTGGTGACCAAGTTGTAATATAATGGTGATCTAGGGGTATATTCATGAGATGAAGCCACATGGGGTGACTCCCCCCCTCCTAGGCCGGTTTCAAGACCTTGGAGAACAAGGGTTGGACTTTGGATGATATTATCCAAGATATCTAGTGTGTTTTGACTCCGAAAAATGCAAACCGTAAGTTGTTACGCCTCAAAACGTAAAACCGGGTGTCGTAAAATTATGGAATTTGAAAGTAATGTTAAACATGTTCATAAGTTCCATAATAAAATATAAAATGAGTGGTAGGTTCCATTTGGGTGGTAAAACCCTGCTAAAAGCTGGAAACACGGGTCTAAAACGCGTAATACGTAAAACGTACGAATATTGCGTAAAATTGAGAAAAGTAAAATGTTACTTTTCTAATGTGATAAAAATTATTTAAAATGACTTATAATGTCTAGACTGGGCTCAGTCTAGTGTCGGTTGGTATTAAATGTCTTTTAGACATCAAACCGTAAGCCTAAAAATCAAGGAATGACTTATAACATCAAGGGATGATTTTTGGTCAATGGAGGAGGGAAAAATATGTTGACTTTTTATAATAAGTTGAAAACTCAAAAAGTCTTAGAAACGCGTTTTGTGGTCTCACGGTTAATCGCCCAAATGGTTAAGCGTGCTCATGCGAGAGTAGTACAGGCATGGGTGACCTGCTGGGAAGTTTTTGGTCATGTTTTTCTCAGTCACGATTAATTCTCAAATAAATCATGAGTGTGTCAAACATTTTTCCGATGTGGGGTCACCTGACGGGGTTGAATTTCGTTGTGCGTAGAATTTCTGATTGACGTTTTACCCTAAAACGTGTAATTCCTTAATAACTTTCACGAAAATGAGCTTATGAATGTCAAACTTTTAATTTGCCATGGAAATGATTTATCACTCGATAAAATCAAATAAAAATCAACTTTCGGGAAAGTTTCGGGAAAAATGAATAGTAAAAGTGAATAGTGAAATTTTCCGGGAATGGTAATTAACCTGAAATTGCGAATTGTTACAGTCTCTACCCCTTACGGGGAACTTCGTCCCGAAGTTCTATGTGTGTTATATGTTGGAGTGGTGTCGATGAAAAGGTGTGGTTACTTATGAGGACCAAAGTCTGGAATTTCCGGTAATGTAATTTGATTTGTCATTTCAGTGTATGGTGTAGGATGAGGCTTCATTTTATGTAGGAAAGGTATGGTAATAGTCGAATATCAAAGGAAATTGATATAGCAGTCGAATATTAATAGGAATCGATATAGTAGTTGAATATCAAATAGAACTTGATATAGTTAAATATCAAAATGGAAATTGATATAGTTGTCAAGTATCAATAGCAATTGATATAACAGTTGAACAACAATAGCAATTTACATAGGAATCCAATAAATGGAAATTGATATAAGAATCGAATCATGGAATAAGCGTTGAACATGTGGTTGGACCAAGTCCTGTTTGAATTGTACGGCTGCCCATGCATATGGCTACATGGCTTCGCAATGAGTTTGGTATGACTGCCCATGCATATGGTTACATGGCCCCGTAATGAGTTTGTTTGTTATTGCACTATCATTATGAAAACCAAATGTAAATCTCGTACTAATGGAAATTGGGATAGTTGTTGCAATCATAGCCTAGTAGGTAATCTGTTGTTGTATCTAGTGTTTATTGACTTCATACTTATGTTATTTCGGATACAAATAAGCCCACTTGTTTATAATTCTTTATTTACATAGAGAGGCATCCCAAACAATGTAACTAAAGGAATATAAACGTATGGTTCGATGATTTATAATTTCTTTATTTAAATGAAAAGGCATCCCAATCCATTCAAATAAGGATATTATAAATCATCCTACTCAAGAATTCCCGACACCACATTCATACTTAGCCGGTGAGTTACAAGGTAGTGTATTACGAGATGATACTGGTGTTCCAAAAGTACAAGATGAATATTCAATCTTGTAAAGCTGATGAGGGTGCTTGTGGTGTAACTAAGGATGACTTGAGCTTTAAAAGTGCATCAAGATCTGTTAATGAGCTTGTGTTTGTAACGGTTGTGAAGATAATGATGTGATATGTTGATGAACAAAAGTGTGTAGTGTATGCTTAACATTAATACTCTTAGGTATAGATGTTGAGTTTGCTTTAAAAATCTTAAGAGATTTTAAAGGTTTATGATGGAATGGTATCCTTAGGACCTAAACAGGATAGTACTTCTACAGGATGAAGAGAATAATTGATAACTATCCCAAGATAGTAGTTCGGATTATCTCATAAATGAAAATTTTCAAGAATGAAATTAGGTAACACAAATAAGGTGTTAAGATTTCGCTGAGTGGTAAGACATTATCGTGTCTCTAGATTGTTTTAATGTATTCTGGTGGTTTATCATGTTCATGTAGGAAATCAATCTAAACATAACCCTAGTACAACTATTCTCAGTATTTGAAAATTTTAAGTCGAATATAGTTAGTCAGACTATATTCCACTGTCCCTAGGTTAAATATAGGTGACTAGTCTATATTTAGCCAAGGTTCGATAAAATTTTCAAATACCTAAACTAGGTATACTTTTGATATGTCCGTTGCTTTCGGGAAACTGTCCACTAAACAAAGGCGATGTCAAACCCTTAAGTTGCAAGTCCCGTCCATACAAGACTTGTAACGTATGTTTTCATATTCCATTGCATAGAAGGTAGTAAGGGTAGATACGTATGGAAAGGAAGTTTTAAGTAGTTCTAAAATAGAACATACTTGGCCAGGATCACGAACTTTTAATAATGAAGGTTTCATAAGAAAACTTTGATGAATGTAGAGCTGAACTTTAGCTTTTGTAGGTGATGGATTTGTTTGTCCTTTAGAAATCTCATATTTCTTGTTTTGAAATCGATAGATTGTGACGGGTTTTTGATATCATAAGAAATGATATTGATGATGTGATGGAATAATTCTAGAGACCATTTGCACAAAACACAATGTCTCGGAAGTAGGTTAGACCATTGTGCAATTCACAATGTCTGGGGAGTAGGTTAGGCCATTGTGTGACTCAAAACATTTGAGAAATGATTAAGACCATTGTATCATACAATGTCTTGGAAAATGAATGAGACCATTGTATCTCACAATGTCTTGGAAAATGAATGAGGCCATTGTATCTCACAATGTCTTGAAAAATGAATGAGACCATTGTATCTCACAATGTCTTGGAAAATGAATGAGACCATTGTATCTCACAATGTCTTGAAAAATGAATGAGACCATTGTATCTCACAATGTCTTGGAAAATGAATGAGGCCATTGTATCTCACAATGTCTTGAAAAGTGAATGAGACCATTGTATCTCACAATGTCTTGAAAAATGAATGAGACCATTGTATCTCACAATGTCTTGGAAAATGAATGAGACCATTGTATCTCACAATGTCTTGAAAAATGAATGAGACCATTGTATCTCACAATGTCTTGAAAAATGAATGAGACCATTGTATCTCACAATGTCTTGGAAAATGAATGAGACCATTGTATCTCACAATGTCTTGAAAAATGAATGAGACCATTGTATCTCACAATGTCTTGAAAAGTGAATGAGACCATTGTATCTCACAATGTCTTGAAAAATGAATGAGACCATTGTATCTCACAATGTCTTGGACATATAATGTTGGAGTAGGAACATGATTGGGAGAGTGTGGCTGTGCCGAAATGCCTTAGAATAGGCATACACAGATATGTTTAGTCCATTGTTTAGATAAATGATTGAAAATAAACCGAGTTTATATATCAATATACTAATATGTGTTCATGTAGCATAAAATGCTTAGTGTATATATATCAATATACTTATATGTGTTCATGTAGCAAAAAATGCTTAGTGTGTATATATCAATATACTTATATGTGTTCATGTAGCATAAAATGCTTACGGGGAAATGCTCAATTATGTTAAGGGTACATATATCAATATGCAATTATGTTTGTGTAGCACAAAAATGTCTACGGGGAAATGCTCAAAATGGGTATATATGAATATACAAATATGTTTGTGTATCATAACATGCTTACTAAGTTCATAATCATCTGGAGGATGGAAGACACGGAGAGCGGAAGGCTATAAAATGTTTTTGCTCGTACATGTGGTTATAGTTTAGGTCTCAATTAGACCCGTTTCTCTATAACCCTGGCTCTGGTACCAATCTGTAACACCCCCAATTCATGAATGCAGCGGAATTCAAACTGGGTGTTACTCGACGGCACAATAGTCACAATAATAGAAAACGAACTCCAATTGAGTCGTTTTAAAAGATGTATCATTCAAATTATATAAATATCAGAGATTTCAAAATGAGGTCCCAGTTGGTTCCATGTTTACAATGTATAATAAATGAGTTTTGAATGATAATAAAATTTATAGCCCTCTTGAGTATCCGTGTCCTTCCGTGCCATCCTTGATCGTCATGAACCTGAAATACATGCTTGAGAGGTCAACACAAAGGTTGAGTGATATTCATAGAGTTTGTTAAATCGATTGAACACAATATGTTGGTAGTGTGAGTTATAGGCTCACACCAATGTTTGGAAAACAAAACAGGTAGGCTACGTTATTATACGCCCGGAACATGTATTATACACTAAGCTTATGACACCAAAACGT
The DNA here is from genome assembly GCA_030686995.1 of Artemisia argyi. NCBI lineage: Eukaryota > Viridiplantae > Streptophyta > Magnoliopsida > Asterales > Asteraceae > Artemisia > Artemisia argyi. The sequence continues at coordinate 224,998,236 of CM060680.1, read as the reverse complement.
TAACGTGTACCAATATCGATCGGCAGATTTATCCCGGTAGGTACTTTGCTAACATACCTAAATCTCAAATATTATTTCATTTGTTTGAACTTAGTCAATACAAATGGGATTCGTCAATCCCAATAGGCCTATTAATAATATTCGCGCTCACTATTGCTAGTGATTAAATGGTTCATAATAAAGGATCTCGGTTTAGCAAGGATGGTACTTAGTGACAATAGAACAATCAGGTAAGCAAACAATTTAAAAACATTGTGCTCTGTTATAAATAGCATGTATTCCCCCCAAGGATTTGTAAAACAATTAAGTAATGTAAAGTGGGGCTATGAACTCACCTTAAGTAAGATAGCAAGTAATGAATGTAACGGTCGAATCGCGAAGGTTTCTACGAGCAACCTATAATAGAATGTTGTGACTTAGGATCGGAGTAATGAATATGAAGTAGTGCCTATATATATATCTTGCATTATAGTCCATGATGTGGTATGATGTATATTGTAAGTCCTTGAAAGAAAAGATTCATGAAACATGTATGTTTTGTATATCGTTCACTACCATTCGGGCCGACATAATTCAGAAGTCATGTTAGTAAGCGTTCGAGGAGCCAGGACACTTTAACTCGTAAATCCACAACTCAACTCGACGGCTTACATAATGAACTCCTCACATGAGGCTCCCTACTATTGTAGTAGTTGATGAAATATATAGATATAAGTTTTGATCCGAAAGGTTACATGTCCGATATTTGAATAAACTTAGGAAAGTTTATTTGTACAGGAAGATTGTTATTAGGGGTAGCTTCATAAGCCTTAAATGACCATGTTCTCTTGGTAAAATCTCATGGTTTCCTTTTAAGTGAAGTAGATCCAAATTGCTTGTTCAAGTTATCGCCTAACTCATTGTTTCATGTTTACGCCTATGTGAGTTGTTATGGTCATTTCGTCATGGCCTAGCCATGACCTTTGGTCCTTGTTCCAAGGTCATGAGACTCAACCTTGGTTCTAGTCATGTTTGTGGTCTTGATTATAGGTCATAAGACCTCTTGTTCCTTTCAAAGTATAACCATAATCTAGTGACTTTCGCCTAAAAATGGGCTGTTTAGAATTTGAAGAATTTTATCACTCGGAAAGCGTTTTTAGGGCTCGAGCTTCTTTGTTCCTGAACGAAAACATCGTTTCGGACAACTTTCGTGTTTTAACTTTTTGATGAATCGGACCAGAAGTGGGACTTTCAAAACCCAAATTTGATCAGGAAGCTATTTGGCAGTTTTGCCGGAAATCTTTGGTAATTTCAAATCGCCATAACTTTTGACTCGTATACTCGTTTTGGGTGATTCAAATTGCTATGGTTTCCTTGTTAAGTCCTCTACTGTAATATGTAATGATCCAACATCATATTTTTACCATTTTGATCAGGTCTTACCAAGAAAGTCACTAGTTTACTTGTTTTAGTAACTTGTTGTAACAATCAATAATAATAACTTGTTTTGGTCATTTTTATACATCATGGACATGATAACAAGACAATATATAGCACAAATAATATGTAAATAACATGAACATGATTATTTAACAAGAATCAAGTTAGGGTTTGGCTCACAACTTTTGGCTTTCAAAGATGAAAGGAAGTTGACATGTAAGGATAGGACTTTGATAGACTTGCTTCAACCCTTTTTCACTTCATGCAATCTTTCTACCCTTGGTATTCTTGAAAGATGAATGATGAAGATTGAGGTGAATTGAGTGGATTTAAACTCAAGATAAATCACCAAGTATGTTAGGGTTTGGAAGACTTTTGGTAACCTAAGATCAACTAGGGTTTCTACCTTGAAGAAACACTTGAACCTTGCAAGAAATTGGAAGGAAATGAGCAAAGGATGGAATGGTTATGGGGTTTAGGGATGCACGGCACAAGAGGGGAGGGAGAGGGCTATTTATAGTCCAAAAATGAGGAGGTTAGGAAAGTGTTAGGAAATTACTAAAACTTGGTGACCAAGTTGTAATATAATGGTGATCTAGGGGTATATTCATGAGATGAAGCCACATGGGGTGACTCCCCCCCTCCTAGGCCGGTTTCAAGACCTTGGAGAACAAGGGTTGGACTTTGGATGATATTATCCAAGATATCTAGTGTGTTTTGACTCCGAAAAATGCAAACCGTAAGTTGTTACGCCTCAAAACGTAAAACCGGGTGTCGTAAAATTATGGAATTTGAAAGTAATGTTAAACATGTTCATAAGTTCCATAATAAAATATAAAATGAGTGGTAGGTTCCATTTGGGTGGTAAAACCCTGCTAAAAGCTGGAAACACGGGTCTAAAACGCGTAATACGTAAAACGTACGAATATTGCGTAAAATTGAGAAAAGTAAAATGTTACTTTTCTAATGTGATAAAAATGATTTAAAATGACTTATAATGTCTAGACTGGGCTCAGTCTAGTGTCGGTTGGTATTAAATGTCTTTTAGACATCAAACCGTAAGCCTAAAAATCAAGGAATGACTTATAACATCAAGGGATGATTTTTGGTCAATGGAGGAGGGAAAAATATGTTGACTTTTTATAATAAGTTGAAAACTCAAAAAGTCTTAGAAACGCGTTTTGTGGTCTCACGGTTAATCGCCCAAATGGTTAAGCGTGCTCATGCGAGAGTAGTACAGGCATGGGTGACCTGCTGGGAAGTTTTTGGTCATGTTTTTCTCAGTCACGATTAATTCTCAAATAAATCATGAGTGTGTCAAACATTTTTCCGATGTGGGGTCACCTGACGGGGTTGAATTTCGTTGTGCGTAGAATTTCTGATTGACGTTTTACCCTAAAACGTGTAATTCCTTAATAACTTTCACGAAAATGAGCTTATGAATGTCAAACTTTTAATTTGCCATGGAAATGATTTATCACTCGATAAAATCAAATAAAAATCAACTTTCGGGAAAGTTTCGGGAAAAATGAATAGTAAAAGTGAATAGTGAAATTTTCCGGGAATGGTAATTAACCTGAAATTGCGAATTGTTACAAATATTAGACACCGTAATCTGTTGAAGATAATAACTTCATGTTCGAGTACTGATTTCCAAGGCAATGATTTTAAAGCGCTAGTTTACGAGTTTATGCCAAATGGAAGTGTACACGATTGGCTTCATTCAAGTGCATATACATCAAAACTCAACCTTCTTCAAAGAATAAATATTCTTAGAGATGTTGCCACTGCACTTGATTATCTTCACAATCGCTGCCAAACAACGATTGTTCACGGTGACTTGAAGCCAAGTAACGTTCTACTTGATGATGATATGGTGGCTCATGTTGGAGACTTTGGTTCAGCTCGACTACTTGGTACAGACTTAAACCAAAACAGCTCATCCAGGGTTAAAGGGACAATTGGTTATGCACCTCCAGGTAATTCCACTTTTATTCCACGATGCTTATATTTATTTACTGGTTAAAGTTTGTATATTAATTAATTGTTTTTAATTATTAGAGTACGGTATCGGGAGTGAGATGACAAGTTGTGGGGATGTCTACAGTTTTGGAATATTATTACTAGAGGTGATGACTGGGAAAAATCCGACAAACAACATGTTTATTGAAGGTCTTAGCCTTCATAAATTTGCTTACATGGCATTACCAGATCATGTAATCGATGTTATTGATAATGATGCAATTGAGTTGCAAAGTACGGAAGCGAATGCAAGGAAAGTGGAAGAATGTTTGGTTGCAACTATCAAGATTGGAGTATCGTGCTCTGTGGATTCACCACCACAACGAATGAAAATAGAAATTGTTGTCAATGAGTTGCAGCGTATTGTCCATATGCTTCAAAATATATAAGGTACAATGTTCTCCCATTTTGTAAAATCTGATTTCACATGAGTTTGTTAAAAATCATCACTAAAATGGTTTTATTTTTCAACTCTTTCAGGTCTATCATCAAGCTAGTATGGTGAAGTTGTAGGAAACTGCAACAAGGAGAAGAGCATGTCGTAGTTAAATAAATGTTAAGTTGTTTAAGATGTTTGTAATTGTGGTTTAATATTCTTGTTGCATAAGTGTACGAGACATAAGAGTACGTTTACTTTCCTGGTGACGTATCATATGTATCAAGCTTGTTTGTAAGTGTGATTTAATTTCCATGAATCCAATTTGTGGTATAGAATTCTACTTAAGCTCTAGTTGGTGTTCGATTCCTTAATGAACAGCCTAATGTTATTCGTGTTTTTGACTTTCAATTTCATAAATTTGACTTTTTCTTGAATATTGAATAAGAAAGCTCAAGGCTTCCCCCTCTTCTGGTTTCGAGCAGTGTATGGTTCAATTTTAAAGAAAGTTAACCTCATAATTGGTTATATACTTGTACCATGCATTCGGCTATTACCAAATCATTATTATTACTCCAAGTATACTATATTCAAAATGGGTCAATAACGACCAAAGTGTATTCTGATACATAAATCAGCTCGAATATTTTGATACGTTTGGTATTCCTTATACAGTTGTACAACTCTATTTTCTTCATCGGATAAGCGTTTGGATAAGCAATCCCAAATAGCCCTTTAGCAGTTAATGTGTAGCTTTATGGTCATCAATGTTTAAAACTACCCGAATTGACCCCTTTTAAACTATTTTTAATTTTTATATCTTTTTTACAAAGCATGAACCGACATGTAGGACCTGAACTTTAAGCTATGAAAGACCAAATCCGACATGTTGGACCTGTTTTTTAAGCTATGTTTATATCTTTTTAACATAACCGGAATTGAGCCATTTTATACGGGTCGATGTAGCCAGAACCTTTTTATACGGGTCGATGTAGCCAGAAAAACAGCTCCAATGGGCTTGTTGCAGCTCTGTAAAATAAAGAAACAAAAAATCTATAATTTTTTTTATACTCTCCATTTATAAGTAGTCAGTATGTTAATTATGGGTACAAAAGCTCAATATATTTGATATCATTAAAATTATTTGATTTTGGGAGGTTCTATGTACCGGTTACCTTTTTATTTACCATTCAAAAGTAAAATGGGTCGAAATAGCCATCTGTACTAGTGTTGGTTAGTTTGTGTACTGACTGCTTTTGGAACCTGTTAACACTAACAGATGGCTGTGTTTACAAATCAAGCATAACCCATAATGCTTTTAATGGATGATTCGTCCGAAAGGTTCCGACCTTGTTCGTGAAGTTCAGGACACCACCGAGAATCACCAGTTCGTTACTTGTTTTTTACAAACCTGACATTAATGCAGACTAATAATTATTAATTGCTTAAATTACATCAGGAATCCATAAAGATCCATAAAAATACCAGATCATTTATTATGCCAATGAAAATTAAATTGGTCCAACACACGTACATTCACATTAGAGACTTGAAACTTGAGACTTGAGAGTGTTGTCAAAGTTACAATGTCAATAAGCTTTATGGATAGTAAAACACTGGAGTTTCATGTTGCTACTTAATGGAGTTTCAATAAGTTTTATGAGATAATTTCAGCCATGAATGAATTTGTTGCTCTTCTTTTCCGAAATGAAAAATAACAAGTTTCTATATCCATGTCTTTATTTATAAGAAACATGTGACAGTGATACCGATGTAAACCTGAATCTATGGTGAAAAAAAACCAAGCCGTAATTTGACTAGTACCCTTGTATTCGGTGTATATATATGCTTTATGTTCTCTTTGGTCCACCTTATCTTCAAGCCCTCATGTTCTGTGATATCAATAAAAATGGCTAACAAGTGTTGAGAGATAAAATGCCTACAATCTTCAAACCCAAACACTCCTTTAAAGATAACTGCCATTTAATAACCAGATATTTCCAAATCTAACCAGTTAATCTCTTGGGGCAGATTATTCTAGCAGACAATTTCATGACATTTTCCAGCCTGCAAGCCTTTTATCCGTAACCATCCAAATGAATGATCATTTAATTTACTACCAAATGAGAAACTATCCATATGATTTTGACTAGCCAAAGACATCAGAAGACAATACAGTTGCCTATCCAAAACACACTGTTTCAGAAGGTAGAAAAGCTTGTGAAGCTAGCAAAGGTTGTCAAAACCATGATACATAGACATCTTTTTAAACCTTTATTCCAAACACCAATTAGGCATATAACAACTTAAAAGTTTACAAGATCATAGTCATTCTTAGATTCACTCCCTCACACAACGATATATCTAAAATGCAATTTTCTGTAAAAGTCGAGGCCTATTCAATGTTGACTGTAACATAGATACACTTGTTTTTAGAGTCAAACTAATTTGAATTCAAAGTTTAGAAAGATTACTTGAGAAATCCATGGCAATTTCTTGATAATATCACAACTATGCTAATGTCTAACTACAACGTTACTGCATTTGGCGTAGTAAAACTAGCTAAATCTTACTTTTATAATATGGAGACTAATAAGTTTCCAGTCCAATGTGATTCTTCACTATATATTGATCAAAGGTCAATTACAACTTAAAGATGTATAAGGTCATAGTGATTCTTAGACTCTCTCCCTCGCAGCAGAACATATTCAAAACACAGGTTTCTGCATTCTTCAAAGTTGACTTTTTGTTGTCAAACTCATTCGTAATTGGTTATTTATGTTTCAATCAACAACATATTCTAATTCTGGATACTTTTTTCAAGAAAACAAACATATAATTCTTATAATCTCAAATTTCTATAGACCCATAAAAAAACTCCCCAATTTTTATAAACCCTAATCCGAAAATCAAGATCATAAACACAGCTATGCATCACGTATCTGACCTTAACTCTCCCCTTCAATAAAATCAACCCATTTGGCTGGGCCCTCAAGCCTCGTAATCAGTATCGATAACCAGATTCATCCATACTTGATAATCTAATTCCTTTTGTTAATTTTGAATCTGTTAATAATTTATTATTTAAATGTATACTTTCTGTGACTTTTTACCTGTTTGTTGATGAGAAAAACTTTATAGTTAAAACATTACCTGGTCGACTTACGTAAAAGTAAATGGGTCAAAACTGACGTTTTACATTTAGTACTGAACTATAATTTGTCTTTCTGTTCACACTGTTATTGTGTTAAGTTGATAATTATAGGTGACACTTTCGACTTATTTGCCTATAAATGGGTACATTCGGGCTATGTTTTCATCTCTACCTAATTATATACAGTAGTAAGTTTGTCTCTTTTACGATCAGAACAAATTTTAAGGAAAAAAAAAAAAAAAAAAGGTATGAATTGTAGATACTGTTAAACATGTTTCACATGAAATGAAAACCTGTTTTAGAAGTCACAGTCATGGTTGAATAGGGTTGAAGGAAGCTTTTACTTCACACTATTGTGTGAAACTAACACGTATGACAAAATTGGGTTGTTAAATCATCATAGTTTTTGAAATTCCTGGGTTTTTATCTGCTTAGAGGATAAACCTTGAGCAACAACACCTATGTTAAAGGATTAAACAAAACATAGAACAACTTATACTTTCCTATAAATTCAAATTGCTTTAAGCTTACTAAATCAGTTAAAATGGATAGATTGTGCTTATTAAAGTGGAGATAGCTACTATCCCAAACACTACTTCTACAAATGTGCAGAGTGTGCAAAGTGTACACAGGAAATGGAGTCCTTCAAAGATGCAATTGCTACTTCATAATAGCTTAGTAAAGTGTAATAGAATGTAGTTATGGATAGCTTTACTTGTATAGTTAGTTGGATAATTAGTTTACTGGTTTATTAGCATAGTTGACTTTTTTAGTTTGACTCTTCATGTATATAAGTCAACTTGATGTAATCAGTTTCAATCAATGAAATGAATTCATTTTTCACATTTCTTTTATTTGTCAATATGGTATCAAAGCAAACATCCGCTCTAACAAACTCCGGCCACCAACCTAACTAACTAAAACCACCATCAAAACCACCACAATTCATCAAATTCATCAAATTTTATCATCAATCGATCACATTCATCATCAAGAACACAATTTCAACATTTATACTCACTGAGCTTCAATCACCATGGCTGATATATCAACACAACAAAACACAACAAATCCATCAAATCCTGATGATATTAACTCAGTTCACCATCCATTGTTCTTTCATCAAAATGATCACCCATGTCTTGTCCTCATATCCAAGAAACTCACTGGTTCTGACAATTACAGCTCTTGGAAGAGATCAATGATGATAGCTTTGAATGCAAGGAACAAATTGAAACTTATCAATGGAGAATTTGTTAGAACCAGAAGTCAATTCACCATTAAGATCACTATGGGAAAGAGCAAATGATATGGTAATCTCTTGGATTCTCAATACTGTTTCTGAACAAATTGGTAATAGTTTAAGCTTTGTCAATTCTGCTAGTGCTTTGTGGGGTGAATTGAATGAACATTATGCACAATTGGATGGTCATAGGATTTATCAGGTGTCTAATGAGATTGCTAACCTGAAGCAAGAAAATACCACCATTGAACTATACTATCACAAGTTGAAAGGACTTTGGGATGAATTAGATGCATTAGAGGCACCATATGCATGTGTTTGTAGATGTGACTGTAATAATGGTAGAACAAATGGGGAGAGGGATCAAAGGAAAAGGTTAATTCAGTTTTTGATGAGTGCTACACAAACATTCAACCCTTACCACCAGTTTCAAAGGCCTATAGCATGCTAAGACAAGAAGAAAAGCAAAGAGATATACCAAAACCAATCCTGAACATCCCTAGTGCACTCAACACAACAAGTCACTACAAATACAACACTAACCAGTTCAAGCCAAACACTCCTTCTCACTCACAATCAAGTACATCAACCACAAACACAAGAAAAACTCCATTCAGAAAGGGTATTTACTGTACAAATTGCAACAAAGAAGGTCACAAGGGTGAGGAATGTTACAAAATTGTTGGTTATCCACCAGGGCACCGTTTGCACAACAAGTACATTCCACCATCTCAGAGAACAACCAATCCCAAACAAAGCTCAGTACACATGGCTGTTGTGAATGAAGATTCTTCTGACTCAGTGAACACTCCTTCCACCTCTGCTGATCCTTTTGTGCACTCAAGGATGGATCAACTCCAAAATCAACTCAACCAAGTCCTATTGATGCTGCAAAACAATCCAAAGGAGTTCACTGCCTACAACATGCCTCATATGTCAGGTAGATACACTTTCATTGCTTCTTTTACATCAAAGGTTAAGGAGATTTGGATAATTGATAGTGGTTCCACTGATCATATTTGCATATCACTCATTAGAATGCATAACCTTCACACATGTTCACCAATCCTTGTTTCACTTCCTAATGTTCAACAAGTCACAGTTACTACCATTGGTTCAGTATACATTAACTCAAAAATGACACTCACAAATGTTTTATACATTCCATCTTTCACATATAATCTAATCTCCATTAGCAGACTCACTCACTCTACACACTCATCTATTACTTTCACTTACAAACAGTGTATATTTCAGGGCCATGATGGCTCAATCCATGGAACTCTCTTTGGTGGACTGTATGCTCTGGATTCAACTCCTCCTACTGATTCTGCAACTCATTCTGCTGCTCTCACTCATTCCAACAACACCAAGTTGTGGCATACTCTTTTCCTGGTAATTCAGAGAATAAAACAACTCTCACCTTTGCTATCATGTAACAAAGACTCAACTTGTACTATATGCCCATTAGCCAAACAACATGTAATGCCATTTCCTTTAAGTGATTCATATGCTTCTGCAAAATTTGATCTTATTCACATGGATGTATGGGGTCCATATAGATATTCAACACTTAATGGCTGCAAATATTTTTTAACCATAGTTAATGATCACACAAGAGCAACGTGGACATATTTACTACCCTCTAAACATCATGTTTCATCCACCTTCCAAGTGTTTTATGTCTATATTCAAACACAATTTAATTGTCAAATCAAAACAGTGAGGAGTGATAATGGCACAGAATTCACAAACAACATCTTCAAATCATTTCTACAATCAAAAGGCATTATTCATCAAACTTCATGTCCATACACACCTCAACAAAATGGCAGAGCTGAAAGAAAACATAAACATCTCCTTGAAATAGCCAGATCAATCTATTTTCAAGCACATTTCCCTATTCATTTTTGGGGTTATTGTGTCTTAGCCTCAACTTATTTAATCAACAAATTACCTTCAAGAGTACTTGATAACAAAAGCCCATTTGAATTTCTCTACAACCAAACCCCAGATCTTGATCATCTAAGAGTCATTGGTTGTCAGGCTCACACTTACACCCACAACACTGACAAATTTGGTTCTAAATCAACTCCTACTGTGTTAATTGGATACCCACACAATCAAAAATGTTACCTTTTATATGATCTCCAAAATCACAAAACACTTGTAAGCAGAAATGTCCTATTCAATGAAGAAATCTTTCCATTCTCAACCCATTCATCTGAACCACTACCTGACCCATTTTCATCACCTCTCCAATCTATTGCAGATCCACCATTCACATCTATTACACCTCAACCATCAACCACAACCTCTGCAACACCACTTCCCAATGCAGCAACAACCAATTCTACACCACCTACTTCTATACCAACCTCACCTGCAACATCTCCTACACCATTATCTACACCAACAACATTATCTACACCACCCCCTAACCCACCACCACCACCACCACCACCACCTCAGAGACGGTCCACCAGGCAGAAGTTCATACCATCCAAATTCACAGACTTTCACTACACACTTCCAAAATCATTCACAAACACCATATTCTCAAAACATCATCATCTTAACTTCATTAATTATAGAAATCTCTAACAATCAAACATGCATTTCATAAATAGTGTAAATAGCATCAGTGAGCCACATTCATATATCCAAGCTTCCAAAAACCCTAGATGGCAAGAGGCCATGGACAAAGAAGTCAAAGCCCTGGAAGATAATGATACCTGGATTTACACAACCTTACCCTATGGCAACTCACCAATTAGTTGTAAATGGGTATACAGAATTAAACTGAATGCAAATGGTACCATTGAGAGATACAAAGCCAGACTTGTGGCAAAAGGCTTCAATCAAAAGGAGGGTATTGACTTCATAGAAACATTTGCTCCAGTGGCAAAAATGGTCATAGTTAGATGTCTTCTTTCCATTGCTGTCAAGAACAACTGGTACATAGAACAACTTGACATCAACAATGCATTTTTGCATGGAGATCTCAATGAAGAGGTGTACATGACTGTTCCACCAGGCTACTCTAAGAATTTACCACCTAACACTGTTTGCAAGCTTACAAAGTCTCTCTATGGTTTGAAACAAGCAAATAGGCAATGGTTTGAGAAGCTTACAACATTTTTGAAGGAACTTTGTTTCAAACAAAGCTATGTGGATACCTCACTCTTCACTATCACCTACAATGGTATACTATCACCTCTCTTCTTGTTTATGTAGATGATATACTATTGGTAGGAAAGGATTCACATTACATTAAAGAGATCAAGAGCAAACTGCATGACAAGTTCATTATTAAAGACTTAAGACCATTACATTACTACCTTGGCATAGAATTTTTAAGAAATTCTCATGGTCTAGCTATGTCTCAAAGAAAGTATGCAATGGAGTTATTAACGAGTGCAGATCTTCTGGATGTCAAGCCTATTGCCACTCCTATGGATCCTAAAGTGAAACTCAATGATACAGATGGTTATCTTCTTCGTGATCCATCTACTTACCGAACTTTGGTAGGCAAACTACTCTATCTAACCATCACAAGACCAGATCTTTCTTTTGCTGCTCAGGCTCTAAGCCAATTCTCACACAATCCAAGATCTTCTCACTTTGAAGCCCTCACAAGAGTTCTTAGATATATCAAACTTTGTCCAGGCCAAGGCTTATTCTTTCCTACACAAAACTCTAATCATCTAACCACCTACTGTAATAGTGACTGGGCTAGTTGTGCCATCACTAGAAGATCTGTCTCAGGCTATGTAGTATTCTTAGGTCACAGCTTAGTCTCTTGGCAGTCAAAGAAACAAACAGTGGTATCAAGGAGTTCAACTGAAGCTGAGTACAGGGCACTAGTTGATAGTACTTGTGAGATTTCATGGTTAAAATGCTTGTTATTGGATCTTGGAGTAACTGTTCCTACCCCAACCCTAGTCATGTGTGATAATGCTTCAACAATTGCATTGGCTGTAACAATTCACAAATTCAGGTTAATTACTGTAACAATTCACAAATTCAGGTTAATTACTATTCCCGGAAAATTTCACTATTCACTTTTACTATTCATTTTTCCCGAAAATTTTCCTGAAATTTGATTTTTATTTCTTGGGCTCAAGTGATAAATCATTTCCATGGCAAATTAAAAGTTTGACATTCATAAGCTCATTTTCGTGAAAGTTATTAAGGAATTACACGGAATTACACGTTTTAGGGTAAAACGTCATTCAAAAATTCTACGCACAACGAAACTCGACCGCGTTAAGTGACCCCGCATCAGAAAAATATTTGACACACTCATGATTTATTTGAGAATTAATCGTGACTGAGAAAAACATGACCAAAATAAACCTCGGCCGTGAAAAACTGAATTTTCAGTTTTTAAGCGTTTTTACTCAGCCGTAACCTTAGCCTATACCTGCACCGTGTTTCTAAGACAATTTGAGTTTTCAACTTATTAGAAAAAGTAAACATATTTTTCCCTCCTCCTTTGACCAAAAATCATTCTTTGATTTTATAAGTCATTCCTTGATTTTTAGGCTTACGGTTTGATGTTTAAAAGACATTTAATACCAACCGACACTAGACTGAGCCCAGTCTAGACATTATAAGTCTTTTTAAATCATTTATATCCTATTAGAAAAGTAACATTTTACTTTTCTCAATTTTATGCAATATTCGTACGTTTTACGTATTACGCGTTTTAGACCCGTGTTTCCAGTTTTAGCAGGGTTTTACCACCCCAATGGAACCTACCACTCATTTTATATTTTATTATGGAGTATTTTGACAAGTTTAATCATTCTTCCAAGTTTCGTATTTTTACGATACTCGGTTTTACGTTTTGTGACGTAACAACTTACGGTTTGCATTTTACGGAGTCGAAACTAGCTCCATAAGTAGGATAATATCAACTAGACCAACTCATTCTTCTTATCCTCATCCAAACCAACTTAGGGGGGGGGGGATTCACCACCCTTGTGGCTTGATCTCCTTCCTTGTGCTCTAAGATGATTACATGTGTCTAAACTTGCTCACCAAGTGTTGACAAGTCAACCTAACTAACCTCTTTATTTCCTTATAAGATCAAGACTCACTCTCTTCCATTTCTCTCAATACCAACGACCCAAAACAACCATAACTTACCATTTTGATCATGATTTAGCTAGTTCATTCCATTAGAGTTGAAGGTTTAAGTTCCTTGCATGATCCTTAACACCTTCCAACCATAAAATCACCATAAAACACTACAAAAACTCATCAAATTTCCAAGTGTTCTTAGTGAAGATTTTTACTAAGGCTTGTTTTTTTGATAGATTAGTGTTTATCAAGGGATTATAAGATAGGGTTTTTGATTTGGAAGCTTGGCTATGGTTGGAAAATATTTGAAAGATTAAGTAGTAATTCTTGGTTTTGATCTTGGTTCTAGTTAGTTTCTTCACAAGTTGTAAGCAAACTCTAATACACTTCCTTGCTTAAATATCATATTCATGCTATTTACATATCATTCATGCTATATATTGTCTTGTTATCATGTCCATTGTAACAATTCGCATTTTCAGGTTAATTACTTTTCCCGGAAAATTTCACTATTCACTTCTACTATTCATTTTTCCCGAAAATTTTCCCGAAACTTGATTTTTATTTCTTGGGCTGAAGTGATAAATCATTTCCATGACAAATTAAAAGTTTGACATTCATAAGCTCATTTTTGTGAAAGTTATTAAGGAATTACACGGAATTACACGTTTTAGGGTAAAACGTCATTCAGAAATTCTACGTACAACGAAATTCGGTCGCGTTAATTTTCCCCGTATCAGAAAAATGTTTGACACACTCATGATTTATTTGAGAATAAATCATGACTGAGAAAAACATGACCAAAATAAGCCTCGGCCGTGAAAAACTGGAATTTTCAGTTTTAAGCGTTTTTACTCAGCCGTAACCTTAGCCTATACCTGCACCGCATTTCTAAGACGATTTAAGTTTTCAACTTATTAGAAAAAGTCAACATATTTTTCCCTCCTCCATTGACCAAAAATCATTCCTTGATTTTATAAGTCATTTCGTGATTTTTAGGCTTACGGTTTGATGTCTAAAAGACATTTAATACCAACCGACACTAGACTGAGCCCAGTCTAGACATTATAAGTCATTTTAAGTCATTATCATTCTATTAGAAAAGTTACATTTAACTTTTCTCAATTTTACGCAATATTCGTACGTTTTGCGTATTACGCGTTTTAGACCCGTGTTTCCAGTTTTAGCAGGGTTTGAGCACCCAAATGGAACCAAACACTCATTTCATATTTTATTATGGAGTATTATGACATGTTTAACCATTCTTCCAAGTTTCGTATTTTTACGATACCCGGTTTTAAGTTTCGTGGCTTAACAGCTTACGGTTAGCATTTTACGGAGTCAAAACTTAGCTTAAACTCTTAGATATCATCCAAAAGTCACCAACTTGGCCACCACACAGCCCCAACCGACTTAGGGGGGGGATTAGTCACCATGTGATTCAATCTTGACCATTCATCTTAACTTGGGCACAAAGTTTCACCTAAACTTAACCATGGTTAATATCTAACCCATGTATGGTTAGCTAACTTTCTCATACTATAAATAGCCACTCAAGAACACCTTCTTCTTCATCTTTTCATCCATAAAAATGAGCCAACACAAATCATAGCTCCATGATCCTTTGAACTTTAAGCTACAAGTTACATATCAAAGTTCATGGCTTAGTTATTCTCTACATGAATCTTAAGTTTGTTTGGTGATTCCATGGTTGATTTAGGAGCTACACAAGGTTACTAGGGCTGAAGTTAAATGATTTTCACAAGGGTTAGATCAAGGCTAGCAAGGGTTACAAGAGTTGTGGTAAAGGGTTTACAAGCTTAGGTTTAGTGTCCTAGTTCCATACTTGACTTCCTTTCTTGTAGAAAGCCAAAAGTTGTAAGCAAACCCTAACTTGCTTCTTGTTAAATAATCATATTCATGTTATTTACATATTATTTGTGCTATATTATGTCTTGTATGCATGTCCATGATGTATAAAAGTGAGCAAAACAAGTTATTGTTATTGATTGTTACAACAAGTTACTAAAACAAGTAAACTAATGACTTTCTTGGTAAGACCACGACCAAAATGGTAAAATTATGATATTGGATCATTACATATTACAGTAGAGGACTTAACAAGGAAACCATAGCAATTTGAACCACCTAAAACGAGTATACGAGTCAAAAGTTACGCCCATTTGAAGTTACCAAAACTTTTCGGCAAACTGCCAAATACCATTCTGATCAAATTTGGGTTTTGAAAGTCCCACTTCTGGTCCGATTCATCAAAAAGTTAAAACACGAAAGTTGTCCGGAACGACGTTTTCGTTCAGGAACAAAGAAGCTCGAGCCCTGAAAACGCTTTCCGAGTGATAAATTTCTTCAAATTCAAAACAGCCCATTTTTAGACAAAGTCATTACATCTAGGTTATGGTTTATGAAGACCAAAGGGGTCTTATGACCTAGAATCAAGACCACAACCATGGCTAGAGCCAAGGTTGAGTCTCATGACCTTGGAACAAGGACCAAAGGTCATGGCAAGGCCATGACGAAATGACCATAACAACTTACATAGGCGTAAACATGAAACAATGAATTAGGCGATAACTTGAACAAGCAATTTGGATCTACTTCACTTAAAAGGAAACCATGAGATTTTACCAAAAGAGAACATGGTCATTTAAGACTTATGAAACATACCCTAATAACAATCTTCATGTACAAATAAACTTTCCTAAGTTTATACAAATATCGGACATGTAACTTTCGGATCAAAACTTATATCTATATATTTCATCAACTACTACAATAGTAGGGAGCTTCATGTGAGGAGTTCATTATGTAAGCCGTCGAGATGAGTTGTGGATTTACGAGTTAAAGTGTCCTGGCTCCTCGAACGCTTACTAACATGACTTCTGAATTATGTCGACCCGAACGGTAGTAAACGATATACAAAACATACATGTTTCATGAATCATTTCTTTCAAAGACTTACATTATACATCATACCACATCATGGACTAGATGCAAGATATATATATAGGCACTACATCATATTCTTTACTCCAATCCTAAGTCGCAACATTCGATTTTAGGTTGCTCGCAGAAACCTACACGATCCAACCATCACCTTCATTACTTGCTATCGTACTTAAGGTGAGTTCTTAGCCCCACTTTCCATTACTTAATTGTTTTACAAACCCTTGGGGGAAATACATGCTATTTTTAACCGAGCACAATGTTTTTAAATTGTATGCTTGCCTGATTGTTTTATTATCACTAAGTACCAGCCTTGCTAAACCGAGATCCTTTATTATGAACCATTTAATCACTAGCAATAGTGAGCGCGAATATTGTGAATAGGCCTATTGGGATTGACGAATCCCATTTGTATTGACTAAGTTCAAACAAATGCACTAATATTTGAGATTTAGGTATGTTAGCAAAGTACCTACCGGGATAAATCTGCCGATCGATATTGGTACACGTTAACGTGTTGGTGTCATAAGCTTAGTGTATAATACATTTTATGGGCGTATAATAACGTAGCCTACCTGTTTTGTTTTCCAAACATTGGTGTGAGTCTACAGCTCACACTACCAACATATTGTGTTCAAACGATTAAACAAACTCTATGAATATCACTCAACCTTTGTGTTGACCTCTCAAGCATGTATTTCAAGTTCATGACGATCAAGGATGGCACGGAAGGACACGGATACTCAAGAGGGCTATAAATTTTATTATCATTCAAAAACTCATTTAATGTAAACATGGAACCATTTGGGACCTCATTTTTGTAATCTCTGATATTTACAATTTGAATGATAAATCTTTTAAAACGACTCAATTGGAGTTCGCTTTCTATTATTGTGACTATTATGCCGTCGAGTAACACCCAGTTTGAATTCCGCTGCATCCATGAATTGGGGGTGTTACATATTGGTACCAGAGCCATGGTTATAGAGAAACGGGTCTAATTGAGACCTAAACTATAACCACACATACAAGCAAAAACATTTTATAGCCTTCCGCTCTCCGTGTCTTCCATCCTCCAGACGATTATGGATTTAGTAAGCATGTTATGATACACAAACATGTTAGTATATTCATATATACCCATTTTGAGCATTTCCCCGAAGACATTTTTATGCTACACAAACATAATTGCATATTGATATATGTACCCTAAACATAATTGAGCATTTCCCCGTAAGCATTTTATGCTACATGAACACATATAAGTATATTGATATATACACACTAGGCATTTTATGCTACATGAACACATTAGTATATTGATATATAAACTCGGTTTATTTTCAATCATTTATCTAAACAATGGACTAAACATATCTGTGTATGCCTATTCTAAGGCATTTCGGCACAGCCACACTCTCCCAATCATGTTCCTACTCCAACATTATATGTCCAAGACATTGTAACTAATTACAATGGTCTCATTCATTTTCCAAGACATTGTGAGATACAATGGTCTCATTCATTTTCCAAGACATTGTGAGTTACAATGGTCTCATTCATTTTCCAAGACATTGTGAGATACAATGGTCTCATTCATTTTTCAAGACATTGTGAGATACAATGGTCTCATTCATTTTCCAAGACATTGTGAGATACAATGGTCTCATTCATTTTTCAAGACATTGTGAGATACAATGGCCTCATTCATTTTCCAAGACATTGTGAGATACAATGGTCTCATTCATTTTCCAAGACATTGTATGATACAATGGTCTTAATCATTTCTCAAATGTTTTGAGTCACACAATGGCCTAACCTACTCCCCAGACATTGTGAATTGCACAATGGTCTAACCTACTTCCGAGACATTGTGTTTTGTGCAAATGGTCTCTAGAATTATTCCATCACATCATCAATATCATTTCTTATGATATCAAAAACCCGTCACAATCTATCGATTTCAAAACAAGAAATATGAGATTTCTAAAGGACAAACAAATCCATCACCTACAAAAGCTAAAGTTCAGCTCTACATTCATCAAAGTTTTCTTATGAAACCTTCATTATTAAAAGTTCGTGATCCTGGCCAAGTATGTTCTATTTTAGAACTACTTAAAACTTCCTTTCCATACGTACCTACCCTTACTATCTTCTATGCGATGGAATGTGAAAACATGGGTTACAAGTCTTGTATGGCCGGGACTTGCAATTGAAGGGTTTGACATTGCCTTTGTTTAGTGGACAGTTTCCCGAAAGCAACGGACATATCAAAAGTATACCTAATTTAGGTATTTGAAAATTTTATCGAACCTTGGCTAAATATAGACTAGTCACCTATATTTAACCTTGGGACAGTGGAATATAGTCTGACTAACTATATTCGACTTAAAATTTTCAAATACTGAGAATAGTTGTACTAGGGTTATGTTTAGATTGATTTCCTACATGAACATGATAAACCACCAGAATACATTAAAACAATCTAGAGACACGATAATGTCTTACCACTCAGCGAAATCTTAACACCTTATTTGTGTTACCTAATTTCATTCTTGAAATTTTTCATTTATGAGATAATCCGAACTACTATCTTGGAATAGTTACCAATTATTCTCTTCATCCTGTAGAAGTACTATCCTGTTTAGGTCCTAAGGATACCATTCCATCATAAACTTTTAAAATCTCTTAAGATTTTAAAACAAACTCAACATCTATACCTAAGAGTATTAATGTTAAGCATACATTACACACTTTTGTTCATCAACATATCACAACATTACCTTCACAACCGTGGCAAACACAAGCTCATTAACAGATCTTGATGCACTTTTAAAGCTCAAATCATCCTTAGTTACATCACAAGCACCCTCATCAGCTTTACAAGATTGAATATTCATCTTGTACTTTTGGAACACCAGTATCATCTCGTAATACCCTACCTTGTAACTCGCCGGCAAATTGTGAATGTTGTGTTGGGAATTCTTAAGTAGGATGATTTGTAATTATTTGAATGGATTGGGATACCTTTTTATTTAAATAAAGAAATTATAAATCATCGAACCATACGTTTATATTCCTTTAGTTACATTGTTTGGGATGCCTCTCTATGTAAATAAAGAATTATAAACAAGTGGGCTTAATTATATCCGAAATAACATAAGTATGAAGTCAATAAACACTAGATACAACAACAGATTACCTACTAGGCTATGATTGCAACGACTATCCCAATTTCCATTAGTACGAGGTTTACATTTTGGTTTTCATAATGATAGTGCAATAACAAACAAACTCATTGCGAGGCCATGTAACCATATGCATGTGCAGTCGTACCAAACTCATTACGGGGCCATGTAACCATACGCATGCGCAGTCGTACCAAACTCATTGCGAAGCCATATAGCCATATGCATGGGCAGCCGTACAATTCAAACAGGACTTGGTCCAACCACATGTTCAACACTTAATCCATTATTCGATTCCTATATCAATTGCTATTGATATTTGACAACTATATCAAGTTCTATTTGATATTCAATTACTATCTCAATTCCTATTAATATTCGACTGCTATATCAATTTCCTTTGATATTCGACTATTACCATACCTTTCCTACAGAAAAGTTATGCCGACACATGATGCAGACCCCTAGAATTCCAAATCGGAGATAGGGTTATGCTAAAGGTATCGCCTTGGAAAGGCTTGATACGATTTAGTAAACGAGGAAAACTAAACCCAAGATACATCGGACCATTCAAAATCCTAGCCAGGATTGGCCATGTGGCATGCAGACTTGAGCTTCCATCAGAACTCAGTAGTGTACACCCACTTTCCATGTATCTAACCTAAAGAAATACTTGTCGAATGAATCACTAGTGATTCCACTCAATGAAATTCAACTCAATGACGATCTTCAATTTATTAAGGAACCCGTAGAAATCATGGACCGATAGGTCAAACAACTCAAGCAAAGCCGTATTCCAATTGTCAAGTTCGTTGGAACTCACGACGTGGTCCTGAATATACAGGGAAACGAGAGGACCAGATATACCTACATCTTTTTACCAACAAAGTTTCTACTCCCAACGCAATTGATCTCCGGGACGGAGCTCTCATATGGGGTGGAGACTGTAACAATTCGCATTTTCAGGTTAATTACTTTTCCCGGAAAATTTCACTATTCACTTCTACTATTCATTTTTCCCGAAAATTTTCCCGAAACTTGATTTTTATTTCTTGGGCTGAAGTGATAAATCATTTCCATGACAAATTAAAAGTTTGACATTCATAAGCTCATTTTCGTGAAAGTTATTAAGGAATTACACGGAATTACACGTTTTAGGGTAAAACGTCATTCAGAAATTCTACGTACAACGAAATTCGGTCGCGTTAATTTTCCCCGTATCAGAAAAATGTTTGACACACTCATGATTTATTTGAGAATAAATCATGACTGAGAAAAACATGACCAAAATAAGCCTCGGCCGTGAAAAACTGAAATTTTCAGTTTTAAGCGTTTTTACTCAGCCGTAACCTTAGCCTATACCTGCACCGCATTTCTAAGACGATTTAAGTTTTCAACTTATTAGAAAAAGTCAACATATTTTTCCCTCCTCCATTGACCAAAAATCATTCCTTGATTTTATAAGTCATTTCGTGATTTTTAGGCTTACGGTTTGATATCTAAAAGACATTTAATACCAACCGACACTAGACTGAGCCCAGTCTAGACATTATAAGTCATTTTAATTCATTATCATTCTATTAGAAAAGTTACATTTAACTTTTCTCAATTTTACGCAATATTCGTACGTTTTGCGTATTACGCGTTTTAGACCCGTGTTTCCAGTTTTAGCAGGGTTTGAGCACCCAAATGGAACCAACCACTCATTTCATATTTTATTATGGAGTATTATGACATGTTTAACCATTCTTCCAAGTTTCGTATTTTTACGATACCCGGTTTTAAGTTTCGTGGCTTAACAGCTTACGGTTAGCATTTTACGGAGTCAAAACTTAGCTTAAACTCTTAGATATCATCCAAAAGTCACCAACTTGGCCTCCACACAGCCCCAACCGACTTAGGGGGGGGGATTAGTCACCATGTGATTCAATCTTGACCATTCATCTTAACTTGGGCACAAAGTTTCACCTAAACTTAACCATGGTTAATATCTAACCCATGTATGGTTAGCTAACTTTCTCATACTATAAATAGCCACTCAAGAACACCTTCTTCTTCATCTTTTCATCCATAAAAACGAGCCAACACAAATCATAGCTCCATGATCCTTTGATCTTTAAGCTACAAGTTACATATCAAAGTTCATGGCTTAGTTATTCTCTACATGAATCTTAAGTTTGTTTGGTGATTCCATGGTTGATTTAGGAGCTACACAAGGTTACTAGGGCTGAAGTTAAATGATTTTCACAAGGGTTAGATCAAGGCTAGCAAGGGTTACAAGAGTTGTGGTAAAGGGTTTACAAGCTTAGGTTTAGTGTCCTAGTTCCATACTTGACTTCCTTTCTTGTAGAAAGCCAAAAGTTGTAAGCAAACCCTAACTTGCTTCTTGTTAAATAATCATATTCATGTTATTTACATATTATTTGTGCTATATTATGTCTTGTATGCATGTCCATGATGTATAAAAGTGAGCAAAACAAGTTATTGTTATTGATTGTTACAACAAGTTACTAAAACAAGTAAACTAATGACTTTCTTGGTAATACCACGACCAAAATGGTAAAATTATGATATTGGATCATTACATATTACAGTGGAGGACTTAACAAGGAAACCATAGCAATTTGAACCACCTAAAACGAGTATACGAGTCAAAAGTTACGCCCATTTGAAGTTACCAAAACTTTTCGGCAAACTGCCAAATACCATTCTGATCAAATTTGGGTTTTGAAAGTCCCACTTCTGGTCCGATTCATCAAAAAGTTAAAACACGAAAGTTGTCCGGAACGACGTTTTCGTTCAGGAATATGACCTAGAGGGGTCTTATGAAGACCAAAGGGGTCTTATGACCTAGAATCCAGACCACAACCATGGCTAGAGCCAAGGTTGAGTCTCATGACCTTGGAACAAGGACCAAAGGTCATGGCAAGGCCATGACGAAATGACCATAACAACTTACATAGGCGTAAACATGAAACAATGAATTAGGCGATAACTTGAACAAGCAATTTGGATCTACTTCACTTAAAAGGAAACCATGAGATTTTACCAAAAGAGAACATGGTCATTTAAGACTTATGAAACATACCCTAATAACAATCTTCATGTACAAATAAACTTTCCTAAGTTTATACAAATATCGGACATGTAACTTTCGGATCAAAACTTATATCTATATATTTCATCAACTACTACAATAGTAGGGAGCTTCATGTGAGGAGTTCATTATGTAAGCCGTCGAGATGAGTTGTGGATTTACGAGTTAAAGTGTCCTGGCTCCTCGAACGCTTACTAACATGACTTCTGAATTATGTCGGCCCGAACGGTAGTAAACGATATACAAAACATACATGTTTCATGAATCATTTCTTTCAAAGACTTACATTATACATCATACCACATCATGGACTAGATGCAAGATATATATATAGGCACTACATCATATTCTTTACTCCAATCCTAAGTCGCAACATTCGATTTTAGGTTGCTCGTAGAAACCTACACGATCCAACCATCACCTTCATTACTTGCTATCGTACTTAAGGTGAGTTCATAGCCCCACTTTCCATTACTTAATTGTTTTACAAACCCTTGGGGGAAATACATGCTATTTTTAACCGAGCACAATGTTTTTAAATTGTATGCTTGCCTGATTGTTTTATTATCACTAAGTACCAGCCTTGCTAAACCGAGATCCTTTATTATGAACCATTTAATCACTAGCAATAGTGAGCGCGAATATTGTGAATAGGCCTATTGGGATTGACGAATCCCATTTGTATTGACTAAGTTCAAACAAATGCACTAATATTTGAGATTTAGGTATGTTAGCAAAGTACCTACCGGGATAAATCTGCCGATCGATATTGGTACACGTTAACGTTTTGGTGTCATAAGCTTAGTGTATAATACATTTTATGGGCGTATAATAACGTAGCCTACCTGTTTTGTTTTCCAAACATTGGTGTGAGTCTACAGCTCACACTACCAACATATTGTGTTCAAACGATTAAACAAACTCTATGAATATCACTCAACCTTTGTGTTGACCTCTCAAGCATGTATTTCAGGTTCATGACGATCAAGGATGGCACGGAAGGACACGGATACTCAAGAGGGCTATAAATTTTATTATCATTCAAAAACTCATTTAATGTAAACATGGAACCATTTGGGACCTCATTTTTGTAATCTCTGATATTTATACAATTTGAATGATAAATCTTTTAAAACGACTCAATTGGAGTTTGCTTTCTATTATTGTGACTATTATGCCGTCGAGTAACACCCAGTTTGAATTCCGCTGCATCCATGAATTGGGGGTGTTACATCCATGATGTATAAAAATGAGCAAAACAAGTTATTGTTATTAATTATTAAAACAAGTTATTAAAACAAGTAAACTAGTGATTTTCTTGGTAAGACCTGATCAAAATGGTAAAAATATGATATTGGATTATTACATATTGTAGTAGAGGACCTAACAAGGAAACCGTAGCAATTTGAACCACCTAAAACGAGTATACGAGTCAAAAGTTACGCCCATTTGAAGTTACAAAAGATTTGCGGCAAAACTGCCTAAAATGTTTCCGTTACAGAAACTTTAAACACGCAAAAAGAGGCATTTCTGGTCCGATTCATCAAAAAGTTAAAACACGAAAGTTGTCCGGAATCACGTTTTCGTTCAGGAGTAAAGAAGCTCGAGCCTTGAAATCGCTTTCCGAGTGAGATATTTCTCAGTTTCTTAACAGCTATTTACATATATATAAGTCATTATATTATGGTTATACTTTAAAAGGAACGATAGGTCTTATGACCTATAATCAAGACCACCACCATGGCTAGAGCCAAGGTTGTTGTCTCATGACCTTGGAACAAGGACCAAAGGTCATGGCTAGGCCATGACGAAATGACCATACCAACTTACTTAGGCGAAAACATGAAACAAGGAATTGGCGATAATTTGAACAAGCAATTTGGATCTACTTCACTTAAAAAGGAACCATGAGATATTACAAGGAAAAATGGTCATACAAGACTTATAAAACTTCCCCTAATAACAATCTTCATGTACTAATAAACTTTTCTAAGTTTATTCAAATATTGGACATGTAACTTTTCGGATCAAAACTTATATATATATGCTTTATCAACTACTACAATAGTAGGGAGCCTCATGTGAGGAGTTCATTATGTAAGCCGTCGAGATGAGTTGTGGATTTACGAATTAAAGTGTCCTGGCTCCTCGAACGCTTACTAACATGACTTCTGAATTATGTCGGCCCGAACGGTAGTAAACGATATATCAAAACATACATGTTTCGTGAATCTTTTCTTTCAAAGACTTACATTATACATCATACCACATCATGGACTAAATACAAGATATATATATATATATATATATATATATATATATATATATATATATATATATAGGCAATTTTTCATATTCTTTACTCCAATCCTAAGTCGCAACATTCTATTATAGGTTGCTCGTAGAAACCTTCACGATTCAACCGTTACATTCATTACTTGCTTTCTTAACTTAAGGTGAGTTCATAGCCCCACTTTACATTACTTCAATGTTTTACAAACCCTTGGGGGGAATACATGCTATTTCTAAACCGAACACAATGCTTTCAAATTGTATGCTTGCCTGATTGTTTTATTATCACTAAGTACCAGCCTTGCTAAACCGAGATCCCTTATTATGAACCATTTAATCACTAGCAATAGTGAGCGCAAATATTGTGAATAGGCCTATTGGGATTGACGAATCCCATTTGGATTGACTAAGTTCAAACAAATGCACTAATATTTGAGATTTAGGTATGTTAGGAAAGTACCTACCGGGATAAATCTGCCGATCGATATTGGTACACGTTAACGTTTTGGTGTCATAAGCTTAGTGTATAATACATTTTATGGGCGTATAATAACGTAGCCTGCCTGTTTTGTTTTCCAAACATTGGTGTGAGTCTACAGCTCACACTACCAACATATTGTGTTCAAACGATTTAACAAACTCTATGAATATCACTCAACCTTTGTGTTGACCTCTCAAGCATGTATTTCAGGTTCATGACGATCAAGGATGGCACGGAAGGACACGGATACTCAAGAGGGCTATAAATTTTATTATCATTCAAAATCTCATTTAATGTGATTTGTAAACATGGAACCATTTGGGACCTCATTTTGTAATCTCTGATATTTATACAATTTGAATGATAAATCTTTTAAAACGACTCAATTGGAGTTCGTTTTCTATTATTGTGACTATTGTGCCGTCGAGTAACACCCAGTTTGAATTCCGCTGCATCACAAATTGGGGGTGTTACATTGGCCAACAATCCTATACATCATGCCAGGACAAAGCACATAGAGATTGACTGCCACTTTGTTAGAGACAAGATCAAACAAGGTCAAGTTCTACCATGCTTTGTCTCCACCAAGTCACAACTGGCAGATATCTTTACTAAAGGTTTGTGCAGATATCTCCACTTCAACAATTTGTCCAAGTTGGGCATTTGTGTTCCATACACAATGCCAACTTGGGGGGGGGGGGGGGGGGGGGGATAAATTGGAGATTGCTACTATCCCAAACACTACTTCTACAAATGTGCAGAGTGTGCAAAGTGTACACAAGAAATGGAGTCCTTCAAAGATGCAATTGCTACTTCATAATAGCTTAGTAAAGTGTAATAGAATGTAGTTATGGATAGCTTTACTTGTATAGTTAGTTGGATAATTAGTTTACTGGTTTATTAGCATAGTTGACTTTTTTAGTTTGACTCTTCATGTATATAAGTCAACTTGATGTAATCAGTTTCAATTAATGAAATGAATTCATTCTTCACATTTCTTTTATTTTTCAATACTTATGAAATTTAAATAAGAGTTTTTGTGTGGATATATTTTGAATAAATTGCACTCTTTAGGTTTCATGTCAATTGCAATATTTTTAGCTTAGACTTTATTTACTTTAGCTACTTTTGACATTAAATAGCCTAAAACTAGGTGAGTGCTTAATTAGTTTAGGCTGAATTCATTACTGATCATTTGGAATTTACACCATGTTTAAAAAACAATACTTAATGTGTTCCTTTGGGTTATTAACTTATTTTTAGCTTATCACCTTGAAGGTACTTATTCCCAACACCCCTAAGCTATCCTTTATGTTTATGGTCATAAAATTATTTTGCAATAATCTTTGCTAAATTTTAGTGCTTAATGATGCTCAGGGACTTTGTTGTATTTTATGCAATGGTTACATGAAAGCTTAGAGTCGAGAACCACAACATGTCAAGAGATACACATCTAGACCATTTTTTGGTATATACAAATCAACCCCGTTGGACCAGTGTTGATTCCAAATGTGTACTATAGAGGTGGTAACTGTGACCCATTTATTATTATTATGATAGGTCGATTCAGGTTATGTTTTTACCGGGCTCATTTTTTCTATGTATTTTTTAATACCTTATTATTTCAATTTCATTTTGCAATCCGGAGTGTTAATATGGCATGAATAAAACTATTAATGTGATTCAGGTTATGTTTTTACCGGGCTCAATTTCATTTTGCAATCCATTAGATTTGTTGGGCAAAAGTAATTGTTTGAGACGTACCTTGATTATCATGGATTGGTTATTGTTTCTATCAAAGTTATAGCATATTTTGATAAACTTTTTAACAGCCTAAATATAAGTTGAAACTAAAATAGTCCCACTGTCACTTAACTGAACATTGCATAGTAAACAATGAGACAAGAATGGTTGAAGTTACATTTCGGTTGATACATTCAATCATTGTGAAGTGAAGGATTAGAAAAGTTTTAATATTAAATAATAAATAATTGAAGATGAGAGGCGTAAAAACATGTATTTCGTTAATTGATTTATACACTGAGAAGTTATGTTTATTGTTGATAACAATTTTGCTACATGTTAGTTTTTATTATACTCGTACAACTTAACAATTTTTTTTTTTTTTTTTTTTTTTTTTTTTTTTTTTTTTTTTTTGGTTCTGTTTAATCTAAATAAATGAAAATAGTCTGTCTATTACACGGGTTTTAATCCAGTAATAAAATAAAGAAAACTAAGGAACCGTCATTTTATAATCCAACACATGCATGGCGGACAATAAACAAAACAGCTTATGTTAGTGGTAGAAGAGGTTACTGTTGCTTTGGGTCCTTTCTTGTAGTCTTTGGTAAGTTAATTAAACTTGGTAAGTTTTTTCCATTGTTTAAAACACAAAGACATGAGCATGAAATATAAGAATATGCTCGTAATTGAATCAGTTACAGTAATAAAGAAATGCAGCACTTTCAACGTTATCACAATAATTGCTACAGACAAAAGTAAATATTAATATAATACAAGATCTGTACCAAAAGTAGTTTGTTACAGACAATGGAAGGTGCATGTCAATTCTTCTTAAAGTAGTACTGTTCATATTTTTTGACAAAACGTCTTCCCTACCCCAACTCTTTTATAAAGTAATTCGTGATACACGATTACACATAAAAAATTGGTTTTTATCAATCCAATTGTCTTGTTCAACCACACTATAAAAAGGCAATACTTATTCATATGATTTTAAGTAAATTTCCAAACATGAAATCACGACAAACAATGATTTGCTTATCATCTTCCTCTCTTATTCCTTTTC
This sequence comes from Artemisia argyi, assembly GCA_030686995.1. NCBI lineage: Eukaryota > Viridiplantae > Streptophyta > Magnoliopsida > Asterales > Asteraceae > Artemisia > Artemisia argyi. The sequence goes on along the minus strand of CM060680.1, from coordinate 224,970,103 downwards.
TCTTTTTTGGTCTCACAATAACATGTCTTACTTCCGCCACTGTCTCTGCTTCCAATGGCGGTAATGAGACTGATTATCTCGCGCTGTTGTCATTTAAGTCAAAGATCACCCATGATCCATACAATGTTCTAACCTCGTGTAACCATTCCTTTCATTTCTGTGACTGGAGTGGTATTTCATGTGGAAAGCGGCACAAACGAGTGACTGTTTTACGACTGGTTTCGCAAGGCTTAGAAGGCTCGTTGTCTCCTCATGTAGGAAACCTCAGTTTCCTCCGTAAGCTTAATCTCGCGAACAACAGCTTTCAAGGAACCATTCCTCATGAACTTGGTCGTCTATCTAGGGTACGTAGTCTTTATCTTCATAGAAACAAATTTAGTGAAGTCATTCCAACAAACTTGTCTCGTTGTTCTAACCTTGAAGACCTTTGGCTCGCTCGAAATAAGCTAGTTGGAAGCATACCCGAGGAGATGAGTTTACTCTCGAAACTTGTTGATCTTGTAATTGACGACAATAAGTTAACAGGTGGAATCCCACCTTTCTTGGGGAATATTTCATCAATGGAAGTGTTCTCTGCTGCAGTGAACCCGTTGGGTGGGAGCATTCCAGATACCTTGGGTCTTTGGAAAAGGTTGACGGGATTTTACTCTGGTGAGTGCAACTTATATGGAAACATCCCTCATTCCATTTTCAACCTCTCACTCCTAGTTAATTTTTCCTTACCTGGTAATCACCTCACTGGTAGTCTTCCTTCAGAAATTGGTAATCAGCTCCCGAATCTTGAGGACCTTCAGTTAAGGGATAACAAACTGACCGGAGTTCTTCCACCTTCTCTTTCTAATTGTTCTAAATTAGGAAGTCTTGAAATGAGTAACAACAGTTTTAGTGGGAAGTTGACTGTCGACTTTTCAAAACCTAGAGATATTTATATAATTAAATTAAGTTATAACAACTTCCATGGACGCGGAGAAGCTGATGACATGATGTTTATTGATTCTTTGAAAAACTGCACCAGATTAGTATATTTGCAGCTTTATAACTGCAACCTTAGAGGAGTGCTTCCGATATCTATAGGTAATCTCTCTCATCAACTCAGCTTACTAGCTTTAGGAGGCAATCAATTACGTGGAAGCCTACCTACAAGTATAGGTAGCCTAGTTGGCTTGACTGCTTTATATTTAGGAGATAATCAATTTTCAGGAAAAATCCCCACTACCATTGGTAAACTACAAAAGCTACAACGTCTTGGTCTAGATAGTAATCTATTTTCAGGGCCTATCCCTGTAGCCATTGGAAACTTATCATTGTTGAATGAACTTTATTTATATTCCAACATATTAGAAGGCCATATTCCATCAAGCCTTGGGAATTTAAAAAACCTTATTGGGTTAAACCTTGCAGACAATAGACTCACTGGTAAAATACCCAAGCAACTTCTTCAACTCCCATCACTAACTATTGGTTTAGATCTTTCATACAACAACCTGTATGGTTCCATTCCGTCAGAGATTAAAGACCTCAAGATGGTGAATATTCTTGATTTATCCCGCAATAATCTATCAGGCAACATTACTAGTAACCTTGGTGAGTGTATTAGCCTTGTAGAGTTGTACCTTAGTGGCAACATATTTGAAGGCATAATACCACCTTCATTCAGTTCCTTGAGAGGATTAAAGGTACTCGACATTTCTCAAAATAATTTATCACGTAAAATTCCTCAATTCTTAGGCAAATGGAATTCTTTAGAATCTTTGAACCTATCCTTTAATGATTTTGAGGGTGAAGTACCAGTTGTAGGAGTGTTTGCCAATGGAAGTGCATTTTCGGTTTTGGGGAACAATAGGCTTTGTGGTGGTTTGGTTACACTTAAGTTACCCAAATGCAAGGAGGCGGGTAGTAAGAAAAAAAGGTTTCCTTTCTTCATATTAGTCATTGTGATTGCATAGACGTTGCTCATCGTATTATGTTGCGTGTATCTTTTGTGTAAGAAGAAACGCAATAGTCAACCGTCTCAATCTTCAGGGAATGAAAGGTTCTTGAAAGTTTCATACAATCAGCTACTCAAGGCTACTGATGGGTTCTCTACAGCAAATTTGATTGGCGAGGGTGGCCATAGCTCTGTTTATAAGGGGATCCTCGATTCTAATGATGATAAACCTGTTGCAGTTAAAGTTCTACATCTTCAAAGTCGAGGAGCACGCAAAAGCTTTATAGCAGAATGTGAAGCATGGCGTAATACTAGACACCGTAATCTGTTGAAGATAATAACTTCATGTTCGAGTACTGATTTCCAAGGAAATGATTTTAAAGCGCTAGTTTACGAGTTTCTGCCCAATGGAAGTGTACATGATTGGCTTCATTCAAGTGCATATACATCGAAACTGAACCTTCTTCAAAGAATAAATATTCTTAGAGATGTTGCCACTGCGCTTGATTATCTTCACAATCGCTGCCAAACAACGATTGTTCACGGTGACTTGAAGCCAAGTAACATTCTACTTGATGATGATATGGTGGCTCATGTCGGAGACTTTGGCTTAGCTCGAGTACTTGACATAGACTTAAACCAAAACAGCTCATCCGGGGTTAAAGGAACAATTGGTTATGCACCTCCAGGTAATTCCACTTTTATTCCCCACTTTTATTCCATATGCTTATATTTATTTCCAGGTTAAAGTTTGTGAATTAATTAATTGTTATTCATATGTAGAGTATGGTATCGGGAGCGAGATGACAAGTTGTGGGGACGTCTATAGTTTTGGAATATTATTACTAGAGGTGATGACTGGGAAAAGGCCGACAGATGACATGTTTAAGGAAGGTTTTAGCCTTCATAAATTTGCTTACATGGCATTACCAGATCATGTAGTCGATGTTATTGATGATGATGCAATTGTGTTGCAAAGTTCGGAAGCGAATGCAAAGAAAGTGGAAGAATGTTTGGTTGCAACTATCAAGATTGGAGTATCGTGCTCTGTGGATTCCCCACCACAACGGATGAAAATAGAAATTGTTGTCAATGAGTTGCAGCGTATTCTGGATGTGCTTCAAAATATATAAGGTACTCTCTTCTCCCTATTTGTAAAATCTGATTTTACATGAGTTTGTAAACAAATCATCACTAACTTAGTTTTATCTTTGAACGATTTCAGGTCAAATACCAAGCTTTCTTAGTGAGATTTGAAAGTAACTGCAACAAGGAGCGGTGCATGTCGTAGTTGTATTTGTCAAATATGGTTGTAATTGTGTTTTAGTTTTCGCAGAACTTACAATTTTTATCCTTTCATGCCTCTATATGTTTGTTTTATTACTGCAAATACACTTTATTTTTTATTTTATTGGTATTTTTTTAAGTCATCTGTCAAACATGTACTTGGAGATTATGGGTGTTTCATTAGGCATTCGTGTTTAAACTGTTTTTGTAAAGAAAGTTCAAGTAGAACTGACCCTTGACATCTTGGTGCAAGACCATGGTGTATCTGCATAAGGAATTTTTTTGAAAGTTGTAGTCAGATTACACTATCAATCGGAAGCTAACAAATACTGTGGAGACTAGTGTAGCACTCATGTAACACCCCATACCCGATAAGGGTAGAAGTACTTCATTATGGTGACATATCAAAGCAAACACAAGCATGCATCTTAAGAAATACAAAGGAATCTCAAAGGTTACAAAGGAAAACTGAAGTACAAAGTTACAATGAGAACAACAATAAATACTAAGTCTGAAAAGTGTAATCACTTCTAGTCATCTCTAATCCAGGATAGCTATCAAGGTATAGTCTTCTAAGTCCACAGTACTCTCCACTCATAACCCAGCTTCCTACTAAAACCTGCCGCAGGAAAAGAAATGCGGCTGAGCTTAAAAAGCCTAGTGAACAGATATATACAAAAAGGAACAAAGGATAACGAACGAACAAAGATATAATGTAAGGTGCATTGGGGAGAGCATAAGGTATAATCAAATGATAACATATGTATGACATAAACAGTAACAAATCAAAGTGTAAGATAAGGTAATCAGAAATGAATCAAAGTGTAAGGTCAGTCATCAAATCCCGAGCCCAAACAAATCATATCACATATCATATCATAGTACCCATAGAGGAGCGACCTCTCAAAATGTATGAAGACACGGATTGCACCCATGCACATTCACCGAACATATCATAATCATAGTCATGTCAAATCCATCGAACACAAAGCGAACCTAGGATTGCAATCCATACGCCCCCAGAACAAATAATAACAATCATCATAATAATCATAAAGCGCGCATATCATATCAAATGGGGACGGTGTGAGAAATCACTCACCCACACGTGAGTCATGCCACTGGTGCATCAATGACACGGCCATGTTACCTTCATGGCTAGGAAACGAACTTGGCTCGGGTATCAAACTGAAGGGTTCAAATGGCATATCGTATCAAAGTCAAATGTCTAAGTCATCAAAGAGTCATAATCAAAGTCCAAATATCAAAGGTTCAAATGCCAAAGGTTCATATCAAAGGTTCATAGCAAAGGTCAAATAGAGCATAAGTCAAGAAAGTCATACGAAGAAGGCTTAGATCAAAGGTATCATAATCAACAAGGCAAAGTACGAATCATGAGAAACCTTAAGAGATAAGGTCAGAATATCTGTACCTTAGACTGCAAGTGCAAACATAACAGAAAACATAAAGATTGGAAGCAACCCTTCTTCAGTGAATCTACACGAATACATGATCGTCTCATTATTAGTAACATATTTTAAATCAGATTACTCATTTTAGTCGGCTTTCCATTTTTTAGTAACTTTCCTTTTATGGCAGCTTTCCAAAAATAGTAACTTTCCAAAGATAGTAAGTTTCCTCTTTAAGTAGTTTAACTATTTTAAGGAACTTTCTATTTTTAGCATGTTTCCCGAATTAGTAATTTAATACTTTAAAATTTGACAATTAATAATATTTAAAGGTTAAAATAACAATTATAGTAGCTTAGAGTTAATTATGTCAATTTAGCAGAGTTTAAAGTTAAAATGTCAAAATAGCAAAGTGTAGGGTCTAATGTGACAATTATCAAAGTTTAGGGTTTGAAACGTAAATAATCTAAATAAATGACTAACTTACACTATTATATTACCCTAGAATAACTTCACGCAAGATTTTATGTAAGCCGTATTTCTTTCTAATATTCGAGACGACTCATCGGATTATTTACATATTTTAGTTACCAAATTTTAAATGCTAATATTCGTATTATATATTATTTTAGTAACAATGCAATCTCTGTTTACTTTCCAAGCATGAGAAATTGATTTCATGCATTCAACATGCATCTGGTTCGTCCTCTACAGTAATGTATATAGTATACATGTTCATATGACAAGCTTTTTGTATAAGATTTTCACGAAGTGCATGCGATGTGATGTTCAAGAAATATTTCTAGTCGAACGATAGACCGAGACCGAAACAAGGACACAATGTCACACAAGCGAGACAAACAAAGTATCGCGATTCGCGAAACTAGATTTAAATCCAACTCTCTTTCTTTTTAATTGGAACAAATAGAAAAGTTACAGGTTTAGGTCGATTAGAATAGGTTACATGATTGTTATTCCATGTGAAAATTTCTATGACTTCATGTAACGTTTTTTTTTTTTTTTTTTTTTTTTTTTTTTTTTTTTTTTTTTTTAATATGCAAGACCATAACTTAAGCCACATGCATGCATAATTGACCAAGCGTACAAGACACATCCCAAAACCATATATTTTGATTTATACCATTCGACAGAAAGAAAAAGAAAAGAAGGAAGCACCAGTTGGTTCGACAAGTAAAACCCAACCCGAGACTAACTCGAAGACACGTGCGAACACTAGTACAAGTACAACACTAATTTGAACATTATCAGCAGAAATCAGTGAGCCACGACACAACCCACAACCTGTTTAGACTCGATCGTTATCTCGTTATGTAAACAAGTCGATCACCACACTTTTTTTTTGAAAAACACCAAGTCGTTATTTCATGTAAACATAGTTGTGATTTCATGTGACATTTGATACTCATTTCTTTGTATTCTTTATAAACCGATTCATAGCTTGGTTAGGTTATAAGAAATATACGTTTATACAAATACAGGTCGAGAGAAATAAAAACAAAGGCAAGACGAAGGTGATATACCTTGGTCGGATGAAGGACGAACAAAACCAAGACAAACAAATTGAACCCAAACTGAACCCTCCTTCGAACCAGCTAGTACCCACGATCACAACCTCCACCTTGTACCCACTGATTTCGCAAACCAGAACCACTACTTCTCACCAGCCTCGTACCACCTCTACTCCACAAATCGTTCCAAGAAGATATGGCAGTCGACATTTATTTGGTTCTAGGGTTTTATGTGAGATTTATTTATTTTGTGAAACTAATATTCGGTTTAAGGGAGATAGAGGAGAGATTGTTTAGGGATTTTGGTCAAATACAAATGAGAGATATATGATATACGGGGGTGTTTTGGCCGAGCATCAAGGGGAGTCAAAGGAGACCAATCACTTCCAAAAATACCAAAGTATTCATTTGAATACAAAGTTGTGTACAATATTTATTTATTTATTTTCAGCCCATTGAATGACTTGCAAACGTGTGATGTTAGGCTAGGAATTCAGTGCACAAATTTTCTTTATCATACTTAGGTTATAGATTATGTATTTGGTAGCTCTCAAATTATAAGGATTTATTCCTTAGGTTTAGTTCACAATACTTAGGAAAATTTCAAATTATATGGGAAAATTTAGGAAAGACGGATTTTCGGGTTTTACAATTCTTCCCCTCTAAAAATAAAATTTTCGCCCTCGAAAATTGAAGTGAAACGAAATGGGAAAACACAACGGAGTGTGAACAGAAGTGTGAATGACTTGTTTCTCATGACTCTATCTTGTTGATCAAAATAGCTTCGGCTTCCCCAGAAAAGACATACCATATTGAATACAGATCAAAAGAATAATATACCAAAAGTAACAGATGATAATCGTACTCTCTCGGAAGAGATACAGGGAAATACGTAGGATCTGACGGGTATATCGCCCGTGGAATTGAAAGAGACAAATCAGATGAGAACGTATCGAATTGCCGAAATTATGAGGATGATATATACGCTTAACTCTTCAGATTCTCGAATAGTCTCGTCATCAATATCACCATTCGAAGGTATTCTCATAAACAAACAGGTCTTGTTCTTCAAAATCAAAAATCTCCTATCATAACTCATAGCAGATCATAATGAAACAGATTCGACGAATATGAAACGTACATGTAGCAACGCATAGGTGTACCTCTTCATAGTAACAGATCGAATCCATACTGATAGAAACAGATTATTTGATAACATCAATGGCAGAAAGCTCTACAACAGAATCTAAGATCTTTATCAAAAGCCCAGAGGTCAACAATGCATGTCGAGTATCCGAACGTATCAAATCATATAACGATGAAGGCAGATTAATCGCATAGGTAGAATGAACCTAATGTCTCACTAAAATCCCAATCAGATATCAGAAATTCTGAGGCTTCTAAGGCACTCCTCGAAATATCCTATGATCACAATAAGGGCACGTTATATGATCTAAGTATTATCACGTTGGCCAGGCGTCATAATACTAACATCATATAAGTATGCCCTCATGATGACCATATTTATCTCAAGTTGTGAAATAGGCAACTTATCTTAACCACTTAACAGCCCTTCTACCTCCTAGGGTTGGTCCGAATCAACCTCATTACGAATTCGAAATCAGAGAAACAGAACGTATGAATAACATAACGGAATCTAGTAAGCATCAAATGAAGCACGTCGTCAAAAGTGTCAGGTCTCCATAAATCACCAAAATTTTCATAACGAAACCATCATCCAACATACGCAGAGTAAACACAGAACGGAATTTCTAACAGAGAGCCTATATCATTCAAAGGATCTTATCATCAGGTAACAGAAATTTAGATGGGTAAAGCAGGAATGAATATCGTCATCAATAACTTCATTCTTCACAGAATCAACTCTTCCAAACAAAATGTCTGCTTCAGAATTTGTCCATTTAAATACAAAATTTCAAAATTTCTTCCAAGTCGGAGTAGTCTGTTCTACGCTTGTCCATCTAATCATACAGTGAAAAGGAATTTTAAACTTGAGTCTGGTTTCTCAAGCCTTCTGCAACCCCTCTTAAAATTGTGTTGTAGTAACGGGAGTCTCTGACAAGATAACTATGCCCCTTCCATCTGCAAGCATGCTTCTACTATCAATTCATATCAATACAACTAAATAAATAAAGAAACAAGATTGCGTGTCTTTGACAGGTCTTCTAGCACAGCTCCAAGTTTTAAGGTAAACACCGCCATTGTCGATTCCAGGTTATGTGTTGAATGGTTCGCCTCCTATGGTCTGGTTGCCTTGATGCCCGAACTGTAATCTCCACGTACCGCATGATGTATAATCGAGTACCATCTCAGTTCCTCTCTTCTTCTTAAATGTTTCTTCCACGGTAACGCTTGCCGCGAACCTCTTGTACTACTCTTATACCAGGTTTCTAACTCCGATAATGGTCTTCAATCTTGGTCCTTTCTGTGGGAAACTCTGTCTTCACAGGATACAAGGTAGTGTTGTCTACTACGATCTCTAAACGTCAACCCAATTTCTATTCTTGAAGGAAAGGGTCATTCTACAAAAATAATCTTTGTGTTCCTCTTACGTCTTTGAACACAATACAATGTCATCCTATGACAATTTGTCCAAAAACACGCGAAAACATAATTATCTTAGCCAATACAATTGGCATCATTCAAGCTCATAAAGGTTATAACGAGTGCAAAGGCAGTCTCAAAAATCATTTAGGGAAAACATTCACATCCACCTCACATCACCTTCATTCTTCTTCACGAAATAAAACTGAAGTACTTCACGGAGGTTACCTTTGGTTAGTTAACCCTTTCTTAGAAGTTCTTGTGGCTGCTTATTCAGTCCTTCAAATCTAAGATGATGCAATCAGATACGGAGTTTCAAAGGTAGACCAAATCAATTATTTATACGCGAAAACGGATAATGATTACTGATATTGGTACGATTAAGTTCACGATAGTCGATACGCCGTCGCATACTTCTCTCTTTCTTCTTCATAAACCAACAGGAGCATTCTAAGAAAACCTTAGGGTAAAACAAAATCATATTCCTTCAATTCCTTCAATCCCTCAGCTTCTATGGCACAAAGGTTTCATCAACTGAGATCAGTTCAATGCCAACTCTACTTCCAAAACAAGAGAGAAAACACCCAGAGGTTCATCAGAGAACATCGAAAGTTTTTTGTACAACAAAATGCTTCCAATGCCAGAGTTTTCAAATAGTGGATGCTAACAAGTGTCAGGAGTAACTTGACAATAAAATGATATCGGAGTTTGTACTTCCAGAGCAGAATTAATCTTAATAGATTTAAATTATTGAGAGCCATCATAACAAAAGTAGGATGAAGCAGAATGCTAAAGGTTACAAATCCGATACGGTAGTCTATGGCAGCTTATGAGGAGTCAGCAAATCCATAATCAAAGACCTCAAATTTCAGATTTATAAAAAAAATAAACGGATTTGTAGAACGTATACGGTCGTCTAACATACGGATAGTTCACATATCAAAGTCCAGTTTATGGTTCATCAAGAGTATTGAGATAAATAAGCGAACAGTTTAAGGTGTGAGAATCTTGTTTAGCTCCTTAGTACAGGTGACAGGTAGAGTGTGCATCATTGGTAATACTGGAAATCGTATGGTTGTCAAAAGAGAGATGTAAGGTGTATCTGTTGCCAGCATTATCATGTTCAGCTAACAAATCTATACTTAGTTAATATTAACATCAAATCCTTCCAAAGGAACTGATTGGCAGGTAAAGTTCATCATTCGAAGGGAGGGAACACATCTTCTCTTGTCTGTGGTTAATAAATACTAGAGTTCTCATAGGAGTAGTAATGAATTATTCATATTCAAGTAGTATCAAATGATACATTTCATATCCAGCATAAGTAATGATTTCACGGAATGTGTCAAATACATTATGGTTGAATGACCTTCGGGATGGTTAAAAAGGTATCAAAGCGTTTACCAAATAAATCGGAATGAAGATCAAAATCAGAAAGCGAAACTTAAATGGTGTAAGGTATCCATGTAGATCTCGAGGCACTAAACCTTACTTGGTTACAAAACTTAGGTTGCAAAACTTCTAACTTCTGAAACAAATGTTCATATAAGGCTTAACTACAGGCAGAGGCACGAATCAGAGTGATGCGGAAGCAATGCCACTTGCATAGATGCCCTAGTCGACCCATTCCTCACCGGCAATAACTTAAATTCCTATGGGGAGATCCTAAAGCAAATTCTCAAGGGTTTTCTTATGAGCGCCTACAGTGGAAACTTAATGGTCCAAACTTCACAGGTCAAGGTTTAATGTATTACAAAACGCAGCCTGGCTCTGATACCATAATTGTAACACCCCATACCCGATAAGGGTAGAAGTACTACATTATGGTGACATATCAAAGCAAACACAAGCATGCATCTTAAGAAATACAAAGGAATCTCAAAGGTTACAAAGGAAAACTGACGTACAAAGTTACAATGAGAACAACAATAAATACTAAGTCTGAAAAGTGTAATCACTTCTAGTCATCTCTAATCCAGGATAGCTATCAAGGTATAGTCTTCTAAGTCCACAGTACTCTCCACTCATAACCCAGCTTCCTACTAAAACCTGCCGTAGGAAAAGAAATGCGGCTGAGCTTAAAAAGCCTAGTGAACAGATATATACAAAAAGGAACAAAGGATAACGAACGAACAAAGATATAATGTAAGGTGCATTGGGGAGAGCATAAGGTATAATCAAATGATAACATATGTATGACATAAATAGTAACAAATCAAAGTGTAAGATAAGGTAATCAGAAATGAATCAAAGTGTAAGGTCAGTCATCAAATCCCGAGCCCAAACAAATCATATCACATATCATATCATAATACCCATAGAGGAGCGACCTCTCAAAATGTATGAAGACACGGATTGCACCCATGCACATTCACCGAACATATCATAATCATAGTCATGTCAAATCCATCGAACACAAAGCGAACCTAGGATTGCAATCCATACGCCCCCAGAACAAATAATAACAATCATCATAATAATCATAAAGCGCGCATATCATATCAAATGGGGACGGTGTGAGAAATCACTCACCCACACGTGAGTCATACCACTGGTGCATCAATGACACGGCCATGTTACCTTCATGGCTAGGAAACGAACTTGGCTCGGGTATCAAACTGAAGGGTTCAAATGGCATATCGTATCAAAGTCAAATGTCTAAGTCATCAAAGAGTCATAATCAAAGTCCAAATATCAAAGGTTCAAATGCCAAAGGTTCATATCAAAGGTTCATAGCAAAGGTCAAATAGAGCATAAGTCAAGAAAGTCATACGAAGAAGGCTTAGATCAAAGGTATCATAATCAACAAGGCAAAGTACGAATTATGAGAAACCTTAAGAGATAAGGTCAGAATATCTGTACCTTAGACTGCAAGTGCAAACATAACAGAAAACATAAAGATTGGAAGCAACCCTTCTTCAGTGAATCTACACGAATACATGATCGTCTCATTATTAGTAACATATTTTAAATCAGATTACTCATTTTAGTCGGCTTTCCATTTTTTAGTAACTTTCCTTTTATGGCAGCTTTCCAAAAATAGTAACTTTCCAAAGATAGTAAGTTTCCTCTTTAAGTAGTTTAACTATTTTAAGGAACTTTCTATTTTTAGCATGTTTCCCGAATTAGTAATTTAATACTTTAAAATTTGACAATTAATAATATTTAAAGGTTAAAATAACAATTATAGTAGCTTAGAGTTAATTATGTCAATTTAGCAGAGTTTAAAGTTAAAATGTCAAAATAGCAAAGTGTAGGGTCTAATGTGACAATTATCAAAGTTTAGGGTTTGAAACGTAAATAATCTAAATAAATGACTAACTTACACTATTATATTACCCTAGAATAACTTCACGCAAGATTTTATGTAAGCCGTATTTCTTTCTAATATTCGAGACGACTCATCGGATTATTTACATATTTTAGTTACCAAATTTTAAATGCTAATATTCGTATTATATATTATTTTAGTAACAATGCAATCTCTGTTTACTTTCCAAGCATGAGAAATTGATTTCATGCATTCAACATGCATCTGGTTCGTCCTCTACAGTAATGTATATAGTATACATGTTCATATGACAAGCTTTTTGTATAAGATTTTCACGAAGTGCATGCGATGTGATGTTCAAGAAATATTTCTAGTCGAACGATAGACCGAGACCGAAACAAGGACACAATGTCACACAAGCGAGACAAACAAAGTATCGCGATTCGCGAAACTAGATTTAAATCCAACTCTCTTTCTTTTTAATTGGAACAAATAGAAAAGTTACAGGTTTAGGTCGATTAGAATAGGTTACATGATTGTTATTCCATGTGAAAATTTCTATGACTTCATGTAACGTTTTTTTTTTTTTTTTTTTTTTTTTTTTTTTTTTTTTTTTTTTTTTTTTTTTAATATGCAAGACCATAACTTAAGCCACATGCAGGCATAATTGACCAAGCGTACAAGACACATCCCAAAACCATATATTTTGATTTATACCATTCGACAGAAAGAAAAAGAAAAGAAGGAAGCACCAGTTGGTTCGACAAGTAAAACCCAACCCGAGACTAACTCGAAGACACGTGCGAACACTAGTACAAGTACAACACTAATTTGAACATTATCAGCAGAAATCAGTGAGCCACGACACAACCCACAACCTGTTTAGACTCGATCGTTATCTCGTTATGTAAACAAGTCGATCACCACACTTTTTTTTTGAAAAACACCAAGTCGTTATTTCATGTAAACATAGTTGTGATTTCATGTGACATTTGATACTCATTTCTTTGTATTCTTTATAAACCGATTCATAGCTTGGTTAGGTTATAAGAAATATACGTTTATACAAATACAGGTCGAGAGAAATAAAAACAAAGGCAAGACGAAGGTGATATACCTTGGTCGGATGAAGGACGAACAAAACCAAGACAAACAAATTGAACCCAAACTGAACCCTCCTTCGAACCAGCTAGTACCCACGATCACAACCTCCACCTTGTACCCACTGATTTCGCGAACCAGAACCACTACTTCTCACCAGCCTCGTACCACCTCTACTCCACAAATCGTTCCAAGAAGATATGGCAGCCGACATTTATTTGGTTCTAGGGTTTTATGTGAGATTTATTTATTTTGTGAAACTAATATTCGGTTTAAGGGAGATAGAGGAGAGATTGTTTAGGGATTTTGGTCAAATACAAATGAGAGATATATGATATACGGGGGTGTGTTGGCCGAGCATCAAGGGGAGTCAAAGGAGACCAATCACTTCCAAAAATACCAAAGTATTCATTTGAATACAAAGTTGTGTACAATATTTATTTATTTATTTTCAGCCCATTGAATGACTTGCAAACGTGTGATGTTAGGCTAGGAATTCAGTGCACAAATTTTCTTTATCATACTTAGGTTATAGATTATGTATTTGGTAGCTCTCAAATTATAAGGATTTATTCCTTAGGTTTAGTTCACAATACTTAGGAAAATTTCAAATTATATGGGAAAATTTAGGAAAGACGGATTTTCGGGTTTTACAATTCTTCCCCTCTAAAAATAAAATTTTCGCCCTCGAAAATTGAAGTGAAACGAAATGGGAAAACACAACGGAGTGTGAACAGAAGTGTGAATGACTTGTTTCTCATGACTCTATCTTGTTGATCAAAATAGCTTCGGCTTCCCCAGAAAAGACATACCATATTGAATCCAGATCAAAAGAATAATATACCAAAAGTAACAGATGATAATCGTACTCTCTCGGAAGAGATACAGGGAAATACGTAGGATCTGACGGGTATATCGCCCGTGGAATTGAAAGAGACAAATCAGATGAGAACGTATCGAATTGCCGAAATTATGAGGATGATATATACGCTTAACTCTTCAGATTCTCGAATAGTCTCGTCATCAATATCACCATTCGAAGGTATTCTCATAAACAAACAGGTCTTGTTCTTCAAAATCAAAAATCTCCTATCATAACTCATAGCAGATCATAATGAAACAGATTCGACGAATATGAAACGTACATGTAGCAACGCATAGGTGTACCTCTTCATAGTAACAGATCGAATCCATACTGATAGAAACAGATTATTTGATAACATCAATGGCAGAAAGCTCTACAACAGAATCTAAGATCTTTATCAAAAGCCCAGAGGTCAACAATGCATGTCGAGTATCCGAACGTATCAAATCATATAACGATGAAGGCAGATTAATCGCATAGGTAGAATGAACCTAATGTCTCACTAAAATCCCAATCAGATATCAGAAATTCTGAGGCTTCTAAGGCACTCCTCGAAATATCCTATGATCACAATAAGGGCACGTTATATGATCTAAGTATTATCACGTTGGCCAGGCGTCATAATACTAACATCATATAAGTATGCCCTCATGATGACCATATTTATCTCAAGTTGTGAAATAGGCAACTTATCTTAACCACTTAACAGCCCTTCTACCTCCTAGGGTTGGTCCGAATCAACCTCATTACGAATTCGAAATCAGAGAAACAGAACGTATGAATAACATAACGGAATCTAGTAAGCATCAAATGAAGCACGTCGTCAAAAGTGTCAGGTCTCCATAAATCACCAAAATTTTCATAACGAAACCATCATCCAACATACGCAGAGTAAACACAGAACGGAATTTCTAACAGAGAGCCTATATCATTCAAAGGATCTTATCATCAGGTAACAGAAATTTAGATGGGTAAAGCAGGAATGAATATCGTCATCAATAACTTCATTCTTCACAGAATCAACTCTTCCAAACAAAATGTCTGCTTCAGAATTTGTCCATTTAAATACAAAATTTCAAAATTTCTTCCAAGTCGGAGTAGTCTGTTCTACGCTTGTCCATCTAATCATACAGTGAAAAGGAATTTTAAACTTGAGTCTGGTTTCTCAAGCCTTCTGCAACCCCTCTTAAAATTGTGTTGTAGTAACGGGAGTCTCTGACAAGATAACTATGCCCCTTCCATCTGCAAGCATGCTTCTACTATCAATTCATATCAATACAACTAAATAAATAAAGAAACAAGATTGCGTGTCTTTGACAGGTCTTCTAGCACAGCTCCAAGTTTTAAGGTAAACACCGCCATTGTCGATTCCAGGTTATGTGTTGAATGGTTCGCCTCCTATGGTCTGGTTGCCTTGATGCCCGAACTGTAATCTCCACGTACCGCATGATGTATAATCGAGTACCATCTCAGTTCCTCTCTTCTTCTTAAATGCTTCTTCCACGGTAACGCTTGCCGCGAACCTCTTGTACTACTCTTATACCAGGTTTCTAACTCCGATAATGGTCTTCAATCTTGGTCCTTTCTGTGGGAAACTCTGTCTTCACAGGATACAAGGTAGTGTTGTCTACTACGATCTCTAAACGTCAACCCAATTTCTATTCTTGAAGGAAAGGGTCATTCTACAAAAATAATCTTTGTGTTCCTCTTACGTCTTTGAACACAATACAATGTCATCCTATGACAATTTGTCCAAAAACACGCGAAAACATAATTATCTTAGCCAATACAATTGGCATCATTCAAGCTCATAAAGGTTATAACGAGTGCAAAGGCAGTCTCAAAAATCATTTAGGGAAAACATTCACATCCACCTCACATCACCTTCATTCTTCTTCACGAAATAAAACTGAAGTACTTCACGGAGGTTACCTTTGGTTAGTTAACCCTTTCTTAGAAGTTCTTGTGGCTGCTTATTCAGTCCTTCAAATCTAAGATGATGCAATCAGATACGGAGTTTCAAAGGTAGACCAAATCAATTATTTATACGCGAAAACGGATAATGATTACTGATATTGGTACGATTAAGTTCACGATAGTCGATACGCCGTCGCATACTTCTCTCTTTCTTCTTCATAAACCAACAGGAGCATTCTAAGAAAACCTTAGGGTAAAACAAAATCATATTCCTTCAATTCCTTCAATCCCTCAGCTTCTATGGCACAAAGGTTTCATCAACTGAGATCAGTTCAATGCCAACTCTACTTCCAAAACAAGAGAGAAAACACCCAGAGGTTCATCAGAGAACATCGAAAGTTTTTTGTACAACAAAATGCTTCCAATGCCAGAGTTTTCAAATAGTGGATGCTAACAAGTGTCAGGAGTAACTTGACAATAAAATGATATCGGAGTTTGTACTTCCAGAGCAGAATTAATCTTAATAGATTTAAATTATTGAGAGCCATCATAACAAAAGTAGGATGAAGCAGAATGCTAAAGGTTACAAATCCGATACGGTAGTCTATGGCAGCTTATGAGGAGTCAGCAAATCCATAATCAAAGACCTCAAATTTCAGATTTATAAAAAAAATAAACGGATTTGTAGAACGTATACGGTCGTCTAACATACGGATAGTTCACATATCAAAGTCCAGTTTATGGTTCATCAAGAGTATTGAGATAAATAAGCGAACAGTTTAAGGTGTGAGAATCTTGTTTAGCTCCTTAGTACAGGTGACAGGTAGAGTGTGCATCATTGGTAATACTGGAAATCGTATGGTTGTCAAAAGAGAGATGTAAGGTGTATCTGTTGCCAGCATTATCATGTTCAGCTAACAAATCTATACTTAGTTAATATTAACATCAAATCCTTCCAAAGGAACTGATTGGCAGGTAAAGTTCATCATTCGAAGGGAGGGAACACATCTTCTCTTGTCTGTGGTTAATAAATACTAGAGTTCTCATAGGAGTAGTAATGAATTATTCATATTCAAGTAGTATCAAATGATACATTTCATATCCAGCATAAGTAATGATTTCACGGAATGTGTCAAATTCATTATGGTTGAATGACCTTCGGGATGGTTAAAAAGGTATCAAAGCGTTTACCAAATAAATCGGAATGAAGATCAAAATCAGAAAGCGAAACTTAAATGGTGTAAGGTATCCATGTAGATCTCGAGGCACTAAACCTTACTTGGTTACAAAACATAGGTTGCAAAACTTCTAACTTCTGAAACAAATGTTCATATAAGGCTTAACTACAGGCAGAGGCACGAATCAGAGTGATGCGGAAGCAATGCCACTTGCATAGATGCCCTAGTCGACCCATTCCTCACCGGCAATAACTTAAATTCCTATGGGGAGATCCTAAAGCAAATTCTCAAGGGTTTTCTTATGAGCGCCTACAGTGGAAACTTAATGGTCCAAACTTCACAGGTCAAGGTTTAATGTATTACAAAACGCAGCCTGGCTCTGATACCATAATTGTAACACCCCATACCCGATAAGGGTAGAAGTACTACATTATGGTGACATATCAAAGCAAACACAAGCATGCATCTTAAGAAATACAAAGGAATCTCAAAGGTTACAAAGGAAAACTGACGTACAAAGTTACAATGAGAACAACAATAAATACTAAGTCTGAAAAGTGTAATCACTTCTAGTCATCTCTAATCCAGGATAGCTATCAAGGTATAGTCTTCTAAGTCCACAGTACTCTCCACTCATAACCCAGCTTCCTACTAAAACCTGCCGCAGGAAAAGAAATGCGGCTGAGCTTAAAAAGCCTAGTGAACAGATATATACAAAAAGGAACAAAGGATAACGAACGAACAAAGATATAATGTAAGGTGCATTGGGGAGAGCATAAGGTATAATCAAATGATAACATATGTATGACATAAACAGTAACAAATCAAAGTGTAAGATAAGGTAATCAGAAATGAATCAAAGTGTAAGGTCAGTCATCAAATCCCGAGCCCAAACAAATCATATCACATATCATATCATAGTACCCATAGAGGAGCGACCTCTCAAAATGTATGAAGACACGGATTGCACCCATGCACATTCACCGAACATATCATAATCATAGTCATGTCAAATCCATCGAACACAAAGCGAACCTAGGATTGCAATCCATACGCCCCCAGAACAAATAATAACAATCATCATAATAATCATAAAGCGCGCATATCATATCAAATGGGGACGGTGTGAGAAATCACTCACCCACACGTGAGTCATGCCACTGGTGCATCAATGACACGGCCATGTTACCTTCATGGCTAGGAAACGAACTTGGCTCGGGTATCAAACTGAAGGGTTCAAATGGCATATCGTATCAAAGTCAAATGTCTAAGTCATCAAAGAGTCATAATCAAAGTCCAAATATCAAAGGTTCAAATGCCAAAGGTTCATATCAAAGGTTCATAGCAAAGGTCAAATAGAGCATAAGTCAAGAAAGTCATACGAAGAAGGCTTAGATCAAAGGTATCATAATCAACAAGGCAAACGAATCATGAGAAACCTTAAGAGATAAGGTCAGAATATCTGTACCTTAGACTGCAAGTGCAAACATAACAGAAAACATAAAGATTGGAAGCAACCCTTCTTCAGTGAATCTACACGAATACATGATCGTCTCATTATTAGTAACATATTTTAAATCAGATTACTCATTTTAGTCGGCTTTCCATTTTTTAGTAACTTTCCTTTTATGGCAGCTTTCCAAAAATAGTAACTTTCCAAAGATAGTAAGTTTCCTCTTTAAGTAGTTTAACTATTTTAAGGAACTTTCTATTTTTAGCATGTTTCCCGAATTAGTAATTTAATACTTTAAAATTTGACAATTAATAATATTTAAAGGTTAAAATAACAATTATAGTAGCTTAGAGTTAATTATGTCAATTTAGCAGAGTTTAAAGTTAAAATGTCAAAATAGCAAAGTGTAGGGTCTAATGTGACAATTATCAAAGTTTAGGGTTTGAAACGTAAATAATCTAAATAAATGACTAACTTACACTATTATATTACCCTAGAATAACTTCACGCAAGATTTTATGTAAGCCGTATTTCTTTCTAATATTCGAGACGACTCATCGGATTATTTACATATTTTAGTTACCAAATTTTAAATGCTAATATTCGTATTATATATTATTTTAGTAACAATGCAATCTCTGTTTACTTTCCAAGCATGAGAAATTGATTTCATGCATTCAACATGCATCTGGTTCGTCCTCTACAGTAATGTATATAGTATACATGTTCATATGACAAGCTTTTTGTATAAGATTTTCACGAAGTGCATGCGATGTGATGTTCAAGAAATATTTCTAGTCGAACGATAGACCGAGACCGAAACAAGGACACAATGTCACACAAGCGAGACAAACAAAGTATCGCGATTCGCGAAACTAGATTTAAATCCAACTCTCTTTCTTTTTAATTGGAACAAATAGAAAAGTTACAGGTTTAGGTCGATTAGAATAGGTTACATGATTGTTATTCCATGTGAAAATTTCTATGACTTCATGTAACGTTTTTTTTTTTTTTTTTTTTTTTTTTTTTTTTTTTTTTTTAATATGCAAGACCATAACTTAAGCCACATGCAGGCATAATTGACCAAGCGTACAAGACACATCCCAAAACCATATATTTTGATTTATACCATTCGACAGAAAGAAAAAGAAAAGAAGGAAGCACCAGTTGGTTCGACAAGTAAAACCCAACCCGAGACTAACTCGAAGACACGTGCGAACACTAGTACAAGTACAACACTAATTTGAACATTATCAGCAGAAATCAGTGAGCCACGACACAACCCACAACCTGTTTAGACTCGATCGTTATCTCGTTATGTAAACAAGTCGATCACCACACTTTTTTTTTGAAAAACACCAAGTCGTTATTTCATGTAAACATAGTTGTGATTTCATGTGACATTTGATACTCATTTCTTTGTATTCTTTATAAACCGATTCATAGCTTGGTTAGGTTATAAGAAATATACGTTTATACAAATACAGGTCGAGAGAAATAAAAACAAAGGCAAGACGAAGGTGATATACCTTGGTCGGATGAAGGACGAACAAAACCAAGACAAACAAATTGAACCCAAACTGAACCCTCCTTCGAACCAGCTAGTACCCACGATCACAACCTCCACCTTGTACCCACTGATTTCGCGAACCAGAACCACTACTTCTCACCAGCCTCGTACCACCTCTACTCCACAAATCGTTCCAAGAAGATATGGCAGCCGACATTTATTTGGTTCTAGGGTTTTATGTGAGATTTATTTATTTTGTGAAACTAATATTCGGTTTAAGGGAGATAGAGGAGAGATTGTTTAGGGATTTTGGTCAAATACAAATGAGAGATATATGATATACGGGGGTGTTTTGGCCGAGCATCAAGGGGAGTCAAAGGAGACCAATCACTTCCAAAAATACCAAAGTATTCATTTGAATACAAAGTTGTGTACAATATTTATTTATTTATTTTCAGCCCATTGAATGACTTGCAAACGTGTGATGTTAGGCTAGGAATTCAGTGCACAAATTTTCTTTATCATACTTAGGTTATAGATTATGTATTTGGTAGCTCTCAAATTATAAGGATTTATTCCTTAGGTTTAGTTCACAATACTTAGGAAAATTTCAAATTATATGGGAAAATTTAGGAAAGACGGATTTTCGGGTTTTACAATTCTTCCCCTCTAAAAATAAAATTTTCGCCCTCGAAAATTGAAGTGAAACGAAATGGGAAAACACAACGGAGTGTGAACAGAAGTGTGAATGACTTGTTTCTCATGACTCTATCTTGTTGATCAAAATAGCTTCGGCTTCCCCAGAAAAGACATACCATATTGAATCCAGATCAAAAGAATAATATACCAAAAGTAACAGATGATAATCGTACTCTCTCGGAAGAGATACAGGGAAATACGTAGGATCTGACGGGTATATCGCCCGTGGAATTGAAAGAGACAAATCAGATGAGAACGTATCGAATTGCCGAAATTATGAGGATGATATATACGCTTAACTCTTCAGATTCTCGAATAGTCTCGTCATCAATATCACCATTCGAAGGTATTCTCATAAACAAACAGGTCTTGTTCTTCAAAATCAAAAATCTCCTATCATAACTCATAGCAGATCATAATGAAACAGATTCGACGAATATGAAACGTACATGTAGCAACGCATAGGTGTACCTCTTCATAGTAACAGATCGAATCCATACTGATAGAAACAGATTATTTGATAACATCAATGGCAGAAAGCTCTACAACAGAATCTAAGATCTTTATCAAAAGCCCAGAGGTCAACAATGCATGTCGAGTATCCGAACGTATCAAATCATATAACGATGAAGGCAGATTAATCGCATAGGTAGAATGAACCTAATGTCTCACTAAAATCCCAATCAGATATCAGAAATTCTGAGGCTTCTAAGGCACTCCTCGAAATATCCTATGATCACAATAAGGGCACGTTATATGATCTAAGTATTATCACGTTGGCCAGGCGTCATAATACTAACATCATATAAGTATGCCCTCATGATGACCATATTTATCTCAAGTTGTGAAATAGGCAACTTATCTTAACCACTTAACAGCCCTTCTACCTCCTAGGGTTGGTCCGAATCAACCTCATTACGAATTCGAAATCAGAGAAACAGAACGTATGAATAACATAACGGAATCTAGTAAGCATCAAATGAAGCACGTCGTCAAAAGTGTCAGGTCTCCATAAATCACCAAAATTTTCATAACGAAACCATCATCCAACATACGCAGAGTAAACACAGAACGGAATTTCTAACAGAGAGCCTATATCATTCAAAGGATCTTATCATCAGGTAACAGAAATTTAGATGGGTAAAGCAGGAATGAATATCGTCATCAATAACTTCATTCTTCACAGAATCAACTCTTCCAAACAAAATGTCTGCTTCAGAATTTGTCCATTTAAATACAAAATTTCAAAATTTCTTCCAAGTCGGAGTAGTTTGTTCTACGCTTGTCCATCTAATCATACAGTGAAAAGGAATTTTAAACTTGAGTCTGGTTTCTCAAGCCTTCTGCAACCCCTCTTAAAATTGTGTTGTAGTAACCGGAGTCTCTGACAAGATAACTATGCCCCTTCCATCTGCAAGCATGCTTCTACTATCAATTCATATCAATACAACTAAATAAATAAAGAAACAAGATTGCGTGTCTTTGACAGGTCTTCTAGCACAGCTCCAAGTTTTAAGGTAAACACCGCCATTGTCGATTCCAGGTTATGTGTTGAATGGTTCGCCTCCTATGGTCTGGTTGCCTTGATGCCCGAACTGTAATCTCCACGTACCGCATGATGTATAATCGAGTACCATCTCAGTTCCTCTCTTCTTCTTAAATGCTTCTTCCACGGTAACGCTTGCCGCGAACCTCTTGTACTACTCTTATACCAGGTTTCTAACTCCGATAATGGTCTTCAATCTTGGTCCTTTCTGTGGGAAACTCTGTCTTCACAGGATACAAGGTAGTGTTGTCTACTACGATCTCTAAACGTCAACCCAATTTCTATTCTTGAAGGAAAGGGTCATTCTACAAAAATAATCTTTGTGTTCCTCTTACGTCTTTGAACACAATACAATGTCATCCTATGACAATTTGTCCAAAAACACGCGAAAACATAATTATCTTAGCCAATACAATTGGCATCATTCAAGCTCATAAAGGTTATAACGAGTGCAAAGGCAGTCTCAAAAATCATTTAGGGAAAACATTCACATCCACCTCACATCACCTTCATTCTTCTTCACGAAATAAAACTGAAGTACTTCACGGAGGTTACCTTTGGTTAGTTAACCCTTTCTTAGAAGTTCTTGTGGCTGCTTATTCAGTCCTTCAAATCTAAGATGATGCAATCAGATACGGAGTTTCAAAGGTAGACCAAATCAATTATTTATACGCGAAAACGGATAATGATTACTGATATTGGTACGATTAAGTTCACGATAGTCGATACGCCGTCGCATACTTCTCTCTTTCTTCTTCATAAACCAACAGGAGCATTCTAAGAAAACCTTAGGGTAAAACAAAATCATATTCCTTCAATTCCTTCAATCCCTCAGCTTCTATGGCACAAAGGTTTCATCAACTGAGATCAGTTCAATGCCAACTCTACTTCCAAAACAAGAGAGAAAACACCCAGAGGTTCATCAGAGAACATCGAAAGTTTTTTGTACAACAAAATGCTTCCAATGCCAGAGTTTTCAAATAGTGGATGCTAACAAGTGTCAGGAGTAACTTGACAATAAAATGATATCGGAGTTTGTACTTCCAGAGCAGAATTAATCTTAATAGATTTAAATTATTGAGAGCCATCATAACAAAAGTAGGATGAAGCAGAATGCTAAAGGTTACAAATCCGATACGGTAGTCTATGGCAGCTTATGAGGAGTCAGCAAATCCATAATCAAAGACCTCAAATTTCAGATTTATAAAAAAAATAAACGGATTTGTAGAACGTATACGGTCGTCTAACATACGGATAGTTCACATATCAAAGTCCAGTTTATGGTTCATCAAGAGTATTGAGATAAATAAGCGAACAGTTTAAGGTGTGAGAATCTTGTTTAGCTCCTTAGTACAGGTGACAGGTAGAGTGTGCATCATTGGTAATACTGGAAATCGTATGGTTGTCAAAAGAGAGATGTAAGGTGTATCTGTTGCCAGCATTATCATGTTCAGCTAACAAATCTATACTTAGTTAATATTAACATCAAATCCTTCCAAAGGAACTGATTGGCAGGTAAAGTTCATCATTCGAAGGGAGGGAACACATCTTCTCTTGTCTGTGGTTAATAAATACTAGAGTTCTCATAGGAGTAGTAATGAATTATTCATATTCAAGTAGTATCAAATGATACATTTCATATCCAGCATAAGTAATGATTTCACGGAATGTGTCAAATTCATTATGGTTGAATGACCTTCGGGATGGTTAAAAAGGTATCAAAGCGTTTACCAAATAAATCGGAATGAAGATCAAAATCAGAAAGCGAAACTTAAATGGTGTAAGGTATCCATGTAGATCTCGAGGCACTAAACCTTACTTGGTTACAAAACATAGGTTGCAAAACTTCTAACTTCTGAAACAAATGTTCATATAAGGCTTAACTACAGGCAGAGGCACGAATCAGAGTGATGCGGAAGCAATGCCACTTGCATAGATGCCCTAGTCGACCCATTCCTCACCGGCAATAACTTAAATTCCTATGGGGAGATCCTAAAGCAAATTCTCAAGGGTTTTCTTATGAGCGCCTACAGTGGAAACTTAATGGTCCAAACTTCACAGGTCAAGGTTTAATGTATTACAAAACGCAGCCTGGCTCTGATACCATAATTGTAACACCCCATACCCGATAAGGGTAGAAGTACTACATTATGGTGACATATCAAAGCAAACACAAGCATGCATCTTAAGAAATACAAAGGAATCTCAAAGGTTACAAAGGAAAACTGACGTACAAAGTTACAATGAGAACAACAATAAATACTAAGTCTGAAAAGTGTAATCACTTCTAGTCATCTCTAATCCAGGATAGCTATCAAGGTATAGTCTTCTAAGTCCACAGTACTCTCCACTCATAACCCAGCTTCCTACTAAAACCTGCCGCAGGAAAAGAAATGCGGCTGAGCTTAAAAAGCCTAGTGAACAGATATATACAAAAAGGAACAAAGGATAACGAACGAACAAAGATATAATGTAAGGTGCATTGGGGAGAGCATAAGGTATAATCAAATGATAACATATGTATGACATAAACAGTAACAAATCAAAGTGTAAGATAAGGTAATCAGAAATGAATCAAAGTGTAAGGTCAGTCATCAAATCCCGAGCCCAAACAAATCATATCACATATCATATCATAGTACCCATAGAGGAGCGACCTCTCAAAATGTATGAAGACACGGATTGCACCCATGCACATTCACCGAACATATCATAATCATAGTCATGTCAAATCCATCGAACACAAAGCGAACCTAGGATTGCAATCCATACGCCCCCAGAACAAATAATAACAATCATCATAATAATCATAAAGCGCGCATATCATATCAAATGGGGACGGTGTGAGAAATCACTCACCCACACGTGAGTCATGCCACTGGTGCATCAATGACACGGCCATGTTACCTTCATGGCTAGGAAACGAACTTGGCTCGGGTATCAAACTGAAGGGTTCAAATGGCATATCGTATCAAAGTCAAATGTCTAAGTCATCAAAGAGTCATAATCAAAGTCCAAATATCAAAGGTTCAAATGCCAAAGGTTCATATCAAAGGTTCATAGCAAAGGTCAAATAGAGCATAAGTCAAGAAAGTCATACGAAGAAGGCTTAGATCAAAGGTATCATAATCAACAAGGCAAAGTACGAATCATGAGAAACCTTAAGAGATAAGGTCAGAATATCTGTACCTTAGACTGCAAGTGCAAACATAACAGAAAACATAAAGATTGGAAGCAACCCTTCTTCAGTGAATCTACACGAATACATGATCGTCTCATTATTAGTAACATATTTTAAATCAGATTACTCATTTTAGTCGGCTTTCCATTTTTTAGTAACTTTCCTTTTATGGCAGCTTTCCAAAAATAGTAACTTTCCAAAGATAGTAAGTTTCCTCTTTAAGTAGTTTAACTATTTTAAGGAACTTTCTATTTTTAGCATGTTTCCCGAATTAGTAATTTAATACTTTAAAATTTGACAATTAATAATATTTAAAGGTTAAAATAACAATTATAGTAGCTTAGAGTTAATTATGTCAATTTAGCAGAGTTTAAAGTTAAAATGTCAAAATAGCAAAGTGTAGGGTCTAATGTGACAATTATCAAAGTTTAGGGTTTGAAACGTAAATAATCTAAATAAATGACTAACTTACACTATTATATTACCCTAGAATAACTTCACGCAAGATTTTATGTAAGCCGTATTTCTTTCTAATATTCGAGACGACTCATCGGATTATTTACATATTTTAGTTACCAAATTTTAAATGCTAATATTCGTATTATATATTATTTTAGTAACAATGCAATCTCTGTTTACTTTCCAAGCATGAGAAATTGATTTCATGCATTCAACATGCATCTGGTTCGTCCTCTACAGTAATGTATATAGTATACATGTTCATATGACAAGCTTTTTGTATAAGATTTTCACGAAGTGCATGCGATGTGATGTTCAAGAAATATTTCTAGTCGAACGATAGACCGAGACCGAAACAAGGACACAATGTCACACAAGCGAGACAAACAAAGTATCGCGATTCGCGAAACTAGATTTAAATCCAACTCTCTTTCTTTTTAATTGGAACAAATAGAAAAGTTACAGGTTTAGGTCGATTAGAATAGGTTACATGATTGTTATTCCATGTGAAAATTTCTATGACTTCATGTAACGTTTTTTTTTTTTTTTTTTTTTTTTTTTTTTTTTTTTTTTTTTTTAATATGCAAGACCATAACTTAAGCCACATGCATGCATAATTGACCAAGCGTACAAGACACATCCCAAAACCATATATTTTGATTTATACCATTCGACAGAAAGAAAAAGAAAAGAAGGAAGCACCAGTTGGTTCGACAAGTAAAACCCAACCCGAGACTAACTCGAAGACACGTGCGAACACTAGTACAAGTACAACACTAATTTGAACATTATCAGCAGAAATCAGTGAGCCACGACACAACCCACAACCTGTTTAGACTCGATCGTTATCTCGTTATGTAAACAAGTCGATCACCACACTTTTTTTTTGAAAAACACCAAGTCGTTATTTCATGTAAACATAGTTGTGATTTCATGTGACATTTGATACTCATTTCTTTGTATTCTTTATAAACCGATTCATAGCTTGGTTAGGTTATAAGAAATATACGTTTATACAAATACAGGTCGAGAGAAATAAAAACAAAGGCAAGACGAAGGTGATATACCTTGGTCGGATGAAGGACGAACAAAACCAAGACAAACAAATTGAACCCAAACTGAACCCTCCTTCGAACCAGCTAGTACCCACGATCACAACCTCCACCTTGTACCCACTGATTTCGCGAACCAGAACCACTACTTCTCACCAGCCTCGTACCACCTCTACTCCACAAATCGTTCCAAGAAGATATGGCAGTCGACATTTATTTGGTTCTAGGGTTTTATGTGAGATTTATTTATTTTGTGAAACTAATATTCGGTTTAAGGGAGATAGAGGAGAGATTGTTTAGGGATTTTGGTCAAATACAAATGAGAGATATATGGATATACGGGGGTGTTTTGGCCGAGCATCAAGGGGAGTCAAAGGAGACCAATCACTTCCAAAAATACCAAAGTATTCATTTGAATACAAAGTTGTGTACAATATTTATTTATTTATTTTCAGCCCATTGAATGACTTGCAAACGTGTGATGTTAGGCTAGGAATTCAGTGCACAAATTTTCTTTATCATACTTAGGTTATAGATTACGTATTTGGTAGCTCTCAAATTATAAGGATTTATTCCTTAGGTTTAGTTCACAATACTTAGGAAAATTTCAAATTATATGGGAAAATTTAGGAAAGACGGATTTTCAGGTTTTACAACTCATCACTTATAAGTTAAAGCTCTACGAAAGGCTCGGGAAGTGAGTTTTCAGTTACTCGAGATCTTGAAAAATCTCATGATCCGGCTGACATCATGTGAGTCGAATTGGGACATCATCAGAAAAGCGATATGCTCAGTTTACTTACATAACGCTGCAAAACCTAAAGGGATCAAGAATACAAATGTATTAAGAACCGGATGCCATGCCATTTGCACCCTACCTCAGCTTTATGTTGCCACGTCTTGGATGGGTATGGCTGCTGTTTGAGTAAATATTCGTATGGGTGGGAAAATGGGCGGGATTTGCGCTTGTGTAACGGGTCAAAACGAGAATTTTTTTTGTAAGGATCATGTTGGCCCGGAATATTTTTTGCCCAGTATTGTTATAATCCCTTATAGATGTTATCATGTTAAATATGATTGCAAAAGTGAAGTTTTGGTTTTATTCATTTTTAACACATACGACCCATTAAGATAGTTATTCATGTTAGCTTCATACTTCATAAGCTGAGAGCAATTCACGTGTTGAATCTGGACTGTCCTATAGTTTGAAATATTGCTTCATTTGGCCTAAGTGGGTGCAAAGGATCGAGACCGGATATTAAACTTCTTTGTGCAATAACTCAATGGTTTTTATAAAAAGGTAACTCGAGTTAATGCAAATTATATGACGTATGAGAAAGATACCAAATAGGTTTGTACAACATAATGCATGGAAACATGGACGGGTTGGGTAATGGGTCAAAACACGATCAGGTTGAAATGTATCACTTTTAGTAGTGGTTGAAATGTACGTATCAGGTTGAATATGGTGCATGTGGATTTCTTACTGTAGGTTCATCATTGTGATTAATGAAATCAGTTTGTTTCGGTTTCTTACTATACATATTTCTACCATCCTTTTTTCCACTTCATTTTTTTTTGTTATAGTGGAAAATGAAGAACTAGGCCTTGGTTGACTAGATCAGTTGGCCTATCTTTTGCTTCTATTTTTATATTTAGTACTTAAGTTGCTGACAATTCTAACTTTATGTTTATATATTTTGGTACTTTATTATTATTATTATTATTATTATTATTATTATTATTATTATTATTATTATTATTATTATTATTATTATTATTTTCTGTGTTTTCCAGTAACATAAATATGGCTGGAACTAAAGGGGTTGGCCATTATTTTTTTGGGGTAAAGTTTGGACATTCTCTTTTAATAGAGGAGTACAAACACGAAAGTGAAAGCAATTCAATTGCCAAACAATTGCAAGAATATAAAGTAGTTGACCAAATCAATCATTTTGATTCACACTAAACAAAAGTTTTGTTTCATCCCAAAAGTAAGCTTGATTGTATTTTTTTATGTTGGTAAATGATATGATAGAGGGTTTTTTTTTGGTCGTCAGGAAAAAGGGACCATCCCCGGCAAATGTATTAAAAAAAAAAAAAAAAAAAAAAAAACGAGACTTATATGGACATACCTATACAAGCTAGTCCAAATGACATGTCCAAAACATGCAAAATAAAGAAACAAGCCTATAAGTGCGTACACATAAGCTTAGGGAAAAAAAAAAAAAAAAAAAAAAAAAAAAAAACAATGGCTAAAATCAAATGGTTATAAAACCACAATATTATTTGGTCCTGTCCACGAAAAATCAATATAGATCTTCCCATCTGACCTGGTCCAAAAACAATGGCTAACAAACGACCCTTTACCTTTTGACCCAGGCCACCACCCACGATCTGACAAGCCAAAAGAGACAAACAACCGCTTCCCTCCAAAATTAATACCAAACCGACCCATATCACTATACGGGTAAGGATCAAATGAGAATAAAACTTAAAATGAGAAGAATGAGAAATAACTATAACCCCATATTTAAGATGTATCGACTTGAATTAGATGCATCTTTATTCATTTAGATGCATCACAATAAGTTTCGAAAGTGATTTTGAAGTGAAAACGATGCAAAGTATACTAGCAACAAATTTGACCCGCAGAAGACGAAAAATACATAGGTTTCGTCTAACTTGATCAAATGCATCTAATATATGTATATGCATCTACTTTTTTGCTAAAAAATATATTGTGATGCATCTAAAAGATTAAGAATGCATCTAATTCAAATTGACGTATCTCTAATGTGTAGTTATAGTCATTTCCTATCCTTCTTATTTTAATAATTCTTCTTATTTGATCCTTAGTCATCACTATATAACCCATCACCCAAACACTATATTACCACACAATATAACCACTTCTGAATTATGCCACTAAAACCTTGATAATAATTTGGATGTGATAATTTATAGTCTTTTAAGAGAAAGAAAGTGAAGGAGAAATATGGCAGGTATAAGAAGACTAAATCGATTTTTTTTTTTTAAATAGTTTAACTGATTATCCTAATCAAGCCTCCGTGAACGACGCCTCTTTTTGGATCAGTTAAGGTTGTGTACAAATCATTGATGATCTCCTGCCTATGTAGCTGTGCAGATGATACTGCCTTGTACCATGTCACTTGTGGCCGGTCCACTGAAGCAACCACCTATAAAATTAAACAGAAAACAAGCTTCTAAGAACTTAAACAGTACATGGATTTTATAAAATACGTGACAGTGGCAAATGGGTCAAATTGGGTTAGTCTGATATAAGTCCAAACAGTTAGGCTGGCCAAACAACCTTTTTGTGTAACTTATTTTACCTTCAATAGTTAAATATTTAGAAACATTATTGGGAACTTTTTTAGCTGTCTGAACTGGCCTACCCAGTCACCCGTTTGACCTGCTTGGGATAAGATACAGCAATATTAATCAACATATTTTGAATAAAAATATACAACAAGCCCGGTTGATCACAGAATCCTCTTAATATTGCAATAGAACACATTGGGAAATTTGAAGTTTCATCACTAAACTATGACCCGTTTGTCTCTTTTTGAAAGGGAGTGTTTGTCTAAGCAGTGATCTTATGAAAATTCCCTTATATAAGCTGATAAGTCGAAGCTTACAAGCCTATCGAAACACTAAAAATTACTGTCAATAAACCCAGATCAACCAATAAGCTTATTTCGGTCAAATAACATTTAAAAATACAAATAAAGTACCGAAAAACAAATGAACCTACAGCAGCTATACAAGAGAGTAACTTCAACTCCAAAGAATATTGTTGGCCGTTCAGCCACATACAGAAGCCTACCCTTCAGAGTCCCAGCCAATACGGTATTCCTTCCTCCTACCTAATATGGTTATAAAAAAAATTTAGTTGATTTTGTGAAGAAACAAAAATATTCAATACATAAGTTCTATATACAAAATAATAATTACCTTCGCATTAATCTTCAATACCACATTCTCAAAATACTGATTATTCATCTTCATGACATGTTGTGGTTTGCGACCCGTTTGATCCTTGCTGTGGGAAAATAGAAGTCAGACAAAATAAGTCAACACACTATAAGTCTTTTAAAAAGGTCAAACTTACACTCATGACCAGGTGCAATCTTAGCTAGTTGTGCTGAACACTAATAGTAAACATCAACTAGAGCTATTTCTATGTTATGGGGTGCTGCATAACACATTTAAATCAAAAGCTCAGGATTAAAAACCTTAAAAAAAAAAAAAAAAAAAACACACACACACTGTTAGAATGATTTATCAATATGGTGATTCGTGAAATAAAGGTTCATAGTGAAAGTATAAGATACATTATACAAGTCTGTCTACAATAATACTAGCACAACAGATGAAAGACAATATTTCAATCATTCTGCAAGTCACAACCTCCAACTTACCACAAATTTAAGAGACGCTATAGAGAGTTGCAATCATTCACTACTGTCCAATTTTTTACTAAATTTAAGAAACGATGATAAAAAGTAGAAAATAAGGTAGAAGCTTACAGAGCCAGCAGTTGTACGATCAAAAGTGATTGCGAAGTATTATTGTTCAGACAAGTAATTAACGTGAAGCAGCAGCTTTGTCCAGTATTTCCCATATAGTCTCTCCCGCTCTCCCAAAACACAAGGTTGTCAAAACATGCTTCGGGGACATGCATAATAATGAAATAAGCCTATAAGTGCCTATACATAAGCTAACAAACAAAAAACAATAGCCAGAAATAACAAATCAAATGGTTATAAAACTTCAAAATGTGTTTAGCCAGCTAGGATGTGTCCAGTCCACAATACTATGTGGTCCAGTCCATGAAAAACCAATATAGATCTTCCTATCTGACCTGTCAAAACTATAATAAACGACCCTTTACTTTTGACCCTGGCCACCAACGATCTGACAGGCCAAAAGAGTCAAACAACCACTTCCCTCCAAAATTAATACCAAACCAACCCATATGACTATATAACCCATCACCCAAACACTCTTTTTTTTTGGGTAAAAGGTCAACGACCCGGTAAATATATTATCCAAAAAAACGTTTAAGTACAATGGAATGTGGCTGAAGTACTACATTAACCTCAAGCACAGGCGCTTGATAAACAAGTGTTTATGACAGGCCATAAACACAAACCAAACCTAGCTAAATACAAAGCATCAAACTAGGAATAATAACAATAAAACTTGAGATGCGAACATCCACAATCACCCAAACACTCTTTACAAAGGCTTCAAATTTCACTTCTGAATTAGGCCACTGAAACACTTTTAAACAAGCAGACAGAAGAGGAATCTAACCCGATATCATTCCTTATAACATCATTTTTTACTTTCTAAACATAAATACCAACCAGCTAAGTGCCAAGACCAAAAAGATGGTAACCAACAAATTCCAAAATTACTAGTATCCAAGACCACCAGCAGATTTCTATCCCACAAAGAACATATCGTAGAACATATATGTATCATATTATTGTTTCAAGACTATAACTTCATATACAGGGCCGTCTCATGGTTTTCGGTGACCCCGTGCCATCACTACAAAGAGGCCCTTAAACACACATACAAAATACACATGTATCACTAGTGTGTGAACTAATTAAACTCAAGCCTCATTTTGTATATATACATATAATAAAGTGCATGGAATTTTGTGGCCCTCGTTAAGCGGTGACCCTGTGCAATGGCACCTCTTGCACTCCTTTAAAACCGGCCATGTTCATATATCTAAAGAGCAACAAATAGTTACAATTGAAAACACTCATATACATATTTTAGTAAAACCTTCTCATTTTCACCCATCATGTATGTTTACACAACTGAAATTAAAGTGTCCACATAAACCAGTTTAATCTTTCAGAAGTCCAACTTTTTATCTGTTGTTGCTCAAGGTTTAACCTGGAAGTTAATCTTATTAGCTTTCTAAGACCAGATAATGTTGAAATCTCAATTTCATTGTTATAATGAATCTAATCAAGCTGTCAAAAAATGCTTTTTTTTTGTCAAATTCTTTTTATGGGTATACACTCAAATAAGTTCTCTTATCCTAAAAGTTCGTAGTCCTTCAAGTGTCACTAAGATTCACTGAACCAAAGGATTTATGCTAAAATGAGTTATCTTGTAAAGTATTTCATTGAGACATTTTATCAAATTGGTTACGTGCATATGCAAATGAACTCGAATAAAGAAACGCAATACCTTCAAATTATAGATTTTAATAACATCAGTAATTATAAAAAAAACCTTGTATTATGATGTCACAATGGTTGCACCTCAACATAATCTGAAACTGATATATAATAAATAACGCTATCCTCAACGCAGAGAAAAAAAACTTGCGCTTTCAAAATCGAGAGAAAATAAGACGAGAAATTTCCCTAAATAGCCCAAAATCAAAAGGGCGATCCACTTTCTTGCTATAATAGATTTTATAAAAAACGCAACCCAAATAAATGTTTTCATATCCGCTGTAACACGCGAGCCAATAAACTCATTATTTGCCTATGGTTATCTTATGTGTTTAACTTATTTTTGATACCTAGGCAATAGAAAAATGATATACGAATCTGTTGCGACTAATTTTGATCGTGTCCTCCTTTCGTGAATACTTAACATAAAATGCAGCAAGAACACCCAATCCATCATAAACATGATAACAAAACCCACCTTCAAATTTAACAAAAATTCATTTCTTGATTGGTTGTTTTTTCAGTCAGGCATTTTATAATCAAACATATGCATGGCGGAAAAAAACAAAACAGCTTATGTTATTAGTCTAGAAGGCACTGCTAGCTGCTTTGGGTCCTTATTGGCGGGCTAATGAGTCTTTGGTAAGTTTCGTCCATTGTTCTATTGTTTAACGTTATTGGCAGACTAATAGACATCTTGCACCATTATTCCTTAAATTAAAGTCTAGTCATCCCTCTCCCAAGTTTTCTTCATCAAACACACGCAATACCGTGAGTTAATAAATTGAGCTATCTTGTAAAGTTTCTCATTGAGACATTTTATCAAACTGTTTATGTGCATATTACAACAAACTTGTTTGAACCATTAAACATAATACAATACCCATACTGAAACAAAATGCATTTTTCTCTAATACTTCCAACAAACAGTTTGTAAAATGGAATATATATTCCTCATGTCATCAGCTTCACTGCTTCCTGATGTTACGGAGAAAAGGAAGGTGTCAAGTTGCTTACATCTTGAAATAGTATGTTCTCACTGAAAAGTCTTGGTCATCATGATAAGGAATTTGTGGACGCCATTCATTTCACCAGTTGCATGTCACGTACGTTAACATGCAAAAACTAAGTATAAAAAGCCAATGCTTGTTCTTATAATTTTAAGTAAACTTTCAAATATGAAGTCACCACAAGCAATAACTCACTTATCATCTTCCCCTCTTATTTCCTTTCTTTTTTACGGTCTCGCGATAACATGTCTCACTTCTATCACTGTCTCTGCTTCATATGGTGGTAATGAGACTGATTATCTCGCGTTGTTGTCATTTAAGTCACAGATCACCGACCCATACAAAGTTCTAACCTCGTGGAACCATTCCTTTCACTTCTGTGACTGGAGCGGTATTTCATGTGGAAAGCAGCACAAACGAGTGACTGCTGTAGAACTGTCTTCGAAAGGATTTGAAGGCTCGTTGTCTCCTCATGTAGGAAACCTCAGCTTCCTCCGTAAGCTTGATCTCGGGAACAACAGCTTTCAAGGAACCATTCCTCATGAACTTGGTCGTCTTTCCAGGTTACGCATTCTTTATCTTAACAGAAACAAATTCAGTGGAGTCATTCCAACAAACTTGTCTGGTTGTTCTAACCTCGAAGACCTTTGGATTTCTTATAATAAACTAGCTGGAAGCATACCCAAGGAGATGAGTTTACTCTCTAAACTTGCTAGTCTTGCAATTAGGGATAACAAGTTAACAGGTGGAATCCCACCTTTCTTGGGGAATATTTCATCAATGGAAATGTTCTCTGCGGCCGGGAACCCGTTTGGTGGGAGCATTCCAGATACCTTGGGTCATTGGAAAAGCTTGACGTCATTTTACTCTGGTGGCTGCAACTTATATGGAAGCATCCCTCATTCCATTTTCAACCTCTCACTCCTAGTTAATCTTTCTTTAGCTTTTAATCACCTCACTGGTAGTCTTCCTTCAGAAATTGGTAATCAGCTCCCAAATCTTGAGTTCCTTCAGTTATGGGGTAACGAACTAACAGGAGTTCTTCCACCTTCTTTTTCTAATTGTTCTAAATTAGGATCTGTTCAAATGAGTAACAACAGTTTTAGCGGGAAGTTGACTATCAACTTTTCAAAACTAAGAGATATTTATTCAATTGATTTACATAATAACAACTTCCATGGACGTGGAGAAACTGATGATATGAGGTTTGTTGATTCTTTGAAAAACTGCACCAAATTAGTAATTTTGGAACTTAGTTATTGCAACTTTATAGGAGTGCTTCCGATGTCAATATGTAATCTTTCTGATCAACTTAGCTTTCTAGATGTAGGAGACAATCAATTATTTGGAAGCTTACCTTCAAGTATAGGTAGTCTAGCTGGTTTGACCACTTTATCTTTAGAAAATAATAGATTCAAAGGAAACATCCCCATTACCATTGGTAAACTACAAAAGCTACAACGTCTTTCTCTATCTAGAAATCACTTTTCAGGGCCTATCCCTGATGCTATTGGGAACCTATCATTGTTGACTGAACTTTATTTATATTCCAACAAATTAGAAGGCCATATTCCATCAGGCCTTGGTAAGTGTAAAGAACTTATTGCTTTAAGCCTTGCACACAATAGACTTACTGGTAAAATACCCAAGCAACTTCTTCAAATTCCATCACTAACTATTGGTTTAGATCTTCAATACAACAGCCTGTCTGGTTCCATTCCACCAGAGATTAAAGATCTCAAGATGTCGAGCGGTCTTTATTTATCTTATAATAAATTATCAGGTACCATTACTAGTAGCCTTGGTGAGTGTATTAGCCTTACAGAGTTATACCTTAGTGGCAATAGATTTGAAGGCATAATACCATCTTCATTCAGTTCCTTGGGAGGATTGCAGGTACTCGACATTTCTCAAAATAATTTATCAGGTAAAATTCCACAATTTTTAGGCAAATGGAAATCCTTAGAGTATTTGAACCTATCCTTTAATGATTTTGAGGGTGAAGTACCAGTTGTAGGAGTGTTTGCCAATGCAAGTGCATTTTCGGTTTTGGGGAACAATAGGCTTTGTGGTGGGTTGGTTACACTTGAGTTACCCAAGTGCAAGGAGACGGGTAGTAAGAAAAAAAGGTTTCCTTTCTTTATATTAGTCATTGTGATTGCAACGACGTTGCTCATCGTATTATGTTGTGTGTATCTTTTGTGTAAGAAGAAACACAATAGTCAGCCGTCTCAATCTTCAGGGAATGAAAGGTTCATGAAAGTTTCATACAATCAGCTCCTCAAGGCTACTGATGGCTTCTCTGTAGCATATATGATTGGAGAGGGTGCGTTCAGCTCTATTTATAAAGGGATCCTCGAGCCCAATGATGATAAATTTGTTGCAATCAAAGTTCTACGTCTTCAAAATCGCGGAGCTCACAAAAGTTTTCTAGCAGAATGTGAAGCTTGGCGGAATATTCGACACCGTAATCTGTTGAAGATAATAACTTCATGTTCAAGTGTTGATTTTTGTTATATTTAGTCTTTATTTTACCTATATCTACGTCTAGGGTGTTAAGTGTCCGTTTTTATTTCTTAGTCAAGTAGGAGTCGGTTTGGTTGGCTTGTGTCCCAAGCCCAACCCGTGTCTTTGTAATAGCCGACTTATGACTCTTGTTAGAGTCGGTTTACTCTCCCCCTCATCTCTATAAAAGGAGGTGAGAGGGGGGACGGATTTAATACGCATTCTTTCAATACTAATCAAGAGTCGATTAGGGTTACTTACTTGTGCAGAGCTTCCATCTTTCTGTCACGTTATTATTGTTGTACTTGTGTGTCAATATTCTTCAAGAAGTCGATCGATTCCGCTTCTAGTTCTTGGGTTGTTGGTTGCGACATAATACCAACAAGTGGTATCAAGAGCTCGGTTAGAGACTAATAAGAGCTAGGTTCGTTCATCTTGAAGGGTTCTTTAGTTCGGTTCTGAACAACAAGAAGGAGTAGCAACTGATTGGCGTTGATAGTAAGTTAGGGTTCTTGAAGCTCGGGTTTTCTTGTCGAGGTGTTGCGATAAGGGGAGGTTCAAGGGTTTTGTTGGTTTTCGGCATCAACAAAAGTTCTGGTTATATCTGGTTGTTTTTTTTTTTTGTCGGTGATACATACGAAGAAGAAGGATAAACCAGATCTATTTTGTTCTTTGAATGATAAAAGTCAACAATAAATGAAGGAAAAAGGGAATTGTATATTATAAAATAAACAAAAGGGACTTTGTTTATTTTTTTTTCTCTTTTGTTGTTTTTATTATTTAGAAAATAAAAGGGTTATTAATTAAGAAGGTTTTGCACAAGGGACTTTATTAGTTTGTGATTGTGAGGTTTTTTTTTCACAAGGTTTAGCAAATTAATAAAGGGATTAAAGAATGACGGGAGCCAAGTTTGAGATCGAGAAATTCGACGGAACTGGTGATTTCGGGTTATGGAGAGTCAAGATGCGTGCTTTATTAATCCAACATGGATGTGAAGCAGCTCTGGAGGTTTTACCCGAGAATATGGATGCTACAGCGAAAGCTGAGCTAAACAAGAAAGCTCACAGTGCCATGATTTTGTGTTTAGGTAACAAGGTTCTGAGAGAGGTTACCGGGGAGACGACTGCAGCGGGGGTTTGGACCAAGCTTGAGACTTTGTACATGACAAAGTCCTTGGCCAATAAGTTGTACCTGAAGAAGAAGTTGTATACATTCTACATGCCGGCTGGACGTACGATTTCCGAGCATATAGATGAGTTCAACAAAATCGTTCTTGATTTAGCAAATATTGAGGTAAAATTCGAGGATGAAGATCTTGCTTTATTATTACTCACTTCTTTACCAGCATCATACGAACACTTTGTGGATACCTTGCTTTATGGACGGGAAGCTTTGACTTTGGAGGATGTGATGGCCACACTGAATTCAAAGGAAATCAAAGAAAGATCTAAGGCGAAGGGGGATAATGGTGAAGGGTTATATGTGAGGGGAAGAACTGATCGCAGGAATTCGCATCAGTCTAGGGGAAAGTCAAGATCGAAGTCTCGAGGTGGAAGACTCAAGTGCTATATTTGCTAGTCTGAGGAGCACTTGAAGAGAAACTGTCTGAAGAATAATCGCAAGAAGTCAAATGGTTTTGTCAAGAAAGATGATCAGCCAAGCTCTAGTGGTTCGATTTATGACGGTTCTGAGGTGATGATGGTTATGAGTGCAGAAGCCTTGTTGGACTGGATTATGGATTCAGGAGGTTCATACCACATGACACCCAGGTTAGACATATTTTTTGATTTTCTGGAATGCGACGGGGGCAGGGTACTGTTGGGTGACAACAGGGAGTGCAAGATCAGAGGTATTAGCAAGGTCAGGTTACAACTGAAAGATGGGTCAAGTTTTGTATTACACAATGTCAGGTATATTCCTGAATTGAAAAGAAACTTGATATCGCTGGGAACTCTTGAAAAAGAGGGATATACCGTAAAAATGCAGTCGGGCAAAATCAAGGTGATTAATGTTTCTAGGGTTGTTTTATCTGGAACTCGAAGGGATAATTGCGTATACTCTTTGGATGGCCATGCAGTGGCGGGTGAGCTTAATGCTAGTGTTGAAGAAAAAGACGGTCTTGCGCAGGTTTGGCATAAAAGACTAGGACATATCAGTGAGGCGGGACTTCAGGTGCTAGATAAGCAGGAGCTGTTTGGCAAGAAAAGTCTAGGTAAGCTCGATTTTTGTGAGAATTGTGTTCTGGGAAAGTCACATCGAGTCAGTTTCGGTGTAGGAAGGCACACTACTCAGGGAGTGATAGACTATGTTCATTCAGATTTATGGGGTCCGTCTCAGGTGGAATCATTGGGAGGTAAGAGGTACTTCTTATCTATTGTTGATGATTATTCCAGGAGGGTATGGGTTTATATTCTCAAGTTCAAACACGAAGCATTTGGAAAGTTCAAAGAGTGGAAGCAGTTAGTAGAGAATCAGACTGGGAGGACGGTTAAGAAGCTGAGGACAGATAATGGTCTTGAGTTCTGTAATCGGGAATTTGAGCAGCTATGCACTGAGAGTGGGATTGCTAGACATTTGACAGTTGCCGGGACGCCGCAGCAGAATGGATTAGCTGAACGGATGAATAGAACTCTCATGGATAAGGTACGCTGTTTATTAATTCAGTCTGGATTGCCCAAGACCTTCTGGGCGGAAGCGACATGTATAGCCGCATATCTTATAAATAGGTCACCATCGACAGCGATTGAGAAAAAGACACCTATGGAGATGTGGTCGGGACATCCAAGTGATTATGGGATGTTAAGGATTTTCGGCTGTGTCGCATATTCACACGTTAAACAAGGTAAGCTCGAGCCGAGAGCGGTAAAATGCGTTCTTTTGGGGTATCCTGAAGGTGTGAAGGGGTACAGGCTATATAGGCTTGATAATGAATCACCTAAAATAGTCACTAGGAGGAACGTGGTCTTCAATGAAAGTGTCATGTATAAAGACACGTTGAAGGATTCTGGTGCAGGTACTGATAAGTCTGTTGAGGAATTACAGGTTGAGGTGGAACTGCAGAGGTTAAATAATCATTCGCTTGAGGAAGATCTGATTGATGGTCAGGAAGATGGCGATGATGAAGATGCAGGGGATCAGGATCATGATCAAACACCGGATCTCACAGATTATCAGTTGGTTCGGGATAGAGAGCCAAGGACAAGAATGAAACCTTTGAGGTTTTGAGATGAAAGTAATATGGCTGCTTATGCGTTTGCTGCAGCAGAGGAAGAAGATACTCATGAACCATTGACATACCAGGAGGCAGTTACTTGTAAAGATAGATTTAAGTGGAAAGCTGCTATGGATGAAGAGGTGGATTCTCTGAACAAGAATGAGACCTATGAGTTAGTGGATCATCCAGCTGGGTAAAAGCTGGTGAGCTGCAAATGGATGTTCAAGATAAAGGAAGGGATTGAAGGTGTTCAAAAGCCTAGGTACAAGGCAAGGTTGGTGGCTCGTGGATTCACACAAAGGGCAGGTATTGATTATAATGAAGTATTTTCTCCGGTAGTTCGACACACATCTATTCGGGTTATACTTGCATTAACTGCGTGTAGAGATTATGAGCTAGAGCAGCTTGATGTAAAGACGGCATTTTTACATGGGAATCTTGAAGAAGTGATCTACATGAGGCAGCCACCGGGTTATGAACAAGATAACAAGGTATGTTTGTTAAAGAAATCCCTTTATGGTTTGAAGCAGTCACCTAGGCAATGGTATAAGAGGTTTGATGAGTACATGCTGAGCAACGGGTTTAAGCGTAGCAGTTACGACAGCTGCGTATATTACAGGAGTTATGCACCAGGTGAGTATATCTATCTACTGTTATATGTAGACGATATGCTGATTGCTTGTAATAGCAAGGCTGAGATTGGGTCTACCAAGTCTTTGCTTAAAAAGGAGTTCGACATGAAGGAGCTCGGGGAAGCAAAGAAGATTCTTGGTATGGAGATCATCAGGGATCGGAGTCGCAAGATTCTGAGGGTGTCACAATCCGGGTACGTTTCTAAGATTTTAAATAATTATAGAATAGACAATGGGAAATCGGTTAAGATGCCATTGGGTGGGCACTTCAAGCTGTCGTTGAAGGATTGTCCGGTTAGGGATTGTGATGTTGAAAGGATGAGTAGGGTGCCATATGCAAATGCGGTTGGGAGCTTAATGTACTTGATGGTGTGCACGAGGCCAGACATAGCGTATGCGGTAAGTGTAGTTAGTAGATATTTGGCGAATCCAAGTAAAAATCATTGGGAAGCAGTGAAGTGGATTTTGAAATATTTGCGGGGTACTGCAAACGTGGGTTTGGTGTTTGGGACAAATCGTGGCAACCATGTGGACGTAACAGGTTTTGTTGATTCAGACTACGCAAAGGATCCGGATAAAGGTAGGTCGATCACAGGTTACGCGTTTTTAGTACATGGATGTGTTGTTAGCTGGAAGGCAACGCTACAACACGTGGTGGCTCTTTCAACTACAGAGGCGGAGTATATGGCCCTTACGGAGGCTGTGAAGGAAGCTATTTGGCTAAGGGGACTCTTGGAAGAGTTGGGCGTGGAGCTTAACACTGTGGCAGTTAATTGTGATAATCAGGGCGCGATTCACTTATCGCGGAATCATGTTTTTCATGAAAGGACTAAGCACATCAATGTGCGTTATCACTTTATCAGAGAGGTCTTGGAAGCAAAGACGGTTGAAGTTCTGAAGGTGGGTACTGAACACAATGCTGCGGATGCCTTGACGAAGGTGGTACCTGGACGGAAGTTACAACACTGCTTGGAGTTGTTGAAGGTCGGTATAGGCTAATATAAAGCCTAAGGTGGAAATTGTTATATTTAGTCTTTATTTTACCTATATCTACGTCTAGGGTGTTAAGTGTCCGTTTTTATTTCTTAGTCAAGTAGGAGTCGGTTTGGTTGGCTTGTGTCCCAAGCCCAACCCGTGTCTTTGTAATAGCCGACTTATGACTCTTGTTAGAGTCGGTTTACTCTCCCCCTCATCTCTATAAAAGGAGGTGAGGGGGGGGGGGGGGGGGGGGACGGATTTAATACGCATTCTTTCAATACTAATCAAGAGTCGATTAGGGTTACTTACTTGTGCAAAGCTTCCATCTTTCTGTCACGTTATTATTGTTGTACTTGTGTGTCAATATTCTTCAAGAAGTCGATCGATTCCGCTTCTAGTTCTTGGGTTGTTGGTTGCGACATAATACCAACAATTTTCAAGGCAATGAATTTAAGGCTTTGGTTTACGAGTTTATGCCGAATGGAAGTGTACACGATTGGCTTCATTCAAGTGCAAATACATCGAAATTGAACCTTCTTCAACGAATAAAGATTCTTAGAGATGTTGCCACTGCACTTGATTATCTTCACAACCACTGTCAAACAACGATTATTCATGGTGATTTGAAGCCTAGCAACATTCTACTTGACGCTGATATGGTGGCTCGTGTTGGAGACTTTGGTTTAGCTCGGCTACTTGGTATAGAGTTAAACCAAAATAGCTCAACTGGGGTTAATGGAACAATTGGTTATGCGCCTCCAGGTAGTATTCCATGATCCTTATATTTACTTACAAATTACAGTTTGTAGATTAACTAACTGTTTTTAATTCGCAGAGTATGGTCTCGGGAGCGAGATGACAAGTATTGGGGATGTCTACAGTTTTGGAGTATTATTACTAGAGGTGATGACCGGGAAAAAGCCGACAGATGACATGTTCAATGATGGTCTTAGCCTTCATAAATTTGCTTACATGGCATTCCCGGATCACGTAATCGATGTTATTGATGGTGATGCAATTGTGTTGCAAAGTTCGGAAGCGAATGCAAAGAAAGTGGAAGAATGTTTGGTTGCAACTATCAAGATTTGAGTATTGTGCTCTGTGGATTCAGCACCACAACGAATGAAAATAGAAATCGTTGTCAATGAGTTGCAGCGTATTCTCGATGTGCTTCAAAATATATAAGGTACTCTGTTCTCCCATTTTGTAGAATCTGATTTTACATGAGTTGTTAATAAATCATCACTAATTTGGTTTTATTTTTGAACGTTTTCAGGTCTAATACCAAGCTTTTTTGGTGAAATTTGAAAGTTACTACAGCAAGGAGCAGTGCATGTCGTAGTTATATAAATGTTACTTTGTCAAATATGTTTGTAAGTGTGTTTTAGTTTTCTTGTTGAATAAGTACTGTAAGAGACGTAAGAATTCATTTACATTCGTGAGTTTATTTTTCCTCAATCCTATTTCTGTAAAATTGAAAATTGGGGGCAAAGTTTGTTGGATGAAAACTAAGCAAAAGAGTTGGGATAACCTTTCACATGACTTACTATAATCTTGTATCCTTTCATGCCTCTATATGTTTTTTTTTT
The DNA here is from genome assembly GCA_030686995.1 of Artemisia argyi. Taxonomy (NCBI): domain Eukaryota; kingdom Viridiplantae; phylum Streptophyta; class Magnoliopsida; order Asterales; family Asteraceae; genus Artemisia; species Artemisia argyi. Next base: position 224,926,993 of record CM060680.1, on the reverse strand, counting down.
TTTTATAACTGCAAGTACACTTTGTTTTTTATTTTATTGTTATTTTTTTTAAGTCATCTGTCAAACATGTACTTGGAGATTATGGGTGTTTCATTAGGCGTTCGTGTTTAAAGTGTTTTTGTAAAGAAAGTTCAAGTAGAACTGACCCTTGACATCTTAGTGGAAGACCATGGTGTATCTGAATAAGAAATTTTTATGAAAGTTGTAGTCAGATTACACTAGCAATGGGAAGCTAGCAAATATTGTGGAGACTGGCGTAGCACTCATTACTTACAAGTGAAAGCTCTACAAAAGGCTCGGGAAGTGAGTTTTCAGTTACTCGACATCTTGAAAAATCTCATGATCCAGCTGACATCATGTGGGTCGAATTGGGACGTCATCAGAAAAGCGATATGCTCAGTTTACTTACATAACGCTGCAAAACCTAAAGGGATCAGGAATACGTAAGTATTAGGAACTGGATGCCGTTCCATTTGCACCCGACCTCAGCTTTATGTTATAATCGTATGGGTATGGGTATGGCTGCTCTTTGAGTAAATATTCGTATGGTTGGGAAAATGGGCAGGACTTGCGCTTGTGTAACGGGTCAAAACGAGAACATTTTTTTTGTAAGGATCAGGTTGGCCAGGAATGTTTTTTGCCCAGTATTGTTATAATCCCTTATAGATGTTACCGTGCTAAATATGATTGCAAAATTAATGTCATGGTTTTATTCATTTTTACCACATAGGACCCATTAAGATAGTTATTTTGCCGTTAACTTTATTAATCTGATATTCATGTTAGCTTTCATACTTCATAAGCTGAGAACAATTCATATGTTGAATCTGGACTGTCCTATAGTTTGAAATATTGCTTCATTTGGCCAACATAACTTAATGGTTTGTATAAAAAGGTAACTCGAGTTCATGCAAATTATATGACGTATGAAAAAGATACTGATATCGTACACCGAAAAGGTTTGTACAACATAATGTATGGAAACATGGACAGGTTAGGAAATGGGTCAAAACAGGATCAGGCTAAAATTTAATAGTGGTTGAAACGAGACACTCAAGAATATGGTGCATGTGGATTTCTTACTGTAGGTTCATCATTGTGAGTAATGAAATCAGTTTGTTTTGGTTTCTTACAATGCATATTTCTACCATCCATTTTTCCACTTCATTCTTTTGTTGTTGTAGTGGAAAATGTTGCAAATATAGGAAAAGATTCATTCATATACAACCAAATACATGCTAAAACCAGTTGCATATAAGAAAAGTTATACCGTAGTCAGGGTTCGTTCATGTGTTTTGGGTGTATAGGACTGTAATCCATTCAAAAACAAGACCATGCCATGAATTTACCACAAACTTTAGACTACTCGTCAAAGACTCGTGTATGGTCTAAATGAGCATGGTTCACTGGACTATACCAAAACATATACGCACTGAACCAAATGGATTTACCAGTTTTGCACTCTCGTAGCATCAGCATTAGTTGATAAATAGCAAAAAGAAAGTCGCCAACTTGGGAGTGAGTCTCCAATCTATTTTAAAAGACTGACAAGTAAAAAAGTAGAAACATAAATGGGGACTGCTGATGAATTCAAGACTAGTCAATTGTTGCAGGATCTCATCCTGGTCCAACAAGCACACACAAACAAATGACACCTATTTAAGATAGGAAATTGACTTCAAACCATATTAATACAATCCTATTTGTTTTCTTCTTCAGTAGGGGAATTCTGGGATTCTAATGGTTTGTCTGCACCGCAGTTCTGTCAGTTACATTTGGTCCTAAAAGGATAGTTTATGTTGTTACATTTGTCCCACTTCCAGCTCCCTTCAGGAATATCCGCTTCTGAAACAAAATAAGATACATATATATGATTCAGACTCGAACGTCACTAGTCACTAACAGGTAACCAAATATAGACATGAAGTACTTACTGGAACTCTTGGCTGGCTTTGCAACCTGCATATTAGTGTCATAAAAATAAATTAGAATGACACGTTATATAAAACATAGCTAAAAGCTTCAATGTGTCAAAAATAAAGCTGGTATAAAGATGGCATCTCATGTTACATACTGTTCTGAAGGAGAAATCGACATTTCCACATTTTGGGCATTCCCAGTCATTTTCTCGTGTTCCATTTGTAAGAAGCAAGCGCAACAATGAAAAACGGATCATAAATTGCAAGCATATGCTAGTCTGTGTAACAGTATATGATCCATCAATAAAAATTAAAAAACCAAACGATCCATCAATATAAAAATTAAAAAACCAAACGATCCATCAATTAAAAAACCAAACGATCCATCAATATAATAGCATCACATGTTTATATACATGACATAGGGAGTAGGTGAACGAATAATCAAATTTACTCGTTGCAATTAGTTGATTGATATAACAAAATTCAGACATACCATGGCAGCCTGAGCAATGGGCAACCGCAAACCGAATTGTTCCATCAGCAGAGGCAAACCATACTATACACCTGCAAAAAAGACGTAATTCCAGTTTCAGCAAGATGTCACATAGTAGCAGGTAGCGGTGTTAATCGGGTCGGGTCAAGTCGGGTCGAGGCTAAAAATATCATACCCGATCCCAACCCTAGTTGAACTCGGGTTCGAATATGAGTAAAAATGGTCATAAAATTGCCTATTTGTTCTAATTTAGATAGATAATTTATAATAAACCACATTTAAAAAAAAAAAGAAAAAAAAAGAAAAAAAAAGTCAAACGAGTCGACCTGAACCCGAGTTAGCCAAAAATATTTAACCCAATACCCAACCCTATTTAGCATCCGGGTTGACCCAAACAACCCGAATAAGATTTTTGAACAAAATAAGTATCAGAACACCATAACTTCTAAACAACACATGCTAAACAATAAAATGGCCAAAATCAACCTAAAAAACACATACCAGTTCCTATCATGGGCCCACCTGAATAAGCAGTGTGGCAAAGTTTTGCAGAGGACGATAAGGGTTCCCTCCAGGCAGACGGCTCTTGTAGTTGTAATGATAAGCAGAACCATCATAAGGAGGCATAGACGTTCCATTGAATGGAGATGCAGCATAAGGTGTTACGCCCATATACATTGGAGAGAGTGCACCGGAACCCGCATAAGAAGAAGACGAGGAGTAGCCTTGTGCCCATATAATTGGTGACGTGATTAGGGATACCTTGTACATGTATGTGTCATCTAGATTCAAATTTTTATTTCTATGGGAGAAGTCGTCGGTTTCACTGCCAAGAGTATCGAAGAGTAATTCCAAGGATTTCAAATGCCCACCTATAATTTAAAGCTCAACAAGAAAGGGAAGGGATAGTGATATGGGAAGTGGAAAACTTTTACTTGATCGTGAATAAAGTGTATGTACCCCATTGCCTCAAGAAGTACAGAAGCAGTACCTTGCCGTATGCTGAGACGAGCTGTTGAAGGGCTGCTATCCTTTCACCAACCTTCTCTTTTCTTTCCTGTTAACAAAGTTTAAAACAGTGAAGCTATAATCGTTAATGATTTATGTGTTTACATATTCGAAATGCGCAATGTAAATCACATAGACTATATTAGTAAAGGAACATCATAGTCAGTAACTGACAACTTATGTTTCCAAATATATCATCAAGGTTCCTTGATTGTGCAGAACACTAGTCAAAACACAAAGTCTAATATAAGTAATCATGACCAACATTGCAAATTTGGCAACAGAACTAGGATAAAACTGTCATGCCTTGTAACTATAGTACTATACTAACATTAATGTTTTACAGCCCACTTTCCCTGTTATGATTCTCATTGCTGATTCGATTGTTGTGCAGTTCAAATCTGGCAATTTTTCTGTCGCAATTGCACGTAACTGTTCAACTGTGACTTTCCCCACTTTTTCCCTAAGTGGGTGAACCTTTTTCCACACCTAGAAAATATAATTTCATAATTTGTGACACATAAACACCAAGATAGTTGCTTGTAGTAATAAATAAAAACTAGCACAGGATGTCAAATGATTCTGGTCCTGAAGCAGAATGAGAAATGTGCCGTCTTACGATTATAAGCATATTGCTTATAGGTGTCACTTTTGATCATTTAATTACAAACAATTCATTTGGATGGATCTTACCACTTACTGTGGTTTAAAACCATCCAAAACTTAACTGCATAACCTCGTAGACAGTTATATTTTCTAAGAAAAAGCTGGTAAATGATTGTATTATCTTGTCTTGTAATCATAATAAACATATTAATTATTTATAGAATCCAGAAAAATAATAGATAAAGTGTTCATCGGTCGACCCAACCCAGTCTGACCCGTTTGACCATACTAAATTGGGCATTTATCAGTTATCCGCCCCATCCCTATTGCAACCTATAATATCTCTGTGTCATGCCTTTAACTATACTAACATTAATGTTTTACAGCTCACTTCCAAAATCAAATTCAAAATATCAACTTTAATAGTTTCATGGTTATACAAACATGTGCGACCTTTTCTAACAGGACAACTTCTTTAACAAGTAGTGATTTTCTATCTCGAACGCATGCTCAATTTTACACACCATCAAGAGACTAAACAACATAAAGATTAAAAAACATTTATGATCAATCCGTAACATTCTAGCCCTAATATTTTTCTCATAACTTCTGATCAGTATAATTGCTAAAATTTTACTCAATAATTTGATGTTATAGGAAAAAGATATCTTGTGTTATCAATGCCAGGTTCTGTTGATTAGTCCACGCCTCCATTACACCCATAGACTGCACTCATGTACAACTCCAACATTCTAAATATCTACAAGGCTATCACTGCTAACAAGTGACTAAAACGCGTAATTAAATAAAAAGTAATCTCTGGTTAAAAACTCAATCGGAATCATCCAAATGCCGAAATCACGCCTTACGACCATCATTCGTTACACAATCACCATTCCAAATATACGCATCACTAATTATTACACATTATTACCCGAGATCCAGATCCACAACTTCAAATAAGAAGCTAAACATAAAAACGACATCTAACCTACCAACACCTAAATTCAATCACTGAATGTTAAACCCTAAAGTAAACGTTTCTAAATGCTCTTAAAATCTCATTGCCAAACATACCATCAATATAATAATTAGATTTACAAATCAGGAGTTTACAAACTCAATCGAGATGATTGATGGTGGTAAAATCAGAAATAAACCTTACAGATGTCTCGGAATCGGAGACGACGGCGGAGATTGTGAAGGTGGCGGTGTCACGACGGCGTTGGTGATCTCGATGTCGCGACGCTGGTGATGGTGACTGTGTGATGGTAACGGTGCTACGACGGTGATGATGGCGGTGTAATGGTGGTGTTGGTGACGGTGCTACGACGGTGATGATGGCGGTGTAATGGTGGTGATGGTAACCGAACGAAGATTCTTTTCATTGTTCTCTCTTATAAAAGGAAAATTTGATACACTATACTTATTTAAGTTTATTTATTTATTTATTTATTTTTTTATAATTTCATTCTTACACATTAGTAAAACATAATAAGGTGTTTATAAGTTTTTGTTTCAAAAGACATGTTTAGAGGAGAATTGCATCAAAGAAAGTTAAATATATGCAATTTTGCTTTAGTTTTTCATCCGCCACGTGTGACAGTATTTACGAATTTTTTTTATGAATATTTGAGCATAGAAGTTTTAGTAATTATATATGCAAATGCCCTTATCTTTAATCATTTTATAGAATTCACTCACAGCAACGTGTGAAATAGTGACCAATATTTCGTCACTAATGTTTAATGACCAAATTTCTCGTCACTCATGAAAATTTGACATTCGCACAACTAGGACAGGTCCAGTGATCTTCTCTACGACCACCTAATATCATAAGTACAATAAATACGACTGAGAAGCAAGTGATGCTGGTTTCAGCAAAATGTCACAAAGTAGCAGGTAGGGGTGTCAAAAAAGCCAGCACGACCCGAACATGATTAAGCCTATTCGGGTCGGGTTACCCGGGGCAATAAACTTATTAAGGTTATTCAGGTCAACCAGAATGCTAAATAAGGTCGGGTATCGGGTAACATATTTTTGGCTGCCTCGGGTTCGGGTCAACCCGTTTGACCCGAATAGTTTTTTTTTTTTTTTTTTTTGATGAAGCGAAAAGTGTACCGCTTTTAAAGGGTCATTTAAGCCCTAAATCGTGATTATTTGATCAAATATTGCCCTAAATCGTTTCTTTTTTTTCATTTTAGGTACTTGGGACGTGATTTCTGGAATATGAAGCATTTTGGAGCTTTTTGGACGTTTTTATGCTCAAGAATAAAGAAAACGAGAAAATCAAGAATCCATGCTGGAAACAGTATCTGACGGCGTCAAGCTCTACAAGGTGACGCCGTCACTTATTGATAAAGAGGTGGATAATTCAAGTTGTACATGATGGGCCACAAAGATTTCAAGGCATTTGTACATGACGGCGTCACCAAGGCCGTCAAGAGCAAGTTACATGTGACGGCCCAGAACATGTTTACACATGACGGCGTCAGGATTTAACCTGACGACGTCAGATGATTTAGAGTGACGACATCAGGAAGAAGGCTTACACAAAAAGAAACCTTAGTGAAACCGTCACAAGATGATCGAGACAATCACAACTTGCGCTTGGAGTAGCTGACACTGTTTTGGCCATAACTTTTGCATACGAACTCGGATTTGAGCGATTCAAAAAAGGAAACGATCGGGACGAAAAAATCTTCAATTTGGTGAAAAAATGGTCATGACGCCATCACCCTTAGGGCTGATGTCGTCAGATCGGGTCGACAGAAAATCTGCCTATAAATATAACCTTATTACTTCATTTTTTGTAAGCCCTAAACCCTAAGGTCGATTCCTGGGTTTAGGTAGGTGTTTTTCCAGCAACTTAGAGGATTTCAATCACTCCATAAACATCATATATTGGTTTGTTGATTCTATCTTAATTATGTTTTCCATTATCATTGTTGCTTGCTCTTCTTTGATGATGTTTTGCTAATTCACCTTGTGTCTACTTATGATTGTGTGAAACTTGTATATAATTGATTAGATCTTATTGATTCCTTGTTGATGTTTGTGTCTATCTTCATCAATTAGGGTGTGACACTTCGATAGGTCTAATTGGTTTAGCTTATAATTCTTGTTTCCTATTGTCTCTTGTTTAATTGAATGATATCGATGTTAGGCTTAAGAAAACTGGCAGACTTCCAATTGGTGACTTGCTTGAACGTCTTAAGAAACATGATCGGAGGTGTACTACGATTATATGGTTGTATTTAATGCATAAGCGAATTCTAGTGATCCCATGTTAGGAGCTTTTAGTCGGCTCGACATAGGAGTGAAGTAGGAGCTTATAGAGTTAGGGAAGATCGTACACGGCCCTATGAATAGTATTAAGGAATACAACCCGTCAATTAAAACAAGGATATGACAATTCAATAGGTAGAAATTTAGGGGTGTCCAATAGAACCGAGGAACCAAAAGAATCGAGGAACCGTACCGGAACCGAACCATATATTAGAACCATGGTACGGTTCTTGGTTCCTAAAATTCCAAATTTTAGGTTCTTGGGACGGTTCGGGTCGGAACCGTCCGGTTCCGGTTCTTTCCCGAAAGAACCGACTACTTTAAAAATATGAAATTTTATAGGGTTTATTTGGGACATTGTGTAATGTGTATAGCATTTTAAGGAGAAAAAAATAAATGAATAAATAAATAAATAACTAAATAAATAAATAAATAAACCCTGCTCATTATTAAACTGTAACATAAAAAATCTAAAACTTAAAACACATAATAAAATTAACACCTAAACTTTTAATCCATTCAAAGATCATCATCATCATCATCATTTATCAACATGAAAGTATGTTTATCTTGAGATTATTATCGTAAATTTGATACTTTCCTATAGTAATAGAAAAATCAAGTGAATTATACAATTCAATATGTGACGAATGATGAATCTGTAGTTAACGAGTATAATGGGTTGGAAGTATGAATGCATGTTATATTATATAAAAATGTTGGTCAGTTGGTGTTGGTGTACTTCATGCTTTTCGATTTAATATGATGCGCAATATTTAATCAAATATACTAAATAACTAAATCAAGTATATATGTTGTTGTTTAAGTATACAATATTTAATCATGTACATTAGTTAAATACCATGTGTATTTGTATTGTTATAGCATTATTAACATGTCTTTATAAATGATAGACGACGAAAAAAATAAATTATTTAAACATTTAGGTTCTTGTGGGAATTACCCAAAATTCCCGTACCGGAACCGAGTACTGTACCGAAGAACTTGGGACGGTTCTTGGTTCCACTTTTTCCATATTTTCGGTTCTCGGTTCTTTCGGGATGGTTCCAGTACCATGGACACTCCTAGGTAGAATTGGATAGCTAGCAAGGAGTAATACATCATAGGTAGATACGCTTCACTTCCCTTGTAGAATCTTAATTTACTTCTCTTGCACATTAGTTTAATTAGTAGCTTTTGGGTTAGTTGATTAGCAACTAATTCCTCCCACTCTTCCAATACCCGAGATTTTTACCTGCTTTTCATAAAATATAAAAACACAAAAAGAATCATCCTTCACCTTTAGACCTAGTTAGATTAATTTCAATCCTAACGACACTATTCCTGAGTTGAACGATCAATCTCCCGGTACTTGTCACTATACTATACTACAACGATCAGGTACACTGCCTGGCGGAGATTGCAAGCTTCTCAAGATCCCTTGAGAGGTAAAACCTGTTGCGAGGGCGCAATCCCGCGTATCAAGTTTTTGGCACCGCAGCCCAGGGAATAGTTATTGTTTAGGTTGAGATTTATTTTGATTAGGTCTACTCATTAGATTCCTTTTTAGTGAGATTTTTTTATTATTATTATTAGCTTTCTTGTAGTCTATCTTTTTCTTTGTGCTCTTTGTTCGTAAAACCATTTTCACTTGTCACTATGGCGGATGAAATTCCATTTAGATCACTAACAATAGAGGAACAATTATATTTCACTAATAGATTTGCTTCCTATCATTCCAATGATTTTTTATGTGATCTTAGTGACATCCAAGAGGAGTTGGGGGTAAAGTTAGATGGGTTTGATGAATTCTATGCATGTGTGATTTCTATTAGACGATCATTATCTGGATCAATTCCTTTTAGTGAGACCCGTTGGATGAATTTTGAGAAAAACTTCCTAACCATTAGTATTTTCGATAATCAATATCTCCAAGAAAATATAATACCCAAAGGCTATATTCATATAACCAACAAATTTTCTTGAAAATCTAGGATCCAACTTTACATAGATTCCACCAAATTAGTTGATGTGCTAGTGGTGAAAATATAAAAGATGGTAATCTGTCGAACAATAATTGGCAAACAAGTTTTCCAATTCCTAGACCATTATGGGATTTACATCAAATTGATCCATCAATTTGCCTTGTAAGCATGTTTCATCCCATCTCATGCCTTAAGTTCTAGGTCTCACGCATAACTTAATTAAGTCATCTACCTTAGAAACTGTAAAATTACTATCTATGGTCTCACGCATTAACAAAATTTTACCTGTTATAAAAATTTAGCCTAGGTCTCACTTTTACTAAATTAGAATTCCAAGTGTTCCTTATAGATAGATGGCATGTAACTTAAATTTTAGGGTATTCAATTTTGATATGTCAATCAAAATATGTATAAAGATGCATGCACTCATCTTTATAGCATAAGTTTTCAAAACCTTTTATAACCAATTCTTAAGATTAATACAAAAAGTTTTACTTGAGATAAAATACCTTAAGATGACTTTGTACAAGAATGATTTTAAAAGAAAATCGTTTAAGACGTATTCGTAAGTGTGATAACCAAGGCAGACTCTAAGGCTCTTTCCAAGCCTTCTTACCACGATTATGAATTTGTCTTAAAGGATTTACTTTTAAAAAACATGTTGTACAAAACATCAATCAAGCAAAAGTTTATGGATTCAATCTTAAAACATGTAATAAAGTATGAATCTTGCTAGTCTCGCCTTGGAGCGAATTACTGTACGAAGCGAACCGTTGTTGGCACATATGACACCACAAGATTCAATCTTTATCACTTAAAGTTTCACCATTATTAGTCCATATTATTTTCTTTAAGAAAAATTACTATTTTATTGCTTACAATCATGTCCAACAATTAAAAAACAATAAAACAAGTAATTAAAGATAAATCAAAACAAATAATAACCATAACAATTATAAAAGGTGAAAAAATTAGCCACATGCAATCTTGATTAGAAAAAATCCCAACAAAATCAATTCTAGGTTTTTATATGCATATAATCAACTAGGGCATTCCCTTCTTTATGGAAGTGGAGCCACATACATTGACAAGTCAATTGCGTAGGCCAAAGTCAATCACATACCACATAGCACATAAAATGATTTTAATATATATTGAGGTCTTCCCCAATTTTAGATCTATCTAAACATGTGACATAAATAATAAACAATTAATAGATCTGATGAGGCGAAAAATGATCCATTTTTAGGGGGTCATTTAAGCCGGAATTTGGATTTATTTGATCAAATATTGCCCTAAATCATTCCTTTTGTGATTTTAGGTACTTTGGGAGTGAATTCTGGAAAAGGAAGCATTTTGGACGTTTTTGGAGCATAAAAGTGAAGAAAACGGCAAAGTCTTAATTTTCCTTGCTAGGAACAGTACCTGACGGCATCAAGAAGGATTTGATGACGGCGTCAAGAGCAATTTTGGTGACGGCCCAGAGAAAACGTGACGGCGTCAGAACAAGGGCGTCAAGAGTAAAAGTGGTGACGGCCCAGAGCAGAAATACACATGACGGCGTCAGATCTGGATCTAGGCATTCCGAGAATTTTATTGGCGGCGAGATGACGGCGTCAGAACTTTCCTCTTGACGCCATCACCTCATGAAATCTATATATACTTTTCTAATTTTCATTCATTAAGTGTGTAAACCCTAGCATGACTTTACAGTATTTTCAAGGGTTTTCACCCTTTGAAACCCTTCATGTTTAATTGAGATAAGTATCCTTGCAATTCATTCAATATGTCTATGTGTTGTTTGAATATATCTTACACTTGTCTTGATTTTAACATGTTAGGCTAGATCTCTTGTGTGTTTGCTTAGATGTAATGAAACCTAGATGTTGATTATAGGTTGATTGTTTGTTTATAGTTGTAATGGATGAATGATTTCAATGTTAGGCTTAAGAAAACTGGCAGATCTCCATTGTGTAACTTGGTTGAACGTCTTAAGAAACATGAACCGATGTGTACTAGGTTTTTATGGTTGTATTTAATGCATGAGCGAATTCTAGTGATCCCATGTTAGGAGCTTCTTGCAGGCTCGACATAGGAGTGAAGTAGGAGCTTATAGAACTGGGGAAGTAAGTACGCCACCCCATGATTGGTATTAAGGAATATAACCCGTCATCCACGCAACTGTAACAAGTAATTAACCTGTAAAAGATATCTAGGGAGTAGTGAAATCTAAGTAAACACAATTCTCCCATACATTGTTCACACCACACTAGTTTAATTAGTTTATTTTCATTTTTGTTATTTTATTTTGATTGCATCTTAGTTATTGGGTTAGTTGACTTGCAACTAATTCTGCCCACTCTTCCAAAAACCGAGATTTTTACTTGCTTTTATAAAACATAAAAAATACAAAAAGAATCATCCCTCACCTCTAGACTTAATTTTTAGGCTTTCTAATCCTAGCGACACTATTCCTGAGTTGAACGATTAATCCCCCAGTACTTGTCACTGTACTATACTACAACGATCAGGTACACTGCCTGATGGGGGTTGTAAGCTTCTCGAGATCCCTCGAGAGGTAAAGGCTGGTGCAATTCCCACGCATCAAGATCCATGACTAACATGCATGTTTTGTCACGGATTAAAGCATAACAATTACCACATAGGTCACAAGATACGTTCAAATAACCGGTTAATGACCTAGGGTTTCTAATGATTACAAGTTAATCAATTTAAAACCACAAACCCTAATTAGGGTTTCATGGAAATCGACCCCCCCAAAATTAGGGTTAGGGTTTGAAATTTTTCGAAAAAAAATTAAAAGAAAAACCCTAGATCAAAACATGTATCTAAAAAACTTAAGTATCCGATTTTTATTATGTTTTAGTAAACAATTACATTTTATACATGGCTCGTGATGCCACTGTTAGATTATGACAATCAAAGTACACGTATTTGCGGAAGCTAGGATCAAGTATAACACATAAATATTAACTAAAACATAAATAGGAACGCACCCGATGCACTTCAATAAATCTTGATCTTGTGTAATAATAGATCTATGATAAACCCCTTACCGTTTTGTTTATCGATCTCTTGATAATAACTATAGTGAGTTATTACCTCGTTATTGTACACACAAATTAAACCGTATTAAGGTTATGCAAGTAACTACACAAGAATAAGTTTTTGACAAAACAAAAATTGAAACCCTAATGTAATAGGGGTGTTCGACCGGTTTTAAAAGCAAGAAAGAGAGGAGGAAAAGTTAGGGATAATTGTGTGCACAAAAGATATGAAAACAATGACCCTAGGTTTTTTTATATAGGAATATGATAGCTTTGGGAACAAGCTAGGGCAAGGGTACCCCTTGTGTGGTGTTCGACAGACCTAAGCCCAAGGAGGGGTTTCTAGATCCTTCCTTGGTTACCAAATTACATAAACACCCTTTTTCCTTCTTTCGTCTAACGGTCATTAGTCCCTTTTCCGTTAAGTTCTAACGGTCGTTAAATTCTCGTGTCTAATAATAAATATAATAAAACATTTATTATTTTTCCTTAATACTCATTTGTAATGTGTGCAATCCCGAAGTCTCGGGTTAGATATTGTTGTCTTATGATCTATATGATTACTGCACATTCGATACAATATATGTGTAGTATAGCAAATTGTTTGTGCCGCGGTTGGTGTTTACAGTATAGTACTACATCTCGGTAGAACATAAAGCTTGATAATCATCATTAACGAATAGCCTTTATGTAAATAAGCTCTTACTCTTTGCATTTATTCATTTGAGATCTCTTGCCTAGCTTTATTAATATATGGATATGTTTAGTTTATATTTAGCTTTGGACCATGAATGTTTTGCCCATGACGTATTTACTTCTCTAGTTCTATTTTAACAGTATAATGCGAATATGCGATCATTAACTAATACCCTTATGCCTTTCCAATTTTATGCTAGAAATATGACGTTTGGAGCTATAAATGCATTGTTGTCAATTTCAGAGGGTAGAACATAAAGCTTGCCGATTGAAAGTCGATAAAAAAAATGTGCCACCTATCTCGTTAGATATGTTAGTAGATATATGCCCACATATAGAAAAACAATTGTTGATAAACGAGCGAGCAACAAAAACGACATATTTCATCGTTTAGGACCACTGTTACATCCAACAAACATTCACTATATGCATTGGCATCTTTGATTCCTTGAATTATAGGCTCCTTAATGTGGATTCAAAAGTCTAGTCAAAGTACTACGCTTAACCCGTACTTTTTTTTCTTGTATTTATGGATATTGTGTCACATTTTCACAGTGAACAGAAGATATGGCCTATTTGAGTTTCTAGTGAAACTACAAGTCAATTTTGCGTCTCTTATTGTTCACACACACTTATGGCTTCAAAGCATTTCATAGTAGTTATACAAGGAACCTTATGTTGTCGACAATAATATACTTATAAAATGATCTTATATAAGTTTCTGGTTTTGTCACTCGTGAATCATCTCCAATGCAACTCGGCATATAGACAAAGACCAACAATCGCCATATACTAACCGGATGAAAAAGTAGGATCTGACATGATTACCTGTTTCTTCTGCTGTTCTAAATTGTAAAAGCAGACCATAAATAAGCTCACAAAACAACCAGACTTGAAAGTTAAACTAAAATTACAAGCACACTGTCAAACCATCATGTTTGATTCATCTTTCTCCCCCTTTGCTGCTTCATTGAACATGTACTGGCTTTGATACTCAATCAAGTACTGTGTAGATCTGTTCACATCCCAAAACTGTTCTTAAACTCAGCTCACATCTTCCATTTCCACAACCTTCCCTTACCTTCTGGCAAGCCAATGCAGCTGATGTGATCAAGTTTATGGCGTGTCTCAGAGATGCCTCAATCCCAATTTATGTCAGCAAAACCTTTGCATCATCGGATATGTCCACATCTTCCTCTTGACACCTTATATCAAGAATCTTGCGAATATTGTCTTCTGAGTATGGTTGTGTGGAGATGATGAGAAGGTAGCGCAGTCCAGGAAATCGATTGGAATCCCATGGGGGGATTTGCGGTTTGTGCTTGTGAGGTGGCAACAACAAGTATTGGTGCCATGTCGTTTTCTAAGGCACGGTTTAGGTATGAAAAACACTCGATATCAAGCATGTGGACTTCATCAATGAACATAACACCAGGAATGATATCTGCCTTTCCTTCCTCTCGCTACTCTACAACCTTTGTATTGATCTGTTCCCTCACTTCAGCTTGTATTTCTCTGGTGTCACCAGTGAAAAGAGCAAGAAAACCCTGTGTTTTGTATTTCACAACAAAAATAATTAATTTTTAAGAAAGATCAAGTACCATAGTTACTTTGACATTTCCTAGTTTCTGCAGTTTTTCATCATGCAAAAGTTCACTGGCCACCCCCTGCCCTATAGACAATAGAAACTACGCTGACAATTGCACAAAAAGACCATCTTCGTTCAATTATCAAAAAGTGTAACATCAAAAAGCATTACTACTTCAGTTATTCATGTTAGTCTAACAACAGCTGTTTTAGCCAGGACCATCAAAAGTTCCGCCTAGTGCATATTCCCAGAAGCCCAAATGAGGCATCTAACTTCAAAGCATCCTAACTGAAAAGGAATTAATCCAAAATTCCTAATTTCAATCAAACATTATGCACCTTTGTGAATGGGGTCTATGATTAGTTATACTACAGATTTACAGTTATTAGCATGAAACACCAACATATTCATTACTCCCATTTTCATTATTGTACTTTTTTGTTCTTCTGGGTGAAACAAATCTTATTAAAACCAAGACAGGGATTTTGAAGAAAATGATACTGGGTAATTAATAAGAAAATGTCAATATCAGAGGTTACAAAATAACAAAAAAATCATCAATATTACAGGTCGAAAAAGTCACCATTTTAACGAAAAACACTATATTTACCCAAAAAACATGTGGGTCTCTACAAAACAAGTTAAAGAACAGAAACACCTTAATGCAATGCGCAATCAAGAAATAAAAGCATCAGTCATGACTTACAGAAAATGGCACTTTTGTTCATAGCAAAGAAGAGTCCTTCTAGATTTCAAAACAGTTTAAATTATAAACTTTTAAGTCACATGTGTTGAAGGCATCATACCAAATTTTTACCAAATGAACAATGTGTCATATAATCAACACAGTTGTAACCTTAATATACTACTCATGAGCCCCAAACATAGATAACACCTCTGTAGGCAGAATCTTAAGAGAGCACACAATTGACAACAAAATTGTATACAAGCTTTCATTCATATCAGCTAGTAGTCAATTGCAACAAGCTAAATACCCTAACATATGAAAACATTACATATGGTTCCAAGCATACTAGCACCAAAATCATACAGTCTCCAACTCAGTTGTTTTCAATGTAAGCTTCCCTGTTTTCAAAACACCCTAATTACCATACAATTGCACAATCTAGGGAGACATGGAGCTCGAATGCATACTACATTATGAATCAATACAAGCATACAACCGGAAGCCATGGGGTCATGATCACTGTTCACATGTTCATTACAAAAGCATAATAGTCAGTATCAAGACTATGGTTTATTGGCAGTGACGACCTATCATTGTCGCATTCAACTTATTATGCAATGTGGACATGTAGTGGTCCTTCAGTTTAGGGATGGAAACGGGGTTGGGTATGTCAGGGATTGCATTTCCCATCCCCGTCCCCAATCCCAAGTCCACATCCCCATCCCCATCCCCCTTGGGGAATAGTTTTGCTTCCCCATCCCCATCGGGTATCGGGGATCCACATCGGATATTGGGGATTTTTAAGTTTCTTAAAAATCAACTGATATGTTCTCTTTCACATGTCTACGTACATATAAGCTGAAATCAAATGAGCTCATAAGCACACATATAAGCCTACACAAACACCCCCTAGGATTAGCCATGTGTGTCCCTGACCAAGAATTTGAAGGTACCACAACACTAGCATCAACTGTAAACATATAACTATTTTGAAACAGTAAACCATAACTTAAAAAATGCAGAGCAATTTCTCTAAATTAAAAGTGATACCCGAGGAGGAGATGTTAATGACTTAACGCATAGAAACACACACATATACATTAGCTTAATTTCTATACATTAGCATAATTTCTATAAACACGCACACAAACATGAACCTTTATACAAACACGCACCATAGATATAATTTTCTTCTAGAGACATAATTAGTGTTTAAAGTTGTAGCTGTAACATCTAAAAAACCAAAATTTACATCATTTGAGCAGACAAAACAGGTATTAAACCAGCATAGTTGCACCGTCACTTATTGTCAAATGCTAACAAGCCACAAGCAATCTCAAATCCATATCCTAACAACTGACCAACAAAATCTCAAATCTGAATCCAATCAAAATCTCGAAACTAAAAAGCTAAACATCGTAATTCAACAATCCAAGCTAAACCCGGTTCATATCCTAAAGAGTAAATTGCATGTTTCGTCCCTGAACTTTGGCCAGATTGCATGTTTCATCCCAACCATTGCGAAAGTGCAGAAATCGTCCCTGCAGGAAACCTTTGAGCAAATTTTCGTCCCTGGTTGGGACGAAAATTGCATAATTCAAAAGTGTGAAATTGCATATTTCGTCCCAATTAGGGACGAAAATTTACTCCAAGGTTTTCCACAGGGACGATTTCTGCACTTTTGAAATGGTTGGGACGGAACATGCAATCTGGCCAAAGTTTAGGGACGATTTATGCAATTTACTATATCCTAAATTCATACCACATTTCCTCAACACCAAAATTCACCCCATTTACACCGTCACTTATCGGCAAATACTAACAAGCAGTAAACATCAAAAGCAATCTTAATCCATATACAAACAATTCAAATCTTAAAAAAAAAACATTCACAGACTTAGCAAAATCTCAAAACCCGAAACCCGAAAAATCAATCGGTTAACAATTAACGCTGATAAATCTAAGCTTGCAAGAACATCAACATATCTGACCATTACCTAAACATAAATTATAGCTTTTTATTTAACAGACAATCATAAGAACCTTTTCATCAAACATCCGGTGAACACTCAGTGTAAAATGAGCTAATCTATGGGTTTTCAAGTATGTATACCTGTCAAGAACAACACACATATTTGAAAAACCATCGATTGGCTGATTTTACACATAATTTCGGCCAAACTTCAAAAAGGTTAAAACTTTATTTGAATTTGAGGTGGGGTATGGATGGATGAAAGTTTGAACCAACAACATATAAGCCTTCTGTGATGGTTGCTGCGAAATATACAAAGAAATGAGTGATGGTTTTGGTGGATGGGGTGGTGTGCTTGGTGTGAGAAGTGGTGGTTAGGATTGGAAATGTGGGACATTGATTCTCAAGGGGTGGGATTTGACGAAGGAGATTAGAGTTTGAAATTTTATGTTTTGGATTGCCAGCGTGGCAATTGCTAGTAGATCAAACAAATTGTTAAGAAATTTAAAAAAAACACACCCTAAAGTCTACTATTCTATCAATTAGAAGACACGGTACAGTGTACAACACCATAGTTACCCCAACAGTTGTGTTATACGGAGTAGTATTCTTATTATTTATTTATTTATTTATTTATTTATTTATTTATTTATTTATTTTTTGCAACAGAGAATTTTATAAAAGAAAAAAAAAGTCTACAAATTTTGTGACAGTATCATTGAATTTTTTTTTAATCAACAATAATGAATTTTATATAAATGATACGAAAATACTGTTACCTGCACAGCGTGTCTTGTGATAGGATATAAGTAGAGTGTACACCAGAAAAACTAATGAACTTGCAACTTTTATAACCAAACTTCAGAAAGATAAAGTCTTTAGATATATGGTTCTTATCTTGATGCAGAACAAGGCAACGTACATTAAATTAGCTTCAATCATGCCTAAAAGATACTAGGACATACTGTATATGGATAACCATATGCTTAACTTATCCAGTTATTCATTATCGAAAAACCCATTATTCCCCCAAATAACTAATAAGCACTTTGGCATAAGCTTACCCAGCCTGTAAGTTCTTTACACAAGCTTACCCAAACACCCCTAAATCCCATATGATCTCACTAGTATAACACATAATAGTCCAAATAAAAAGTCAAATACATCATTCCAATGTAATAAACATAAGTCCCCACCTGATAACGATTTCCTCTCAGGCAGGCCGAAGAAAACTCGATCTTTCCCCGGCAACTACAAACACCAACATCAGTTTCCACCGGCTCCAACGTGTCCCTCATCTTATCACCAAAATCAAACACTTTAACACCTAACAACAAACAAAAACCTTTACACTTAAGCTATGTTTAGCAAAGCTAGCAGTAAGTAGTTGTTTGTTTTACATAAGTTTAAAACAACGTAAAACGTCAACGCGTCTTTTATTAGCATTTTAAAAAGAAGTGCTTAAACAAAATCCAAAAGGTAAACGCGTCTATACTATAAACCAAGCTAAAACACATAACCAGCCCACATAACACAAAATATTATCGAACTCAAGAAGAAGCATCATCGAAATACGAATACCACACATCAACATATAGAGAAACTAAAACTAGGGCTAAGTAAGGGGGTGTTAGTTTAAGCTACTTTTGGGCTTATCAGCTTATTTGACTATGCTTAAATAGTTAAATCTCATACGCTCATAATTTTTTCCGGCTTATTTTCAGACTTGTGAGGTTATTATGACTTAAAGATGATAGATAAGCTCATAAGCTAGAAAAAAGCCGGATAAAGATGAACTTATGGGATATAAGCCGAACCAAATAAGATCATAAGCCCAAAATATGCTTAAAACAAGACCCCTAAGTTCAAAGTTTTCACCTTAGTAACCTCCAATTAATAATATGAGTAAATAATTCACAACCAATTAGACCCTAAACATTAAATAAGAATGAGAACGTACCAACGGTTTTTGGTAATGAAATGATACAATGAATGGAGAATTAGTGATGGTGTTTGATGAATGGTGGGATTGGACGGTGTTTGGAAAGGTTGTGTGTGTGATGGGGATTGCCAGCGTGGCATCCTCATTGTTTGTTTTGTTGTCACATTAATTAATTTGTTGCAAAAATTAACATAGTTGCTCAAAAAGTTGATCAAGTATACTTACTCCATTACTAAATATAGAAAACGAGTATTTCAAGTCACGTGTTTTGCCATAGTGTTATCACTTGGTAAAAAAAATAAGTTACTAAATTCTACAAGAAAATAGTGTATAATTTACTTTATAAAATTTGATAAGTGTTTTGATATGATATGTATCACGGAACTTGGATCACTAATAAGATGACAGAAAGAGTTGCAACAATACCTACAAGTGATCCATGTTTAACTAGATATAAGGTAAATGAAAACCTGTTTATTAAGAAACCTATGTGTTTTGAATTTTTGTCAAAAATTCTTTATAGAATATAACTTTCGAAACGCTCGGGACCAACCCTGCAATTAGGTCAAACCACAAGGACCAAACGTGCAATTTACTCTATAATAAAAGAATTACATTATTTTAGAATACTTTTGGCAAAACTATCTTATTAAAAAAATTAGACCAATCAGGTTGTTCGATTTTGACACATAATGAAATTAAGCAGTGTGATTGATTAATAAAAAGTGAAAATTGATTTAATTTTGGTCATTGTTTGTTAAATTTCATGTATAAAAAAAAGAAAAAAAAATCCCATATAGTTGTGTTTATGGTTTTGTTTAGCAATAGGCTTTTGAGAGTTTATAAGGGTTTGAGATTTTAAAATAAGCCAGTTTATAAAATAAGCTTTGTTTGTAACATGGGCTTACGAAAGCTTCTATAAGTCATAAGATTTCATAAGCCTAAACCTATAGAAAAAGGCTTATAGCGGCTTATAGCTACTTAAATTATTTAAATACTCTTCAAAATATAATAAATTAACACGCAAAAACTAAAGATATCTTTTAATTTAGTTTGATAAATTTTTATTCAATTTTAAATTACTAAACTTCGGCTCCATTTAATTTGCCAAACAACTATATAAAAATATAAACTTTAACTTTCGGTTTATAATATAAGCTTCAGCCCGACGTCACGGACTTGTCTCTACAAGGTCTTCCGTGCGGCACTTAGTCTCGACTAAGCTCAGCCTTGCTCGAATACTCAACGATGTATGCAACTAAAGAAAGCTTCAAAGAAAGGGAACAAATGGAATAAGGAAAACGCTTTGTATTACTTAGAGAACTTTAAAAGAGAGATTACAAGTGAACTTTGTTTGATGATATCTACAAATGAGACTACCTCTATTTATACTACTATGTACAAGGTTCTACATACTTTCATGGTAGGAAACTTCTAGGATTTCTAAGAGGTTCTAGCACTTCCAAGAGATTCTAGAGATTCCTATACCTTCCAACACCTTCCAAAGGTTTCCAAGATTATCCATGATCTTCCAAGAGAAGTGTAGAACAATCCGGAATCCCGAACAACCTTGAAAATAACCGTATCAAGTAGGCGGGTCGCGACATCCTCCCCCACCTAATCTCGCGACGTCCTCGTCATGCCTTCCTCATGATATCTCTTGTTCTTGTCCGCGAATTGCCACAACAAGTCTTCGGCCTCCCAACTTGCTTCACTATCGGGCAAACCACGCCACTTGATCAAGTACTCCTTGTAGCTCGGCCTCTCACAAACGCATGCTGCTTTATACATGATAATTAGGGAAAAAAGAAATACATTCCAATGTATAAAGCGCTTTGACATAAGCTTACCTAAACACCTTCAATAAGCTTTTTAACTTTTTTTATACCCAATAACTTATCAAGCTCTTAAAATAAGCCTACATAGGGTAGTAAAACTCGGATCACAAAGTAATCCACGATTACTAGCTACAAGGCCAGTGACCAGGGCGAGTTGAGCAGAATCGGCCAAAAGATTCAATTTGGTCACAAGTTTGTTAGCTCGGTGCTAACTCGTAAAAAAACTCGGGTTGATGTATTTTAAAAAGTGTGTTAAAGTTTATAAACATATACTTCTATGGTCCATGAACATTTATATAGTCCTATAAACAAGTCATACTCCTACACATAGCTTCGAAACTTATATATAAAAATTCCTATCTAAGATAGCCTAGGCCGACAACTCACTACAAGCAAAACAACATACAGTATTTGCCATCAATCATGCCCGCAACATACTAAGGGGACGTTTAGGTAAGATAAGAGTTAATAAAACTTATGCATTCTCGAAATACCCCAAACTAATGGAATCAGATTATCAGCTTAATCATCCCCTCAAAAACACATAAGCCCTTTAAAATAAGCAAAAATTCAATAAGCTTTTTAGCTTTATTAAAACACAATAAAGTATAAACTATTAAGCTCTTTAAATAAGCTCACTGAAACACCCCCTAAATCCCAATGACTCCCATGGCAGCTATCTCTCACACAAAATCAAATTGCTATAAATAATTATGATTCAATAACAAGGCTACATACATTATATTGGTTTCAATCATGCCCAAAGGATACTAAGATGATGTAATGTATCAAGAAAACCAAATGCTTAACTTATGCATTTAAGGAAACTACAAATACCCATCTCACAAAATCTCTCATTTCTTCAAACTTTGGGGATTTTAATCTTTATAAAATTTGAAGTTAAATTAGAGGGTTAGGGCTTTTAATCTTTATAAAATTTGGGGATTTTATTTAAATTGAAGGAATTTATTTAAGTGTTACTGTTTGGTTTGTGTTTGATGGGTGGTGGGCTGGCGGAGATGGTGGTTGTGGTGGTTAAAAATTGTTTCAGAAAGTGATAATGAGGAAAGAGGTTGAAGGGCTGGGTGTGTTAGTTACTGTATTTCTTTTGTGGGGATCTTTTATTTTGTTACTTGTAGAATAATTACCCTCTTCGGAGGTCAACACAGTCAAACTAACGGTGCCTATTAAAATTGGACCAAACTAGGAACGAATGTCTTATTTTCTTACTAAATTTAAAACTTTTTAAAAAATTAGGCCAAAAGTGAAATACTCAACAAACCACAATGACCAAAATATAGTTAACTCATAACAGAATGAGTTAATTGCATTTTTGGTCCTTGTGGTTTGGCCAAATTGCAGATTTGGTCCCTAAAACTTTAAAAGTGCAGCGATATGATAGTCCCCATTTTGAAGTTTGTATTTTAATTTTGGTCCCTGGATAAAGATAAATGACTAAAATACCCTTTGTCTTCTTTAGAAAAAGACAATGGTTATTTGGTCATTTCACACCGATAAGGACCATAAATGCAACCTAAAATTTAAAATGGGGACTATTGTTGCACTTTTAAAGTTTTGGGGACCAAACCTGCAATTTGGCTAAACCACAAGGACCAAAAATGCAATTATAAAAACCTGTGAATTGATTGGTATAGATCGTATTTAATTTAAGGTGCTTTTATTAATTTTATATAAGTTCAAAGGTTAAAAGTGTAAAATTGTGATAAGATAAAGGATAATGAACATTAAAACATACAACAACAATACTTAATCACGCCGAAGTGAGTTATGGGGAGGTGAGACCTAAACAATCACACCTCTAAATATATATATATATATATATATATATATATATATATATATATATATATATATATATATATATTGAAAATGTTTTTTATGTGATTTACGAGGGGAGTTTTTTTTTTCTTTTTTTTTTTTTCTTTTTTAATGAAAGTTGAAGGGGTAAGAGTGTATATTCAAATAAGATGAAGGATCTAAAAAGTAAGAGTGTTTTCTTATCTATAATCATACTATATTATATTGGATGAAGGCCTTCTAATATTAGTTAGAATACTTAAAATTAAGCCTTACAAGTTAATAAGCTTAAAGTACAAGTGATTCAAACACAAATGCTACTTATAGAAATTCCCATCATATTTAATTCCAGCATACAATTAATACTAACATTAAATACAATAAATAAATAATTATGTACATTAAATACAATTTATTAACTGATCAATAAATACAATTAATCCACTTATTAAAACACCTCTTACATAAGAAATACAAATTATCAAACATATTGTACAACCAACTTAAATACAATTCCTGCATTAAATGTCACTAATACAAATAATAAAACATATTATACAAATATTCAAGCCCAAATGGGAAATGGGCTCGAGCCCGAACGAGCACGGGTCAAACGGGCTCGAGCCTGAACAGACACGAGCCAACAGGCTCGAGCCCGAACGGACACGAGCTAAACGAAATTTTTGATATCCGTAAATTTATTGTCAAAAAGAATATAGTAAACTAAAATATGTTCACATATTATACAAACCAAACAAACTACTAAAATACTAATAATAATAATAATAATAATAATAATAATAATAATAATAATAATAATAATAATAATAATAATAATAATAATAATAATAATAATAATAATAATAATAATAATAATAATATTATTATTATTATTATTATTATTATTATTATTATTATTATTATTATTATTATTATTATAATGATTTTTCATTGAAACCATGGAAATTACATGAAATTGGAGGGGAGTCTAGACACAATCTGTGCTCCCACTCCATTTTGAATACAGAAACTAACACGATGAAAAATAAAAGCACCGCTCTTAACATTGTTAGAGTGGCTGCTGGCAATAGCCCCAACACGTGAAAGTGTATTCAAAGCTTCCACCTCAAGTTCCCCAAACGTGGAAAAGGCGAAAGGGACGAACTTGTATCCATTGTCTTCACACTTGGACGCATACTTCTTCCTTTTCTTTTCCACAACATTACTCAAGGCAGCCCCAGGAGCCCATGACGTCGCCCCAATCCCAGCAAATGGAGAGACCCCAGTCACATCTAGACATGCGTCCTTGCCTTGGAACCAGTTGAACAAAAGCACATCTGCAGGACGTAATTCTCTCCCTACCTCTGCAAGAAATCCCAACGGAGCCTCTTTGCGCACCATAATCCCGGGTTTGGAACATATATCAACAAGGATATCACGCACCAAATTATGCCTGAACTTAACCCCCACTTCGCTAGCGCAGTGGACCGCATGATCCCCCCATTGGTCCATACGATGTACATTGCAACTCGGGCATAATCTGCCTTCAGGGAACAAAGGAACCGCAAGCCTGTAGCATAACACAGATCAAAATTGGCGAGGATTCATCCTTTGTCCTAGACCGTCGATAGGGATAGCGAAGAGGAAGTCCTGTGCATGTGGGGCGCGAACACTACTAAGTATAGCCACCTGCCTTGGACTTAACGAGTACTTGGTAACAAGGTCTTTCTCAATGACACCGAAATAACACTTTGCCAATGTTTTCATCATTTGGGGGGCAGAAGCGCCCCCGGTGGCAGCGAGAAAGTCGGTGTTGCAGGTAGCGTTGAAATTATCCAAGGCATGCTGGAATGAAGGGCCATGTGAAACAACGCCGGTTTTGGCAAGTATCTTCTCCTGTAAGCCACTCGTTTGCATACGAGAAGCAAGAAAGGCATATTGTATGATATCTCCCGCTGAAAGGATACCGAGACCACCAAGTTTTATTGGGAGAGTGGCAAGGCGCCACTGCCAATCGCCAAACCCTGGCTTTGAGGTAGTAACAATCTTCTCCAAGGAGGCACGTAACGTCTGATCGAATTGAGCTTGGGCCTTTGATAAGTACAAGGGGGAACATGTTCTCAAAGCGTAAGATAATTTTGAAACTCCTTCACAATTACGCAAGAGGAGCAGTTCGCATTGAGGATCATTAAGATTGCTAATGGCCTCCATTAAAGATATAGTTTTAGAGACTCTTTTGGAAGCTAAGTCTCGACAGAAACTGTCATCCAAGCTGACAGAACCCCCTAGAAGTTTGACGCCATGGAGCGGGCGAGCAATATTCACAGGGAACACACCATCCGCTCTACTCCTAGGGTCCTCCGCAGGCCAGAAGAGTTCAGTCTTGTCAAGATTCAAGAACAACCCACGAGCGGGGCCCTCCGTCCTGATGATGTCAACATTCAAGAACAACCCACGAGCGACTTACAGGAAAAGATACTTGCCAAATCCGGTTTGTTTACTTCATTTTCCGACCTGGAAAACCAATGACTCTTCAGGTTAGGTTCTCTTTCAACATAGACATCCCGATGACCATGGATCAACTTTGTTATTTTCTGTTTTTTTTGTCATCCCCCTCATTATAGTCCTCCTAGAATCAATAGCATTTCGTCGGAATACATCCTGTCTTTTCACCTTAGTAGTCCTATTCATAGTCAGTACTATAGCCCCTCATACTTCTCTAACTTCACTTCCAGCTTATTCTGAAATAAAAGCGACTTGCAGCTAAGAGCACAAGGTGCGTAGCTGGCTTGTTAGGGAAATTGTTTCACATGGCCCGTCATTCCAGCATGCCTTGGATACATTCAACGTTACTTGCAACACCGACTTCCTCAATGCCACCGGGGGTGCTTCTGCCCCCCAAACGATGAAAACATTGGCAAAGTGTTATTTCGGTGTCATTGAGAAAGACCTTGTTTCCAAGTACTCACTAAGCCCAAGACAAGTGGCTATCCTCAGCAGTATTCACGCCCCACATGCACAAGAATTCCTTTTCGCCATCCCTATCGACGGTTTAGGACAGAGGATGAATCCTCGCCAATTTCGGTCCGTGTTATGCTACAGGCTCTTGGTCCCTATGTTCTCTGAAGGTAGCCTATGCCCGAGTTGCAATGTACACCGCATGGACCAATGGGGGGATCACGCGGTCCACTGCTCTAGCGAGGTGGGGGTTAAGTTCAGGCACAATCTAGTGCGTGATATCCTTGTTGATATATGCTCCAAGGCAGGGGTTATGGTGCGTAAAGAGGCTCCGATGGGATTTCTTTCAGAGGAAGGGAGAGAATTACGTCCTGCAGATGTGCTATTATTCAATTGGCTCCAAGGTAAGAATGTGTGTCTGGATGTGACTGGGGTCTCTCCGTTTGCTGGGGCTGGGGTGACGTCATGGGCCCCTGGGGTTGCTTTGAGTAATGCAGTGGAAAAGAAAAGGAAGAAGTATGCGTCCAAGTGTGAAGACAATGGATACAAGTTCGTCTCTTTTGCTTTTTCCACGTTTGGGGAACTCGAGTTGGAAGCTTTGAATACACTTTCTCGTATCACGTCTCTTTCCAGCAGCCACTCTAATAACATTAAGAGTGGTGTATTTATTTTTCATCGAGTTAGTTTCTGCATTCAAAAAGGAGTGGGAGCGCAGATTGTGTCTAGACTCCCCTCCAATTTTCTGTAAGTTCAAAGTTTTCAATGAAAAGTGACGTTATAATAATAATAATAATAATAATAATAATAATAATAATAATAATAATAATAATAATAATAATAATAATAATAATAATAATAATAATAATAATATTATTATTATTATTATTATTATTATTATTATTATTATTATTATTATTATAACAATAATAATAATTTTAATAATTAATAACACTATAAAAATAGTAATAAATTATTATTATTATTTAATAATAATAATAATAATAATAATAATAATAATAACAACAACAACAACAACAACAACAACAACAACAACAATAATAATAACAATAATAATAACAATAAATGCTGATGTTTTAAAATATAAAAAATTTCTGAATTACAACGTGTTGTAATTCAGAACTTTCCATCCAACTTCCTATGTAATCTAGATTCCATCATTTGGTGTGATTGTAATAGGTGAATTACAATTACAACGCAAACCAAACAGTCACCGTAATGTAATCTGAATTACAATTCCTTCCACTCTGCTAACCAAACACGATTGTAATGTAATTCAGATTACAATTACAATAGATTACAATGAATTATAGCGAACCAAACGCCCCCTTTAGTACTTTGCTGATGGAAATACGAGAGTTTATATTCTACTTAGAAGTACGGAATAGGGCTTTTCCACATTCATATAACCATTTTTCGACTCATTCTTGCAGAAATATTCAAAAGTTAGTTTTGATGTTAAGTTATGATTATCAAACTCAATAATTGGTCTTTCCAACATGACACGCATTTAATCATCTTCAACTCCACCAATCTCTCATTTCTTCAAATTATAGGGTTTAGGTTTTTAATTTTTATAAAATTGAGGGAGTTTATTAAAGAGTTACTGGGTTACTGTTTGATGGGTGTTTGGTGGTGGTGGCTACCGAAAATGGAGGTGGTTGTTAGAAATTGTTTCAGAAAATGATAATGAGGAAAGAGGTTGAAGGGTGTGTTAGTTACTGTATTTGTTTTGTGGGACCCTTTTATTTTGTTAATAAAAAACGAAAATACACTCTTAATTAAAGGTCAACATAGTCAAACAAACGGTGCCTTATAAAATTAGACCAAACTTGGAACGAATGTTTCACTTTTTATAACTCTATGAATTGATTGGTATAGTCGATGTTTTTAATTATAGATCGTATTTAATGTATGGTGCTTCTATAAAATTTATTTAAGTTGAAGGGTTAAAAGCGTAAATATTGTGATAAAATAAAGGATAATGAACATTACAACATACAACAACAATCCTTAATCACGTCGAAGCAAGTTATGGGGAGGTGGGATGTAAACAATGACACCTCTAAATAGAGAGTGAAAATGTTTTTTATGTGATTTATGAAAGGAGTTTTTTGTTTTTAAAATGAAAGTTGAAGGTGTAAGAGTGTAAATTTAAATAAGATGAAGCATCGAAAAAGTAAAGGTGTTTTCTTATAAAGGAAAAATCCAAAAGCGAAAAGTAAAAAAACTTAAAACTAATTTAGAAAACTAAATTGTTCTTTTACTTAAATACAAGGATGAAAACTAATTTAGAAAACTTAAAACTAATGTATCATACAAGTTAAAGAATAGAAACACCCTATTGAAATGCGCAATCAAGAAATATATAGAAGCATCAGTCATGACTTAGAGAAAATGGCACTTTTGTTCATAGCAAAGAAGAGTCCTTCTAGATTTCAAATCAGTTAAATTATAAACTTTTACGTCACATGTGTTGAAGGCATCATACCAAATTGTAACCTAATGAACAATGTGTCATATAATCAATACAGTTGTAACCTTAATAGTTAGTACACTACTCATGAGTTAGTACACTACTCATGAGCCCCAAACACAGATAACGCCTCTTTAGGCACTAGGAAAATTGCGTACAAACATGACTCTTTATACAAACACGTGCCATAGATATCATTCCCTTCTATAGACATAATTAATGTTTAAAGTTGTAGCTGTAACATCTAAATCCAACAAAATTAATTCATGTTATTTTTTTATTTTATTTTTTGAGCAAAATTCATTCATGTTATTTTAAAAAACCAAAATTCACATCATTTGAGAAGACAAAACGGGTATTAAACCAGTGTAGTTACACCATCACTTATTGTCAAATACTAACAGTGTAATTACACCATCACTTATTGTCAAATACTAACAAGCCACAAGCATCAAAAGCAATCTGAAATCCATATACTAACAACTGACCAACAAAATCTCAGAAACATGAATCCAAACTCAAAATCTCGAAAACCGAAAACCTAAACATCATAACTCAACGATCCAAGCTAAACCTGGTTCATATCCTAAATCATACAACATTTACTCAAAACTCCATAATTCACCCAATTTACACACACAAAAGCAATGGTAAATCGATATAAAAACAATTCAAATCTTAAAAACATTCATAGACTTTGCAAAATCTGGAAAACCAAAAATCTCAAATCCATATCTTAAGCCAAATCTCAAAAACCTGAATCCAAACTCACAATTTCGAAACCAAAAACCTAAACATCATAACTCAACAATCCAAGTTAAACCCGGTTCATATCCTAAATTCATACCACATTTCCTCAAAACACCGAAATTCACCCTATTTACACACACAACATACAAATCCAACAAGGGTAGTTACATCATCACTTATCGTCAAATACTAATAAGCTGTAAACATCAAAAGCAATGTTAAATCCATATAAAAACAATTCAAATCTTAAAAAACATTCATAGACTTGGCAAAGTCTCGAAAACCAAAATCCAAAAAATGAATCAGTTAACAATTAAAGCTAATAAATCTAAGCTTGCAAGAACATCAACAAATCTTACGATTATTTAAACATCATTTACAGCAAAATATAAAAAAAAAAATTATAGGTTTTTCTTGTACAAACAAAAATAAGAACCTTTTCATAAAACATCTGGTGAATACTCATTGTAAAATAAGCTAATCTGTGGTTTTCAAGTCTGCTGCTAAATGAAGAGTGATGGTTTTGGTGGATTGGGAATGTGGGACATTGATTCTCAAGGGTGGGATTGGACGGTTGAGATTAATTTAGAGTCTTAACTGTTTTTGTTTGCAAAAGTTGTGTGTGTGATGGAGATTGCTAACGTGGCACCCTCTTTCTTTATGGAAATGAAAGCAATTTTCACTGTTTTGTTACATAAATGTTTGATGTGGATTTACCATTGATACACTTAAATAAGTGTTTTACGAAACTCACAAGGCTTTTTTTTTTTTTTTTTTTTTTTTCAATTTCATACCTCCCCTCATTTTAGTTGGAAATTTCATATATACCCAAACATGCATTAAAAACGTTGTACATTATGCATTCAATACATGTACTTTGGGTATCTATGAAATTAATTTTGAAAGTAGGGTGATATATGAAATTAATCTTTTTTTTCTCCTCTTTCTCTCTCTTTTATATGTCTTTTTTAAGCTTCTACTCCGTATCTTTTTAAATAGCCTCATTTCAATATTCTTTCTTATACCAATATAAAATATTCATAAATTTCCAAAATTCCTATTCCATGATATAGAACAAACAATATATTACTTTTCTTTTTTCTACTTCAAATTCATATTTAAATCGTAATCCAAATTCAAATCAAAATAAATTCCAAATCTTAAACCCACATTCAAACCAAACGGACCCTAATTTATTGCAAAAATGAACATACCTACAAAAAAGGTTAATCAACAATACTTGCTCCACTACTAAATATCATAAATAAGTGGAGACATGGCTTAGCTCCTAATTGTAATGAAAGAATATGTAGTCGTGGCACTATTTAGCATTTACTAAAGTAGTATCAATCTTATCTTACTGTAAATTCATTTGCTTACTTGGTTCGGGTTAATCACAAACATGAGTATTGTATGTGTACGATAATTAGTGCTCTTTTAGTATAACGTCTCCTATTCTTTCTGCGGATTGGCATAATGTTGGGTTAATTGGATCATGTATTAGTATAGTTTACTTTATGGTCTTTATGATTATCACACTTTTGATATAATGTACATGTAGTATAACATATTGTTTGCATCACGGTTGGTGTTTACACTATAGTACTACATCTCTACATCTCTGCATTCTTCTTATAGAAGATTACAAGTGTCATTTGATCAAGAAATGAAAGCGTTATATGTAACATTAAAAAAAACCATAGATGTTTCCTATAAAATGATATAATGGGCCAGAACAAATAGTTGACCCAATCCATCGTCACTCTATAAAAAAAAATAATAAAATAAAAATAAAATAAAAAATCAGTTCAAAGTGAACCTGATTAAATTTTTTTGTTTAAAATATTTGGTAAATGATATGATCTTGCCTTTATTAGTATGACTTATGTTTAGTTTATGTTTAGCTTTGGGTCCATGATTCATTTACTTCTCTTTCTATTATATATTTCAACAATGTAATGTGACCATCATTAACTAATAGCTTTATGCCTTTCTAATTTTACGCTAGAAAAATGAATTTGGTGGCCATAAATGCATTGTTGTCCATTTCATAGGATAGAACATAAAGCTTTACGATTGATTGTTGATAAAAAAGAAAACATACCACTTACCTATCTCGTTAGATATGTCAATAGACATACGCAAACAGGTAGAAAAATCATTGTTGACAAGCGAACGAGCAACCAGAATGACATATATTTCATCTTTTAGGACCATAGTTTCATCCAGTAAACATTCACCAGTTTGTGAAAACAGATACATTGCGATCTTTGATTCTTTGAATTGTAGGCTCCTTAATGTGGATTCAAATATAAATGTATAGTCAAAGTACTAAGCCTAACTCATACTTTTGTTCTTTGTATTTATGGATATTGTGTCACATTGTCACGTTGAACACGAAAGGTATGACATTTTGGGTTCTAGTCGAACTACCAGTCAATTTTGTGTTCCTTATTAGTACACTAGAAACCTTAAGCTGTAAAAATATAATGTTTTCTTCAAACATGTCGATCGTAACACGCAAGAATTTAAAAATCGTTGTTCATGTAAATGAGTGATGGATTATAGTAATGTTATTGAGATATTGGATTTAAAATTAATCAAATGTTTGTAGATTAATCATTAGATCATAAAGTGGTCCCAATCCAATCTTAAAACACACGGACATAAATAGTTGAACATTATTAAACCGTCAAAAATACATTATTAACGTTATTTTATTGGAGCCAACGTGAATAACAACGGATAACGTATGGCTACATATATCTCCCACTTGTGAATAATTAAAATTTAAATATTCAATCACATCATCTCAAGTAAATAGATTAATGCTTTATTCGGATTCGGATATCTAATGATATTCATTGTCTATCATAATTACTTATTATTGTATAATTAAATGTAGACTAAACTGCAAAAAGCGACGATGGGAGGTTTTGGTTAGCCAGATTTTGGACGTTTAAGGTGGTAGTGGACGAAATTAATGGTTCCAGGATATGACTTAGCTTGTTTAGGCTTCTAGATTTGGTATTTTGATATTTGTTATGCGGTCGTGGTTGAAAAAACATGGTGAATTTGTTGGAATTATTATATCATGACCTTCATATAAATAAACCAAGTACATCAAAGTGAGCATAGCGGAAG
Organism: Artemisia argyi; assembly: GCA_030686995.1. Taxonomy (NCBI): domain Eukaryota; kingdom Viridiplantae; phylum Streptophyta; class Magnoliopsida; order Asterales; family Asteraceae; genus Artemisia; species Artemisia argyi. The sequence continues at coordinate 224,894,735 of CM060680.1, read as the reverse complement.
CAATTATAATAAGATCGAATAACATGTAATTAATTAATCAATAATTAAATAGTAAACATACCGTAGTGATTCTAGCCCGAACAAGAATCAAAGCAATCTTCCGGAACCAAGAACCCTAATTAGGGTTTATAAGGATTATAAGAATTACCCCTTACATTTTTTGTAATTCAATCCAAGAATCAAACAATAGTGTGTTTGATTCACGTTCTTGTACACACGTACTAATTCAAGAAAAGTATTTGCAAGTAATAAAACACAAAATCCTTTTTGACACAAGAAAATCGAAACCCTTAGGGGTGTTCGTTTGATGGATCGACCAAGGAGAAAGAAAGAAGAAAACACCAAGATGTGTGTGTACAAGTTATGAGAAAACAATACATCTTGGGTTTGCTTATATACTACACAAAACTTGGAGCTCAAGGCACATAAGGAGGTGGAAACCTCCCTATGTCGATTGGTTAAGGATCCCCCTATGGGATTCTGGAACCTTCTCTTGTTTCCATGTTTTGTCTAGTATTACTTTCCTAATCTTCGTTTAATAAATAATTAGTCATTAATCATTAAATACTAATTACTATTATTTATTTTGTGTTTAATAATTAATTATAACATTTATAAATAATTATTACTTTTACTCTTCATACGTATTGTGTGCAATCCCGTGATCTCGAATTCGATCCTAACATACGTCTACTAAAATAATGTCCATATTCTAACAGCTCCCACTTGGACATATTTTAATAGTGTAATCACATCGGTTAGCGTCTTGCAACACGCCGATGCCTCTAGTACGATCTCGAGTAAGGCTCCTGGAAAAACCTTTTAATGATTTCTCATTTTTATTATCCTTTTGTTTCTAATACCATGTTAATAAGGATATGGATTAAAGTCATTCCTTAATTAACCATTTTGTTTCTCGTTGTTTATGATTGATCAAGATTACCAAATCTTCTGAACATATTCAGGGGAGATATTGGGTACGGCCGTACATGCATCTTACCAACCCTACGAGGGGCCCAGCAGTATTAAATTTCAAAAATAAATTTGAAGGAACAAATTCTATCTTGAATACAAGCAAAACCCACAAACTTTGTAACATTTCCGAAAACAACCCTTATGACTACCAGTTACGTATAGCGTTAAGTTGTTCCACAAAAATGTACTACATTCATGACACTTATCTTGCATCTCAAGTCTGAGGATAACTTCTCATGATTTACTTAATAACTAAATCCATAAAGTAACATCATGTAGTTGGGATAAGTCCTATATTCAGTATCATCGAATATCATCTGAAATGGCATGTCTACGCATCAATATACTTTAAGTATATTATACCAACCTTCAGATTTGTCTTAATTTAATAATATTCCCATATTATTAACTGACAACGGACAATTTAAGAATAACCTTTATTCATGGATTTAAACATACAAATATAGGATACAATATATTATAAATTAAACATACCATGTATTTAAATTTATTATAATAATTGTTTAACATCCCTTATCCAAATACTAAGTAGATCAATGCATGATAACTCTTGTTGATGAATTATGTCTCAAGCAATGACATTCATACTTGTTGACAAGATATAAATCATCCAACTTTGATCTATCAGAATTTTAAGAATACTTATTTCAAGAATTCAACTATTGAATTCTTATATGTGCATAGTCAACTATTTTGATAATGCCATATTTCATAAAAATGTGAGACATCCTTAACCACCAATTTATGATAATTAAACTTCCAAACATTTTAAAGTTTAAAGTATTCTTATTCTCTTAATGTATAATGCAACTATGCTCTTATTTAAGCATAACTAGTAATAGCCAAGGATGAAATCCTTACCATAACTAGTATTGAGTGTCATCTCAATTTCATTAGCATCATTGTATGCAACAACAATATGCTATTAAAACTTTTCGTAAACCATAATATCTATTGTGTAATGTTTGATGCCCTTCAAACTTTCAAGTTTGTTAGCTATGACAATTTTCACAACAATTTGAAAAATTGTTCATCTATAGAATTTTGAAGCTGTTCCAGATTTAGGATGTAATTCTATAATTAAACATATCCTTTTTAGAATTTTACACAAGTTATCTAATAACTTTTTAATTAGATATTAATATTGCCAAATCATCTTGTAATCAAGCATGATACAACAAAACATGATGTACATGAAAAATATTTGAGTCATACTTAGATTTTATTCATGTCATACATATCTATTTAGACTTTCTAAATAATATATCATGTTATACATATTAGATTTATTTACCGCACATGTTTCAACAATAAACATTGATTCCAAGATTATATGTCTTATTTCCTAAATCTTACGAGTAAAATTTCATTCCATTCTAAGACTTAACATTTACTTATATGGAATATTACTTTTCATATGTTCTACAACATATATGATTTAAGAAATTAAATATAATACTCCTACTAGCTTTTAGGAATACTTAGAAATTATCTTATTTCAATTATAAATCAAAACATGAATTTAATAATTAAACATAAGAGTAATCTTCTAGATGAATGCATTTATCCATCCATGGATTATTGCATCATGTACACTTACAAAGATTTATTTGAATTCATAAACTCCTTTTGATTACTTATCGTCCTCGCTCAAGTAATCTCTCAAGAAAGAGTTTTGATATTCTATTGTCAATGACAATCATAATCTTTGTATATTTAATGTGTTTAGAATAGAATATTCAATCACAGTTAATTGCTTAAATGTGATTAATAATCTTGTCATAAAACATACATTAAATATGTGTACAACATTGTCCATATGATTTCTATACAAATATTTAAACCACAAAGGTTACCTAATCTTTGAAGAAACTCATCTTAATTTTCTAGTCTAACTATTAAGATAAATCAAATTTCAAAAATTGATTATCTTTATGGACAGCATCTTAATCATTCATATCATGTATACTTTACCTAACTTCATATTTGGTAATGTATCATAATGATTATTAGGTTTATAATAATCCTGTAAATCATAGTCCTCAGCATATTAATCAAATATCTGAGATATATTGTTATTCTATGAATGATAATTCCATTATCTTGAGATTTAACATTTAAATATCAAACTTCATCATCATCTTGAGATTTAACATTTAAATGTCAAACTTCATCATGATATTTACTAGTGTATTTTAGAAGATTATGTATCTTGTAATTTTATCTTTTAAAGATCAACACTCCCACTTGCTTTTAGCAATTTAAAGACTATCTTTAAATACTTAGCAAATTAAGCAATAATACAATATTCTCTTTTGGGATATTACAAATACATATTGACAGTTCCTAACTTAATTTTGTTAATAACCTCTTCATAAGCAGTTAAACAAATTTGGAACTTCAATTTAAGACTTAATGTGATTCATCACATTCCATCATATGATAATGTCTTATTAATCTTCTATGTTGGAGTTTTATTAAATATGTCCAAGTCATACTCAACATTCTAACCTTGATATCTTTTGGAAGAAAAGAAGTCATAGTTATCTTTAATCAAACAATATAACAAGAGTTTGATTTTCCTAACTGAACATACCATAAACATTTGATATTTCATTAGTATTAATATTGTAAGACAATCTAACAATATTAAAGATAACCATATTCCTTTTGACTTGTCTATTTACCAACTAATTCATTTTAATGGTATAATAATTTTCAAGCCTATTACATGCCTTATAACACAAGTACTTTTTACAAAGTTACTTCATGTCCATGTCTTTACAAGAAAACATAAACTGTTATAATCCCACTATACGTTATAAGTCATTTAACAATTTAATAACTTTATGTATATGTCTTAATTAAAAAAAAAACACACAACAAGATAACGTCTTACTTTATTATAAGTCTTGTAACAATTAAAAGACTTTATGTTTATATCTTTACAGTGAAACATAAACATGTTTAACTAAAGTAATTATGAACACCATCTTTTGGTTTCAATAGTAATTTCAAGTTAATTTATTATTTCACAATAATGTAAATAACATTATTTCTTCATTTATTTATGTCATTCCAAGAACACATAAATATTCAGATTGAAGTAGCATTAGATTACTTAATTAATTTATGTCATTCCATGAATTCATAAATCTATAAATTAAAGTAGTCTTGATATCATATTGACATATGTTCTAATAGGTATCTAATTTAGAAACTACAAATTCTCATAGTTCAATTACATCAGTTGATCTGCTAGTAATGAAAATATGAAATTCACCTTGTTGTTGCAATCTAGTTAAGCTCTCACATAACATAAATTGTAACACCAAGTGTTTCTAGAATTAATATTAGAACATTATTCTCTTAGCTTGTAGTCAAGAGAATCCATTAAATCATATCTTTATGAGTTGTTTCTTGCACACATTAAAGACAACATTTCTCCCACTTGTGCATGGAACAACCTCATATAGTTGATAAACAACATGCCATGCATTTGTTTATGTGTTCAATATGATTGTGTCATAGATTTTAGCATAACAAATATATGTAAAACAACAATGTCTAGTAAGGAAACGTACAAGACTATCCTTAAAAGTATGAGTGTCTACACTTGGAAAGTAATTATCTTTAGCTACCAAGATATCAAAGCTTGTAACTCCCACTGAATTAAAGATCATTACAATAATTCCTTATTTAGTGATAAGTACACAATACTCCCACTGAATTTGACAACATTGTAAATGTTTCATATCAAGTGAAAGAAAATAGTGTGCTTTTAACTTTCCTACACCTTTAAATGTCCATACATAACAATTACTTATGCATTAAAAAGTGTATTCTACTACGTAAATGATGGACTATCCACCAAATGCTTTTAACTTGAAAAATTGGGCATGCAATTTCTTCCTTAACAGGTCTACCATCCTACAATGTATGTAGCACCTTTAAAATAGTCAAAACAACTAGTTTGTCTTTAAACATTTTGCAGTAATTAGTCTAGCTTCTAATTATAATAACTCATAAAATGTCATACATAATTTTCTGTTAACCAAATATCATATTTGTTACTAAGAATTTAATCACCGAATGAGGATGATAAAATCCCTATGAAAAATGTATGCAATTTTCTTAACCATAAAAAATTTGCTATGAGTTATATTAGAATTTAGACATATCTAATATTCCTATTATCCTTTCTCATTCATGAAAATGAATAGGATTGTGTCTCACTCTTCCTTCATAGAAAGGAGACTTCTTTTGTCTTTTAATTAAATATTTCTTAATCAAACTTTTTTTTGAAAACAGAACTAGATCAATTTACCAAAGCCCAAAATACGTTTACGGTTTGAACGTTGCATTAATACATTAAAACGAATTACAAAATTCAATTTCAGTATTTTCGATAATTAGATCTTTAAGAAAATAAAATACCCATTGGCAAATATTCATATAAACCATAGTATGTTCTTAACGCTAGGATCCTAAATTGACATAGTACCATTACATCAGTTGATCTGCTAGTAATGATAGTATTCAACAAGGTAATTGTCGAATAATAATTGCCAATATCATATTGCAATTCCTAGATTTATGGGATTTACAATCACAAAACATTTGTAATGTAAGCATGTTTGATCCCCATCTTAATGCCTTGAGTCCAAGATCTCACTTCCTACTCAATTTAAGTCGTCTAACTTAAAAACTGTAAACTCACAAATCCATCATATCAGTTGATCTGCTAGCAATGAATTTATGAAATTTACCTCTCCATTGCAATCTCGCCAAGTTCTCACATGACGTAAATTACAACTTCAAGTGTTCTTAATTAGATGGCATTCAACTTAATTTTATAAGGGTATTAATATTTTGATGTGATCAAAATAATGTATGAAGAAGCATGCATACAACTTCATAACATTGGTTTTACAAAACATTTTTATTACCAATTAACTAAGAGTAAAATAACAAAGTTTTGATTGAGGTATCGGGTTCACCAATTAAAGAATAACCATCAATTATCGTCCACTATATCGTACTTTTGCATAAGCCCGAAAGCTTAGTGTTTCGGATAATCATTGTGGAATTGTGGATTATTCACCCTTAAGATGACAATGTACATGTAATGGTTGTTCGATAAGTCTAATTCACACACAAACGAGCGTTAAGACAGAATGTTGTCTCTCTAAGGCCACAATTTAATGCGTTGCCATCCTTATACCCATCTTATAGTGTGTAAACTTCGGTCGAGCCTATTTAACCATTACATACAAAAACATCAATCAACCAATTCTTTGAGATTTAAACTCTTAAAAACCAAAACAATTTCGCCATTATTTAGTCCGTATTATTTTTCTATTCAAAAATTACCCTTTTCGTTTATAAACATGTCTAACACAATAAATAAACAAAAACAAGTAATATACAATAAAAAATAAAACAACTAAATAAACAAATATACATAATCATAACAATTAAATATGTATAAAACATGTAGCCACATACAAATTTTATTCAATAGTCCTATTAATAATCAATCTAGGTGTATTACGTATTAATTCAATTAGGGCTTTCTTCTTCTAGGAAAAAGAGCCACATACATCGATAAATCGATTGCGTAAGCCAAAATTAAATAAATACCACATAGCACATAATTGATTACTTAATATTGGAGTCTTCCCCAATTCGACATCTATTAATAAATTTACATGTTGCGATATAACTTAACCATTAATTCATATAAACAATTTAAACCATTTAAATTATAACACAATATACAAATCCATGCAAATATGCACTTTTTCATGGATTTAGCTTAACAATTAACATATTGCACCAAGATCGTTTACTAAAACGCATAACAATTACATGACATCCTAGGGTTTCTAATCATATTAATAAATTAAAAACCAAAACCCTAAAAACCCTAAATAGGTCAATCGACCCATAAATAATTTAGGGTTAGGAATCTGACAAATAAACCCTAAAAACATGTAACTAAACGAATCAAGATCCAATTTTTTATGCGTTTCGATAATTTATTACACATTATAACGGCTCTCGATGCCACTGTTGGAATTATTATATCATGACCTTCATATAAATAAACCAAGTACATCAAAGTGAGCATAGCGGAAGCAATTATAATAAGATCGAATAACATGTAATTAATTAATCAATAATTAAATAGTAAACATACCGTAGTGATTCTAGCCCGAACAAGAATCAAAGCAATCTTCCGGAACCAAGAACCCTAATTAGGGTTTATAAGGATTATAAGAATTACCCCTTACATTTTTTGTAATTCAATCCAAGAATCAAACAATAGTGTGTTTGATTCACGTTCTTGTACACACGTACTAATTCAAGAAAAGTATTTGCAAGTAATAAAACACAAAATCCTTTTTGACACAAGAAAATCGAAACCCTTAGGGGTGTTCGTTTGATGGATCGACCAAGGAGAAAGAAAGAAGAAAACACCAAGATGTGTGTGTACAAGTTATGAGAAAACAATACATCTTGGGTTTGCTTATATACTACACAAAACTTGGAGCTCAAGGCACATAAGGAGGTGGAAACCTCCCTATGTCGATTGGTTAAGGATCCCCCTAGGGGATTCTGGAACCTTCTCTTGTTTCCATGTTTTGTCTAGTATTACTTTCCTAATCTTCGTTTAATAAATAATTAGTCATTAATCATTAAATACTAATTACTATTATTTATTTTGTGTTTAATAATTAATTATAACATTTATAAATAATTATTACTTTTACTCTTCATACGTATTGTGTGCAATCCCGTGATCTCGAGTTCGATCCTAACATACGTCTATTAAAATAATGTCCATATTCTAACAGAATTGCCCTCACGTGATATGCACGTTGGGTATTTAACGGGTAAAACTAATGACGTTAGTGGGGAGGGGTGTATTTCACCGAACGTTTCACCACTCAGGGATGATTAGTGCCAACGGCATCGGCTAGAGATGATTAGTGCCAAAAACTACAAAGCACATGGATGATTTTTGCAGTTTACTCTATGTTTTGATAATCACAAAACGTAAACTCATTGAACTACAAATTATGACGTAAACAAGTATTTAGTCGTAAATATTTGCTTTAGCATCCATATCACTTAAGGTATGAATAAACAAAGTGTCTAATGCATTTTATGATCAAAGGAATTTTTATTTTTACAAACCTTACATTTTATTAAAATGGGACAAACATTTATAAACTTATACAAAACATTTTTGTATTTATAAGAAATGTTTTATTCAAAATAAACATTTTGAATTCAAATTTCTACCCAAAAAACGGCCACATTCTTCAGTAAAAACCTCCCCCACAAAAAGACAAAAAATCTGAAGAAAAAAATTTTTTCTTAGGCGGCCCCCTTAATTATACTAGACGGTCCCCTTAATAATTAAGGGGACCGGCACACAATTAAGGGGACCGGCCACGCTCCCTGTCAGATTTTGTCAGAAATTTTTCCCTATAAATACCACCTCAAACCTGGAATTTTTCTCACCTCTTTGCACAAATATTTTCAGATCCAATTCTCTCTAAACATCCTTCTAAAACCCTTTGATCATAAGATTATTAATCTTTGTTTCAAGTGTTCCAATCTCTCATATCTCAAAGTGCAAGAGAAGAATCCTCCCCATCATAAAGCCAAAGATGTAGTTAGTGCTTATGTAAAGTTGTGAGCTTTGTATATGTAATAAGTAGATCAAGATGATCTTACTTTGTAGTGAGTTTATGAGTGAGTAAGAAGTAGTGTGAAGAAGTAGTAGTGTGGAGAAGTTATGTAGGTGTGAAGTAATAGATGTGTGAGTATGTAGTGGAGTATAGAAGAAGTTGTGAAGTAGTGAAGAAGTCGTGAAGTTGTGAAGCCATGAAGAAGTCGTGAAGCCGTGAAGAAATAGGTGTGTTGTGAAGGTGTGATAAGTTGTGTAGTAGTAGTGTTGTGAAGAAGGTGTGTTGTGGTGTGGGATTGGTTCTAGCTACTATTAGAACTCGACATTAAGCTTAGTGTCGTTAAATGGTGTAAGCAAAAGTTTTGTAAGGTTTTCTCCGCCAAAAGGGAGCTTGTTGTGTAGTGAAGAAAACTCTCGAGTGTGGTACTCGGGGAGTGGAGTAGGGCAAGGAAGGTGTCCTTGTAGCCGAACCACTATAAATCATTGTGTCCGGTTTGCATCTTCTTTATCTTATCTCTTTACATTTACTCTTGCATTTATCGCTTTATATCTATGCTTGCATATATGTGTTAGGTGTTGCTTATATTTTCATGATGATTGATTGTGTTATAGTTGCAAGTTAATATTGTGAAGATGTGCATAATTATATAATATGATCGACTACATTATTATGCACACTCCTCATATTGAGTTTAACTTAATAGATGATTTGATACAAAACGTTTTTAAGATTTCAAAAGGAAAACATATTAACTTAAAGATCAACCAATGCTTTATTCATAAAACTAAGTTTTGAAAACAAACTCAAAAGTACACATATATAATTAATCATATTGATTATATATTGTTTTCCTAATAAACTCTAATTGAAGATTTTTCATAAAACGAAAAAGAGGGGAAAACCATTCAACCCCCCCTTCTAGTTTTCCACAATTGGTACCAGAGCCACGTCGCTCAAATTTTCAAAACAAATGGTTTTAAAAATTGAGTACGATCCATGTATCAAATTACTCATTAAGGAGGATTAAATATGAAAAGTGTTTTTGTTGATTAACTTGTATTAGTTTTGATACTATATACACTAATTATACTAGCTCGAAATAAGATTATGTTTAAAACAAATGTTATATGTTCGGTATCAAAATCAGAAAGTTACACACCTTTCCGAAAGGTCAGAAAACAATTTTTTCCAAAAAAAATGAAATTTTGAGTACCAGATGGGCGGCCCCCTTAAATACTGGGCAGTCCCCTTAATTATTTAAGGGGTCCGCCTGTCTGTTCGACAGTTTTTCGAAAATTTTGAAAAATCATATAAAATTAACCGTAACTCCGTAGAAGTCGTGCCACCCGGCGTTTTAAAGGTAATTGAGTCTACTTTCATTTAAAAATACTTACAAGCAACCATTAAAAACTTAAATAACTAAGAAAGTCAAAATACTATACGGTGGTCAAAAATTTGTGTTTCGTTTTAACGTAAAACTTTTGTTTTACCTTTTCCTTCGAGTCGGGCATTCCTAGTTGATATACTTTTGAAAAATTAAGTATTTATGTTTTCAAAATATTGATCTTAATTAAATTATAGAATGGGGAGGAAACTATTTTATTTTCAAATAAATTCGAGCTAAGTAAACATTGGTGTATATAATACACAAAACGACGACAAGTGTTTTATGTGTTATGTGAACTTCTTTGTGATTTTATTTTCTTAATTGAATATATTAAATGATTGTTGCTATTAGAAGTTTAGATATGTGTATATCTATGCATATGTGCCCTATTAGTTTATAGCTAGTTTTCCGATTTATACTTAACTAGATCTTATGCTAGATTTCTTGTGTTAGGATTGTTATAATATGCTTGCATTGCATATAGGTATAGATGGCTTAATGTTACTCAAACATCTTATAAATGAGTTCGATCTAGTCACCTAAACATTTCAAACAATTTAATCCATTATTCACAACACACTTAAATATTTTCTACAAATTAGCTTGTTTTACCTTAAGATGTTTAATAAGAGAAATTGAATCATTATAAAACATTAATAGTTATATAAAAGAAAAAGTATTTTCAAAATATAAGTGTGTTCATAATAAATAAAAATGAAGAGTCTTTCACAAAAACAAAACATATAACAATCATGAAATAATAAGTCAACTTTCAATCATTCACTAATAAATAATCTTAGGATTAATGGAACACACTATCAAAATGTTTATTTATTTCAAATGAGTGTCCGTGAGGGTCAAGAAAGATCTTGATATTATATCAATTCGTTATTCAAATTATGGTTGATATATTTATCAAATCTAATTGACACATTTTTGAGTGTGGACAAGAAATTGGATTGCTATTTGTTTAGCTTCAAGATTATATCAAATTAAAACAAAAGATATAGTCTTGAATCTACATACTCAATCACACTAGATTGATATGAAAATAGTTACATCCTTTGTAGATGAAAAGAGTATGCATTGGATCATAACTCACACTTGTGTTGATAATGTCATATTGAATCTACTTGTCCAATAATTGTGTTCCAAACATTAGAATAACATTTTAAACACATTCATAAAATATACAATAAAGTAGGATTGACGACTTGGATGTTTCGTCTGAAATATTCAAGCAATTTACATTGCAATGCAATGGATAAATGTGTCATATCCGAAAAGCCAAACATGAGCAAACTAACAACATATGTAAACTTTGCTCACACTACTTAAAATTATCACTTCAAGATAAAATACATATTTAAGAATAATACACACTATATATTCTATGTATTTCATTTTCTTTGTAGCATGAATGGTTGTGTTACAAGATAATGCACTACATTTTTTTTTAAATAATACAAGTTATTAGAATTGAAAAATAACTTGTCACAATCCATAAACAAGTAAAAAAAAATTTTTTTTTTCAAATGCTTGTTAAAGTATGATATACAACATTGGCAAAAATCATAGAAAATAATACTTGTTTAAAAATATATTAATGTCTAGTTTTGATATCAGTTGAGAATCACAAACTCATTTAAGATAAATAATCTTAATGAGATTCATTTCACAAGAGATGCTAAGGTGCACTCTTAAATCTAGCACAGTTATTAAATCAAGTAATATGTCATCAAAACCAAACAACCGGTAAATCATGAAGAAAGGATTAAAAAAAAAAAAAAAAAATTTGTTTACTCTTATCTAAACATTCAACACGTCTCTATTAGGATCGTGAATAAAATATATCATCTAGATTTACCTTCATAAAAACATGATGTTTGAGTCACATTAAGCCAAGTATTAGTGAATCAAGCAAACTTCATATTTGGTAATCTTCGATAGGTAAATTTAGGAACTCGATTTCTTCTAAAAAGAGAATGACTACTTGAGAATCTATTGACTAGAAATTCAATTTAACCTAACGGTTGAATTGCTTCTATGTGAGAAGTTGGGTGTGTGTAACCCGTAAAAATGGTCGTGTTTAGCCTGAATTGAGCACCACTAGTAATAGTCTCATACTCATTCTCCAACTTGATTAAATTGCTCTTCCTATATATACCTAACGCTAGTTTACTTTTATGAACTTTGCTTCTCATTAGATTCTTTCATTCCTAGATTTATGGCATTAAGTTAGATAAGCGTGCGAAAACAAAGGAACTATAGATGTTAGGTTATACCCCATTCAACACTCTCGCATCTAACATATAAATTATCGTCTTCATTTCCTTTAGGATCATAGGATATGTAGAAACGATAGCATGAGATAATAATAGGCTTAACCAACCCTCTTGAGCATTAGATCTTTAATAAACATTTTTTTTTAAATATTTGATTCATGATATTTGTTGTCAAAAATCTAATATCTCTAAAAATATGCAAAAACCTCACATTTTGGAAAATAGTTTTTCAAATAACTATCCCACTTTTAAATAACATGTTTTCACTATCAATATCTACAATTTTGTTTTGATCAAAACTAAAGATTGGGAAAATATTCTTTACCATTTATTCACACATATTGAAGTAAAAACCCAATCTATTTTATTCAAATAACTCTCACATCTAAGTGAAAACTTACTTTCAAACATTGTTGAATAATGCTAAAAACATCTCTTTTAAAATCATGCATGGTGATCTCATATTTGTCATCTATATTTACATAAATGACACTTATAAGTGAACTAAATCAAATCAAGAGGACCATGGTTTGTTCATTAAGACTTTGTTTGTAACAAGTCTAGAAATCCATACTATCATAACTACCCACTTATTGCACATTGATACACATTAGGATTAATCCTCCTAGTTATGTAGATATGAAATACTTGATGTTGCTTAGTGTTTCCTAGCACTTATATTTTACTTGCTTGATGAGTATGTTTGCATGCTAGATGAAATTTCTTGTTCACTTAATCCCTTTGATTAACATGCTTTGGCTACATAATTACCTACAAAATTAGTATATGCTTAATTGCCTCAAAGAGTTGGACTTGTTTGAAACCAAAAACACAACCTTTTTGCAATTCACTACCAAAAATCCTTTTCTGGCAATCTGGGAATCACCAGATGGGCGGCCCCCTTAAATCATAAGGCGGCCCCCTTAATTATTAAGGGGACCGGCCATCTGATGGTCGAAGGTGTTGTTTCCTTTTTCTACTTTTTAGCCCATTTCATCCTACACTTCCCAAAATTCATAAACCTATTTTATCCTAAACCCTCTATCAAAATCTATACATCCTTAATCCCACCAATCCTACATTATAAACACTCTCATTCCTCTCAATCTATTCTCATCTCTTCATGACCTCTCCCATTAAACCAAAACCACCAAACCGTTTGGAGAAGTAAGCCTAACTTCCACTAAAAGCCCGTCAAACCAAATGATGTTGTCAAACATCCAACACCAAATTCCTCCTATGTCTTCAACATTACATATCAAAAACCTTTACTCACCCATATCCTTCTACATTACACTCAAACCTCATAATCTTTTCACAACTCAAGTGATGTTGTTCATAATCAACCAACACCTAAACCTCACTCTCACACAAATGATCCATTTAACAACATATCATCCATTCGTGCTTCCACTAATGCTCGTTCTTATGATGAGCATGCACAATCCCAAAACAATAATCCCAACCTCATTACCAACACTTTACGTGATGCTCATTCAACAAAAACACCATCCACTCATGAAGCATCTCTTCCACCCATATCATGTTTTCATGATTACCCAAGCTCAAACATGTCTACACCACCAAGAGTATCACCACCACATCCTACAACTTCACATGCCATTCCTATGTTGCATGTTCAAACCCTCACCCAAGACTATTATCATGCTCCACCACCATCACCTTCCTCCGAACACTTGAAGTTCGTTGAGGTGCTAAAAGAAGCCCATGAGCTTAGTGCTCTTTTAGCCTTACATATTGCTCAACGCAATTTGGATCCACCTTCATCTAGATCACCCTCATCACCACACAACTTAAATCAACTTGAGAAGCATGTCAACAATTGACCTTGTTGCATCTTTCTCCTAAAAACCATTGCATTCAATGAACACTTCACTTGGATTGAATATCTTCTCACTAGATCATATCCAATACCCTCACTTGAACAACATCCAAAACCTTAATCAACCTCTTCCGCTACAAACTCTCCACCACCAAACTCTCCAACATTCAAGACCCAAACATATACCTCCATTAATCCAACAACATTACCCTACTCAACCATCTTCATTCCAAACACTCAATCATCAACCATCTAAGCATACTACATGCTTATGACTTTCACTTTCAAATATGAATCAACCAACCTTTTGTTACAAGCAAGTCCAATGGCTCTCTTTGGCAAATTAGGATCTTTTAACATAATCACTTTGAATTAATTGTTATGTATCCTTAATATTTGTTTGCTATGCTTGTTATTTGCTATGCTTGTTATGTATCCTTAATATTTGTTTGCTATGCTTGTTATTCTTCTATATATGCTTGTGCTTCTAATATTTTTCTTGCGAGCATTCCATTTCTCGATCCCTTGGTACCATCGAACGAGGGGGAGCACAGATCAAGGGGGAGCTTTCATCCCCGTCTAACTTCATTTATGAAGCTAGACGGCATAACCTTTTTGATTCTACAAAAAGGGGGAGAAGTGAATATAAACTCACTAAGTACTTGTCTAAAAATTAATTTTTAGACTTAATGAGTTTAGGTTTTGTAATCATCAAAAAGGGGGAGATTGTTGATATAAATAATGTCTAAATACATTATTAACATATATTGATATCTCTATGTTTTGATAATCACAAAACGTAAACTCATTGAACTACAAATTATGACGTAAACAAGTATTTAGTCGTAAATATTTGCTTTAGCATCCATATCACTTAAGGTATGAATAAACAAAGTGTCTAATGCATTTTATGATCAAAGGAATTTTTATTTTTACAAACCTTACATTTTATTAAAATGGGACAAACATTTCTAAACTTATACGAAACATTTTTGTATTTATAAGAAATGTTTTATTCAAAATAAACATTTTGAATTCAAATTTCTACCCAAAAAACGGCCACATTCTTCAGGAAAAACCTCCCCCACAAAAAGACAAAAAATCTGAAGAAAAATTTTTTTTCTTAGGCGGCCCCCTTAATTATACTAGGCGGTCCCCTTAATAATTAAGGGGACCGGCACACAATTAAGGGGACCGGCCACGCTCCCTGTCAGATTTTGTCAGAAATTTTTCCCTATAAATACCACTTCAAACCTGGAATTTTTCTCACCTCTTTGCACAAATATTTTCAGATCCAATTCTCTCTAAACATCCTTCTAAAACCCTTTGATCATAAGATTATTAATCTTTGTTTCAAGTGTTCCAATCTCTCATATCTCAAAGTGCAAGAGAAGAATCCTCCCCATCATAAAGCCAAAGATGTAGTTAGTGCTTATGTAAAGTTGTGAGCTTTGTATATGTAATAAGTAGATCAAGATGATCTTACTTAGTAGTGAGTTTATGAGTGAGTAAGAAGTAGTGTGAAGAAGTAGTAGTGTGGAGAAGTTATGTAGGTGTGAAGTAATAGATGTGTGAGTATGTAGTGGAGTATAGAAGAAGTTGTGAAGTAGTGAAGAAGTCGTGAAGTTGTGAAGCCATGAAGAAGTCGTGAAGCCGTGAAGAAATAGGTGTGTTGTGAAGGTGTGATAAGTTGTGTAGTAGTAGTGTTGTGAAGAAGGTGTGTTGTGGTGTGAGATTGGTTCTAGCTACTATTAGAACTCGACATTTAGCTTAGTGTCGTTAAATGGTGTAAGCAAAAGTTGTGTAAGGTTTTCTCCGCCAAAAGGGAGCTTGTTGTGTAGTGAAGAAAACTCTCGAGTGTGGTACTCGGGGAGTGGAGTAGGGCAAGGAAGGTGTCCTTGTAGCCGAACCACTATAAATCATCGTGTCCGGTTTGCATCTTCTTTATCTTATCTCTTTACATTTACTCTTGCATTTATCGCTTTATATCTATGCTTGCATATATGTGTTAGGTGTTGCTTATATTGTCATGATGATTGATTGTGTTATAGTTGCAAGTTAATATTGTGAAGATGTGCATAATTATATAATATGATCGACTACATTATTATTCACACTCCTCATATTGAGTTTAACTTAATAGATGATTTGATACAAAACGTTTTTAAGATTTCAAAAGGAAAACATATTAACTTAAAGATCAACCAATGCTTTATTCATAAAACTAAGTTTTGAAAACAAACTCAAAAGTACACATATATAATTAATCATATTGATTATATATTGTTTTCATAATAAACTCTAATTGAAGATTTTTCATAAAACGAAAAAGAGGGGAAAACCATTCAACCCCCCCTTCTAGTTTTCCACAGTTAAATTAAAGACGAATAGTAAGCCAAACATATTTGTCAGCTTAAAAACCAATGTTTTGTAAACTAGGTTTTTATTGACGCGGTTGAGTCACTGGTTTACTGGTTCGACCGTCGGGTCAACCCGGTGTTCTATTAAAAAAAATTTCAACCGGGTCAAACGGTTTGACCACCAGGTCAACCTGGTTCAACCATCGAGTAAACCCGGTTTCAAAAAATAATGAAAAATAACCAAACCCGGCCGGGTCTTGAGAACCGAGTTGAACCGGGTCATTAAAACCCGGCGGGTCTAATCGGTTAACCCATTTTTAAAAGCGCGGTTTTTTGGCCGGAGCCGGTTCAACCGGTTAACCCGGCCGCGTCGACCGGGTTTCAAAACATTGTTAAAAAACCATTAGGTTTAATTTAATACTATGTATATAAAAGGGCATTTGTATCACAAATAGATGGTTAAAAATCATGCACAACTTTTTTTACGTTTACAAACCAGCTAGGGCAAATGTTCGAGCATTGGTGCGCATGCATGAGTAAATTATATGTACTAATACCATGCATATTTAAATTTATCATGTGAATACATATATACACGCATGCATACATTTTTGACAAGTGTAAATATTTAACAAGTAAGAAAATCCATTACTTCTGCGAGTAATCTGTCACAACTCACCATTTCAGGTCATTTCCCGAACTTTGGAAAAACACTATTCATCAAACATTATTCATCAAAACACTATTCATCAGTTTACTATTCATCATTTTTGTTGTCAGTTTGACATTCCGATAAGCATTCAGAAATTTTACTATTCACTAAACACTATTCATTGCCGGAAAAGTTTTCACTATTCACTTGCATTACACATTTCATCGTAAATTTAGTTTACGGGTATTCAAATTCGCGTAACCGGATTGGTTTAGGTGCGAATTCATTTCATTAGTGCTAAGGACACTGCATACGGACTGGAGACAGTCTGCATATCATCAGTAGGTCATTTACATGTTATACCACTCTTAGGATTTTCAAATTTATATATTTGATACATTTAACGTTTTCCTTATAAGTATTTATAATAAACGTTAACACCCGGTTTATACACGACGAATATATCTAAATATTCCCACAATGGTCCCGACATATTTTTATATCCATTATATCATCATAAAAGTTATTACATTCATTTACCCAGTATTTTGGAAATTTATTTGATTTATAACGTAAGCTTATGAATATTACGACGGTTTTCGTGAAAACTAAACAATAATCACCCGAACACTCAGTACTTGTACCCAACATATTTCTAACATTTTTATGACTTTATTAAGTCCCGGTTAACTTTGTTAACATTTATTTCTATCAAACCCGGTACCCGATTATAACTAATACTTACACCAAACTACAACTAATAATACACTATATCTTCTAAGTGATCAAAACCGACTTTGCATCTCTTTTTCACACTAAAAACCGGCCACATGCCCTCCCCTAGACACCATGTGATTCTTTTTAACATTAGGACTTAATGTACCATTATAATACCATTTAAACTTACATAAATATCTAAGAACCAAAATCTCATTTTACTTGGAAAATTTTAGAATCAAAAGCTCTCATTTTCTCTTGTTCTTCCCCAAAACCCACGACTTCATCCATTCTCCATGATCAATCCATGATTTTCCAAAATACAAAGCATCAAAGTTGTTCATTTCATCATCCTAATCAAGAATCATAACACAAAAACACAAGTAATCCAAGGTTTCTCATCATCTCACCACCTATTATTTCAAAGTGAGTTATCAAATTTATTTTCAAGTTTTCATCTAATTAACATATGTATCTCATGGTATTCATTCTTAATTTCATGCACAAACTAGTTATACCACTTTATTTTTGTATACTTTTTGAACATACAAACCCTAGATTGTGATTTAGGTGTTCCCTTGTTAAATTAACTTGATTACTAGTCATTAGGAACCCATGGCACCCTAAGAAGGTGTATGGTAGGATTAGTATAGCTTTGTGGTGGTTACAAGAGATTTGGTGATGTTAGAAACTAGTTTTGAACCTTGGAAATGGATTTCTAACAAGTATATATACCTACTGTCCCATTTTGTTAAATTCTGGAAAATCAGTAAATACAAAGTAAACTTTGTCAAAATTTTTAGAAAATACTTTCAAAAACGAATCCGTAGGCGAAAGAACGGATTAAAAAGAGTTTATAATGAAGAAGTTATGATTTTTGCAAGTTTATTGACGAAAACTATATTTTCTGAAAATTGTTGCTGTTGGACGTTTTTCGTTGGGCAAAACGAGACTTTAGACGTAACCCGGAGGAGCCGAGCTTTCCAAAATATATTACTACATACTAAGACGTAACCGTGGATATAAAGAACAAGTAAAATGGACTTATAACGACAAAGATATTTACGTTTGAATATCGGCAAAACCCATTTCATTTAGACAGCTTTTAGTAATATTAACACTAAAACTACGTAGTAACTTTAGAAGCTAGAAATAATACCAAGTACCCAATTTTATAACTAATGAAGTATTAGTTATTACAAGTATATTTTTATCACTACAAGGCATTATTTCAAGGATTTCAAACCGAGGATTTCAACACGAACATTGATACATACGATATATATATAAGTATATATATTGCAACTAGTTTTATTTTTCTAATAGCCATATTTTTTCTAAGTCTTGGAATATATATTTTTTATAACAACAAGTATTTTTCAAAGAGTAGAGTGGTATAGGGAACATGTGCATGGACATTCATAACATCATTTCATGATCTAAAGTAGATCGTACATCATTCATATTAGGTTGCGGCTAGTGTGCGCGCCTTGTTTTTCAGCTCATTACATGTTCATGGTACCATCATATCAGGTGAGTCATAGCCCCTACTATTTTAATTGTTTGATAAACTCTTTGGGGGAGATACATGCTTAAATACTTGATTTATACTTTCACAAGTTCTCTTAACGATATACATATTTCTGTGAGTTTCATAGCCCCGTTTTAATTCAATATTTTGATTTCAAATCCCACGGGGGAGAATACATTGCATTACTTATTTTTGTGTACATGCCTAAGTATAAAATTCCTTACATTGCTTAAGTTGCCTTGTTATCACGTCAGGACAAGTCCCCTTTATTATTTCATGGACCGTTAATTAAGTTCCAAGCGAGAGTGAGTGAATAGATCTATTGAGGGTGACTCCTCCATCTGTGTTTGGGTTGCTCCAACAGAATTCAGATGCATTTCATGTCTTTATTATTAGAGTTCCTGATAAACACTCATTGGGGCCAAGTAACGTCTAGCTTCGAGGTCATGAGCTTAAGAGACAATGTAGTACTTTTGACATTTATGTCGGTTCACTTTATACTTGTGGCTATTGTACATACGGAAATTACTTATGGAATTACGATACTTTTCTACCACTATTACTACGGAATTACGATGCCTTTGCAACAACCTTATGACTGATTTATTACAAACATATTACATTTGGCAGTGGGTTGTAAACACACAGGTTACAAGTCTCTTATGGCGGGACTTGGAACTGAGTGGATTTACGATGCCTTTGCTGGGAAATCTTTATTTCAATGCATTACATTCTTTTTCACAAGACTCTATGAACTCACCAACCATTGTGTTGACACTTTAGCATGTATTTTCAGGTATTTAGCAATGGCACGCTACAGGAGGTTTTGGCAGGGCATGGCATGGTCATAGAAGACTCTGATTATTCATTTGGGGACCGTTTTAAATTATTTTAAGGGCCTACTTCCGCATTATTTTTAACAATGTAGATTCAACATTTTGGTTAAATAATTTTATTCTAAATGATTGAAGTGAAAACCTTTTTGTACTTGTGTTGTGATATCAATTGAGTTACACCCCAGCTACATGTATGCTTCCGCTGGACCCGATTTTGGGGGTGTGACAGATTGGTACCCGAGCTTTGGCTATAGCGAACTAAGTGTTTTTAAAACCTAGACTATAGCTACTTTCAAGAAAACTTAACCCTATGACCGTCACGTGCCTGCCTACCAAGCTGAAGCCTCATTTGTGGTTAGTTGCTGACATAGGTGATGGGATTTATGTCTCATTATCTGATATATTATATTCATTTATTATAGTTGTTTACTATAATTGTCTTTCATATAAGCATGTTCACGTATCATATATGTCACCGCATTATGTTTTTCCTTGCATAGTTTCATCATTTGACCTCGAGTTTGGTCACCTGCCTTAGTCTTTCTGAACATCTTGGTATTTATGAAGGACATAGTATTAGTATAACTGAACTGGGTTTTTCAAAATTCATGGAACCTTGGTGGAATATAGACTAGTCATCTATATTCGACCCGGGATAGTGGGACATAGGCTGACTACCTATGTCTGACTCAGAAATGAATTTTGCAACACTGAGAATGGTTATAATAAAATTCTGTCTGGATTGAATCCTTTACTCATTTTCCAAATGTTTCATGCATGTGTGTGTATACCCTCGTTGTCAGAACATTCATACTTTTCATCACTTCGTGAACTGCCGCTTGGAAGCATGTCAATTGATCATTTCATCTCATGAACATTCACGTCTATGCACGATACATTTACATCACAGTATTTTCTTTTATCACAATATCATTTTGTCGCAGTTGTTACAGTCTCTTCCCTTCTCACCATCACTATCATTTCCTTTCCCCACCCCATATATATATATATATATATATATATATATATATATATATATATATATATATATATATATATATATATATATATATATATATATATATATATATATATATATATATATAATTAGCCGACACTTTATGGATTCCTATGCCACTCATCGCACACTACTCCCTGTATTGATAAGTGGATATTATCAATGACCTCCCTAGGAAAGACTTTCCATACCATCTATATGGAGAATCTCTCAGTACATTAAGACCATTCCAAAACTCAACAGAATTCCCAAGATATCACCAAACTATTCGAACCACTATCACTGGCCTGATCACCAAAAATTCCACCATCTAGAAAGTATTGGCTTGACTAAATTACAGGATTATTTTCGATACGAGTGCTCACTAAGCAACACCATAGAGATAAATCCAACCTCTTAACCGAGACTATAGATTGAACATGTCCTCACCAATAGACTTTATCCAAACATGTTAGACACCTATGCCTTTGTGCAGACATACATACCTGACTATTTTATCCTCTTAATACTTTCACTTTTAAATGGATTTTTCTCCAAACTACAGTTATACAAAACATATATCTTGTAAGAAATACTTTTCTGAGACACTTATTTTGATAAGCAAATTCCTTTTGGTTAATCCTTTACAAAATTATTGAATTGTTAGGAAATTTTAAACATCGATCTTTGGTAAACCATATTATCCACCTTATATTGAAAACTGTCCTATCTTGCATAACTATTAAATTTTGAAACATCAAGAAAAATGTTACTTGGAAAGCCGTTTGCTTAAACTTGTAGATTCATTTATTCGGGGAAGGTTTATGAACAAAACACAATCTCAAAACAAACTTTGAAAAATCAATCACTATATTACATTACTTATACATTTAGGATTTGGTGATTTAATGACATAGAGCTTGGGGAAAATCGTAGTAATGGAAACTAAACACCGTAGTTGGAGAAAGACTCGATTCATGACATCCTGCGGAGGATCACCACCTTATCCTAATCTATTATTTTCAACAACACCCTTTGACGGACTTAACCTTGTAAGTTTTCTACAAGATTCATGATATCCATTTCAATTATTTCTAATAGAGGAATTTAATTCACCTCAAACACCTAGCGATTACATTAAGATTTCTTTGGAATCACACCACCTATCATCTGCAGACCAATGGTCAGAATTAGAGAACGATTCAAACATAGGGAGATATGCTCAGAGTATGAGTGATTGACACTAGAAATGGTTGAATTAGCCATTTGCCATCAATCATATTCTTTTACAACCATGGTTATCGAGCGAGCGTAGAGACTACACTATATGAGGCACTCTATGGTCGAAGTGCCAACATCCAACGACGGATCGAAATTTAGAAAAGCCCAGCTCATTAGTCCAGTAAGCATTCATGAAATAACCAGGAACTTCCTACAAATCAAGAATCAGTTACAAGTTCGATAAAGTTGTAAACCATTAAAACTTCAAGTTTGTAAGCAGAGTTATACAGAAAGTTCTGCCTAGGAAAGGCATGATACCATTCAGAAAACTTGGAAAGTTAAACCCGATATACACTGGACCATGTAATATTTCAAACAGAATAGGCCTAGTGGCCGTCAAACTTGAGCCTTGTTAGAGAACAACAGGACTACACAACCATGTACTATCATCTTTTCAGATTAGTCACTCATAATCCCATTTGGAAAGGAATCCAACCCAAAGTCAAACTTAAACCTTGCAGGAGAACAAGTAGAAATCATGGACAGTTAGGTCGAACAGTTGAAGCAGAGTCGAATTCCTATCGTGAGAGTCCGCTGGAATTCTCAAATATCATCACTTTTCACCAATATGTTTTCAGAACCAACATAAACTGAACTTCGGGATGAAGTTCCTTTTAGAGGGGAAGACTGTCACAACTCACCATTTCAGGTCATTTCCCGAACTTTGGAAAAACACTATTCATCAAAACACTATTCATCAGTTTACTATTCATCATTTTTGGTGTCAGTTTGACATTCCGAGAAGCATTCAGGAATTTTACTATTCACTAAATACTATTCATTGCCGGAAAAGTTTTCACTATTCACTTGTATTACACATTTCATCGTAAATTTAGTTTACGGGTATTCAAATTCGCGTAACCGGATTGGTTTAGGTTCGAATTCATTTCATTAGTGCTAAGGACACTGCATACGGACTAGAGACAGTCTGCATATCATCAGTAGGTCATTTACATGTTATACCACTCTTAGGATTTTCAAATTTATATATTTGATACATTTAACGTTTTCCTTATAAGTATTTATAATAAACGTTAACACCCGGTTTATACACGACGAATATATCTAAATATTCCCACAATGGTCCCGACATATTTTTATATCCATTATATCATCATAAAAGTTATTACATTCATTTACCCAGTATTTTGGAAATTTATTTGATTTATAACGTAAGCTTATGAATATTACGACGGTTTTCGTGAAAACTAAACAATAATCACCTGAACACTCAGTACTTGTACCCAACATATTTCTAACATTTTTATGACTTTATTAAGTCCCGGTTAACTTTGTTAACATTTATTTCTATCAAACCCGGTACCCGATTATAACTAATACTTACACCAAACTACAACTAACAATACACTATATCTTCTAAGTGATCAAAACCGACTTTGCATCTCTTTTTCACACTAAAAACTGGCCACATGCCCTCCCCTAGACACCATGTGATTCTTTTTAACATTAGGACTTAATGTACCATTATAATACCATTTAAACTTACATAAATATCTAAGAACCAAAATCTCATTTTACTTGCAAAATTTTAGAATCAAAAGCTCTCATTTTCTCTTGTTCTTCCCCAAAACCCACGACTTCATCCATTCTCCATGATCAATCCATGATTTTCCAAAATACAAAGCATCAAAGTTGTTCATTTCATCATCCTAATCAAGAATCATAACACAAAAACACAAGTAATCCAAGGTTTCTCATCATCTCACCACCTATTATTTCAAAGTGAGTAATCAAATTTATTTTCATGTTTTCATCTAATTAAAATATGTATCTCATGGTATTCATGCTTAATTTCATGCACAAACTAGTTATACCACTTTATTTTTGTATACTTTTTGAACATACAAACCCTAGATTGTGATTTAGGTGTTCCCTTGTTAAATTAACTTGATTACTAGTCATTAGGAACCCATGGCACCCTAAGAAGGTGTATGGTAGGATTAGTATAGCTTTGTGGTGGTTACAAGAGATTTGGTGATGTTAGAAACTAGTTTTGAACCTTGGAAATGGATTTCTAACAAGTATATATACCTACTGTCCCATTTTGTTAAATTCTGGAAAATCAGTAAATGCAAAGTAAACTTTGGCAAAATTTTTAGAAAATACTTTCAAAAACGAATCCGTAGGCGAAAGAACAGATTAAAAAGAGTTTATAACGAAGAAGTTATGATTTTTGCAAGTTTATTGACGAAAACTATATTTTCTGAAAATTGTTGCTGTTGGACGTTTTTCGTCGGGCAAAACGAGACTTTAGACGTAACCCGGAGGAGCCGAGCTTTCCAAAATATATTACTACATACTAAGACGTAACCGTGGATATAAAGAACAAGTAAAATGGACTTATAACGACAAAGATATTTACGTTTGAATATCGGCAAAACCCATTTCATTTAGACAGCTTTTAGTAATATTAACACTAAAACTACGTAGTAACTTTAGAAGCTAGAAATAATACCAAGTACCCAATTTTATAACTAATGAAGAATTAGTTATTACAAGTATATTTTTATCACTACAAGGCGTTATTTCAAGGATTTCAAACCGAGGATTTCAACACAAACATTGATACATACGATATATATATAAGTATATATATTGCAACTAGTTTTATTTTTCTAATAGCCATATTTTTTCTAAGTCTTGGAATATATATTTTTGATAACAACAAGTATTTTTCAAAGAGTAGAGTGGTATAGGGAACATGTGCATGGACATTCATAACATCATTTCATGATCTAAAGTAGATCGTACATCATTCATATTAGGTTGCGG
This sequence comes from Artemisia argyi, assembly GCA_030686995.1. Taxonomy (NCBI): domain Eukaryota; kingdom Viridiplantae; phylum Streptophyta; class Magnoliopsida; order Asterales; family Asteraceae; genus Artemisia; species Artemisia argyi. The sequence continues at coordinate 224,869,354 of CM060680.1, read as the reverse complement.
CTAGTGTGCGCGCCTTGTTTTTCAGCTCATTACATGTTCATGGTACCATCATATCAGGTGAGTCATAACCCCTACTATTTTAATTGTTTGATAAACTCTTTGGGGGAGATACATGCTTAAATACTTGATTTATACTTTCACAAGTTCTCTTAACGATATACATATTTCTGTGAGTTTCATAGCCCCGTTTTAATTCAATATTTTGATTTCAAATCCCACGGGGGAGAATACATTGCATTACTTATTTTTGTGTACATGCCTAAGTATAAAATTCCTTACATTGCTTAAGTTGCCTTGTTATCACGTCAGGACAAGTCCCCTTTATTATTTCATGGACCGTTAATTAAGTTCCAAGCGAGAGTGAGTGAATAGATCTATTGAGGGTGACTCCTCCATCTGTGTTTGGGTTGCTCCAACAGAATTACAGATGCATTTCATGTCTTTATTATTAGAGTGCCTGATAAACACTCATTGGGGCCAAGTAACGTCTAGCTTCGGGGTCATGAGCTTAAGAGACAATGTAGCACTTTTGACATTTATGTCGGTTCACTTTATACTTGTGGCTATTGTACATACGGAAATTACTTATGGAATTACGATACTTTTCTACCACTATTACTACGGAATTATGATGCCTTTGCAACAACCTTATGACTGATTTATTACAAACATATTACATTTGGCAGTGGGTTATAAACACACAGGTTACAAGTCTCTTATGGCGGGACTTGGAACTGAGTGGATTTACGATGCCTTTGCTGGGAAATCTTTATTTCAATGCATTACATTCTTTTTCACAAGACTCTATGAACTCACCAACCATTGTGTTGACACTTTAGCATGTATTTTCAGGTATTTAGCAATGGCACGCTACAGGAGGTTTTGGCAGGGCATGGCATGGTCATAGAAGACTCTGATTATTCATTTGGGGACCGTTTTAAATTATTTTAAGGGCCTACTTCCGCATTATTTTTAACAATGTAGATTCAACATTTTGGTTAAATAATTTTATTCTAAATGATTGAAGTGAAAAACTTTTTGTACTTGTGTTGTGATATCAATTGAGTTACACCCCAGCTACATGTATGCTTCCGCTGGACCCGATTTTGGGGGTGTGACATAATCATTCGATGAATACATGTGCATTATGCTAAATCTATCAACTTCGTATATCTGTATCAGGTTTGAGAATCGCAAGCAAAAGTAGAAGCTTGGTTAAGTGCGATCGTGCCGGAATCTTCACGTTTTTCTTGAAACTATTAATGTAGTAGCATTATTAAGGAAGTGGTTAAGTAGATTAACTGCTTAAGTGAACTAGTGAAGGATGGAATGCAATAAGGATGAAGCCACAAGGGCGAAAGAAATCGTTGAATGTAAACGTCGTTGCCAAGAATTTGTTTCCTGATCTTGAGGGTATTTCCCAACTATTAGCCGAAAACAAAGTAAACGATGAATCGGATTCACTACAACAAACAGGAGGACGGGCGACGACACTTTCGGCGGCGACGCCCTTGTCCCCGCCGAAAGTCGCTAAACGACAAAAACAGCGCTGAGCTGGCACACAATCTCGCTGACCGCCCATTGCATTTTCAACGCAAACTTTCAGCGGGGACATGTCCCCGCCGAAAGTGGTTTTGCAGATCACAACTTTGACCAAAATAGTCACAATTTCAAACCCACCTTTTAGCGGGGACTGTCCCCGCCGAAAATGTTGCATATATTTGACCAAAATAGTTGCACTTTTATTGTCCCGGGGATTATTCCCGCCATTACTTTTGGCGGGGAAATGCATAACTTTTGGCGGGGACATGTCCCCGCTAAAAGTTTAGGCGCCAAATTTCCCTCCAACCTGCAACTTTTTCCCAAAAACTTTTTAATATATATTATAACATACACCTAATACATATTAAATCATAAATTCGGCAAAAAAATACAAAACACACATAACAATGGATGGTTTGACGCCGGAACAGGAGTGGGCAAAGGCTTTATCACACGAGCTCTTGTATAATGAAATTATAAATCATTGGGGCGTTGAAATTTTTGATGAATATGGTTCGTACGCGAACTGTGCACCGTGGCAGAGAGACCGGATTCTGGTATGGTTGAGGAAAAAGTCATACTATAGAGAGTATTTGGAAGAGGTATATACTGCTGAAGCTCAACGTGCTGCTAAAGCTCAAGCTGCTGCTGTTGGAGGTAAGGATGAAGCTGAAAGCACGTTTGATGAAGCTGCAGCTGTTGATAATTCTAAAAATAGAATAACAAGTCTTGAAGCTACGTTTGCATATCTCAAGGAAATGAGAGCAAGGAAAGGAAGAGGTGGTGCAAGTTCAAGCAAAGCGGGAGTTAGCCGCAAAAAAAAGTAAACGGGTTGTTTCATTTGGTTGTCGTGTTGTTTAGTTTGAGTTGTTTTGTTTGGTTGTCGAGTTGTTTAGTTTGAGTTGTTTCGTTTGATCTGGTTCGTTTGCTTGTCGAGTTCTTTAGTTTGAGTCTGTATGAAAATGTATCCGGTTTACAACTCTTGTGTGGTTTGAATAAAATGTTTGCCTTCGTGTTTGAAGCTAAGCGTGTGGTGTTTCGGATTCCTTTATAAACTGCTTAGGTTCTTACTGTGGACGTTTTTTTAGATTAATAATTACAATCTTGAGTGTTTGGATAGAAGTTTACGATTTCTAGTGGTAAAACAACAACAACAACAACAATAACACAACACAACAAACAACATTTTATTAAACAACAACAACAATAACACAACAAACAACAAACAACAACAATAACACAAGAAACAACAAACAACAAGAATAACACAAGAAACAACAAACAACAACAACAACAACAACAACAACATCAACAACAACAACAACAACAACATTACATACGAAGATTTTCCATGTCACCTAACAGGTCACGGAGTATTGCATCCGATTGACATGCGTGGTCATTGTTGTCGGGATTCATTGCCATTGCAAGTCTTGCCTCGAGCAACCTAACTTTTGTCTCTAACACCTGTTTTTGTGCCTCCAGCATATTTATCCTAAGATCTTTTTCATGGCAGTTTGTGCACCCAAAACCGTGAGATGTTGAAGCAGAATATATTACTTGTAATTGTTCATCAAATTCAGTCTTCCACATAAAATATCCACATCCATGACCTTTCTCTCTTGGCTTCGAAAGAGGACATGCATAATACTCCAATCCAAATGTATCTTTTTGATGTGACGTTCTTTTTTTTTATATATTTCCTACTCCACAAGTACACATAAAAGGATTATATCACTGCATTCTGGTTGACAGTGTGTGTTTGTAGTTGTGTGTGGTAGAATCGTGATCGGGGTGGCCCGATCTACAAGTTGAGTTGATAAAAGGTGGTGGCCAGAAAAAGATTTCGGCGGCCGGAAACTGCTGGTGTCGACGGAAAATGGAAACTGCTAGAGAGAGAGAGAGAGATATAGTGAGATGAGTGTGTGTGTGAGATGACATGGGTTAGATGAGTGTGTGTGAGTTTATATTGTGAGTTGATAAAAGTTGTTAGGTGGGAAAATATCTCGTGTATAACCATAGCATCTCGACTCATTCATTTAATATCTCGTGTAATACCACATCATATTGACTCGTTCGTTTAACATCTCGTGTAATACCACATCATCTCGACTCGTTCGTTTAACATCTCATGTAATACCACATCATCTCGACTCGTTCGTTTAACATCTCGTGTAATACCACATCATCTCGACTCGTTTGTTTAACATCTCGTGTAATACCACATCATCTCGACTCGTTCGTTTAACATCTCGTGTAATACCACATCATCTCGACTCGTTCGTTTAACATCTCTTGTAATACCACATCATCTCGACTCGTTCGTTTAACATCTCGTGTAATACCACATCATCTCGACTCGTTCGTTTAACATTCGTGTAATACCACATCATCTCGACTCGTTCGTTTAACACTCGTGTAATACCACATCATCTCGACTCATTCGTTTAACATCTCGTGTAATACCACATCATCTCGACTCGTTCGTTTAACATCTCGTGTAATACCACATCATCTCGACTCGTTCGTTTAACATCTCGTGTAATACCACATCATCTCGACTCGTTCGTTTAACATCTCGTGTAATACCACATCATCTCGACTCGTTCGTTTAACATCTCGTGTAATACCACATCATCTCGACTCGTTCGTTTAACATCTCGTGTAATACCACATCATCTCGACTCGTTCGTTTAACACTCGTGTAATATCACATCATCTTGACTCGTTCGTTTAACATCTCGTGTAATACCACATCATCTCGACTCGTTCGTTTAACATCTCGTGTAATACCACATCATCTCGACTCGTTCGTTTAACATCTCGTGTAATACCACATCATCTCGACTCATTCGTTTAACATCTCGTGTAATACCACATCATATCGACTCATTTTGTTTAACATCTCGTGTAATACCACATCATCTCGACTCGTTCGTTTAACATCTCGTGTAATACCACATCATCTCGACTCGTTCGTTTAACATCTCTTGTAATACCACATCATCTCGAATCGTTCGTTTAACATCTCGTGTAATACCACATCATCTCGACTCGTTCTTTTAACATTCGTGTAATACCACATCATCTCGACTCGTTCGTTTAACACTCATGTAATACCACATCATCTCGACTCATTCGTTTAACATCTCGTGTAATACCACATCATCTCGACTCATTCGTTTAACATCTCGTGTAATACCACATCATCTCGACTCGTTCGTTTAACATCTCGTCTAATACCACATCATCTCGACTCGTTCGTTTAACATCTCGTGTAATACCACATCATCTCAACTCGTTCGTTTAACATCTCGTGTAATACCACATCATCTCGACTCGTTCGTTTAACACTCGTGTAATATCACATCATCTTGACTCGTTCGTTTAACATCTCGTGTAATACCACATCATCTCGACTCATTCGTTTAACATCTCGTGTAATACCACATCATCTTGACTCGTTCGTTTGACATCTCGTGTAATACCACATCATCTCGACTCGTTCGTTTAACATCTCGTGTAATACCACATCATCTCGACTCGTTTTGTTTAACATCTCGTGTAATACCACATCATCTCGACTCGTTCGTTTAACATCTCGTGAAATACCACATCATCTCGACTCGTTCGTTTAACACTCGTGTAATATCACATCATCTCGACTCGTTCGTTTAACATCTCGTGTAATACCACATCATTTCGACTCGTTCATTTAACATCTCGTGTAATACCACATCATCTCGACTCATTCGTTTAACATCTCGTGTAAAAATGAATTAAAACCAATTTTAAATGATTTAGTTATAATTATAAATGATTTAACTTAATTAAAAAGGATTTAAAAATAATTTTAAATGATTTAAATTAATTATAAATGATTTAACATAATAAAAATGAATTAAAAACAATTTTAAATGATTTAATTATAATTATAAATGATTTAAATGATTTAAATAAATCATAAATGATTTAAATTAATTATAAATAATTAAATTTAAATGGTTTAATTAACATTGATTTAAGTTAATAAAAATTTTGCACACTTTCGGCGGGGACATGTCCCCGCTAAAAGATGTTACCAATATTTTCGTTTTTCCCTCTAAGCATTTACTTTATCCCGCCAAATGTTTTGGCGAAGTGCGAAAACTTTTAGCGGGGACATGTCCCCGCTAAAAGTGTGTGCAAAAAGACAAGACCACCATCCCCACCACAAGAACCACCATCCCCACCACAACACCACCACACTCGCACCACTGTGCACGATTCCTCAAACCCTCTCCTCGTATAATTCTTTCCTCAAACCCTCACCTCATTTAATTCTTTTCTTTTTCTCATCTATTTCTTCCCTCAAACCCTCATTTACAAACCCTCATACCCTCATTTACAAAACCCAGGTGAGAACCGAACCCAAACCCAAGTAATTTTGTTAAGTTAATTTTTATGATTTTGTTAATTAATTTTTTAATTTGTTAAGTTTTATGATTTTTTTGGTTAATTTTATTGATTTTATGTTTTTAATTAATTATTTTAATTTTTTTGTTAATTTTTTTGGTAAAGTTGCTGCTGAGACCCGAGGCCGAGACATGTAGCCGAGACCCGTAGCCAAGTCCTGAAGCCGAGACCACAGGTTTATTATTTATATTATGTTATGTTTAATTTTTTTTGTGTTTATGTTTCTACCGGGGACATGTCGCCGCCAAAAGTTTGAGATTGCATTTTTACACTAAGGGGTGCATTTTTTTTGGGTGCAGAGCCGAGAGCATCTGAGAGCCGAGACCACAGCCGCGACAGCCGAGTCCAACCACGACCACAGTAAGTTATTATTGTCCACAACATGGGTGTTTGTTTAGGCTTATATAGTGGGCTTATGGTTTATTTGGAGAGTGGAATTTATAGACGATGTCCTGATGTCCACAACAGGCCGGGGTGTTTGTTTAGGCTTATATACAGGGGTGTTTGTTTAGGTTTATATAGCGGGCTTATGGTTTGGAACACGACACACCATGGGGTGTGCTCGTGATGTGTACCACGACACAAGTAGTGTCGTGGGGACTTGCTAAGGGTGTTTGTTTCGGCTATGTTTCATAAGCTCCCTTTTTGTGTTTTTTTTTGTGTTTTTTTAAACTATGTTTCATAAGCCTGAAACAGCCCCGGCTTATGGCTTTTGTGGTTTGTGGCTTATGTTTCATAAGCTCACAGTTTGTGGCTTAGTTTGTGGCTTATGGCTTTTATGGTTTTCACAGCAGACCCGAAACAGCCCACGTAGGGTGCGTATGTTTCATAAGCCAAAACTGTGAGCTTATGAATCATAAGCCACAAACTGTGAGCTTATGAAACATAAGCCGAAAACCATATAAGCCATAAGCCGGGGCTGTTTCGGCTTATATATCGGGGCTTATGGCTTATATGGTTTTTGACTTCAAAAACCATATAAGCCATAAGCCCCGCTATATAAGCCGAAACAGCCCCGGCTTATGGCTTTTATGGTTTTCGGCTTATGTTTCATAAGCTCACAGTTTGTGGCTTAGTTTGTGGCTTATGGCTTTTATGGTTTTCACAGCAGACCCGAAACAACCCATGTAGGGTGCGTATATTTCATAAGCCGAAACTGTGAGCTTATGAAACATAAGCCACAAACTGTGAGCTTATGAAACATAAGCCGAAAACCATATAAGCCATAAGCCGGGGCTGTTTCGGCTTATATAGCGGGGCTTATGGCTTATATGGTTTTTGACTTCAAAAACCATATAAGCCATAAGCCCCGCTATATAAGCCGAAACAGCCCCAGCTTATGGCTTTTATGGTTTTCGGCTTATGTTTCATAAGCTCACAGTTTGTGGCTTAGTTTGTGGCTTATGGCTTTTATGGTTTTCGGCTTATGTTTCATAAGCCGAAACAGCCCACGTAGGGTGCGTTTGTTCACAGCAGACCCGAAACAGCCCACGTAGGGTGCGTATGTTTCATAAGCCGAAACAGCCCACGTAGGGTGTGTTTGTTCACAGCAGACCCTAAACAGCCCACGTAGGGTGCGTATGTTTCATAAGCCGAAACTGTGAGCTTATGAAACATAAGCCACAAACTGTGAGCTTATGAAACATAAGCCGAAAACCATATAAGCCATAAGCCGGGGCTGTTTCGGCTTATATCTCGGGGCTTATGGCTTATATGGTTTTTGACTTCAAAAACCATATAAGCAATAAGCCCTGCTATATAAGCTGAAACAGCCCCGGCTTATGGCTTTTATGGTTTTCGGCTTATGTTTCATAAGCTCACAGTTTGTGGCTTATGGCTTTTATGGTTTTCGGCTTATGTTTCATAAGCCGAAACAGCCCACGTAGGGTGCGTTTGTTCACAGCAGACCCGAAACAGCCCACGTAGGGTGCGTATGTTTCATAAGCCGAAACAGCCCACGTAGGCTTTTATTGTTTTCGGCTTATGTTTCGTAAGCCAGTTGGATAATTTTGATATGAGCATGTTATATATGGCTGCAAACAGTTGGATAATTTTGATTTTTATTAATAATTTTGATTTTTTTTCATGTCTAGATTAGCCGAGAGCCAAGACTAGCCGAGAGCCGAGTGCCGAGACCAGCTAGCCAACTGCCAAGACCATAAAAGGTACGTTTGGTTTATGCTGTATCAGCAGGGGTGTTTGGTTTATGCTGCTAGGGTGTTTAGTTTCGGCTTATATCAGCAGGGGTGTTTGTTTAGGGTTATATTAGGGTGTTTGGTTTATGTTGTATCAGCAGCGGTGTTTGTTTAGGCTTGTATCAGCAGGGGTGTTTGGTTAGGCTTATGCTGCTAGGGGTGTTTGGTTTATGCTGCTAGGGTGTTTTGATTTCCGCTTATACGTGGGCTTATGAGCTTATTTGATTTCGGCTTATATTTCATAAGCTTTACTTTTCCTACTTATTTGGAGATTTGTGGGCTTATATAAGTATATTATGATATAATAAACTTATATAAGCCGGAAAATTAAGTCTTGTGATATATAAACCAAAAATCAAATAAGCTCATAAGCTACAAATAAGATTAAACACTTTCAGCGCATATTATTGTATGGTATTTGATTGTGTTAGACTATTTTCAACACATATGTGTTTCTTCACTAATTATATTTTCTTGTACTAGTACGTTACAGATGGCAGATGTTGTTGCTAGGAGCCACGGTAGCGATGGAGGCAATGAGCCACCCCGTGGTCCGACGAGGATAGGCAGTGATTGGCAGAATAAGAATTTCTATATTATTTTAATTTAACTTGATTATTATTTGAAATTGATAACTTGTTATTTTATATCATCATCATTTGAATTTGGTTACTTGTAGGATCTAAATCCAGACCTCCCAGACCTCCCAAGCCCAATGCCAAAATTGGGAAAGGAGGGAAGTCGGTGCGTGGTCCCACAAAGAACACGCGGCTCTGCAATGAGAGGAAAGAGACTGGTCGTCCGTTATCGATCAGATTCCGGAAGAACGAAAAAGGGATGTGGGAGCATGTGGGCGAGCACGCGAAGTGGTTCTCCAACTTGGTCGAGGAATTGTTGCGGCAATCAATTCCTATGCATTACAAATCCTGGTCGGCTGTTCCTGCTACCGCGAAGGCCTACATCGACGACCAGCTTCACGTAAGTTTTTTTTTTTTTAATTATTGTGTTTGTTTATTTTAACTTTGCTATTTATATAAATTTGATTGTTTATTTAAATTTGAATATTTATTTTAATTATATTTTATTGCAGCATTATTTTGATCTCGGTGAGCACCTTGCCAGTGCTGATGGAGAGGATATTGTCAACAGTATCGAATATTATCTCCAAAAGCGATACGACGACAACAAGTGGCGGCACAAAAAGATAAATTTTACTGAGCAAGGTGGGATGGAGAAGCTAGAGGAGATCAAGGCAAAACGCCCGGAGAACATGTCGGAGTCGGATTGGGAACAATATGTAAATTTCTGGATCCACACTTTATTATTATTATTATTATTATTATTATTATTATTATTATTATTATTATTATTATTATTATTATTATTATTATTATTATTATTTCTATTATTATTATTCTTATTGTTAATAATAATAATAATAATAATAATAATAATAATAATAATAATAATAATAATAATAATAATAATAATAATAATAATAATAATAATAATAATAATAATAATTCATTTATATAACATTTTTTATTATTTATAATACTCAGGTTAAGCACTGGTCGAACCCGGATAATTTGAAGAGAGGGGAGACCAACAGGCAGAACCGGCTCGCCAATCCGACTGCCAGCCTTCATGGGTCGCATTCGTTAGCTGTTATACGCGATAACTTCGTAAGACGCTTTTTAATCATTTCATTTATATATATATAGTGTTTGGTGAGTCGTTATTGAGTTTATTTATAAATAGCTGAGAGAACCCACCGACGCTGTGGATGGTAGAGACTTGATCGCGATGTACAGACACAACCATACGAGAGACGGCGTTAGGGAGTCTGCATTGTCCGAGACTAGATATGTAAGTATAATTTATTTCCATAAAACTCACCCACATTAAGGCAAATATAATAATTCACGACTTATATATTACTTTACTTATTTTTTTGTAAAACAGAACCAGATGATACAGATGCGGACGGAGAGCACCTCCGGGGGGACGACCATGTCTGACCTCGATATTATGCGCCACGTGATCGGTGGCAAGCAGCGAGGTCATATTCCTGGCGTAGGTCCAGTCTTACCCGGCGGTGGTCGTCAGACGACCCTCAGCGCCGCACGAGCTCGTGATCAAGCCTCCGCGTCCTCCCTGCATGAAACAGTCCAGAAGCAAACCCAGGAGATGTCCCAGCAAAGGACACTGATTGATATGTTGGTGAGGTGGGCTAAGACACAGCCGGGTTTCCCCGCTGAGCTAGCGACTCAGGCGACGACATTGGGATCCCAGGAGGCTTCACCATCACCAGGTGAGTCTACAGGTACCCCGGAGGAGGGGAGTAGGGCTAGTGGGGCTAGTGGGGGGAGTGGGGGGACTCAGGAGTAGCGTATGGGTTGTTTGGGTTGATTTATATTTTGTTTTGGGTTATGGACAAATGTTTGGATAGTTTCATGGATTATTATGTGTTTATGTAGCTTATGTGTTAGGATTCCTGCTACATTGTTCCCACGTATAGTTTTGTAGCGTATAGCGGATAGCTAGCTTATGTAGTGATCATGTGATAACGGTTTTTGAACCGTATTTTGCGAATTTGGATACAAACACATGATTATGTTAATTTTTAAGAAATTTGGATATGTATCATATTATGTTGGCCAATTTGTGATTTGAGTGTCTTGTGGTATTGTAATTAGGTTATATACAGGTTCTGGATTTGTAGTGATAATGTAGATTTTTTCCGGAAAAATTCCGGAAAAAATATGGAAATTACCCATTTTGCAGCAATTTGCTGCAAAATGGGTCAGACACTTTTCGCTGGGACATGTCCCCGCCAAAAGGTTGCTGCATTAATAGTAAGCACAACTTTCAGCGGGGACCTGTCCCCGCCAAAAATGCACACCATTTACTTGGAAAATACTTTCAGCGGGGAAGAGTCCCCGCCAAAAGGTTGCACCATTTACTTGGAAAATACTTTCAGCGGGGACTAGCCCCCGCCAAAAGATTGCACCATTCACTTGGAAAATACTTTCAGCGGGGAAGCGTCCCCGCCAAAAGTTTACATCATTTACTTCCAAAGTACTTTCAGCGGGGACATGTCCCCGCCAAAAGTATTGCCACGCTGGCAAGTTTGACCTGACCAATATTGTCCACGCTGGCAGCGTGGGTCCCACTTGTCACCGCCAAAAGAGTGGTAAGTCGCCGCCGAAAGTTTACAGCGTGGGGCTTTGCCCGAGGCACTTTCGGCGGGGACATGTCCCCGCCGAAAGTTTTGGGCGGGGAGAAGTCCCCGCTGAAAGCGAGGAAATGTCCCCGCTAAAAGCAGCTGTTGTTGTAGTGATTATTATGGGATACTTGGTGTGAATCCATATATCAGATGATGATACTGTGAAGAAACATTATAGAAAACTAGCTTTATCACTTCATCGCGATAAGAACAAGTCTATAAGTGCAGAAGGGACATTCCAGCTTGTTTCTCAAGCATGGAATCTGTTATCCGATAAAGACAAAAGATTGGCATATGATCATAAAAGGCATGCTCATTTTTTTGAAGCAGAGGGTTCCTCAGAACGTGTTTTCACGAGTGCATATACCTCCAACTCAGAACGGTTTTCACAATCTCACGAAGAGTGCAGCTGCCCGGACAGCTGGTGCAGATGCGCAGACAAATTAAAGGTTACAACTTCTCAAAAGAAGGATAAAACTACTATTCAGAGGAAGAAAAAAACAAAGAGTCAAAAGGATGAGACTAACGGGACTACCAAGACGGTTCCCACTTTTGTTCCTTCATCCTCCTGTGAACAGATAGCTCCTGAGACGTCAAAGGTCAAAGGTTCTCGAAAAAAGAATAAAGTTAACGGGACTACAAAGACGGCTCCCACTTCTGCTCCTGCATCTTCCAGTGAACAGATAGCGCCTGAGACGATGCCCGGGCCTTGTTTAACAAAGGTTAAAACTTCTCAAGAAAAGGATAAAGTTAACGGGATGACCAAGACGGGTCCCACTTCTATTCCTTTACCGGTTACTAAACAGATGAAGACTAAGACATTTTGGACCGTATGCATGAGATGCAAATTGCAGTATGAATTCTTGAGAAAGTATTTAAATCGAAATATGCTATGCCCCACTTGTTATGGACCGTTTCATGCGACCGAGATTCCGCCACCAACTGTCAATGCTTCTTCAGAAGTTGCGGGAATTTCACAAGGAATGAGAAATAACATTTCAGCCCTAGAAACATGCAAGATAACGGGTGTTGAGGCTGGTAATGGTACAAGCACCCACCGAGGTCCACTAAAAAGGGATCGAGAAGAAGCTGGACTAGACACTAATATAGATGAAGCTTTGAGAAATAAGATCGCTAAAAAAGAATCTAAATCCGCATCTAAGAAAGTCAAGTCTGTTAAAGCAAAGCAAGACATTAATGGGTTTAATGCAATTAAGGAAACAGGGCCTATCAAGAATCAACTTATAAAGAAGGCAACTACGGAAATAAAGAAGAAGCTGGACGAATGGAGTTCAGAAGAAGAAAAAGTTGCTGACATGGCAAACGGCTACTCAAAGAGTAATGAGGCTGACGTCCCAGATCCAGATTTTCATGATTTTGATATACAAAGAAGCGAAAAGTGTTTCAAAGAAGGTCAACTCTGGGCTGCTTATGATGATCGTGACGGGATGCCTCGGAACTATGCCATAGTTAACAAAGTAATCTCTTTGAACCCGTTTAAGATGAAAGTATGTTGGCTTAGCTCAAAACCTAACAAGAAACCACTTCCGTTTCCCGGGTTCCTGGAAGCATTCGGCGAGTTTCAACCAGGAAAACATGAAATCGTTACCTCCCCAAACTATTTTTCTCACAAAGCTAGCTTTACAAAGCAGAGAAACGGTAACATTCGTGTTTTCCCTAAAAAGGGAAGTATTTGTGCTCTGTACAAATACGATAAAACATCAGATACCATCAAACGTACTTACGAACTTGTGGAAGTTGACGAGTCCAGTGAAGAAACAGGAGTTACCGTCACACCACTAGTCAAAGTTGCAGAATTTAAAACAGTGTTTCACCGACATCTTGGCAGCAAAGAAACAAAAGTCATCCCGGAAAAATACTTTCTTAAAATATCTCACCAAATTCCTTCGTACTTGCTCACGGGTCAAGAATCTGCAAAAGCTCCAAAGGGTTGTCTAGACCTCGATCCTGCAGCTATTCCTCCTGAGTTTCTTCATGTTTTAACAGATGTTAAGGAAGCCGATACAATGTATATCGACAATGGTCCAAGTGCTGATGGTGTTTGTTCCATTTAGGTACAGAATCCCTGAACTTGGGAGTTTGGTTTGGTTTTTTGGGTCGTTGGATGGGAAAATAAGTAACATGTAGTGTGCATTATGTAGTTGTAACTTGTGCTCAAAAGGGTTGTACAAAGTTTTTGTTAGATGCTGCTGTTATATCCTGACTTTATTTAGAAAATTTTCTTTTGTACTTTTGGAATCCAAACATTGACAGTTACTAAGGAATATGAAGGAATGTTTTGGTACTTATTAATGTTAGTTTTTTTATCCGCTTAATCCAATAGTATTAAACTTTTGTTGCATGTACTTAATGTTACAAATATTATCAACCTAACTTAAATCTTACACTAGTGTTGGTCATCGCTATTACCACCTCAATATCAGCGACACATCACCATTTAACACACCACCAGTATTATCACTATTTACTTTTTATGGTCACGACCAATCAAAAAATATAAAATATCTTTCTTTATACAACCATACTCACTATATATCCACACACTCACAAACCAAAAGAAAATGTAATAAAAGTCACACACATAAGGGTGGTACAGACCACCACTATGTACAAAATCTTAAGCATGGCGCATGGTGTATGGATGGCATTTATGGGGATCACTCGTAGCAGGTGGGATAGTGGTGATCCACCACCTCACGTAGAAAGTAGCCTTAGGCTAGGTGTAATTGTCACATTCTCACCGCCTCCACCTCAGTGTCATATCAATTTTTGAACACACCACTTAACCCATCACCAAACAACCGTAGTGGTGACCACTTAATCAAACACATCAAAATATCTCACTTTATACAACATACCGATAATATACCTCACACATACCCACACTCATTAAAAAAAATGTAGTGCAACATGTTAGGTGGTCTGCACCACCGAACCAACCGCAAAAAGGCACCTTGGCGCGCGATGGATGGCAACCGTAGTGACGGATGGCACATGATAGAGGCTCACCATGGGTGGTGGAGGCCTCCATTACTTCCGGTGCTTAACTTTTCAAAACTTCACTTGAAGGCTTCAACCCGATAAAAAATTGTGACACGTCAAATTTAAATAATTAGGGTATTTATTCCGGTTCTTAGTTAGTTGAAATGTCTATCTTTTTTTATATTTGAAAAACACATATTTTGGATTTTTGTAGTCCATTTAATGAGTTGTTGAAATCAAGGTTTTCAAGATCGGGATCCTACCCAGGATCGATTTCGTCTTTGCAAGATCGTGATCGTAAGATCGGATCGGGATCTTAAGATCCTACTATATTGTCATTTTCTTAATAGTTTTTTGTAATATTATACAAATTTACAAATTATTATATATCATAAACACACAATTATATGAATGTTCCATCGAAATGCTGTTCTAAATTATGATTATGAAATGTTTAATAAGATAAACATGTTGTTTTTTAAATTCTACAAAAAAATAATCCTGAAATTTGCAGTTTTTTAGTTTGTTATCTAAGAAAAGTAGGATCGGATCGGATTAGATCTTAAGATCTTATGGTCAAGATCGGGATCCTATAATATCTTCAACTTTCAAAGATCCTAGATCAGGATCAGGATCCTGACAACCATGGTTGAAATGTCTTGCATGTATGTGGTGTTTGCTTAAGCTTATTTTTTTGAGATATTAATTGATTTCGGTTTAAGTTTAATAGCTTACTTTTTCTGGCTTATTTTAGTATCAACAAACCACAATGAACGAATATGAGCAATTTTGCCATCTTAGTGTAAAAATATTTAATTACATTACTCATTTTTGGTAATATACAAGCCAAACTTTTTTAAGTATGAGTAATTAGTGTCGTTCAAGTATAACGTGTCACATTCTCTTGTGCATTTGTATTATGCTCGTGCAAACCGGATCATGCGTTCGCATTGGCATTGTTGTTATTATATGATCTGTATGATAATCCCACATGTGATATGATACACATGTAGTATAGCAAATTGTTTGCGTCGAGGTTGGTGTTTAGAGTATAGTACTACAAGTGTCATTTGATCAACAAATGAAAGCTCGTAACTATGTATGTAATATTGAAAAAACCATAGATGTTTCCTATAAAGTGATATAATGAAACACAACAAATAGTTCATAACAAATAGTTGACCCAATCCATCATCACTCCGGAAAAAAAAATATATATATATATATCAAGGTTAACTTTACTCTTACTCTTTGCATTTGCATATTGAAAAGGTAAAGTATCGTTCGTATGAAAAGGGATGAACACGTCGTGCACCCTCGAATACGGCTCTGACGTGTTATACAACTAGACAATGAAATCCGTAACATGTATACTGGCAACTTATGTGTCACTGACTATTTTCACGAAATCAAAAGTAAAGCCGATCACCTTGCAAACCTTGGATCCAAAGTAAGTGATGCAAGTCTTGTCACTTATGCTATTAATGGTCTTGGTTCTAAATATCCCGAAGTTGCTCGTATTATTAGACATCGTGAAAAGCTTCCCGATTTTGATACCACCATGTCTATGCTTCTCCTAGAGGAAAGTATTGTCAATAATCTTAATACTCATTCTTCTCTCCATGACACTTCTTCGGCTCCAACAGTCCTACTCGTGAAAAACAACCCTAACCATGGACCGAGTACTATGAGCAATTATTGTCGCAACTTTCGAAGAGGGTCATGCACCTATGGAGATCGTTGTCGGTTTGTGTATGGCTTGCATGATTTTAGACCAAGACCTTCAACTAATAGTCAAAACAATAAAGGTACTGGTGGGACTTCAACTTCATGTGGACCACATGCACATAACAAATCCACATCTAATACATCACAGGTAACCAACAAAAGTTCTACCTCAAATGACTTGGCACAATCACAAGCATAGGTACGTTATGTGTACCTCCAAACAGGTCCAGGTCCAACTGCACCACGTGCTTATTATTTACCACAGGCCCAACAACAAGAAGCCCATCTCGCTGCCTTCCCAGCCCAGCCTGTCCAACAGATTATGTGCAGCCGGCCCAGCAGTTTATTCAGCCCACCCAGCTTGTCCAGCAGCCCCAACAGTTAGCCCAACAAGCTACACATTTTCCACAGGGGCTTATGCCATATCCGTATGTCTACTCATCTCAAGCTACAATAATCCCGCAAGCATTTCAAACCATGACTGTTCCGGATCCAAACTGGCATATGGACACAGGTGCTTCTTCACATTTGGTCGACTCCCCAAGTACCCTCATTACTAGTTGTAATAAAAGCATTTATTCTTCTGTTGTTGTTGGTAATGGACAAACAATCCCACTTACTAATACGGACATAGTTTTTTGTTTACTCCTCACAAGCCCCTTCATCTTCATAATATCCTTATTACTCCTAACATTATTACTAATTTAGTTTATGTTCATAAGTTTACAAAAGATAATAAGGTTTTATCCTGTTCGTCATCAACCCTCATCCCACTACACCGCCTGGTCCAACACCATTGGCACCCACAACTAGCCCATCACCTACGCATCCCAATACACAGCAGCCAAACATCATGCATCCAACGCAACCTACTATCCAACCAACATCGACTCATCCCATAGTCACACGTGCAAAAGCTGGTATCACCAAACCTCTTGAGTGTATGTCCCTCCACACCACCTCTGTGTTATTGAGTTTTCTTGTTATGCGAAATCATGCTACTTTGGATGAACAATGATATGGATAAAAGTAATCTGAGTATGCACATCTGATGCAATGACTCGATATAAGAACAGAGAGGGTGGGAATTCTTATGAGATAAACACACGTTATTATTAATATTCCACACACTAAAACGATTACAATACATGAGTATATATAGGATGTCAATCGGTATGTTGAACCGATGTGACTCTATCCAAGAGTTATCTATGAAACGACATAACCTATCCTACTTTACAGGAAAATAACGTATTATCAGTTACAAACTATCTAATCTACATATTCGGTCCTTCTACTTTCAAGACTTATGATTCTTGATTATTTTCCATGCCAACATTCACTCCCCTAATCAAGACATCATAATCTTCATCATGATCTTCACTCTGTTCCTTTTTGTTCATCCCAATTGCAGCCTTGCTTCTTCTTTTATTTTTCTGTATTTGATCGCCTTTGTCTTGTCCCATATTCAGTTCGTTGTTCCTTGACTTCTTCCATTTCAATTCTGCTTTTTTCATTTGGTGATTCAACTATGTCATCTTCCATATCTTCTGCATCAGGCTGTGGTAAGGTATCTGCAAAATCTTTGCCATCTTCATCACTTTCTGCCTCAGGCTGTGGTAAGGTATCTGCAACATCTTTGCCATCTTCATCGCTTTCTGCCTTTCCTTGCTTTGTTCTTAGTGCTTCCTCATAGTAAATTTTCACCAATGCTAATATATTCTTTGTTCTTGACATCGTTCTCTTTTGTGCCTCGTTGCCTCTTTTCCTTTTAATTCGACTTCTATCTTCAACTAAACCATTCGAATTTGTTGCCTTGTTTCTGTTTCGAACCAAAAAACAAAACACCAAAAGTTCTTTTTTCTTCTTCAAAGCGATATCTTCCTTGACTGCTTCTTATTGATCTCGCAAAACATTCTTCCACAGGTTTCTTAGTTTTTTTCTTCTTCCAGGATCTTTGAACCATGGTCTCTGATGCCATATTGAGATTTCTTTGTTATGCGAAATCATGCTACTTTGGATGAACAATGATATGGATAAAAGTAATCTGAGTATGCACATCTGATGCAGTGACTCGATATAAGAACAGAGAGGGTGGGAATTCTTATGAGATAAACACACGTTATTATTAATATTCCACACACTAAAACGATTACAATACATGAGTATATATAGGATGTCAATCGGTATGTTGAACCGATGTGACTCTATCCAAGAGTTATCTATGAAACGACATAACCTATCCTACTTTACAGGAAAATAACGTATTATCAGTTACAAACTATCTAATCTACATATTCGGTCCTTCTACTTTCAAGACTTATGATTCTTGATTATTTTCCATGCCAACATGTGTCTCCTATTCCTCGGTCTCATGTTCATGCGAGTCATAATCCGAATTGGCAAAAAGCTATGTCAGAAGAATTTAATGCTTTAATTACTAACGGGACATGGGTTCTTGCGCCCCGGACACCAAATGTAAATGTTGTGCGTTCTATGTGGCTTTTCAGGCATAAATTTAATGCAAATGGCTCGCTTAGCAGATACAAAGCTCGTTTGGTTGCTAATGGCCTTAGTCAACAGGAGGGCGTTGATTGTGAAGAGACGTTTAGCCCGGTTGTCAAGCCGGCTACTATATGCACTGTTTTGTGCCTTGCGATTTCCCGCAATTGGCCTGTTCATCAGCAGGATGTGAAGAATGCATTTCTTAATGGTTATTTATTAGAGACTGTTTACATGCACCAATCTCCTCGGTTTGTTGATCCCCGTCATCCGGATTATGTTTGTCATTTGCAGTGTTCTTTATATGGGCTTAAGCAAGCCCCACATGCTTGGTTTCAGCGGTTTGTTAACTATGCTACAGGGATCGTGGCATTGACATTGCATATTTGCTCTTATATATAGATGATATTATTCTTACTGCATCTTCTACAACATTTTTACAGCGGGTTATTAAGTCTTTACATAGTGAGTTTCTATGATGGATCTTGGTTCTCTGAATTATTTTCTTGGTATTTTTGCTCAACGGACTTCTGCAGGCATGTTCATATCTCAGTCCAAGTATGCCGAGGAACTTCTTGAGAGAGCCCATATGCTTCATTGCAACCCTTGTCGGACTCATGTGGATACAAAGTCCAAGGTAGGTTCTGATGGTGATCGAGTTTCTTATCCTATCTTATATCGCAGTTTGGCTGGCGGCCTACAGTATCTTACATTTACGCGCCCAGACATATTATATGTTGTTTAGTAGGTTTGCCTTTATATGCATGATCCGCGTGAACCTCACTATACTGCTTTGAATCGTATTCTTCGTTATATCCGTGGCACTATTGATAATGGACTTCAGTTGCATGTCTCTTCTATGACTCAGCTTACCGCCTACACTGATGCTGATTGGGCAGGTTTTCCGACTACTCGTCGTTCTACCACTGGTTATTGTGTGTTTATGGGAGATAATCTATTGTCTTGGTCTGTAAAGTGACAAGCTACCTTGTCTCGCTTTAGTGCTGAGGCCGAATATCGCGGAGCTGCTAATGTGGTGGCTGAGACAGCCTGGTTGCATAACCTTTTACGTGAGTTGCATGCCCCTTTGTTTACTGCTACTCTGGTTTATTGTGATATCGTTAGTGCAGTTTATTTGTCTACTAATCCAATTCAGCACCATCGTACCAAGCATATTGAGATTGATATTCACTTTGTACGGGATTTTGTGGCATCATGACAGATTTGTGTTTAACATGTCCCGTCGCGTTTTCAGTATGCAGATATCTTCATGAAAGGGCATCCGCGTGCATTGTTTCTTGAGTTTCGTGATAGTCTGAACGTTCGAAGACCTACCGTTTCGACTACGGGGGAGTATTAGCCTAGTCGAATTATAGGCCCACTTATATTTTGATTATTATGTAATTCGGGCTTAGCCCATGCTAGTTAGCTTATGTCTCAAGCCATGTACTCTATTTATTGAGATATAATAATATTGAATGATCATTGGGAATTACCAAAACTAATTATACTTTCTCACAAAATATGAAAAATTTTCATATTCTTCATTTAAATATATTAATTCTTCTTAATAAAATGTTTAGAGTTATGAGTGTTATTTGATGATGCTATACGATCTATTTCATTTACAATTATGTAACGAACATTAGAAGTACGCAACGAAGTACGGCTACGAAAGACACTCATTAGTTACTTGTGTACGATATATGCAATATAAATGTAGTCTTCCATATCCCAAGTCTTCTTACAAGTCTCATGTGATTATAAATGGAAAATAGATATTATAAGTAAAATTTTCTTGGTTTTCTTAAAAGTCTTTCATATCCCAAGTCTTCTTAAAAGTCTTTGGTGATTATACAAAATTTTGTCCTGATAAGGAATTTATTGATGGTAGGCATCCTCTTCACAAACATTAAACATTAAAGTTAAGGAATTTTCGTTATTTTAATGATTGTGTACATATATTTTTCGCCAATTATTGCTAAAAAACATTGACTAGCTAGTATATATATATTCTCAGTTAAATGTCATAGTCAAGATGACAAAGAATTTCTGGAAGCCATTCATTTCACTAGTAGCAACTTATTAAAAACGTTAACATGCAAAACTAAGGATAAAAAGCCAATAATTATTCTTATGATTTTAAGTAAATTTCCAAAAATGAAATCACCACAAGCATTAAGTTACTTAGCTACAAAAGAAGTTATTAGATGTAACCACCTTACAACATTCAAACTCTTGTGAACACTTAGCTACAAAAGAATTTGGTTTATTAAACATCAATTTATTAAGTACGGCCGGAGAGTGGAGACATTAAGTGTCCAATATACTAAAATGTCATGTTAGCCCATTAGAGTGCAAGGTATGGTAATTCAAGTTATCAAAAAGTACTCCGCCACCTCAGTGTCATATTATTGTTAACATTTCAACATCCACATTAACACCATCTTTTGGGTCTTTTTTTCTCATTTATTGAAATAAACAATGTCAATTATCAAATTAAAATACAAAATAACATTTTTTTAAATGTTACAAAACTTATTATTTTAATTTTTTTTGCAAGCACATAAAGTAAAAGAAAGCCACAGGGACTAAACAAGAGAAAACCACTCAACTAAAATAATTTTTGCTTCATCTTCCTAGACAACCTTCAAAAGAAAACACACGCCAAACACACGGATTAAAAACAGACAAACACACATTTAAATCAGAAGAAAAAGAAAAAAATAAAACAAACAAACCGGCGTTTTAACTTACGTTTGTGTGGTAACTTTGAGCATAATACCGTTGGCCACGTTAGCATATGAATATCATAGCGCAGCGCCACCTCGGCATAACGTTGGTGCCTGCGTTATGGTACCTTGTGCTCTTAGCTCATTAACCTATCAGATTTTTTTTTAACATCCTTCACATGACCCTTTAAGTTTACTTAACCACCAAACTATTTCCTAATCTTGTAATGCTTTATATTTGACATCTTATTAAGTTTAGTAATATAACAAATTTTCATCGTGGTAAATTCTATATTTCTTTACATCATTTACTTTATTACTGTTTCATTTTTTCTTGGAAAAATATATCATTGTTATACCTTTATTTTTTAACTGCAAAATAAATGCTTTCATACCTGTTACAACATGCAGGCCAATAAACTCGTTATTTGTATATGGTTATCTTATGTGTTTAACTTATTTTTTATGCCTACGCACTAGAAAAATGGTATACGAATCTGTCGCAATTAATTGTGATCGTGTCCTAACGCAACACGAACAAGAACACCCAATCCATCATAAACATGATAACAAAACCTAGCTGATTCATTTCTTGATTGAAAATCCTAAAAGGGTATGAATTAATCATAACAACCCACCTTCCAATTTAACAAAAGTCATTTTCATTTTTTAAGTCAGGCAATCTATAATCAAACATATGCATGGTGGACAAAAAACAAAACAACTTTATGTTAATAAGGTACCCCTAGCTACTTAGGGTCCTTATTGGCAGACTAATGAGTCTTTGGAAGTTTCTTCCATTGTTATATTGTTCAAGGTTATCTAATAGACATATTGGACCATTATTCCTTAAATTAAAGTTAATAATGCAATAAAAGTCTATTGTTCCCACTCCCAAGTTTTCTTCAAAGTCTTTTATACATAGAAAATGGTTATTATTAGTCAAGGAATTAGCGGATGTTAGACAAAAGGTGTTGCTAGTCGTGCTATTTGGATGGCATGATGAAAGTTATAATGCAATATACGTCTAGTGTTTCCCAAGTTTTCTTCAGCAAAGACATAATAAATAAAAAGTATTTCATGCAAAAATGATAGTTAAGAAATTGAGTTATCTTGCAAAGTATTTCATTGAGACATTTTTATCAAACTGCATATTACAACCGACTTGTTTGAACATATGCAAATGAGCTCGAATGAAGTCTAACCCTGATAGAAAGAAAGAAAGAAAATTTATCATGTAATTCTTCCCAAGGAAGCAATGTACAATCATTTACCATTCAAATTTTGTATATCATGTAATTTTTCGTAAGTATCAAATATACTTAGTGACATCATTATTTAATCTTTTTTCATGGAACAAGCAAATAGAAAATTGACAAGAAAAACCAACCAGTTAAAATGTTGATATAAGCAATAACCTGATTGCACCATTTGGATGTCAAATGAACGGTTTAATCGATGAATAGGAATTGGCTCGCCTTCCATTGGTATGTTTTTCGACAAAGGTTTAACATGTGGGAACCATATATGAAAAAGGATCAAACATGACCTTTATTAGTCTGTTTTTAAATTGAATTGATATTAATACTCAAACCGTGTATATTAGGCCAGCCCTTCGAAAAAGAAAAAGGTTGAACAATTTTATATTTATTATTTATGTCTTATTTATACTTAAGATGAAAAGTTGAAAGTTAGTATTCTGCCAATTATATTGTCATGGTACATGAAACACAAAATGTTAGCGCATGTGGTAAACTGAGTTCACAAGAAAAGAAATTTGTAGTTTCAATAGTCGTAGCGAGGTATATATAAGAATTTACATTAATCTAAGAATTATTTGTGGCTTATGCTAAAATATGATACCATTTTTACAGCTAGCTTCGACTATCTATTGTATTAGTGGGGGTTGGAGACGGGCCTTGGGACAAGATGAAGAAATTTGATGATTCTAATCGAGAAATTGATCATTGTCAGGAAATGTACATTGTGAGGCTTCTTAAAAGATATTTGGATGCTAAAAATTGTTTTTTTAATTTTAGAATACAATCCGTCATGGGTTAGTTAATGTTGTAGGGTTGTGTACATAGCATAAACTTTAGAACTTTTGTAGTTTAACGGATGAACTTTTGTGTAGTTTATTGGACGTATGTGTTGGTTGACACAAAAATGCGTTTATATATTCGTATGGATCTGTACGCAATAGATATTTTCTTGTCAGTTTGTTTTGTAAGTTTAATCATTATAAAAAATTAAATTTTATATTTAATCTTCTAATATTTAATAAACTAAGTCATGGGACTAGCCTGCCCATCGAGCGGGTCTGGAGCTAGTTTATTATATATGAACATAAATTTAGGCTACAGAAAAGAGGGTAGCCTTATCCTCTTGAACATCATATCTCCCTTCATATCACTAAACTAAAAAACAAAATAGAAAAACTAGATATCAATCATGTTAAAACCATGTTCAAACCCGGAATGGACACTGTTTCACTTATAGGCAATTCCATGAAGAAATCTATAATCAGCTAACGAATCCTAGATGCAATTTGTAGATAACGATATTAAGAGTTACACATTGGCGTCACATTGGAGTCTTTGTAGATACTCACTCTGATACACTTATAGCCAGATCTCTACATCGTTCCTTTTTTAATCGCTAACCTTTGTATGTATTTGATGAGTGATGTTGGGTTATTAGATATAACCAGCTTACAATATTCAAGCTCTTATGGACACTTAGCTACAAAAGAATTTGGTTTACTAAATAGCAGTGTTGCAAAAAAAGTCTACAAGGCCGATTAATCACCGATTAGGTGCTATAAGGCCACCGACCTTGCCGATTTATGTAACTGGGTCAAACACATAGGTCAACCATGGTCAACGGCGGTCAATAGTGGTCAAACTTTCCGGAAACCTATAAATCTTGCCAGAAGTACCAAAAACTCACTGTAAACTTATTTTGATCACTTATAGTAACTGTTTAAGTCTATCACAAGTTGATTTTTACAAAATACCTTGCCAAAAATACCTAAAACTCACCGGAAATACCCAAAACTTGCGAGGAATAACCAAAATTTGTCAGTATTGCCAATCCGATTAATCACCAATTAATCCCGCCTAGACCGATTACAAGCTACAAGGTGGTCGGCCGCCCGACTACCGATTCGCGATTTTTGCAACCTTGCTAAATAGCAATTTATTATACAAGTAGGGCCAGAGACATTAAGTGTCCAGTATACTTAAATGTCATATTAGCCCACATGGGCGGTTTTGGGCCGGCGCACCATCAGCAACCGAGTCGGGCCCAACCCACTAAGGGGCACTAAAATTTTTTATACTCATTATATGTAATAAGCCCAACCCACTAAGGATATTATAATATAGGGGCACTTTTTTTTTTTTTTTTTTTTCGTGCCGGGCCTAATTTTTTTTTTTTTTGACGTTCTCAGCACCGCCCCTGTTAGCCCATTTGCTCATTAACCTATCAGGTTTTGTTTTTAACATCCTTCACACGACTCCTTAAGTTTACTTAACCACCAAACCATCCCCTAAACTTATAATGCTTTATATTTAACATCTTATTAAGTTTAGTAATATAACAAATGAACATCGTCACCTAGTAAACTCTATATTTCTTTGCATCATTTTAATTTCTTCATTACTGTTACATTTTTCTTGGAAAAATATATTATTGTCAAACCTTTATTTGTAACTACAAAATAAATGTTTTCGAACCCTCTGCAAAACGCGGGCCAATAAACTCGTTATTTGTAGATGGTTATCTTATGTGTTTAACTTATTTTTTATACCTATGCACTAGAAAATTGGTATACGAATCATCGTGTCCTCCTTTCGTGAATTCTTAACATAAAACGCAACAAGAACAAGAACACCCAATCCATCATAAACATTATAAAAAACCCAGCTCATTTCTTGATTGAAATCCTAAAAGGGTATGAATCATAACAACCCACATTCCAATTTAATAAAAATCATTTCTTGATTGGTTATGTATTTTTAGTCACGCATTTTATAATCATGCAAACACATGCATGGCAGACAAACAAAATAGCTTTATGTTATTAGTCAAGAAGGTACTGCTAGCTGCTTTGGGCCCTTATTGGCAGACTAATGAGTCTTTGGTAAGTTTCTTCCATTGTTATATTGTTTAAGGTTATCTAATAAACATCTTGGACCATTATCCCTTAAATTAAAGTTATAATTCAAAGTAAGTCTAGTCTTCCCACTCCCAAGTTTTCTTTAAAGTATTTTATACATAAAAAATGGTTATTATTAGTCAAGGAATTAGTGAATGTTAGACAAAAGGTGTTACTAATCATGCTAACTGGATGGCATGATTAAAGTTATATTGCAATATAAGTCTAGTGTTCACACTCCTAAGTTTTCTTCAACAAAGACACGCAATACATTGAGTTAAAAAGTTGAGTTATCTTGTAAAGTATTTCATGCAAAAATGATAGTAAAGAAATTGAGTTATCTTGTAAAGTATTTCGTTGAGACATTTTATCTAACGGTTTATGTGCATATTACAACCGACTTGTTTGAACATATGCAAATGAACTCGAATGAAGTCAAAGCCTGATAGAAAGAAAGAAAGAAAATTTATCATGTAGTTCTTCCCAAGGAAGCAACGTACAATCATTTACCATTCAAATTTTGTATATCAGTGACATCATTATTTAATATTTTTTCATGGAACAAGCAAATAGAAAATTGACAAGAAAAACCAACCAGTTAAAATGGAGTTATTTTTTTGCTGAGAGTAGTATTTTTAAAAAGTATTTAACAAAGTATGTAGATTTAAAAGTATTTAACATAATATCTAGTTGTTTCCTTTTATAGAACAATTATGAAAGATGAAGATATTAACAGTCATTCATGAATCGTCTCATCATTATGTTATCATTTGTCAACTTAATATGCAATTAGAAAATAGCAATAGTAATGAAAAAATTAAACTGCCATGGTCAAGTCCTCATCTCCAAGGTTCTCGTCATTCCCAACTCCATCACCAGTGACGGCATGATGTATGGCATAATTCCAACGTGACCACTTAACGAATTGAAACCAATGACAAAGCAAAATAAAACATAGTATCTCGATTAGGTGTACATTCAATGTTGGTCGATTTACTTTCTTGAGAAAATTTCCGGCCGATGCATTTGAGCGAGTCATCATCATTGCGAACATAGGATACTTCCATATAACTTTACTATAACTATGGTTTTCATATTGTTCCTATGTCTGTCATGATATTGGGCTTCGTTACTTTCGTATCGATTACGAATCAACATATATGTTAGATACTTTATTTTGTTGTCGCAGAATCATCAAAAGAATGCATAAAATTCATTCCGAGTGATGACGTTTGAAACATTTATGGTCGGAAATGACGATGATAATTGATGAAGGAGACGAGGACGTTAAAGAATGCGAGAATCATGCATTCATGCCTACTAAAGAACTCTTTTCAAAAGAGGTACGTTTTTCTTTAGAAAAAAAAATAAAAAGGTTACATATTATGTTAATTATTTTTGAATGTACATACTTTGTTAATTAAAAAATTTAAATACTATGGTTAACTAAAAAACTCTATGATATAAGCAATAACCTTTTTTTATAATAATTTAATGGAATCATATGATTAGTGAACACTTCAATTAAATGCTTTCCAAAAGCCAATAACAACTAAACGTAAATATGTATCATATTATTGTTTCAAGGCTATTGAAAACACTCGTATACATATATTTTAGTAAAACCTTCTCATTTTCACCCATCATGTATCTTTACACTTAGATAATGTTGAAATCTCAGTTTCATTGTTATTTTGAATCTAATCAAGCTGGCAAAAAACTTTTTTTTCCTTCTTCTCAAACTCTTTTAAATGTAAAAGTTCAACCTTCAAATAAGTTCTCCTATCTTATAATTCCTTCAAGCGCCACCAAGATTCATAGCAACTCGACTCGACTATAAAAAGCCAAATATTCTTTTCTCAACTCGACTATAAAAAGCCAGTGCTTGTTCTTATAATTTTAAGTTAATTTCCAAAAATGAAGTCACCACAAACATTGTTATACCTATCAGCTTCCTCTCGTATTTCTTTTCTCTTTTATGGTCTCTCAATAATATTTCTTACTTCCGCCACTGTCTCCACTTCCTATGGCGGTAATGAGACTGATTATCACGCGTTGTTGTCATTTAAGTCAAAGATCACCCAAGATCCATACAAAGTTCTAACCTCGTGGAACCATTCCTTTCATTTCTGTGACTGGAGTGGTATTTCATGTGGAAAGCGGCACAAACGAGTCACTGTTTTACGGCTGGATTCACAAGGTTTAGAAGGCTCGTTGTCTCCTCATGTAGGAAACCTCAGCTTCCTCCGTAAGCTTGGTCTCTGGAACAACAGCTTTCAAGGAACCATTCCTCATGAACTTGGTCGTCTATCTAGGCTACGTGTTCTTACTCTTTATGAAAACAATTTCAGTGGAGTCATTCCAACAAACTTGTCTCGTTGTTCTAACCTCAAAGCGCTTTCGGTCTTTGCAAATAAGCTAGTTGGAAGCATACCCAAGGAGATGAGTTTACTCTCGAAACTTGTTGAACTTTGGATTGACGACAATAAGTTAACAGGTGGAATCCCACCTTTCTTGGGCAATACTACGTCAATAGAAGTGTTCTCTGCTGCTGGGAACCCATTTGGTGGGAGAATTCCAGATACCTTGGGTCATTGGAAAAGCTTGACGGCTTTTGGATGTGCTTCGTGCAACTTATATGGAAATATCCCTCATTCCATTTTCAACCTCTCACTCCTAGTTAATTTATCCTTATCAGAAAATTACCTCACTGGCAGTCTTCCTTCAGAAATTGGTAATCAACTCCCAAATCTTGAGTTCCTTCAGTTATGGGGTAACGAACTGACCGGTGTTCTTCCACCTTCTATTTCAAATTGTTCTAAATTAGGATACTTTGAAATAGGTCGCAACAATTTTAGTGGGAAGTTGACAATCGATTTTTCACAATTAAGAGATATTTATATAGTTAGATTAAGTGAGAGCAACTTCCATGGACGCGGAGAAGCTGATGACATGAGGTTTGTTGATTCTTTGAAAAACTGCACCAGATTATTAGAGTTGGCACTTAGTAATTGCAACCTTAGAGGAGTGCTTCCTATATCAATAGGAAATCTTTCTGATCAACTCAGCATTCTAGATTTTGGAGACAATCAATTATTTGGAAGCCTCCCTTCAAGTATAGGTAGTCTAGTTGGCTTGACCGCTTTACAATTAGGACCTAATTTATTCAAAGGGAAAATCCCCACCACCATTGGTAAACTACAAAAGCTACAAATTCTTAGTCTAGATAGCAATCAGTTTTCAGGGCCTATCCCGGATGCCATTGGGAACTTATCATTGCTGACTGAACTTTATTTATATTCCAACAAATTAGAAGGCCATATTCCATCAAGCCTTGGGAATTGTAAAAAACTTATCGGGTTAGAACTTGCAAAAAACAGGCTCAGTGGTAAAATACCCAAGCAACTTCTTCAACTTCCATCACTAACTTATTTTTTAGATCTTTCATACAACAACCTGTCTGGTTCCATTCCATCAGAGATTGAAGACCTTAAGATGTTGAGCGGTCTTGCTTTATCGTATAACAATTTGTCAGGCACCATTACTAGCCTTGGTGAGTGTATTAGCCTTACAGAGTTATACCTTAGTGGCAACATATTTGAAGGCAAAATACCATCTTCATTAAGTTCCTTGGGAGGATTGGAGGTGCTTGACATTTCTCAAAATAACTTATCAGGCAAAATTCCCCAATTTTTAGGCAAATGGAAATCCTTAGAATTTTTGAATCTATCTTTCAATGATTTTGAGGGTGAAGTACCGACTGTAGGAGTGTTTGCCAATGCAAGTGCATTTTCGGTTTTGGGGAACAACAGGCTTTGTGGTGGTTTGGTTACAATTGAGTTACCCAAGTGCAAGGAGATGGGTAGTAAGAAAAAAAGGTTTCCTTTGTTCATATTAGTCATTGTGATTGCACCGACGTTGCTCATCGTATTATGTTGTGTGTATCTTTTGTGTAAGAAGAAACGCAATAGTCAACCGTCTCAATCTTCAGGGAATTTAAGGTTCTTGAAAGTTTCATACAATCAGCTTCTCAAGGCTACCGATGGGTTCTCTACAACAAATTTGATTGGCGAGGGTGGGCACAGCTCTGTTTATAAGGGGATCCTCGATTCTAATGATGATAAATCTGTTGCAGTTAAAGTTCTACGTCTTCAAAGTCGAGGAGCGCGCAAAAGCTTTATAGCAGAATGTGAAGCATGGCGTAATATTAGACACCGTAATCTGTTGAAGATAATAACTTCATGTTCGAGTACTGATTTCCATGGGAATGATTTTAAAGCGCTAGTTTACGAGTTTATGCCCAATGGAAGTGTACATGATTGGCTTCATTCAAGTGCATATACATCGAAACTGAACCTTCTTCAAAGAATTAATATTCTTAGAGATGTTGCCACTGCACTCGATTATCTTCACAATCGCTGCCAAACAACGATTGTTCATGGTGACTTGAAGCCAAGTAACATTCTACTTGATGATGATATGGTGGCTCATGTTGGAGACTTTGGTTTAGCTCGAGTACTTGATACAGACTTAAACCAAAACAGCTCATCCGGGGTTAAAGGAACAATTGGTTATGCACCTCCAGGTAATTCCACTTTTATTCCATGATGTTTATATGTATTTCCAGGTTAAAGTTTGTTAATTAATTAATTGTTATTCATATGTAGAGTATGGTATCGGGAGCGAGTTGACAAGTTGTGGGGACGTCTACAGTTTTGGAATATTATTACTAGAGGTGATGACTGGGAAAATGCCGACAGACGGCATGTTTAACGATGGTCTTAGCCTTCATAAATTTGCTTACATGGCATTACCAGATCAAGTAATCGATGTTATTGATAATGATGCAATTGTGTTGCAAAGTACAGAAGCGAATGCAAAGAAAGTGGAAGAATGTTTGGCTGCAACTATCAAGATTGGAGTATCGTGCTCTATGGATTCACCACCACAACGAATGAAAATAGAAATTGTTGTCAATGAGTTGCAGCGTATTATCGATGTGCTTCAAAATATATAAGGTACTCTGTTTTGCCTTTTTGTAAAATCTTATTTTACATGAGTTTGTTAAAAATCATCACTAAAATGGTTTTATTTTTCAACTCATTCAGGCCTAAAGCTTGTATGGTGAAGTTGTAGGAAACTGCAGCAAGGAGGAGTGCATGTCATACTTAAATAAATGTTATGTTGTTAAAGATGTTCGTAATTGTGGTTTAATTTTTCTTGTTGCATAAGTGTACGAGACATAAGAGTACGTTTACATTCTTGGTGACGTATCATATGTATCAAGCATGTTTGTATGTGTGCTTTAATTTTCATCAATCCAATTTTTGGTATTGAATTCTACTTAAGTTCTAATTGGTGTTCGATTCCTTAATGAACAGCCTAATGTTATTCTTGTTCCTTGACTTTCAATTTCATGAATTTGACTTTTTTATGAATATCTGAATGACAAAGCTCAAGGCTTCCCCCTCTTCTGGTTTCGAGCAGTGTATGGTTCAATTTTATAGATAGTTAACGTCATGTTTGGTACACTGTATTATTACTGCAAGTATACTGTATTAGAAATGTGTCAATAATGACCAAAGTGGGTTTCTGATACATAAATCAGCTCGAATATTTTGATACTTTTCGTATTCCTTATGCAGTTAGTACAACTCTATTTTCATCGGATAAGCGTTTGGATAAGCAATCCCAAATTCAAAACTGCGTATTGTTGTTTAGTCTAAGCAAGCCCAAACAGCCCTTTAGCAATTAATTATGTATGAAATCAAACATTGATTAGTATTCTAAAAGTTTTTGTCATCAAGTTTTACAAATGATTAATATGCCATATTTACCTTTTTAATGAAATGACCCGAGCTGACCCGGTTTAAGCTATTTTTAATTTTTATATCTTTTTTACATAGCCTGAACCGACATGTAGGATCTGAATTTTAAGCTATGAAAGACCAGAACTGAGACATGTTGGACCTGTTTCTTAAGATATGTTTATATCTTTTAACATAACCTGAACTGAACCATTTTATACGGGTCGATGTAGCCAGAAAAACAGCTCCAAGGAGCTTGGTGCAGCTCTGTGAAATTAAGAAAAGGTTCAATATATCTGATATCATTAAAATTATTTGATTTGGGAGGTTCTATGTACTGCGCACCGTTTTTTTCTCCAAGTCACTTTTTTTATTTACCACTCATAAGTAAAATGGGTGGAAATAGCCATCTGTACTAGTGTTGGTTAGTTTGTGAACTGACTGCTTTTGGAACCTGTTAACACTAACAGATGACTGTGTTTACAAAACAAGCATAACCCATAATGCTTTTAAAGGATGAATCGTCCGATATGGCTAAGATTTCAAGAAAGTTTCCAACCTTATTCGTGAAGTTCAGGACACCACCGAGAATCACCAGTTAGTTACCTTTTTTTACAAATCTAACACTAATGCAGACTAATAATTACATCAGGAATCCATAAAGATCATTTATTATGCCAATGAACATAAAAATTCAGAAAATTAAATTGGTCCAACACACGTACATTCACATTAGAGACTTGAAACTTGAGAGTTGAGAGTGTTGTCAAAGTTACAATG
The DNA here is from genome assembly GCA_030686995.1 of Artemisia argyi. Classification (NCBI taxonomy): domain Eukaryota; kingdom Viridiplantae; phylum Streptophyta; class Magnoliopsida; order Asterales; family Asteraceae; genus Artemisia; species Artemisia argyi. The sequence goes on along the minus strand of CM060680.1, from coordinate 224,837,222 downwards.
TCAATAAGCTTTATGAGATAATTTCAGCCATGAATGAATTTGTTCTTCTTCTTTTCCTAAATGAAAATAGCATTGATTCAAATAAGGAAGATCCATTGACATTACAAATGAGTTGATACATTGAGCTTGCCTACTGTATGACTACTCTTGAAAACAACACATCTAAAAAGACACAAGCCAACCTTATTAACTACTTGGAGCAGAAATGAAAATAAAACATGCACCATAGACGTCACTGTAAGTATCATTATCGTCACTGCCTTTGAATAACTAGAGAAAAACAGATGGGGTTTGATGAACTTCATGTCGTATCCAATCTGCCTTTAGAATTGCGAATCAGGCCATATGACGAATACATAATTAAAAACTTGACTTTACCCATCCAAGTACAAGCTCCAAATAACACTAATAAATAGCAATATACCACATTGACCACCTGCACAAACTAAAACAAACACATTTTATCATTCTTTCGAGCTTCAAATATATGAATGTCAGTAAATTTTAAGCCTTGGCATTGGTGATATCACTGAGCCCATTCCAGTAAATTGTTGCTCTTTCAAAGGGAAGAAGATATTTACGTTGTTAAGAAACTAACTGTCGAATACAGAGGTCGCAATTTCAAGCATTTACTTATAAATGGATCAATTTACATAATGTTATATTTAATGGGTTCAACACGCTGAAAACATTCATTAATCATTACTTTTAAACAAGTTTAAGAAAAGGACAGACCACGTTTGCAGGTCAACCTGATCCAGTCCAGACTAAAATTACCAGTTTGACTTGTTTCCCAACCTAACTAGCTGCCCGTTATGGAACACCTCTAGTTTAGATCATGTGTTACCTGTAAGGATCCCAAGCCTGCATTTCCATGGGTCCACATCTATGGTGTGACTGATAAAGCATTAGCCAAGGCTTTTCTACAATACAAAGAAATGGGAATACCAACGGGTTAGGACCGAAGTGTCATATATATGGTTCACAATGTTAACGAGTGTATGTCAAAAACAACCATTAACAGTAGCAAAATTGGGGATCTTGCAACAAAAGGCAAACATATCAATAATGTTTTAAACACATAATTTTCTTGTGGAGCTGAAGTAATAACTTATGAATGGGCTCAGTTATATCACCAATGCCAAGGCTTATCATTTGTTAATCAGGGTATTTTAGCTTATGTGCAGCCATTCTTCTACGAATCTGTAATTCCACCAACACATTTCATGTATCTAAGTCTCATGTCCAAATGAAAAATAACAAGTTTCTATATCCATGTCTTTATTTATAAGAAACGTGTGACAGTGATACCGATGTAAACCTGAATCTATAGTGACAAAAAATCAAGCCGTAATTTGACAAGTACCCTTGTATTGAGTGAAAATATATATAAAGATAAGCTGTAGGCTTTCATGTTCTCTTTTGGTCATATGAACAAGGCTGGCATTAGATCTGTTAAAAAAAAAAGACCAATAACCCGTATTGAACAATCAACAGTTGGAATTTTATGATTTAATGGATGTCAGAGAAAGATTGCATAACTGGTTGTTGAAGATTTTCGAACTCAAGAAGTCAATTGGAAACATGTAGAAAGTGATTTAAGGGAAAAGAAATAAGAAAGCAAAGTGAAAAAAAGATGGGGGAGAAATCCCGCTCAAAAGAGATAAGTTAAAATAAATAAAGCCGGGTTTTTATTTATAAAACAGGGCTCTATTTTGTGGCTGAATTAGACCCGGTTTTTTCATTTCATAACCGGGCTTTATATCTTTGATTTTGACAGACACCTTTATGGAGCACTTTTTTCCTATTAACAGGGTTCTATTAAGGGGGCTTTATTTCAGATTTTGTAGTAGTGTGAGAAAAGAGAGTTTATGAGTCAAAGAATTTCAGTACCAAGGTACATAGCCATCTGACCAATCTTCAAACCCAAACACTCCTTTTAAAGATAACTGCTATTCAATAACCAGAGAGTTCCAAATCTAACCATTTAATCACTCGAGGCAGATTATTCTAGCAGACAAGTTCATGATTGTTACTGATTTCTTCACATTAAGGCTGTAAGCTTCCATTTAATCCCAACAAGTGAGGCAAGCTCAAGTGAGGTATGGTTAACCGGACCGTTAGTTAGCACAAAGTAGCTTCATCTTCACACAATCCCATATCTTATAAGTTTGAGTAACTGCTGCTAATTTCTTCACATTAAGGCTCACAAGCTTCCATTTAATCTCTTCTTTCAGAGTCCAATTAAACTTTAGCTATACCAGGAGTTCTCCTTGAACTTTCATATCTGCTTCTTTTATTATCATAATCTCTGTAGTCTTTCCCATGACGAGGTGAGGGTTCTGAACGGCCTCGATAATCCCTATCATTATCATATCACCTTGAGACCACCCTACCTTCACGCCTATCATATTCTGGTGAATAACGCCTAGAACGCCGATGGTCACCACTTCTGGAACTATGAAGGAGTAACATGCTGCAACATCCGAGTACAAACTCAGTATTAGGTATGGGCACAAACCTGATATAACATTCCACTTGAATCACGGTACTTTCTGCTTTTATTTTGTCCACTGCTAAATACACCACTTCCAACGTCATCTTGATCAGCGAGTGAAACTTTTGGTCTGGGAACTTTAAATGATCCTTCAACTCGTTTTGCACTTGCAAGAACATTTAATCTTGAAACGTAGTAAACTTTGTGTTATTAAAGAAACTGAAAATGAATGAGTATTCAAAATGTTAACACTCAAACAAGATACAAGTAGTGTGTAAACCAGAGAAATTAATCCTTATAGCTTTTGTAACCAAACTTAACAAAGATAACGCCTTTAGATATGTGGTATAATGTATCAGGAAACTAAGATGATATAATGTATCAGGATAACCTTATGCTTAACTTATGCATTTATTCATTATTGAAAACCAAATACCCCCCCCCCCCCCCCCCCCCCCCCTCCCCCCCCCAAATAACTAATAAGCACTTTGGCATAAGCTTACCCAACCTGTAAGTTCTTTATACAAGCTTTAGCCAAACACCCCTTAAATCCCATATTCCCGTGACAGTTATCTCTCTCACAAACTCACGCTGCTCTACACATGATAATTAGGAAAAATACAAATACATCCCAATGTATAAGCAGTTGACATGAGCTAACCCAAAACACATTCAATAAGCTCTGTACCTTTTTTTCTACCCAATAACTTATTAACCTCTTAAAATAAGCCTACCCAGTGTTGTAAAGCTCGGACTACAAAGTAATCGGTGACCAGGGCGAGTTCAGCAGAATCGGCCAAAAGATTCAATTTGGTCAAAACTTGGTCAACTTATTATTGGCAGTGATGAGTGACCCCTATCATTTTCGCATTCAACTTATTATGCAATGTGGAAATGTGTAGTGGTCCTTCAGTCTATGGGATGGCAACGGGGTCAGGTATGTCAGGGATTGCATTTCCCATCCCCGTCCCCAATCCCAAGTCCACATCCCCATCCCCATTGGGGAATAGTTTTGCTTCCCCATCCCCATCGGGTATCAGGGATCCACATCGGATATTGGGGATTTTTAAGTTTCTTAAAAATCAACTGATATGTTATCTTTCACTTGTCTACGTACATATAAGCTGAAATCAAATGAGCTCATAAGCATACATATAAGCCTACACAAACACCCCCTAAGATTAGCCCTGTGTATCCCTGACCAAGAATTTGCAGGTACCTTAATACTAGCATCAACAGGAAATATACAGCTAAGTTGAAACAGTAAACCATAATTTTTAAAATGCAGAGCAATTTCTATAAATTAAAAGTGATACCGTGGGAGAGATGTTAGCGACTTAACGCATACAAACATACACATATACATTAGCTTAATTTGTATAAACACACATACAAACATGAATCTTTATACAAACACGCGCCATAGATATCATTTTCTTATAGAGACATCATTTGAGCACACAAAACAAGTATTAAACCAGGATAGTTGCACCGTCACTTATTGTCAAATACTAACAAGCCACAAACATCAAAAGCAATCTCAAATCCAAATCCTAACAACTGACCAACAAAATCTCAGAAACCTGAATCCAAACTCAAAATCTCGAAACCAAAAACCTAAACATCATAACTCAACAACCCAAGCTAAACCCGGTTGATATCCTAAATTCATACCACATTTTCTCAAAACACCAAAATTCACCCCATTTACACGCACAATTAACGCACCCAACAAGGGTAGTTACACCGTCACTTATCATCAAATACAAACAAGCAGTAAACATCAAAAGCAATCTTAAATCCATATAAAAACAATTCAAATCTTAAAAAACATTCATAGACTTAGCAAAATCTCGAAAACCAAAACCCGAAAATCAATCAGTTAACAATTAACGCTAATAAATCTAAGCTCGCAAGAACAATCATAAGAACCTTTTCATCAAACATCTGGTGAACACTTAGTGTAAAATGAGCTAATCTATGGTTTTTCAAGTATGTATACCTGTCAAGGACACACATACATAAATAACCATAGATTAGTGTGAGAAGTGGTGGTCAGGATTGGAAATGTGGGACATTGATTCTCAAGGGGTGGGATTGGATTGGACGGTGGAGATTAGAGTTTGAAATTTTGTGTTTTGGATTGCCAGCGTGGCAATTGCTAGTAGATCAAACAAATTGTTAGAAATTTAACAAAACACACCCTAAAGTCTACTTTTCTATCAATTAGAAGACACGGTACAGTGTACAACACCATAGTTACCCCAACAGTTGTGTTCTAGTATTCTTGTTAAAAAATATCGAGTGTATTTGCATGTATGCCGTTTTTTTTTTTCTGTAATAGTTGGTCTGTTTTTAGTATTAATAGGGCGGGTAATATGTGGGCCGGCCGCCGGTGTTACCACACCAAATAGGCTGGTACAACAACAATACCCGATCCCTCCACGGGGTATGGGCGAGGTAGGATGTAGATAGTCAAACCCCTACCCGAGGGTGGGGGGACTGCTTCCATGTGTGTATGCATATATGTGAGCAAACTATGTAGCATAAATATGTGTGTTCCTGATCTGCGATACGAATAGAAACATATACAGTAAATAATGCACATAAAACCCACACAAGCATCATCGAAATACGAATACCACACATCAGCAATAGAGAAACTAAAACTAGGGCTATGTAAGGGGGTGTAAGTTTAAGCTAATTTTTAGGCTTTTGAGCTTATATAACTCTACTTATATCTCATGAACCCATATTTTCCAGCTTATTTTCAGACTTGTGAGCTTATTACGACTTACAGATGGAAGATAAGCTCGTAAGCTAAACTATAAGACGGAAAAAAAATGAGCTTATGAGATATAAGCTGAAAGCCCAAAATACACTTAAACAAATTCAATTATACGCTCATAAGCAAAACTATCACAACCAATTATAAGGGGATGTTAGTTTAAGCTTATTTTTAGGCTTACGAGCTTAATTGACTATGCTTAAATCTCATACGCCCATATTTTCCGGCTTATTTACAGAATTGTGAGGTTATTATGGCTTAAAGATGGAAGATAAGCTCATAAGGTAGAAAAAAGACGGATAAAGTTGAGCTTATGAGATATAACCCGAACCAAATAAGATCATAAGCCCAAAATAAGCTTAAACCAATCCCCCTGAGTAACCTCCAATAAATATAACTGGCAAACCCCAATTAGTCCATACTTCTAATTACCATCCCGATTCATGTAACACAATAATATTAAATTAGAGCCTAAACGTTAAATTAAATCAAGTCAACCTCTAAAACCTCTATCTCTAATCTAATCATTTTCATTTTCATATAATCAAATCACACGAGAAAAGGAAAAGTCGTTTAAGAAATTAAAGAAAGAGAGTATCTGTTTACTCGACCATCGCTTTGATCGATATCAGTACGTCAAGTCCGCTGGTAAAACTGGAGAGTGAGGTGATGGTGCGGATTGGAAATGTCAGTCGTTGATTTTGAAAGACTTGGATTGGACGGTGGGTATTAAACTCAACTGTTTGACTGATAACTAGTAAAAGAGTACAGTAATTTTTTGTTGGTTTGTTTGGTGTCAGCGTAACTTTATCCGCATATACTTTTTTTTTTGTGGGCCTCCTTTTTTTTTTTCTTTTGTTTAAAACAAACACATTTTATTAAACTAAAACTAAAATTACAACACATAAAATATAATAAGACATTCAAATAAAATTGCAAATAGAATATGTAAAATAAAATACGACAATTAAAAATTACTTCAAGAAAATACAAACACAATTGTTTTATTTGTTTCCTTTATGCATCTAACAAACTTTGGTACTGATGTTATCTTGTATTCTGCTCGCCTGTTTATACAAATCATTATGAATCTCGTAATTTTTCCAACATTATTCTTCTAGAAAAGCCTCAATCGAAGCTAGCTTTTCAGGCGGAATGTCTTTGCATTCCTTTTATGCTTTTCTCACATCATCTTTAGCTGAGTGTTCGTTGTTAAACTGCTCAGCTAAATCAATTATCGGTTCCTGACAAATAGTATCCCCTCAATTAGTTTTTTAACACCATCCATGAACCACCAGCAAATCAGACAACCATAAACGACCACCACCTAACTAAACCACCAGATCTCGTGCTAAACAACCACCACCACCACTTACGTTAAACCAAGAAAAGAAACCACCATCGTACTAACACATAAATTTTGTATCAATAAAACGCCTAGTTCATCCAAGTAAGAACCAAATTTACACTAATTATTCATAAATTGTAATTGAGTAAATGAATAATGAAAAATATAAGATCTAGCAGAAACACAAATAGTTATCATCATGATCAATAACAATAATGTAAAAAATAATAATAAAAATAAAAATAAAAAATAAAAACTTTTGAGTTAATTACTTAAATGGTCCATATGGTTTGTCGGGTATAACGAAAATGGTCCCTAAATTTTTTTTCCCGGATCCTCTCTGTTGATATAAATAATGCGTAAAAACATTATTAATATTTATCGATATCCCTATGTTTTGACGATCACAATGTAAAATCATTAAACGTAAAATCATTACGTAAACAAGTATTTAGTGATAAAATATCATTACATCCAACTAATTCATTTAAGGTATAAATAAACAATTGCCTAATACATTTTATGACCAAAGGAAGGTTTATTTACTAATTACAAATTATATAAAATGGTATAAACATTTTATATATTTAGAAAAACACTTTTGGTAATTAAATGAAAATGTTTATTTCATAATAAATAAATGAATTCAAATTTTTTACCAAATTCAGTTAAATTTTCACCAAATAAACTTTCCCCAGAAAAGACAAAACTTTCTGGCCGTTACAGGTGGGCGGCCCCCTTAATTTTAAGGGGGCCGGCATACGCTCCTGTGTCAGAAAGTTTTGCCTATAAATACTGGTTCAAATCTGTAATTTTTCCTCACCTTTTGCACTAAAACTTTCTGTCCAAATTCTCTCAAATCATCTTCCTAAAACCTTTGATCATAAACATATTAGTTCTTGTTTCAAGTGATCCAATCCATCCTCATTCAAAGTGCAAGAGAATAATACTTCTCCAACATCTTGTTTAGAAGTATTGTAGAGTTGTGTATATTGTTAGTTGTTGTGTAAATTATTTGTAAAGGTGTAGAAGGTGTGTAATAGGTAGATCTAGATGGGTTAGTAGTAGTGAAGAAGTAGTTGTGTTGTGAAAAAGAAGTAGTGAAGGTGTGAGAAGTTGTGTAGTAGTGGTGTGTATAAGTCGTGAAGAAGGTGTGTAGTGACTAGTGGTGTGAGATTGGTTCTAGCTACTATTACAACTCGACATTTAGCTTAGTGTCGTTAATCGGTGTAAGCAAAAGTTGTGTAAGGTTTCTCCGCCAAAAGGGAGCTCGTTGTGTTAGTGAAGAAAACTCTCGAGTAGGTGACTCGAGGAGTGGAGTAGGGCAAGGAAGGTGACCTTGTAGCCGAACCACTATAAATCCGTTGCGTCTTGGTTTGATCCTTCCATCACTTGTTCATTACCTTATTTACATCTTTATTGTTTACATACTCATAAACATTTACATCTAGTTGTAGCTTGTGATATTGTGCTAAAATTGATTTCACACGAAGTTCAAACAAAAGGTTCATTCACAAAATAAAGTTTTATAAATAACCTAGAAAGATATAATACATACATACACATATACAAGTGTAATTGATCATTTCGATCGAGTATAGTTTTCACAACAAAACTTGAATTGAAGATTTTGAAAACAAAGTTTTAAAATCAAAATTGACGTAAAACTATTCAACCCCCCTTTTAGTTTTCCACACTCTCCTTATGGTTTTGACACGTAATGGGTTTGGTCCCTTGACCAATATTTCCGTCTGTTTGACCATGACACCCATCCAAAACAAGTAAAATGACAAAATTGCCCTATCCCATTTTTTAATTTTTTTAAAGAATAATAAAACCTTTCTTATATAGGTTTTGCTAACAAGTGCCCACTATGCGTAGTTAATAAACATCAACTTTCAAATTTAACTAAAAAATGTATTAAATACAAATTAAATAAACTGACAAATTACTATATTTGAACATAATATTTCACTTAAATGAACCAAAACATTCCTTTTGTTTACACATTAATACGTGCTCAGTGGGCATACGTTAGCAAAACCTTAACAAAAGGGTTTTGCTAACAAGTGCCAACTGGGCGTAAGTTAATGTGTAGTTAATAAGCATAAGCTTTCTAATTTAACTAAAAAATGCATTAAATACATATTAAATAAATTGATAAATTACTAAATTTGAACATAATTTTTCACTTAAATAAACTGAAACATTCCTTTTATTTACACATTAATACGTGCCCAGTGGGCATACGTTAGCAAAACCTGGGTTTTCCTAACAAGTGCCCACTAGGCATTAGTTAATGTGTAGTTAATAAACATAAATTTTCTAATTTAAATAATAAATGTATTAAATACACATTAAATAAACTAATAAATTACTATATTTGAACATAATTTTTCACATGAATGAACCAAAATATTCCTTTTATTTACACGTTAATATATGCCCATTCTTTGAGGCACTTCAAAACAAATACTTTAAACCCACTTCAAATATACCTTTCGAAACAAAACATTCCCTTTGGGCCGATTTCATACGACATCCAAATATGGGAAATCTTGCTTTTTTAGTCACATGTCAGGCACATGAGGATGCACATATGGGTAGGTTGCTCTTTTTACTGTTTTTGTCTTTTAATGCATTTATTTGTTTATTCATTTTTTTTTTTAATTTTTTTTTTGTTTGTTTGTCATATTTATAAATGGGTCTCACCACCAACACACAATATTCTTCTTTTCTACCTCACTACTCTTTAACCTCCATCCCTCCTCACCACCGTCATCTACCACCTCCATCTCCGTCACTATTAAATATTCATTTAACCTAGAAATTGTCTTTTTTTTACCATTGTCACAACTATAAGTGATCAAATAATACTATATTTTTCAGTTCGTCATTATATACTCATTATAAATGTTTGGTCTTAAGTTGCATTTATAAGGAACCTATAAGCTAAAGACTCAAATATTAAAGTTTAGTAATTATTAATTAGCATGACTATAAACAATTTGATATTCCAAGTATAAGAAAATTAAAAAAATCATTATAAGCAACAAAAATATAAACAATTTGATCAGATCACACGATGAAACAAGCTCATCAATTTCACCACCATTAAACATACAAAAAATTTAATCACTGTATTTTGAAACAAGCTATCAGTTTCATCACCATTAAACAAGGCCTGATCAGATCGCAAAACTCCTCTTTTGCTCACCAAATTGTTGAAGTATCTTGTGTCGAAAGAAATTGTTGTAGGGTCAAGTGGCGCTTGGTTTGAAACAAGCTCATCAGTTTCACCACCATTAATAAATAGATATCGTCTTATTTCCAAGCAAATGAACCATACCGTCACAACAACCACCACCACAACCGTAACGAACCACTGTCACCTACCACCATCATCCGAGCCAACCCAGCAATCACCACCATCCATGAACCACTAGCAAATCAGACAACCATAAATGACCACCACCTAACTAAACCACCAGATTTGGTGCTGAACAACCACCACCACTGACGTCAAACCAAGAAAAGAAACCACCACTGCGCTAACACATAAATTTTGTATCAATCAAAAGGGGTAGTTCATCCATCTAAGAATCAAATTTACACTAATTATTCATAAATCATAATTGAGTAAATGAATAAAGAAAAATATAAGATCTAGCAGAAACACAAACAGTTATCATCATGATCAATAACAATTATTAAAAATAATAATAATAAAAAAATAAAAACTTTTGAGTAATTACTTAAATGGTCCATGTGGTTTGTCGAGTATAACGAAAATGGTCGCTAAACTTTTTTTCCCGGATCTTCTCCCTATGGTTTTGACTCGTAATGGGTTTGGTCCCTTGACTAATATTTCTGTCTGTTTGACCATGACACCCATCCAAAACAAGTAAAATGACAAAATTGCCCTATCCCATTTTTTAAAAATTTTTTTTAAAGAATAATAAAACCTTTCTTATATGTGTTTTGCTAACAAGTGCCCACTTGACATAAGTTAATGTGTAGTTAATAAACATCAACTTTCTAATTTAACTAAAAAATACACATTAAATAAACTGATAAATTACTATGTTTGAACATAATTTTTCACTTAAATGAACCAAAACAATCTTTTTGTTTACACATTAATACGTACGTGCTAAGTGGGTATACGTTAGCGAAACCAAATTATTAATTAACATGATTATAAACAATTTGATATTAGAAGTATAAGAAAATTAAAAAAAAATCATTATTAGCAATAAACATATAAACAATTTGATCAGATCGCACCATTAAACAAGCTCATCAGTTTCACCACCATTAAACATATAAACAATCTAATCAATGTATTTTGAAACAAGCTATCAGTTTCACCCCATTAAACAAGGCCTGATCAGATCGCAAAACTCCTCTTTTGCTCACCAAATTGTTGAAGTATATTGTGTCGAAAGAACTTGGTGTAGGGTTAAGTGGCGCTTGGTTTGAAACAAGCTCATCAGTTTCACCACCATTAATATAAAGATATCGTCTTATTTCCAAGCAAATGAACCATACCGTCAATACAACCACCACCACAATCGTAACGAACCACCGTTATCCACCACCACCATCTCAGCCAACCCAGCAATCACCACCATCCATGAACCACCAGCAAATCAGACAAGCATAAACGACCACCACCTAACTAAACCACCAGATTTGGTGCTGAACAACCATCACCACTGACGTCAAACCAAGAAAAGAAACCATCACCGCACTAACACATAAATTTTGTATCAATAAAACGTGTAGTTCATCCAACTGAGAACCAATTTTACACTAATTATCATAAATCATAATTGAGTAAATGAATAAAGAAAAATATAAGATCTAGCATAAACACAAATAGTTATCATCATGATCAATAAAAATTATTATTAAAAAAATACTTTTCTTGTTCAACGATGGCAGAAGCGGAAGGTGAAAGTTACGATTAGATATGAAGATAGCATCGGTGGAAGGTGAAAGGTAAAGATGTGTGCGTATTTATTGTTTTTGATTGATTGATTGAAGGTCCAATTGTACACCAACAAACACATACTAGTACTACGTGTTATTGGTCATGCTTGACTGTTCTATTGCTCGACTCCATCTAATTTTTGACACATGTCATTCCTTTGTACTTTTTCTGGTAGATATGTACTAGAATGACACGTGTCAAAATTTTGGTAGAGTCGAGCAGCAAAAAGTAAAAAAATTATAATTTTTTGTACCTGAAAAAAGTACAATGGAATAACACGTGTCAAAAGTTAAAAATGAACTTATGAGATATAAGCTGAAAGCCCAGACATAAACTTAAACAAATCCAATTATAAGCACATACGCTAAACTATCACAACCAATTATAACGGGATGTTTGTTTAAGCTTACTTTTGGGCTTGTGAGCTTATTTGACTATGCTTATATCTCATACACCCATATTCTCCGGCTTATTTTCAGACTTGTGAGGTTATTATGACTTAAAGATAGAAGATAAGGTCATAAGGTAGAAAAAAGGCGGATAAAGAAGAGCTTATGAGATATAAGCCGAACCAAATAAGATCATAAGCCCAAAATAAGTTAAAATTTTTTACCTGAGTAACCTCCAATAAATATAATTGGCAAACCCCAAAAAGTCCATACTTGTAATCAATAAATTATGACAAGCAATAAGAGCCTAATTAATTAAACGATAAATTAAATCAAGTCAACCTCTAAAAGCTCTATTTAATCTAATCATTTTCATATAATCAAATTACACAAGAAAAGAAGCACCATTTTAAGAATTAAATGAAGCACGAAAAAGAAAACGAACCATCCGTTGTGGCAGATAAGTTTCTGCTATGAAACAAACAAAAAATGGAGAGGTGGTGGGTGGGAGATTTAATTACAGTCAACTATGTTTGAATGGGATTGGCAGCGTGGCACCTGGAATTCATCCGCTGTTTGTTTGTAAGTTCAAACCTTTTTTTTTTTTTTTTTTTTTTTAACTACATTTTTTTGTTCTTGTGATTTTGTTGGGCTTTTTACTTTTGGTTAAAAATTTTAAAAAGTTTTGAGTTCAGTCTAAAATTGAAACATCTGTTTCATAGGGGGTGATAGTCGGTTCGGGTTGATCGGGTTCGGATCAATTCGGTCGACCCTAAAAACATACCCAAACCCGATTCTATGTAACCTTTGTTAATCATGTTTGGGTCTATTCGGTTTGGGTACTAAATAGAGTCGGGTTCGAGTTTTTTTTAGCCTCGACCCAAATTGACCCGAACCCGTCCAATCCGACCCGACTAACACCCCTGTGTGTGACTATAATGAAAAGAGAAACAAGGGTATAAGAGTCATTTTAAAATCAAATGATATTTAATATGTATTTTATAGTTTTAATAAATTTATTTTAAAATTTTAGTTTAGTATATAGACATATAAGAATTTACCCATGAAAATTGTGATATAAGTATAACTAATACCTTGTCCAGGATTTTCTATTATGTATTAATATCTATTATAATAATATTTTGTAAAAAAAAATTATTGGTTGAAGATTTAACTTTATTTAATTGACATAGATGTTGAGATTGAGATTGATGTTGTTGTTTAACTTTAATTATTCATATCGTGTTGTATAAAATGTGCGAGTTTAGTAGCACGTAATCAGCACGAATAGGAGATATATAAGTATGCCATCCATGAGACACCTTTCATAGTGAGAGAAGTCCTTTTGATGAAGTTAAAATATGACCCGTAAAGTTTTTCAGAAATGTTTTTCTGGATATCCATATATAAAATTTAAATAAGAATTTCATAAGTCGTTGTTATAAGTAAAATATCATATATTTATTTTCATATCACAGTAATCCGTGCTTACATTTGATATTCATATTCCCGTTAACAATAGTTTAGCCGTATTTAATATTCAAGCCCATGTACGAATAAATTAAACTTTTCAAATAAAATAACATGAATCCTTATTTAATGTTAGTAAAAAATATTTTAATGGATGAAAGCTTAAAACGAATATTAGTTTGAAAAAATACTTAACGTATATTAAAACTAATTCGTATATTTACAAAATTTTGTAATTTTAATAGACGAAAGTTTGAAAATAATACTAATACTTATGTAATTTTAAACAAAGTTCATCTTTTAAAGTACAGGGGTATAAACTGTAAGGGGTTATTTGTTATTTTTCTAAAGTTATTAAAAAATATGGAAAGTTTTAATTTTACACTTAGCTCTATATAATTTTTGTAAAATTCAACAACTAAAGTTTTATTAATTACTTCATCTTTTTCTAAGTTTTTGTTTTCACAAATTTGACACAAATAGTTTTATGTGTTTTTTTTAACCAAATTTCCCCACAAAATTTATTAAAGGTTGACCAAAATCATTTCAATTTTGACTTTTTATTGACCAATCATGTTGCTTGATTTTGCCTACGTGGTAAAATTGAGCTCTCCTATTGGTCTACTTTTTTTTCGATGAGAAGGGTTTCGCAAAAATACTCCGAAATGATGTAGTTCTTTTATTATATAAAAGATTGGGTATTTGGACATATATTATAATTTTAAATTTTGGATTGGATATATATGAAATTTTAAGTTAGGTTGGATATGTATGTAATTTTAAGTTTTAGATTCGATATATATGTAATTGTTATGTTAGGTTGATATATATGTAATTTTAATGCAAAAGAATGATATATATGAAATTCTCCCTAAGAAAATTAAACAAAACAATCATTATTAGCAACAAACACATAAACAATTTGATCAGTTCGCACCATTAAACAAGCTCATTAGTTTCACCACCATTAAACATATAAACGATTTAATCAATGTATTTTGAAACAAGCTATCAGTTTCACCACAATTAAACAAGGCATGATCAAATCGCAAAACTACTCTTTTGCTTACCAAATTGTTGAAGTATATTGTGCTGAAAGAACTTGTTGTAAGGTCAAGTGGCGCTTGGTTTGAAACAAGCTCATCAGTTTCACCACCACTACATATGTGTCTCTTTGTCATGTATAAAACAAGAGTTATAACCCAGGGTCTCTCACTCTTTCTTCCTCCTCTCTCTAACCGCCGCCTCCACCACCTACACCATCACCGGCCGCCCCACCGAACACCACCACCGCCCACTGTGACAACACACCGCCACCACCAAATCCTCCATCGTGACCTCCTTTGCTTGTTTAACCACCACGCGCCAAAGAAACCATCACCACCACCACTATGCGCCATCACCACCACTCCTTAGACTAGATCTGTGTAGATCCGTGAAGAAAAAGTGAAGACCCACCGTTTTTCACCTCAAGTCCACAAACACAATTTACTAGGTTGATCATTGCTTGATTAAAGGAGGTATGTCAATTATAATGGTTATCATTAAAGGAGCTGAACGTAAAGCTGCTGAAGATAATCTCAATAATGTAGGGCATATGGGATAATCTCAATAAGGTTCGTTTTCATCCGAGTTGATCTACATCCACCGGAGACGTCTGAGTTTCCACACTCACCTCGACGAGTTAAACTTAGTGAGTCAGATGCTCCCTTATGATATTTCTTCTTCGGACGAGTTAAACTCAGTGAGTCAAGACCACGACTCGGTAATCAAAAGCTATTGAATTTACAAAGAAATAGTTGTCCTTCTTTTCACAGTTTTGTTTTTTTGGTTTTTTGGTAGATTTTTGGTCCATTGGGAATGGTTGCTTGTGGTGGTAAGTTATATAGACTTAAGTTTGTAAATATAATACTACCGAAGTTATATAGATCTAGTTTTGGTGTTGTAATTTTTTTAAGTATATTAGTAAAAAAATATTCTTGTTTATAGTGGGTATGATCTTTTTAGATATGAAAATAAAAGTGTTTTATGATTTTGTTGACATGAACTGATGTGGATGAACCGGATGTTCTGTGTTTTTTTGGCGAGAAGTTCAAGACAACTTTAGATTTTAATTTAAAATATAGTAATGGTGGCGGTGAGGTGTGGTGGCCGGAGTGTTCTGCATTTTATGAAAATGAGTGGTGGCCGGAGTAAGTGGTGGTGGTCGGAGTAAGTGGTGGTGGCTGGAGTTGGTACAATAATGAAAATGTACAAGTTTTAAAGCCATAGGTACAAAAGAAAGTGTGAGGGTATATATGTAATTTACATTAAAAGAAAATAAAAAATAATATAAAAAATCATACTTTTTAGCTAAAAGACAAAATAGTAAAGTTGCCCAAGAAAGTAGGTCTCAGTTGCCCAAGAAATTAGTGGGGTTAGTTGTACTTTGCAAGTACAAAGTGGGGACAACCAAGGGGACACGTGTCAAAATTCTGGGAGGGTTGCCCAAGATTTCTTGTGAGAGAGTCGCCCTTGTGGTATTTGGGGAAGTTGGAAATTTTTGGGGTATATAGGGTATACACATGTGTACTATTGGGGCAAATAAAGAATTTTCTCTTGAAATTTTGTGTTTTGGATTGCCAGCGTGGCTATTGCTAGTAGATATTTGATATGGCATGTCTTTTTTTTAAGTCTTATAAAATACAAAAAAATTAATTAATTGTTTTTTTATTTTTTTATTTATTTATAATTATTTTTTTAAGAATACAAAAAATTAATTAGCCATGCTTAATCTACTGCTAAATTTTGGGAATAAATAGAGGCATGGTAGCTCCCAATTGAAATGTACAAATATGTAGCCGAGGGCAATGTTTAGTTTTTACTAGAGTAGTAGTAATTTTGCCATTTACTCGGTTCTGGTTAATCACAAAGTTGAGTTTTGTATGAGTAATTAGTGCTCTTTGAGTATAATGTCTCATGCTCTTTTGCAGATTTGCATAATGTTGGGTTAAACCGGATCATGTAATAGTATTGTTGTCTTATGATCTCTATGATTATCGGATATTTGATTTGAGTATACATGTAGTATAACAAATTGTGTTGTGTCACAGTTGGTGTTTACAATATAGTATTACATCTCTGAATTCTTATATAATATTACAAGTGTTATTTGTAGAAGAAATTAAACCGTTATATGTAACATTGAATAAATGGAGGCATGGCAGCTCCCAATTGAAATGAACAAATATGTAGCCGCGGGCATTGTTTAGTTTTTACTAGAGTAGTAGTAATCTTGCCATCTACTTGGTTCTGGTTAATCACAAAGTTGAGTTTTGTATCTAAATTAATAAAAAATAATTTTTCACTTAAAAAAAATCATATCTTGCAAACGGTAAATCTTCAAGCTACAAAAAAATACACCATCGCGACGAGAATTAAATTATCTTTCTATAAATATGTAATTCTATATACTTTCGACGATTTTTTTTACCCAGAAAAATTACATGTGATTCGTAAAAATCACATATGATTTGATTTTTACAAATCACATATTATTTTTACGAATCACATGTGATTTGAAAAATCACATGTGATTCGTAAAAATCACAAATGATTTGATTTTAATGAATCGATTTTTATAAATCACATGAGATTTTTCTGAGCGGAAATTTTGAAAAAAAAAATGGTCAAAAAAAAGTTCGTCGAAAGTATATAGAATTGCATATCTATAGAAATATAATTTAATTCTCGTCGCGATGGTGTATTTTTTTCGCGTAATGATTAACAGTTTGCGAGATATTTAATTTTTAAAAAAATGTGAAAGTTTATTTTATTTTATTTTGATAAAAAAAATAATAATTAATGTTTAAAGTTGTTTATTGGCACTGACGACTATCATTGTCGCATTCAACTTATTATTCAATGTGGACATGTAGTGGTCCACATTTTCTTCTAGAGACATAATTAATGTTTAAAGTTGACGCATAGAAACACACACATATACATTAGCTTAATTTCTATAAACATGGATACAAACATGAATCTTTATACTAACACGCACCATAGATATCATTTTCTTCTAGAGACATAATTAATGTTTAAAGTTGTAGCTGTAACATCTAAATTCAAAATTAATTCATGTTATTTAAAAAACCAAAATTCACATCATTTAAGCAGACAAAACGGGTATTAAACCAGGGTAGTTACACCATCACTTATCGTCAAATACTAACAACCTACAAACATCAAAACCAATCTCAAATACATATCCTAACAATTGACCAACAAGATCTCAGAAACCTGAATCCAAACTCAAAATCTCGAAAACAGAAAGCCTAAACATCATAACTCAACGATCCAAGCTAAACCCGGATCATATCCTACATTCATACCACATTTTCTCAAAACACCAAAATTCACCCCATTTACACACACAACAAGGGTAGTTACATCATCACTTATCATCAAATACTAACAAGCATTAAACATCAAAAGCAATGTTAAATCCATAGACTTAGCAAAACCTCGAAAACCAAAACCCGAAAAATCAAGCAGTTAACAATTAAAGCTTCAAAATCTAAGCTCCCAAGAACATCAACAAATCTCACCATTATCTAAACATCATTTACACATGTAAAGAACAACACACATATTTGAAAAACCACGGATTGACTGATTTCACGCATACTTTAAATAATCTTGGACTAAACTTGAAATGCTTAGAAACTTTATGTGAATTTGGAGTGATAGGAGGCTTTGGATTGAAAAGGATTGGATTGGATGGTTGAAATTAAGAGAAAGGGGGTGGGATCCGTGTGAGGTGATTTGCACCAATAAGATATTTACAACTGTCTATTACGTACCATTCAATTTTTTTTCTTCTTTCAAAAACAGATTTAAATGAAGAGCTATTTACATAAGTACCTCAAAGGTACACTCCCTTATACCCTATTCACCCAAAAAAAAAAAAAAAAAAAAAAAAAAAAAAAAAAAAAAAAAAAAAAAAAATCCCTATATACCCCCAGGGGTAGCCCTCTCCCAAAAATTCTTGGACGACTGTCAAATATTTGAGACAAGTGTCTCTATCCCTAGGTCCACTATGTACTTTCATAGTACCACCTTGTAAGAGTATTTATGATACTTCTTGGGCGACTTTTTTTTTTTTTTTTTTTTTTTTTTTTTTTTTTTTTTTTTTTTAATTTAACTTCATACAAGTTACAATATTAGTCCCCAATACATAAAAAATGCACCGTAGGTCCCTAATAAATAACCTCCGTTAGTCCTTAATACATAAACACCACCACCACCACCACCACCCACCACCCACCACCACCACCCATTACCGCCACTACCCACCACAGCCTCCCACCATCACCACCACTAATACCCACCACCACCACCACCACCCACTACCGCCACCACCAACCACCACCACCACCACCACGACACCCACCACCTACCACCACCACCGACTACCACCACCACCCACCACAGCCTCCCACCATCACCACCACCAATACCCACCACCACCACCACCCACTACCGCCACCACCCACCACCACCACCACCACCCACCACCGCCTCCCACCACCACCACCACCCACCACCGCCTCCCACCACCACCACCACCCACCACCGCCTCCCACCATCACCACCACCACCACCCACCACCGCCTCCCACCACCACCACCACCACCATCCACGGCCACCACCACCCACCACCACCATCCAACGCCACCACCACCACCACCATCACAACCACCACCACCGCCACCACCCACCACCGCCACCAACACCAACCACCACCACCACCATTCAACGCCACCACCACCTACCACCGCCTCCCACCGCCACCACTACCTACCACCGCCTCCCACCACCACCACCACCATCCACTGTCGTCACCACCCACCACCCATCACCACCACCACCACCCACCACCGCCACCAACACCCACCACCACCACCACCACCATCCACTGCCGCCTTGGTGGTGGTGGCAGTGGTGGATGGTGGTGGTGGTGGGTGTTGGTGGCGGCAGTGGTGGTGGTGGTGGTGGTGGTGGCGGCAGTGGATGGTGGTGGTGGTGGTGGGAGGCAGTGGTAGGTGGTGGTAGTGGGTGGTGGTGGTGGGTGTTGGTGGCGGCAGTGGATGGTGGTGGTGGTGGTGGGTGATGGCGGCAGTGGATGGTGGTGGTGGTGGTAGGAGGCGGTGGTAGGTGGTGGCGGTAGTGGGTGGTGGTGGTGGGTGGTGGCGGCAGTGTATGGTAGTGGTGGTGGGTGTTGGTTGCGGCAGTGAATGGTGGTGGTGGGTGGTGGGGGTGGCGGCAGTGGATGGTGGTGGTGGTGGGAGGCGGTGGTGGGTGGTGGTGGCGGTAGTGGGTGGTGGCGGCAGTGGATGGTGGTGGTGATGGTGGTGTTTATGTATAAGGGACTAACGGAGGTTATTTATTAGGGACCTACGATGCATTTTTATGTATTAAGGACTAATAGTGTAACTTATATGAATTTATAAAAAAAAAAAAAAAAAAAAAAAAAAAAAAAAAAAAAAAAAATCGCCCAAGAAAGTGGGACCAGTCCCCCAAGAAGTACCATAGGTAATAGCTTACAAGGTAGTACTATGAAAGTACATAGTGGGCCAAGGAATAGGGACACTTGTCCCAAATATGTGACAGTTGCCCAAGAATTTTTTGGAGAGGGTCGCCCTGGATATATAGGGATTTTTTTTTTTTTGGTTGAATAGGTTATAAGGGAGTGTACCTTTCGGGTACTTAGGTAAATAGTTCTTAAATGAATTGGTATTTTTCAGGGTTATAAATAGCGCGCTATAGTGGCGCCATAGCCCGAGGCGTAGCCTCCACATTACGAAACAGATCAAGGCGCCGTCTCTAGGCGTAGCGTGCAATAAAGCGTGATAAAGCACGCTATAGCGCAAGGCGTGACGCCTTTTTTTGAAGCTTTTAAGATTTTATTTTATTTTTTATTTTTTTAAAGAGATTTATTGGACTTAAGCTTATTTACAAGTATTTATTCGGGCTTATTAAATCAATAACTGAGTTTTAAGCTTAATAGCTAACTAATATTGACAACTTTATAAATATTTTTTGTCGCTATGAATCACGCCTTGAAAACTCTATGATGCAATGCCTCACGCTAAAGCTTGAGGCTTAGCTATGCCGCTACACCACGCTTCACACTATTTATAACCTTGGTATTTTTAGATACAAAAAAGTTTTAAAAACACATGTTTAAGTATTTTGGGTTTTTAAGAAAGTTAAACGAGTACTCATTCATAATGAGATACGAGACAACATGGCCCGTGCGATGCACGGGCTTTGATCACCATGAAATGATCCTTGGTGTTGCAAGGGTTAGGTGTATTTAGTTATTATGGTTAGTTTTAATCGGGGTACTCAAATAAAAAAGGATATCAGATCCATGAATGACTTTATGCAAAACATGTTATTTCAAAGCAAATAAAAATAAAACCATTTCAAAAGAAAAACAAACGGTTTATACTACACATAACTTAGGTGTTTTTTTTTCTTTCTCTTTTTTTAATATTTTATGAAATACGACATGTTAAACAAAATTTGATGTATCACCTTCGAGTGTAATGATTACATCGTTATATATTCAAGTGGTATCGGTTGATATAAACATCCTCAAAATAAATTTGCAATCAAGTAAAAGTAATGTTGTTGTGAATTAAATTGATTCTATAAAAAGGTTTCGAACCAATGAGTTAGTTTCATCTCGCAACAAAAAATATGTTATTTTGAAGCTAATAACAATAAGATTCAGAAAACCAAAATGTCCATACTACGCATGACTTATATTTGTTTTCTTTCTTTTGACATTTTAAAGAGAATGAGATGTGAACCGAAACTCTACGTATCACCCGCGACCCTTGCCTTTTATCTCTAACGACTGAAGCAGTATTGTTGTTTGATTATTAAAAAGTTTGTAACCAATTACTTTCATTCTACAGGTAATTTTATTTCTTTCATTTCGTCCCCTTTTAGTTTAGAAATTGATTTCTCCTTTCATTTTAGGGGTGTTTATTTTAGCTTATATAGTGGGCTTATGAGCTTATTAGCGTATATGACTTATATAAGCCGAAACCTAGTGTTTGGCTAAGCTTATATGAGTGGGCTTATGAGCTTATATTTGGGCGTTTTGATAAGCCACAAAAGTGTGGCTTTTTGTGAGGGTTTGGGCTTACATAAGAAATTTACAAATTACTATTCTCTATATATATTAAAGAGCGAGGGTATATTCACTTTTATCGAGCGAAGTGAATTACTCTCTCTATATATTAAAGAGCTAGGTTATATTTGCTTTTATCAAGCGAAGTGAATTCTTATATATATAATGCAGCGTCAAGTCCTATGGAAATGTTCCAGAAACTAATAAAAAATACATTTGGGCTCCCAGTGAATCTACATGTCCATTTTCTATTATTATCTGGCCTAATAGTGTAACATGTGTTGTAAACAGTAATCACTTTAGTTGTAGGCCATACATTTGCAGGCTTGATAGCTATAGGATTAAGCCATGCAGAATTTTGTAAAGAAGCAGGTCATAACATATATATCCAGCTTCTTAGCTTGACGTACTGTCGTGTTCGACCACCTTTGACATTAGGCACGCTTTCTACTTTAAAAAAATATACCGTGCAATAATCAACGCCATGAAAAATAATACGTTTAAATCTCTCTTTTTAAATCTCGAATGTTGAAGTTTTTTTATTTCTTTTTAATGTTAAAAATAGCTAAAAGGTATGAAGATGTATTCTTTTTTTTTATATTTGTTTGACAACAATGTTAGGAAAAGATGGAAGGAATCTTGCGCCGACTATCCAAAAGTACGTGACCCAATCCAGAAATGGTTTTTACTTTTTCTTTTTCAAATTGGACTGCATTCAACCTTATTAAAATGGGCTAATTGTTGGGCTCCGGTTTGTGACGTCAAATTGACGTAACCAAATGGGGCAACCAATCCCAGGCCACCGAATTGATGGCATTTTATATATATAGTAATTTGTACTCATTTACTTTAGAATCCTATCAATATGATAATTCTTTTTTATATCATATGTATCACGGAACTTGGATCACTAATAAGATGACAAAAAAGAGTTGCAACAATACCTACAATAGTGATCCAAGTTTAACTGGATAATAAAGTAAATGAAAATCTATTTACAATAAAAAAAACCTGTGTGTTTTGAATTTTTGTTAAGAAGTCTTTATAGAATATAACTTTTTGAGCATTCAATGGCTTATTTTCTTGTTGACTAATAAGTATTTTTAGTCCGTGTGAGGTGATGTTGCTAGTGCGGACCTATCCAAAAAAACAAAGGTGTTTCCTAGTTTTGTCAAGGTGAAATTTTTAACCAGGTACTTAGTTATCTAGTTTTATCACAGCCAATTACACAAGAAAAGGAAGTGTTCATTTCACCCCAAATCCTTATTACCACATATAGCCAAACACAATTTTTGCAAGTAAATCAGTAACAAAACTAGTTTAAGAATTAAATGAAGCACAAGAATGAGAACGTACCATCGGGTTTGGTGTGAAACGAAATGAGTGGAATAAACAAAAAATGGAGTGTGATGGTTTGGTTAATGGTAGAGAGAAGGAGGATTGGACGGTGGAGATTAATTAGAGTCAAGTGTTTTTGTTTGGATGGGGTTGCCAGCGTGGCAAATACAAAATGGAATACATCAACTATTTGTTTGTAAGTTCAAACTTTTTTTTAAAAATAATTTTTAAATATTGTTTGCAATTTTTTTATTATTTATTTTTTTATTATTATTTTTTTAATTTTCAATTTTTATTTTTATCTTTTATTATTTTTTAAGTAGTTTATTTTTTGAAAAAATTATCAATATCTCGCCATAATTTCATGTGCCAAACATGTCCATGTGGCTAAAATAGACATGTCTTCAAATCACTAATTTAGTAAACAACCCTTTACTCCTACTAAATTATGAGAATAAAAGAATTACATCATTTTGTAATGCTTTTGGCAAAACAATCTTATTGAAAAAAAACATATATAAAAAAAGGACAAATCAGATTGTTTGATTTTGACACGTGGCAAAATCAAGCAAATGTGATTGATTAATAAAAAGTCATAATAGATTTGATGTTGGTGATTGTTTGTTAACGGGCTTTTGGTTGTGTCACACCCCGTCAAAGGCGGAAACACGAGGTGTAATGAAGAAAGGCACATTGCGTAACATCATAGATTCATACCTTATAATTATTTCAACAATAGTTTGCAACTTTTACAAACGATTCTTGTCTCAAATATGATAGAAAAACATGTCTCTTTTGAAATCTTATTGTCTTGAAAACATAGTTGCAAAATGACAAATAGTCTGACTCCAATAAACGTGCCTTCAGATACCTTAATAATGATCCACCTGAAAATGGTACTAGAAAACGTCAACATAATGTTGGTGAGCTCGTAGGTTTAAAAGTTAAACCACGAAGCTGTGAATAATAGTGTAGGACAAATGTGAGAATGATTACCAACTACAAGCACGTTAACAAATCAGAAATAGTGTTACGCCAACTGAACCTATAGTGTACATCATACTCGTAACAAATATCACGTGGGGAGCTACCCCGATAGATCTATCAACATGTGGGCTCTCAAAGAGAGTTAACAGTTGCATCAACTGAACCTATCAACTTGCGGGCTCTCAACAGAGAGTTAACAGTGGCGTAGTCATGTATTCACGAAACAAACATGTCACAGCGTATAATCGCATCATCACACATATATGTCCAAAATCATGTAAAACAGAAATTCACAGCATAAAAACATTTGTAAAATATTGAGTACCATATCCACCCCAAGGTAAAACATGTTAAAAAGTGGGGCTACGAGAACTCACCTTAACAGATGATGAACAACGTGTCACAACGGTATCAAGAAGTAAGGCACAACGATACACGATCGGCACAACCTAAATTTATAGCTTATCTCATAAAGTGTTCCACAAAAGTAACATAACGCATATGAGTTTTCAAAAGATAACGTATTTTAGTTTTCGTGGAATATTCGTATCATTATGTGTAAAAAGTCCGGTATCAATGTCGAAAGAAATTTTAATAAAAATGTTTCGTGTGGTGGTATGAAACACAGACTCGAAATACAACTCACGCGAAAGAAGAATAAATGAAAGAATAAACAAAGAAGACGACTAAAAGAAAAATAGATAAGAAAACAAGAAATGAAACAAGTTAATGGTAAGTATCGGTGTTTACCCAATAATCCCCAATAGTTTAGAAAAGTCAGTTAATGTTTTATAAAAAAAATCGTAGTTAATAATATAACTTAACAAAACATACATTTATTCTCTTGTTGGGTTTATGAAAATAAAAGGTTTTGAAATAAAGTGTAAGTTTAGAAAATTTTATAAATTTCGGTATAACGCGCCCATTTATATAACCTTTCCAAGTCAATAAATTTTAATAAAACTCAATTTCCAAAACAATATTTCCCGACAAGTTTACAATTTAACACACATCCGTGCTTGTCAAATCCAAACACGTTACACTAATTTAAAACATATAAGAGTTTAGAAATCAATCCAGTTTCATGTTATTTATTGGTTATCGGATTTTATAACCCGTTATCAGTTTAATAATTGTCCGTTATGAGTCTAATATATTAAATTTGTCACAAGTCTAAAATGACCAATATAATATTAACCCATTATATGTCCGGTAACGCAAGTCCAAATTAAAGGTAAATCCGATGTCAAATGTCAAGTCCCAAGTAGTTACCCGAAACGTACCAAAATCACCAAGTCAAAACAATTAAGTCACGTAAATTAGTCAATTTCCATAACCGTAAAATATTTACACACGATAAATAGACTTTAGCAAAATAAAGCACAACTCTTTTATTCTTAGTGGGCTTCGACCCAGACTCAAATTCAACGCACCCTACATGGGTGTCGACCCAAAGTGTATTGAACTTTACACGATACCTGTACTAATAGTAACTTCTATTTTAAAGTCAAATACTGATAACTAGTATCAAAGTGCTCATAGCTGTAAAGAGGACTTTTCTTTAGTATAATAATTATTGCATATCCCTTATATTATTATTCTACTAAAAAAAAAAAACTTTAAAAATAGTATACGCAAATGATACCAACGTACTCTATAACATTCAACGAATTGCATTGTACAAAAATAGCCATGTCTTTTATTTTTAAGTACCTTTAGACAGTAGTGGATGCATTTTAATTGTTGTAGTATCTCACAGTTTTTAAACACAAACAAATACAGACACAACACAACTGTAGACACAAAATAGTTAAGCAAATCCATAAGCAAACCGTAGCTTAAATCAACTAACTGAGCAAATCCATGTCCCATCCGAGACCCAAAACGACCTCGACCCGATTCAAAAACAAGACCACAAGATCATTACATACAAGTTTTAACCACACGAAACTTTTATAAAATCATTTTTAGATCCAGTTGTTAACCAATTTATTATCCACGAAAACTATATATAAAAAGCAATATTAATCGGTTTCAATCAAAATGTAAATGAACACACGGGTTTCATGGTTTACCACTTCAAGAACGAGAAGTGAGGGAGAGACGAGATGGAGAAAAGAAGACGGTGGCGGCGATGCTTGATTCGAACCAAAAATACTACAAAACACTCGATCTAAAAACACCTTCGAAGCTCTCGGATCTTCAGTGTATGATGATGATGTGTTTACGCGGCAGTGATGGCACGTACGGGGTGTTTGGGATAGTTTCTTGGCGCATGTGGTGGCTTATCGTGACGAGGGAGTCACAAGGTTGATGTTAGTGGTGGTGGTGTGATGTAGGAGGTGGTGGTGGCGCAGGTAGCCAGCCGGAATAGTGGCGGCGGCGCCTGGAAATGAGAGGAGGGAGGGAGAGTATTAAGAAGAGGCTAGGGTTTTATTGAAACAAAATGAGGAAGGGGGTTATAAGGGTATTATATAGTGCAACCCTAGGGACCACAAGGACCAATCTTGTAAACCCAGCGATTTCTAGGAGCGACGGTGTAATAATACAACAGAAATCATAATTTTTAGTTATTATTAGTATTATTTATTTATTTTTTTAAGTTCGAGACTTGTTTAGGCTCGATAATAATCAAATCAAGACACAAAAAAAATGACGCCTTTGCGTTCCAAATTATTTTTCCACAAAAAGCGAGTATTCACACAACTAGTTTTTCAAAAATTGTATAATAATCACATTAAAATGTTTATTGAGTTGCAGTTGTGCCGGTATGCGTTGTGTGTCGATACTCACGTTTCACGAGAAAATCTCTCGTTTTCAAATCAAATGAGATCCAAAAAGCTAAAAATATATATTAGGTAATACTAATAAATGAAATTTATTATTAAAACAAGTTTGAAAATTTTCGTTTGTTACAAATGGTTTCAAGTTTTAATGAACAGTATTGCCCTAATAATGCCAGTTGCTACAGTACATCCCCGTTAACGGAATTTTGTCCTCAAAATTCAGCTAGTGCCACCATCAAAAAGTGTGGGTACATAAGTCTCGCCTGTCCTTTCATTCCCAAGTAGCTCATGTCCACGGTCTAAGCTTAAATAAACTCATAATTAAAATCTTGTCTTGTCTAAGTTTCGATTGGCTATTCCACAATATGAAATAAATCATAAATCTGACTCCTCATGTGGGTGATACCTAGTCGATCGCTAGCTAGGTTGTACTTACGGTTCCTCACACGTCAACTACTACAATTTAGGGGTTGCCCGCAAATCCATATGACCAATTCTTGCAAATGAAACTGGTAGTCTATTGTATGCAACCTAGTCCACTATGTTAGCGTCAATAATTTTGTCTGCTCTTACTGAAATAACTAGTGTATGTATGCAGAACCTAACGAAAGTCAAAGTCATGCGAGGGAACTAGAACTCGAATCAGGGATTCCATGTCGCGATCGTAACTCATGTGACAAGGGTAAATACTACTAAAAGTTGTAACCTATGTCGTCTTAATCCAAATTCGTACTTCTGAGTGAAATGAGATGGGCAGTCGAAGGTAACTATCAGGTAGTCAAATTTGATGGAATAAGCTTTTCCATCTTCGAGCAAAATCATCGAATATCCGTTGAGGAGGAAAGGATTGGTCGTTATCTATACGTTCTACATCAAGACCCAAAACGGTTGTAGGATTTGTGACTCTCAAGGTTTCGTACAAGTAGTAGGGTTCGCTGATGTTAAAAAAAATGAAAACAAGGCATTTGAGGCTAGGTTTACTGGCGCGAAATGAAGTATGAATAAATTAGGATGGCGTAGATTTGTCACGAGCACTTGATGCTAGGGTAGTCGTTCAGGTTGCTTTACGTGAGGCTGCACCTACTTAGTCGAATTACGAGGATCGCGGTCCCTGTGGACTCACAAGAATCAATGTATTTGTCAAGGAGGTGAACTATGATATGAGTCGCTATCGGAAATATCAACATGACACGAAAAATGGAGAATCTAAGGAAAAGGATGAGCTATTAAAGCGATTGATGAGAAAGTAAGGGTAGCACCGAGTGTTGTGTCTGGTATCTTCCTCGTCTATAACATACTTGCTTCCGTCCGACGTCTGGTGTCAAAAGATGCTTTGGGATTTCTTCTTCATGTGGGAACACTTAGCTGAAAATTTTGTGGATGCCGAGAAATTTTATTGCTGAAGGAATCATTGATGTTATTCTCAGTAGTATCGATGGGGAGAAAATCTGATGGAATAGATTACAGTATAGTTACGTGAATTTGCTGTTGCTATTGGGAGGGAGTTGTTGACAAAAAGTCAAGGGGGAGAAAATCATACATGCTAGAAAAATCGTCAAGGTTGTGTCTCCGAATGAAAGAAAGATTGTCATCTACGAAGATTGAGGAAGTAAAATGAAGGCTTCCTAATGTGAAGAAACTTGTTCCAATGTAATTGGAAGGAATGGAAAGGAATATCCAACTCGTGGAATGGAGTTAGCAGTTGTAGTTTTGAGGTACTATCACAAAAGGTAGTGTTTGCATGGTACACAGTGTCCTATCCGCTCAAATCACAAAAGTCTTAAGCCTACGTTTCGTAAAGAGGTTCTAATACCCAGGAAAAGTGTGAACGGTGTTAGTACGAGTTTCGACGTTGGTGTTCTTATCATGTAGAAAGAGTTTGTTTACGTAATCATCCGAAAGGAATGAGTAGAATTCAATAGGGTTCGATCAATGAGAATAGAGATCATTAACAGCTTCACAGCGAGAAAGGGTTTTAAGGGAAAAGCCCCTTGGTGTGAAAACATTAGGGAAAAATGTGTCGTCAGGTATGCACGAATAGTTGAAGACGATGGTCTGCGAATCAAAAGATCTAAGGACAGAACCTAATGTCAACCGTCTGAAACGCTCGAAGATCGTTATTAGGCGAGACTCTTACGTCTATTTGCTCAGTTCCTCTAGGCAGGACTATAGTATATAATGGCTCAAAATTGTTGCCAAGTGGGTACTCTGTTGAGAGATATGGTTACAAGTGAAAACTAAAGGTCTTTAGTGCAACTTCTTGATATCCAAATGTAAGAGCGAGGTCATGTCCCGAAATGACTAGGATTCCGAAAGGCCACGTTGTCTCTTAAGTAATTGCACACTGATTGTTTAACCAAACGCACTTCAATCATCCCGAGGATATTATCTTGTAAGATGAGTAGGAAAGTTGTACCTCGAAGGAACAGAGTCAAGATACGATGCATCGCTACTAACAGTCTCGGGCAGGGGTGTTTGATTCACTTCTAAGGTCACCTAATATGTAGGCATTGTGATTGTTCTCAAGGTTTGTCCATGACTAGTGCGTGTTCCCTCTTGGAGGCACGGTTTTTGAAATTGTTCACAACATTTATTTGAGTAACACATTATAACCTTTGGACTATTAATGTATTTTTGAAGCAACATTGTTTGAAGTTTTCAACAACTATAGTTATGTGAAAGGATATGACTACCAAAACGTTTTTATATTAAAAAGATTTTTTTTTTTTTTTTTGAAAAATTACGCTTAGACAATTATTTAAGACGATTTTTATACCAAAATGAACCAACCCTTTTAAAAATCATCAAATTATTCTAAGTATTTTAAGACAATTTCGACCATCAACAAAATTTGGTTTTGAAGAAACATTATAATACGGTCCAATTAAAAAGGATTGCCAGTTCAACATACTTTGTAAAGTTCGCAAGAAAATCTTTCATTTGTACAAAAATTTTGTCTAACAGTATTCAAATTATCTAAGTAGCACCACCTCCGGAACACGACACACTAAGGCGAACATCGCCATCATGATCAACACAAAAAACTCAATTAACAAGGTCACTCCTTCTCATGAGTCCTAATATCTCACTTGTAGTTTGTAAGGTCTTAATCACATGAGTAAACCATTAATGGGTCCAATTTGATTGGTGGATCGCTTCCTACGGCAACTAATGGTGTCGTCCGACTCATCGGCTTATAATGTGGTGTGTTCAGGCTTGCTAATAAGGGAAGTAGTGTTGGGGAACAAGGCATGTGACATAACGGCATAGGGCAATACTAAAGTAATCACGTTTCCAAAATAGCTTTCGTATAGTATTTCAAAATAGTGTTTCCAAAATAGTATGTCCCAAAATAGTTCTCAAAATAACATGTCAATATAATGCGTTTTCAAAATAGCGAAACCAATGTTGACCGTCCAAAATAGAATTCAAAATTGTATATTGTATCCAAAATAGTTTACCCAAAATAACATTTTCAAAATGACGTATCGCTATATATATTTAGCAAAATATATATTGAGTTTTGTTTGCGATTAAGGATAACTAATATTAAGCGCACGGGTATGGGGAATAGTACAGTAAATACTCTAACTCAAACCATGTCATATCCACTCAAATCACATAATAACAAAGCAAATCAAATCAAAGCACTTAAGTACGCAATTGCAAGCTCACATATTGTCCTAGAAGCTAAAAGCTTCAGCCCACAAAAGGCAAGGCAACATAACCACAGATACACATAACACGTAAGGCAGATGCACACAAATTGGCCAATGCATTTTCAGGTGATCTAGACTCCGACTCCAACCAAACACGATCTAAGGTAACTACCCCCATTATCCCATGATCAATCCTGAATTAAGCATAGTTGATCAGGCTATGCATAATTTAGGAAAAATGATGGAATGCTCGGGCTAATCGACTCGTACCATGTTTGGGGTTTTATAATAACTTTAGTCTGGTTATAGTTGAGGTTTTTATTTTAGGAAAACCGGCATTCTCTATAACCTTAGGCTCTGATACCATTCTGTCACACCCCGTCAAAGGCGGAAACACGAGGTGTAACGAAGAAAGGCACATTGCGTAACATCATAGATTCATACCTTATAATTATTTCAACAATAGTTTGCAACTTTTACAAACGATTCTTGTCTCAAATATGATAGAAAAACATGTCTCTTTTGAAATCTTATTGTCTTGAAAACATAGTTGCAAAATGACAAATAGTCTGACTCCAATAAACGTGCCTTCAGATACCTTAATAATGATCCACCTGAAAATGGTACTAGAAAACGTCAACATAATGTTGGTGAGCTCGTAGGTTTGAAAGTTAAACCACGAAGCTGTGAATAATAGTGTAGGACAAATGTGAGAATGATTACCAACTACAAGCACGTTAACAAATCAGAAATAGTGTCACGCCAACTGAACCTATAGTGTACATCATACTCGTAACAAATATCACGTGGGGAGCTACCCCGATAGATCTATCAACATGTGGGCTCTCAAAGAGAGTTAACAGTTGCATCAACTGAACCTATCAACTTGCGGGCTCTCAACAGAGAGTTAACAGTGGCGTAGTCATGTATTCACGAAACAAACATGTCACAGCGTATAATCGCATCATCACACATATATGACCAAAATCATGTAAAACAGAAATTCACAGCATAAAAACATTTGTAAAATATTGAGTACCATTTCCACCCCAAGGTAAAACATGTTAAAAAGTGGGGCTACGAGAACTCACCTTAAAAGATGATGAACAACGTGTCACAACGGTATCAAGAAGTAAGGCACAACGATACACGATCGGCACAACCTAAATTTATAGCTTATCTCATAAAGTGTTCCACAAAAGTAACATAACGCATATGAGTTTTCAAAAGATAACGTATTTTAGTTTTCGTGGAATATTCGTATCATTATGTGTAAAAAGTCCGGTATCAATGTCGAAAGAAATTTTAATAAAAATGTTTCGTGTGGTGGTATGAAACACAGACTCGAAATACAACTCACGCGAAAGAAGAATAAATGAAAGAATAAACAAAGAAGACGACTAAAAGAAAAATAGATAAGAAAACAAGAAATGAAACAAGTTAATGGTAAGTATCGGTGTTTACCCAATAATCCCCAATAGTTTAGAAAAGTCAGTTAATGTTTTATAAAAAAAATCGTAGTTAATAATATAACTTAACAAAACATACATTTATTCTCTTGTTGGGTTTATGAAAATAAAAGGTTTTGAAATAAAGTGTAAGTTTAGAAAATTTTATAAATTTCGGTATAACGCGCCCATTTATATAACCTTTCCAAGTCAATAAATTTTAATAAAACTCAATTTCCAAAACAATATTTCCCGACAAGTTTACAATTTAACACACATCCGTGCTTGTCAAATCCAAACACGTTACACTAATTTAAAACATATAAGAGTTTAGAAATCAATCCAGTTTCATGTTATTTATTGGTTATCGGATTTTATAACCCGTTATCAGTTTAATAATTGTCCGTTATGAGTCTAATATATTAAATTTGTCACAAGTCTAAAATGACCAATATAATATTAACCCATTATATGTCCGGTAACGCAAGTCCAAATTAAAGGTAAATCCGATGTCAAATGTCAAGTCCCAAGTAGTTACCCGAAACGTACCAAAATCACCAAGTCAAAACAATTAAGTCACGTAAATTAGTCAATTTCCATAACCGTAAAATATTTACACACGATAAATAGACTTTAGCAAAATAAAGCACAACTCTTTTATTCTTAGTGGGCTTCGACCCAGACTCAAATTCAACGCACCCTACATGGGTGTCGACCCAAAGTGTATTGAACTTTACACGATACCTGTACTAATAGTAACTTCTATTTTAAAGTCAAATACTGATAACTAGTATCAAAGTGCTCATAGCTGTAAAGAGGACTTTTCTTTAGTATAATAATTATTGCATATCCCTTATATTATTATTCTACTAAAAAAAAAAAAACTTTAAAAATAGTATACGCAAATGATACCAACGTACTCTATAACATTCAACGAATTGCATTGTACAAAAATAGCCATGTCTTTTATTTTTAAGTACCTTTAGACAGTAGTGGATGCATTTTAATTGTTGTAGTATCTCACAGTTTTTAAACACAAACAAATACAGACACAACACAACTGTAGACACAAAATAGTTAAGCAAATCCATAAGCAAACCGTAGCTTAAATCAACTAACTGAGCAAATCCATGTCCCATCCGAGACCCAAAACGACCTCGACCCGATTCAAAAACAAGACCACAAGATCATTACATACAAGTTTTAACCACACGAAACTTTTATAAAATCATTTTTAGATCCAGTTGTTAACCAATTTATTATCCACGAAAACTATATATAAAAAGCAATATTAATCGGTTTCAATCAAAATGTAAATGAACACACGGGTTTCATGGTTTACCACTTCAAGAACGAGAAGTGAGGGAGAGACGAGATGGAGAAAAGAAGACGGTGGCGGCGATGCTTGATTCGAACCAAAAATACTACAAAACACTCGATCTAAAAACACCTTCGAAGCTCTCGGATCTTCAGTGTATGATGATGATGTGTTTACGCGGCAGTGATGGCACGTACGGGGTGTTTGGGATAGTTTCTTGGCGCATGTGGTGGCTTATCGTGACGAGGGAGTCACAAGGTTGATGTTAGTGGTGGTGGTGTGATGTAGGAGGTGGTGGTGGCGCAGGTAGCCAGCCGGAATAGTGGCGGCGGCGCCTGGAAATGAGAGGAGGGAGGGAGAGTATTAAGAAGAGGCTAGGGTTTTATTGAAACAAAATGAGGAAGGGGGTTATAAGGGTATTATATAGTGCAACCCTAGGGACCACAAGGACCAATCTTGTAAACCCAGCGATTTCTAGGAGCGACGGTGTAATAATACAACAGAAATCATAATTTTTAGTTATTATTAGTATTATTTATTTATTTTTTTAAGTTCGAGACTTGTTTAGGCTCGATAATAATCAAATCAAGACACAAAAAAAATGACGCCTTTGCGTTCCAAATTATTTTTCCACAAAAAGCGAGTATTCACACAACTAGTTTTTCAAAAATTGTATAATAAT
Organism: Artemisia argyi; assembly: GCA_030686995.1. Lineage (NCBI taxonomy): Eukaryota > Viridiplantae > Streptophyta > Magnoliopsida > Asterales > Asteraceae > Artemisia > Artemisia argyi. The sequence continues at coordinate 224,803,328 of CM060680.1, read as the reverse complement.
CACATTAAAATGTTTATTGAGTTGCAGTTGTGCCGGTATGCGTTGTGTGTCGATACTCACGTTTCACGAGAAAATCTCTCGTTTTCAAATCAAATGAGATCCAAAAAGCTAAAAATATATATTAGGTAATACTAATAAATGAAATTTATTATTAAAACAAGTTTGAAAATTTTCGTTTGTTACAAATGGTTTCAAGTTTTAATGAACAGTATTGCCCTAAAAATGCCAGTTGCTACAGGTTGTGTTTGACAACGAGCTTTTGAGAGCTTATAGGGTTTGAGCTTTTAAAATAAGCTTTGTTTGTCACACGTGCTTCTGAAAGCTTTTATAAGCATCTTTCCTAAGCATCCATAAGCCTAAAACCATAGAAAAAGGCTTATAATGATTTATCATGTAAGAGGTGAAATTATATGTTAATTTAATTCGATATATTTTTATGCAATTACATTAATAAGTTTCAGCTTCAGCTAATTCACTAAAAAACTTTATAAAAATATAAAATTTAGCTTTCAACTTATAATATAAGCTAGAACTCATTGCGCCAACACACCACATGTGTAAAAAATGTGAAAAAACAAAATTACAAAAAAGCGCCCGTTGTTTAATAAAACTTGAAAGGTCAAAAAGCAATCCAGACCCTTTTTATCCACACAACAACCAAAATCCACTGAAATCAATTCCTTGATTCTATTCTTTTCAAGAGTTTCGATGTGTTTAAAGATATAAAATTAGATGAAGAAGAATGATATGAAGTTGTTGTTTTACATTTCATTTGAATCAAATACCCCTTGATTCTAATAAGGTTAATAAAAATTTTATAAATAGTTAGTGTTTTACAATTTATATAATCAATATGGGTTTGTTTAAAATTGCGATTGTTCATATGGGGGTTTGATTTTGTTAGTTTAGTTGATGAATTAAGGTGTTCATTACTGGTTTATATATGTATGCACATCAATTGCTTGTTTTTATGCCTCAATGAAATAGATTGTTTGGTTAGTGCCCAAACTCTTTTTTTGTCTGCAATTCTATCACGCGCGTAAACAACGACCAACACCTGTATCTAAGAACATATTAACGTGGTAGCCATTGAAATTCTTGTGTATCATTTTAGCCCAGCTGTAAATCTTTATGGTGAAATCTCCCATTGCTATTGTTTGTTTGTTGTAGAATAGATAAATGTGTTATACAGATTAGTTCATTACCTCTATAGAAGTATGCTGAAAGTTTTAGGTATTTTATTTTATTTTATAGATTAAATAGGCTATAAGGATAGTTGGTAACTTAGCTGCAATTGGCCCCATTGGTTTCCGCTGGCCCTATGGACCTATAAGAATCCCTTCGAGTATAGTGTTTTCCCGGGTCGTTAAGTCCCGACGAGGTGTGAAATGCGAAATCGAGAATCGATTCATGATCGGGTGAATTGAATGAGGATAAAAAGAGGATTTTTGGATTTCTAAACTAATTTGAACAAATAATAACGCAAATAAACAAGTAACGAAAGCACGTAAATCACAAATAACCTAAAAAATAAACTAAAAACGTAACGCATAAAACGTAAAAATGCAAACTAAATGGGCAACTACCTAATTTAAACTACGGATATGAATTTGAAAATGAAAACCTATTTAAAAACTTATAAAAACGCTAATCGTAACTTAAAAGAACCGAAAACGTAACTTAAATTGAAAACCGAGCGTTTAAACGAAAAATAACGTATGTGCGCGAAATAAAAAGTGAATTTAAAGCAACGCTAATCCTATGGGCATGAAAATAGTTTTCCTACATTCTAAATTACAAAAGAAAATTTTTGAATTTTTTTTTTTTTTTTTTTTTTTTTTTTTTTTGGCTTTTTTAGTTAATTAAAATGATTTAAAAACTAATTTAAGCTAATAAATTAAAAAAATACCAAATGAAAAGTAAAAAATAGGGTAAACACCATAAAATAACAACCTACTTTCTCTAATTTGCTGAGGTGAAACACATACTTTTTTAATTACCTTACTTACCAACGTACTTTTAAATTTTGTTCTGACATCACCAACATACTTTTTTAATTACCTTACTTACCAACGTACTTTCAAATTTGGTCTGACTTCACCAATATAACCGTTTTATATTACAAGGGTATTATAGTCTTTTCAGTTATTACTTTAACATAAAAACGGGTATATTGGTGATGTCAGAACAAAATTTGAAAGTACGTTGATAAGTAAGTTAATTAAAAAAGTATGTGTTTCACCTCAGCAAATTAGAGAAAGTAGGTTGTTATTTTATTGTGTTTTAACAATTTTAGGAAAACTACTTTATCTAAAATGGAAGACAGGAAAAATGTCAAAGTAAAAAAAAAACATTACCAAATAAGCATAAAGTAAGCTAGACAGATTAAATAAGCTAAATAGGAAAAGAAAAAAGAAATGCTAATAAAATAATTAAACTTGCAAATAAAAAAGAGTAAAGTCCCTGGTGCGTTTGGTATTGTGTTGTGTCCATGTGTCTGTTGTGAGCAAGGCAACCCAGGTTCGATTCTCATTTGCATCCAAAATTTTTTAAACTTATTTTTTTATTTATTTATTTTTTTTTTACAAACAGTTAAAGCACATGAGAATGGACAATTTTGAAAACCATAACTTTTTCTAGAAACTGATAATAAGCACAAAAAAGGGATGATCAACAAGCAGTTTAAGGAAATCCTATACTAGAACTAAGAAAACATAGTAAACTTCTAACTATATGTGGGGGGGGGGGGGGGGGGGGGGGGGGGGGGGGGGGGGCTAATACGCTACACACTACCTAAATAAGCTAACATATATCTTAACTGACCTAGATAAGCAATTCTAAAACACGTATAAGCACTAAAAAACATAATTACTACCTAAACTAAGGGCTGCAAATTGGAAGAAAGTGGGCTAAAGGGCTACTTCAAGGCTGCAAAAAGCTTATAAAGAAAATTCCAAAAAATAAAATAAAAATATTAGCATAAAGATAAGGTGACAAGTAAGCTACAAACTAATTTTTAGGGCTTGGGTCAGATGTAACTGAAATGGTAATGGGTCAAATGGGACTTTTTGACCCGCAAAAGTCAAGGACCAGATTACCTAAGCTAATACTACCTATTTGAGACTAAATTCAAGCAAGAATTACAACTAAAGGGGCTTAAACTAAGAATCTACTTAACTACCTACATATATCAGTTAAAATAAAATAAAAAATTGTAAAAACAAGATTGAAACTTAAAGACTATTTGGAATTGTAAAACTTTGTTTCAGAAACACTAATAACAGCAAAATAAAGCTAATGATGGTTGGGATTTAGGACAAAAACAATTTTTTAGCTAATGAAATGCTTGTGCCAAACAGTACCTTAAGTTTATAAACTGAATTTTTGAAACTTTTTTGAACTTTGGAACACAAGGGATTACTTGTACATGTTAAACAAACAGTCCAGAGGAAAACAAGAGTGCTTTGAAAGCAATAACAATACTTGAAAATTTGAGTAACAAGGAATTTAAAAGGAAAACTTGATTGCATTGATAAAAGAGTACATAACAAAACTGAAATTGAAATTACAGGGAAATTAAAATGCAAGAAAAATTAAAAAGGTCAAAACTCTTCTAATGCATGAAAAGTTGGACAAAAAGCAATTGTGGGAAAAAGCATGCTATTTATACTGATGTGCAAAGGTTTCTCTGTCACTTTGTCTTCTATTGTGAGTGAAATAAGTCTTGTGAGTACCTTGTGCTTTCTCAGCCTTCACCACAACCATTGGATTATAACTTGGACACCAATCTTATGATATCAGCCATTGATTGGCATGTTTGGATTACCAAGGTGGAAGATAAGCATGTGACACTGTTTTGGCATGGTCTGGGAGCTGAGCTGGAAAGGACAGAGACATGGATGAGGAGTGTTGGGTTTTGGCGGGTAAAGGGTTAAGGTTTAGGGGTTGTTTGACTGTGAAAGTCAATGGGTAAATGTGGGTGGTCAAGGTCATGGTTTTTAGTAATAAAAAGAAACGGGTGTGTGGTGGTTTTGTGTTTTGGGTGTTGGGTTTAAGTTTAAGTGGTGATGGGATTGGGCTATGGGTTAACAGTTGTGGACATGGGCTTATGTGTGGTTGGGTTTGTATCAGGTTATAGGATTGTTAGATTAAGTGGTATTCAAAATTCAAGTTATTATAAGTAATATTAGTTTAAATAAGATAAGTAATAAAAATGTAAAATTGAATTTGAAAAGGAATTGTTGTTGTTGTTGTTGTTGTTTTTTTTTTTTAAATAATTTTTTTAATATAATAATAAAAAACGTTTTATAATTTAATTGGAAAATGAAATTTTGGTTTTGAAAATGGTTTTGGGATATCGGTTTTGAGTTTTGAAAATGATTTTACATTTAAGTCTCGGGGTTTAGGGGTATAAAGGAAATTTTGGTATCGGGTGAGGGTGTTTTGATCATTTTGGGTTAAGGTTAAGGGTAAAAGGGTAATTAGGGTTTTGTTGTGGATTTCCATACCTCCCCCCATGTCACATTGCCGGGATTGTCTTCGACACTTCCATTCTTCAATAAATGCTTCAAATTGTGTCGAATAGATCCGGTAATGCTCCATATTGCTCCGGTTTCCCATCCAGTAATGCTCCATTCGTAACAATATATGGTCATTTTTAGGTGTTTTTGGTCGTTTTGGTGGGTTTTTCGGACCTAAAATGATAAGTAAAAGGCCACTCATCAGAAACAAACAAAAAAAATGGAGAGTGATGGATGGTTTTGGTGAATGGTGGAGATTAGAGTTGATTGAGTGTGTTTGGATGGGATTGCCACCGTGGCAACTGCTTTATTCGCTTGTAAAAGCTCATTCTTTTTTTTTTCTTTTTTTTTTCCTATCTTTGACAAAGTCAACCTTCAAAACCTCTCTCTAATCTACCATTTTCATATGATCAAATTCCACAAAACAAAAAAATAAAAAAATGAAAAAGAATAAAATAAAGCACAAGAATGAGAACGTACCATCGATTTTGGTGTGAAACAAACAAAAAAATGGATAGTGATTGATGGTTTTGGTGAATAGTGGAGATTAGAGTTGATTGAGTGTGTTTGGATGGGATTGCTAGCATGGCAACTACCTTTTTTTTTTATTATTATCTTTGACAAAGTCAACCACTAAAACCTCTTTCTAATCTACCATTTTCATATAATCAAATTACAAAAAAAAAAAATAAAATAAAAAAAAATAATAAAATAAAATAAAATAAAATGATGCACAAGAATGAGAACGTACCATTGGTTTTGGTGTGGAACAAACAAAAAAATGAGAGTGATGGATGGTTTTGGTGAATGGTGGAGATTAGAGTTGATTGATTGTTTTTGGATAGGATTGCCACCGTGACAACTACTTTATTTGTTTGTAAAAGTTCATTTTTCCCCCTATCTTTGACAAAGTCAACCTCTAAAACCTCTCTCTAATCTACATTTTCATATGATCAAATTACACAAAAAAATAAAATAAAAATAAAAATAAAATAAATAAAATAATAAAATGTTCATTTTTCCCCCTATCTTTGACAAAGTCAACCTCTAAAACCTCTCTCTAATCTACATTTTCATATGATCAAATTACACAAAAAAATAAAATAAAAATAAAAATAAAATAAATAAAATAATAAAATGAAGCACCAGAATGAGAACGTACCATCGGTTTTGTTGTGAAACAAAAAAAAAAAATGGAGAGTGATGGATGGTTTTGGTGAATGGTGGAGATTAGAGTTGATTGAGTGTGTTTGTATGGGATTGCCACCGTGGCAACTACTCTATTTCACCTTTCGGTTTATAATATAAAAGCATCCACTATGGAAGTTTAAGAATATGTCTAAACACTTATGAAGAGGTGTAAGAATTTTTATACCATAGTGAAGAACTATTTCATGCCTATGTGGCATGAAAAGGTCTAGGATCTTGGAGAGGTCCAAAAAATGTTTATTTATTTTTTTTTAAACTAAATAATAAATGGCATTCAAATGTTGAAGAAATTTTATAAACCTCAAAAGGTTTATCCATAGTAACAATAGGTTCAAAACATAAAAAGTTTTAAAAATTAATGACATTATTTTTTTTTTTTTGGTGCAAAGGGTGAATATTTATATTAATATCAACAATGACAAATTACAATACAATTCTCACAATCCTGGAATGAAACACATCTCATCCAGTGGAATACAAAGAACAGACAATACAATCTATCCTATCAGATATCTAGACCACAAAAGCATTCTTCTATCCAATCTCTAATAATACAGAGTCATACTCAGAAAATCCAAGCTGCATTATAGCATAAACCCTGCCAGCTGACATTCAAATTCACCCATAAGAAGCACCTACCATCTAGCTACATTTCCACATCACCCTCCCATCATAACCATTCAACCATCACCCACAATGGCTAGACAGAAATGGTGTGTGGCCTCACTAGGAACCCATAACCCATCCATGGAGGGGCTCTTCCAAACAACCTACATTTCCCTCTCATAGGAAGGCTTCAGTTGTTTAGAAACACTCACCCACCATGATGACCAACCAAACCTCCTTTGCCAATGTATTGAGTGGACCAAGCAGGTTCATCTTTCACTCCTCGCTATTCCACTCATCATACATTGGCCACCCAAACCATATACCCTTCACAGTGGGATGCTCTACATTATGGTACATTCAAAGGAATTAGACCTCTCACCTTAGCATCAAAGCCTACCACAGTTTCCTCCCAAGGCCAAAACTGGGTAGGAGAATGATGATTCAATAAGTACAGTCACACCCAATGAACTCCAAGGTACTAGATACACACCCACTGTTATGGTTTGCAATGTGAAAACTTTAGATTTCAACAGCTCAAAGTCATTAAGCATCAAACTCTTGTTGTAATCATCAGTCCCAAACACCCTTTCAATATACCTTCCAACATATTAATACTGCATAACCAGATACTCCCAAACACCCTTTTTTTGTTTCCAAAACATGCTCTTACTCATTCCTCATTTTCTTCAATGCCCCATACACTAAAAACTTCCTTCACATCATTAGATTTCACAACTTTCAGGTTGGCTATCTTGAGCTTCACTGTTTCCTCAATGAGCCTCCATAAAACATCCCATTCTCTTTTAGAATCCTGGAATTGCCTTAAGTTCCTTTCTTGCCACAAAAAGTACACACAAGCTGCAAAGACTACTTTTTTAACAACAATCCAAATGTTTCTTCTATTAGGCATAGCTATCAATTCTTCCAAAATAGATTTCCATTCTTCTGTCAAACACTGAATTCCGCTTACCTCCTTAGCTTTGTGCCAAACTTTAGATGAATAATTGCATTTGAAGAATAAATGATCATGACAATCAGTAACTTTACCACATAGAGAACACTTCATATTTTTATCAGGGTGCCACTTGATAATTCTGTCTTGTGTGGGGAGTCTTTCATGAATAAGCAGCCACAGTATGAAAGCATGTCTTGGGATAAAATTAGAAAACCACACAACTTTATACCAATTCACTTCACTCTCAGAACTCATCATGTCATTCCACACTCTTTTAGTACTGAATTTCACTAAGTTCTCATGTTTACTTTTCCATTTAACCATGTCATTTCTCTCATCAATTAATACCAAATGCCTTTTGTTGTTCAATATTGTGTATTGCTCAAACCATTCATCTGGAAATTTTAACTGCCCATTATCCACCACACTAGCCACAGTTGCATTATGAGACAGCCCTGCACTATAGATCTGTCTTCTAGTGATTATCTTATCCAAAGGACCATCCTCACACCATAAGTCATGCCACACATTAGTATTCTTCCCATTCCCCAAACAGTGCCAAACATAGGGTCTAATTTCATTTCTTAGCTCCATCAATTTTCTCCAACCCCAGCTAGCTTTATCATCAACTGGAATTTCCCAAAGATTCCTGTCTTTAATTCTATAAGTACTCACCCATCTCACCCATAAGGTATCTTTTTTACAAGCAATGTTCCAGAGGTGTTTCATCATTAGGACATTATTCCATTGAACCAAAGGTTTAAATCCTAATCCACCACAACTCTTAGGTTTACAAACATTCTTCCAAGCAATCTTTGCTTTTCCTTTCACCTTTTCACCTTGACTCCATAGAAAATCCTTCAATAACCTATCAATATCATTTATAACAGCTTTTGGGAGAAAGAAAACAGATGCCCAATAAGTGTGCATTGCTGAAAGAATAGAAGCAATAAGTTGCATTCTCCCAGCATAGGATAAAAACTTGTTTTTCCAATCTTTTACCTTGCTTTCCACTCTTTCCACCAGGCATTTACAATAATTGATTCCCAACCTTCTAGTAACCAAAGGAACTCCCAAGTATCTTACTGGAAGTTTGCCTACTGAGAATGGAACAATTTCTAAGATAGCTCTTTTGGTGTCTTCACCAATATTGCTGCAAAACATTGTACTTTTACTCATATTAGGGTAAAGACCAGATACTCCACTGAATTCATCTAAAGCATCTTTGATGACTTGAACTGAATTGGTATCTCCATTACATAAGATCATTAAATCATCAGCAAAGCATAGATTTGCAATTTGAAGCTCTGTACACCCATGATGATACTTAAACAAACCATTTTGGTTAATTTTCCTCCTAAGTATCAAAGTAAGAACCTCCATTACTATTGTAAACAAATATGGTGAGATGGGATCACCTTGTCTCAAACCCCTGCCACCTTTAAAGTATCCAAAACTCTAACCATTAACACATACTGAGAATGCAGCAGATCTAACACAAGTCATAACCCAACCCACAAATTGAGAAGGAAATCCAAAACCACATAACAGATTTTCTATGAATGACCAACTAACTGTGTCATATGCTTTACTTATATCAATCTTAAAAGCACATCTCTCCTTCCCCTGCTTACAGCCATAGCCTTTTAATAACTCTTGAGATAACAAAATATTATCAGTTATGCTTCTGCCAGGAATAAAGGCACTCTGATTCTGAGATATAATTCTACATAGAACATTCTTCAGCCTATTAGTCAAAATTTTACTTATAATCTTATAGACCACATTGCAACATGCAATTGGTCTATAATCAGATACTTTTGCAGGAGTTTTAACTTTTGGGACTAATGAGATCATGGTAGCATTCAGTTCACCAAGAATTTTACCTGTGATGAAAAACTCTTTAATGGCATTGCATACATCTTCTCCAACAATCTGCCAAGCTGCTTTAAAAATTTTTGCAGTAAACCCATCAGGCCCAGGTGCTTTATTGTCATCAATACTTTTTAAAGCAGCTTCAATCTCCTCATTAGTAACAGTAGAACACATAGCTTCAGCTTCAGAAACAGTCACTTGACTTACAAATAGCTCATTAGCATTAGAAATATTTTGAGTTTCTCTGCTAACCCCAAGAAAATTTTTAAAATGGTTAACAAACTGCTGAGGAACCTCATCTCCCATATATCTAACGCCATGTTCATCACATACATTGTCTATATGGCTTCTATGTTTCTTCCCCTTAATGGTTTGATGGAAGTAAGCAGAGTTTTTATCCCCTTCATTCAACCATTCAACTCTAGCCATCTGATACAACAATTTGCTTTCATCACTCACTGCTTCATTGTACTCTTTCAAGGTTTTTGCAGCCTCTTTCCTGACATCTTCATTATGAACATCAGCCTCCAACTTAGATTGATCACTTTCCAGCTTCTTTCTTAGCATAGCAACTCTATAAAAAATGTTACCCTTCTTCCAGCTAAGCTTTTTCAAAGGAATTTTAAGACTCTTCAACTTCTTAACTAAAATGAACATTTTATACCCATCATAACTTTTGCACCATTCCTGTTGCACAATAGGGATGAAATCCATTTTGTCTGTTATATAATTTGAAAATCTAAAAGGTCTATTCTTCTTCTTCAATGTGTTAGGAATACTCAATATAGCAGGGCTATGATCTGATATTAAGTAAGGAAGAAAACATGCTTGTGCATTAGTGAAACTACTCATAAATTCTCCATTACCCATAATTCTATCTAGCTTTTTGAGAGTAGCAGTGTTTGGATTTCTTAGACTTTTGGTCCATGTGTAGTGAAACCCAACTCTGTTAATATCTTCTATCTCAATATTAGCCACACAGTCCTGAAAATCTTTAATATCCAGAGTAGAATAAGATATCCCATTACTATGCTCATCATTCTTCAAAGTTACATTGAAATCTCCCATTAAGCACCAAGCATCACCATTAACCATGTGATGATAAGCCCTTAAATCATTCCAAAGCTCTCTTCTATCTCTGCCATCATTCTTACCATAGATGAAAGTACAATATATCCTCATGTTGGTATTAAGATCAGTAATTAAACACATCAATGATTGACTAGTGCAATTAATCACCATGACATGTATTAAGCTTTGATCCCATCCCAACATTATTCTACAGCTATTAGGAGACCACCTGGCATTAGATGCCCATAACCAATTTCCAAAAATTCTTCCACAAACATCACTTACCATATTCTCCCGTACATGAGTTTCAATAACTGCACAGACATTCAAACTTTCATTCTGAATTAGGTTTCTAACTTCTTTTTGTCTATCTTTCTTCCCCAAACCTCTCACATTCCAAGCTCCAATTTTACATGCTCTATCCATTTTAAACATTGAATAACCCATCCCTTCCATCTTCCATCAATACATTCTTACCCTTATTCTTCAATTCATTGCCATTAAGAAAATTAATGAGATTATAGAATGTGGCAATTTCATAAACCTTTAATAGGTTCATAAACCTAAGCTTTAGCCAGCCCAAAAAATATGAAAAACAAAATTACAAAAAAGCCCCTATTGTTTCAAACACACAACCGTATTACAACAAAAAAACCCATCCCACATCAATTCCTTCCCAGAACCTAGGATCAACAATTGCAAAAAAGTCAAATTAGGTGTAATTGTTTTACAAAAGTTTCGATTATTGTATAAAGATATGAAATCAGATGAAGAAGAATGATATGAAGTTGTTGTTTTACATTTCAGTAGAATCAAATACCCCTTGAGATTCTAATAAGGTAAATAAAATTTTATAAATAATTAGTGTTTTACAATTTATATAATCGATATGGGTTTGTTTAAAATTGTGATTGTTCATATGGGTGTTTGATTTTGTTAGTTTAGTTGATGAATTAAGGTGTTCATTAGTGGTTTATATATGTATGCACATCAACTGTTTGTTTATATGCCTCAATGAAATAGATTGTTTGGTTAATGTGGTAGCCATTGAAATTCTTGTGTATCATTTTAGCCCAGCTGGAAATCTTTATGGTGAAATCTCCCATTGCTATTTTTTGTTATTTGTAGAATAGATAAATGTGTTATACAGATTATTTCATTACTTCTATAGAAGTATTTTATTTAATATTATAGATAGATTAAATAGGCTATAAGGGTAGTCGTAAGTTAACTGCAATTGCCCTCATTGGTTTCGGCCGGCCCTATGGACCTGTAAGAATCCCTTCGAATATATAAATGGCCATTGAATATTTAAAATTGTTATGCAACACAGTCTGTTTTATGTAGGTGTTTTTTTTTTTTTTTTTTTTTTTTTTTTTTTTTTTTTTTTTTATGTTTGCCACTTATTATTAGTTTTAGTTACAAGCTTAAGCTTTGAGTTCCTAATTACTTTTTGAATGTATATAAGCATGCTAAGACAGGGCATATATTTATTTATGTATTACAGGTGGCAGTGACCAGTGACCACCTCTTTCAATTTCCCTCTAGAGATGCCCTCTGCTCCAATTGATGGGAGCTCTTTATATGGGAAACAAGCATGTCCTTAAGGTTGATAGTAAAGTGCGTTTTAGACATATAATATGATAATGTGCATTGTTGGCCACTATTTCTTCCTATTTATTAAACCTACTATAAATTTTGAATGATACGTTTTAGCACTTTTGTAGGTATGTATTGTTAACCTAATCTACTTGCCTTATCTTCTCTTTGGGTCAAATGTATCAAAATTCGACAAAAGTTTTAGAAGCTTACAGAATTGGCGCAAAATTCTATCTCTATTAATACGTAAACATTTGTTTTACTTTAGCCAAAGAAAGGGTATATCTCTATTAATATATAAACATAACCCCAAATTGACCCATTCCTTATTAAATGGGTCTAAGTTGCTACATTAATTATGTATATAAAAGATGTGGTATTTAAAGCACTTAAATCATATAAGAATCATTGTTTTGTAGGTATTCTGAAGTAAAGCCATTCGTTTGAAATTCGCCCTGACAATGTTTATGAAGATGGGTCATGGAAATTGAAATATTAAGTGCACCCCATATACATGAGGATACTTTCTTTGTATGAACGACCAACGACCCTCCAAGATCTGCAACTTAAGAATGCAGCTTATCTCCACACTATACTCCAAGCAACAGAAGGTTTGCCTTGAAATATGTTCAAGGTATGGCTTTTGTCTTTATGTTCTTTAGTTATTCACCAATTTTAGTTACGATTCTAAAGGGTAGCAAAGGCATTTGTACTAACAGTTTTTTGTTGTCCGTCTTAACAGGTACTATTTGCCATGTGGCACATATGCAAGTGGGAAAGAGGATAGTCCTCTTCGTGATGTGCCCGAGTTTGAAAAGAGTAAGATGACACTCATAAGACTTGTACCATTTGCTGACTGAAAGTAAGTAACCTGATCTTCCAAACTTGCTCTCAGAAAATTTATTATTTTTGGGACAATTTACATGAAACGGGTCACTTTTGGTTAGTTTTTATATATAATGGGTTAAGTGGGAAATAAATAAAACGAAAAGCAATAGATTACAAGAAAACGGGTTGAAGAAGTCCGGTTGGTGGTTTGTGACTGGGTATTTGGATACAGTAAAACTTTTAGTTCTGTGACGATGAGGAAAATAGGTGTTTGGATTCTGGTATAGTTTACTATGGTTTTACTTCTGCAAGAAATCATTCTATGAATACTATATACATGTGCGTTATGCTTAATCTATCAACTTCGTATATCTATATCAGGTTTGAGAATCGCTATCAAAAGTAGTAGCTTGGTTAAGCATTAGCTCGGGCCAGAATATTGCCTAATCTTCACGTTTACTTGAAACATAAATGTAGTAGCATTATTAAGGAAGTGGTGCTGCGGTGAAGTAGATTAATTGCTTACTACATGAACTCGTGAAGGATGGAATGCAATAAGGATGAAGCCACAAGGGCAAAAGAAATAGTTGAATGTAAAGGGTGCCAAGAAATTGCTTTAAAGGCTCAAATTTGTTTCCTGGTCTGGAGGGTATTTCCCAACTATTAGCAGTTCTGGATGTGCATGTTGCTGCCGAAAACAAAGTAAGCGGTGAATCAGATTATTATGGGATACTTGGTGTGAACCCGTTAGCAGATGATGATACTGTGAAGAAACATTATAGGAAACTAGCTTTATCATTTCATCCCGATAAAACAAGTCCTTAGGTACAGTAGGGGCATTCCAGCTCGTTTCTCAACCATGGAATCTGTTATCTGATAAAGACAAAAGATTGGCATATGATCATAAAAGGCATGCTCAATTTTTGAAGCAGAGGGTTCCTCAGAAAGTGTTTTCACGAGTGCATATACCTCTAACTCAGAACGGTTTTCACAATGTCACAAAGAGTGCAGCTCCCCGGACAGCTGGTGCAGATGCGCAGACAAAGGTTACAACTTCTCAAAAGAAGGATAAAACTACTACTCAGACGAAGAAAAAAAACAAGAGTCAAAAGGATGAGACTAATGGGACTACCGAGACGGTTCCCACTTCTGTTCCTTCATCCTCCAATGAACAGATCGCTCCTGAGTAGTCAAAGGTTCTCGAAAAAAGAATAAAGTTAACGGGACTACAAAGACGGGTCCCACTTCTGCTCCTGCATCGTCGAATGAATAGATAGCGTCTGAGACGACGCCCGGGCCTTGTTTAACAGAGGTTAAAACTTCTCAAGAAAAGGATAAAGTTAATGGGACGACCAAGACGGGTTCCACTTCTATTCCTTTACCGGTTACTAAACAGATGAAGCCTAAGATGTTTTGGACCGTATGCATGAGATGCAAATTGCAGTATGAATTCTTGAGAAAGTATTTAAACCGAAATATGTTATGCCCCACTTGTTATGGCCCGTTCACGCAACTGAGATTCCGCCACCAAATCTCAATGCTTCTTCAGAAGTTGCGGGAATTTCACAAGGAACGGGAAATAGCATTTCAGCCCCAGAAACGTGTAAGATAACAGGTATTGAGGCTGGTAATGGTACAAGCGCCCAGTGTGGTCCAATAAAAAGGGGTCGAGAAGAAGCTGGGCTAGACACTAGTATAGAGGAAGCTTTGAGAAATAAGATCGCTAAAAATGAAGCTAAATCCGCATCTAAGAAAGTCAAATCTGTTAAGGATCTGCTTGTTTACTTGAGTGTCAACCTATGCAAGGGGTTGTGTGGTGATTGCTGGTTCGTTTCATGTTGTTGCTGCCATGTAAGTGGGTTAGGGAGAGATGGGAGTTATGTTTTAGGGCTTGCTGCTGTTTGCATCTACATTCTTATTTGAAATCCTTACTATAGGGTTTAGCGCATGCAAGTTCTTGTTTGGGTTCCTGATCATCATTGTTAATGATCATGGGAAGTGTATGGCATTGTAACTTGATCATTGGATATCTTCATGTGTTTCACTCGTATTTGTTAGAAGATTGGTTCAAGTTCGGATATGCTGGAGGTTGGGTCGCTTAGACCATGTTTATGCTTCAAATTTATTTGCTACGGAAGTCACTCCTATTAGGTTATTAGATTATGCTTTGCATAATACTAATAGAAGACGCAATTTGTTGAAGCTGGAAGTTCGCATGTTTATGATCTGGATCGCTAGGATGACTAAGAAGACTTCAATTTTATTTGAGTTGTGATGTATTGTATTTTTATTACTAGTCATCGTTAGTTGTATTTAGATCTGGTAGTTATAAGAATGGCCTGTCATTCTTATATAGTGGTAGTGGTAGTGTCCTTAGGGACTTCGATGAGAGACTCACTCTCTTCCATTGTACTTAAACGTTTTTTATTAATGTATTTTACCGGGTGCAGGATTACTCCCCTTTACCCAAAAAAAAAAAAAAAAAAGCAAGACTTTAACGGGTTTGATGCAATTAAGGAAACAGGGCCTATCAAGAATCAACTTATAAAGAAGGCAACTACGGAAATAAAGAAGAAGCTGGACGAATGGAGTTCAGAAGCCGAAAAAGTTGCTGACATGGCAAACGGCTACTCAAAGAGTAACGAGGCTGACGTCCCAGATCCAGATTTTCATGATTTCGATATACAAAGAAGCGAGAAGTGTTTCAAAGAAGGTCAACTCTGGGCTGCTTATGATGATCGTGACGGGATGCCTCGGAACTATGCCATAGTTAACAAAGTAATCTCTTTGAACCCGTTTAAGATGAAAGTATGTTGGCTTAGCTCAAAACCTAACAAGAAACCACTTCCGTTTCCTGGGTTCCTGGAAGCATTCGGCGAGTTTCAACCAGGAAAACATGAAATCATTACCTCCCCAAACTACTTTTCTCACAAAGCTAGCTTTACAAAGCAGAGAAAAGGTAACATTCGTGTTTTCCCTAAAAAGGGAAGTATTTGTGCTCTGTACAAATACGATAAAACACCGGATACCATCAAACGTACTTACGAACTTGTGGAAGTTGACGAGTCCAGTGAAGAAACAGGAGTTACCGTCACACCACTAGTCAAAGTTGCAGGATTTAAAACAGTGTTTCACCGACATCTCGACAGCAAAGAAACAAAAGTCATCACGGAAAAAGACTTTCTTAAAATATCGCATCAAATACCTTCATACCTGCTCACGGCTCAAGAATCTGCTAACGCTCCAAAGGGTTGTCTAGACCTCGACCATGCAGCTATTCCTCCCAAGTTTCTTCATGTTTTAACAGATGTTAAGGAAGCCGATACAATGGATATCGACAATGGTCCAAGTGCTGATGGTGTTTGTTCCATTTAGGTACAAATTTCCTGAACTTGGGAGTTTGGTTTGGTTTTTTGAGTTGTTGGATGGGAAAATAGGGTAACATGTAATGGGCATTATGCAGTTGTAACTTGTGCTTAAAAGGGTTGTACAACTCAGTTTTTGTTAGATGTTGCTGTTATATCTTAGACTTTATTTAGAAATGTTTCTTTTGTACTTTTGGAATTTAGACATTGACAGTTACTAAGGAAAATGGAGGAATGTTTTGGTACTTAATGTTTTTTTTTTGTCCTTATTTCCTATCCTTTGTTAGGATATGAAGTCTAATAGTTTTAAACTTTTGTTGCATGTACTTTATATTATAAAGTGAATCAACTAATTAACTTAAATCATACTTTAGGCGGGTGTAATGGTCATTTTGTCAGCACCTCAGCGAGTCAGCGTCACATCAGTTTTTCAACATACCATTTAACTCAACTTAAAACATACTATTATGCTGGGTGTAATGGTGACCACTTAATCAAACATATAAAAATATCACACCTTATACAACATACTACACAATATACCCCATACACAATTATATATATAAAAAAGTTAGTGCACCATATTAGGTGGTATGTACCACCGAACCAACCCCAAAAGGCAACTTGGCGCATGGTGGATGGCAGGTCGTAGTGGCGGATGGTGCGTGGTAGAGGCTCACCACGGGTGGTGAAGGCCTCCATTACACCCGGTCTAAATAATTGGGGGTATTTAATTATTTATTCTGGTTCTTGGTTAGTTGAAATGTCTTCCATTTTTATGAAAAACACGGATTTAGGATTTTTGTAGCCGATGTAATGAGTTGTTGAAATATCTTGCATGTATGAGGTGTTTGCTTAAGCTTATTTTTTGAGCTACCGAGATTAAATGTATTGCATGTAGGATTTTTGTAGCCGATGTAATGAGTTGTTAAAATGTCTTGCAGGGTATGTTTAATAACCTTACTTTTTCCGGCTTATTTTACAATTTATAGGCTTATATAAGTCTACTGGTCATAAAATAAGTTAGAAAAGTATTATAAGCTGAAACCACGTGAACTCTGGTAAGATTAAAAATAAGCTTAAACAAAACCCCTTAGATGAACTATGAAGAACTTTGTTAATGGACATGTCCACTTATGGCCCATTACGATTGATAACTTTAAGAAAAATAGAAAATGGATGAATAATGACTTTTCGATGGATAGAGTTTTGATTTTTTCGCAAAAAAATAATACATTGCTTATTTGCACGATTATCCTAAACAAAAACACTAACAAAACCTACATAAGCTGATTTTCATCTGCATTCCTTAAAAGAAAGCCATTACCAATTGCTTTTCTTTGCTCAACATCAACTAAATATTGGGAATAAGTGGAGGCATGGCTTAGCACCGAACTTGAATGAATGAATATGTAGCCGCGAGCATTGTTTAGTTTTAACTAGAGTAGTAGCAATCTTGCCATAAAATTCATTTACTTACTCAGTTCTGGTTAATCACAAACTTGAGTTTTGTATGGGTACGGTAATTAGTGCTCTTTGAGTATAATGTCTCATGTTCTTTAGCGTATATGAATAGTGTTGGTGTAAACCGGATCATGTGTTGGCTTCAGCAGTATCATTTTCTTATGGTCTACGGAGTATATATGTAGCTAATTGTTTGCGTCACGGTTGGTGTTTACAGCATAGTACTACATACATCTTTTAATTTTTTCTTCTACAAGATTACAATTATCATTTGATCAACAAATGTTACAAGAAAAAACCATAGATGTTTCCTATCAAATGATACAATGGGCTAGAACATATAGTTGACCCTACCCATCACGACTTCAAACAAAAATGTTTGTTTTCAACCCAAAAGTGAACTTGATAGTACTATTTTTTGGGTAAAATATTGGGTAAATGATACGATGATTATATTCAAGTATAAGTTATACTTTGGGTAAATATGCTCTTACTCTTTGCATTTAGATACTGAAAATGTAAAGAATTTCATACGTTATGGCATATACGGTCGTGCCGCCGTCATCACACCACGAGTATTTTTTTTTTTAATTTTTCACCTTAACCTTTTAAAATATATATAATAAAATTATGACAATAACAAAGAGGATACAATTCCTAACTAATAAAAATTATGATTAGTTTACAACCAAGGTTTTTCATGAATTAACAAGTTTATGTATAAACCCTAAGATTCTAGTTAATGTATGTAGATGAAAGTGATAGACTTTGATTGAAAATGCAATTATGATAAAAATACTTACAAAGTTGATTCGATTGGAAGAGATGTAAGTGAGAGCCCTAATTTTTGTGTGGTAAGGTGTTTGTGAGTGAGGGATGGCTGTTGGTAAGTTGAAGTTGTGAGTAAAGAGGTGTTTGGTTTTGAAATTAAAATAAAACATGCTGCAGATTCGGCGGACCAGGCGGAACCAAAGGGAGGGTACCTCCCGTTTGGTCTCAGGGTTCCGTAGGTACTGCAGAGGAAAAATTAAAAAGGTTTTGTCTTGATTTTTGTGGTTTTATCCTAATGTTCAAAACTAAGGTTTTAGGTCTCATGAGTCTTTAACTAAGCCTAGGGAGGATGAAAGATTCTTATTCAAGAGGTTTCGTGAAAATGTCGACAATATGGTTATCGAGTAAGACTTTCTTGGTTGAGATGTTCCTCAATAAACATTTTTACCAAGGCGATGATGATGGATCACAATATGTCAATTAAGAACATAATGGATTGGATTGTCGCTGAAGTCGATGCTTCCTTTGTTGAAGGGATAAAATTGTTGATAAGAGGAATACCGTTTGTTGACGTAGTTTTGCTTGTTCTAGTGGAGCTTGTTGACGTGCTTCTCCATCCGATACTAATTTGAGAACCTTAAGCGTTTTGGAGAATTATTGGGTAAGTAAGTATAAAAGTGCAAGTACCACTTGTGCTTTTCTTATCAACTTATTACCAACATAATTCCATTTGGCATACACTATGGTTTCTATTCCCGTTCTTTTGGGATACCATAATCCTAGTTGTGTAGTACCTTTTGATGTATCCAAACAAGCTCTTCCGAAAGAGTTGTTTTAGGATCTTTTCTAAAACGAGCACATAGACAAACACTAAACATAATGTTGGATCTATTTGTTGTGAGAACAAGTAAACTTCCAAACATTTCTCTATGTTTAGTTTTATCTACGGATTCACTAATCTCATTCTTGATAAGTCATATAAGACTTAATCATTGTGAACTTGTGAATAACTAAGAATGTCTTTGAGTGATTATTCCTTGCTTTTGGAGCTTGCTTAGGTTATTAAAAAGTCTTTCATAGATTTACACAATTTTTTATTTTGAAAGATCCATTTAGTTTTAATTGTTGCTTTACTCTAATGTCCAAAAACTATTTTTATCAAATTTGTTTTAATCACAACAATGACCCATGATTCAAGTTTTTATGACCTTGTCAATATTGCTTGACTCAATGTTTGACACAAGACGAAAAGATGTTGTTTTTCATTTTTAATAGTTCATCTTCCTTGTTATTCATCTTAACTTACTTGTCTTATCAAAGTTGGACTTTCGACTAAGTCATCATCTACCAAAGATGATATCTTAGAAGGAGGTGGTCTATCATCAAATGATAAATTCAATTACTCCTCGACTCTTTAGGTTTATTTACTTAAAACACTATAAGTGTAAATGTCCAAGAAATACAACATCATAAGACTATGGGTTGAATTAGATGTGCAAATCCTAGATGTTTATAAATCATTTTCTCCCAATCATCCTAATGTATTCAAATGATTTATTTTTCTTTGTGTGTCTTATATGAAACTTTAACAAAAGAGTGATCGAATTAAAGACACGATTGAAGATATAAGGAATAATGTCAAAAGATGTTGTACCACAAACATCTATGAAATGTTGTGTTTTTGTTAGATTTGCAAGCATCACAAAAGTGTTGGTTGGTAAATCACTTAGGAGATTCTTAGTTAGCTCACTTGTAGACAAGTATTAAGTGAGACTCACTCAAGAGTTTCTCGTGTCTTTTCCCGAAAGTTTAAAGAGGTAAAACACCTTATATCTCCTACTAGATGTAGTGTCTAAATCTTTTAATCACGGAGGATCTAATCCTTGTTGTTACTTACATCACATAAACACCTTAGAGTAAAAACTATTAATAACACCTACGACAAAGCTTAATGTCAATCACCAAGAAGCAATGAAAGATAGGTTGAAGAAACGTGTACCTTTTAAGCTCCATAGATGAACAACCAAGAAGATAATCTTAAAGCAAATTATCTTGACTCGTAAGAGAGCTAAACTCAAATACTTACAAATCCAAGAAGGTTAGATAAACATATAAAGGTATTGAACATGATATCTTTAACCTTTTATCATGAGCTCCTAATAGAGATAGAATTTCTCCTACAATTCACTCCTAGGTTTCACAAACACAACTTGTTTTGTTTTACTTGTTGTTGGTGCATTTGAGTCAAATCCTAATCCGGTTTTATCTCTAAATGACTTTTGACTTTTCAATAGGCTTTTGAGAGCTTTTGAACTTTCTTCAAATTTAGCAAGCATTTTTCCTTTTTCATTTTGTCTTTTAATTTCATGTTTGTATTCTAGACATATTTTGCATCCTAGATCAATTTCAATATTGCTTTCAAGTCTAGACATTTTATCTTCTAACATTATCTCTTTTTCAAGATTGTTCACAAGAGATTTTGAATGTTCATTGTTGAAGATAGTTTTTAGGTCCATGTTGCATAAGAGTTTAGACTCATTTTCTAGTCTAGAAAACTCTAGGATAAATGTGTCAAAGCAAAAGTGTTTGGTTTCAAATTGTACCTTGCTTGATGTTCTATCTAGTTGAGAATCACAAACCGGATAGTTGGCTTCATCTTCATCCGTGTCATTTCATGAATCGTAAGCAAGGCCACTTTGAGCTCGACATAAGTAATCATCTTCACTTACACCTTCATTTAAAACATTTAAACTAGTAGCACATGTATTTATTTCAACTAAATGTCTATCTATTAATTTTTCTAAGGCTTCTAATTCATATGTGAGATCAAATTGATCATCTTTGACTTGACATATTTCTTGATGAAAGTTTGACATATTTTTCCAAATATCGTTAGCCTTTTGACAAAAATACATTCTTTCATATTCGGTCCTTGGTAAAGCTTTATAAATCATTATCTTAGCATTAGTGTTTTTATCAAGTTTAGGATAATCATCTTGATTTTCAAAACTTGTTTTCGTTGGTTTGAAATCACCAATAGAAATAATATGCCAAAGATCTTGATCAATTGATTTCACATAATTTTCAAATTTACTTTTCCATTCATGGAAGTTTTCTTTTTCAAATAGCGGTGGCTTTTGAATAGTTTGCCCTTCTTTGAGATTTTCAAAATCCATGGATCGATCCAAGTTTTAAAATACAATATATTTTAAAGATCTTGAGTAACGTAGCTCTGATGCCAATTGTGGAAAACTAGAAGGGGGGTTGAATAGTTTACCGCTTTTTGATCTTAATTACCTATTAAAAACTTTACGTTTGTTTAACGATATAGACTCAAATTACTTGTTTTAATCTTTGAAAAGCTTTACGTTTGATCAAAGATGTAAACTCAAAATACTTGTTATTCTTTGAAAAGCTTCACGTGTAATTAACAATTCTAAATAAAGACAATATGTAATATGCAAAGATAAAGAAAGAAACGATCAAACCACAACACGATTGTTTATTGTGGTTCGGCTACAAGGACTCTTTTTCCTTGCCCTACATCCACGCCCCGAGTTTCCAACTCGAGAGTTTCAAGCACTAGTCAACAAGTTCCTTTCACGGGTGAAGAAACCTTTACAATCGTCGCTTACACTTTATCCGGTATAAAGCTAGATACCGAATCCTAGTTCAAGGTAGAACCAACCTAACATCGCCTATCCACTATTTTTGACACTAAGCTAGATGTCGAGTTCTTTTACAAGGGTACAACCACTCCCGTTAGTTCTTTTACAAGGGTACAACAACTCCCAACACACTATGTATTTTGAGGCCTAAAATACTAACCGGTCACTTCTACACACGATACAAATGAAGTATAAACTATCAAAGTTCATACATAACAAAGCTAACAAGTCTTGCAACTTTTGAGTTGAAACTTGTAACTTCTTAGAAGAACTTGTGAACTCCTTTGCTACACAAGAGAATCACACAAGTCAAATGTTACTGAGTTAGATGAGAGAATATGTGAAATATATGTCCTAAAGTGATGGGTGAATTCTTGCAAGTGGCTTGGTATTTATAGCCAAACCAACCAACAGTCTGGCGGATCCGGCGGAACCTTAGAATTGGTTCCGCCAATGTACCCTGAGGGTTCCTCCAGGACTGTCAGGAAAACATGCAAGAAGTCTTTCCATATCAAGCAATGTCACATCAAGTTAGTCAAACACACAATTGTGTAAGAAGTCTTATGGAGAGTCAAACACATAAGGTTTCCATAAATGCATGATGTGATGTAAGTCTTATGGAGAGTCAAACACATAAGTTTTCCATAAATGCATGATGTGATGTAACATATAATATATTAAGAAATAAAAACAATGTTATGTTAAAAGAGAAATGTAAAATCTAATTATACAAGACTTAAAACTAAAGTGATGTTTTTACTATAAACAATGGTTCATACTTTATCATTAACAAAATTTAGCAAAGATCGTAAAATATAAATAACGTTTTTAGGCGATATTTGTATTAACACACTCTTTAAATTTTAGGCTTATGAGATTATCTGACTATGATTATATCTCATACACCCATATTTTCCGGCTTATTTTCAGACTTGTGAGCTTATTATGACTTATAAAGATGGAAGATAAGGTCATAAGGTAGAAAAAAGGCGGATAAAGAAGAGCTTATGAGATATAAGCCGAACCAGATAAGATCATAAGCCAAAAATAAGCTTAAACAACGACCCCAATTAAGTAAATACGAATACCACACATCAGCATATAGAGAAATCCAAACTATGGCTAAGTAAGGGGTGTAAGTTTAAGCTAATTTTTAGGCTTATGAGCTTATTTGACTATGCTTAAATCTTATACGCCCATATTTTCCGGCTTATTTTCAGACTTGTGAGCTTATTATGACTTAAAGATGGAAGATAAGCTCATAAGGTAGAAAAAAGCAAGGTAAAGAAGAGCTTATGAGATATAAGCCGAATCAAATAAGATCATAAGCCAAAAATAAGATTAAACAAATCCCCCTAAGTTCAAAGTTTCAGTGAGTAAAATTGGCAAGCCCGAAAATCCATACTTGTAGTTCTAATCACCATCTCGATGTATGTAAGACTAATAATATGAGTAAAGATTAGTAATAAATTATGACAAGCAATTAGAGCCTAATTAAGCGATAAATTAAATAATGTCAACCTCTAAAACCTCTCTATCTAATCTACCATTTTCATATAATCAAATTACACAAAAGAAATAATAATAATAATAATAATAATAATAATAATAATAATAATAATAATGAGAACTTACCATGGGAGAGTGATGGTGTTCGGTGGGGTGGAATTGGAAATGTGGGACGGTGTTTGATGTTTGGAAAGGTTGTATGTGTGATGGGGACTGCCAACGTGGCACCCTCATTGTTTGTTTCTTTGACACATTAATTAATTTGTTGCAAAAATTAACATAGTTTTTCAAAAAGTTAACCAACTAGAGTGTAAGTGGTGGGCCCCTTTCTCTTAATGAGTCTTAATGGGGAGGAGCACTCTTTGCTTCCTCTCCTCATATAGACCATTTAAAAGAAAAAGAAATATATTATATGAGTGGCCCCACCACTATCACTCCATTAAGACTCATTAACATAAAAAAGAAACACCCCCTTACTCCATTACTAAATATTGGAAAACAGTATTTCAATTTGTGCATTGTGGCACAGTGTTATCACTTTGTAAAAAAAATAAGTCACTAAATGCTACAAGAAAATATAGTGTATAAATACCCTTCGATAAAAATTCAAACACACATGTTTTTTTTTTTTTTTTTTTTTTTTTTTGTACTCATTTACTTTATAATCCAATCAATATGATAGGTCTTTTTGATATAATAATGCATCATAGAACTTGGATCACTAATAAGATGAAAAAAAAAAAAGAAAAAAAAGAAAAAAGAAAAAAGAGTTGCAACAACGGAATTTTCTAGAATTTTTGTAAAAAACCTATCCGGATAATAAAGTAAGTGAAAACTTATTTGTAAAAAACATATATCATTTCCATATTATATTTGTCAATCATGAAATTATTTATCTTGATTCAGGCGTGTATATTATATATCCCATTATAAGTTATGTTGATTTTTGTATTATTTGCTAAAGAATGAATTAGGCGTGTATATTCAGCCCATTATGAGTTTAGTAGGCCAAAATGGCAACCATATCAAAGATGTGTTCCCTAAATTAGTTTGAAAGTCAATAATTTGAATTTGTAAATCGTAAATGTGTTAAACTGTGTACTCTTTAATATGTGTCAATGTTACCTATAATAATTCTTGAATATTTTAATAGTTTCCCGCTTTCATTGCCATATACATTCCATTTCATTGCCATATAGTTTAACTAGTTGACATTTCATTTTCACTTTTTCACATTTTACTCATTGACCATTTTAAGTTTTTTCACAATATTTCACTTTTACGATTCAAAATATCAAAATTTTGAACAATTTCAAAACATAGCTGAGTACCCTCGCCTGGTGGCAGAGGTGTGCGCGCGCACGTGCTAGTACTTGTCTAGTATTGCTCTAGTTACGTCAATCTTTGTGTATTTTTTGTCTGCGTGTGTAATGTATAGGTAATTATTTTCTGTCCATGCGCTTCCCATTTTAGGTGCATGACAATAAGTGATTTTTAGAAGTATAAAAAAGAGGCAAGTCATATTAGTATATCTGAAAAACAATAACGTAAAATGCGTTTGGTGTTAATGTTAAACTATCTCATCTAGGCAAGGTTGAGAGTGTGTACACATTTATGAAACTTCAATTTGACACTTCGCTTTCATTTTATAGAGAGCGCATATTGTACAATAGTTTTGTGAAATTGAGTTACTAAAAACGCGGCCATTAAAGTCATTCTTACTATTCAAAAAAAAAAAAAAAAAAAAAAAAAGAAAAAAAAAATCCCTCATTCTTACATTAAAAAAGAAAAGCTTACAATGTGCTAAATAAAAATCAATAAAAAAAGTGTCACTCTGTAACTTAGCTCGAATGATAAGAAATTTTAAAATGAGAAATAACTATAATTACACGTTAAAAATAAAGACATCGATTTAAATTAAATGCGTTCTTAATCTAAACATATAATGCATCTGATTATAGTTATTAATATCCTTTTTATTTCAACTAACATATTAAATTTGCTTTAGTCCGGTACAAACATGTAACTTTTGATTTTTCTTTTACACAAAAATGTGTGGTTATAACTTTTGCTTTTTGCTTTTGTCCGGTTAACACATGTAACTTTTGCTTGTTTTGTACATTTCCATGTAATTTCTACTTTCGATGCGTTTTATTAAGTTCTGTCAATACCTTTTGCTTTCTTTGGCCTCAGCCCAAAAACCACTCACCAATACCACAAACCAAAAAGCAACTATAAAAAAACCACGGACAAGAAATCACCAACAGAAAACGCAACCCAAAATCCGGCGACATGGAAAACAAATCTGGTGGTGGTGACTGTTTTAGTCATTGTGCTCAAAAACATATATTGGCCTAGAAAACAACATCACCGGTCTCAATTATAGCCACAAAACATCTAACACCATAACCTCCAAACAGAAGCACAAATCCAAACGAAACGGCAAATTAAAGCATATTATGGTCTCAAATTCGAATATAGAAGCATCATTGGCCTTAAATAAATCTAGCAAAAAAAAGTACACCAACATAATATCAATGACCTAAAAAATATTAACTGGCCATGGCTTAAAAAAGTATTCGTTTGAACACACCATAAAACACAAAGAGCTCGAAATTGCGCTCAGTTCTCGGTTTAACAAACCACAAAACTACCAACCAAAGACCATGTAACTTTTAAGAAAAAAAAAGTAAGTAAAATAAATTACAACAAACTTTAATGATGTACAAACTATTAACAAATATTTAAATAATTACCTGTAATTTGAATTTTACGTAGCTTTTTATAACAAAGTTACAAACACTGTACATAATCTACAAAAAACTTTACACAATAAAATATATAAAAAAAAAATTAGAAACAAAATGTTCAAAGAAAACTATGCATCTATCGGTCCACCGCAGCAGATTTGGTTGGCGGCGACGCCGATTCTGATAGCGGTGAATCTGGCGGCGATCCGACTTTAGCGAATCTCAAAAACCACGTATAGATCCATAAAGAAAATGAAACTTGAAATATATATTGATCTAACAAAAAAATCAAAAAGAAGACATAGCACCTTGAAAGAACCTTCAGTCAAGTGGGAGCATTCGGTGGTGGTGGTCTCGTTAGGGGTTCCATGCAGTGGTGGGAGTCCGACAATGGTTGGTCTCGGTGGTGGTGAGGGTTTCGATGAGGGTGTGAAATGATGGTGGTGGCCAACATTTTCGAAGCACAAATTTGACAGACTTTGATTTGCTTTGTTTGACATATATTTTCCATTTCGAAGCACAAAATCAAATCATTTTTCGCCCCATTTATTGACATGAAACAGACATTGAATTTCATTATTACTTTCCATCTTTCGGTTGACATTAATTCACCAGGCAATTAAGTTTAGGTTGACATTTGCAGGGGTAAAATTAGGATTGACCAAAAATTAAGTTTTCCACATTTTCACATTTCCACTTTTACCATTTCTCTATATAAGTAGTTAAGATAACTTTTGAAAGGTTGGGGACCAACCCTGCAATTAGGCCAAACCACAAGGACCAAATACAGTTTACTATATAATAAAAGAATTACATCAATTTAGAATGCTTTTGGCAAAACAATTTTATTAAGAAAACTAGACCAATCAGGTTATTTGATTTTGACACATGGCAAAATCAAGCAATCTGATTAATTAATAAAAAGTCAAAATTGATTTAATTTTGATGATTGATTGTTAAATTTCATGTATATGAAAAAAAATCACAACAAAAGTATACGGTTGTGTTTGATAACGGGCTTTTGAGAGCTTATAAGGCTTGCGTTTTTAAAATAAGCTTTGTTTATCACACGGGCTTATAAAAAGCCTCCATAAGGCCAAAACCATAGAAAAAGGCTTATAATAATTTAGAGTAAATTACATTTTTGGTCCTTGTGGTTGTATCAAAATTGCACTTTCAGTCCAATTTTGAAAAAGTGAGACATTTCAGTCCAAAAGTCCACGTGAACTTCACTTTTGGTCCAATTTTCTAACCTAGTTAGTTTAGTCGTTAAGTTAGTTGCAACATTAGTCCTTTAACCTAACGGTCGTTTACAATGTTTGCACCGTTAGTCCTTTCAGTTAAAAAATTGGAAAAAAAAAATTTGGAATTTTTTTTTCCAAAAAAAATAATTTGAAAAATTCGAAAAAATAAAATTTTGACGAAATTTTTTTTTTTACAAAAAAAAAATTTGAAAAAAAAATTTCTAATAAAAATTTTTCTTAAAAAATTCGAAAAAATTTCTAAAAAAAAAATTTTGATGAAAATTTTTTTCCCAAAAAAAATAATTTGAAAAAAAAATTCTAATAAAATTTTTTCTTAAAAAATTCGAAAAAATTTCTAAAAAAAAAATTTGACGAAATTTTTTTTCAAAAAAAAAAAAAAAAAAAAAATTAATTCTAATAATAAATTTTCTTAAAAAATTCGAAAAAATTTCTAAAAAAAAATTTGACGAAATTTTTTTTCCAAAAAAAATAATTTGAAAAAAAAAAATTCTAATAATTTTTTTTTAAAATTTCGAAAATTTTATATAACTTACTAAGATAACTTAAAAAAATTGAAAAAAAAATCATGTAAGACTTGTTTATAACCCGACAACGTTTCACTTCACTCATATACACAACTAACATTATACCCATGTTTGAGTCGAGTATCGAATGATTAAACCCAATCGTACTAAACAGATTCGACTAGCCAAACTACCAAATTAGCGAATATGTTTTTATCATCATCTCATACGCTTTTTATTTCATCATTTTATGCGAGCTATATCCATTCGTCTAAACAAACCCTTTATGAAAAAAAATAATAAAAAAAAACTAGATCGCTATTTGTTATTTTTTTTGTGAACCCCACACCCCTCATAAAGAAACAAGTAGAGATCATATATATATATATATATATATATATATATATATATAATGCATTACAAATCACATGTCAAATATATATAGATCGATTTATAATAGCTATCAAATATATTTTCATAGAATTTTTTTTTTAGAATTTTTTAAGAAAAAATTTTATTAGAAATTTATTTTTCAAAAATTTTTTTTTGGAAAACAAATTTTCGACAAAATTATTTTTAGATATTTTTTCTAATTTTTTAAGAAAAAATTTTATTACAAATTTTTTTTTTTTAGAAATTTTTTCGAATTTTTTAAGAAAAAATTTTATTAGAATTTTTTTTTCAATTTTTTTTTTTGGAAAAAAAATTTTTCATCAAAAAAATTTTTTTTTAGAATTTTTTTCGAATTTTTCAAATTATTTTTTATTGGAAATTTTTTTTTCCAATTTTTTAACTGAAAGGAATAACGGTGCAAACAACCGTTAGGTTAAAGGACTAATGTTTCAACTGACTTAACGACTAAACTAACTAGGTTAGAAAATTGGACCAAAAGTGAAGTCCACGTGGACTTTTGGACTGAAATGTCTCACTTTTTCAAAATTAGACTGAAAGTGCAATTTTGATACAACCACAAAGACCAAAAATGTAGTTTACTCAATAATTTATCACCTAAAAGCTGAAACTATATGTGAATTTAATTTGATATAGTTATATGCAATTTTATATTAATAAGTTTCATCTCTAAATAATTTACCAAATGAGGTGAGATCCACAACAAACCTACATTCTTTAAAGAACAAACTAGCGAATCCTGGCCCTTCATTCTACTTTCATCCAATGTCTCTGATCATCCACACAATTACAAAGCAAGGGCAAAAATGTAAACATTATCTCATTCCAGCTCATTTTCTCTCTCATCAATAACAAAAAAAAAACCAAATAAACACACACAAAATCATCAAAACACACAAAAAAAAAAAGACACATAAACCACCATAAACCGTCATCTTTGTCGATCCTCCACATCATGGTCGATCAACCGCCAATCCACCGTTGAGCCATCGTCAGTCTGCCGTCGAGCCGCCATCAATATACTTTTCCGCATCTGGTGTTGATCCACCGTCCTCCATTGATCTGAAAATGGTTGAATTTGATGTGTTGATAAAGACTTGCATAAAATTATCGTTTTTGAATTTGGGCAAAACTTAATGAATTTTCTTCAATGAAGAAGCAGGTTTCTTCGCTTCATGTTAAAATACAACTAGATGTGGTTATTTTTTTCATGGGTTGAAGTTTAACTTATGTAAAATTGTTAATCTATAAGAAGGAAGCTGCTTATTTCATTGAACTTTTTCAAATACTATCTTTGAAATGCTTAGGAGTATCTTTAAGTAGAAAAAGTAAGCATTCTGAAACACCCTCAGAATTGTTCTATTATTATAAGTATTATGAGGGTGTTTGGGATTGGTTATTAAATTAGTTTCTTAGGAAAATAAGCGGTTAAAAGATGGACGATTGTCAGTTAAACGAAGCAGATTTAGTTGTTTTTGCAGTTGTGAATGCTGAAATTCTTATGGTGAATTCTGAAATCCAGGTTATGGATGAAGTTGTTGATGATCCAGAAGTACACCATGTGTTTGATGAAATGCATAGGTGATAATTACATGTGATTCTAAAGCAAAATCACATATGATTCTGTAGTTGTCAGTAATAACGGGTATTTCATATGAGAGGTAAGCACCCATCTTATTCTTATCAGTTCCATACTTGATGTAATTGCTGTTGAAAGTACAAACTCTAAAAATGTTGAATGATTTCAGATTTTAAAAAGATATATATGGGAACATGTCATGTGATTCTGTTTATATTTATAAAGGAGTAATTGATTTGTTTTAGACTTGAACCTCAGGTGTCATGAATCACATATGATTTGAACATGCAAGTATCATAATACATGGTTCAAACATGTTATTGAACCAACAAGTAGAAGTAAATCACATGTGATTATCCATTAAATCACATGTGATTCACCAGGAAATCACATGTGATTCTACACGAAATCACATGTAATGAAATGCAATGCAACTATGAAAATTTTGGAGACATCATTTCCTTTGATGGAACTTTCTGAACTAACAATTAAGTTTAGCATGTTTGACTTTTATAATTAAGTAGAAATCACATGTGGGTTAGCCTAAATCACAGGTGATTCACATAATTATTACTTAAAGTATGTGATAATCATGCCAAATCACTTGTGATTCACATAATTATTACTTAAAGTATGTGGTAATCAGGCCAAATCACTTGTGATTTGTTTATATTTATAAAGTAGTAATTGATTTGTTTTAGACTTGAACCTCAAGTGTCACGAATCACATATGATTTGAACATGCAAGTATCATAATACATGTTATTGAACCAACAAGTAGAAGTAAATCACATGTGATTATGGATTAAATCGCATGTGATTCACCATGAAATCACATGTGATTCTACATGAAATCACATGTAATGAAATGCAATGCAACTATGAAAATTTTGGAGACATCATTTCCTTTGATGGAACTTTCTGAACTAACAAGTAAGTTTAGACTGCAGTGTTATACCGATAAGGTCGATTCCATGAGGCATTGGAGGGAAAATTTCTTCTGGGTAGACGATGTGGTGTTCCCTTCACCGTTTGAGTTTTATACTCAGAGGACGCTGCCGAGGGATGAGCGCCCCGTACCTGGTTCGTATAGAGGCAAAGGCAAGAAGGGACAAGCACCCACCCTGGCCGCTCTCATCGAGGAACTTTGGAACCTCGTCAAAACCATGGAAATACTTGCGACTAAGTCCCATATACACCAAAAACTCCTCAGGATAAGAGTTAATGGGGATGCGGTTACCATCAATCGTGTCCGCATCCTCTATGCTATACGAACCAGGTACGGGGAGCTCATCCCTCGGCAGTGTCCTCTGAGTATAAAACTCAAACGGTAAAGGGAACACCACATCGTCTACCCAGAAGAAATTTTCCCTCCAATGCCTCAAGGAATCTACCTTATCGGTATAACACTGCAGGCGCCCTGCGCGCTTCGCAAAAGATACCCATCCATGCGACCACGTTGTGTGGTAAAACGCATGAAATAGGTTTATGGTAGGGTTTATTGCAAGTAAACAACAGTTTACTTCAAAATTGGATATCTTCACCGCACCTATACAGTGCAGCTGAGAGATATGAAGTTGGTAGAAATTGAGCACGTTGCTAAAAAACAGAGATATTGGTACACGATGGTTCGCGTACTCAAACAAGCGTGTATACAACCCTATCTTCCCATCGGGAAAATCGACGATACACGCATCGACATCCGGTACTTCCGGATGTACGTCAAGAGGAATGAAGTATGCCGGTTTATTACTAAAAACATGCCAAATATCTCACGCATCGCGATGCATGGTGGGCCAATAGTATCCGGACTGCAGGGCTCGCGCCACAACGGACCGTGGTCCTGAGTGCATGCTGCATGACCCAGCGTGGATTTCTCAGAGTACGTAGTCTGCCTGGAGAGGTCCACCGCACCGAAGCCATGGTTATAGGAATGAACGCCGATATAGGATGTTGTTTCGAAGTTCGAATCTCTGCACTGTGCGCTGTATCCGTCGAGCGTCCTTCTGTTCTTGGGGGAGTGTTCCCTTGCTTATGAAGTCCATGATGGGCATCATCCAAGTAGCATTTTCTTCCTCTATCACTGTGGATATTTCCATCTCAAAAATGGACTTGTTCTTCAAGGTTTCTACCAGCACTTGTTTTGATAGGTGTGCAAAGCTTGTGGATGCGATTTTACTTAGCGCATCTGCTTTCCTATTCTCTCCTCTTGGAATTTGTTTGATGGTAAACCTATCGAAGTTTTTTATCAGGGCTTTTGTCTTATCAAGGTATTGAATCATGTGTTCCTCTTGAGCTACGTACTCGCCTAACACGTGGTTGGCCACTAGTCGTGAATCAACGTTTGCCTCTAGGTTGCGTACACCCATTTGAGTTGCTATGCGTAATCCAGCGAGTAAAGCCTCATATTCTGCCTCATTGTTTGTGGCTATGAATTCAAAACGGAGTGCATAAGTGGATTC
This sequence comes from Artemisia argyi, assembly GCA_030686995.1. Taxonomy (NCBI): domain Eukaryota; kingdom Viridiplantae; phylum Streptophyta; class Magnoliopsida; order Asterales; family Asteraceae; genus Artemisia; species Artemisia argyi. Next base: position 224,770,915 of record CM060680.1, on the reverse strand, counting down.
CGTTCCGTCTGGGCTAGTGAGGATAAGACCTGCGCCTGACCCCTCCGCGCACGAATATCCGTCCGTGAATAGAACCCATGGTTCTTGTGATGGTACTTCGTTCAGCGGTAGTGGTGTATCATCATCTGGCTTCTCGATGATGAAGTCTGCCAATATCTGTCCTTTGATCACAGTGCGTGGCCTATAGGAGATATTGTGCTCGCTCAATAACACACTCCATTTTTGTAGTCGTCCTGATGCATCAGGTTTAGAGATAACTTGCTTGATGGGTTGGTCTGTGATTACAGCTATTGGATGCGCTTGAAAGTATCTGCGCAGTCTCTTAGCTGCGAACACCAGGGCTAGGACCAACTTCTCCATGGCGGTGTAGTTAGTCTCTGTCTTTTTGAGTGCTTTGCTTACGAAGTAGATTGGAGTTTGAACAGAGTTTCTATCTGTCAATAGCACCGCGCTGACTGCTCCATAGGTCGCGGATAGATACATGATCAATTCTTCCCCTGGTCGGGGTGCGACGAGCTTGGGAAGCGCTGCTAAGTGTTGTTTGAGCTGTTGGAAAGCTTCTTCCGCTTCTTGCGTCCAACGAAAGTCTCCCTTTTTTGTGCACTTCGTGAGCGTTTTAAAGAGAGGGAGCGACTTGTCCGCTGATTTGGATAGGAATTGATTTAGTCCGGCTAGTTTGCTGTTTAATGAATGGACTTCTTTTAGTGTGCGTGGTGAAGGGAGTTCAATGACAGCTTTTGTCTTTTCTGTGCACGGCTTGATGCCGTCAGGTTCTATCAAGTACCCAAGGAACATGCCTTCGGTTGCACCAAAAGTACACTTTTTGGGGTTTAATTTCATGTTGATTCTTCCCAGTGTTTTGAACGTTTCTTCAATGTCGCGCACCAATTCTTCTTCAGTGTGGCTTTTGATGACGAGGTCGTCAACGTAAACTTCCAAGTTGCGACCTATTTGTTTTTCAAACGCGTTGTCTACGACGCGTTGGTATGTTGCTCCCGCATTCTTTAGACCAAAGGGCATTTTTGTGTAACAATACACCCCTTGACTTGTGTGGAAGGCTGTTTTTTTCCTCGTCTTTTTTAGCCATCTGGATCTGGTGGTATCCCTTGTATGCATCTAGGAAGCATTTAAAGGGATATCCACATAAGGATTCGATCTTCCAGTCTATTACTGGTAGCGGGTAGCAGTCCTGTGGACATGCTTTGTTGAGATTGGTGAAGTCCACGCACATTCTCCAGCTACCGTCGCGCTTCTTTACCATTACTGGGTTGGAAAGCCAGTCATGGTAATAGACTTCCCGCATGATGCCTGCGTCTACAAGCTTGTGTACATCCTCCAAGATGGCTTTTGCGCGGTCTGGAGCCTGACCTCGTTTTTTCTGCCGTATCGGGGGATATCCTTGTCGGATTTCAAGCTTGTGCTCTGCAATGGCTCGTGGCACTCCTGTCATGTGCTTTGGTTCCTATGCAAAAATGTCTAGATTCTTTTGCAAGAGTGCGCACACAGTTGCTTTGCCCTTGTCGGACAGTGAGCCTCCAATTGATATCTCTTGGTCTGGGTAGTTGGGGTGGATTGCGACTTTCAGGTTTGCAATTTTGACTGTGTGCTGCTCCGGGGCTCGCGGGGTCTCAGTTGTTACTGCGTTGCATTCTTTTCGGGGTGCGGTGGTGTTGTAGAGGGTGACGATCCCTCCTTCTACTGGGAATTTGAGCATCCCATGTGCCGTGGATGGTACTACGCGCATAGCTGATATTCTAGGTCTTCCAATAATGCCATTGTATGAAGAGGGAGACCTGATTACCATGAAGTTCATCCAGGCCGTTGTAGAGTGGTATTCATCACCGATGACCACAAGTATGCGCAATTGCCCCATGGGCCAAATTTTTTCTCCTGTGAAGCCAGTTAGCGACCTCGTGACCGGAATTAACTGACTCTGTATATCGGGTTGTAGCCTCTTGAAGCAGTGCTCGTACATGATATCCTCGGACGCTCCTCCATCAACATACATGCGGTGAATGTTGTGACCACCCGCTTGTATTTCAATGGTGAGTGGTTCCACTATTGCGTTGTCCGCAGTCAGAGTGGGGAAAGAGATTTGGTTTCCCTTGGAAAATTTCTGGCTGACTTTTTGCCGCGTCTTTCGCTGCCATGATTGTATCATGTATATCGTGTCCGCCTTGCTCTTGGGTATATCTTTCTTGTTCCCATTTTTTTGTCGATCTTTCCCCTCTTTGTTATTTTTAACGAGGTGGTCCATTTTTCCTTCTTTCACTAATTTGTCAATTAGTTGACGTAATTGGACACATTCGTTAGTGTTGTGACCCTTTTGCTCATGATACTCGCAATATCCTCCTCCTATGCGTTTCTCTTCTGGGGTGCGCATCGGTGGGGGTTTTGGGAAGTTTGCTCCTTCTGCCGTGAATATCTCCCTCGGGGTTTTTGTGAGTGGGATGTACTTGTCGTTGTCCCGTCCACCGCCCTGGTTGCGGTAGCTCCTGGTGCGGTTGCCACTCTGGTCATTGGATTGTCTGCTAGACTGTTCTTGTAGCTTGTAGGTTGAGTAACCTTTTTTGCTATCCGCAGCCGCTGCTTCCCCTGCACTTTGTTAGTTCATCAAAGCTTTGGGGTACTTTATCGTTCAGATTTCTAATTAGCTCTGGGTTATTGATCCTATTCATAAACCCTGAGATTTTTAGTACCTCGGGGCATGCCTTGACTTGTATGCATTCATCCTTAAAGCGTTCCATATAGGCGCTTGTGGCTTCCCCTTGGCGCTGTTTTACTCTGGCTAGTTTCATAGGGTTCTTTACGCACTTCTTTCTTTGCGTGAAATTTAAGCGGAATGCTTTCCGCAACTCTTCGAACCCGTTTATGCTTCTTCGTGGAAGCTTGCTAAACCATGTTCGCGCGTTCCCCACTAAGGTAGAGTTAAACATATGGCACCACACAGGTTGTGGCCAATTTTCGATAGCAGCTGCTGACTCGAAAATTTTTAGGTGATCATCCGGATCACCTGTTCCATCATATGTTTTAACGTTGGTAGGCATGCGCCTTCTTTTGTTATCAGAGAAATCGCTGATGCGTCGCGTGAATGCATCAACCTTTTGGCGACGCCAAGGAAGAGAGATATCTTCATCTTCCTCATCACGCCGTCGACTTTTAGATTTCCAATGTCCTGTTTCCCTATCCCCGTTGTCCGAGGAGTTACTTGAGGAGGAGTTGTTCCTTTTGTGGCGCTTGCGCCGTTTTTCCTCGGAGTCCGAGTTTGGAGGGCTTTTACTTGGGGAGTGTTGTCTCCCAAGCTTATCTTGGATTCTTCTGCTTCCTGATCTTGAAGCGCTCTCGCTCGGTGAGCGTTGTCGTCCAAGTCTATCTTGCATCCTACGACTACCAAGTCTAGTGTGGACATTGGTGCGCCTCTCGTTGTCTTCATATTCCTCTGAGTATTGAGAGTCAGATGTTGTACCAAGTCTAGCGTGGACATTAGTACGCCTTTCATTGTTTTCGCGCTCTTCGTTGTGTGATGGAGATTTTTCTAGGCCAAAGTTTAGCCGGGCTTGCAAGCTATGACTTGACCTTCTTCTTGCCTCCTCTTGCATGAGGTTAGTCAAAACTTCATAATTTTGAGATACAAAATTACTTAGCCTTAACTCAGGCGTGTTCTCTTCCAGCGCAATGACCTCTGCTTCTGAGTTGACTCCCCTATCGCGATTAGGCGCTCGTGGTGGTACTGTGTTGTCCACGGTTGGTACCATTTGATGCGGGGTGGTGAAGAGAGTGCGCTGGAGATCTTCAGCACTGGGGACCACCGTAGCGGTTTGAGTAATCCCTGTGGGTGATTCCACTATTGGGAGGATTGGGGTTATGCCCAATCCTTGGTATCCAGGCGCACTGGTTGTCCCAGTGGTCTGCCTAGGGGTTAAATTTTGATGTTTCCTCTTCTGAAGATCATCACCTGTTTTTTCCAACTGCGGGGTCCGCTGGCTTGAGTTTTTGTTTTTTTTTTCATCCTAGTTCTTAGTGTAGGGTCCCATGGATGGCGCCACTTGTTGATACAAAAGTTGGGCTTTCCTGGTTTGGACTCCTGCTCTCGTACCAATTAGACCTTAGTGCTTGAAACCTGCGCACTAAGAAAGCAAATAAACACCGTTAGGCTTATCGTGGGATTGTTTCCCACGATTATCCTCCGGCGTGAGAGTAAGTAATCGGTTTAGGGTTATAGTGAAGAGTTAGGGTTTGTGAATCGTACCTTTAACGAGAATTATATCGTTCTATATATAGGCGCATAATCCTTGTAGGTTTCGTGCTCCTTAATCTTCGCACGCATGGTGCTTATCCGGCCTAAGGATATCTATTCCGTAAATAGGAGATCCTTATCTAGGCCGTAAATAGTTTGGTTGGGTTTGGGCCTTCGTGAGTCCAAACCGTTGGTATTATGGCCCCATTCATTTGTCATGATAGCCCACTCGTGGTGGTGATTTGGGCCTTAGCAATGTTTATCATTTGGGCTTGTAGACCAAATATGGACTATACGTCATCAATTAATAAATAATGACAACCAATTAGAGCCTAATTAATTAAAGGATAAATAAAAATTAAGTCAACTTGTAAAACCTGTATCTAATCTACCATTTTGATATAATCAAATTACACATATAGCCAAACACAATTTAAAAAATTAATAAATGAATTGAAGCATAAGAAGAAAGAGAAGGTACCATGGCTTTTATCAATATCAATATACAAGCACTTGATACTTCTCTTTACTAACGCATAGTAACACAACTCGACCATCGCTGCTGAATGATACAGTGAACGGCTGTTCAAAATTAACGGCAATTGGTCAAAGGCCGTTTAAATTGACGCAAAAAATGAAAAAAATTACAAACCTGCCCCACCCCCCCCCCCCCCTCCCCGAAAGTATGTAACAAGTTGTGAAAACTACCCCTATTTACATTTTTTTTATTTAGTAAACTTTTGTTTGCTAAACATCTAACAAATATTTTGTTACTTTGTTAATAAAAAATATATTGTTGAAAAGGCCTCTCGATTACGAATAAAACGAGCCTAATTTTAATATGGTTTTGACATACGTATGATTTTATAAAAAATGTTGAAGATTAATAGTATATATATATTTTTTGCTATTTATGATTTTTTTTATATAACAAATTTTATTTATCAAATATCTAGCAATTTTGTTAATAAAAAATAAACTGTTGAAAAGTCCTCTTGTTCCAAATAAGATCAAAAGCCCAAAATAACCTTAAACAACAACCCTTAAGTTCAAAGTTTGACCTGAGTAACCTCCAATTAATAAAATTGGCAAACCCCAAAGTCCATACTTCAATTCTAATCACCATCCCGATGTATGTAAGACGAATAATAATATGAGTAAAGAGATTAATAAATTATGACAAGCAATTAGAGCCTAATTAATTAAACGATAAATTAAAACATGCCAACCTCTAAAACCTCTATCTAATCTATTATTTTGATATAATCAAATTACACATATATATAGCCAAACACAAATTTAAAAATTAATAAATGAATTGAAGCATAAGAAGAAAGAGAAGGTACCATGGCTTTTATCAATATCAGTATAAAAGCACTTGATAGTTGTCTTCACTAACGCATAGTAACAACTCGACCATCGCTGCTGAATGATACAGTGAACGGCTGTTCAAAATTAACGGCAATTGGTCAAAGGCCGTTTAATTTGATGCAAAAAATGAAAAAAATTACAAACGTGTCCCCCGAAAGTATGTAACAAGTTGTGAAAACTACCCCCTGAACGTTTAACTATTTACATTTTTTTTATTTAGTAAACTTTTGTTTGCTAAACATCTAACAAATATTTTGTTACTTTGTTAATAAAAAATATATTGTTGAAAAGGCCTCTCGATTACGAATAAAACGAGCCTAATTTTAATATGGTTTTGACATACGTATGATTTTTTAAAAAATGTTGAAGATTAATAGTATATATATTTTTTTTGCTATTTACGATTTTTTTTATATAACAAACATTATTTATCAAATATCTAGCAATTTTGTTAATAAAAAATAAACTGTTGAAAAGTCCTCTTGTTCCAAATAAGATCAAAAGCCCAAAATAACCTTAAACAACAACCCTTAAGTTCAAAGTTTGACCTGAGTAACCTCCAATTAATAAAATTGGCAAACCCCAAAGTCCATACTTCAATTCTAATCACCATCCCGATGTATGTAAGACGAATAATAATATGAGTAAAGAGATTAATAAATTATGACAAGCAACTAGAGCCTAATTAATTAAACGATAAATTAAAACATGCCAACCTCTAAAACCTCTATCTAATCTATCATTTTGATATAATCAAATTACACATATATATAGCCAAACACAAATTTAAAAATTAATAAATGAATTGAAGCATAAGAAGAAAGAGAAGGTACCATGGCTTTTATCAATATCAATATAAAAGCACTTGATAGTTGTCTTCACTAACGCATAGTAACAACTCGACCATCGCTGCTGAATGATACAGTGAACGGCTGTTCAAAATTAATGGCAATTGGTCAAAGGCCGTTTAATTTGATGCAAAAAATGAAAAAAATTACAAACGTGTCCCCCGAAAGTATGTAACAAGTTGTGAAAACTACCCCCTGAACGTTTTACTATTTACATTTTTTTTATTTAGTAAACTTTTGTTTGCTAAACATCTAACAAATATTTTGTTACTTTGTTAATAAAAAATATATTGTTGAAAAGGCCTCTCGATTACGAATAAAACGAGCCTAATTTTAATATGGTTTTGACATACGTATGATTTTTTAAAAAATGTTGAAGATTAATAGTATATATATTTTTTTTGCTATTTACGATTTTTTTTTATTTAACAAACTTTATTTATCAAATATCTAGCAATTTTGTTAATAAAAAATAAACTGTTGAAAAGTCCTCTTGTTCCAAATAAGATAAAAAGCCCAAAATAACCACAACAACCCTTAAGTTCAAAGTTTGACCTGAGTAACCTCCAATTAATAAAATTGGCAAACCCCAAAGTCCATACTTCAATTCTAATCACCATCCCGATGTATGTAAGATGAATAATAATATGAGTAAAGAGATTAATAAATTATGACAAGCAATTAGAGCCTAATTAATTAAACGATAAATTAAAACATGCCAACCTCTAAAACCTCTATCTAATCTATCATTTTGATATAATCAAATTACACATATATATAGCCAAACACAAATTTAAAAATTAATAAATGAATTGAAGCATAAGAAGAAAGAGAAGGTACCATGGCTTTTATCAATATCAATATAAAAGCACTTGATAGTTGTCTTCACTAACGCATAGTAACAACTCGACCATCGCTGCTGAATGATACAGTGAACGACTGTTCAAAATTAACAGCAATTGGTCAAAGGCCGTTTAATTTGATGCAAAAAATGGAAAAAATTACAAACGTGTCCCCCGAAAGTATGTAACAAGTTGTGAAAACTACCCCCTGAACGTTTTACTATTTACATTTTTTTTATTTAGTAAACTTTTGTTTGCTAAACATCTAACAAATATTTTGTTACTTTGTTAATAAAAAATATATTGTTGAAAAGGCCTCTCGATTACGAATAAAACGAGCCTAATTTTAATATGGTTTTGACATACGTATGATTTTTTAAAAAATGTTGAAGATTAATAGTATATATATTTTTTTTGCTATTTACGATTTTTTTTATATAACAAACTTTATTTATCAAATATCTAGCAATTTTGTTAATAAAAAATAAACTGTTGAAAAGTCCTCTTGTTCCAAATAAGATCAAAAGCCCAAAATAACCACAACAACCCTTAAGTTCAAAGTTTGACCTGAGTAACCTCCAATTAATAAAATTGGCAAACCCCAAAGTCCATACTTCAATTCTAATCACCATCCCGATGTATGTAAGACGAATAATAATATGAGTAAAGAGATTAATAAATTATGACAAGCAACTAGAGCCTAATTAATTAAACGATAAATTAAAACATGCCAACCTCTAAAACCTCTATCTAATCTATCATTTTGATATAATCAAATTACACATATATATAGCCAAACACAAATTTAAAAATTAATAAATGAATTGAAGCATAAGAAGAAAGAGAAGGTACCATGGCTTTTATCAATATCAATATAAAAGCACTTGATAGTTGTCTTCACTAACGCATAGTAACAACTCGACCATCGCTGCTGAATGATACAGTGAACGACTGTTCAAAATTAACAGCAATTGGTCAAAGGCCGTTTAATTTGATGCAAAAAATGGAAAAAATTACAAACGTGTCCCCCGAAAGTATGTAACAAGTTGTGAAAACTACCCCCTGAACGTTTTACTATTTACATTTTTTTTATTTAGTAAACTTTTGTTTGCTAAACATCTAACAAATATTTTGTTACTTTGTTAATAAAAAATATATTGTTGAAAAGGCCTCTCGATTACGAATAAAACGAGCCTAATTTTAATATGGTTTTGACATACGTATGATTTTTTAAAAAATGTTGAAGATTAATAGTATATATATTTTTTTTGCTATTTACGATTTTTTTTATATAACAAACTTTATTTATCAAATATCTAGCAATTTTGTTAATAAAAAATAAACTGTTGAAAAGTCCTCTTGTTCCAAATAAGATCAAAAGCCCAAAATAACCACAACAACCCTTAAGTTCAAAGTTTGACCTGAGTAACCTCCAATTAATAAAATTGGCAAACCCCAAAGTCCATACTTCAATTCTAATCACCATCCCGATGTATGTAAGACGAATAATAATATGAGTAAAGAGATTAATAAATTATGACAAGCAACTAGAGCCTAATTAATTAAACGATAAATTAAAACATGCCAACCTCTAAAACCTCTATCTAATCTATCATTTTGATATAATCAAATTACACATATATATAGCCAAACACAAATTTAAAAATTAATAAATGAATTGAAGCATAAGAAGAAAGAGAAGGTACCATGGCTTTTATCAATATCAATATAAAAGCACTTGATAGTTGTCTTCACTAACGCATAGTAACAACTCGACCATCGCTGCTGAATGATACAGTGAACGGCTGTTCAAAATTAATGGCAATTGGTCAAAGGCCGTTTAATTTGATGCAAAAAATGAAAAAAATTACAAACGTGTCCCCCGAAAGTATGTAACAAGTTGTGAAAACTACCCCCTGAACGTTTTACTATTTACATTTTTTTTATTTAGTAAACTTTTGTTTGCTAAACATCTAACAAATATTTTGTTACTTTGTTAATAAAAAATATATTGTTGAAAAGGCCTCTCGATTACGAATAAAACGAGCCTAATTTTAATATGGTTTTGACATACGTATGATTTTTTAAAAAATGTTGAAGATTAATAGTATATATATTTTTTTTGCTATTTACGATTTTTTTTTATTTAACAAACTTTATTTATCAAATATCTAGCAATTTTGTTAATAAAAAATAAACTGTTGAAAAGTCCTCTTGTTCCAAATAAGATAAAAAGCCCAAAATAACCACAACAACCCTTAAGTTCAAAGTTTGACCTGAGTAACCTCCAATTAATAAAATTGGCAAACCCCAAAGTCCATACTTCAATTCTAATCACCATCCCGATGTATGTAAGATGAATAATAATATGAGTAAAGAGATTAATAAATTATGACAAGCAATTAGAGCCTAATTAATTAAACGATAAATTAAAACATGCCAACCTCTAAAACCTCTATCTAATCTATCATTTTGATATAATCAAATTACACATATATATAGCCAAACACAAATTTAAAAATTAATAAATGAATTGAAGCATAAGAAGAAAGAGAAGGTACCATGGCTTTTATCAATATCAATATAAAAGCACTTGATAGTTGTCTTCACTAACGCATAGTAACAACTCGACCATCGCTGCTGAATGATACAGTGAACGACTGTTCAAAATTAACGGCAATTGGTCAAAGGCCGTTTAATTTGATGCAAAAAATGGAAAAAATTACAAACGTGTCCCCCGAAAGTATGTAACAAGTTGTGAAAACTACCCCCTGAACGTTTTACTATTTACATTTTTTTTATTTAGTAAACTTTTGTTTGCTAAACATCTAACAAATATTTTGTTACTTTGTTAATAAAAAATATATTGTTGAAAAGGCCTCTCGATTACGAATAAAACGAGCCTAATTTTAATATGGTTTTGACATACGTATGATTTTTTAAAAAATGTTGAAGATTAATAGTATATATATTTTTTTTGCTATTTACGATTTTTTTTATATAACAAACTTTATTTATCAAATATCTAGCAATTTTGTTAATAAAAAATAAACTGTTGAAAAGTCCTCTTGTTCCAAATAAGATCAAAAGCCCAAAATAACCACAACAACCCTTAAGTTCAAAGTTTGACCTGAGTAACCTCCAATTAATAAAATTGGCAAACCCCAAAGTCCATACTTCAATTCTAATCACCATCCCGATGTATGTAAGACGAATAATAATATGAGTAAAGAGATTAATAAATTATGACAAGCAACTAGAGCCTAATTAATTAAACGATAAATTAAAACATGCCAACCTCTAAAACTTCTATCTAATCTATCATTTTGATATAATCAAATTACACATATATATAGCCAAACACAAATTTAAAAATTAATAAATGAATTGAAGCATAAGAAGAAAGAGAAGGTACCATGGCTTTTATCAATATCAATATAAAAGCACTTGATAGTTGTCTTCACTAACGCATAGTAACAACTCGACCATCGCTGCTGAATGATACAGTGAACGGCTGTTCAAAATTAACGGCAATTGGTCAAAGGCCGTTTAATTTGATGCAAAAAATGAAAAAAATTACAAACGTGTCCCCCGAAAGTATGTAACAAGTTGTGAAAACTACCCCCTGAACGTTTTACTATTTACATTTTTTTTATTTAGTAAACTTTTGTTTGCTAAACATCTAACAAATATTTTGTTACTTTGTTAATAAAAAATATATTGTTGAAAAGGCCTCTCGATTACGAATAAAACGAGCCTAATTTTAATATGGTTTTGACATACGTATGATTTTTTAAAAAATGTTGAAGATTAATAGTATATATATATTTTTTGCTATTTACGATTTTTTTTATATAACAAACTTTATTTATCAAATATCTAGCAATTTTGTTAATAAAAAATAAACTGTTGAAAAGTCCTCTTGTTCCAAATAAGATCAAAAGCCCAAAATAACCACAACAACCCTTAAGTTCAAAGTTTGACCTGAGTAACCTCCAATTAATAAAATTGGCAAACCCCAAAGTCCATACTTCAATTCTAATCACCATCCCGATGTATGTAAGACGAATAATAATATGAGTAAAGAGATTAATAAATTATGACAAGCAATTAGAGCCTAATTAATTAAACGATAAATTAAAACATGCCAACCTCTAAAACCTCTATCTAATCTATCATTTTGATATAATCAAATTACACATATATATAGCCAAACACAAATTTAAAAATTAATAAATGAATTGAAGCATAAGAAGAAAGAGAAGGTACCATGGCTTTTATCAATATCAATATAAAAGCACTTGATAGTTGTCTTCACTAACGCATAGTAACAACTCGACCATCGCTGCTGAATGATACAGTGAACGGCTATTCAAAATTAACGGCAATTGGTCAAAGGCCGTTTAATTTGATGCAAAAAATGAAAAAAATTACAAACGTGTCCCCCGAAAGTATGTAACAAGTTGTGAAAACTACCCCCTGAACGTTTTACTATTTACATTTTTTTTATTTAGTAAACTTTTGTTTGCTAAACATCTAACAAATATTTTGTTACTTTGTTAATAAAAAATATATTGTTGAAAAGGCCTCTCGATTACGAATAAAACGAGCCTAATTTTAATATGGTTTTGACATACGTATGATTTTATAAAAAATGTTGAAGATTAATAGTATATATATAAATTTTTTTAAATGAAAAATTCTAAATGCACCATTAGCGTATCAAATAACAAAAACAACATTAAAGTTTACTTTAAAAGAATTTTAATTAAAGAAAATAGGATAATTTCCCTGTAATTTTAGCTATTTATGTTTTTTTATAACAATTTTATTTATCAAATATCTGATAAATATTTAGCAATTTGCTTATAAAAAACATACCGTTGAAAAGGTGTTAAAACTGTGAAAAAAAAACGAGCCCAATATTGCAAGGTTTTTAACTTAATTACTGTATTTCTTTTTTATTTACTATAAATATAAGCTTCGTGATCACGCACGTTCGTAAATTGCAAACATTATATATTTTATAGTGCCTGACGGCAATTGAAAAAAGTCGGCGTCTAAAATCGGTTGAGGTTTCTTTGGTAAGTTTCTTCCATTGTCTAGTAAGTGAGAGTTAGTTCATACATTGAAAGAGTTGCTCGTAATTAAAAAATGCATGATTGAATGTTTACAAGCTGCTTACATTTTGGACCATTATAGGTGATGCTAGTGGTGCTATATATCGTTGGCATGATTAAATTTATAATGCAACTATAAGTCTGTCTTCCCACTCCCAAGTCTTCTAAAGTCATTCCTGATATGATTATACGTAGAAATTAGTTTTTACAAATCACATTGTCTTGCTCAACCCAACTATAAATATCCAAAAATGAAGTCACCACAAGCAATGGTATGCTTATCAGCTTCCTCTCGTATATAAGTGATGCTAGTGTTATTGGATGGCATAATTAAAGTTATAATGCACTATAAGACTAGTCTTCCACTCTCAAGTCTTCTTAAAGTCTTCTATGGTTATACATAGAAAATAGTTATTGTTTGTCAAGGAATTAGTGGATGATAGATAATAGATGTTGCTAGTCGAGCTTGAATACAATATAAGTGCAGTCTTCCCTATTCCAACTGTTCTTTAAAGTCATTCGTGATATGATTATACATAAAAATTAGTTATTATCCATTAAATTATAGGTTATGCTAGTTTCTTAAAGTCTTCTGTGATTATACATAGAAAATAGTTATTACTAGTCAAGGAATTAGTGGATGATAGACAATGGGTGACGCTAGTCATGCTATTTGGATGGCATGATTAAAGTTATAATGCAGGAATATAAGTCTAGTCTTCCCACTCCCAAGTTTTCTTCAAAGTCTTTTATGATATAATTATACATAGAAATCAGTTATTATTAGTCAAGGAATTAATATAGGTGTTGCTAGTAAAATTGTAGTAAAATGGTTGTTAGTAAAATTGTAGGCTTGCAGGACCACAATTTTTTGACTAAAATAAAAAATTATTACTATTGTTAAACTTACCTGATGATGCCAATGATGAGCTTTCAACCATTTATGTTGTAAATGATACATGTCCTTCCTTTTGGTACTTCCATCCCCAACTGCTTTACCCTTTACACACCTGGTGTGAACAAGGGCTTACTGTAATACATGTAAAACTCAATTAAATTAACAGTGATGATACTTTGTTTTGTCAGTGACTTGTAGATTATGTCTCTGAAATATATACTTCTTTATTTCTGAGTTCTGGACTTCAAACCGTGTTTAGGTCTGAAACAAAATTTTAATTTTGAAAATTCCAAATAACTGTAAGAGTGTAAAACAATGGTAAAATAAATATGACTAATGACAGACCTATGCAAAATCTCAAGTTCGCGAAATTTATAATCATATGAGCCTACATAGATAGCAAATCATACACTTCATTCCATATAACTCTGCTAACAACTAACTTTAATAACTAGCGTTTCCTCCTAAGACCTAACAACCCAGTTTGACAAAAAAATATATCAAACATGAACCTACATAGATTAGATAGGACTCAACAAAGCGAGTAAGTGACAACAAAGGGCTTTACCTTTCCAAAACCCAAGGTAATAGCAGTTCATAGATGCAACGTACGTGATCACAAATATCAAACATTAGTCATCTATACCTGATTAATTGGTTTCAGCCAGTGGTTTCATCAATATATATAGGCTCAAAAGTGGGATGTTCCGCCTGTAATTTTGATCAGAATGTGTAAGCCAAAGATCAAGGAGCATTTTAACATTACATAAAGCACATTTATACATAACCATGAGCTTTTTGGAGAAAGAAAAAAAAATTGGCACTAGGGTTAAGTACTTTTATACCTGTGGGGTATTTGTAGAATTACCCTTTTTATATATCGGGAGATGCCTAAAGCAAGGTAAGTGTTTCTTTGCACATGTCAAAATTGTATGGGGTAGAGATGGTGAAATTACAAATCTTTTTGGTGGAGGTCATGAGCGTGAAGATGAGTTGGATGACTATGATGATTACTCGAAGCAAATTTCTGATCTTCCAGGGGAATTGGATGCTCTTAACGCCATTTATGGCTTTAATCTCCAAGGTCGTAGGAAGTAGTTTATATTTTTGTCCGAGTCTTTAAATGGTTTGTTTTCTTGTCTAGAAAATTGGAAGTATCTTGTTATGTAAGCCTTTCGCCTATGTAACGGGCTGAGATATGAGAATCACTCATATCCGTTGTACTTAAATATTTTTGGAGTAATATATTTACCGGGTCGTTGACCTTTTACCCAAAAAAAAGAGATGGTGAAATTACAAGCCATATGTTGGGTTTCACAAACATAACCCAAATCGAACTACTCGTAAGTAAGTGGGTCAGAATGTCTCCCCTCTACTCGTTATAAAGTTTTTGATCAGTTTGTACCATTGTGTTTGCTTTAAAAGTATATGATTTGGAAAACGGACCATGCTTCCTATTGTTTTTTTAATTTGGTTTGAATATATCATCATGTCATACCACTAGTACAAAAAGTTCTATTGGTCACGCATGGTCGATTTTGAAATGTCACACTGTAACATTTATACGTGACTAAATATACCAGAATAAAATAAACAGCCACACTTGATCCGACTTGTGTGACCATTTCGGAATTCTATTGTCACACTGGAAAAAAAAATTGGATTATTTAGTCACTTATAATTTGGTACGCGTGACTGATACAAATGAGTTTGAGACATTAGTCACACTATATATATATGCATGTGACAAATATATGTCACACAATTGAACAGTGTGACCAAAATCCATATATGGTCACATGAAGTAATTGTGTATGTGTCTAAATTACATAGTCAAGTTTGTCACACATTATTTAAACATGACTGCTAATCTTTGCTGAATATTTAGCCACATATGAATGTGAAATGTGTGGCAACTGAAAAGTAAGTTTGAAGCGTTAGTCACGATATGCATTTAAAAGTGACAAATATATGTCACACACTTGAAGAGTGTGACCAAATGTCATATATGGTCACACTAAACCATAAACATACATGATTAAGTGTAACCAAAATTTGACACATAAGGTCACGTAAGTTAATATGCGTGTCTAAAATCTAGTGTGTGTTTGCTTGCCACAACCTAATGTGTATTGTCACATTTAATTGTAGCACGATCATGTGACTATAGGCTTTACAATAGTCACACCATATCAGTATATCACAAATATGTATCTAAATCATGATTATGGCCACGTTATAAGGGTATTATATGTGACCAATACATTCAAAATAGTTACATTGTGAATTTCATGTGACTATTATTTATAGCAAAATGTGAACTCGATTATCATTAACCTTGATATTAGTCACATTGAGTTACATAAACAAGAGTTGTAATAGCAGTAGTAACTATTGTAATAGCAGTAGTAACTATTGTAATAGCAGTAGTAACTTTTGTACAAACAACAGAGTTGTAATCTCACAAAAGGTGAATTATATAGTACTTACCAAAAGGTTTTTTTCAACATAATGAAAACAGAGAAGCTAAAGTACGTACCCCTGCTACCTCCAAACACCTAATTGTCAGCTTGGTTTCTTCATATCATACAATGCTCTCTTATACTGAGCATGAATTCTTTCAATAAGATCTTTAACTACCTCTCTACGTTCTTCACATATGAACTTTGTAGATGTCATAACAGCAAGTAAACTAGCAGGCAAAGGATATTCTTTTTCTGCAAACATAAAAACATCAAGTCCACCTTGTGTTGATAAGTGATGTACATTGCAGCTATCATAAAACTTCCATGAATTTGAGAAATGATGGCATGGGAAGTTCCAATAGATATCAGCTGGATCAGGTTTATATAAGCTATGTAATTCAACCCACAAATCTTGCTCTTTTGCATCTAGCTTCTTGACTGTTTTGATTCTTTCTTGAACCAACTCCCATAATCTGTCTAAGTCTACTCTGTCAATTGTTCTTATCAAATCCTCAAACCTTTTGTACACTTCTGATCCTCCACCAGCCCTCATTATCTTCCAAGCCTTTCCAAATTTATCTCGGTAAATCTCCCAGTCCATGATTGGATGTCTAGCTTGAATATGATCAACATATAATGTTTCAGGAACAATCACCATCATTTGATCATGAGAAGAGCTGTCTTCTTTTCTTTGTGAATCATTCTTCTTCTCAGCAGGTTTGTCTTCAATGATCTTTTGTTTCTTTGATGGTGTTTCATCTGTACCCATGGGGATAAAGTTTTCAACATATTTCTTGATTCAGTAGTATAGACTTTCAATTTGTTCATATGTCATTCCTCTGAAGTCAGAAGCTTTATACTCACCTTGATGTTGTATGTATATCTTCATTTCACTGATGAGCTGAGACCTTGTGGGATTTCTTTTCCTCTTCTGACTTTGATGTTGATTCATTGACTTAATTAGGTCCTTCATAACTAATTCTTCATATCTTTCATTTATCAAATCAGCAAGTCTTTGTACTATGTCTTCCCCATTTATAGTCTCATCTGTGTAAAGTTCTTTAATTCTAGCCCGTAGAACTTCATCCGCATCAATAAAAGCTTGCATTTGCTCTCCATGAGCTCTTTTTTTCTTCTCTTCTTCAAGTCTGAATTTTACTTGCTCATCTGTTTCAAATTTAGACACTTTATCTCTCCTCTTCTCATCCATAAAGTTAGCTATTTCAGCTTCATCAACTCTCTTTGCAACCTCTTCATCTGTAGCAACTTCAGCAGTAGAAACTTGATTTGTTGTAGCAGCAGAAATATCTTGTTGTACCACCTTAGCCATTTCTTCAACATTACTAGTAGCAGCAGTTTCTCCCAAACTAGTATTAGTTTCCACTACCTGCTCTTTATTTACATCTTCCAAAACCGCCTCATAACCCCCTTGTCAGCAACTAAATAATCATCATCCACATTATCATAACTATCAATCCCAATATCCATATCCACATGCATATCAGCACAAGCACCTTTACCATTTGTTGTTTCCTCCCCTGAGACTCTGCTTTCATTCCTCACCTGTTTGGTTGCATCCTCCAAACTAGTAGCCTTAGAAGAACTCACCCTGTGTGCTGTGCCCACCTTCTTCAACCTTCTGAACTGAGCTTTTCTTGACCTCTTTCAACCTTCCAAATATCGAACTCTCAGCTTCAACCTTTTGATCTTTGGACCATGTTTTGTTAAGCGCTAGCTTTTGGAGGCCAAGAACATCCTCTTCTAACTGGGTACAACTGGCCTTCAAATCCTGTATAAGCTTCATTCTATTCTCACTAGTATCCATCAATTCATGTGTTTCAGAACTACCCTCATCACTTCTGGATGTGTTACCTTCCCTGAGAGGCGAATCAACGGGTGTATACTCACTCTCATGTATGTTACCACTGGCCTGCTCCACACCCATGACATCCACACCCTTTTTTTGTGGAAGGTTCATCATATATGGAAAAAGCTGTGTAACCTGTAACACCCCCAATTCATGGTTGCAGCGGAATTCAAACTGGGTGTTACTCGACGTCACAATAGTCACAATAATAGAAAACGATCTCTAATTGAGTCGTTTTAAAAGGTTTATCATTCAAATTATATAAATATCAGAGATTACAAAATGAGGTCCCAGATGGTTCCATGTTTACAAATCACATTAGATGAGTTTTTGAATGATAATAAAATTTATAGCCCTCTTGAACATCCGTGCCCTTCCGTGCCATCCTTGATCATCGTGAACCTGAAATACATGCTTAAAAGGTCAACACAAATGTTGAGTGATATTCATAGAGTTTGTTTAATGGTTGAACACAATATGTTGGTAGTGTGAGTTATAGGCTCACACCAATGGTTGGAAAACAAAAATGTTATTATCATTACTAAGCTTATGACACCAAAACGTTAACGTGTACCAATATCGCTCGGCAGATTTATCCTGGTAGGTACTTTGCTGTCATACCCATGTCTCAAATATTAATGCATTTGTATGAACTTAGTCAATACAAATGCGATTCGTCAATCCCAATAGGCCTATTCACAATATTCGCGCTCACTATTGCTAGTGATTAAATGGTTCATAATAAGGGATCTCGGTTTAGCAAGGCTGGTACTTAGTGATAATAAAACAATCAGACAAGCATCCAATTTGAAAGCATTGTGTTCGGTTAAAATAGCATGTATTCCCCCAAGGGTTTGTAAAACAATTAAGTAATGGAAAGTGAGGCTATGAACGCACCTTGAGTTGGATGATGTATAATGAGAATGATGGATATGCCGTAAGAACTTCTACGAGCAACAACTTTTGGCTTTCAATTAAGAAAGGAAGTTAACATGTAAGGTAAGGACTTTGATAGACTTTAGCTTCACCCTACTTCACTTCATGCAATCTTTCTACCCTTGTATTCTTGAAAGAGAGATGATGAAAGTTGAGGTGACTTGAGTGGATTCAAACTCAAGAGAAATCACCAAAGTTTATGAGGTTTGGAAGTGTTTTGATGAATCAAAACCTAACTAGTGTTTCTATGTTGTTGTAGCACTTGATTCTTGCATAGAATTGGAAGTAAATGAGCTAAGAATGAGATGATGGTGTGTGTTATGTGTGGCGTACAAAGGATGGGGGAGAGGGCTATTTATATGCCAATGAGGAGGTTACATCCTTGACTTGTCAAAGCTTGCTCACCAAGTTGAACACATGTTCTCATCCAAGAGCTTCAAGCATAAGATCATGACACATGGGTGGTGAATCCCCCCCTAAGTCGGTTTGCAATGCTTGGGGAGGAAGGGTTGGCTTTTTGATGATATTATCCAAGTTATTGAGTTAGTTTTGGCTTCGTAAAATGCTAACCGTAAATGGTTAAGCCACGAAACGTAAAACCGGGTATTGTAAAAATACGAAACTTGGAAGAATGGTTAAACATGTCATTATACACCATAATAAAATATAAAATGAGTGGTAGTTTCCATTGGGGTGGTAAAACCCTGCTGAAACTGGAAACACGGGTCTAAAACGCGTAATACGTAAAACGTACGAATATTGTATAAAATTGAGAAAAGTAAATTGTTACTTTTCTAATACGTTAGTAATGATTTAAAATGGCTTATAATGTCTAGACTGGGCTCAGTCTAGTGTCGGTTGGTATTAAATGTCTTTTAGACATAAAACCGTAAGCCTAAAAATCAATGAATGATTTATAAAATCAAGGAATGATTTTTGGTCAAAGGAGGAGGAAAAATATGTTGACTTTTTCCAAAAATGTGAAAACTCAAATTGTCTTAGAAACGCGGTTCAAGTATAGGCTAAGGTTACGGCTGAGTAAAAACGCTTAAAACTGAAAATTCCAGTTTTTCACGGCCGAGGCTTATTTTGGTCATGTTTTTCTCAATCCTGATTTATTCTTAAATAAATCATGAGTGTGTCAAACATTTTTCTGATACGAGGAAAATTAACGCGGTCGATTTTCGTTGTGCGTAGAATTTTTGAATAACGTTTTACCCTAAAACGTGTAATTCCTTATTAACTTTCACGAAAATGATCTGATGAGTGTCAAACTTTTAATTCGCCATGGAAATGATTTATCACTCGAGGCCAAGAAACAAAAATCAAATTTCGGGAAAAATGAATAGTAAAAGTGAATAGTGAAATTTTCGGGAATAGTAGTTAACCTGAAAATGTGAAATGTTATAGTCTCTTCCCCTTACGGGGAACTTTGTCCCGAAGTTCTATGTGTGTTATATGTTGGAGTGGTGTCGATGAACAGGTGTAGTTACTTATGAGGACTAAAGTCTGGGACTACCGGTGATGTAGTTTGATGTGTCGTTTTAGTGTATGGTGTAGGATGAGGCTTACTTTTATGTAGGTAGGGTAAGAGTGATTAATAGAGATTCATATAATAGTCGAATATCAAAGGAAATTGATATAGAAGTCGAATATTAATAGAAATTGATATAGTAGTTGTACAGAAATTGATATTGTTGTTGAATATCAAACAGAAATTGGGATAGTAGTTGCAATTATAGCCTAGTAGGTAATCTGTTGTTGTACCTAGTGTTTATTGACTTCATACTTATGTTATTTCGGATACAAATAAGCCCACTTGTTTATAATTCTTTATTTACATAGAGAGGCATCCCAAACAATGTAAATAGGGGAATATAAACTTATGGTTCAGTGATTTACAATTTCTTTATTTAAATGAAA
The DNA here is from genome assembly GCA_030686995.1 of Artemisia argyi. NCBI lineage: Eukaryota > Viridiplantae > Streptophyta > Magnoliopsida > Asterales > Asteraceae > Artemisia > Artemisia argyi. The sequence goes on along the minus strand of CM060680.1, from coordinate 224,750,408 downwards.
AGGCATCCCAGTCCATTCAAATAATTATAAATCATCCTACTTAAGAATTCCCAACCCAACATTCATACTTAGCCGGTGAGTTACAAGGTAGTGTATTACGAGATGATACTGGTGTTCCAAAAGTACAAGATGAATATTCAATCTTGTAAAGCTGATGAGGGTGCTTGTGGTGTAACTAAGGATGATTTGAGCTTTAAAAGTGCATCAAGATCTGTTAATGAGCTTGTGGTTGTAACGGTTGTGAAGATAATGGTGTGATATGTTGATGAGCAAAAGTGTGTAGTGTATGCCTAACATTAATATTCTTAGGTATAGATGTTGAGTTTGCTTTGAAAATCTTAAGAGATTTTAAAGGTTTATGACGGAATGGTATCCTTAGGACCTAAACAGGATAGTACTTCTACGGGATGAAGAGAAGAATTGATAACTATCCCAAGATAGTAGTTCGGATTATCTCATAATTGAAAACTTTCAAGAATGAAATTAGGTAGTACAAATAAGGTGTTAAGATCTTGTTGAGTGGTAAGGCACTATCGTGTCTCTAGATCGTTTTAAAGTATTCTGGTGGTTTATCGAGTTCAAGTAGGAAATCAACATGAACATAACCCTAGTACAACTATTCTCGGTATCTGAAAATTTTAAGTCGAATATAGTTAGTCAGACTATATTCCACTGTCCCTAGGTTAAATATAGGTGACTAGTCTATATTTAGCCAAGGTTCGATAAAATTTTCAAATACCTAAATTAGGTATACTTGTGATATGTCCATTGCTTTAGGGAAACTGTTCACTAAACAAAAGCGATGTCAAAAAATTCAGTTGCAAGTCCCGCCCATACAAGACTTGTAACCTATGTTTTCACATTCCATTGCATAGAAGATAGTACGGGTAGATACGTGTGTGGAAAGGAAGTTTTAAGTAGTTCTAAAATAGTCCATACTTGGCCAGGATCACAAACTTTTAACAATGAAGGTTTCAGAAGAAAACTTTGATGAATGTAGAGAAACTTCAGCTTTTGTAGATGATGGATTTGTTTGTCCTTTAGAAATCTCATATTTCTATTTAGAAATCGATAGATTATGATGGGTTTTTGATATCATATGAAATGATATTGATGATGTGATGGAATAATTCCAGAGACCATTACGCAAATCACAATGTCTCGGAAGTAGATTAGACCATTGTGCAATTCACAATGTCTGGGAAGTAGGTTAGACCATTGTGTGACTCAAAACATTTGAGAAATGATTAAGACCATTATATAATACAATGTCTTGGAAAATAGACGAGACCATTGTATCATACAATGTCTTGGAAATAGGAAAGACCATTGCAATAAGTTACAATATTTTGGACATAAAATGTTGGAGTAGGAACATGATTGGGAGGATGTGGTTGTGTCGAAATGCCCTAGAATAGGCATACGCAGATATGTTTAGTCCATTGTTTAGATAAATTATTGAAAATAAATCGAGTTTATATCTCACTATACTAATATGTTCATGTAGTATACAATGCTTACGGGGAAATGCTCAATTATGTTAAGGGTACATATATTAATATGCAATTATGTTTGTGTAGCATAAAAATGTCTACGGGGAAATGCTCAAAATGGGTATATATGAATATACTAATATGTTTGTGTAGCATAACATGCTTACTAAATTCATAATCGTCTGGAGGATGGAAGGCACGAAGAGCGGAAGGCTATAAAAATATTTTTGCTTGTATGTGTAGTTATAGTTTAGGTCTCAATTAGACCCGTTTCTCTATAACCATGGCTCTGGTACCAATCTGTAACACCCCCAATTCATGGTTGCAGCGGAATTTGAACTGGGTGTTACTTGACGGCACAATAGTCACAATAATAGAAAACGAACTTTAATTGAGTAGTTTTAAAAGTTTATCATTCAAATTATATAAATATCAGAGATTACAAAATGAGGTCCCAGATGGTTCCATGTTTACAAATCACATTAGATGAGTTTTTGAATGATAATAAAATTTATAGCCCTCTTGAACATCCGTGCCCTTCCGTGCCATCCTTGATCATCATGAACCTGAAATACATGCTTAAAAGGTCAACACAAAGGTTGAGTGATATTCATAGAGTTTGTTTAATGGTTGAACACAATATGTTGGTAGTGTGAGTTATAGGCTCACACCAATGGTTGGAAAACAAAAATGTTATTATCATTACTAAGCTTATGACACCAAAACGTTAACGTGTACCAATATCGATCGGCAGATTTATCCCGGTAGGTACTTTGCTGTCATACCCATGTCTCAAATATTAATGCATTTGTATGAACTTAGTCAATACAAATGGGATTCGTCAATCCCAATAGGCCTATTCACAATATTCGCGCTCAATTGCTAGTGATTAAATGGTTCATAATAAGGGATCTCGGTTTAGCAAGGCTGGTACTTAGTGATAATAAAACAATCAGGCAAGCATCCAATTTGAAAGCATTGTGTTCGGTTAAAATAGCATGTATTCCCCCCAAGGGTTTGTAAAACAATTAAGTAATGGAAAGTGGGGCTATGAACTCACCTTGAGTTGGATGATGTATAATGAGAATGATGGATATGCTGTAAGAACTTCTACGAGCAACAACTTTTGGCTTTCAATTAAGAAAGGAAGTTAACATGTAAGGTAAGGACTTTGATAGACTTTAGCTTCACCCTACTTCACTTCATGCAATCTTTCTACCCTTGTATTCTTGAAAGAGAGATGATGAAAGTTGAGGTGACTTGAGTGGATTCAAACTCAAGAGAAATCACCAAAGTTTATGAGGTTTGGAAGTGTTTTGATGAATCAAAACCTAACTAGTGTTTCTATGTTGTTGTAGCACTTGATTCTTGCATAGAATTGGAAGTAAATGAGCTAAGAATGAGATGATGGTGTGTGTTATGTGTGGCGTACAAAGGATGGGGGAGAGGGCTATTTATATGCCAATAAGGAGGTTACATCCTTGACTTGTCAAAGCTTGCTCACCAAGTTGAACACATGTTCTCATCCAAGGGCTTCAAGCATAAGATCATGACACATGGGTGGTGAATCCCCCCCCTAAGTCGGTTTGCAATGCTTGGGGAGGAAGGGTTGGCTTTTTGATGATATTATCCAAGTTATTGAGTTAGTTTTGGCTCCATAAAATGCTAACCGTAAATGGTTAAGCCACGAAACGTAAAACCGGGTATCGTAAAAATACGAAACTTGGAAGAATGGTTAAACATGTCATTATACTCCATAATAAAATATAAAAGTAGTGGTAGGTTCCATTGGGGTTTTACTAAAACTGGAAACACGGGTCTAAAACGCGTAACACGTAAAACGTACGAATATTGCGTAAAATTGAGAAAAGTAAAATGTTACTTTTCTAATACGTTAGTAATGATTTAAAATGGCTTATAATGTCTAGACTGGGCTCAGTCTAGTGTCGGTTGGTATTAAATGTCTTTTAAACATAAAACCGTAAGCCTAAAAATCAATGAATGATTTATAAAATCAAGGAATGATTTTTGGTCAAAGGAGGAGGAAAAATATGTTGCCTTTTTCCAAAAATGGGAAAACTCAATTGTCTTAGAAACGCGGTTCAGGTATAGGCTAAGGTTACGGCTGAGTAAAAACGCTTAAAACTGAAAATTCCAGTTTTTCACGGCCGAGGCTTATTTTGGCCATGTTTTTCTCAGTCATGATTTATTCTTAAATAAATCATGAGTGTGTCAAACATTTTTCTGATACGGGGAAAATTAACGCGGTCGAATTTCGTTGTGCGTAGAATTTTTGAATGACGTTTTACCCTAAAACGTGTAATTCCTTATTAACTTTCACGAAAATGATCTGATAAGTGTCAAACTTTTAATTTTCCATGGAAATGATTTATCACTCGAGGCCAAGAAACAAAAATCAAATTTCGGGAAAATTTCAGGAAAAATGAATAGTAAAAGTGAATAGTGAAATTTTCAGGAATAGTAGTTAACCTGAAAATGTGAATTCTTACATAACCTTTCCTGAAAAATCCTTGCCTTTATTTTTCAGATTTGAAAATACTTTCTTTTGTAGTGAGGGGGCAGCATAAGTTTCTTTATGTCTTTTAATGGTAGTCAACTGTTTTTGAATAATAAGTTGCAAAAACCTTGGATATAATAAAGAAGTACCATCGTCAGCCAGGGTCTTGATCATACCCTCCAAAATCATTTTTAAAAAATTGAAAGGTTTTCCTTTAGCAAGGCATATCACTACTGATGCCATGGTCGTACCAAACTCATTCCAACCTATTGTTTTAGGACTCAAACAATGTAAGAGAGTATGAATCAAGAATTTCCACTGAGATGAGAAGAGACCTTTGTAAAATTTTAATCTATTATTCTTCTTCTCATACCCCATTTTTTTCAAACCTTTGAAAATGGCGGCATTTTCAAGACACACAATCACTTCTTTATCTGGTAGGTTAAGAGATTCCCTAATAGATGACTCAGTTATGAGTATATCTTGGCCATCTAACTTAGCCTTAATCTGTTTTTCTTCATTAAAAGTTATGACCTTAGCAGTAGCCCAAAACCGCCTAATAAAAGAAATGCATGTAGGAGGATTCACAGTTAATGCATACCTAATAAGGGTAGCTTTCAAGAAATTGATTATCTGTGTGAATCCTTCAGAACAATCTGGTTTCTTCAAAAAAGCGACCATGTTGTGTCTGTCAACAAATGTGCGTTTTGATTCAATTTGCAACACCATCTTGAATTAGAGTTTTGTGATTTGGGGATTTTGAAAATGATTGATAAAAGATGTTAGTGTTTGTGATTATAGAGAAATTATGTGTACGTGAAACTGAATTATCGATTTGATTGGGGATTTAAACCGTTAAGTGTAAATGTTACCAATCCACCCCTGCACTCTCAGTTCTAGCAGTACAAACCCAGCTGAAGTAACGTTTTCTTAGCAGCAGATTTTTTTTTTTTTTTTTTTTTTTTTTTTTTTTTTTTTTTTTTTTTTAGTGCAAAGGGTGAATCATTATATTAATATCAACAAGTAATGAGAAAATTGAGCAATGACAAAAGTATGGGAATTAAGATTAAACATTTTCCATTAAAACTTGAAAAGAAAAATTACAAAATAATGTACAAAACCAGCTGCAGTAACGTTTTCTTAGCAGCAGAATCTTTTCATACTGCAAAGGGTGAATCATTATATTAATATCAACAAGTAATGAGAAAATTGAGTAATGACAAAAGTACTGGAATTAAGATTAAAAATTTTCCATTAAAACTTGAAATGAAAATTACAAAATAATGTACAAAACCAGCTGCAGTAACGTATTCTTAGTAGCAGAATCTTTTTATATTGCAAAGGGTGAATCATTATATTAATATCAACAAGTAATGAGAAAATTGAGCAATGACAAAAGTACTGGAATTAAGATTAAACATTTTCCATTAAAACTTGAAATGAAAAATTACAAAATACTGAAAATAAAAGTTACGCATTCTAAAAATCTACTAATCTAATTTTGGAGATTTCTCCGGGTCAAATGCCACATGTGCATCTTCGTAATCCAACTCATCAAACTCCACATCAGACAAATCATCATCATCCAATGTCTTGTACGCCTTGGGATGTTGTTTGAGATATGGTTTTTTTGTTGCTTTGTACTCCTTTTCATCATCAGCATGTTGTATGATAGATTGTGTTTTTCCTGCTTTCTTTCTTTCAGCAGCCCACCAATTGTACCACACATTTCCATCCAATTTAAATTTTTTTTACACTTTTTGCCGCTTTCCTTTTTGAAGCAGACCTGCTTGAACCTTCTCCTTCGACCCATTGTGCTGATCTCTTGTTGTTTGCAGACATTGTTTATGAATACTTCCTGCAGGTTTTTGTTTAGAGATTTGATAAACTAGGATTTGTGATTTAAGATACACATGGAAACGAGTATAAAAAGGGGATATGGGAAAACCAAAATCCCTATGTTTAATTCAGGAAAGGATTGATGTTTTCCACATGTGGCTTGAACCTTTTCAACATCTTCAGGCCAAACATGATCCATTAGGACGAGCGTTTGCCAGGGATCAATGCTTATAACTCTTGACAGAACTATATACATATTAGTCGCCAACAAAGACTAGCCACTATGGAACATGATTGACCTGAAGAAATCTGCAAAATTTCATGATTGACCTGATCCAGGGAAAGTAGTCTGACCATGGATTTGCTGCAAAAAATAAAAAAAATATATTAAAATTTAAAAAAAATATAGTGTAAATGAAATAAAAGATAATGTTGCAATTCAGGGTGTGTTTGAAACAACCTTTGTTCTTGGAATTCCAATGGCCACATTACTTGGTGGATGGTTGGTTTTAGATCATAAAAAAGGATGGGATGCAATAAACCAACATACGTAACCCTTCTAAGTTCCCGCTACTGCTCGCTTTGTCGTTTGAACTCCCTTTGAGCAAAGGACTGCACCAACCGCATTGCTAGATTGTTGAAAAAACAAAGCAAACTGTATGGGAACTTAGAATGGAAAGGTATATTGAAATCGGCACACAGGTTGAGTAAAGAATAGATACAATTGCTGAGTAAAGAATAGAGTCTAAGTAACATCACTCTTCTTGAATGCGATAATGAACTAGTGTGGCCTGTCATGAACAATACACACTTTATCCTTATCGCATTGAAGACGTCTTAATTATCAGGCCAGATCCATCTAACGTTCCAGAAAGGTTCCATTGCTTTGTTTTTTGGACACCATCTAATAACGGTAGTGTTCTTGATCTTGATCACGCTTTGGCACTTTCAAGAATGTATCTTATTGAAAGAGCCAAAACTGGTGATCAAGATCAACCACACAAACGGTAGTAGACGTTTTCCAAATTAAGTAAGGGAACCAATCTACAACGTTAGATAGATCTTGCCTTACAATTGAGCTTTAAATTATTAGAAAACAGATTCTTACAATCATTTATATTGCTCCTTTAGTTGTGACGAACATACATATTAATTATGTAGATTCTACGACATTAGAGAGCTAATCGTGCATGAATGACAAGTTGAACATATACTTGATAATTGTTTCTGTATTTTGGCAAAGAGCAAAGATGAATCAGTAATGGATGAAACACCTGAACAAGTTTATGTTCATACTTGAAGGTGGTGTCATTTCATCCATCACTCATACTTCTTCCATCTTTGATACTTGGATGTTTTAGCCTAAATATTCGCACACACATCCGTCACTTTTTTTTCCTTATTCTCTCAATACAAATGCAACATAATTCTTATATCAAAAATACATCATACATATATATAAAGCAAACAGAGTGATACAAACAATCTACAAATGTTGAGTAAAGAATAGAGCCTAAGTAACATCACTCATCTTGAATTCGATAATGAAGGAGTGTGGCCGGTCATGGACAATACACACTATATCATTATCGCATTGAAGACGTCCCAATGATCAGGCCAGATCTATCTAACAATGTGGATGGGTTCCATCGCTTTAATTGAACCCCATTTTCTAACGTTTGGTGTTTGATCTTGATTATCAGTTTTGGTTCTTTAAATAATCAAGATTAAACATCGTTAGAAAATGGGGTCCAGTTAAAGCGATGGAACCCATCTACATCGTTAGATAGATCTACCCTGATAATTGAGCTTTAAGTTTTTAGCAACCAAATTCTTACTATCATTTATATTGCTCACTTAAATGTGAAGAACATACATATTAGTTATGTAGGTCCGGTGACATTTGAGAGCTAATCATGAATCAATGAAATCATATTAAATTTATATCAACAATGCAATGAGAATATTTTCATTGTAACTAAATACATGAAAAAGACCAAAGATGAATCAATAATGGATGGACAACACAAGAACAAGTGTATGTTCATACTTGAAGGTGGTGTCTGTCTAGTCATCATTGATACTTCTTCCATTTTTGACACTTGGATATTTTAGCCTAAATATTCGCACACAAATCCGCCACTTTTCTTCCTTATTCTCTCAATACAAAATGCAACATAATTCTTATAACAGATAGTCAACCTAATCCTAAGATAAAATAAGTTAATCCAAGCAAACCTTAATATCTCTTTTGCTCTAATTATTCGCAAAAACAACACAGCAAGTTCTTCCTTATTCTATCAATGCAAATGCAACGCAATTCTTATAACAGATAATCAACCTAAGCCTAAGAATAAATAGCTCTAAGGGGGTATTTGGATTATATTCATTTGTGATCTTATCAGCTTTCTAGCTTTCTGAGATTTGGGATCCGAGTGAGTTGTAACTGTGAGTGTGAGAGAGAAAGAGAGGATTATGGAAATGTGTGAAGTGTGTTTGATAAGTTTGTATAATATATATATATATATATATATATATATATGTATATATATATATATATATATATATATATATATATATATATATATATATATATATATATATATATATTACTGTAGAAGTTTAAAAGTGAAGTGTGTTTGATACTCTTTATAGGGGTGTCCACGAGCCGGTTCGGTTCGGTTGGTTGGAAGATTTTAACTATCCATCGTGGGGCGGGTAATTTACTTATATTATATATGGTTCAGTTCGGTTAACCACGGATATCTAAAAGTAAAAACCGAAACCGAATGCTTGGTTTGTCAGTTTCTCGGGTTTTTTGAACACCCTAATGCTTGGTAGGGGGTTATAGGGGGTGAAGAATGGGAAAGGTAGTGAAAAAATATGCTTGGCAAAGCATAATGCAATAACCCATTACCCAATAGTGGGTAATGGATCATTACCCAATAAATTGGGGGGATTGATCTTCTTTACATTTCCCTTTCCCGACCATTAGCTTACACTTTCCCTTTCTGATGCGTAGGGATTGCACCAGGCTTTACCTCTCAAGGGATCTTGAGAAGCTTACAACCCCCACCAGGCAGTGTACCTGATCGTTGTAGTATAGTATAGTGACAAGTACCGGGGGATTGATCGTTCAGCTAGGAATAGTGTCACTAGGATTAGAAAACCTAAATACTAGTTCTAGAGATAAAGGATGATTATTTTTGTATTTTTATATTTTTTAGAAAGCAAGTAAAAATCTCGGGTTTTGAAGGATTTGGGCGGAATTAGTTGCTAGTCAACTAATCCAATACTAAAGATGCAATCAAAATAAAATACTAAAAATGTAAATAAACTATATTAAACTAAGGTTGTGAGCAATAAGTGGAGAAATGTGTTTACTTAGATTTCACTACTCCCTAGATATCTTTTACACGTTAATTACTTGTGATAGTTGCGTGGATGACGGGTTGTATTCCTTAATATCATTCATGGGGTGGCGTACTTAACTCCCCAATCCTATGAGTGCCTACTTCACTCCTATGTCGAGCCGGCTAAGAAGCTCCTAACATGGGATCATTAGAATTTACTCATTCATTAAATACAACCAATAAAACCTAGTACACATCTTTCCTAAGATGTTCAAGCATGTTACCATTTGGAGATCTGCTAGTTTTCTTAAGCCTAACATCAAAATCATTCATCCAATACAACCATAGACAAGTAATCAACACGTAATCAACATCTAGGTTTCATTAGATCTAAGCAAACACAAGATAAATCTAGCCTAGCATGGTGGAATCAAGACAAGCACAAGATATAAACAACCAACACATAGACATATTGATTGAATTAAAAGAACACTTATCTCAATAGCACATGTAAGGGTTCAAGGGCTGAAAACCCTTGAAAAACCTGTAAAAATCGTATATGGTTCGGCCTTAGGGTTTCTCCAAACTTGTTCCTCTTTAATGAATGAAAATTAGAAAACTATATATAGAAAATTGAGTCTGACGGCGTCAAGAACAAATGGGTGACGCCGTCATCTCGCCGCCAAAAGTATTCTCGGACTGCCTTGATCTACATCTGACGCCGTCATGTATTAAGTTTTTTTAGGCCGTCACGTATTTTACTCTTGACGCTCTTCCTTGTGACGCCTTCATTTCTGTACTGGGCCGTCATGAAATTTACTCTTGAAGCCGTCAGGAAATTGCTCTTGACGCCGTCACCTACTGTTCCCAGCTTGGAAAATTAAGTCTTTGGCGTTTTCTTCACTTTTATGCTCCAAAAACGTCCGAATTGCTTCCTTTTCCAGATTTCACTCCCAAAGTACCTAAAATCACAAAAGGAACAATTTAGGGCAATATTTGATCAAATAAATTCAATTCCAGGCTTAAATGACCCCCTAAAAGTGGTTCATTTTTCGCCTCATCACTTTTCAAAGTTTGAACCAAGCGCACCCGGCCTTTAGTGTATTTTGTACTTAAAAAGTCGCCCATGTGAATCAGCCATTATCACCGGTCATGCATGGTTTCCATTACACTATAAGCGACTACAACCCAATGCACATGACCCATGACCCATGTTAATTACCCATTATATTGTCGATCACCAGGAATGTATTGGTTGATAATATGACACTATAAGCCACTACAACCCAATACACATGACCCATTACCCATATTAATTACCAATTGTCAACAGTCATGGATGTGTCGTAACATGACACTCTAAGCAACTATCCACCCAATGCATATGACCCATATGATCGATGTCAAATACCCATTAATTAATGAATGTGACCAGTGATATCCTAATGCACATGACCCATGACCCATGTGAATTAGCCATTATCACCGGTCATGCTTGGTTTCCATTACACTAAAAGCCACTATAACCCAATGCACATGACCCATGACCCATGTTAATTACTAATTGTCAACAGTCATGGATGTGTCGTCGTAACATGGCACTCTAAGCAACTATCCACCCAATGCGTATGACCCATATGATCAATGTCAAATACCCATTAATTAATGAATGTGACCCGTGATAACCTAATGCACATGACCCATGACCCTTGTAAATTAGCTATTATCACCGGTCAATGTGGGACATTGATTATTAAGGGTTAAGAATATTGGATGGTGGAGATTAATTATAGTTAAGTATTTTTGTTCGCAAAAGTTGTGTGGTGATGGGGATTGCCAACGTGGCACCCTCATTGTTTGTTGGCACATAAAGTTGGTTCAAAAATGAACATAGCTGCTCAAAAACTTGATCAACTATACTTACTAAATATTGGGAAGCGGAGACATGGCTTAACGAATACAGAGTATGGGTAATCTTGCCATCTTAGTACGTATGGGTAATTAGTGCTCTTCGAGTATAACGTGTCATGATCTATTGTGTATTTGCATTATGTTGGTGCAAACTGGTTCATGCGTTGGCTTTGGCAGAGTTGTTATTATATGATCTGTATGATAATCCCCCATGTGATATAATATACATGTAGTATAGCAATTCTTTTGGGTCGTGATTGGTGTTTAGAGTATAGCACTATCTCTAGGGATGGCAACGGGGAGGGGAATGTTGGGGATTGTATTTCCCATCCCCATCCCCATCCCCATGTCCCACTCCTCATCCTTATTCCATTGGCAAATAGTTTTACATCCCCATCCCCGTCCCCAATGTGGATCGAGGATCCTACAGGGATTTGGGGATTTCCTATCCTTATCAAGTAAACATAAAAACTATACAAATGCATAAAAATATAAGGAATTAGACCCATAAAGTGTCTTAAGAAATGTACATCACTCCTACTTAAATTAGTTAGAATGTTAATCTAACTTTAAAAGCATTGTATATAGTGAGACACCACATATAATATAAAAATAATGTGCATTGTATGTGTGTATTCGGACAAAACATTGGTTAAGTAGGAGTACAAGGTAATTAGTATTTAGTTGTTTATACTTTTAAAGCTATTTGATAATTAAATATCACACATGGATATACAATTACATGTCAATGGTAATAAAAATATACATATAAAAGTAAATGTTGTATGGATATGATAACATATTTTCATATATTTAGGATTAGAAAGATCGGGGTCGGGTTCAGGGATTGATGTTATCTCCATCCCCGCCTCATACTCGGTTACTTAATTTTGGGATTTCCCATCCCGTCCCCATCTTCAGTCAAATTGGGGATTCCTGGTCAAATTGGGTTTAGGGATTAGGTCCCCATCAGATACGGGCTTTTTTTGCCATCTATAACTATATCTATCCATTCTTCTCATATAAGATTACAAGTGTCATTTGATCAAGAAATGAAAGCTGACTACCGTACGTATGTTATATGTAACTTTGAAAAATCATAAATGTTTTCTATAAAATGTTAGAGGGGCAGAACAAATAGTTGACCCAATCCATCATCACTCCAAACAAAATTTTGTTTTAGCCCAAAAGTGAACTTGATTATACTTTTCTTGATATCATATTGGGTAAATTATATGATTATTAAATTTGGAAAAATTCCGAAAAAATGCCGATTACCTTAGTGCATATCACTTTCTACCTTTTTTTTTTTCAAAAGTCCAAAATAGACCGAGGGTGACTTTTTTTTTTGGGTAACCTTGATCTACCTTTGACACGTGTCCTAGTAAACCGAATGTAAATATAATTCGTGTATCATATTTTGACACTTGTTGACTCATGGTTGCGTTGTGCAAGTTGCCCAGTTGCCCAGTTTATTTTGGACTTTTGAAAATTTAGGGTTTAGAAAGTGATATTAACTAGGGCGACTGGTTTACTTTTGAAATTTTTTTCTTAAATTTAAATATAAGTTATACTTTGTGTAAAAATGCTCTAACTCTTTGCATTTACCTATTCATAAGTATTTCTTTTATTATTTTTTCTCCTAGACCTTTTAAAATATACATAATAAAATTAAGCAAACTATGCAACTGTAATCTAAATATATTAAATCTTCTTCATAATATGTTTAGAGTTTTGAGTGTTATTTGATGATGTTATACGATCTATTTCCCTTAAAATTACGTAAACGAACATTAGAAGTACACAACGAAGTATGGCTATGAACGACAACTGTTTGTTACTTGTCTACGATCTAGGCAATTTAAGTGTACGTAGTGTTTCATATCTCAAGTCTTCTTAAAAGTCTCATGTGTTTATACATGAAAAATAGATATTATAAGTCAAATTTTCTTGGTCTTCTTAAAAGTCTTCTGTGAATATACAAAATTTTGTCCTGATAAGGAATTTGTTGATGGCCGGCATCCTCTTCACAAACGTTAAACATTAAAGTTAAGAAATTTTCGTTATTATAATGATAGTGGACGCATATTTTTCGCCAATTGCTATAAAAACATTGACTAGCTAGTGTATATATATATATATATATATATATATATATATATATATATATATATATATATATATATATATATATATATATATATATATAGGGGGCTTTATTTTCAGAACCCTGTTAAGTGCGGGAACTGCGAGAACTCCAATTTTGCATTAGAAAATATGCATGTTCATATAAAACATGTATGTTTTCTTACGTACACCTTAATACACATGCCTACGTATTAAGGTGTATGTAAGAAAACATACATGTTTTATATGAACATGCATGTTTTCGATCTAATGTATAATTAGAGTTCTCGCAGTTCCCGCACTTAACATGGTTCTAAAAATAAAACCATTTTGCATTGATCTGTTGCACTTAACATGTTTTTATATGAACATGTATGTTATGCATGTATGTGTATTAAGGTGTATGTAAGAAAAAATACATGTTTTATATGAACATGCATGTTTTCTAATGCAAAATTGGAGTTCTCGTAGTTCCCACACTTATCAGGGTTCTGAAAATAAAGATACACTATATATATATATATATATATATATATATATATATATATATATATATATATATATATATATATATATATATATATATATATATATATATATATATTCTCAATCAAATGTCTTAGTCAAGATGATAAAGAATTTGTGGAAGCCATTCATTTCACTAGTAGCAAGTTATTAAAAACGTTAACATGCAAAACTAAGGATAAAAAGCCAATACTTATTCTTATGATTTTATGTAATTTCCAAAAATGAAATCACCACAAGCATTAAGTTACTTAGCTACAAAAGAAGTTATTAGATGTAACCAGCTTACAATATTCAAGCTTTTATTGTCACTTAGCTACAAAAGAATTCGGCTTTCTAACCTATCAGATTTTGTTTTTAACATCCTTCACATGACCCTTTAAGTTTACTTAACCACAAAATTATTCCCTAAACTTATAATGCTTTATATTGGACATCTTATTAAGTTTAGTAATATAACAAATTTTCATCGTCACATGGTAAACTCTGTATTTCTTTACGTCATTTACTTTATTACCGTTACATTTTTTCTTCAAAAAATATATCATTGTTATACCTTTATTTTTTAACTGCAAAATAAATGTTTTCATACCCGTTGCAACACGCAAGCCAATAAACTCGTATTTGTATATGCTTATCTTATGTGCTTAACTTATTTTATTGAGACATATTATCAAACGGGGCATATTACAACTGAAACACGGTTAATTTATACATTGATAGAAAGAGCTGCTTTTATTTTCTCAACTACTTCCAACAAGTTATATATTTGTTTGTAAAATGGAATATACGAATCTGCTCGATCTTAGTTATAAATTGCAGCTTTAAATAATTGCTTCTAGTATAGAGCTTCTGTACCAAAATGCATGATTGAATATATGAATGTGCTCGTAATTGAATCAGATACATTAATAAAGAAATGCGGCACTTTCTTGTATTATTTTATCTAATCGACATCACAATAATTGCTAGAGACAAAAGTAAAGATGTAATATCCAAGATCCCCTGTACCAAAATGCATGATTGAATGTTTACAAGTTGCATCCTAATCCTAACACTCCCATAGGAGCTATTAAAAATTCATATATTATATAGAAAATAAGTAGTTAGGTAAGAAAAGGAAGGTGTCAAGTTGCTTGTATAAGTAGGACAATTATTTCTTAAATTAAAAAAAATATAAGAATGAATAGTATGGCTATCAAAACATGCAAAAACTAAGGATAAAAAGCCAATGCTTGTTCTCATAATTTTAAGGAAATTTCCAAACATGAAATCACCACAAGCAAAGATTTGCTTATCATCTTCCTCTCGTATTTCTTTTCTCTTTTATAGTCTTGCGATAATATGTCTTACTTCCGCCATCGTCTCTACTTCCTATGGCAGTAATGAGACTGATTATCACGCGTTGTTGTCATTTAAGTCAAAGATCACCCAAGATCCATACAAAGTTCTAACCTCGTGGAACCATTCCTTTCATTTCTGTGACTGGAGTGGTATTTCATGTGGAAAGCGGCACAAACGAGTGACTGCTTTACAACTGGATTCACAAGGCTTAGAAGGCTCGTTGTCTCCTCATGTAGGAAACCTCAGTTTCCTCCGTGAGCTTTCGCTCGCGAACAACAGCTTTCAAGGAACCATTCCGCATGAACTTGGTCGGCTATCTAGGCTACGTCATCTTTTTCTTCATAAAAACAACTTCAATGGAGTCATTCCAACAAACTTGTCTGGTTGTTCTAACCTTGAAGTGTTTTGGCTCGCTCGAAATATGCTAGTTGGAAGCATACCCAAGGAGATGAGTTTACTCTCCAAACTTGTTGATCTTACAATTGATGACAATAAGTTAACAGGTGGAATCCCACCTTTCTTGGGAAATATTACATCAATGGAAGTCTTCTCTGTTGTCCGAAACCCATTGGGTGGGAGCATTCCAGATACCTTAGGTAATTGGAAAAGCTTAACAATATTTTACTCTGGTGACTGCAACTTATATGGAAGCATCCCTCATTCCATTTTCAACCTCTCACTCCTTGTTAATTTGTCTTTATCTACTAATCACCTCACTGGTAGTGTTCCTTCAGAAATTGGTAATCAGCTCCCAAATCTTGAGTGGCTTCAGTTAAGGGGTAACGAACTCACTGGAGTTCTTCCCCCTTCTATTTCTAATTGTTCAAAATTAAGATATCTTGAAATGAGTCACAACAATTTTAGTGGGAAGTTGATAATCGATTTTTCAAAATTAACAGATATTTATAAAATTAACTTACAGTATAACAACTTCCATGGGCGCGGAGAAGTTGATGGCATGAGGTTTATTGATTCTTTGAAAAATTGTACCAGATTATTAGAGTTGGGACTTTATCATTGCAACCTTGCAGGAGTGCTTCCGATATCAATAGGTAATCTTTCTGATAAACTCAGAATTATAGATTTAGGAGACAATCAATTATTTGGAAGGCTCCCTTCAAGTATAGGTAGTCTAGTTGGCTTGACCTCTTTATATATAGATAATAATCGATTCAAAGGAAAAATCCCCGGTACCCTTGCTAAACTTCAAAAGCTACAATATCTTGATATATCTAGCAATCAATTTTCAGGGCATATCCCTGATACTTTTGGGAACTTATCATTGTTGACTGAACTTAATTTATTTTCTAACAAATTAGAAGGCCATATTCCATCAAGCCTTGGGAATTGTAAAAACCTTAATGGGTTAGACCTTTCACACAATATAATCGGTGGTAAAATACCCAAGCAACTTCTTCAACTTCCATCACTAACTCTTGGTTTAGATCTTTCATACAACAACCTGTCTGGTTCCATTCCATCAGAGATTAAAAACCTTAAGATGTTGAGCGGTCTCGATTTATCTTATAATAATTTATCAGGCCCCATTACTAGTAGCCTTGGTGAGTGCGTTAGGCTTACCGAGTTATACATTAGTGGCAACCAATTTCTAGGCATAATACCATCTTCATTAAGTTCCTTGGGAGGATTGGAGGTACTCGACATTTCTCAAAATAATTTATCAGGAAAAATTCCACAATTTTTAGAAAAATGGAAATCCTTAGGATATTTGAACCTATCCTTTAATGATTTTGAGGGTGAAGTACCGACTCTAGGAGTGTTTGCCAATGCAAGCGCATTTTCGGTTTTGGGGAACAATAGGCTTTGTGGTGGTTTGGTTACACTTGAGTTACCCAAATGCAAGGAGACGGCTAGTAAGAAAAAAAGGTTTCCTTTCTTCATATTTGTAATCGTGATTGCTGTCACATTGCTCGTTGTATTATGTTGTGTGTATCTTTTCTGTAAGAAGAAACACAACAGTCAACCATCTCAATCATCAGGGAGTGAACTCATGAAAGTTTCGTACCATCAACTTCTCAAGGCTACCGATGGGTTCTCTACAACAAATTTGATTGGAGAGGGTGGGTTCAGTTCTGTTTATAAAGGGATCCTCGAACCCGATGATGACAAATTGGTTGCAATCAAAGTTCTACACCTTCAAAATCGAGGAGCTTACAAAAGTTTTTTAGCAGAATGTGAAGCTTGGCGGAATATTCGGCACCGTAATTTGTTGAAGATAATAACTTCATGTTCCAGTGTTGATTTCCATGGAAATGATTTTAAAGCTCTGGTTTACGAGTTTATGCCGAATGGGAGTGTACATGATTGGCTTTATTCAAGGGGAAATTCATCGAAACTGAACCTTCTTCAAAGAATAAACATTCTTAGAGATGTTGCAACCGCAATTGATTATCTTCACAATCGCTGCCGACCAATGATTGTTCACGGAGACTTGAAGCCTAGTAACATTCTACTTGATGATGATATGGTGGCACATGTTGGAGACTTTGGTTTAGCTCGACTACTTGGTAGAGACTTAAACCAAAACAGCTCAACCGGGGTTAAAGGAACAATTGGTTATGCACCTCCAGGTAGTATTCCATGATGCTAATCTTTACTTACAAATTACAGTTTGTAACTTAACTAACTGTTTTTAATTCGCAGAGTATGGTCTCGGGAGCGAGATGACCAGTACTGGGGATGTCTACAGTTTTGGAATATTATTACTAGAGGTGATGACCGGGAAAAAGCCGACAGATAAGATGTTCAACGATGGTCTTAGCCTTCATAAATTTGCTTACATGGCATTACCAGATCATGTGATCAACGTTATTGATGGTGATGCAATTGTGCTGCAAAGTACGGAAGCAAATGCAAAGAAAATGGAAGAATGCTTGGCTGCAACAATTAAGATTGGAGTATCATGCTCTGTGGATTCACCACCACAACGAATGAAAATTGAAATTGTTGTCAATGAGTTGCAGCGTATACAAGGTACTTTGTTCTCCCTTTTTGTAAAATCTGATTTTACTTGAGTTTGTTAGCAAATCATCACTAACTTGGTTTTCTTTTTGAACACTTTCAGGTCTAATACCAAGCTTTCTTGGTGAATTTGAAAATAACTGCAACAAGGAGCAGTGTATGTCGTAGTTATATAATCGTTACTTTGTCAAATATGTTTGTAAGTATGTTTTAATTTTCTTGTTGCATAAGTACTGTAAGAGACGTAAGAGTGCTTTTACATTCCTGATGATTTATCATATGTATCAAACATGTTTATGATTATGTGTTTCGAGGAGAGTTTGATTTAATTTCATAAAAAGTTAGATCATTGGATGAAAACTAAGCAAAAGAGTAGGGATAACCATTGGCAGGACATACTATAATCTTCATTTTTTTGATTTTATTGATATTTTTCTAAGTCATTTGTCAAACATGTATTTGGAGAACATGGGTGTTTCATTACGCGTTCATGTTTAAAATGTTTTTATAAACAAAGTTCAATTAGAACTGACCCTTGACATCTTAGTACAACACCATGGTGTATCTTTCTTGAAAGTTGTAATCAGATTACACTAACTTAGGAAAATCGACAATTTACTTGATATCGAGTTCTAGACCCGCCACCTAAACTTAACATTTGTTATAACCAAGAAACATGTTCCGGAGGTCGAGGTTGATCGAAATACATCATGGTTCTAGAGAAAAAGTATAGAGAGAAAGGTAGAGAGAAACACTAAATATATTAGATTGATAAGTGAGTGTTTACACAATGCTTTCCCACACCCCTCATGGAGAGTCATGAGGGGTATTTATAGGCTAATCACACTACATGTTTGCCTAATGTACATAAGTAGTCTCTATGGGTGCGACTTACTACATATCTAGTCCATTTCACATGTGTGACGTTATCTTTATAAAAAAACGAGGCTAACAATCTCCTTCCAAGATATCATCACACGTGAATGGTTACAATGAGACATATAAATACATAAACAATGTAAATTACAACAATAGTAAACTATGTTGACGTTGTTGAAGCGCAGAGTCTCTGTAGTCTACATATTGTAGTCTACATATTGAGGTAGACTTGAAGTTCTTCTCTTCCTACGATCTCGACATTTGATCTTTGGCACTAATGACACTGATTTACATAGCTCTGAACTTCAACTGTAATGGTCTAGTTAGGTTATTACTCCCTTCTAACTAGTGAGCCTTTTTCTTACTTCTACTCCCTCCTGAACTAACAACCCTTCTTCTATCACGTAGTGGATAAAGTAGACTCTAAACTGTAGCACAATGGTTGTCGTTCGGGGAGCATCATAACAACATAACTCACATAGTATTGCATCCAAGTTGGTAAATGAGCCTCGATGCACACACACACTACTTCTCCATTCACGATGTTAAGCCCAGTTCTCTCAGTCAATCCAATCACTGAAGGTGAAACACTAATTCTTTTGGCATGTTCTTCTCCCTCCTGATGGTTGCGAGGTATTGGAATCATCATAGTGTAGTGTACATGCCATAAATTACCTTGTACTTGATGCAATATTAAATCCATGTAAGCGTGATTCCGTGAGAATATATCGGAAAATATGACTCTCTTTTTCTACATTCTCATCTCTTCTCTTCAACCTATAAGCGACCTCTTCAAAATCCAACCAGCTAGTAAATGACAACTGTATGCAGACAACCCAATATAACCGATATGATAATGAAGTAAACATCCCATAGATATGTGTCTTAATCTTGTACGATGGTGTGACTAAGAACCTATCCTGAGCACTACAACGTAACTCCTTAAAGCATAGGTAGTGTCATATACCCAAACCAACAAATAGTATATGAAATATCCACCTCTTGGAATATCCACAACTTCGTGTGACACTGAGTACTATAACGTAACTCCTTAAAGTGATAGTTATAACCCGTGAGTACTACAATGTGTAACAACCGTGATTTTAGCAGGTTAGTTAGACTTTTAGCCTTGAGTTAATCTAACTTTGTTTGGGGTGTTTGGGGTAGTTTATGGGTGTTATTATGTGTTATAGTGTGGTTAGTATTTAAGTTAGCACTAAATCCCTTCGCGTTGTGGTTGTTGTTGTGATTTTTGATAATGTTGATTTAGGGAAAGTTCATTTTGATCACTTGTATGGTGTAGAAATGACTTGTGTATAATTTGGCGTTTTGAGTTTTGCGTAACGAGTCTTCGTTCAAGTTATTGAGCGTTAGTAAGTTACGGGGATGTTGTTTTTGTGAGGAAATGCTCATGGAGTGTGTAAAAATCTATTTTTGGAAACTTTATTTTGAAAATGAATATTTTCCGGTTTGTCGTAAAATTAAGGTTTATCGCGAAAGACGTTAGGTTTTGTTATGGGAATACATAAAATATGAAAAGTATGAGGTTTTGAGTGTAATAAATTAGTTAATAAAAAAAAATTTAAAAAATATATTATTAGGAAGAGGGGGCGGCCGAATAAGGTGTTAGGGGGAAAAAGGAAACCAAATTTGATACCAAATACAACTCTAAACTTTAGGGATTATCCAAATTAATTATAAATACAAAATCAACACTCCCCTATCCCTTTTTCCTGCATACAAGTCGACACAAGAGGGGGATCCAAGAGAAAAAAATTAGGGTTTCATAGTTGTCTAGCAAAAATCAAGAATCAGGGTAAAATCTTTAACCCTTATGTGTAATTAATCAATTATTGTTATGATTCATGTAATAATTAATATGATGGAATCTAGGGTTTATATACTTCTGTAAATTATTGAAGTAAAACATGTTAGGATGATTAGATGTTAATATTATGGTTAATGGTTAAGGGAATTGAGCGTAAAACATGCTAGTTATTGAGTTAGGGTTTGGACAGATTTGTAAGGCTGTAAAGATGTGAGTGTACATAACAGATGGTGATGAGTTAGATCACGAATTTTAAGTCTAAATTGTAGTATAATGAAAGAGTTTTCCAAAAAGTCCAGCCACGATCAATTTTGAGATCGGGAAGTCGGTCTTTTGATTTTTCTCTGTTAAGGTGTCAAAGCTGTCAAACCGGGACAGATTTTGGGTAAAAGTTTGTGGTTGGCATGTGGTTGTAAAAGTGGTATTTTGACTTGGCCTTCTGGAATATTTAAGTTATAGGTTATATTAGACTACCACAAAAAGGATTCGCGATAAAAACTTATGGAGGTAATTATTAAAAATCAAAACTTTTTGGTGTGCGTTGAGATCCGAATTTGAGCAGTTGACAAGTTTGAATTTTATATGAATACTTGTGTGTGTTATGGGTACATGGCCTTCTGGGATTAGCTTCTATGCTTATGAGAGACCATGGTAAATTTTTGGTGTGAGTTGTTAAGCTTTATTTGTCATAATTTCATGTGAGCGAATATACTCAAAAATTCTGCATTTTCTGAGTTTTAGAGTGCAAGGGATTTAGTGAGTATTAAGTTATGGTAGTGGTTAGTGTGGTGTCTAGGAGATCCATGGTGGGTCATATGAGTCTTAGACATCCATCATATGTGTATTACATGGGTTGTAGCTTTTAGCTTGACCTTATGTAATGTGGATTATTTTTGTGTATTATAGATTGTGTATTGTTTTGTGGAGCTGCGGAGTTTAAGGTGAGTTCATAGTCCCATATTTTTACTTTGTTTTAAACTTGGGATGGGAATGATGCTTGTCTTAAATGATTTGATTTACTGTGATTATGTGTGTGGTATTAAAGAGCTTGGACTTATAATGTTGTCGTATGTATGCTATGTGTGATTATTTGCTTGTGTGGATATATATGTTTGGTCCAATTGGGGGGGAGCATCCAATTGGAGAGTAATACTCCTACTCGTACCAAATTTTGTGGATTGGATATGTAATGATAATGTTGTGTGGTCCAATTGGGGGGGATTATCCAATTGGAGAGTAATACTCCTACTCGTTACCGTTTTTGGGATTCAATTGGGAGGGTGCTTACCCTGTTGCTCGCGCATGCGACCTAATTGATGATATGTTGATGGGTACTACTTTGGATCGGTGGGCACGTTCCGCCCAATGGTTGCCTTATGAGTGTTGTTGCCTTTATGTGTGGATATTAACTTGCAAATGCATGTAGCAATATGATAACTATAATTTATTTGTCCAGCTATATTTTGTAATCACAGTAAATTCGGTTGCCTAGTGTGTTGAGTCTAAACCAATGAATCTCACCAACGTTATGTTGACATTTTAAGCATCATTTTCAGGTGAGCATTCTAAGGCCAAAGTTGAGGGCAGCAATTAGGCGAGACTTAGTTGCATGGAGACTTATTTATGTTTTGGGATTTGATTTTATTTGGTTTTGGATTTGATACATTTATGTTTTATGTTTGGTACTTTCAAACTTATTGAAGTTACCTTTTGGATTTTATTTTTGTTTATCTTTGGGTATTGTTACAACACTGTGTGTTGGTACATTGCTCTATTTTTGTGCATGTAGTTGTTCTCTATGATGACACCAGGTGTTGTGATGATATCCATGAAGTTACACCCGCGCGTTTCCGCCGTGGCGGGGTGTGACAGATTGGTATCAGAGCATTGGTTATAGAGAATTAGGTGGTTTAACCTAGACTATAGCTTAGGAGTCCCTCATATAGTTGCATTTAGGACCTATGTGTAAGTATAATATCTTACATGTTGTCACACCCCCAAAATCGGGTCCAGCGGAAGCATACATGTAGCTGGGGTGTAACTCAATTAGTATTACAATCGCAAGTTCAAAAATGGTTTTCACTTGAATCATTTAGAATAAAATAGTTTAATCAAAATGTTGAAATTACATAGTTAAAAGTAACGCGGAAATAGGCCCTTAAAATAGTTTAAAACGGTCCCCAAATGAATAATCAGAGTCTTCTATGACCATGCCATGCCCTTCCAAAACCTCCTGTAGCGTGCCATTACTTAAAACCTGAAAATACATGCTAAAGTGTCAACACAATGGTTGGTGAGTTCATAGAGTCTTGTGAAAAAGAATGTAATGCATATGAATGAAGATTTCCCAGCAAAGGCATCGTAAATCCACTCAGTTCCAAGTCCCGCCATAAGAGACTTGTAACCTGTGTGTTTACAACCCACTGCCAAATGTAATATGTTTATAATAAATCAGTCATAAGGTTGTTGCAAAGGCATCGTAATTCCGTAGTAATAGTGGTGGAAAAGTATCGTAATTCCATAAGTAATTTTCGTATGTACAATAGCCACAAGTTTAAAGTGAATCGACATAAATGTCAAAAGTGCTGCATTGTCTCTTAAGCTCATGACCCCGAAGCTAGACGATACTTGGCCCCAATGAGTGTTTATCAGGCACTCTAATAATAAAGACATGAAATGCATCTGTAATTCTGTTGGAGCAACCCAAACACAGATGGAGGAGTCACCCTCAATAGATCTATTCACTCACTCTCGCTTGGAACTTAATTAACAGTCCATGAAATAATAAAGGGGACTTGTCCTGACGTGATAATAAGGAAACTTAAGTAATGTATGAAATTTGTAATACTTTGGCATTGTACGAAAGTAATTGAAGCAATGTATTCTCCCCCGTAGGATTCAAATCGTATAAAAGTATAACACGAGTATTTAAGTATGTATCTCCCCCAAAGAGTTTATAAATTAATTAAACCAGTAAAAGTGGGGCTATGACTCACCTGATATGATGGTACCATGAACATGTAATGAGCTGAAAAACAAGGCGCGCACACTAGCCGCAACCTAATATGAATGATGTACGATCTACTTTAGATCATGAAATGATGTTATGAATGTCCATGCACATGTTCCTATACCACTCTACTCTTTGAAAAATACTTGTTGTTATAAAAAATATACATTTCCAAGACTTAGGAAAAATATGGCTATTAGAAAAATAAAGCTAGTTGCAATATATATACTTATATATGTATATCGTATGTATCAATGTTCGTGTTGAAATCCTTGGGTTGAAATCCTTGAAATAAAGCCTTGTAGTGATAAAAATATACTTGTAATAACTAATACTTCATTAGTTATAAAATTGGGTACTTGGTATTATTTCTAGGAATCTAGAGTTACTACGTAGTTTTAGCGTTATTATTTCTAAAAGCTGCCAATTATAGTGAGTTTTTGTCGATATTGAAACGTGAATATCTTTGTCGTTATAAGCCCGTTTTACTTGTTCTTTATATCCACGGTTACGTCTTAGTATGTAGTAATATATTTTGGACAGCTCGGCTCCTCCGGGTTACGTTTAAAGTCTCTTTTTGTCCGATGAAAAACGTCCAACAGCATGTATTTTTCCGGAAAATAGTTTTCGTCAATAAACTTGCAAAAATCATAACTTCTTCGTTATAAACTCTTTTTAATCCGTTCTTTCGCCTACGGATTCGTTTTTGAAAGTATTTTCTAAAAATTTTGCCAAAGTTTCCTTTGTTTTTACTGATTTTCCAGAATTTACCAAAATGGGACAGAATGTATATATACTTGTTACAAATCCATTTTTCATGTTCAAAACTAGTTTCTACTTCAACCAAATCTCTTTCAAACACCACAAAGCTATACTAATCCTACCATACACCTTCTTAGGGTGCCATGGGTTCCTAATCACTAGTAATCAAGTTAATTTAACAAGGGAACACCTAAATCACAATCTAGGGTTTGTATGTTTCAAAAGTATACAAAAATAAAGTGGTATAACTAGTTTGTGCATGAAATTAAGCATGAATACTATACGATACATGTGTTAATTAGATGAAAACATGAAAATAAATTTGAATACTCACTTTGAAATAATAGGTGATTAGATGATGAGAAACCTTGGATTACTTGTGTTTTTGTGTTATGATTCTTGATTAGGATGATGAAATGAACAACTTTGATGCTTTATACTTTGAAAAATAATGGATTGATCATGGATCTTGATGTTGGGGCGTGGATATGGTGAAAGGGATGAAGAATGAGAGCTTTTTGATTATCAAGATTTGTTATGTATTGGTTTAAGTGGTTTATGTAAATATGTAACAACTTATAATGTATTATATGTATTCATAAAGACTAGAGGTTAAGAATTTGTGTAAAATAGCCTAGTGAGGACTTATGGGGCCGGTTTCATGTGGATGAGGGGGGGGGGGGGGTAGGGGTACTTGGGATTTATTTAGAAAACTAGTGAAGAATTTGGTGTAATTTAGTGTTTTTAGTTATAATCGGGTACCGGGTTTGATAGAAATAAATGTTAACAAAGTTAACCGGGACAAAATAAAGTCATAATAATGATAAAAATATGTTGGGTACAATTACTGAGTGTTCGGGTGATTATTGTTTAGTTTTCACGAAAACCGTCGTAATATTCATAAGCTTACGTTATAAATAAAATAAATTTCCAAAATACTGGGTAAATGAATATTATAACTTTTATGATAATAAAATGGATATAAAAATATGTCGGGACCATTGTGGGAATATTTAGATATATTCGTCATGTTTATAAACCGTGTGTTAACGTTTATTTATAAATAATTATAGGGAAAACGTTAAATGTATCAAATATATAAATTTGAAAATCCTAAGAGTGGTATAACATGAAAATGCTGTTATGATGATATGCAGACTATCTCTAGTCCGTATGCAGTGTCCTTAGCACTAATGAAATGAATTCGCACCTAAACCAATCCGGTTACGCGAATTTGAATACCCGTAAACTAAATTTACGATGAAATGTGTAATGCAAATGAATAGTGAAAACTTTTCCAGCAATGAATAGTGTTTAGTGAATAGTAAAATTCTCAAATGTTTCTCGGAATGTCAAACTGACACAAAAAATGATGAATAGTAAACTGATGAATAGTGTTTTGATGAATAGTGTTTTTCCAAAGTTCGGGAAATGACCTGAAATGATGAGTTGTGACAGTCTTCCCCTCTAAAAGGAACTTCGTCCCGAAGTTCAGTTTATGTTGGTTTCTGAAAACATATTGGTGAAAAGTGATGATATTCGAGAATTCCAGCGAACTCTAATGATAGGAATTCGACTCTGCTTCAACTGTTCGACCTCTCGGTCCATGATTTCTACTTGTTCTCCTGCAAGGTTTATGTTTGACTTTGGGTTGGATTCCTTTCCAAATGGAATTATGAGTGACAATTCTGAAAAGCTGATAATACGTGGTTGTGTAATCCTGTTGCTGTTGTTCTCTAACAAGGCTCAAGTCTGACTGCCACTAGACCTACTCTGTCTGAAATATTACATGGTCCAGTGTATATCTCGGGTTTAACTTTCCAAGTTTTTCTGAATGATATCATGCCTTTCCTAGGCAGAACTTTCAACATAACTCTGCTTACCAACTTGAAGTTTTAATGGTTTACAACTTATTGAACTTGTAACTGATTCTTGACTTGTAGGAAATTTCTGGTTATTTCATGAATGCCTACTAGACTAGTATGTTGGGCTTTTCCAAATTTCGTTCCGTCAATGGATATTGGCACCTCGACCATAGAGTGCCTCAAATGATGTAGTCTCTATGCTCGCGCGATAACTATAGTTGCAACTGAATTTGATTTATGGTAATTGGTTAGTCCAACCATTTCTTGAGTCAATCACTCATGCTCTGAGCATATCTCCCTATGTTTGAATCGTTCTCTAATTCTGACCATTGGTCTGCAGATGATAGGTGGTGTGGTTCCAAAGGAAACTAAATGAAATCGCTAGGAGTTTGAGGTGAATCAAATTCCTCTATTAGAAATAATTGAAATGGGTATCATGAATCTTGTGGAAAACTTACAAGGTTAAGTCCGTCAAAGGGTGTTGTTGAAAATAATAGATTAGGATTAGGATAAGGTTGTGATCCTCCGCAGGATGTCATGAATCGAGTCTTTCTCCACCTACGATGCTTAGTCTCCATTACTACGATTTTCCGCAAGCTCTATGTCATTAAATCACCAAATCCTAAATGTATAAGTAATGTAATATAGTGATTGATTTTTCAAAGTTTGTTTTGAGATTGTGTTTTGTTCATAAACCTTCCCCGAAATAATGAATCTACAAGTTTAAGCAAACGGCTTTCCAAGTAACATTTTTCTTGATGTTTCAGAATTTAATAGTTATGCAAAATAGGACAGTTTTCAATATAAGGTGGATAATATGGTTTACCAAAGATCGATGTTTAAGATTTCCTAACAATTCAATAGTTTTGTAAAGGATTAACCAAAAGGAATTTGCTTATCAAAATAAGTGCCTTAGAAAAGTATTGCTTACAAGATATATGTTTTGTATAAATGTAGTTTGGAGAAAAATCCATTTAAAAGTGAAAGTATTAAGAGGATAAAATAGTCAGGTATGTATGTCAGCACAAAGGCATAGGTGTCTAACATGTTTGGATAAAGTCTATTGGTGAGGACATGTTCAATCTATAGTCTCGGTTAAGAGGTTGGATTTATCTCTATGGTGTGGCTTAGTGATCACTCGTATCGAAAATAATCCTGTAATTCAGTCAAGCCAATACGTTCTAGATGATAGAATTTTTGGTGATCAGGCCAGTGATAGTGGTTCGAATAGT
This sequence comes from Artemisia argyi, assembly GCA_030686995.1. Taxonomy (NCBI): domain Eukaryota; kingdom Viridiplantae; phylum Streptophyta; class Magnoliopsida; order Asterales; family Asteraceae; genus Artemisia; species Artemisia argyi. Next base: position 224,722,740 of record CM060680.1, on the reverse strand, counting down.
TTGGTGATATCCTGGGAATTCTGTTGAGTTTTGAAATGGTCTTAATGTACCGAGAGATTCTCCTTATAGATGGTATGGAAAGTCTTTCCTAGGGAGGTCATTGATAATATCCACTTATCAATACAGGGAATAGTGTGCGATGAGTGGCATAGGAATCCATAAAGTGTCAGCTAATTCTATATATACATGGGGATGGGGAAAGGAAATGATAGTGATGGTGAGAAGGGAAGAGACTGTGACAACTGCGACAAAATGATATTGTGATAAAAGAAAATACTATGATGTAAATGTATCGTGCATAGACGTGAATGTTCATGAGATGAAATGATCAATTGACATGCTTCCAAGCGGCGGTTCACGAGGTGATGAAAAGTATGAATGTTCTGACAACGAGGGTATACACACACATGCATGAAACATTTAGAAAATGAGTAAAGGATTCAATCCAGACAAAATTTTATTATAACCATTCTCAGTGTTGCAAAATTCATTTCTGAGTCAGACATAGGTGGTCGGCCTATATCTCACTATCCCGGGTTGAATATAGATGACCAGTCTATATTCCACCGAGGTTCCATGAATTTTGAAATACTCAGCTTAGTCATACTAATACTATGTCCTTCACGAATACAACGACGTTCTGAAAGACTAATGCAGGTGACCAAACTAGAGGTCAAATGATGAAACTATGCAAGGAAAAACATAATGCAGTGACATATATGATACGTGAACATGCTTATATGAAAGACAATTATAGTAAACAACTATAATAAATGAATATAATATATCAGATAATGAGACACAAATCTCATCACCTATGTCAGCAACTAACCACAAATGAGGCTTCAGCTTGGCAGGCAGGCACGTGACGGTCATAGGGTTAAGTTTTCTTAAAAGTAGATATAGTCTAGGTTTTAAAAACACTTAGTTCGCTATAGCCAAAGCTCTGATGCCAATCTGACACACCCCCAAAATCGGGTCCAGCGGAAGCATACATGTAGCTGGGGTGTAACTCAATTAGTATTACAATCGCAAGTTCAAAAATGGTTTTCACTTGAATCATTTAGAATAAAATAGTTTAATCAAAATGTTGAAATTACATAGTTAAAAGTAACGCGGAAATAGGCCCTTAAAATAGTTTAAAACGGTCCCCAAATGAATAATCAGAGTCTTCTATGACCATGCCATGCCCTGCCAAAACCTCCTGTAGCGTGCCATTACTTAAACCCGAAAATACATGCTAAAGTGTCAACACAATGGTTGGTGAGTTCATAGAGTCTTGTGAAAAAGAATGTAATGCATATGAATGAAGATTTCCCAGCAAAGGCATCGTAAATCCACTCAGTTCCAAGTCCCGCCATAAGAGACTTGTAACCTGTGTGTTTACAACCCACTGCCAAATGTAATATGTTTATAATAAATCAGTCATAAGGTTGTTGCAAAGGCATCGTAATTCCGTAGTAATAGTGGTGGAAAAGTATCGTAATTCCATAAGTAATTTTCGTATGTACAATAGCCACAAGTATAAAGTGAACCGACATAAATGTCAAAAGTGCTACATTGTCTCTTAAGCTCATGACCCCGAAGCTAGACGATACTTGGCCCCAATGAGTGTTTATCAGGCACTCTAATAATAAAGACATGAAATGCATCTGTAATTCTGTTGGAGCAACCCAAACACAGATGGAGGAGTCACCCTCAATAGATCTATTCACTCACTCTCGCTTGGAACTTAATTAACGGTCCATGAAATAATAAAGGGGACTTGTCCTGACGTGATAATAAGGAAACTTAAGCAATGTATGAAATTTGTAATACTTTGGCATTGTACGAAAGTAATTGAAGCAATGTATTCTCCCCCGTGGGATTCAAATCGTATAAAAGTATAACACGAGTATTTAAGCATGTATCTCCCCCAAAGAGTTTTTAAAGTAATTAAACCAGTAAAAGTGGGGCTATGACTCACCTGATATGATGGTACCATGAACATGTAATGAGCTGAAAAACAAGGCGCGCACACTAGCCGCAACCTAATATGAATGATGTACGATCTACTTTAGATCATGAAATGATGTTATGAATGTCCATGCACATGTTCCTATACCACTCTACTCTTTGAAAAATACTTGTTGTTATAAAAATTATACATTTCCAAGACTTAGGAAAAATATGGCTATTAGAAAAATAAAGCTAGTTGCAATATATATACTTATATATGTATATCGTATGTATCAATATTCGTGTTGAAATCCTCGGGTTGAAATCCTTGAAATAACGCCTTGTAGTGATAAAAATATACTTGTAATAACTAATACTTCATTAGTTATAAAATTGGGTACTTGGTATTATTTCTAGGAATCTAGAGTTACTACGTAGTTTTAGCGTTATTATTTCTAAAAGCTGCCAATTATAGTGAGTTTTTGTCGATCTTGAAACGTGAATATCTTTGTCCTTATAAGCCCGTTTTACTTGTTCTTTATATCCACGGTTACGTCTTAGTATGTAGTAATATATTTTGGACAGCTCGGCTCCTCCGGGTTACGTTTAAAGTCTCTTTTTGTCCGACGAAAAACGTCCAACAGCATGTATTTTTCCGGAAAATAGTTTTCGTCAATAAACTTGCAAAAATCATAACTTCTTCGTTATAAACTCTTTTTAATCCGTTCTTTCGCCTACGGATTCGTTTTTGAAAGTATTTTCTTAAATTTTGCCAAAGTTTCCTTTGTTTTTACTGATTTTCCAGAATTTACCAAAATGGGACAGAATGTATATATACTTGTTACAAATCCATTTTTCATGTTCAAAACTAGTTTCTACTTCAACCAAATCTCTTGCAAACACCACAAAGCTATACTAATCCTACCATACACCTTCTTAGGGTGCCATGGGTTCCTAATCACTAGTAATCAAGTTAATTTAACAAGGGAACACCTAAATCACAATCTAGGGTTTGTATGTTTCAAAAGTATACAAAAATAAAGTGGTATAACTAGTTTGTGCATGAAATTAAGCATGAATACTATACGATACATGTGTTAATTAGATGAAAACATGAAAATAAATTTGAATACTCACTTTGAAATAATAGGTGATTAGATGATGAGAAACCTTGGATTACTTGTGTTTTTGTGTTATGATTCTTGATTAGGATGATGAAATGAACAACTTTGATGCTTTATACTTTGAAAAATAATGGATTGATCATGGATCTTGATGTTGGGTCGTGGATATGGTGAAAGGGATGAAGAATGAGAGCTTTTTGATTATCAAGATTTGTTATGTATTGGTTTAAGTGGTTTATGTAAATATGTAACAACTTATAATGTATTATATGTATTCATAAAGACTAGAGGTTAAGAATTTGTGTAAAATAGCCTAGTGAGGACTTATGGGGCTGGTTTCATGTGGATGAGGGGGGGGGGGGTGGGGGTACTTGGGATTTATTTAGAAAACTAGTGAAGAATTTGGTGTAATTTAATGTTTTTAGTTATAATCGGGTACCGGGTTTGATAGAAATAAATGTTAACAAAGTTAACCGGGACAAAATAAAGTCATAATAATGATAAAAATATGTTGGGTACAATTACTGAGTGTTCGGGTGATTATTGTTTAGTTTTCACGAAAACCGTCGTAATATTCATAAGCTTACGTTATAAATAAAATAAATTTCCAAAATACTGGGTAAATGAATATTATAACTTTTATGATAATAAAATGGATATAAAAATATGTCGGGACCATTGTGGGAATATTTAGATATATTCGTCATGTTTATAAACCGTGTGTTAACGTTTATTTATAAATAATTATAGGGAAAACGTTAAATGTATTAAATATATAAATTTGAAAATCCTAAGAGTGGTATAACATGAAAATGCTGTTATGATGATATGCAGACTATCTCTAGTCCGTATGCAGTGTCCTTAGCACTAATGAAATGAATTCGCACCTAAACCAATCCGGTTACGCGAATTTGAATACCCGTAAACTAAATTTACGATGAAATGTGTAATGCAAATGAATAGTGAAAACTTTTCCGGCAATGAATAGTGTTTAGTGAATAGTAAAATTCTCAAATGTTTCTCGGAATGTCAAAATGACACCAAAAATGATGAATAGTAGACTGATGAATAGTGTTTGATGAATAGTGTTTTTCCAAAGTTCGGGAAATGACCTGAAATGACCTGAAATGATGAGTTGTGACACATGTTTATTTTCCTAAATTATGAGTTACTTTATTGAGTTTTTAAACATCTATCGAACCCTGTACTTAGCAACGTGTGTGTGTCATTTATAGAATGGCACCTCCTGCAAGAAAGACACTTCGTTGGGCTACTGTAGTTGCTAAGGGACGCAAGAGAGTTGGGAAGATGAAGAGAACCAACAGGAGGATATTGGTCCCTGCTAGCATGGTACCATGTGTGATTGAGGAGAAGATGACATTGGAGAATGTGAATGGAGAATTGGTGGAAAGATATGAGACAAAAGTTGCTGATAAGGAAGGTTTCACCACCAAGTACCCGTTCAAATGTCCTCAGTTTTTGAAAGATGATGAGGGAGTATGGGCTAGACCCCGAGGATTGTATGATTTTGTGGATATGATAGATGAAGAGTTAAGAGATCGTGAAGATGGTTTTGTAAGAAATCCTCTACCACAGAATCATGGAAATAAGAATGGATGGGTGAGCGAGGAGGAGGAAGTGGATTCGAACTTGGAGTCCACTGCACGTACTCCGTTTTAGGTCTTAGATAGGACTCGAACTGCGTACGACTTGTTTTTTTTTTATGTTATGTTATAATGTTTTATGGTTTTGTTGAGTTGTTTTGACATTGATTATATGCTGGAATGTAAATTCCTTCGGATTTTTGGGATTTATCCCGTGTTTTAATGAGAAGCCTTGGGCGAGTTTGGATATTTATGGTGTGTATATTATGTGTATTGTGGGTGTATATTTTGGTTAGTAGTGATTGTGTGCTATTTGTTATAAGATGTTACTATTGTTAGGTGTGGCTTTGGAAGTAAGTACACATGTGGAAGGATACATCTAAAATTGTGGGTGGCCAACACAATTATAAATGTATCACGACATATGTGGACTTACAGCCAATGTTACATTGAATCAATGGTGATATGCTTATGGGAGGTAGATGATTTGAGTAGGATTATGGAGATTATAGAATCTTCTGAATGGTCTCTAATGGTTCTATCCTGCGTGTTTAGGAAATGGCGCCAAGGAAACCAAGACGATCTATCACTAAGTCACCTATGAATGGAGCTTACCGGACACCCAAGAAGTCCAAGAAGTCGACACCCATTGTTGGGAATAGCAACCCTATCTTTCAGCAAATGATCAACCAGCAGCTAGAAACTTTAATGCCTGAACTAGTGACTCAATTGAGTGCGCAGATAGGCAGTGGAGCTCATCCTGATGGTACTGGAAGTGGAGGAGGCGGAAATAATGGGTGTACTTACAAGGAGTTCATGGCCTGTAAGCCTAAGGAATTTGATGGAAAGGGTGGTGCGATTGCACTCACTCGATGGATAGAGAAAATGGAGTCTGTGATGGATATAAGTGGATGTAGTGAGGGCCAGAAAGTTAAGTATGCGGTTAGTTCTTTGGTTAACAAGGCGTTGACCTGGTGGAACACGGCAAGGGGACGAGTTGCGGCTTTGGGGATGACTTGGAAGGACTTCAAAGCCTTAATGACGGAGGAGTTTTGCCCAGTCAATGAGTTGCAAAAGTTGGAAGAAGAATTGTGGAATCATACTATGGTTGGAGCTAATCATATGGGTGACACTGATAGGTTTCATGAGTTAGCTAGGATGGTTCCTCATCTAGTAACTCCTGAATCAAAGCGTATTGAGAAGTATATCCGTGGATTGGTTCCACAGATTCGTTCGATGGTTAGGGCGACTGAACCGACAACGCTTCTAAGTGCTATTCAAAAGGCTGGGGCATTAACGGATGAAGCAGTTAGGAGTGGAACACTGGCAAAGTCGGGAGAGAAGAAGCGAGAGGAAGTTGATACTACTACTAAGACAGCTGGTTTTAGTGGTGACAATAAGAAAGCAAGAAAAGGAAAAGGGTTCGTAGCAACGGATCCTGTAAAAGCAGCGGGTTATGTGGGAACAGCTTCTACAGCTGTGACTGGTAGTAATGAGAAGAAGGGAAATGTTGGTTACGTCCCTAGATGTGCTAAGTGTGGTTACTGTCATCACGAGAGCACACCATGTCGTGGGTGTTTCAGGTGTGGCAAACCTGGACACTTTGCTAGGGATTGTCGTGCTGTGATTACTCAAGCGACTCCAATCAACTCGGTTGGCGCAGGGGTTATCCGCAGGGCATGCTATGAGTGTGGTAGTGTTGATCATATGCGAAACTGGTGTCCCAAACTGGTTGGAATGTTTGGACGGCCTGGGAGTCAGTTGGCTATTGAAGGAGGACAAGGACAAGGGTTTAATAGAAATGCAGCTAGGGGAAAGGCATTTACAATGAATGCAAGCGAGGCGCGCCAAGACCCGAATGTTGTTACTGGTACGTTCTCTCTCAATGGTCATTATGCTACTACGTTATTTGATACGGGTGCGGATTATTGTTTTGCTACTATTGAATTTGCTAGAATATTGGGTGTTAAGTTTAGTGAACTTAGATCTAGTATTTTGATTGAAATAGCTAGTGGTATAGAAGTAGAAGTTGATAAAGTTATACGTGAGTGCGTTATCGTGTTAGAGGGTGTTGCGTTTAAGATTGACTTAATACCCTTAGGTCATGGTAGCTTTGATGTGGTAATAGGGATGGATTGGTTGGCTAGGCATAAAGCTCAAGTAATATGCCACGAAAAGGTGGTTCGAATTCCGTTAGAAAGCAGAGTTGTGTTGTGTGTACAAGGAGAAAGCGTGGAGAAGAATTTGAAATCCCTTTTAAGTGCGAAGACTAGAGAACTCAAAGTGGGGGATATTCCAGTTGTATGTGAATTTTTGGGCGTTTTTCCTGAGGATTTGTCTGGATTACCGCCAATACGGCAGGTGGAGTTCCGTATTGAGTTAATTCCTGGAGCGACACCGGTAGCGAAGGCTCCTTATCGATTGACACCTACAGAGATGCAAGAGTTGGCTGCACAGTTGAAAGAACTACAGGATAAGGGGTTTATTCGACCTAGCCATTCTCCGTGGGGAGCGCCTGTTTTGTTCGTTAAGAAGAAAGATGGTTCGTTTAGGATGTGTATTGATTATCGAGAGTTGAATAAGTTGACGGTGAAGAATCGGTATCCTTTACCTAGAATTGATGATCTCTTCGACCAGTTGCAGGGTGCGAGATTTTTCTCAAAGATAGACCTGCGATCTGGTTATCATCAGTTAAGGGTGTACGAAGAGGACATTCCCAAGACGGCTTTTAGAACTCGATATGGACACTTTGAATTTACGGTTATGCCATTTGGGTTGACTAATGCACCAGCGGTATTCATGGATTTGATGAATCGGGTGTGTAGACCCTATTTGGATAAATTCGTAATTGTGTTTATCGACGATATTCTGATTTGCTCTAAGTCGAAGGAAGAACATGGGGAGCATCTAAGGTTGATACTTGGTTTGTTGGAGAATGAGAGACTGTACGCTAAGTTCTCTAAATGTGAATTTTGGCTGCAAGAGGTACAATTTTTGGGTCATATAGTGAATAGTGAAGGTATACATGTAGATCCTAGCAAGATAGAAGCGGTCAAGAATTGGAAGGCTCCTACGACACCTTCTGAGATACGCTCATTTTTAGGATTGGCAGGATATTACAGGAGATTTATAGCAAATTTTTCAAAGATTGCTAAGCCTCTCACTATGTTGACTCAGAAGAATAAAAAGTATGAGTGGGGAGATGAGCAAGAAGTGGCTTTTCAGACGCTAAAGGATAGTTTGTGTAATGCACCTATTCTGACGTTACCTGATGGGCCAGATGATTTTGTGGTATATTGCGATGCGTCGAATCAAGGATTGGGATGTGTGTTAATGCAAAGGGGAAAGGTGATAGCTTATGCATCACGACAACTCAAGGTTCATGAGAAGAATTATACTACTCATGACCTAGAGCTTGGTGCGGTGGTGTTTGCTCTCAAGAATTGGAGACATTATTTGTATGGCACGAAGAGTACGGTCTATACCGATCATAAGAGTCTTCAGCATATTTTTAATTAGAAGGAGTTGAATATGCGTCAAAGAAGATGGATGGAGCTGTTAAGTGATTATGACTGCGACATTCGTTATCATCCTGGAAAAGTGAATGTGGTGGCTGATGCGTTGAGTAGAAAGGAAAGAATTAAGCCAAGGCGTGTGCGAGCTATGAGCATAACATTGCAGTCGGGGATTAAGAGTAAGATATTGGCTGCACAAGAGGAAGCTTGCAAGGATGAGAACCTTGTGGCTGAAATGTTGCGTGGTTTAGATCAACAGATGGAAAGGAAGGAAGATGGTGGACTATATTTCTTAGATCGAATATGGGTTCCACGGGTGGGAGACGTGAGAAAGGTGATCATGGATGAGGCTCATAAGACGAGATACTCAACTCATCCAGGGTCTGATAAGATGTACTATGACTTTAGAGATGCTTATTGGTGGCCGGGTATGAAGAGGGAAATAGCTGAGTATGTCAGTCGATGTCTAACATGTTTGAAGGTTAAGGCTGAACATCAGAAACCCTCTGGATTGTTGCAGCAGCCGCCAATTCCTGAGTGGAAGTGGGATAATATAACTATGGACTTCATTACTAAATTGCCTCGCACAAGTAATGGGCATGACACGATATGGGTTATTGTGGACAGATTGACGAAGTCTGCACATTTTCTGGCCATTCGTGAAGATTACAAGATGGAGAAGTTGGCAAGGATCTATATAAATGAGATTGTGGCAAGGCATGGTGTGCCTGTGTCTATCATTTCAGATCGGGATAGTAGGTTCACTTCGCGGTTCTGGCAGTCGTTGCAAAAGGCTTTGAATACACGATTGGATATGAGTACTGCTTATCATCCACAGACCGATGGACAAAGTGAGCGAACGATTCAGACATTAGAAGATTTACTTCGTGCTTGTGCTATTGATTTTGGGGGAAGCTGGGATACTCATTTGCCTTTGGCTGAGTTTTCTTATAATAACAGTTATCATTCAAGCATTAGATGTGCACCGTTTGAGATGTTGTACGGGAGGAAGTATAGATCCCCAGTGTTATGGGCAGAGGTTGGGATGAGTCAGTTAATTGGACCTGAATTGGTACAAGAGACTACAGATATGGTCTTCCGGATTAAGGAAAGACTTAAGGCTGCGAGAGATCGTCAAAAGAGTTATGCGGATAATCGTCGCAAACCTTTGGAGTTTAGTGTTGGAGATTTTGTAATGTTGAAGGTGTCACCATGGAAGGGTGTTGTGCGTCTCGGTAAGAAAGACAAGTTAGCACCTAGATATGTTGGGCCGTTTGAGATTACAGAAAGGATTGGACTTGTGGCATATCGGTTGAGATTGCCCGAGGAATTAAGTGGTGTGCATGATACGTTTTACGTGTCTAATTTGAAAAAGTGTTTGGCGGATGCTAGTTTGCATGTGCCATTAGATGAGATTAAGGTTGATAAGACGCTTCACTTTGTGGAGGAACCTGTTGAGATTATGGACCGAGAAGTTAAGAGTATGAAGCGTAGTAAGATTGCATTGGTAAAGGTACGATGGAATTCCAAACGTGGTCCTGAGTTTACTTGGGAGCATGAGGATCAAATGAGAGCTAAGTACCCTAAGTTGTTTGCTGAGGAGTCTGATGATGCGAGCTGTTAAATCTCGGGACGAGCTTTCCCTAAGTGGGGGATGATGTAACAACCGTGATTTTAGCAGGTTAGTTAGACTTTTAGCCTTGAGTTAATCTAACTTTGTTTGGGGTATTTGGGGTAGTCTATGGGTGTTATAGTGTGGTTAGTATTTAAGTTAGCACTAAATCCCTTCGCGTTGTGGTTGTTGTTGTGATTTTTGATAATGTTGATTTTGGGAAAGTTCATTTTGATCACTTATATGGTGTAGAAATGACTTGTGTATAATTTGGCGTTTTGAGTTTTGCGTAACGAGTCTTCGTTCAAGTTATTGAGCGTTAGTAAGTTACGGGGATGTTGTTTTTGTGAGGAAATGCTCATGGAGTGTGTAAAAATCTATTTTTGGAAACTTTATTTTGAAAATGAATATTTTCCGGTTTGTCGTAAAATTAAGGTTTATCGCGAAAGACGTTAGGTTTTGTTATGGGAATACATAAAATATGAAAAGTATGAGGTTTTGAGTGTAATAAATTAGTTAATAAAAAAAAATTTTAAAAATATATTATTAGGAAGAGGGCGGCGGCCGAATAAGGTGTTAGGGGGAAAAAGGAAACCAAATTTGATACCAAATACAACTCTAAACTTAAGGGATTATCCAAATTAATTATAAATACAAAATCAACACTCCTCTATCCCTTTTTCCTGCATACAAGTCGACACAAGAGGGGGATCCAAGAGAAAAAAATTAGGGTTTCATAGTTGTCTAGCAAAAATCAAGAATCAGGGTAAAATCTTTAACCCTTATGTGTAATTAATCAATTATTGTTATGATTCATGTAATAATTAATATGATGGAATCTAGGGTTTATATACTTCTGTAAATTATTGAAGTAAAACATGTTAGGATGATTAGATGTTAATATTATGGTTTGGACAGATTTGTAAGGCTGTAAAGATGTGAGTGTACATAACATATGGTGATGAGTTAGATCACTAATTTTAAGTCTAAATTGTAGTATAATGAAAGAGCTTTCCAAAAAGTCCAGCCACAATCAATTTTGAGGTCGGGAAGTCGGTCTTTTGATTTTTCTTTGTTAAGGTGTCAAAGTTGTCAAACCGGGACAGATTTTGGGTAAAAGTTTGTGGTTGGCATGTGGTTGTAAAAGTGGTATTTTGACTTGGTCTTCTGGAATAGTTAATTTATAGGTTATATTAGACTACCACAAAAAGGATTCGCGATAAAAACTTATGGAGGTAATTATTAAAAATCAAAACTTTTTGGTGTGTGTTCAGATCAGAATTTGAGTAGTTGACAAGTTTGAATTTTATATGAATACTTGTGTGTGTTATGGGTACATGGCCTTCTGGGATTAGCTTCTATGCTTATGAGAGACCATGGTAAATTTTTGGTGTGAGTTGTTAAGCTTTATTTGTCATAATTTCATGTGAGCGAATATACTCAAAAATTCTGCATTTTCTGAGTTTTAGAGTGCAAGGGATTTAGTGAGTATTAAGTTATGGTAGTGGTTAGTGTGGTGTCTAGGAGATCCATGGTGGGTCATATGAGTCTTAGACATCCATCATATGTGTATTACATGGGTTGTAGCTTTTAGCTTGACCTTATGTAATGTGGATTATTTTTGTGTATTATAGATTGTGTATTGTTTTGTGGAGCTGCGGAGTTTAAGGTGAGTTCATAGTCCCATATTTTTACTTTGTTTTAAACTTGGGATGGGAATGATGCTTGTCTTAAATGATTTGATTTACTGTGATTATGTGTGTGGTATTAAAGAGCTTGGACTTATAATGTTGTCGTATGTATGCTATGTGTGATTATTTGCTTGTGTGGATATATATGTTTGGTCCAATTGGGGGGGAGCATCCAATTGGAGAGTAATACTCCTACTCGTACCAAATTTTGTGGATTGGATATGTAATGATAATGTTGTGTGGTCCAATTGGGGGGGGGGGGGGAGTATCCAATTGGAGAGTAATACTCCTACTTGTTACTGGTTTTTGGGATTCAATTGGGAGGGTGCTTACCCTGTTGCTCGCGCATGCGACCTAATTGATGATATGTTGATGGGTACTACTTTGGATCGGTGGGCACGTTCCGCCCAATGGTTGCCTTATGAGTGTTGTTGCCTTTATGTGTGGATATTAACTTGCAAATGCATGTAGCAATATGATAACTATAATTTATTTGTCCAGCTATATTTTGTAATCACAGTAAATTCGGTTTCCTAGTGTGTTGAGTCTAAACCTATGAATCTCACCAACGTTATGTTGACATTTTAAGCATCATTTTCAGGTGAGCATTCTAAGGCCAAAGTCGAGGGTAGCAATTAGGCGAGACTTAGTTGCATGGAGACTTATTTATGTTTTGGGATTTGATTTTATTTGGTTTTGGATTTGATACATTTATGTTTTATGTTTGGTACTTTCAAACTTATTGAAGTTACCTTTTGGATTTTATTTTTGTTTATCTTTGGGTATTGTTACAACACTGTGTGTTGGTACATTTGTAACACCCCCAATTCATGGTTGCAGCGGAATTCGAACTGGGTGTTACTTGACGGCACAATAGTCACAATAATAGAAAACGAACTCCAATTGAGTCGTTTTAAAAGATTTATCATTCAAATTGTATAAATATCAGAGATTTACAAAATGAGGTCCCAAATGGTTCCATGTTTACAAATCACATTAAGTGAGTTTTTGAATGATAATAAAATTTATAGCCCTCTTGAGTATCCGTGTCCTTCCGTTCCATCCTTGATCGTCATGAACCTGAAATACATGCTTGAGAGGTCAACACAAAGGTTGAGTGATATTCATAGTGTTTGTTAAATCGTTTGAACACAATATGTTGGTAGTGTGAGTTATAGGCTCACACCAATGTTTGGAAAACAAAATCGTTATTTATTTCACTAAGCTCATGCAACCAAAACATTAACATCGAACCAACAAAATTGGCATTATAGAAGCCCTATCAAGGTACTTTTGCCGTTATACCGCTAAATCTCAAATATAGTGCATTTGTGTGAACTCGTCGTTGTTCAACACAAATGGGATTCGTCAATCCCAATAGATCTATTCACAATATTCGCGCTCACTAAAGGTAGTGACTAATGGTTCATGATATAGGGACTTCGAACATGGCAATCGTTACTTAGTGATAATAAAACATCGTCGGGTAGCATACAGTAGAAAGCATCGTGTTCGAGTAGAAAAATAATAGCATGTATTCCCCCCATGGGTTTGTAAAATAGTTAAACAATAGAAAGTGGGGCTACGAACTCACCTTAATTTATGTAGTGAGTAGTGAATGTGATGGTCGAATCGCGAAGGTTTCTACGAGCAACCTATAATAGAATGTTGTGACTTAGGTTCGGAGTAAAGAATATGAAGTAGTGCCTATATATATATATATATCTTGCATTTAGTCCATGATGTGGTATGATGTATAGTGTATGTCCTTGAAAGAAAAGATTCATGAACATGTATGTTTTGTATATCGTTTACTACCGTTCGGGCTGACATATTTCAGAAGTCATGTTAGCAAGCGTTCGAGGAGCCAGGACACTTTAATTCGTAAATCCACAACTCAACTCGACGGCTTACATAATGAACTCCTCACATGAGGCTCCCTACTATTGTAGTAGTTGATGAAATATATAGATATAAGTTTTGATCCGAAAAGTTACATGTCCGATATTTGAATAAACTTAGGAAAGTTTATTAGTACATGAAGATTGTTATTAGGGGTAGTTTCATAAGTCTTGTATGACCATTTTCTCTTTGTAATATCTCATGGTTCCTTTTTAAGTGAAGTAGATCCAAATTGCTTGTTCAATATATCGCCAATTCCTTGTTTCATGTTTACGCCTATGTAAGTTTACTTGGTCATTTCGTCATGGCCTAGCCATGATCTTTGGTCCTTGCTCCAAGGTCATGAGACACAACCTTGGCTCTAGCCATGGTTGTGGTCTTGATTATAGGTCATAAGACCTCTTGTTCCTTTTAAAGTATAACCATAATCTAGTGACTTTGGTCTAAAAATGGGCTGTTTAGAATTTGAAGAATTTTGTCACTCGGAAAGCATTTTTAGGTCTCGAGCTTCTTTACTCCTGAACGAAAACGTCGTTCCGGACAACTTTCGTGTTTTAACTTTTTGATGAATCGGACCAGAAGTGTGACTTTCAAAACCCAAATTTGATCAGGAAGCTATTTAGGCAGATTTGCCGGAAATCTTTGGTAACTTCAAATGGGCGTAACTTTTGACTCGTAAACTCGTTTTGGGTGGTTCAAATTGCTATGGTTTCCTTGTTAAGTCCTCTACTACAATATGTAATGATCCAATATCATATTTTTACCATTTTGATCAGGTCTTACCAAGAAAGTCACTAGTTTGCTTGTTTTAGTAACTTGTTTTAACAATCAATAACAATAACTTGTTTTGGTCATTTTTATACATCATGGACATTAATACAAGACAATATATAGCACAAATAGTATGTAAATAACATGAACATGATTATTTAACAAGAATCAAGTTAGGGTTTGGCTCACAACTTTTGGCTTTCAAAGATGAAAAGAAGTTAACATGTAAGGATAGGACTTTGATAGACTTGCTTCAACCCACTTCACTTCATGCAATCTTTCTACCCTTGGTATTCTTGAAAGATGGATGATGAAGGTTTAGGTGACTTGAGTGGATTTAAACTCAAGAGAAATCACCAAGTATGTAAGGTTATGGAAGTGTTTGATGAATGATAACCTATCTAGGGTTTCTACCTTGAACTAGCACTTGAATCTTGCATGAAACTTGGAAGAGAATGAACAAATGAGATGGGTTTGGTGTGTGGTTATGGTGGACGGCCAAGGAGGGGAAGGGGGGTATTTATATGGCTTGAAGGAGGTTAGAAATGTTGACTAGTCCAACCTTGGAGGCCAAGGTGAACACATGGATGAAATCTAAGGCCATCAAGCTTGAGATCAAGCCACCTAGTGTGAAACCCCCCCCCCCCTAATGGCGGTTTGGAGACTTGGGGAGAAAGGGTGTGGACTTTTCTTGGTATTATCCAAGATACTTGGTTAGTTTTGACTCCGGGAAATGCCAATCGTAAATGATTAAGCCTCAAAACGTAAAACCGGGTGTCGTAAAATTATGGAACTTGAAAGTATTGTTAAACATGTCCATATAGTCCATAATAAAATATAAAATGAGTGGTAGGATCTATCGGGTGCTAAAACCCTGCTAAAAACTGGAAACACGGGTCTAAAACGCGTAATACGTAAAATGTATGAATATTGCGTAAAATTGAGAAAAGTAAAATGTTACTTTTCTAATATGGTATAAATGATTTAAAAAGACTTATAATGTCTAGACTGGGCTCAGTCTAGCGTCGGTTGGTATTAAATGTCTTTTAGACATCAAACCGTAAGCCTAAAAATCACGAAATGACTTTTGGTCAAAGGAGGAGGGAAAAAATTATGTTGACTTTTTCTAATAAGTTTGAAAACTCAAAACGTCTTAGAAACTCGTTTTGTGGTCTAACGGTTAATCGTCCATTCGGTTAAGTGTGCTCATGTGAGAGTAGTATCGACATGGGTGACTTGCTGGGAAGTCTTTGGTCATGTTTTTCTCAGTCACGATTAATTCTCAAATAAATCATGAGTGTGTCAAACATTTTTCTGATGCGGGGTCACTTAACGCGGTCGAGTTTCGTTGTACGTAGAATTTCTGAATGACGTTTTACCCTAAAACGTGTAATTCCTTAATAACTTTCACGAAAATGATCTGACGAATGTCAAACATTTAATTTGCCATGGAAATGATTTATCACTTGAGAATATCAAATAAAAATCAACTTTCGGGAAAATGAATAGTAAAAGTGAATAGTGAAATTTTTCCGGGAATGGTAATTAACCTGAAAATGCGAATTGTTACAGTCTCTACCCCTTACGGGGAACTTCGTCCCGAAGTTCTATGTGTGTCATATGTTGGAGTGGTGTCGATGCAGAGGTGTGGTTACTTATGAGGACTAAAGTCTGGGATTACCGGTGATGTAATTTGATTTGTCGTTTCAGTGTATGGTGTAGGATCAGGCATATTTTTATGTAGGAAAGGTATGGTAATAGTCGAATATCAAAGGAAATTGATATAGCAGTCGAATATTAATAGGAATTGATATAGTAATTGCAATCATAGCCTAGTGGGTAATCGGTTGTTGTACCTAGTGTTTATTGACTTCATACCTATGTTATTTCGGATACAAATAAGCCCACTTGTTTATAATTCTTTATTTACATAGAGAGGCATCCCAAACAATGTAAATAGGGAAATATAAACTTATGGTTCGGTGATTTACAATGTCTTTATTTAAATGAAAAGGCATCCCAATCCATTCAAATAATTTCAAATCATCCTACTTAAGAATTCCCAACACAACATTCACAATTAGCCGGTGAGTTACAAGGTAGGGTATTATGAGATGATACTGGTGTTCCAAAAGTACAAGATGAATATTCAATCTTGTAAAGCTGGTGAGGGTACTTGTGGTGTAACTAAGGATGATTTGAGCTTTAAAAGTGCATCAAGATCTGTTAATGAGCTTGTGGTTTCAACGGTTTTGAAGGTAATGTTGTGATATGTTGATGAACAGAATTGTGTAGTGTATGCTTAACATTAATACTCTTAGGCATAGATGTTGAGTTTGCTTTGAAAATCTTAAGAGATTTTAAAGGTTTATGATGGAATGGTATCCTTAGGACCTAAACAGGCTAGTACTTCTACAGGATGAAGAGAAGAATTGATAACTATCCCAAGATAGTAGTTCGGATTATCTCATAAATGAAAACTTTCAAGAATGAAATTAGGTAGTACAAATAAGGTGTTAAGATTTCGCTGAGTGGTAAGGCATTATCGTGCCTCTAGATCGTTTTATTATCGAGTTCGAGTAGGAAATCAATCTAAACATAACCCTAGTACAACTATTCTCAGTATTTGAAAATTTTAAGTCGAATATAGTTAGTCAGACTATATTCCACTGTCCCTAGGTTAAATATAGGTGACTAGTCTATATTTAGCCAAGGTTCGATAAAATTTTCAAATACCTAAATTAGGTATACTTGTGATATGTCCGTTGCTTTCGGGAAAGTGTCCACTAAACAAAGGCGATGTCAAACCCTTCAGTTGCAAGTCCCGCCCATACAAGACTTGTAACGTATGTTTTCATATTCCATTGCATAGAAGATAGTAAGGGTAGGTACGTATGGAAAGGAAGTTTTAAGTAGTTCTAAAATAGAACATACTTGGCCAGGATCACGAACTTTTAACAATGAAGGTTTCAGAAGAAAACTTTGATGAATGTAGAGAAAGTTCAGCTTTTGTCGATGATGGATTAGTTTGTCCTTTAGAAATCTCATATTTCTTGTTTGGAAATCGATAGATTGTGATGGGTTTTTGATATCATATGAAATGATATTGATGATGTGATGGAATGATTCTAGAGACCATTGCGCAAAACACAATGTCTCGGAAGTAGGTTAGACCATTGTGCAATTCATAATGTCTGGGAAGTAGGTTACCATTGTGTGACTCAAAACATTTGAGCAATGATTAAGACCATTGTATAATACAATGTCTTGGAAAATAGGAAAGACCATTGCAATCAGTTACAATGTCTTGGACATAAAATGTTGGAGTAGGAACATGATTGGGAGAATGTGATTGTGTCGAAATGCCCTAGAATAGGCATATGCAGATATGTTTAGTCCATTGTTTAGATAAATGATTGAAAATAAACCGAGTTTATATATCAATATACTAATGCTTACGGGGAAATGCTCAAAATGGGTATATATGAATATACTAATATGTTTGTGTAGCATAACATGCTTACTAAGTCCATAATCATCTGGAGGATGGAAGACACAGAGAGCGGAAGGCTATAAAATGTTTCTGCTTGTAAGTGTGGTTATAGTTTAGGTCTCAATTAGACCCTTTTCTCTATAACCATGGCTCTGGTACCAATCTGTAACACCCCCAATTCATGGTTGCAGCGGAATTCGAACTGGGTGTTACTTGACGGCACAATAGTCACAATAATAGAAAACGAACTCCAATTGAGTCGTTTTAAAAGATTTATCATTCAAATTGTATAAATATCAGAGATTTACAAAATGAGGTCCCAAATGGTTCCATGTTTACAAATCACATTAAGTGAGTTTTTGAATGATAATAAAATTTATAGCCCTCTTGAGTATCCGTGTCCTTCCGTTCCATCCTTGATCGTCATGAACCTGAAATACATGCTTGAGAGGTCAACACAAAGGTTGAGTGATATTCATAGTGTTTGTTAAATCGTTTGAACACAATATGTTGGTAGTGTGAGTTATAGGCTCACACCAATGTTTGGAAAACAAAATCGTTATTTATTTCACTAAGCTCATGCAACCAAAACATTAACATCGAACCAACAAAATTGGCATTATAGAAGCCCTATCAAGGTACTTTTGCCGTTATACCGCTAAATCTCAAATATAGTGCATTTGTGTGAACTCGTCGTTGTTCAACACAAATGGGATTCGTCAATCCCAATAGATCTATTCACAATATTCGCGCTCACTAAAGGTAGTGACTAATGGTTCATGATATAGGGACTTCGAACATGGCAATCGTTACTTAGTGATAATAAAACATCGTCGGGTAGCATACAGTAGAAAGCATCGTGTTCGAGTAGAAAAATAATAGCATGTATTCCCCCCATGGGTTTGTAAAATAGTTAAACAATAGAAAGTGGGGCTACGAACTCACCTTAATTTATGTAGTGAGTAGTGAATGTGATGGTCGAATCGCGAAGGTTTCTACGAGCAACCTATAATAGAATGTTGTGACTTAGGTTCGGAGTAAAGAATATGAAGTAGTGCCTATATATATATATATCTTGCATTTAGTCCATGATGTGGTATGATGTATAGTGTATGTCCTTGAAAGAAAAGATTCATGAACATGTATGTTTTGTATATCGTTTACTACCGTTCGGGCTGACATATTTCAGAAGTCATGTTAGCAAGCGTTCGAGGAGCCAGGACACTTTAATTCGTAAATCCACAACTCAACTCGACGGCTTACATAATGAACTCCTCACATGAGGCTCCCTACTATTGTAGTAGTTGATGAAATATATAGATATAAGTTTTGATCCGAAAAGTTACATGTCCGATATTTGAATAAACTTAGGAAAGTTTATTAGTACATGAAGATTGTTATTAGGGGTAGTTTCATAAGTCTTGTATGACCATTTTCTCTTTGTAATATCTCATGGTTCCTTTTTAAGTGAAGTAGATCCAAATTGCTTGTTCAATATATCGCCAATTCCTTGTTTCATGTTTACGCCTATGTAAGTTTACTTGGTCATTTCGTCATGGCCTAGCCATGATCTTTGGTCCTTGCTCCAAGGTCATGAGACACAACCTTGGCTCTAGCCATGGTTGTGGTCTTGATTATAGGTCATAAGACCTCTTGTTCCTTTTAAAGTATAACCATAATCTAGTGACTTTGGTCTAAAAATGGGCTGTTTAGAATTTGAAGAATTTTATCACTCGGAAAGCATTTTTAGGTCTCGAGCTTCTTTGTTCCTGAACGAAAACGTCGTTCCGGACAACTTTCGTGTTTTAACTTTTTGATGAATCGGACCAGAAGTGTGACTTTCAAAACCCAAATTTGATCAGGAAGCTATTTAGGCAGATTTGCCGGAAATCTTTGGTAACTTCAAATGGGCGTAACTTTTGACTCGTAAACTCGTTTTGGGTGGTTCAAATTGCTATGGTTTCCTTGTTAAGTCCTCTACTACAATATGTAATGATCCAATATCATATTTTTACCATTTTGATCAGGTCTTACCAAGAAAGTCACTAGTTTGCTTGTTTTAGTAACTTGTTTTAACAATCAATAACAATAACTTGTTTTGGTCATTTTTATACATCATGGACATTAATACAAGACAATATATAGCACAAATAGTATGTAAATAACATGAACATGATTATTTAACAAGAATCAAGTTAGGGTTTGGCTCACAACTTTTGGCTTTCAAAGATGAAAGGAAGTTAACATGTAAGGATAGGACTTTGATAGACTTGCTTCAACCCACTTCACTTCATGCAATCTTTCTACCCTTGGTATTCTTGAAAGATGGATGATGAAGGTTTAGGTGACTTGAGTGGATTTAAACTCAAGAGAAATCACCAAGTATATAAGGTTATGGAAGTGTTTGATGAATGATAACCTATCTAGGGTTTCTACCTTGAACTAGCACTTGAATCTTGCATGAAACTTGGAAGAGAATGAACAAATGAGATGGGTTTGGTGTGTGGTTATGGTGGACGGCCAAGGAGGGGAAGGGGGGTATTTATATGGCTTGAAGGAGGTTAGAAATGTTGACTAGTCCAACTTTGGAGGCCAAGGTGAACACATGGATGAAATCTAAGGCCATCAAGCTTGAGATCAAGCCACCTAGTGTGAAACCCCCCCCCCCCCCTAATGGCGGTTTGGAGACTTGGGGAGAAAGGGTGTGGACTTTTCTTGGTATTATCCAAGATACTTGGTTAGTTTTGACTCCGGGAAATGCCAATCGTAAATGATTAAGCCTCAAAACGTAAAACCGGGTGTCGTAAAATTATGGAACTTGAAAGTATTGTTAAACATGTCCATATAGTCCATAATAAAATATAAAATGAGTGGTAGGATCTATCGGGTGCTAAAACCCTGCTAAAAACTGGAAACACAGGTCTAAAACGCGTAATACGTAAAATGTACGAATATTGCGTAAAATTGAGAAAAGTAAAATGTTACTTTTCTAATATGATATAAATGATTTAAAAAGACTTATAATGTCTAGACTGGGCTCAGTCTAGCGTCGGTTGGTATTAAATGTCTTTTAGACATCAAACCGTAAGCCTAAAAATCACGAAATGACTTTTGGTCAAAGGAGGAGGGAAAAAATTATGTTGACTTTTTCTAATAAGTTTGAAAACTCAAAACGTCTTAGAAACTCGTTTTGTGGTCTAACGGTTAATCGTCCATTCGGTTAAGTGTGCTCATGTGAGAGTAGTATCGACATGGGTGACTTGCTGGGAAGTCTTTGGTCATGTTTTTCTCAGTCACGATTAATTCTCAAATAAATCATGAGTGTGTCAAACATTTTTCTGATGCGGGGTCACTTAACGCGGTCGAGTTTCGTTGTACGTAGAATTTCTGAATGACGTTTTACCCTAAAACGTGTAATTCCTTAATAACTTTCACGAAAATGATCTGACGAATGTCAAACATTTAATTTGCCATGGAAATGATTTATCACTTGAGAATATCAAATAAAAATCAACTTTCGGGAAAATTTTCGGGAAAAATGAATAGTAAAAGTGAATAGTGAAATTTTTCCGGGAATGGTAATTAACCTGAAAATGCGAATTGTTACAACATTGCTCTATTTTTGTGCATGTAGTTGTTCTCTATGATGACACCAGGTGTTGTGATGATATCCATGAAGTTACACCCGCGCGTTTCCGCCGTGGCGGGGTATGACACAATGTAACTCCTTACATCGGGTATAACTAGATAATCTAAGTCTTAATCACTGCTAGTGTATGCCCAAACAAGTATCTCTGAAAGTCATGCATCCATCCAACCTCTAGACTTTGAGATAAATAAGTACACATGCCCGTGAAATGAACTTTAAACCCAAATAAACAATATCGTACACAAACTCATTAGTCACAAAAAACTTTGTTACTAGCCGTTGTCATTTGATTGTGATTCTTGATCAGGATCTTTTAAGCTATACGTGGTGTGTTTTGAAGCGGGATATATTGGTATTAAGTTTATGAAACAATGAAATAAATCATCTTCTATTAAGTGTAAACCAATGATATCATATGTGTGTTTTTGGTGTGATGGGTGAGTTTGTTACATTCCCTAACTCTTTATATACCCCTGTTCCGCGGATCGAACTAGGGTTTGTTTGTTTGAAAAACTAGGGATGTTTGGTTTTCAACTAAACCTTGAGAAACTCTAAATAATTTCATTCCTTGATGCTCAGTAAATACCCTTGAAATTCAGAAATATCACTCCTTACTCGAAACAAATTCCTTACTAGATAAAGTTGTAACTTACTCGATAAAGTTGCTTACTCGGAAGAACTTGTTACTCGATAAATGTGAACTTGATAAGCTTACTCGATATTGGGTGCTAACTCGATAATGGTTTCCTTACTTGATAGCGTGTCCTTACTCGATAACCAAAGTTAAATGAAGTAGAGTATCGTTTAGAATTAACCAATGAAAATCCTTACTCGATGTGCGATAAGGAAAAATGGCTAACTCGCCAAATAAAGAAAACCTTACTCGATACCTTGCTCGATATACCTTACTCGATATACCTTACTGGATACAGCTTCTAACTCGATACAGCAGTAGCTTACTCGATAATAGCTCATCCTTACTCGATAAACCCATTCCTTACTCGATAATTCCCTAAAAATACGCTCCCTTACTCGATAAAAGCCTTTGTTACACGATAGAACCGTACTTTTTCTGAGAAAAAAAAAACACACATTTTTACACCACAAAACACCACGATTCGCCCCTGGTTAGCTCTGATGACACTTGTTATAACCAAGAAACACGTTCCGGAGGTCGAGGTTCATCGAAATACATCATGGTTCTAGAGAGAGAAAGTAGAGAGAGAAAGGCGGAGAGAAACACTAAATATATTATATTGATAAGTGAGTGTTTACACAATGCTTTCCCACACCCCTCATGGAGAGTCATGAGGGGTATTAATAGGCTCATCACATTACATGTTTGCCTAATGTACATAAGTAGTCTCTATGGGTGCGACTTACTACATATCTAGTCCATTTCACATGTGTGACGTTATCTTTATAAAAAAGCGAGGCTAACAACATTCTTAACTACATGTATCAACTATAAATGACTGATATTTGGGGCATTAAACAACACAGGGAGTCTGATTGATATTGGGCTAAAGATGATTGAGTTCCCGTTGGACCCACAGCTTGCTAAACTGCTTTTAACATGTGAAGAATTTAGTTGTGTAAACGAATTTTTAACGATTGTATCTATGCTCTCAGTCCTGTCTGTATTCTTTAGTCCATAAGCCCAGATAGAAAAAACCGATGATGCACATGGAAAGTTAACAAATACTGTGGAGACTTGTGTACCACTCATCACTTACAAATGAAAGCTCTACGAAAGGCTCAGGAAGTGAGTTCTCAGTTACTCGACATTTTGAAAAAGCACATGATCCGGCTGACATTATGTGGGTCGAATTGGGGCGTCATTAGAAAAGTGATATGCTCAGTTTACTTCCATAACGCTGCAAAACCTAAAGGGATCAGGAATACATAAGTATTAGGAACGGGATGCCGTGCCATTTGCACCCGACCTCAGCTTTATGTTTCAACATCTTGGATGGGTACGGCTGCGCTTTGAATAAATGTTTGTAAGGTTGGGAAAATGTGCGGGTCCAGCAGCTTGTGTAACGGGTCAAAACGAGAACATTTTTGGTATGGATCAGGTTGGCCCGGAATGTATTTTTCCCAGTTTTATTAGAATCCCCAACAGATATTAGCGTGCTAAATATGATTACAAAATTTATGCTTTAGTTTTTTTTTTTTTTTTTTTTTTGAATAAAACTATTTAGGAGCTTATAAGCATTAGGTATTCATTTTTGCCACTTAGGACCCATTGAGAAAGTTATTATGACTTTAACTGTATTAGTCTGGTATTCGTGTTGCTTGCCATATGGCGAATATTGGCAAGATATTATTCATCTGGTTACCGGAAGGACTCCGACAAATAGCTTGTAGCAACTAAAGCTACAAGTCTTCTTGAAGAGTTATTTGATCAACATCTAATGTTGCAAGTTGCAACATCTTGGATGGTATGGCTGCACTTTGAATATATATTCGTAAGGGTGGGAAAATGGGCATGTTTGGCGGCTTGTGTAACGGGTCAAAAAGAGAACATTTTTCTGTAAGGATCAGGTTGGACGGAATGTTTTTGCCCAGTTTTATAATAATCCCCTATAGATGTTATCTTGCTAAATATGATTACAAAAAGCAATGCTTTGGTTTTTGCTATAAGCATGTGGGATATTATATAAGTTGTTTTGGTCACACATTCACACTCGAAAAATCATCTCGCACACAACTCAACGATTTGGAGTAGACCAACAATCGCTAACTGGATGAAAAAGTAGCACGTTGTTCATGTGGCCATCGGACATGATTAGCTGTTTCTACTGTTCAACATTGTAAATTCACACCATAAATAGGCTCAAAAAACAACCAGATTTGAAACTGAAACTAATAAAAAGGAATTACAAGCACATTGTCAAACCATCATGTTGGATTCATCTTCCTCCGCCGTTGCTGCTTCATTGAACATGTACTGGCTTTGATACTCGATCTACTGTGTAGATCTTTTCAAATCCCAAAACAGCTCTTAAACTCGGCTCACGTCTTCCATTTCTACAACCTTCCCTTTCCTCTTCTAGCAAGCCAATGTGAATGTCGTCTTCTGAGTATGGTTGTGTGGAGATGATGAGACAACAATCCATGAAATCGATTGGAATCCCATTGGGGGATTTGTAGTTGTGCCTCGAATAGTTGTGATTCCTCGGTTGGTGGCAACAACAAGTATTGGTGCCATGTAGTTTTCTAAGGCACGGTTTAGGAATGAAAAACACTCGATATCAAGCATGTGGACTTCATATATCAACAGAACACCAGGAATGATCTCTGCCTTTCCTTCCTCTCGTCACTGAGCAACCTTTGTATCGATCTGTTCCCTCACTTCAGCTCGTATGTCTCCTGTGTCACCAGTGAAAAGAGCAAGAAAACCCTGTGTTCTGCATTTCATAACAAAAATAATTAAGCTTTCAGAAAGATAAAGTAGCATAGTTACTTTGACATTTCATCATAATCCAAGTTATTTCATCATGCAAAAGTTCACCAACTCCCCCTGCCCCATAGACAAAAGAAACTACCACTGAAAATTGTAGAGAGTGTAACTTCAAAAAATAACACTAATTCAGTTATTCCCCAATGCCCCATAGTCTAACAACAGCTGTTTCAGCCGTAATAATCAAAAGTTCCAACTAATGCATATTCCCCAATGCCGGAATGAGGCATCTAACTTCAAAGCATCCTAACTGTAAAGGAAATAATCCAAATTCCTAATTTCAACCAGACAATAATATGTACCTTTGCAAATGGGCATCTATGCCCTTATCAGTTATATTACAGTTATTAGCATGAAACGCCAACATACATATTCATTTGTCCCATTTTCGTCATTGTATGTTTCTTGTGCTTCTGTGTCAAACAAATCTTATTAAAACCAAGACAAGGGTTTTACAGAAAATGATACTTCTTAAGAAAATATCAATACCAGAGAGGTTACAAAATCACCAAGAATCATCAATATTACATGTCGCAAAAGTCATCATTTTAACGACACACATGTTTGTATTTTGTACGCAAAAAACACTATATTTACCCAAAAAAACACGTGAGCCTCTACAAAACAAGTTAAAGAACAGAAACACCCTAATGCAATGCACAATCAAGAAATAGAAGCATTAGTCATGACTTAGAGAAAATGGCACTTTTGTTCATAGCAAAGAAGAGTCCTTTTGGATTTCAAATCCGTATAATTATAAATTTTAAGTCACATGTGTTGAAGGCGTCATACCAAATTAACGAACAATGTGTCATATAATCAACGCAGTTGTAACCTTAATACACTACTCATGAACCCCAGACATAGATAACACCTATGTAGGCAAAATTTTAAGAGTGCGCACAATTGACAACAAAATTGTATACAAGCTTTCTTTCTTATCAGCTAGTATTCAATTGCAACAAGCTAAATACCCTAACAAATGAAAACGTTACATATGGTTCCAAGCATACTAGCACCAAAATCATACAGACTCTCCAACTCAGTCGTTTTCAATGTCAGCTTCCCTGTTTTCAAAACACCCTAATTACCAAACAATTGCACAATCTAGTGAGACATGGAGCTCGAGTGCATACTACATTATGAATCAATACAAGCATACAACCGGAAGCCATGGGGTCATGATCACCATTCACATGTTCATTATAAAAGCATAATAGTCGGTATCAAGACTACGGTTTATTGGCAGTGACGACTATCATTGTTGCATTCAATTTATTATTCAATGTGTACATGTAGTGGTCCTTCAGTCTATGGATGGCAACGGGGTTGGGTATGTAGGGGATTGCATTTTCCATCCCCATAGCCAATAAAAAGTCCACATCCCCATACCCATTGGGGAATAGTTTTGCTTCCCCATCCCCATCAGGTATCAGGATCCACATCGGATATTGGGGATTTTTAAGTTTCTTAAAAATCAACTGATATGTTATCTTTCACATGTCTACGTACATATAAGCTGAAATCAAATGAGCTCATAAGCACACATATAAGCCTACATAAACACCCCCTAAGATTAGCCCTATGTATCCCTGACCAAGAATTTGAAGGTACCTCAACACTAGCATTAACTGTAAACATGTAGCTATTTTGAAACAGTAAACCATAACTTAAAAACTGCAGAGCAATTTCTCTAAATTAAAAGTGATACCCGTGGGCAAGATATTAACGCATGCAAATACACATATACGTTAGCTTAATTTGTATAAACACGCATACAAACATGAATCTTATGCAAATACGCGCCATAGATATCATTCTCTTCTAGAGACATAATTAATGTTTAAAGTTGTAGCTGTAAAATCTAAATCCAAAATTAATTCATGTTATTTTGAAAAACCAAAATTCACATCATTTGAGCAAAAATGAAAAATATGTGATTGACATTGTAACATGACCCACTTAATTAGAAACGATGGCAAAACCCATTTTACCAAGTGGCCGGGACTTTCGTATGCCTAAATATAATGGCTTTAACCCCAATCCTTGGGCTCACCATTATTTACCAAACAACAATTTTCAACTTTGAGTCTAAACCTAATCATAAAACCCATCAACCAAATGCATTGTAAGTGGATTTAATAGCAAGTGGGCCCTTTTCTCTTATTGCATATGATGGGGGAGTAGTGGCTTTTCTTTGCCTTGTAGATATAGATCATTTAACAAAAATAAGTAGGCCCTAACAAAAAAGAAACACAAATCTCTTAGCAAAGGGATCAATAAGTCATAAAGAAACACCCCCTTGCTCCACTACAAAATATTGGGAATAAGAGGAGCCACGGCTTAGCTACTAATTGGAATGAACGAATATGTAGCCGCGGGCAATGTTTAGTTTTTACTATAGTAGTAGCAATCTTGCCATCTTACTGTAAATTCTTTTAGTTACTCGGTTTTGGTTAATCACAAACTTAAGTATTGTATGGATACAACAATTAGTGCTCTTTGAGTAATCCGGATCATGTATGTAACAAAAGAATTACATCATTTCGAAATAATGTTGACAAAACAATCTTATTGAAAAAAAAATACCAATCAAGTTGTTCGATTTTCACACATGGCAAATCAAGCAATGTGACTGGTTAATAAAAGGGTTAATTCCATATACCCTAATTTGAACCTTTAAAGGTCATATTTATCCAATCAAAACCAAAAATACCACATATACCCAATTTAAGCACAAAATTTGTCATGTCTACTTATTAAACCAATCAAAAGTCAAATCACATTATTAAATACCCATTATAACCTTCATACTAGGGATGAGCATGGGTATCGAAAAACGGTACGGTACTGACTCGTACCGGTACCGGTGTACTATATCTGGTACTATTAAACAAGCTCGAAAAAAGTTCGGTACCATTGAAAAACAGTATGGGAAAAGACCGGGAAATCCCGTATTTGCTACCGAAATACAAAAGGCCTTTTTATAATTAAGGTGCCAATTCAGACACTACTAAAATCCGCCCATGCTATTTAACGATGATACAGTTAGAAGGTGCATGCAATTTCATCATACATATGGACTTTAAAGTTTTTTGTTTTTTTTTTTTTTTTTTTTTTTTTTTTTTTTTTTTTTTTTTTTTTTTTTTTAAGACTCTTGTTCTAATATAATGTAGAAAATCTAATAGGGGAGAACTTATGGAAGTGATTGTGTTTATGAGATAGAACGTCGAAGAATGAACTTACTATATTAATAATGAAAGTTAGGTCTGGTTACGAGATTGTACGTACTTTGACTGTTTTTGTGTTTTACATACTACATAAACTTTGGTTAACAATATCCATGTTCATTAACAAAGAATGCTCAAATAGTTGCAAACATGCAAATACCATACACATTCTCCTACGAGATTGGTATTGTTGTTATAAAACGCCATACACATTATATTTACACGAACAAAAAAATATATCATAGTATTGAATATAATCGTGAGCTATCCAAAACTAGGCCTTCAAATAATGCAGCTGAATTATCTGGATATTGTAAAACTTATAAGTTTCAGGCGTAGAATACACTGGGTAAGTAATTTTTTATAAATATTTTTTCTTATACCACTTTGTGAAAATGATCAATTTTGTAAAAGAAAAGAAGAATATGCATAATGATGCGTAGGGATTGCACCAGGCTTTACCTCTCAAGGGATCTTGAGAAGCTTACAACCCCCACCAGGCAGTGTACCTGATCGATGTAGTATAGTATAATGACAAGTACCGGGGGATTGATCGTTCAGCTAGGAATAGTGTCGCTAGGATTAGAAAACCTAAAGACTAGGTCTAGAGATGAGGGATGATTCTTTTTGTATTTTTTATATTTTTTAGAAAGCAAATTAAAATCTCGGGTTTGAAGGATTTGGGCGGAATTAGTTGCTAATCAACTAACCCAATACTAAGATGCAATCAAAATAAAATACTAGAAATGAAAATAAACTAGATTATACTAAAGTTGTGAGCAATATGTGGGAGAAATGTGTTTACTTAAATTTCACTACTCCCTAGACATCTTTTACACGTTAATTACTTGTTATAGTTGCATGGATGACGGATTGTATTCCTTAATACCATTCATGGGGTGGTGTACTTACTTCCCCAATCCTATGAGTGCCTACTTCACTCCTATGTCGAGCCGGCTAAGAAGCTCCTAACATGGGATCATTAGAATTTACTCATGCATTAAATACAACCAATAAAACCTAGTACACATCGGTTCATGTTTTCTAAGACGTTCAAGCATGTTACACAATGGAGATCTGCCAGTTTTCTTAATCCTAACATTGAAATCATTCATCCAATACAACCATAAACAAGTAATCAACACATCATTAACATCTAGGTTTCATTAGATCTAAGCAAACACAAAATAGATCTAGCCTAACATGGTGAAATCAAGACAAGCACAAGATATAGACAACCAACACATAGACATGTTGATTGAATTAAAGAGAAGACTTATCTTAATAGCACATGAAAGGATTCAAGGGGTAAAAACCCTTGAATTTACTGTAAAATACGAGCCAGGGTTCACAAAGTTCGGCCCTAGGGTTTCTCCACACAAGTTCCTTCTTTAATGAATGAAAAATAGAAAACTATATATAGATTTTAGAAGGTGACGGCGTCAAGAACAAATGTCTGACGTCGTCATCTCGCCGCCAAATAGTTCCTCGGACTGCCTAGATCTGGATCTGATGCCGTCATGTGTACACCTTATGCAGGCCGTCATGAAATTAACTCTTGACGCTCTTCTTGTGACGCCTTCAGGTTTCTTCTGGGTCGTCATGGATATTACTCTTGACGCCGTCAGGAATTTCCTCTTGACGCCGTCATACACTGTTTCTAGTATGAAAATTAAGTCTTTGGCGTTTTCTTCACTTTTATGCTCAAAAAACGTCCGAATTGCTTCCTTTTCCAGATTTCACTCCCAAAGTACCTAAAATCACAAAAGGAACGATTTAGGGTAATATTTGATCAAATAAATTCAATTCCGGGCTTAAATGACCCCCTAAAAGTGGTTCATTTTTCGCCTCATCACATAAATCGGTACTATATTTGGTTCCAGGAACGGTACCGATAACGATAACGATAACGACTTACCAATCAGTTCCAGGAACGGGACTATATTTGGTTAGGAAAAAAAACCGGTACCTCAAAACGGTGCCGGTTTGGTAGCAAAATGGTACCATGCTCATCCCTAATTCATACAAACACATCTCCAAATAATAAGAAACATGTACAAATGAGTCAGCTAAGGCTATCAGAAAGTGGTCATGGTTCAAGAAATTTCTATACAAATTTGACCGATTACTATAAAGTTACCACCATTTTTTGTCTGATGAGTGTGTAAATACTCATCATTTTGTGCCCATTTTAGATCATAAAAATACCAAAAATGCCCAAATATACCAAATTATACTGTAGATATCCTTGGTTTGTGTTTTTATGCGTTTCAGGTACAAAAGGATTGAAAACAAGGCAAAAATGAGCAAAATGAAGCTTGGATGAGAAACGGAGTAAAATGGAGCATTACCGGATCGACTCGACACCAAATGAGCCTATATTGAATAAAAGAAAAGTCAAAGTCAATCTCGGGGAGTGCCGTGGGGGTAAACTTGGAAAAATGAACCAAAACCCGTAATCACCTTTTTTACCCTTAACCTTAACCCAAAATTATGAAAATACCCTCACCCGACACCAAAATCGCCAAAATACATTTTTTTTACCCCTTTACCCCGAACTTAATTTCAAAACCAAACCACAAAACCTTTTCCCCAAAAATCATTTCAAAACCAAATATCCATTTTCAAAATAAATTCCTACTACATTTTTTTTTTGTAAAAGCTTTTTACCTATTATTATTATTATTATTATTATTATTATTATTATTATTATTTAACTTAAAAAAAAACTACAAAAAATATTTTCACAAAATCAGTTTTTTTTTTTTTTTTTTTTTTTTTTACTTAAACAAATATTAGAACTAACTACTACTAATATTCCTACACTACTAATCCTAAACCCAACACACCCTTAACCAGTTAACCCAATCACAAGCCCAACTCACACACTATTTACCTAAGCCCATTCCACAATAACCCACAACCCAAACTCCAAAACCTACAACTAATAAAAACACCCCGTTTTTACCCATTTCCTTCCTTCACCCTTTTAACCGCCAAAACACACCCTGCCCCCTGTACGCTTTTGAGCTTCTGTACTTTTTTCTAAAATTCAGTTTAATGCAATTTCAAGTTTTCTTTCATTACTTGGCTAAATTTACCTTTCTGCTTTTTAAATTATTTCACTGCTTACTTTTTATTCAAGTTGCTTATTTGTGATTTATTTGGCTTAGTTAATCAGTTGTTTTCAAAAAACATGGTATCATTTCGTCCCTAACTTTGAAGTTTCTAAACAACCTCCATCATAAAGAGTGTTTGGCACAAGCTTGTGATTGAGTACAAAAAATTGTTTCACCAAGTTTTCAACTTTAATTAGCTTGCTTTCCTTAATATTAGCAGTTTTTAATTAATTTTCTACATCTCATAGTAGTTTGTAAGCATCTTAAGTTCTTTTTCCAAAAATTGTCTTGTTAACTGATTTTCATGAGTTAGTAGAGTTAGATTCTTAGATTTCGCTTATTTATTGTTTTTTTGACTTCACTTAGGTTTCAAATAGGTTAGAGTATGTTTAGATTTGTTGGTCATTAACCTTACAAGTCTATAACCAAGAATTTTGACCCATAACAGTTACTGTCCCAACAGCCCTCATTGAGGCAATTTTAATTTCTTTGTTCCAAGTTCTTAGGTCCTCAAAATTGATTCATAGCTTCTTTGCCAGCTTGTGTACATGCTCATATTTTTATTTTATTTTTAGTAATTTTTCATACAAGCTGTCTTAGTCCCTAAAGTTGCCCCATTGTCCACTGTTTCATGATATTTCCCCCCCCCCCCACCTTTATCCAAGTTTTGGGCAAGTTAGGTTAGGACTTAGTTTCTCATTCCTTGTTTCAAGATAGCTTATTGGTTAGTCTTATTAGGTGTTAACTTATCTTGCATTTTGATTCTCTTTTGGTGGCTTATTTGAGGCTGCAAATACCCCACCTCAGCCCATTCTTTGCTTTGCAGCCTTAGGTTTGATTTAGCTTATATAGTGCTTATTAGGATCTTTTAACTGCTTATTTTCTGTCCCCATTAGCTTTTTAGGATTCCCCTTAGTTGCCTACTGCTTATTCATCCCAATTGTAGCTTTTAAATCCCTTTTAGATAGCTTTTAAGTTCATAAATCTCACTAGTTTAAGTTTCAGTTAACTGTTGCAATTTTTGCCATTTAAACTGCTTATTCTTTAGTTTTCATAAAAAGTTGTAGTTAAGTAAATTGTTTATTTTTATGTGTTAAATTAGTTTGTTGAAAGAAAAACTGAAAAAAAAAAATATTTGCAAAAAATTGGGTTTGCGGGGCTCGAACCCCTGACCTTGTGGTTCACAACAGACAAAACACAAAAACCCGATCCATCTGTGCTATCAACTCTTTTGGTTTAGTTCCCTTTTATTCTATATTTAAATTAGTTTTGTAATTTGCTTATTATTGAAGTCAGCTTTAGATTTGCTTATTTTCTGCTTATTTCAACTTTTTATTTTTCCTAGTTTAATTTTAGTATAATAGATTTTACAAAAAAATTTCAGATTTTTCTAAATAGTTCTACTATTTTTAAATCCTTTATTTTATTATTTCAGTGGCATATCAGTTTAACCCATCACCTAACAGCTACGGTGGTAATCACACAACCAAATACATAAAAATATCTCACTTTATGTAACATATATACTCTACAATATACCTTGCACACTCGTTAGAAAAAAGGTAGTGCATGCACCACGTTAGGTGGTCTGCACTACCGAACCAACCATAAAAGGCACCTTTGTGTGCGGTGGATGAGAGGTTGGCGCGTTGTAGAGGCTCACCATGGGTGGTGGATGCATCCATTAGGTCGGTCTTAAAATTTTCAAAATCTCACTTCAAGGCTTCAACTAAATAAAAGAAGAGTAATGATAGACATGACTAAAAATTGTGCCTAATTTTATGCATACTCTATTTGATAGTTGACACATATTATACACAATTTATCCTCATAATTTTCACTTTTAGATTTGACACATGTTACAATCTTGTTCTTAGGCATGCTTTTACTCGTGCAATTTAGGCACAAGAATCATTTTCCATAAAAGAATTGTCTTCCCTTTTTATGAAAAAATAGATTTAGGATATATATATATATATATATATATATATATATATATATATATATATATATATATATATATATATATATATATATATATACATTTAGCCGATATAATGAGCTGTTGAAATGTCTTGCCTGTACGGGGTGTTCGCTTAAGCTTATTTTTGAGCTATTGAGCTTAAATGCATTCAATTTTTTAATAAGCTTACTTTTATCGGCTTATTTTAAATTTTATAGGCTGACATAAGTCTATAGGTCCTAAAATAAGCTAGAAAAGTAACTTATCAAACATAAGCCGAAACCACGTGAACTCGTTAGCTTAAAAGTAATTAAGATTATACAAAACCTCTTAGTATGAACCGGGAGAAACTTTGTTAATGGATATGTCCCCTTATGGCATATTAAGATAGATAACTTTAAGAAAAATAGAAAATGGATGGATAATGACTTTGGGACGGATAGAGTTTTGTATTCTTCGCAAAAAATAATACATTGCTTATTTGCACAATTAGCCAAAACAAAAACACTAACAAAACGTACATAAGCTAATTTTCATATTCCTTAAACTAGAGTGATTACCAGTTACTTTTCTTCGCTCAACATCGACTATTTGTTTGTAGGTTTATTGTTTTTTTCTCTCAAACTTTGCCAAGAACGTTAACACGTTAGCTAGTAGCAAAAATGAATAGTGTTGTTCAAAAAGTAATCAACTATACTTCATCGACTACTAAATATTGGGAATAAATGGAGGCATGGCTTAGCTCCTAACTGGAATGAACGATGTAGCCGCAGGCTGTATTTAGTTTTTACTAAAGTAGTAGCGATCTTGCCATCTTAGTAAATTCATTTTTTTAGATGGTTATAGTTCAAACTTGATAACTTCATAATCCAAAAAAAGGTGGGCTTGTGATCTTTTCAAAAGTTATATAAGCTCATAAGCTTACTTTTCAAGGTAAAACAAACATTCCGATATGTCTTATGAATGTTTTATATTAACTGAGTAATGCATGTTCTTGTAATAGAAAGCGGGCTTATGATCATTTATAAAGTTACACAAGCTCATTAATCTACTAAATTATATAAAACAAAAGCTATGTGTGGTGAATGTTTTTTTCTAACCGAGTAATGGATTTGTATATTGTATTTTTCAAATTATCTCTAATATATAGCTTTTCTAAGCCGCTCGCGAAACCCGCGGGTCTATAGTCTATATAGATAAAATATACATACCAAGCCTTTTCACAACCAAATACCTTTTCTGAATTTTTGGCCGAGATTCAAGAACGTTGATGTGCATAGTGTGAACTACTAATCTGTATTTATTTAACTACCCACTGCCTAAAAAAAATTCATTTTATATAACAAACTCTTATAATTAGTTGTGAATCAGGTTGTGATTAGTTTACAATTGAATGTAAATGTTTTTTTTCCCCTAAAAACTGAATCATATTTAATTATATGTTGCAAGTTTTGTTAAAAAAAATTATTACGAGGAGATCATCAACAATGAAACACACAAAATGCTAAATATATGACACTGATTAATCACTAACATACTTTTTCTATTCGTTTTTTCATACATACCTATAACAATTTTTATAGTACCGATCAATTTTCTACATACATATGATTTCTGCGTGCTTAAAGGGCCTCTTTTTTAGCTACTCCCAGGGCCTCTAAAGTCCTCTGGAAGGGCCTGTGTTATGTGATGATATTATACGATCTATTTCACTTACATTTATGTAAACGAACATTAGAAGTACGCAACGAATTGCAGCTACGAACGACACTCATTAGTTACTTGTCTACGATATATG
This sequence comes from Artemisia argyi, assembly GCA_030686995.1. Classification (NCBI taxonomy): domain Eukaryota; kingdom Viridiplantae; phylum Streptophyta; class Magnoliopsida; order Asterales; family Asteraceae; genus Artemisia; species Artemisia argyi. The sequence goes on along the minus strand of CM060680.1, from coordinate 224,687,865 downwards.
CAATATAAGTGTAGTCTTCCATATCCCAAGTCTTCTTAAAAGTCAAATTGTCTTAATTGGTCAAGCTGAGAAGGAATGTGTAGATGATAAACCATAGGTGATGCTAGTCGTGCTAGTTGGGTTGCATGATTGATATGTTTCAATGAAATCTTAATGTTGTCTTCCCAATCCCAAGTCTTCTTAAAAATCTTCTCTGAGTATACGTAGAAAATAGTTATAATCAATCAATTTCTTGATTGAAAAATCTTAAAAGTGTAAGAATCATAACAACCCACCTTCCAATTTAACAAAGATCATTTCTTGACTGGTTGTTTTTTCAGTCAGACATTTTATAATCAAACACATGCACGGCAGACAAAAAACAAAACAACTTTATGTTAAAGTCTAGTCTAGTCTTGATTGGTTGAAGAAGGTACTGCTAGCTGCTTGGGGTCCTTATTGGCGGGCTAATGAGTCTTTGGTAAGTTTCTTCCATTGTTCTATTTTTAACGTTATTGGCAGATTAATAGACATCTTGGACCATTATTCCTTAAATTAAAGTCTAGTCTTCCCTCTCCCAAGTTTTCTTCATCAACGAAGTCAACTCCTGATAGAAAGAAAGAAACATAATACAATACCTATACTGAAACACGGTTAATTCATACATTGAAAGAGCTGCTTTTATTTTCTCAACTACTTCCAACAAGTTATACATTTGTTTGTAAAATGGAAGATATGAATTTGCTCGATCTTAATTATAAATTGCAGCATTTGTTTGTATAGAACTTCTGTACCAAAATGGATGATTGAATGTTTACAAGTTGCGTCCTAAAAGTAGTTTGTTACGGACAAAAGGAAGGTGTCAAGTTGCTTACATCTTGGAATAGTATGGCTAGTATGTTCTCAACAAAAAGTCTTGGTCATCATGATAAGGAATTTGTGGACGCCATTCATTTCACCAGTTGCATGCAAGAACGTTAACATGCAAAACTAACTATAAAAAGCCAATGCATGTTCTTATAATTTTAAGTAAACTTTCAAAAATGAAGTCACCACAAGCAATAATCCACTTATCATCTTCCTCTCGTATTTCAATTCTCTTTTATTGTCTCGTGATAACATGTCTTACTTCCGCCGACGTCTCTGCTTCATTTGGCGGTAACGAGACTGATTATCACGCATTGTTGTCATTCAAGTCGAAGATCACCCATGATCCATACAAAGTTTTAACCTCGTGGAACCATTCCTTTCATTTTTGTGACTGGAGTGGTATTTCATGTGGAAAGCGGCACAAACGAGTGACTGTTTTAAAACTGTATTCGAAAGGCTTAGAAGGCTCGTTGTCTCCTCATGTAGGAAACCTCAGCTTCCTGCGTGTGCTTTCTCTCTCTAATAACAGCTTTCAAGGAACAATTCCTCATGAACTTGGTCATCTATCCAGGTTACATCATCTTTATCTTGATGAAAACAAATTCAGTGGAGTCATTCCAACAAACTTGTCTGGTTGTTCTAACCTTGAAAGGCTTTGGCTCTCTCAAAATGAGCTAACTGGAAGCATACCCAAGTATATGAGTTTACTCCCGAAACTTACTCATCTTGTAATTGACGAAAATAAGTTAACAGGTGGAATCCCACCTTTCTTGGGGAATATTACATCAATGGAATTGTTCGATGTTTTCGAGAACCCGTTGGGTGGGAGCATTCCAGATACCTTGGGTCATTGGAAAAGCTTGACGGGATTTTACTCTGGTGAGTGCAACTTAAATGGTAGCATCCCTCATTCCCTTTTCAACCTCTCACTCCTAGTTAATTTTTCCTTAACTGATAATCACCTCACTGGTAGTCTTCCTTCAGAAATTGGTAATCAGCTCCCAAATCTTGAGTGGCTTCAGTTATGCTTTAACAAACTGACCGGAGGTCTTCCACCTTCTATTTCTAATTGTTCTAAATTAATAATTCTTGAAATGAGTTACAACAATTTTAGTGGGAAGTTGACAATCGACTTTTCAAAACTAAGTGATATTAATAGAATTTACTTAGCTTATAACAACTTCCATGGACATGGACAATCTGATGACCTGAGGTTTGTTAATTCTTTGAAAAACTGCACCAAATTAGAACTTTTAGCGCTTCATAACTCCAACTTTATAGGAGTGCTTCCGATATCAATAGGTAATCTTTCTGATCAACTCAACAAAATAAGTTTAGCAGAAAATCAATTGTTTGGAAGCCTCCCTTCAAGTATAGGTAGTCTAGTTGGTTTGACCTTTTTAGATTTACAATCTAATCGTTTCAAAGGAAAGATTCCCCCTACCATTGGTAAACTTCAAAAGCTACAATATCTTGGTCTAAATAGCAATCAATTTTCAGGGCCTATCCCTGATGCCATCGGGAACTTATCATTGTTGACTAAACTTTTTTTATATTCCAACAAATTAGAAGGCCATATTCCACCAAGCCTTGGAAATTGTAAAAAACTTAATGGGTTAAACCTTAGAAACAATAGACTCAGTGGAAACATACCCAAACAACTTTTTCAACTTCCATCACTAAATTTTGTTTTAAGTTTCTCTCAAAATAGCCTATCTGGTTCAATTTCACCAGAGATTAAAAACCTCAATAAGTTGAGCAATCTCGATTTATCTTACAATAATTTATCAGGCAACATTACTAGCCTTAGTGAGTGCATTAGCCTTACAACGTTAAACCTAAGAGGCAACAGATTTCAAGGCGTAATACCATCTTCATTCAGTTCCTTGGGAGGATTGGGGGTACTCGACATCTCTCAAAATAATTTATCAGGAAGAATTCCACAATTTTTAGACAAATGGAAATCTTTAGAGTATTTGAATCTATCCTTTAATGATTTTGACGGTGAAGTACCGGTTGAAGGAGTGTTTGCCAATGCTAGTTTATTTTCGGTTTTGGGGAATGATAAGCTTTGTGGTGGTTTGGTTACACTTGAGTTACCCAAATGCAACGAGACGGGTAGTAAGAAAAAAAGGTTTCCTTTCTTCATATTTGTCATTTTGATTGCACCGACGTTGCTCATCGTATTATGTTGTGTGTATCTTTTGTGTAAGAAGAAACGGAATAGTCAACAATCTCAGTCATCAGGGAGTGAACGGTTCATGAAAGTTTCATACGGTCAACTTCTCAAGGCTACTGATGGCTTCTCTAGAGCAAATTTGATTGGAGAGGGTGGGTTCAGCTCTGTTTATAAAGGGATTCTCGATTCCGATGATGACAAAACTGTTGCAATTAAAGTTCTACATCTTCAAACTCGAGGAGCACATAGAAGTTTTATAGCAGAATGTGAAGCTTGGCGGAATATTCGACACCGTAATCTATTGAAAATTATAACTTCATGTTCAAGTGTTGATTTTCAAGGCAATAATTTTAAGGCTTTGGTTTACGAGTTTATGCCGAATGGAAGTGTACACGATTGGCTTCATTCAAGTGCAAATACATCGAAATTGAACCTTCTTCAACGAATAAACATTCTTAGAGATGTTGCAAACGCACTTGATTATCTTCACAACCGCTGCCAAACAACGATTATTCACGGTGATTTGACGCCTAGCAACATTCTACTTGATGCTGATATGGTGGCTCATGTTGGAGATTTTGGTTTAGCTCGGCTACTTGGTATAGAGTTAAACCAAAATAGCTCAACTGGGGTTAAAGGAACAATTGGTTATGCGCCTCCAGGTAGTATTCCATGATGCTTATATTTACTTACACACGGTTTGTAGATTAACTAACGGTTTTTAATTTGCAGAGTATGGTCTCGGGAGCGAGATGACAAGTATTGGAGATGTCTACAGTTTTGGAATATTATTACTAGAGGTGATGACCGGGATAAAGCCAACAGATGACATGTTCAACGATGCTCTTAGCCTTCATAAATTTGCTTACATGGCATTCCCAGATCAAGTAATCAATGTTATTGATGGTGATGCAATTGTGTTGCAAAGTTCGGAAGCGAATGCAAAGAAAGTGGAAGAGTGTTTGGTTGCAACTATCAAGATTGGAGTATCATGCTCTGTGGATTCCCCACCCAAACGAATGAAAATAGAAATTGTCGCCAATGAGTTGCAGCGTATTCTCGATGTGCTTCAAAATATATAAGGTACTGTGTTCTCTCTTTTGTAGAATCTATTTTACATGAGTTTGTTAATAAATAATCACTAACTTGGTTTTATTTTTAAACTCTTTCAGGTCTATCATCAAGCTTGTATGGTGATATTGTAGGAAACTGCAACAAGGAACGGTGCATGTCATAGCTAAATAAATGATAAGTTGTTAAAGATGTTCGTAATTGTGGTGTAATTTTCTTGTTGTATAAGTGTACGGGACATAAGTGTATGTTTCATTCCTTGTGACGTATCATATGTATCAAGCATGTTTGTAAGTGTGGTTTAATTTCCATCAGTCCAATTTGTGGTATTGAATTCTACTTAAGTTCTACATTATGACACCCCCAAAATTACAACGCAGCGGAATACCAATTTGTGGTATTGAATTCTACTTAAGTTCTACATTCATACACACAAGTTACATAAAACGACCTCAAAAGAGACGTTTAAATAAAATGTCACATTCGATTTGATAAATCAGAGTACAAAGGTCCCAACAATTTCTATTTAAAACTTAAGTTACAAGAGTGAAAACATGACACATATGTATATTTTAAAGATAAAAGGTTATCGAATGTGTAGAAAACAAGTCTTTCAATATTTGATATCCACGCGACTCCGATTACTCCCAATGCTCAGCTAGCAAATAAAACCTGAGAAAATACATGCTAAAAAGTCAACATAAAGTTGAGTGAATTCATAGACTTTAATAAGTAATAAGTTGAATACAAGATAATTCAGTTTAAAATATGATGGGCTACATTGTTATACGCCCATAATTAAGTTGACATGTAACAAATACAAGTCTGGAAAAAAAATAAGATTTACAGCATTGAGCTCACGAAACCGAACCTTGACTATGTCTAAATGATGCCCCGCACAAGGGTAATATTGCCAATTACCCTAAATTCTCAATATTATATGTCCGTTTGACCTACAGTTGTCAAATGAGCGCTACTCACCCGGACAGGCTTGTCAAGCCAAATATGCATATTTATAATACTAGCGTTCACACAAAATTAATGGTTCATGATGGGGACTTAAGCAATAATACTCAATGCCAGATGTCCATAAATCATATATTTGGGTTTAGCATACCAAAAGCTACTTGAATTCACTTTGTAAAACTAGCATGTATCCCTCTCGCGAGGTTTATAAAATATTTAAATGAGTAAAGGCGAGGCTATGAACTCACCTTAAGAGCAACGAGATCAGAAGTAAAATGGATCTTCGGACGAGTGCGAAGCGTCTAAGCACAACCTAAAAAACGTGACGCGACTTAGAATGATAAAGAAGAGCAATAAGAAAAAGTAAATCAAATGATCATGAGATATGTTTCCAAGATAAGCATGGCATTTATAACACCCCCATCTTAAGATCGCAGCGGAAAGGGACATGGGGTGCTATATACTAGTCACATTGTACAAGTATATTAAACAACTTTAAAACAAAGTCGTTTTTAAAACCTCACATTCGATAATTTATCAGAGTTAACAAAGTCCCAAAAGTTTTTAACATAGTTAAAAGATACATAAGTTTTGAAAGTTTAGAACATTATCAAATGAAACTTTTATTTAAACATGAGCCATCATGTAGATATCCATTTCTTGCGCTGCCCATCCAAGCCGAAAGTCACTTACGGATCTGAGATAAAACATGCTAAAAGTCAACACAAAGGTTGAGTGAATTCATAGAGTTTAATAAGTAATCAGTTGAATACAAGATAATTCAGTTTAAAATACGATGGGCTACGTTGTTATACGCCCATAATTAAGTTGACATGTAACAAATACATGTTGGGGAAAAAAAAGATTTACAGCATTGAGCTCACGAAACCGAACCTTGACTATGTCTAAATGATGCCCCGCACAAGGGTAATCTTGCCAATTACCCTAAATTCTCAATATTATATGTCCGTTTGACCCACAGATGTCAAATGAGCGCTACTCACCCAGACAGGCTTGTCAAGCCAAATATGCATATTTATAATACTAGCGTTCACACAAAATTAACGGTTCATGATGGGGACTTAAGCAAGAATACTCAATATCAGATGTCCATAAATCATATAATCGGGTTTAGCATACCAAAAGCTACTTGTATTCAATTTGTAAAACTAGCATGTATCCCCCTCGCGAGGTTTATAAAACATTTAAATGAGTGAAGGCGAGGCTATGAACTCACCGTGAACAAAGGAGGTAATATGAAACGAGCAAGTGATGAAAAGTAGCCGCAAAGCTTCTACGATGAACCTAAATAGATATACGCTTGTCTTAGGTTTTTGAAAATAAACATTGATGCAACTTTGCTATATATAAAAATTATTATCTTACTTACGCTTGGTACATAATTCCCTAGTATATCACAAGTTTTAGTTCGGTGTTTTAAAAGTTATTTATATGTATGAACTTTATATCTTATGAAGTTTTAAAGAAATTTTTCTTATGTTTGTCTCTAAGTCCCACTAGATATAAAAAGAATTTAAATATATCAAGCGTTTGATAATAAATTTTGAAGGATATAAGTACATGAGTTTGTAAATCCTTTTTATACTTTTAAGGTCAAGGCTGTCAAAAATTTTATAACTTCTTAGAAAATCCGTTACTATTAAACCGTATGTCGAAAAATTAAGTTTCTTATATCCCCGGAAAGGTATTTGTCTGTACTAACAAGTTTTGTGGGTCCCACTAGACCAACAATTACTTAATAGTAGAAAAATAATCCATTTACCCATAGTATTCAGCCCAACAGTTTTCAATATCACAACAGTCCCACGAAAAATGCGATATCTAGAGTTCTACAAGTCCAATTAATTCCTCGTTTGCAGCCATGTTTAAGTTAAGATGTTACCTACATTTCATAAAACTGGGCCAAGTAGTGAAAATGAACATATCACTGAGATTTTTACCATTTAAATCTGTAACTCAGAATATGGCATGTTTCATGAAAATATTTCTAGTTTAATCATCGTAATGAGTTATTCGATGAAATACCCGTCAAAATGACCACAAGGCATAGTGCTACAACTACATATTTTTATTTTAGGTCCAATGTTTACTGATTAAATCAGTTTATTCCATTTTTACCCCTGAATCAGATTCACGGTTGCATGTCTAGTCCTTTAGTGTTTTTATTGTTTTCTAAGTTATGTACCAAGCCTAATTAAGCATAATAATTTATATAATGCTTAAAAACATCAAGATATAATACTTTTACAGTAATGAAAATAAAAATAAAATGAAAATTGAGTGGAGAGTTTCCTTACAAAAGATGAAGAACAAGAAAAATACAAGACCAAGGAACACTAATGCTATATTAACCAACAACACTTGCACCTTTTCTTTAACCTATATCAACCAAGTTTTTAACCACCAAAACCCTTTGTAAGAACTTGAAAATCACAGCCTCTTGACCCTTGAAAATCTTTAGAAAAATCACCAATAAAAACCCTTTGAGGATGAAGACTTTGAGGAAGAAAAGAACCAAGAATTAACTAGAACACATGGACCTTCAATCTTGCACCAACTCTTTAATAAAGATCAAAACACAAATGGGTGTTTTTGTTGTTGAAACTCACGACCAAGAGGGAAAGAAAACAGATTTTTGAGTAAAATATAGTTGGTGATACAAACAAGGATTAGTTTTTGAGTTTATATATGGTAGGAACAAAAGTGGAAGACATGTGGTGTCACCAATTTAAAAGATATAATTTAGCCAAGACACTTAGTGTCTTGGTTGCTCAACATCTGTCACAAGGGGTGGAGAAAAAGGGTGAGTGGAGCTTATTTGATTTAATTTGAGTATTGAGTGTTATAGATGTAGTTTTGATCTCCGGTAGTTAAAACGTGGAGTTTTTAAGACGTGTAATGTAAAACCGGGTAGTAATAATTTATAAAACTTTCAAATATATTAAAACTTGTTTTCACAATGTATTTTAGTAATTTAGATGAGTGGTTAATTCTTTGGAGGGTTTAAACATCGTTAAAACCGAAACCGTGAGTTAAAAACGCGTTTGGCGAAACCGGTTCTTGATAAAAGTGAGGTAGACTATAAAAAAAAAAGATGAAACGACAAGTATAACACTCACTTTTAATCATAAAAATAGGTTAAAATGCATAAAATATATAAAATCATAATAGTCTAGGGTTGGTCCATGTTGTTAAAACCATAAAACGTAAATTTAAATCACGTAAAACTTAAAAGGTGCAAGGTTTACGTAAAATTAGAAAAATTAAATTAGAACTTTTAAAATAGGATTGTAAGGAACCAAAAGTGCATAAAAATTGTAGAATGGACATAGTATAGTAGTGGTTGAATAAATTGAACGACTCATGACGTACGCGGATAACTTCCGACGAAGTTAATTATAAAAAAAAATAGTTAAATAATAAAATATTAAAATTAGTGACATGAAAATTTTGAAATGTCATAGTACGTACCCCTTAAGAGAGCGACGTCCCGGCGCTCAACTCGCTTTATCTCTAGACGGTTCACTTGTGAAAGAAAAAAAAATGAGGATACTCATAAGGAATGAATTCTAGAATAACTAACGACGCGGTTCGATTCTCGTTGTCTAGAAATACGGTGCAGAGTAAGGTTGACTATAAGCGATAAAGATAGAGTGAGGATTTGTTTAGTTGATGTGCTCGATCGTACGTGTAGCCTCTCGTAATTTTCCCCAACGGTTAGTAAATACTTACAAGTTATTACGTTATTTAAATAACCACTTTTACGTATAAAATTTTTTTTTATTAGACTTGATATATAAATCACAACGGTAAAATTGTGAATTATCTTTTGCTTAGAAACGTTGCTTGCACACAAACCTATATAGTCTAAATTATCGCGAATATTTATATTAAAAACGTTTATATTTTTATAATATACGTTTCGTATATTTAAGGTACAATATTTATATATTCCCGGAGCCTACGAAAATTCCCGAGATCACTCATTAATATTATTTGATCGTAACCCGACTCTCAAAACACCCCAGGTGGGCCCCTAACACCCATTGGGCCTCGTAATCCAATACACAAACCAAACGGACTAGTACTATCTTTTTCTTTCTTTCTTCGTACCCGACGTGACCTCCTCCAAACACACTCTTTCTCTTGCGATTTCAACACACAAGACCACAATGTTTTTACATAACTTGATTTATGACCCAGCTAGCTTTCAAAAGTGACAAACATCATTCATTTTCATGCACATTTGATGCACTAAATTCGGCCAAAGTGAAACGATGAAACCAATGTACCAAATTTCCATAACGTGTCATATAAGTTCTTAGCCACCGCCCAAACTCACCTATGACCTCAAATCTGACAAGGATACACTGTAGAAGATCACGAATGTAATAGGAACACTCTTACACATTCTTATTGTTTGTTAGTTTTCGATTGGTGAAGGTTGTGGTGTCACCTTTTGGAAACGAGCCAACACACACACACTCTTGGTTACTCATGCTTATCATCACTCTCAAAAACCCTCTATATAATGTCCCATGCAAACTCATTTGATCACACACTCCTATTCGAACCATATTACAAGTTTACAAGTTGAGTGCACTAGTTTTTGGGACAAGAAGTGAACCAGGAGTACGAAGCGTAGAAGTGATCCAAGTGAACCAATCTTTGCTCGTCTTGAACCTTGGTGTGCCGTGAACCACGCTACGATCCTCCTTGAACCAAACTCGATCCATACGTACAATTTTACCCCACCCTTTTGAGGTGAGGTGAGAACTCACGAACTCCTTTTCTATTTTTATCTCGTTACTATTAAATTTTGCACGTTTACTTTACTAAATTAATTCGTTATATAAAAACGTGACATGACCATATTATTCGACATTCTAATTGTCCAACATGATGACAAACGAGTGATATAAACTTTTGAACCTAAAGCTAACGTTTAAACTAATATATTCGACACGTTTAGGAGGTCACTTGACCCATTCGTGTCATTTCAAAACACTTAGAACATTTTCTTTGTTTTCGTTAGTATTGAATTGCACATTTACTTTGACCTTTTATTTTGAAATAAGTTATTTAGAAGGTCCTGAGCTTATTTAGAAGTCAAAAATGTTAAACTTTAATTTTTGTAAAATTTGGACTAAGTTTGCAAAATTTCACTAACCGAGGACTAAAACTGCCAAAGTTGCGAACTTTGGGTAGAAACTGTCACTTTCTGTTTTTATAAGTACGAGACTGTTAATAATGAAACTTGGAGTCATAAAAGGTAAATATTGTTATATATTGGACCAAAAAAAATGTAAAATATGTATATATTGGACTAACGGTGAAAATGTTATAACGTTAGGGTCAAAATTGTAAAACTTGTGAAACTTGAAGGACTTTACTGGAATAAATATTTCTTATTATATTTATAAAGTTTTATATAAATATTATGATAATTGATATAAAACTTTGAAATTTTTAATTATATATACGTTATATATAATCCTCGTCGTAATAAATAAAAGTTAACTATACGATATTATTATTAACTTTTATCATGACCTATCATTTTATACTTCGATGTATATTGGAAATATGACAAACATTCGCGATAAAACCAGATTTAGACTATCAACTGAAACTTGCATTATCTTTTAGGTTGTGTTGTGTGAAGCCGTTTCCTTGCTTTGTTGAGACTACGATACCACTGTACTACTAAGGTGATTTCATAGCCCACTCTTTAACTATTTTCCCGTGGGGAGATACATGCTTAAAACTCGAACACAAGTCTTTTATACCGGGTATTGAAATACCGTCAGGCCAATGTTATTTGCTTAAGTTACCATTGTCAGAAGTCCCTCGATCATGAACCTTAATCACCTGAAGGGTGAACGTAAATAATTGTGGATAGTACTATTAGTGATTGACAATCCTCGTTTGGTTGTTGGAGAAAACACCAGACGCACTTTATTGTTCTTATAAATAGGTTATTGACAAATACCTATCTTTGGGGGCCTATTACTTACCATCATAATACATACTTATGATTGGCTGTTAATCGTTGAGTATCATGAGCTTAAGGCAATAACAGGAACATTGATTTTTTTTTTATTGATTGTATGTGATTACAATACATTCTTAACTTGTGATTCAAACTCTTAAACTCAAACCTATGAATATCACTCAACTTTATGTTGACTTTAGCATGTTTATCTCAGGTAACTAAACAAGACGGATCTGGATGGCACGGAGTGGGCAAAAGCATGACAAGAACCATAATAAACTACTTATTTTCCTTCAGAATAAAACATGTTCTTAACTAAATAATGTTTTGTATCCCAGATATTTGGTATTTTGAAATAAATTAAACTTTAATACTTCACTTTGTGTTGTCTACTATGGTTGTGACAAAGATCCTTGAAGTAATACCCCGAAAGTCTTCCGCTGACATGTTAAGTCTTCCGCTGTTATTAACGACTTTTGGGGGTGTTAAAGATTGGTATTCAGAGCCACGGTTATAGAGAACCAGATGTTTTTAAACATTGGACTATAACTACACTTTAACTGGACCATTTTTACAAAATACCACTTCATGCCCTCCGTGCCTACATTCCAACATCTGGTAGAAAAGTTACTTCTCATTATTTCTTACTTATATAACTTGATATATGCTTACATGTTATGATTATGCCAATAACTATGTTTACTAATCAGGATTATTACACTACCATGTCTTCCAAACCCAACTTCATTGTTTTGTTATCGGATTCGGAAACTGAGAGCTCTACACCTATTGTACCAACTCTTGCTCCAATGACTGTGTCACCTACAACAGACAAGAATAAGGAAAGTCAGCAATCCTTTACTTCACCTCAAGCATCATCTGGTCCAATCAGACGCAGTAAGCAAACTTCTCCATTCCAGCCTTATGAACCAGCCACAGCTGGAAAAGCTCTTTCATATGCTGAAGAAAAAGACATATGGGATGATACTAAATGGAAAAAGGAAGTTGCTCCGACTGCAGAACCAGTGATACTACCTAGTATATTTTATCAGCAGACTACTACTGTACCAGTGACAATCAACAGTCCACCACCTGTGAAAGCTTCCAGTGCTCCTCTGTCTTATCAACCAAGGAATTACCAGATTCGTCCTACCTCCTCAGATCCTTACTATTATGCAAGAACCAACCATAAGGCTCGTAAGCGGGTCAATGCTCGCAAATGGTCATTTCTACTACCAATCCTTAAGTATTGGAGATCTCAAGAAGGTACTCCCACCAACAGAGAACTTGGTGAAAGATCATCATTTGCTGCATCTAAGATCCTTCCAGTCACTGGAGAACCCATTCACCATACCATACCACTCTTGGCAGCTAGGTTAGTAAGACATGAAGACAGGTTAGACGCCATAGCCACCTTGGTGAACAACATCCCTAATGAACTAATAGAAGTCATGTCAGCTGAGATAGAACAACTTGTGATGGGACACCTAGAGATGGGAACCATGATTGAACAACTAAGTACCCAGTTCGGTGAAGCTATGGAATTCATCGGATTACTTTGCTCTGCTAACACCATAAACAAGGACATCATGTGTGACATCGATCAAGCTCTCGACACCACAAGAGCCCAAGTCATGTCTCTGCGACGTGCACAACAAGAAACACAAGCTAGGGAGAGAGACCGAGACCAAATCATAGAAACCATGGCCGCCAAAATTCAGGAACTAGAACGTCGTCTTGATGATAACCAAGGAAAACCCTAGAATGCCATCGATTGTCGACGTAGCCTCACCCACATCACAGTAATAACTTGTATTTGAATGTCCTAGAGATATGTCAACAAGAATAAATAAGTGATGTAAACTCAAAACGACAATCTAATCAATGATGTTATGTTTGCTTTATTTTCATAAGTGTTATGATATCATATATTGCATCGTGATATATGTGACACTATTATAACTTTGAACCTATTGATGTTACTAAATAGTCTAACACAAGATGGTTATTATGAAAATTCTGAAAATATATTCTCATTTTTAGGAATATGGCACCTAAGAGAACCACGACCACTACCTCAGCAGCAACCATGACCCCGGAAGAAATCCAACAAGCAATCACCAATGGAATCAATGCAGCCTTAGCCGAACAAGCAAATGCTAACGCACAGCCGGCAAGAAATGTTGCTCCTCGCCAATGTACCTATAAAGACTTTATGGCTTGTCAGCCGACTTATTTCATGGGTACTGAAGGGATAACTAAACTCGCCCATTGGTTCGAGAGATGCGAAACGGTATTCCAAAGGAGTGGATGCTCCGAAAACAACAGAGTCACATTTGCCACAGGAACCTTAATGGATGACGCTTTGTCATGGTGGACCGCTACAACTCAAACTTTAGGTACAGAAGCAGCGTACCAACTCTCTTGGACGGAATTCAAAGCCAAGATCCTAAAGAAGTACTGTCCTCGATCCGAAATAAGGAAACTGGAAGACGAATTCCATATCCTTGCAGTCAAAGGAATCGATCTTAGGGCTTACAACAGGAGATTCCACGAGCTAATGGCATTATGTCCTTCTATCGTACCAGATTTAGAGAAAACTCTAGAGAAGTATATTGAAGGTCTTCCCCGGAATATTGAAGGAAATGTCATAGCATCCAACCCACCATCACTAGAAGTCGCAATGGAGTTAGCACAAAAACTCCTAGACCGCGAAGTCAAGTGCAACGAACTCAAAAGAAAGCTCGATGACAGAAGAACCACCCACCATCAGAACCACAATCACTACCACAACGGCCATCGCAACAACAACCATCACAACAACAACAACAACAACAGGATCAACCAACAACAACACCAGAACAAGAACCCACATCGTCAACAACAGAACCAACGACAAGAACCTCCTAAGGTATTTACGGCAACCAATGGCAATGGATACCAAGGTATTAAGCCACAGTGCAACCGATGCAAGCTTCATCACAATGGTGCTTGTACAGTAAAATGCCATAAATGCCAAAGGATAGGTCATGCCACAAAAGATTGTAGGACCCCTGCTACCGGCAGCAACCTACAACCAATAGCACCAACATGTTACTCATGCGGAGAAACCGGACACTTCAAGAACCGCTGTCCAAAAGGAAATGGTCAGAACACTGCACGAGCAAGAGCATACGTGATGGGAAATGAAAATGAACCACAAAACCCCGACGTTGTCACGGGTACGTTCTTATTAAATCATCATAATGCTAGAGTATTATTTGATTCTGGAGCAGATAAGAGCTTCGTGTCAGATACGTTTGCCCCTTTCATTAACTCTAACCCTTCTAAGCTAAACACCACATACGAGATAGAAATGGCCAATGGGAACTTAATTAGCACCAACTCTGTTTTAAAAGATTGTACCTTAACCCTCGTAGGAGAATCCTTTCCTATCGACCTGATGCCAGTCCAACTCGGTAGTTTTGATGCTATCATCGGGATGGATTGGTTATCCAAACATCATGCTAAGATTCATTGTGACGAGAAAGCCATACACATTCCTTTTAAGAATGAAACCCTCGTTATCCATGGCGACAAGAATAAAAACCGATACGGAATCATCTCATGCCTCAGAATGATAAAATACATGAACGAAGGATGTCATGTATTCATGGTTCAGGTGACGGAAAGTAAGTTAACCAAGAAACAACTTGAAGATGTACCTATCGTTAAGGAATTCCCCGAAGTATTTCCTGAAGATCTACCCGGTCTTCCACCGACTCGTCAAGTAGAGTTCCAAATTGAACTAGTGCCTGGAGCGGCACCAGTAGCAAAAGCACCTTACAGGTTGGCACCTTCCGAAATGGAGGAACTATCGGAACAACTAAAGGAATTATCCGATAAAGGTTTCTTTAGACCAAGTTCATCACCTTGGGGAGCCCCAGTTCTATTTGTTAAAAAGAAAGACGGATCATTCCGAATGTGCATAGATTACCGAGAGTTAAACAAACTCACTATAAAGAACCGATATCCTTTACCTAGAATAGACGATTTGTTTGATCAATTACAAGGATCGAGTGTATACTCGAAGATTGATCTAAGGTCAGGATACCATCAATTGAGAGTTCGGGAAGAAGATATTCCCAAGACAGCCTTCAGAACCCGTTATGGACACTATGAATTTCAGGTAATGCCATTTGGTCTAACGAACGCACCCGCTGTGTTTATGGACCTAATGAACCGAGTATGCAAGACATATTTGGACAAATTCGTGATAGTATTCATTGACGACATTCTGATCTACTCTCGTAACAAAGAGGAACATGCCAATCATTTGAGAACAATCCTAGAGTTACTTAGGAAGGAAAAGTTGTACGCGAAATTCTCAAAATGTGACTTTTGGATTCCCACGGTGCAATTTTTGGGACACGTAATCAATAGTCAAGGAATACACGTGGATCCTGCAAAAATAGAGGCAGTTAAAGAATGGTCATCACCTACAACTCCCACAGAAGTACGTCAATTTTTAGGTCTTGCAGGTTACTACCGGAGATTTATTGAAGGTTTCTCTAAAATCTCAAAACCATTGACCAAGTTGACCCAAAAGAACGAAAAGTACGTCTGGGGACAAGAAGCAGAATCAGCCTTCCAACTGTTAGAACAAAAGCTTTGTGAAGCTCCAATACTAGCGTTACCCGAAGGAAACAAAGATTTCGTGCTATATTGTGACGCTTCGTACCATGGTTTAGGTGCAGTTTTGATACAACGGGATAAGGTAATAGCTTATGCCTCACGGCAACTGAAGAAACATGAGGAAAATTACACAACCCATGATCTAGAACTAGGAGCAATAGTATTCGCTCTTAAATTATGGAGACACTATCTATACGGCACTAAGTGTATCGTGTTTACAGATCACAAAAGTCTCCAACACATCCTAGATCAAAAGGATTTAAACATGAGACAACGCCGTTGGTTAGAATTGCTTAGTGATTATGATTGTGAAATCCGTTATCACCCAGGAAAGGCTAATGTAGTAGCAGATGCACTAAGCCGGAAAGAAAGACTAAAACCTCTCAGGGATAGATCATTAGGCATGACTATTTGTTCACCCCTTCCAACACAAATCATTATCGCCCAGAGCGAAGCTCTCAAGAAAGAAAATCGACCAATTGAAAAGATTTTTGGCATGCCAGAAAACGAAAACGGATTTGTGAAAAGATCAAATGGAATGCTTTGTTTCAAGGAAAGAAGCTGGATTCCTCTCTTCGGAGGTATTCGTGACCTTATCATGCATGAGTCTCACAAGTCAAAATACTCCATTCACCCAGGTTCCGACAAGATGTACCAAGATCTTAAGAAACTATATTGGTGGCCGAATATGAAAGCCGACATCGCTGAGTACGTCAGTAAATGTCTAACATGTTCAAGAGTAAAAGCAGAATACCAGAAACCCTCCGGATTACTCACCCAACCTGAACTCCCCATGTGGAAATGGGAACGTATTACAATGGACTTCATCACCAAACTTCCCAAAACCACTACTGGCTACGATACGATATGGGTTATCATTGATCGTCTCACCAAGTCAGCTCATTTCCTACCAATCAAAGAAACTGATGAAATGAACACACTTGCTCAGATATATCTGAAAGAAATTGTGTCACGACATGGAGTGCCGATTTCTATTATATCAGATCGTGACAGTCGTTTCACGTCTCATTTTTGGAAATCATTGCAAAAAGCTTTAGGAACAAAGCTGGATATGAGTACAGCCTATCACCCACAAACCGATGGTCAAAGTGAGAGGACAATACAAACCTTAGAAGATATGCTACGCGCTTGTGTTATAGACTTCGGAAAAGGTTGGGACAAACACTTACCATTGGCAGAATTCTCATACAACAACAGTTATCATACCAGTATCAAGGCAGCACCATTCGAAGCACTTTACGGTAGAAAGTGTAGATCACCCGTTTGCTGGGCAGAAGTCGGAGAAATACAACTCACAGGACCGGATCTAGTTCATGAGACAACCGAGAAAATCATCAAAATCAAACAACGTTTACAAACCGCTAGAGACCGACAGAAAAGTTACGCCGACCTAAGAAGAAAACCCATGGATTTTCAGATCGGAGATAAAGTTATGTTAAAAGTATCACCATGGAAAGGAATGATACGATTCGGAAAGAGGGGAAAGTTAAACCCAAGATACATCGGTCCATTCAAAATCCTAGAAAGAATTGGACCCATGGCATATAAACTTGAACTACCCGAGGAACTTAGCCGAATTCACAACACTTTTCATGTGTCAAATCTCAAGAAGTGTTTATCCGATGAATCTTTGGTCATTCCATTGAAAGAATTACAACTTGATGACAAACTCGTTTTTACCGAGGAACCAGTAGAAATCATGGATAGAGAAGTCAAACAACTAAAACAAAACCGTATCCCTATCATAAAAGTTCGTTGGAACTCTAAACGAGGATCAGAGTATACTTGGGAACGCGAGGACCAGTTTCGCACCAAGTACCCACGCCTCTTCTCTTAGACACCTTTGGCAACCCTCCTAAACTCGAATTCCGGGACGGAATTCACAGTAAGATGTATGTACTGTAGCCTCTCGTAATTTTCCCCAACGGTTAGTAAATACTTACAAGTTATTACGTTATTTAAATAACCACTTTTACGTATAAATTTTTTTTTATTAGACTTGATATATAAATCACAACGGTAAAATTGTGAATTATCTTTTGCTTAGAAACGTTGCTTGCACACAAACCTATATAGTCTAAATTATCGCGAATATTTATATTAAAAACGTTTATATTTTTATAATATACGTTTCGTATATTTAAGGTACAATATTTATATATTCCCGGAGCCTACGAAAATTCCCGAGATCACTCATTAATATTATTTGATCGTAACCCGACTCTCAAAACACCCCAGGTGGGCCCCCAACACCCATTGGGCCTCGTAATCCAATACACAAACCAAACGGACTAGTACTATCTTTTTCTTTCTTTCTTCGTACCCGACGTGACCTCCTCCAAACACACTCTTTCTCTTGCGATTTCAACACACAAGACCACAATGTTTTTACATAACTTGATTTATGACCCAGCTAGCTTTCAAAAGTGACAAACATCATTCATTTTCATGCACATTTGATGCACTAAATTCGGCCAAAGTGAAACGATGAAACCAATGTACCAAATTTCCATAACGTGTCATATAAGTTCTTAGCCACCGCCCAAACTCACCTATGACCTCAAATCTGACAAGGATACACTGTAGAAGATCACGAATGTAATAGGAACACTCTTACACATTCTTATTGTTTGTTAGTTTTCGATTGGTGAAGGTTGTGGTGTCACCTTTTGGAAACGAGCCAACACACACACACTCTTGGTTACTCATGCTTATCATCACTCTCAAAAACCCTCTATATAATGTCCCATGCAAACTCATTTGATCACACACTCCTATTCGAACCATATTACAAGTTTACAAGTTGAGTGCACTAGTTTTTGGGACAAGAAGTGAACCAGGAGTACGAAGCGTAGAAGTGATCCAAGTGAACCAATCTTTGCTCGTCTTGAACCTTGGTGTGCCGTGAACCACGCTACGATCCTCCTTGAACCAAACTCGATCCATACGTACAATTTTACCCCACCCTTTTGAGGTGAGGTGAGAACTCACGAACTCCTTTTCTATTTTTATCTCGTTACTATTAAATTTTGCACGTTTACTTTACTAAATTAATTCGTTATATAAAAACGTGACATGACCATATTATTCGACATTCTAATTGTCCAACATGATGACAAACGAGTGATATAAACTTTTGAACCTAAAGCTAACGTTTAAACTAATATATTCGACACGTTTAGGAGGTCACTTGACCCATTCGTGTCATTTCAAAACACTTAGAACATTTTCTTTGTTTTCGTTAGTATTGAATTGCACATTTACTTTGACCTTTTATTTTGAAATAAGTTATTTAGAAGGTCCTGAGCTTATTTAGAAGTCAAAAATGTTAAACTTTAATTTTTGTAAAATTTGGACTAAGTTTGCAAAATTTCACTAACCGAGGACTAAAACTGCCAAAGTTGCGAACTTTGGGTAGAAACTGTCACTTTCTGTTTTTATAAGTACGAGACTGTTAATAATGAAACTTGGAGTCATAAAAGGTAAATATTGTTATATATTGGACCAAAAAAAACGTAAAATATGTATATATTGGACTAACGGTGAAAATGTTATACCGTTAGGGTCAAAATTGTAAAACTTGTGAAACTTGAAGGACTTTACTGGAATAAATATTTCTTATTATATTTATAAAGTTTTATATAAATATTATGATAATTGATATAAAACTTTGAAATTTTTAATTATATATACGTTATATATAATCCTCGTCGTAATAAATAAAAGTTAACTATACGATATTATTATTAACTTTTATCATGACCTATCATTTTATACTTCGATGTATATTGGAAATATGACAAACATTCGCGATAAAACCAGATTTAGACTATCAACTGAAACTTGCATTATCTTTTAGGTTGTGTTGTGTGAAGCCGTTTCCTTGCTTTGTTGAGACTACGATACCACTGTACTACTAAGGTGATTTCATAGCCCACTCTTTAACTATTTTCCCGTGGGGAGATACATGCTTAAAACTCGAACACAAGTCTTTTATACCGGGTATTGAAATACCGTCAGGCCAATGTTATTTGCTTAAGTTACCATTGTCAGAAGTCCCTCGATCATGAACCTTAATCACCTGAAGGGTGAACGTAAATAATTGTGGATAGTACTATTAGTGATTGACAATCCTCGTTTGGTTGTTGGAGAAAACACCAGGCGCACTTTATTGTTCTTATAAATAGGTTATTGACAAATACCTATCTTTGGGGGCCTATTACTTACCATCATAATACATACTTATGATTGGCTGTTAATCGTTGAGTATCATGAGCTTAAGGCAATAACAGGAACATTGATTTTTTTTTTATTGATTGTATGTGATTACAATACATTCTTAACTTGTGATTCAAACTCTTAAACTCAAACCTATGAATATCACTCAACTTTATGTTGACTTTAGCATGTTTATCTCAGGTAACTAAACAAGACGGATCTGGATGGCACGGAGTGGGCAAAAGCATGACAAGAACCATAATAAACTACTTATTTTCCTTCAGAATAAAACATGTTCTTAACTAAATAATGTTTTGTATCCCAGATATTTGGTATTTTGAAATAAATTAAACTTTAATACTTCACTTTGTGTTGTCTACTATGGTTGTGACAAAGATCCTTGAAGTAATACCCCGAAAGTCTTCCGCTGACATGTTAAGTCTTCTGCTGTTATTAACGACTTTTGGGGGTGTTACAGTACGAATACCAATGAATTGTTATACTCACATAAAAATTTTGTGATTCTCAAAGATCAAGTAGAAGATCAATTAGACATAACCCACATATAACTATTCTCAGTATTTGAAAAAATCTAAGTCGAACATAGGTAGTCAGACTATGTTTCACTGTCCCAAGGTTAAATATAGGTGACTAGACTATATTTAATCGAGGTTCGATAAAATTTTCAAATACTTAACTTAGTTATACTCATGATATGTCCATTGTTGGACAAGCTTGGAGTTTTCATAAATATCTTATATGGAAAGAGTGATATAAGTTTGTACATACGAAAGAATCAATCATAAGTAAGTAGTATGAGTGTATAACATGAGCGAATAAGGCAAATACATGCAGAAAAGGAAGTTTTAAGCAGTTCTAAATCAGTCCACATCGGGCCAGAATCACGGATCTTTAACAATGAAGGATTCAAAACAGAACTTGATGAATGTAGAGAAAGTTACTGAACTTCAGCTTTTGTATGATGAATCCGTTTATAAGAATTATAGAAGAATGAAGAACGATAACATAATAACAAAATAGTTATGATTTGCAAGAAGATGTCTAATTGATTTATAGGGTGGTGAAAATTTTGGTATAAGGTAAATGACAGAGCGATTTGTAAGATGATAACAAATAGTTTATTCAGAACTAGTCAAAACAGTTTATGTAACGGTAGTAAATTAGTGATTTAGTTTATAAGATGGTGGTGATGTAGTTTGTAAGGGAGTGACAAAATGATTGATGGATGGTGACAAACATTGCAAATTATTTTAGCGAAATGATTTATAAAGCGGTAGTAAAATAGTTAAGTTAATGGCAAAATCATTTGTAAGGTGCTTAAAATAGTTTATATGAGACTAACAAAGGTGTTCATAAGTTGATAGTAAGTATGGTTATACGCTATATAAGGTATTTGTAAGGTAGTTCTTTGGAGAGTAGTAAATACGTTTGATAGTATCATGAAATAAAGTTTATATGGTAATAACGAAGTTGTTTATAAAATGGTAGTGAATTTCCAAGGTAAATAAATAGAATGTGATGGGTTTCATATAAGACACCATTGTTTAAGGTCATGAAAAGAATTTTTTATTTTTTTTTATTTTTTTATTTTTTTATTTTTTTTAGAGATCATAACATTACTCATGATTTTTGAGAAAATAAATGAGACCACTATGTCACCCACAACGTACGAGAAAGTTTTTAGAGGATCATCAAAATGAATAAATATGTATTTAATAGTTTAGGAATTTAATGAAAACATATATATACTTGGGACTGTTTGGGTTTGACTCGATGTGAAAAGAATCGGATAAAACATTTATAAAAATAACCTCTATACAAATAAGAAGTAATGCTTTGATGGGTATAAATAGTCGAGAGAAAATCAAGAGTATATAGATAGTCTTTTATATAATTAGCATTAATTCGGAAAGGGAGAAGAAACGCTCAGAAAACATAAGTTTGCAAGGAGTAAAGCAATCGAGAGGAATTGATAAATTGTAACGAGTTTCGCCATCAGATGTAATGATAGTACATAAAGTTATGAAAGGGTATATAGACCATTGTAATCACCTACAACGTCTGATAAATAAGAGAAACCATTGTGCAACTCACAATGTTAATGAAGTAAGCGAGACCATTGTGTAACCCACAATGTCATAATAATGAATGAGACCATTGTAATCACCTACAATGTCTAAGAGAGACCATCGTAAAACTCACAATGGTTAGAAGAGTTTAGTATTCATGTGAGAACATTATATAGAAATATATCGATGTTTCAGGATCAAGCAAGATAGTCGAGAGAGAAAAGAAAAAAAAATTATCTTAAGTACATATAGTAATATTCAATGTATGTATACATATAGTAACGGTGCACTTGAAGATGTATATAAATTTACATATGGAAGTTTATAATGTTCATGAATAGCATAAAATACAACAAGCAAGTTTAGTGCACAAAAGGGTATTTATATAAGAGTGTTATTTTCGCGTATTATCGGATGAGTTAAGAAATAATTATAGTACTCCTATAATTATCCCTAATATAGTATGATTAAGATATATATACGAGGGAGAAATAGGAAGCTCAGGAATAGGAGCGCATGGATATCGGACAAGATGAAGGAAGCTCATAATTTTGAAAATATAATAATAAATGATTATAGTCTAGGTTTTTTAAAACAAAAAGACCTAGTTCACTATAATTTGTGCTCTGGTACCATTCTATAACACCCCCATCTTAAGATCGCAGCGGAAAGGGACATGGGGTGCTATATACTAGTCACATTGTACAAGTATATTAAACAACTTTAAAACAAAGTCGTTTTTTAAAACCTCACATTCGATAATTTATCAGAGTTAACAAAGTCCCAAAAGTTTTTAACATAGTTAAAAGATACATAAGTTTTGAAAGTTTAGAACATTATCGAATGAAACTTTTATTTAAACATGAGCCATCATGTAGATATCCATTTCTTGCGCCGCCCATCCAAGCCGAAAGTCACTTACGGATCTGAGATAAAACATGCTAAAAGTCAACACAAAGATTGAGTGAATTCATAGAGTTTAATAAGTAATCAGTTGAATACAAGATAATTCAGTTTAAAATACGATGGGCTACGTTGTTATACGCCCATAATTAAGTTGACATGTAACAAATACATGTTGGGAAAAAAAAAAGATTTACAGCATTGAGCTCACGAAACCGAACCTTGACTGTGTCTAAATGATGCCCCGCACAAGGGTAATCTTGCCAATTACCCTAAATTCTCAATATTATATGTCCGTTTGACCCACAGATGTCAAATGAGCGCTACTCACCCGGACAGGCTTGTCAAGCCAAATATGCATATTTATAATACTAGCGTTCACACAAAATTAACGGTTCATGATGGGGACTTAAGCAAGAATACTCAATGTCAGATGTCCATAAATCATATAATCGGGTTTAGCATACCAAAAGCTACTTGTATTCAATTTGTAAAACTAGCATGTATCCCCCTTGCGAGGTTTATAAAACATTTAAATGAGTAAAGGCGAGGCTATGAACTCACCGTGAACAAAGGAGGTAATATGAAACGAGCAAGTGATGAAAAGTAGCCGCAAAGCTTCTACGATGAACCTAAATAGATATACGCTTGTCTTAGGTTTTTGAAAATAAACATTGATACAACTTTGCTATATATAAAAATTATTATCTTACTTACGCTTGATACATAATTCCCTAGTATATCACAAGTTTTAGTTCGGTGTTTTAAAAGTTATTTATATGTATGAACTTTATATCTTATGAAGTTTTAAAGAAATTTTTCTTATGTTTGTCTCTAAGTCCCACTAGATATATAAAGATTTTAAATATATCAAGCGTTTGATAATAAATTTTGAAGGATATAAGTACATGAATTTGTAAATCCTTTTTATACTTTTAAGGTCAAGGCTGTCAAAAATTTTATAACTTGTACATCTTAGAAAATCCGTTACTATTAAACCATATGTCGAAAAATTAAGTTTCTTATATCCCCGGAAAGGTATTTGTCTGTACTAACAAGTTTTGTGGGTCCCACTAGACCAACAATTACTTAACAGTAGAAAAATAATCCATTTACCCATAGTATTCAGCCCAACAGTTTTCAATATCACAACAGTCCCACGAAAAATGCGATATCTAGAGTTATACAAGTCCAATTAATTCCCCGTTTGCAGCCATGTTTAAGTTAAGATGTTACCTACATTTCATAAAACTGGGCCAAGTAGTGAAAATGAACATATCACAGTGATTTTTACCATTTAAATCTGCAACTTAGAATCTGGCATGTTTCACGAAAATATTTCTAGTTTAATCATCGTAATGAGTTATTCGATGAAATACCCGTCAAAATGACCACAAGACATAGGGCTACAACTACATATTTTTATTTTAGGTCCAATGTTTATTGATTAAATCAGTTTATTCCGTTTTTACCCCTGAATCAGATTCACAGTTGCATGTCTAGTCCTTTAGTGTTTTTATTGTTTTCTAAGTTATGTACCAAGCCTAATTAAGCATAATAATTTATATAATGCTTAAATACATCAAGATATAATACTTTTACAGTAATGAAAATAAAAATAAAATGAAAATTGAGTGGAGAGTTTCCTTACAAAAGATGAAGAACAAGAAAAATACAAGACCAAGGAACACTAATCCTATATTAACCAACAACACTTGCACCTTTTCTTTAACCTATATCAACCAAGTTTTTAACCACCAAAACCCTTTGTAAGAACTTGAAAATCACAGCCTCTTGACCCTTGAAAATCTTTAGAAAAATCACCAATAGAAACCCTTTATGGATGAAGACTTTGAGGAAGAAAAGAACCAAGAATTAACTAGAACACATGGACCTTCAATCTTGCACCAACTCTTTAATAAAGATCAAAACACAAATGGGTGTTTTTGTTGTTGAAACTCACGACCAAGAGGGAAAGAAAACAGATTTTTGAGTAAAATATAGTTGGTGATACAAACAAGGATTAGTTTTTGAGTTTATATATGGTAGGAACAAAAGTGGGAGACATGTGGTGTCACCAATTTAAAAGATATAATTTAGCCAAGACACTTGGTGTCTTGGTTGCTCAAAATCTGTCACAAGGGGTGGAGCAAAAGGGTGATTGGAGCTTATTTGATTTAATTTGAGTATTGAGTGTTATAGATGTAGTTTTGATCACCGGTAGTTAAAACGTGGAGTTTTTAAGACGTGTAATGTAAAACCGGGTAGTAATAATTTATAAAACTTTCAAATATATTAAAACTTGTTTTCACAATGTATTTTAGTAATTTAGATGAGTGGTAAGTTCTTTGGAGGGTTTAAACATCGTTAAAACCGAAACCGTGAGTTAAAAACGCGTTTGGTGAAACCGGTTCTTGAGAAAAGTGATGTAGACTATAAAAAAAAGATGAAACGACAAGTATAACACTCACTTGTAATCATAAAAATAGGTTAAAATATATAAAATCATAATAGTGTAGGGTTGGTCCATGTTGTTAAAACCATAAAACGTAAATTTAAATCACGTAAAACTTAAAAGGTGCAAGGTTTACGTAAAATTAGAAAAATTAAATTAGAACTTTTAAAATAGGATTGTAAGGAACCAAAAGTGTAACACCCCCAATTCATGGTTGCAGCGGAATTCGAACTGGGTGTTACTTGATAGCACAATAGTCACAATAATAGAAAACGAACTCCAATTGAGTCGTTTTAAAAGATTTATCATTCAAATTGTATAAGTATCAGAGATTTACAAAATGAGGTCCCAAATGGTTCCATGTTTACAATGTATAATAAATGTGTTTTTGAATGATAATAAAATTTATAGCCCTCTTGAGTATCCGTGTCCTTCCGTGCCATCCTTGATCGTCATGAACCTGAAATACATGCTTGAGAGGTCAACACAAAGGTTGAGTGATATTCATAGAGTTTGTTAAATCGATTGAACACAATATGTTGGTAGTGTGAGTTATAGGCTCACACCAATGTTTGGAAAACAAAATCGTTATTTATTTCACTAAGCTTATGACACCATAACGTTAACGTGTACCAATATCAATCGGCGGTTTATCCCGGTAGGTACTTTGCTAACATACCTAAATCTCAAATATTAATGCATTTGTTTGCACTTAGTCAAAACAAATGGGATTCGTCAATCCCAATAGGCCTATTATTAATATTCGCGCTCACTATTGCTAGTGACTAAATGGTTCATAATAAAGGATCTTGGTTTAGCAAGGTTGGTACTTAGTGATAATAAAACATCGTCGTGAAGCATACATTAGAAAGCATTGTATTCGATTTAGAAATAGCATGTATTCCCCCCAAGGATTTGTAAAACAATTAAGTAATGGAAAGTGGGGCTATGAACTCACCTTAAGTAAGATAGCAAGTAATGAATGTAACGGTCGAATCGTGAAGGTTTCTACGAGCAACCTATAATAGAATGTCGCGACTTAGGATCGGAGTAAAGAATATGAAGTAGTGCCTATATATATATCTTGCATTTAGTCCATGATGTGGTATGATGTATATTTGTAAGTCTTAGAAAGTAATTATTCATGAAATATGTATGTTTTGTATATCGTTTACTACCGTTCAGGCCGACATAATTCAGAAGTCATGTTGTAAGCGTTCGAGGAGCCAGGACACTTTAACTCGTAAATCCACAACTCATCTCGACGGCTTACATAATGAACTCCTCACATGAGGCTCCCTACTATTGTAGTAGTTGATGAAATATATAGATATAAGTTTTGATCCGAAAGTTACATGTCCGATATTTGTATAAACTTAGGAAAGTTTATTTGTACATGAAGATTGTTATTAGGGGTAGTTTCATAAGTCTTGAATGACCATTTTCTCTTGGTAAAATCTCATGGTTTCCTTTTAAGTGAAGTAGATCCAAATTGCTTGTTCAAGTTATCGCCTAATTCATTGTTTCATGTTTACGCCTATGTAAGTTGGTATGGTCATTTCGTCATGGCCTAGCCATGACCTTTGGTCATTGTTCCATGGTCTTGAGACTCAACCTTGGCTCTAGCCATGGTTGTGTCTTGATTCTAGGTCATAAGACCTCTTGTTCCTTTCAAAGTATAACCATAATCTTGTGACTTTCGCCTAAAAATGGGCTGTTTAGAATTTGAAGAATTTTATCACTCGGAAAGTGTTTTTAGGTCTCGAGCTTCTTTATTCCTGAACGAAAACGTCATTCCGGACAACTTTCGTGTTTTAACTTTTTGATGAATCGGACCAGAAGTGGGACTTTCAAAACCCAAATTTGATCAGAATGGTATTTGGCAGTTTGCCGAAAAGTTTTGGTAATTTCAAATGGGCGTAACTTTTGACTCGTATACTCGTTTTGGGTGGTTCAAATTGCTATGGTTTCCTTGTTAAGTCCTCTACTGTAATATGTAATGATCCAATATCATAATTTTACCATTTTGGTCGTGGTTTTCCAAGAAAGTCACTAGTTTACTTGTTATAGTAAATTGTCTTATCAATCATGTACAATAACTTGTTTTACTCACTTTTATACATCATGGACATGAATACAAGACATAATATAGCACAAATAATATGTAAATAACATGAATATGATTATTTAACAAGAATCATGTTAGGGTTTGGCTTACAACTTTTGGCTTTCAAAGATGAAAGGAAGTTAACATGTAAGGATAGGACATTGATAGACTTGCTTCAACCCACTTCACTTCATGCAATCTTTCTACCCTTGTAATCTTGAAAGATGGATGATGAAGGTTGAGGTGACTTGAGTGGATTAAAACTCAAGAGAAATCACCAAAGTTTCAAAGGATTTGAAGTAGTTTGATGAATCAAAATCAAACTAGAGATATAGTACTTGATTTCTTGAGTAATTCTTGAAGTAGAGGGAAAATTAGGAGTGTGTTTGTGTGTGTGAGGTTATGAACGACTAAAAGGAGGTGAGGAGGGTTTTATAGTGTGTTGAGGAGGTTAGTGTATAAGAATGAATGGCTTAGAATGGAACACATGATAACTACATGTATGTTTTTAGGCCATAAGTGTTTCTAAGGCTTAAAATGATACACATGAGTGATCTAATAGTTCCATGGTTCTCACTAAGCCACCAAGATCATGGTGAATCACCTCTTGGTCGTTCCATATGAGGGGGAAGTGACTAGATGGATAAACTTGGTATTATCTAGTTTACGGAGTGAGTTTTGGTCCCGTTAATCGCTAACGGTAAGTCGTTAAGTCATGAAACTTAAAACCGGGTATCGTAAAAATACGAAACTTGGAAGAATGGTTAAACATGTCATTATACTCCATAATAAAATATAAAATGAGTGGTAGGTTCTATCGGGTGCTAAAACCCTGCTAAAAACTGGAAACACGGGTCTAAAACGCGTAATACGTAAAATATACGAATATTGCGTAAAATTGAGAAAAGTGAAATGTTACTTTTCTAATATGTTATAAATGATTTAAAATGACTTATAATGTCTAGACTGGGCTCAGTCTAGTGTTGGTTGGTATTAAATGTCTTTTAGACATCAAACCGTAAGCCTAAAAATCACGAAATGACTTATAACATCAAGGGATGATTTTTGGTCAATGGAGGAGGGAAAAAATATGTTGACTTTTTCTAATAAATTGAAAACTCAAATCTTCTTAGAAACGCGTTTTGTGGTCTAACGGTTAATCGCCCAAACGGTTAAGCGTGCTCATGCGAGAGTAGTACTGGCTTGGGTGACCTGCCGGGAAGTCTTTGGTCATGTTTTTCTCAGTCACGATTAATTCTCAAATAAATCATGAGCGTGTCAAACATTTTTCCGATGTGGGGTCACCTGACGGGATCGAATTTCGTTGAGCGTAGAATTTCTGATTGACGTTTTACCCTAAAACGTGTAATTCCATGTAATTCCTTAATAACTTTCACGAAAATGATCTGACGGATGTCAAATATTTAATTTGCCATGGAAATGATTTATCACTTGAGAATATCAAATAAAAATCAACTTTCGGGAAAATTTCGGAAAGAAATGAATAGTAAAAATGAATAGTAACATGAATAGTAAAAGTGAATAGTGAATTTTCCGGGAATAGTAATTGACCTGAAATTGCGAATTGTTACAAAAAGTGCATAAAAATTGTAGAATGGACATAGTATAGTAGTGGTTGAATAAATTGAACGACTCATGACGTACGCGGATAACTTCCGACGAAGTTAATTATAAAAAAAATAGTTAAATAATAAAATATTAAAATTAGTGACATGAAATTTTTGAAATGTCACAGCATTGCACTAAGACTTAACCCAAGGTATTTTTACTCCCAATATGGTTTGTGACATGATCTTATAGGTAATAAAACACCTACTAAGTTTCATTTCTCAATTCTTGTTTCACCTATGTGTATCTACATGTTTTAGATTTCAAGACAAGACGTAAAAACCATGTTGCTGAATTTTAGTCAACTCCACACCATCGTATCTCTTAACCTATAAAAGATACAAGGATGGGCCTTTCACCCCTGGAAATATACTTAAGTTTAGTTTCTAAAACATTAGGCCATTCAATCAAATCATTTACCAATCAACGGGAAGTGAGTTTTTACTAACTATAACTCCAACTAGAAAGTTCGGTGGAATTCTAACGCTTACGGTTTTGGTCATAAATAGTGTTCTATAATAACTATTAAGTTGAAACCAACTGGAGGTGAAAGCTTATAATGTATAGTGTTGAACCATATTTTAAAACCTAAGCTTAATGTACAAAAATCTGGAGCAAAAACATGTTTTCCAACAGCAGCTCCAGAATTGACGTGTTTCCATAAAACGACCATATCTCACTCATCCGGAGGAGATATCACCCTATCCAATTTGACACATGTACCTTAAACTTATTTCCATAATCCCATCAAATAATATAGACCTTCTTAGGCCAAAAGTTTTCTGCAATTAACCCATATATGTTGCTGGTCTGCAGCAGTCCTAACTTTTCCTACGAAACACTAATTTTAACTTATTTCCCAAACTGTGATAGCTATTAAAGTGATTCCACTTGGAGATGTTAGCCTAAGATGTCTACTACAGGTCTCAACTTTTATTCCAACACTTTTAGTGTAAAAACCTGGAGTTAAACTCCTTTTTACAACCGTAGTTCAGAACTGATCAATTTTAGCAAAACGGTCATAACTCATTCATTCGGAGGAGTTGATAAACCCTCTAATTCGCCACATGAAGCTAAGACATATATCTATCTAAAAATGTAATTTCCCAGCAGGCCATAATCCAAAAATATTGCACACCAATTCGTTTTATCTGCTGGTCTAAAACAGTCCCTATAATCAACCTCAAAATCCATCCAAACATCAATTCTAACACTATCCAATACCATGAAATGCCATCTAAACCTCTTATAACATATCTCATACACAAAAACTCATCAAAATCAGAAAATCCATAATTAATTAAATAACAAAAACCATTTGCATGTGACAAAAATCAAAGAGGATGATGGGATATGCTTACTAGGAGTGAAAATCAATGAAACCTTCTCTAGGGCTTGGATAGAAATGACCAAGAGACACCACCACAAGCTAGGACCTTCTATTCTACTCTTCAAATAGAGCTTGAGAGCTATGGAGATGGCTCTAAAATGATCTTGAGTAAGACTTCAAGAGAACTCCAAGAAATCACCAAGAATCTTCAAGAAAACCTTCAAAACTATGCCTCAAAGTGTCATTTTCTTTAAGGGTCTTCAAGAGGGTGTTGTGATTATGATTTTGTGATCAAATGAAGACTGAGATGATGGTGTTCTTGTGGTGATTTTGGCAGCAAAGAGGAGAAGGAGGAGGGAGTTGGACAGAGGCGGATCTAAGCTTGTGTAGGTGGTGCCCAGGAACCACCTTAGAAACAAAAATCATTTATAAGTAACATAGAAGAAAAATTAGGACCTACCTTAGAAAAATGATGGGAACCACCTTAGTGACGAAGAAAAGGAAAATGCAGTGAAAAATATTCTTATATATTTATAAAAATAATGGAATAATAACAAATAAAGGCCTTTAGCCAATTAGCCGGAGATGTTGCCGGAAGTGAAGTGAAGATGGAGATAATTTTGGTTGTGGCTGACTTGGTTTGGAGAGAGAAGAATAAAGCATTTATTTAATAGTTATATCCCTAATGATTTATTTTTAGTTTTATTTCTAATTTTTAATATTCTTTTGAGTATTGATAGAAATTCTACCTCGTGAAAAGAGAGAAAACTACAAAGCATTAAAAGTCAATTTAATTCGGTTTCAGCAAGTCTTTACTTATTAAGTGACATTTCATATTTATATACATAATTTTTTAATTTTATTTACTTTGCAAGCGAGTCACAAGATGAAAATTTAATATCGAAAGGTATAAGTCAACAAAGATGAATTTAATATAACATTTTATTTACGATTACTATGGATTTGGAGTGACAAATTGGAAGTGCATTGTTGTATAAACATTGTGATATTGTTTTTTTTTTTTTTTTTGAAAGATAAACATTGTGATATTGTAATAAATTAAAGTGAATAAAATAAACTGAAACTAACATAGCCATCTGCCATCTCTATTAGCCTTGAAGTTAATACGAGTACAATAGTTTTGACCGAGCCCAATTTAAGTAGTAACTTTGTCTTAATACATAATGCAGTAGTTGAGTAATTTCCCTTGATTAACTGAACTAAAGGACATTTGGGTCGACCCGACTCGACTCGGTTTTTTTCTTCTCATTTATAGTCTAGGAACCACCTTACATTTTGTCCTAGCTCCGCCACTGGAGTTGGATGGTTATGAAGGTTAGTGAGATTTGCATGTAAAGAAAACCTTGAAAATGAAAAATGAGGAGTGTTGGTGAATTAAAAGGGAGGGGGTCCGGTTTTGGGGGCTCCAAGGGTGTATTTTCTTTTATTTCTTTTGTAAAAATTGTTAAATGTTACGTATAAACATTAATAAGTAAATGTCTAGGATCGAACTCGAGACCTCGGGATTGCACACTTTACAAACAAGAATAATGTAAATAAATATATATATTTATTAAATGTATGAAATATATATATTTATAACACTTAATGGACTAAACGGTCGTTAGTTGTTAACCGTATGGACTAACTATCGTTAAATAAGAAAGATAAGGACTAGAGTGTAACTTGGGTGTCAAGGAGGTTCTAGAAACCCCTTGGGTTTGCTATGGCCGGTCGACCCACAACCCATAGGGTCGATCCACCCTTGCTTGGTCACCAAGAAAACATCTAGTATAAATACAAGGCCTTGGGGTTAGACTTAACAATCTTTTGTGCACACACTCTAACCCTAAAACTTGTTTTCCTCTTTCTTTTCTTGTGGCCGATCGTTCCCCCCTCCAAGGGATTTATTGGGTCGATTTTTCCATAAGCAAACATAAGTGTTTTTGTTTACTTGCAACAAACCTTTATTCGTTGGTAGTTTGTGTGTACAAAAACGAGGTAATTACTTACTTTAGTAATTATCAAGAGATCGATAAACAAAACGGTAAGGGGTTTATCATTGATCTAATTGTCCAAGAATTAAGGTTTAATTGAAGTGCATCGGGTACGTTTACTATTTATGTTTTAGTTAATATTTATGTGTTATACTTGATCCTAGCTTCCGCAATACGTGCTATTTGATTATCAAACTCTAACAGTGGCATCACGAGCCATGTATAACATGTAATTGATTACTAAAACGTAATAAAAACCGGATCTTTAATTGTTTTAGATACATGTTTTTTTTGATCTAGGGTTTTTCCTATTTTTTTAAAAATTTCGAAACCCTAACCCTAATTTTGGGGGGGGGGGGGTCGATTTTCCCATGAAACCCTAATTAGGGTTTTGTGGTTTTCTTGATTATGTGTAATCACTAGAAACCCTAGGTCATTAACCGGTTAATTGAACGTATCTTGTGACCTAATTGCTAATTGTTAGGTTTTAATCCGTGACTTACATGCATGTTTGTCATGGATCTTGTTTTGTTGTCACATATTTAGATAGATCTTTAATTGGGGAAGACTCCAATATATATATTAAAATCAATTTTATATGCTATGTGGTGTGTTTTTAGCTTTGGCCTACGCAATTGATTCGTCAATGTATGTGACTCACCTCCATTAAGAGGGGAAGGCCTTAGTTGATTACATGCGTTTTTATACCTAGAATTGATTTTATTAGGATCTTTTCTAATACGGTTTGCATGTGGCTAATTGTTTTACTTTTTTATTATTGTTTGTTTGATTTTCTTTGCTACTTGTTTTATTGTTTTTTCGGTTGGACTTGATGTAAGCAATAAAAGGGTGTTTTCATAAAGAAAATTAAAACGGACTAATAATTGTGAAACCCTAAAGTGATAAAGTAAGAATCTTGCAAAGGTCTTATGACAATCGTGGTCCGATTCGCACGGTAATCAGCTCCCAGTCGAGACTAGCAATATTCAAACTTTATTACTATTTTGAGATTGAATCCATAAACTTTTACTTGAATGATGTTTTGTGCAAATATGGTTTTAAAATTAAGTCTTTTAAGCTGATATTCATAACCGTGATTTGAAGGCTTAGAAAAGAGCCTTAGAGTCTGCCTTGGTTATCACAATCTTGAATATATCTTAAACGAATTACTTTTAAAATTATATGTTGTAGAAAGTCATCTTAGGGTTTTGGCATAAACCTCAAGTAAAACTTTGTGTATTAATTTCAGGAATCGGACATAAAAAGTTTTTATGAAAACTTATGTTATAAAGATGAGTGCATGCATCTTTGTACATAATTTTGATTGACATATCAAAAATTAATACCCTTAAAATTTAAGTTACGTGCCATCTACCTATAAGAAACACTTGGAATTTTAATTTAGTAAACGTGAGACCTAGGCTAAATTACTATAACAAGGTAAAATTCTTTTAACGCGTGAGACCATAATTGTAATTTTACAGTTTCTAAGGTAGACGACTTAATTAAGTTGTGCGTGAGACCTAGAACTTAAGGCATGAGATGGGATAAAACATGCTTACAAAGGCAAATTGATGAATCAATTTGATGTAAATCCCATAATGATCTAGGAATTGGAAATCTTGTTTGCCAATTATTGTTCGACAGATTACTATCTTTTGTACTTTTACCACTAGCAGATCAACTGATGTGGTGAAACTATGTAAAGTTAGATCCTAGATTTTCAAGAAAATTAGTTGGTTATATGAATATAGCCTTGGCTATTTTATTTTCTTGAAGATATTGATTATCGAAAATACTAATATTTGAACTTTATCAGTAGATATGGCTCAACCCGATAACCAAACTGTGATTAATGCTTTCAAGAGTCATCTTGAGAGAGAGAAACTCACTGGAAAGAATTTCAATGACTGGTACCGTTCGCTCAGAATTGTCTTGAGGGCGTCGGATAAACTAGACTTCTTGACCGAAGAATGCCCACCTGAGCCTCCTGCTACTGCTACACCAGAAGCAAAGGCGGCTTGGAAGGTGGTACATGCTAAGTACAATGAGGTTGCTTGTCTAATGCTCACTAGCATGAGTGCTCAATTACAAAAGAAGTATGAGTACTCGTTTCCTAAAGATATGCTTGAGATGCTTCAGCAGTCTTATGAGAAACCGCATGCAGTTGAATTGTATGATGAACTTGACAAGCTACACAACTGCAAGCATGGTGATGGTAAACCAGTAGCCGATTATGTGGATGAGATGAAGGACTCCTTTGATCAACTTCACAGAATTGGTTTTGGTTACCCCGAGAATGTGCAAGTGCACTTGATCAACAGATCCCTTAACAAGGATTTTGCTGGTTTTGTGCAGAACTTCAACATGCATTGCTCGGGGAAGACAGTCTCAGAATTACTCGCATTGCTTGTTGATTATGAGAAAAGTCTACCAGCCAAGGTCAAGAATCCCACCCCGCAAGTGTTGGCAATTCATGGGGGTAGAATCCAGAAGAAATTGCATGTGAACAAAGGCAAAGGTAAAGGTGATAAAGGCAAGCAGGTCATGGCCTATCAACCTCAACCCAAGATGAAACAACATCAGCCTAAGCAGAACAAGGTGAATCCGCCAAACAAGAAGGATCAGGCTTGTCACCATTGTCATGAAAAGGGTCATTGGAAGCGCAATTGCCCTCTTTACATTCATGACTTGCGACTCAAGAAGCAGGGGAATGATGCTGGTAACCCCAGCACATCAGGTGCGTTCTTTATGATTGAATTATTCACTCTTACTCCTAAATTGAATTCATGGGTATATGATACTGGATGTGGCATTCATATCTGCAATACCATGCAGGGGTTTAGAGTTGAGAGAAAGCTGGCCTATGGACAACAATTCTTGCACGTTGGTAACGGAGCGCATGCAGGAGTTGAAGCTATAGGAGTTTTTAATTTAGTGTTGCCTTCGGGCTTAGTACTATCTTTAAATAATTGTCATTATGCACCGTCAATTGTTAGAGGTGTAATTTCATTTTCATGTTTGTTAAACCTTGGTTTTGAGCATACTATTTCAAGCAATGGAATTTCAGTTTCTTTAAATAATGTTTTTTATTTTAATGCTGTTGCTGTGAATGGTGTATTTGAAATTGATATGAATGATAATGATAATGCTTTTGTTAAAAATAATTCAATGTATAGCATCAACAATAAGAGAATCAAGAAAGGTCTGGATTCGTCTTATCTTTGGCATTGTCGACTTGCTCACATTGGCGAAGATCGCATGAAAAAGCTGCAACATGATGGGCTTTTAAATAAGATCAATGATGAATCATTTGATAAATGCGAATCTTGCATAGCTGGGAAGATGACTAAGAAACCCTTTAAAAATAGGATTGAAAGGGCTAATGATCTACTTGGTCTTATTCACACAGATGTGTGTGGACCACTTAGACATGTGTCAAGGAGGGGTGCTAGCTACTTCTTAACATTTACGGATGATTATAGCCGTTATGGTTATGTTTATTTACTTAAACATAAACATGAGGTGTTTGAAACATTCAAAGTGTTTAAATCAGAAGTAGAGTTGCAACTAGGAAAGAAGATTAAAGCTCTTCGATCCGATAGAGGTGGTGAATACCTGAGTCAGGAGTTCATAGATTATCTAGCAAAGGAGGGAATTGTCCAGCACCTTACTTCTCCATATACTCCACAACAAAATGGTGTATCTGAAAGAAGGAATCGTACATTGCAAGACATGATACGATCTATGTTTAATCTAACAACTCTACCTTTCTCGTTTTGGGATTATGCCCTAGAATCTGCGGTTCGCATTTTAAATATGGTTCCAACAAAGAAGGTTGATAAGACACCATATGAGGTATGGACTGGAAAAGCTCCTAACCTGTCTTATCTTAAGGTCTGGGGTTGTGAGGCGTATGTTAAACGTGACTCAGCAGACAAACTCCAACAAAGATCTGTGAAGTGCATCTTCGTAGGATACCCTAAGGAAACTATGGGATACTACTTTTATTACCCACCTGAAAACAAAGTATTTGTTGCAAGGTATGGAGACTTTCTTGAAAGAGAGCTCATATCTCAAGAATTCAGTGGGAGAGTATATGATCTGGAAGACGGTCAAGAAGATGTAGAACCTTCTGAAAACACTAACCAACTTCTGGTAGAACCTGAAAGTTTAGGTCCTCCACCTGAAGTTGAAGTGATTCCCATTCGTAGGTCAACAAGACCAGTAAAAGCTCCTACTCGTCTATGTCTTAATGTAGAGAGTGATGAGTATATAATGGGTGATCTTGATGAGCCTACAAGTTATGTAGCTGCCATGAATGGTCCTGAAAAGGCCAAATGGAAAGAAGCTATGGATGGGGAAATGCAATCCATGGAAGACAATGATGTCTGGGAAGAAGTAGACCTACCTCCGGGTGCCAAACTAGTTGGGAGTAAATGGCTCTACAAGAAAAAGACTGACATGGATGGCGTTGTACACACCTATAAGGCCCGTTGTGTAGCTAAAGGCTATACACAAACTTTTGGTGTTGACTATGAGGAGACCTTTTCTCCTGTAGCTGACATAAGGGCAATTAGGATTCTTATAGCCATAGCCGCTTACTATGACTATGAGATTTGGCAAATGGATGTTAAAACCGCCTTCTTGAATGGTCGCCTAGATGAGGACATCTATATGGCGCAGCCTGAGGGGTATGTAAATCCAGAATTCCCAAATCGTGTATGCAAGCTTAAAAGATCCATTTATGGATTAAAGCAAGCATCACGACAATGGAATAAGAGATTTGATGGTGAGATTAAAAAGTATGGATTCACTAAAAATCTTGATGAGCCATGTGTATATCACAAAGTTAGTGGGAGTAATGTAATTTTCCTTATATTATATGTCGATGACATATTGATCATGGGGAACGACATTCCAAGTTTACAAAAGGTTAAGGAATATCTTGGAAGTTGTTTTTCTATGAAAGATTTAGGGGAAGCTGCATTTATTCTAGGAATCAAGATATATAGAGATAGATCTCAGCGATTAATTGGATTAAGCCAAAGTGCTTACATTGATAAAATATTGAAGAGATTCAATATGCAAAATTCCAAGAAAGGATATTTGCCGATGCAAGAGCAACATGGCTTGAGCAACAAGGTTTGTGCTTCAACACCTGCAGAGGTGCAACGCATGAAAAGAGTCCCTTATGCTTCGGCTGTGGGATCTATAATGTATGCGGTAAAAAGTACAAGACCTGATGTAGCGTTTGCTCAGAATTTAACCAGTCGATATCAGCAAAATCCAGGTGTAGCTCACTGGACTGCTGTTAAGAATATTCTTAAGTACCTTAGGGCAACTAAGGATATGTTTTTGGTTTATGGGGGAAATCCATCGGCAGAACTTGATGTTACAGGTTACTGCGATGCTTCTTGGAAAGGTGATAAGGATGATACGAAGTATCAGACGGGTTATGTCTTTGTCATTAATGGAGGAGCAGTGGATTGGAGGAGCAGAAAGCAGAGTGTACTAGCGATGTCTGCTACAGAAAGTGAGTATATAGCTGCTTCAGAAGCTGCAATGGAAGCTGTTTGGATTAGGAAGTTTGTCTCAGGGCTTGGAGTCATGCCTTCGATTCAAAGACCTATTAAAATGTATTGTGACAATTCTGCTGCAATCACATTTGCCAATGAGCCTGGAATCATGAAAGGCACCAGACATTTCCCGATTAAGCATGACTATGTTCGAGAACAAGTCGAAATAGGTGAAATCGAAATGCTCAAAGTTCACACAGATGATAACTTGGCAGATCAATTAACAAAGCCTCTACCTGGCACTAAGCTTTACAAGCATGCTGAAGGTGTAGGACTTAGATTAGCTGAAAGTTTCATGTCCATTTGTGATTAGTGTTTGGATAAAGGATGTAATGTACAATTATTATTTTAATGGAATAAAATAAGTTTTATGTTTATTTTATCATTGTCTTAATAATATATCCTATATTTGCATGTTTAAGATCCTTGAATAATTTATTATTCTAAATGTCCATTGTCGATTAATGATATGGGAATATCATTAAACTAAGACAAATTTGAGTATTGGTTTAAGAATATACTTGAAAGTATATTGATGCGTAGTCATACCAATTTCACATGATATTCGATGAATTGAATATTGGACTTATCCCAACAATATGATTTAATGTTTAATGTGAGAATCATATTTAAAGTTATCCTCAGACTTGAGATACCAGATAAGTGTCATGGATGTAGTGCATTTTTGTGAAGCAATCTACCGCTCACCGTAACAGGGAGTTATAAGGATTGTTTTCAGAAGTGTTGCAAAGTTCATGGGTTATTCTTGTAGTCAAGAAAGAATTTATTCCTTCTAATTTGTTTAGAAGTTTAATACTGCAGGGCCCCTCGTAGGGTTGACAAAATGTTTGCATGGCCATGCCCAAAGTCTATCTGGAATACGTTCAGATGTTTTGGTAATTTTGTTCAATCATAAAGAAACGAGAAACAGAATTTTAATAAAGGAACTCACACCTTTATTAATGCGGTATTAGTAATGAAAGGATAATTATAATGATGAATCATTAAAGGTTTTTCCAGGAAACCTAGCTCGGTTTGAACTAGGGGCATTGGAGTGTTGCAAGACGCTAACCAATGTCATTTTACTATTAATGAATATACGAGTGGGAGCTGTTAAATGTTACGTATAAACATTAATAAGTAAATGTCTAGGATCGAACTCGAGACCTCGGGATTGCACACTTTACAAACAAGAATAATGTAAATAAATATATATATTTATTAAATGTATGAAATATATATATTTATAACACTTAATGGACTAAACGGTCGTTAGTTGTTAACCGTATGGACTAACTATCGTTAAATAAGAAAGATAAGGACTAGAGTGTAACTTGGGTGTCAAGGAGGTTCTAGAAACCCCTTGGGTTTGCTATGGCCGGTCGACCCACAACCCATAGGGTCGATCCACCCTTGCTTGGTCACCAAGAAAACATCTAGTATAAATACAAGGCCTTGGGGTTAGACTTAACAATCTTTTGTGCACACACTCTAACCCTAAAACTTGTTTTCCTCTTTCTTTTCTTGTGGCCGATCGTTCCCCCCTCCAAGGGATTTATTGGGTCGATTTTTCCATAAGCAAACATAAGTGTTTTTGTTTACTTGCAACAAACCTTTATTCGTTGGTAGTTTGTGTGTACAAGAACGAGGTAATTACTTACTTTAGTAATTATCAAGAGATCGATAAACAAAACGGTAAGGGGTTTATCATTGATCTAATTGTCCAAGAATTAAGGTTTAATTGAAGTGCATCGGGTACGTTTACTATTTATGTTTTAGTTAATATTTATGTGTTATACTTGATCCTAGCTTCCGCAATACGTGCTATTTGATTATCAAACTCTAACAAAAATAACATAAGTATTAAATGTATGATAAATATAAGTGTTGGAGTGGATTATGTAAGGTAATGAGTAGTTTTTAGGGCTTTTAAGTGGTAATTTGAAAAGGTGAAGAGTGGTGAATGACCCAAGATTGAAAAACAAAGATAAAGATAAGATTTTAATAATATTGGATTAATATTTGGTGTATTAGTGTGTTTGTGGGGTTTAAAGCAAGCGTATGGTCTTAAAAACGTGAATTACGCAGTATCGGGCGACCTGAAAACGTGAATTTTAGAAAAGTGTTATAAAAATATTTTGAAATTGTTATGAAGTGTTAAAATGGCTAGTTTTAATATTTCATGAGAGCCTTGGGTTTATCGGAGTGTTTAAACGTCATTAAAAATGAAACCGTGAGTCGAAAACACGTTTGGTGACACCGGTTCTTGATAAAAGTGACGTAAGCTATAAAAATGACACGACAAGTATACAACTCTTTTGTAAACATGAAATAGTTCAAAAATTCATAAAATATGTAAATTATCATAGTCTAGGGTTGGTTCACTTTGTCAAAACCTTAAAACGTAAATTTAAATCGGGTAAAACGTAAAGGTGCAAGGTTTACGTAAAAATGAAATAATTAAAAAGTGACTTTTAAAATAGGATTGTAAGGAAGCAATGATGCATAAAAAGTGTAGAATGGATGTAGTCTAGTCGCGGTTGAATGAATTGAACGTACACGGATAACTTCCGACGAAGTTAATTAGTTAAAATAGAATAGTTGAATAATAAACTATTAAAATAAATGAGATGAATTTTTAGAAATGTCACATACATGGTGTTCGATTCCTTAATGAACAGCCTAATGTAATTCGTGTTCTTTGACTTTCAATTTCATAAATTTGACTTTTTCTTGAATGTCTAAACAAGAAAGCTCAAGGCTTCCCCCTCTTCTGGTTTCGAGCAGTGTATGGTTCAGTTTTATAGAAAGTTAGCCTCATGTTTGGTTACACTTGTACCATGCATTCGGTTAGTACAAAATCATTATTATTACTGCAAGTATACTGTATTAAAAATGGGTCAATGATGACCAAAGTGGATTTCTGATAGATAAATCAGCTCGAATATTTTGATACTTTTCGTGTTCCTTATACAGTTAG